>CM036552.1:2748107-4083107 GCA_020745685.1 Tautogolabrus adspersus | reverse complement strand
AAAAAGTTTCATATTTAAAGTAAAAACAACATGAGTTATGTAATCAGAAATAACATCAAACAGAGAATTAGCAGAGTTCAGCAACAAGACATGTTCATTCACTGGTCAAATAATCCTTAATCCTGTTTAAATTGTCTTCCATGCTGATAAAATAATCGAGTATAGGGGATTATGTTGCTCATACCAAGATGTGGGAGCATCTTATATAATTTAATTTGATCCTACAGTTCAATATATAATTTGTAATATGGCTTTTTTTTCATATCAGACTTTAATAGATGTCAGTTTATTTTGGGGCTCAGTTGGTTGAGTCGGTCGTCTGTCGACCGGAAAGTCAGGGGCTCGATCCCCAGCTCCTGCAGTCACAGCTCCGATGTGTCCTTGGGGAGGACACTTAACCCTGAATTGCTCCCGCTGCTTCATCGGCGGTGTATGAATGTGAAGGAGTGGATTAGTAAAATACCGAAGGACACTTTACATAGCAGCCTCTACCATCAGTGTGTGAACGTGTAGGTGTGACCTGCGGTGTAAAGGCGCTTTGAGGAGTCAGACGACTAAGTTAAAGGTTGCCCAGAGAGTTTTGAAAAAGGCAGACTGTCCCTCATTCTGGTACTTCTGCTTATTTTTTCTGATCTTCGTTATTTTTGTGTCACTCTCTTATAGGACACATGCCATCCTGAGCTAACAGTCATTAGCATCTTAGCATTTAACAATATGGCAGAAATCCCATTTATAGTATGTGGCCTCCTTTCTCCATGTTATTCTTTCTATTAAATGAATCTTCTTGAAGCATACGCAGCTGTTTAATTTGCATATTATTTTTTATTGTGATCTGAAGCTTATATCTGTGTCCTATCACAGGAGTAGATTTTTGCTTATCAGGCCAATACAGTAATTACCAGAAACTTCACACCTACGAACGTGACTGAATTTCACACTCAAGCAGATGCAGAATTCCCTGAAATGCCATTCTTTCTCCCAATATTCAATCTTTTCTTCGTATCATGAATTAAATCAGTGTTTAAAAGCCCCATCAGCCTCAGTGAGTCGACACCTTCACATATTTCATCAGACTGACTCAGGACGATCTCAGCTGGTGTCGTCTGCTCTGTAAAGGAAATGATGCCACCCTGTGGTCGAGTATGCAAACTGCAGGAGCTCTGATCCTGCAGAAAACACCTCATGGAGGGGTCTCATGGCTGGACCACGTGACTGCAAATACTACTACACTAACATCTGCAGTCGGATGCATGTGCGTAACGTTTTATAGTTCATGCTGGTTTGATTGGTTTTATTTTGTTGGACTAAAAACAAATTATATTAGATGCAGGTTTGGCGCAGTCGATGCGATGCTTGTGTCGTTTTAGGGTTTTTTGACCTATGTGACTATTATTTTCCGAACAGATATTTATGCAGCACACACGCACACACAGACACACACACACACACACACACACACACACCCACACACACACACACACACACGCACATACTCACAAAAACACTCCCGAACACGTACGCTGTAAACCTTTTCTTTGGAGCCCCTCCTACTTGTATCTTAAAAAGCTGAGCCCCCCAGGACCCACCCGAAAAAAAGTGATGTATTGCCATCAAAAATTAACAGATTTTAAAATATTTTATTATAACATGAAGTGTCCAGCTGTCTAAGTAGCCTGATGTTTGGGATTGCCTGAAGTCAGTAATATGTCAAATAGTGGTAGCACGACAGTGTTTCTTGATATTATAATAGTATGATCTGTGGTAGACTGAGACATGATGGACAGTGTTTCTGTGTCTGACTGTATGAGCCGTCTGTCTGTCCCTGTCTCACACAGAACAGGAGCTGAGTGTTGATACACACACACACACACACAGACAGACAGGCAGGCAGACAGGCAGGCAGACAGACAGACAGACAGACAGACAGACAGACAGACAGACAGACAGACAGACAGACAGACAGACAGACAGACAGACAGACAGACAGACAGGCAGGCAGGCAGGCAGGCAGGCAGGCAGACAGACACACGGACAGACACACGGACAGACACACAGACAGACTGGCCTGTAAAAGTAGAATTTTCTTACCTCATAGTTTAATCCCTATCTGCAGGCAGAGGACAGAGTCTCTGCAGACACAGTCAGCACCACACACGTATGGAGGCCCAGAAGTGATGACTGAGTGACATTACTGGAGTATAAGTCTATATTTTATGTTTAAGGAAAAACCTACTGACTATCTTTAAGGGAACAGAAAAAAAAAAGCACAGCTCTGACTTTCTACATTCAAGAGGAACATGTCTGAGATAAGCAGATTTCTTTACTTTCTTTAATTAAAACACTTCGTCATTATGTTTTTAGACAGAAAGAGGGTTTGTGTTTCCTTCAGAACTTATTTGCTTTTGGAAATGTATTGTATAATTTAGAGATAAAGAGCAGCAAGCTTGTAATTGCAGCCGAAATAAACCCTGAAACATGAATGTACTTCATTTATTACAGCTGTTTGCTTTAATGTATGCCTTTAAAAACTCGGCTGCTTACTGAAGAAACCAACACTGTCACACAGAAAGTTCTCTAGAAATTATTGCAGAGAGTTTAAATTATTTTATATATTTTGCTACAAAAATTAGTCATTCAGGTGCAATCGTTAAAATAAAGTCTGGTATGAACTATGAATGATCATTATTTTGTAAGGCTGAATTGCGGCACGATGGTGCGGTGGTTAGCGCTGATGCACAGCGAGGAGGTTACTGGTTGGAATCCGTGTCGGACAGGATCCTCTCTGTGTGGAGTTTGCATGTTCTCCCCGTGCAAGCGTGGGTTCTCTCCGGGTACTCCGGCTTCCTCCCACAGTCCAAAGACATGCTCGTTAGGTTAATTGGTGACTCTTAATTGCCCGTAGGTGTGAATGTGAGTGTGGCTGGTTGTCTGTCTCTGTATGTCAGCCCTGTGATTGACTGGCAAACACTCCAAGGTGTAACCACGCCTCTTGCCTAATGCCAGCCGGGATCAGCTCCAGCCCTCCGCGACCTCGAATGGCAGAAAGCGTTATAGATAATGGATGCGACTTTTTCAAATAATTGTTGCCTTTTTGGCCATTTAAAACATCTCACTGGGCAGATTATGATTTATTATATCACAAACATTTGTCGGTTTCAGAGGATGAACCCTTTTTCATCACTGACTGCTAATGAGCTCTCCTCAAACACACTCAGGACAAAACATCAGCTTCAAGCCAGACAATCCCTCAGCCTTCCCTTCATCACCATTAATATGACAAACTTCTGCATTGTAAGGCTCTGAGAACACAAATGATCCCTCTCCTCCTGTCGAATGATTCAGCTCTGTGAGCCTCTGAATCAGTCTGATTCTTTCTTGTGGATATTCTGAGTGGACATTAAAACCTGCTCGCTGTATTGGCTGGCAATCTAAAAGGTAATTTCAAGCCTGAGTCATATTGTGTTTCATTGCTCATTCTCACACACTGATAAGAGTGTGAGGATGTGTGTGTGTGTAATGGTGTGTGTCGTGTGGAGGCCTGGTTGAGGAGATAATTCAGTGATGGATTTCTATCATCTGGTCATTGTCAAACATTTTCAATTGCTTTCTGTTGCTCAAACTCTCACTCACTTACACACTAACACACACATCTATAAATATATATTTGTGTGAGTGTGTGTGTGTGTGTGTTGGGCATCCCTCAGCCTGCTATCAGTCTGCTAATGCTTCATTCTCATGTTAACCTGCAGCCTGCGTCTGCAGCCTGCTGATAAAGCTCCCTTTGCATGTTGAAAGGTTCTTTTGCTATTATTGTTCAGAGGTGGCAGGGACCTGAAAGTGACTTGTCAAATTGTCAGCTACACCGGCCGTCTTACCCCCACCCCAACACACGCACACACATTAGCACAAACGCCACCGCAACCAGCATCAGCACCAACAGCTCCTTCCCTGCCATATTCCCCCCCCCCCCCCCCCCCGTCTTCCTCTTCCAGTCTGCAGACACATTTTCTATGATTTATGCTCTCTTTTATCAGCCAGCAATGAAACACGAGCAAGTGTGTACAGAGTAGCCTCATCAACTTCTTTTGTGTGTGTGTGTGTGTGTGTGCGTGCGTGTGTGTGTGTGTGTGCGTGCGTGTGTGTGTGTGTGTGTGTGTGTGTGTGTGTGTGTGTGTGTGTGTGTGTGTGTGTGTGTGTGTGTGTGTGTGTGTGTGTGTGTGTGTGTGTGTGTGTGTGTGTGTGTGTGTGTGTGTGTGTGTGTGTGTGTGTGTGTGTGTGTGTGTGTGTGTGTGTCCACTCAACACATTCTCATTTCTCATTCTAGCTATTAAAGGAAGCATCCTATTTTAGGTGACCGTAAAGTAAAGCTAAGACAGGAGATATTCTTACTTGTTTAACTTGTGTTTACTTACACAACTGGATCTGTCATAAATTGTTCACATAAGCCCCGTTTCCACCAAGCGCTCCGGTTCAGTACGGTACCCATTTATTGGCGTTTCCACCATCAAAAGTTGGGAATGGTTCCAAAATAAGGGATCCGTACCGTCCTACTTTTTTGGTACCCTTCTGTTGGGGTGCCAAGGGTACTGATCCGACCCTAATGGGTCCCTTGTTTACTGTGTCCCGTTCTTCTTCTTCGTTTAACTTAATTAATAGCGGGCTACACTGTGTTGGGCTGCTATGATGTCACACTATTTCGTAGCTGACGCGACTATCTCCATCTGGCTTACACTCTGCTTACCAAATAGGGGTACGGTTCACAACATGAAGCCACCAGATCACGGCAGGCTCACAATCAGAACGGAGGAAAAACGACACAAACTTATGAAGGTACGCACACAAGACATTCACCTGCTGCGGCGCTACAAGAGCAGCTGGTGACGCCACGGTATGTTGTCCCGCCCCTTCTGCTACCCAAAACAAACTTTTAACTTCATTAAAAAACGTCAAAGATCTTTCAGGTCGTCACTCACAGCAGGTCAGATTCTTGAGTCTATTTGAAGCAGACACTCTGGGTTAGGCTTTTGAAAGTTCACTGACTCTCATGTTAATGTTCGTCAAATTTCCTCTCACTTTTTCTCCTCTGCTCTGATAATCCGGTGCACACAGCACGGCAGGAGTCTCATTCGTCATCAGAACTGTCAATCATTTTACACCTTTTTATAGCATCACATAAATTCAAACTAAAGTCCTCTGAAAAGTGAACACTTGGGGATAAGTCAGCATGATAAGAACTCACTTTAATGACCATGTTTGAGAAGAATGTATTTGACGTGTGTTTTGATTTCATAGTTTGACCCGTGTCCTACCTGTTAACACGGAGAGGGCAGGCTTTGTGACCTATACTGCAGCGGGCCAGTAGGGGGAGCTCTACATGCTTTGGCCTCACTTTGGGAAGCTGTCATGTCGTCAGTCTTTTTACGCAGTATATGGGACTGACCAAAGAGCTTCGTGTGAATGCATTAATAAAGCTCAAAGATTTTACAACTCATTTTATTACGATATCTGTTTTTATTGCTACAAACTCAGTTGACCTACGGGGATACGTTCAAACCTTCTACCATTACAATTCTGTGGATAAGTCTGACGATACTTACATTGTGTATACAGTAGGCTTACACCTTGTGATAGAGAGAGTCGCAGACGAGGCTCGTGGTATTTCTGCTCAGTCACAGTAGGAGTAAGAAGACTGCTTCTGGAGGAGAGGTGGGGAAAGATGGATGGAGGGCGCAGGAGGAGGAGAAGGAGGAGAAGGATGGATGTAACAAAAAAGAAACAAAGTGGCAACAAAAAGAAAGAGAGGAGAGAAGAGAAGAGGAAAAGACAATCTTCCATCCAGTCCCAGGGCACCTTAAGGGATGAGTTGATTTACTGTCAAATCTGCTGCTGGATTATCGATAATCTCAGCCAGGCCACTCAATCTACCCACTCAGCCATCGCTGCGCTCTCAGACAGAACCCCTGGGCGAGGAGGGGTAGCGCAGACATTAATACAACACAGAGTGAAATGGAGGAGAGGGTGTGTTTGTTTTGTGTACGTCTGTGCCCGAAATATAGCCAGACAGAGGCTGTTTTTCTGCCCAGAGAATTAGAGGGGGGGAAAAAAGGCCTTCAATTTTCCACTTGAGCAGATTTCAATTTACACACACATCCCCCTCCGTGACTCCGTCCTCCCGCTGTTATTGATAGCATTTAGGGCTGCTGTGATAAAAGATCGGCCACTTAGTCTTCTTCATTCATTTGTTTTCCATCATTGGCAGGACACTCGCTCATGCAGGAGACTGTGTGTGTTGCAAAGCAGCTTTATGGCGACGGATGGAAACTACGTTGGCAAGCAAGCAAGCAAGAGCAAGTGACCTGCAACTGCTGAAATGATTTACATTAAGAAGACCGTGCAGCAAATTTAGAAACACATGCAAAAGACCAAAACGAATGCATGCTTTTATCTTCTTTTCCTCAAAGACGGACTTAAAGTATGCTTCATACCTGAGCGGTTGTTTTAAATGTTCTTTTTATTGATTCTGGTTGTGATTTCTTCGTATTTTACAGTTTACAGTTAAGCAGGTAACAAGTAGACGTTGCAACTACATTACAAACATACAGTTATAGATCTCAACAGTGTGGTTCAGGAAGTAAAAATCCCATTAATTTTCTCCACAGCAGATTTGATTATTAGCTATAATGTCGTAACAGTCCAAGGTAGATGACCACCAGCTACCTGAGTGTGAAACGATGGTACAGTACATGCTCCTGTACTACATTAACCTCGTAAAAATAGATGTTTTTTTTCCACAATTTTGGGGAAAGCAACTCAGCTAGAAGAAGAAGATAGTCCCGCACACTTGCTCAAATGCCACCTCAAAGTGTGCGGGCCTATTTTCTTCCTCAGTCTGCTGATTTTGCACTTCCTAACTCAGCTTCCGAGAGTGTCACAGCGACGACTCAGATTGGTGGAACCTGCTGTCACCATGGAGATGTTTGCCGTCCCTGTTAACTTCAGATGTCAGCTGCTACCACTGAAGTTCACGGAAGTTCAACACACTACATACACAAACTACGATATATTACAACATTATTACGAACAATATTAACACATTAAAAGATACATGTTGAAAGGAGGTCCAGGTACGTTTTAAAATGAAGAGCGTTGTTGGTTGGGTCTAGTTGGAATCACAGTGGATTGTGGGATGCGTAATTATGTTCACGGTCCTGTACCTCTGCCTGTTTTCTCTGTTTTCCAATCGTGTTATGTGCCGAATCAAATGCTTTATAGTCATGAGGATTCAGGTAGCTGGTTGGTTCCAGGTTTAAAAATATTGATGTATGGATTTAAAATAAATGTACTTCTTGAGCCGTCTGTCTGGTTTCTATGACGTCTCTACTATACATGGACTCTTGGTAACACAAATAACATCATCTCACTTTCAGTAAACTGCTCTTTTTTTACAAAATCTTTTAATGAAATGTAGCTTCTGTACAGCCGTGTTTACCCCCGACTGTACTGCAGTTCTTAATGTCACATTTAAAGAGTCTTCAGCTGGCACGTTCTAATTCTGATGTCAAGAAAGAGCAGAACATTAAATCAGACTTTTAAAAGATTAAAAATGTGTTGTAGAAAAAGAGCATGTGCAGGATTACACTGATATCAAGCAGCTACAACCCAACCTCAGCATGAGTAAGCTGATGAACTCAGTAACGCACAGGTAAGCGTCACACCTGACAGCAGCAGAGAGAACAGAGGATACATTTCATACGAGGAAACAGCTGGTGGAGATTCTGCAGCTCCAGCTTCTGTCTCACAATTTCCCTCCTTTCCTGTGTCTTCTCTGACCTCTCTCTCTCATGAGCACAAAACTCCTTTATGCAAAATCCTTCAAACCACCCCCCTATGGAGATTTCTGCAAGAGGTTAGACTGAGCAGATGTGTGCACAAAGCAGGAAATATTCAAGAAAATTCACCACGAGAATCACCAAATTATACACTGCACACAAGGTTATATTTTTGTAATGATTTTTCAGTGATGTTTTGGTCTTGGCCTTGTCTCAGTCTCACCCTGCCTTGGTCTTGGTCTTGTCTCGGTCTTGGAGCACTCTGGTCTCGGGTATGTCTTGGTCTCGGTTAGTGTTGTCTTACAAATTACAACAAATTGGTGATTGGAAGAACCATGTGTAAGAATTTGCATTGTGTCTGAAGTGAGCATTTAGTCGAGGTACAGTAAATGAATACAGATGTGAGCTGCTTTCAACTTCAAAGTATGAACAGCTTTCCCATTATTTAGAGGTCCGTCCTGGGGAACATGACAGTCATTGCAGCTTGGTGTATTGTTGTTGGTTTTATTGTTATAATTTATTTGTAGCTGTTTGGGTTGAGTTCATAAAGCAACTCTGACAATCTTTGACAATCATTTAGTAGATGAATAATCCTAATGCTCTCGTTGTCTTCTCACAGGTGGTGTATAAGAACAATGACATCCGTCTGGAGTTGTCCCGCCTGGCTCGTATCATTGACCCAAAGATGAAAATCCAGGGCGAGGTGGCCTACAAGTGTGAGAACGTGGCCACCCTGGACCCCATCTCCTTCGAGACGCCCGAGGCCTACATCAGCCTCCCCAAGTGGAACACCAAGCGGATGGGATCCATCTCGTTCGATTTCCGAACCACCGAGCCCAACGGCCTCATCCTCTTCACACATGGAAAACCTCAGGAGCGCAAAGACGCCGCCCGCAGCCAGAAGAACACCAAGGTCAGTCCAATCCAACATTTCAGAATATATTTAGTCAATAGCAACCGTACTTGGCATTTGGAAGGAACAATTGAAACTTGTGGATTTCTTTACAGCTTCTGAAAGAAGTTTTTATTTGGATATGAAACAGACTGACAATTTCTCCTGATGCCACTTAATGGCCTTCAGAAGAAATCTTAATGGGAAACAATGGCATTAGAATATGCTGAATGAAGTAGTCCAGTTCTATTTGGTTTGGGTCCCGGGTGAAGAAATACTCACTGATTTAAGATCATTGATGGTTTCATTTGTCTTTGAGTTGCGTCCATCAACAGGCGGTGGTTGGTCTGCCAGTCTGAGTAGATGAAAGTGGTGCTTTTTCTCCAGTCTGCTGAGTCAGGAGTGACAGTTATGATGGGCGAACAAAATTGGAAGATGAACCTTCCAAGTGCAACAAGCGCACAGTTTACGAAACCATGTCTACAGATTGCAAATCCGTGGGCATGGATTATAAACGGCAACCACATCCTTCATTACAATAAATGTTAAACCCTGTTGATGTATCTGTTGTCCTTGTCCAGGTGGATTTCTTTGCAGTGGAGCTGCTTGACGGCAGCTTGTACCTGCTGTTGGACATGGGCTCAGGGACGATCAAGGTCAAGGCCACACAGACAAAGGTCAACGATGGAGCCTGGTACCATGTGGACGTCCAGAGAGATGGACGCTCAGGTAATCTTGAACATGATGCAAAAAACGTCATCACAACAATCAAAAGAAGCAATGTAGGCAATGGTGGACTATATTTTTGCAGTTGTAAGGTTTCAGTGATCCATTCAGGATCACACTTAATAATTAAAGAATACCAAAACCTTTCTGACACTCTGATGAGGCTGAAAGATCAATTACATCATGTTTACTGGATGATTTCATCATGATGATGGAGATCTTGCACCATTGATGGCGTAGTAACTGATCCGTACTCCCTCCATCCCAAACACAGGTACAATCTCAGTCAACAGCAGAAGGACCCCCTTCACAGCCAGTGGTGAGAGTGAGATCCTGGACCTGGAGGGCGACATGTACCTGGGCGGGCTTCCCACCGACCGCACCAACCTCATCCTGCCCACAGAGCTCTGGACAGCCATGCTCAACTATGGCTACGTGGGCTGTATCCGCGACCTTTTCATTGACGGTCGAAGCAAGGACATCCGACAGATCGCTGAGGCGCAAAATGGCGCCGGCATCAAACCCTCGTGCAACAAGCAACCTGGCAAGCAGTGTGAGAGCTACCCGTGCAAGAACCGAGGCATCTGTAAAGAAGGATGGAATCGTTTCATATGTGACTGTACCGGCACTGGCTACTGGTCACGCACCTGTGAGAGAGGTACGTGTGTATTTGACTGTATTCTTTCCTCTCATGCATACACCTCAGACCATTCTGATGCTATATCCAAGGAAAACGAAAAAAGTCTAAGGTCAGACAAAACTGCGAATTTCTTCACCAATAAAGCCAAAACAAGGCGCTGAGTAATTTCCAAATTGTCAGCTCTGTGTTTGCTTTAACTGCAGGTTTTAAGGCCTTTTTTGTTGCTGAATGTTTTATAGCTTCTTGAGCGATGCATGAAGATAGCAACTTTGAATTACTTGCAAGATCGGTCTTTCTTACTAATGACACCGGGGGACATAAACAAAAACGAGAGGGGTTGTGAGTCCTCCATTGGTGTTCAGTGGGACACCAAGCAGGCTTAGGAAAATTGATGCAGTGAATCTGAAACAGAAGAACTTAGATGTTTGTCAATTTCTCAGTCCTTTTTTTTTAAGATGTTACAGTGAACAAGCACAAGAAACACAAAATATTGAGATATCATACCACCAGGGCGAATGACTGATGAAAAAGCAGAACTTCTTGCCCATTTATGGACTTCTGCACAAAGATAAGATACAGTAGGAGCAACATGCTCAGAGCAGAAAAACTTCATGGCCGTGTATTTGTTTGAGTAACAATGGCACAGTATGCGTAACGGAGCTTTCTGGGTTCGCCTAACTGGGTACATTTTGTTAGAAAATAATAAACGGTGCACTGATGGATTACTTCTCCAGCTAGGGCTTTAGCTGTATTCAACATAGATACGTGCACAGTGAGCCGGATACGGTAACACTCAAGGGACACATTACGCCAAAAGGCGAGTACATATAACAAACACAGAACAGTCTGTTACATCTGTGCTAATTGGACCTTTAGACCGAGCAGATATGGGGAGCAATCGATGTGCAATTGAACACGCTGGCACAGCTTTATTGAGGTTTAGTGGTGGAATTCAGGCTTTGCAATGAGTCATATGGGAAGAAAGATGGTTGATGCCAGTTGCTGCTAGTTTAAGTTGTTCTTTACAGCATGGCATCTCCGCTCAGTGTCAGTCAAGGTCCATATCACTGCATTGTCTTCAAGGTAAGGTAGAGATGTAAAGAGCTGGACTTAACAACCTGATCAGAAGTCAGCAGTGACAAAGACAAGCCAACAAATCTGTACATTTGTTACAAAGAAGCATCAACTATATGCAGACACCTACAGTAGTTTTGCCTTGTGCCACTTGGGCAAAAAAGATGTTAGCCTCAGCAGTACAACGTCCTTCAAGCTCTCAATCAAAACACTTCAGCCCGCATGTTCCCTGCTGAGCTGACGGTGTTCGACTACGTCTTCATTACATCCTGGGAGTGCCGGAAAACATTTCTAATCCGTTAAGTGCTGATGTACACTTTTTTTTTTTACACATTAGACCTTCTTGCATCTTCTTTGTCCTAAGATTGTCCCCCTAGAGCCGAAATGCTCATTTGTAGCTTTGTTGTAATAAAACTGTATTTCAGGGATTTGTGTTCAGCTGGGGGTGTCTGGAGAAGGTATATCGTAAATGCTGAATTATTTTAAACTGAGAAGACAATCGTAAAAAACATGCTGTGGTATTTGGGATAGGGATAAGGGATAGTTACGGGCCCAGAGAAGCAGCCCTTGCAGGGATAAAAATCCATGGCAGCTTTCACGACCTCTGCTTCTCACTGGAGCTTTTTGTTGCTAGGTTACGAAGGTTAACTTGTACTCCCCTCAGTAGTGACTGTTAGGTCTGTTTTTTAGATCGCTCTGTGTGCCTAATATTTAAGCTAATATCTGAAGTCCCTCCATTTCTTGATTCTGTTTGGTCGGTGAGGGAGAAGTGACATTGACGAGCTCGGCGGTGTTCTAAAAGTTTAACTTTGTCAGCTCAAAGCGCTGGGATTTCAGCGACAGAGAACAGCTGACTGCGAGGGCGTTTTAGCACTTAGGACGCTGATGCGTTCAAGTGCATGAAAATCTGCAAATAAAGGAAAGGGGAACAAGTTGCAAACACATGATCTGTTGTTTAGGCTGTGTGCTAAAGAAAGGAGCAGGTCAGAAAATATTTATTGGGAACTACTGAGACTATCTGATGTTTGATCACTAGTCACACTTTTACTGATAAGATGGTCGATGAGCTGCGACAGGACTGACGAGGTCAAATCTCTGCAGATTTTGTATGCCTCCTATTAGGATGTCTCGATGCTCTTCAGTACCACATGTTTGAAAATGACACAATTTCTGTTATTTTAATGCTGGATAGTACTGAACACTCAGGCCTTCAGTGATATTTTGAACCACAAGCTGCAGTGAGTTAGTGAGCATGCAGCTGTTTGCTTTCATTTTTGGTATTTACAAGAAATTCCCGAATATTGAGTGCCTCAGACTTCTGTTTATGTTGCCCTGGTATGGAATGAGGTATCGACATCATCTGATTTTTACTAGTATGATATCTAAGTTTGAAACTCTGGCATCCTTTCAACCCTAGTGTTTCCATTCACAGCATTATTCTGGAGTCGACCGATGACTGAGCAGTTTTTTTGCCCCCTTTCTTTCCTTTCTCTGACCGCAAAGTGCACAAATGACATAAAACTGTTATCTCTAGGAAATTAGATAATTAAGTTGTGAAAATAGTTTTCTCTCCAGGGGTGATAAGATGCCCGATAAGATCAGGTCTTAATAAGGGATGAGGTGGCAGGAGCTAAAAAAAAAACTGCCTGACTTGTCAATCACAAAGTTAGAGAGAGAGAGAGAGAGAGAGAGAGAGGGGCAAGCAAAGACACATCCTGAACATTTTCAGTGTCCAGGTTTCGCTTAAAGGTAGTTCTCTTGTGCTTTGGGTGTCTTATCTCATTGACCATGGTGGGTTTTCTCATCTACTAAAAGAGAGAGAAAGAAAAAGATAAAAGACAGAGGTAAGGGAGAAGTGAGTTACTGGACAGGAACAAGATAAAACAGAGAGAGGACGGGATAACAGTAAGCTTTTTCTCCACAGCCAAAGCCAGTCATGTCCTTATTTGAGAGTTGTCCAAATCCATTATCTTCTACTGCCAGCAAGGCAGCCAACAGGACACACACACACCTGCACACATACGTTAACACACACATCCAGCAGCAAGTACAGCGGCTTGGTCGGTAGTTGTATAAGCTTCAAAAAAACGGCAAACAACTTCCTCCTTTAACATTCAAAGAAGGCGTAGTCACCAACACTTTTTTTCTTAAGATCATCGTTTGGGTTTGAATAAGAAGTAACTCGTGTAAGCTGTGCAGTTTTGTAACTCACGCTATATATTTCAATCAAAACAACTTTCATATGTGCTACTGCCACCTCCTGGCAGTACAGCATTATGACAGTCACCAGTAAAAAAATATATAGAAAAATATATTTAGAAGGTGATCAAACGTATTTTATTTTATATTATTATTACTGATGGTAGAGTCGGTCATCTCTGAACTGGAAGCTCGGGGGTTCGATCTGAGGAGCTGGCCTGCAGCTGCAGTAAATGGTAAATGGACTTGAGCTTCTATAACGCTTTTTCTAGTCTTCTGACTACTCAAAGCGCTTTTACACCGCAGGTCACACCTACACATTCACACACTGATGGTAGAGGCTGCTGTGTAGTGAGACCATCAGAAGTAACTAATCCCATTCAAACGATGAAGCAGCGAGTCACTTCAGGGTTCAGTGTCTTGCCCAAGGACACATCAGACATGTTGCTACAGGAGCTGGGGATCGAACCCTCGACCTTCCGGTTGAGAAACGACCGACTCTACCAACTTAGCCACAGCTGTGTGTCCTTGGGCAAGACACTTAACCCCACGTTGCTCCCGCTTTTTTGTCAGCGGCATATCAATGGATTAGTTACTTCTGATGGACTCTTTACATAGCAGTCTCTGCCATCACTGTGTGAATGTGTAGGTGTGACTTGCGGTGTAAAAGCGCTTTGACTAGTCAGAAGTCTAGAAAAGCGCTTTACAAGCTCAAGTCCATTTACCATTTATAGAAGCATGAACCCTTTGATTATTTTATCAATCGATGACTGTTTGAATATTTGAAAAACATGACCCATCCCTACTAAAAGTCACCTCAATGATTTCAGTCAGTGGAATCAACACAGCTTTGAAATAAACACACACACACACACACACACACACACACACACACACACACACACACACACACACACACACACACACACACACACACTCACACACACACACACACACACTCACACACACACACACACTCACACACACACGGCCGTCTGCAGCCAACATTCCTCTGACCATTTTCCCTTCCTGGTGTCTGGACGTTCGTTTTATTAAAGACTGATCTTAGTTGAGAACTAATTAACACTCGGCCAACCCCCCCCGTAAATTGCTCCTGCTGCTTTTTAGCATATCAAATAACAGCTTTCTGATCTAATCTCTCGATACCAGTCTTTTTTTTCTTCTTCATCCCGTGAGCCGCCGGATGATAATTTCCGCTGAATCTAATTTTTACTTCTGAAAAGAAAAGTTGTAGGTCGTCAGCGGGTCAATCTGATACAGGGTGTACATTTCACCTTGAATTATTCTGCAGGGGATATTTTATTGAAATATTGAAATATAATTATGAAGAGCTGAAGATAGTCAAGACTGCGTGATATCTTTTTCATTAACACTATTATTCAGCGTTTTATTTTTAGATGTACAGTATGTGCTCCTTTATGCTACATGTTCTCTTTAGGTCATTTTGAAAAAGGGAAAATGAGATATTATGAAACACCGGACTAATAGAGAGCTGATTCTGGGATTGGAGAAGAGCAGTGACACTTTCAGGTGTGGCCAAAAACATCATCTGAGTTCTCACTGTGTGTGTGTGTGTGTGTGTGTCTAGCAGCCATTATATCTTGGCACGGCTGCTGTTTACTGAGTGGATGTTTACTGTTCTGCATGCTGTTATCGGCCATTTGTCTTTGGCTCTGACTTCAACCAATTTGTCCAGCAGAATAAAGTGCTGCAGCTCGGAGACATGACGTGTTAGGTAATGGAGTCGAGAATATATTGTGGCTTATAGAAACACGGTATATCACAGCTAGACTCAGTCTTGGCATGAACTTACTCACCTGTTGGTCTAATTTCATTGAATTATAGAGGCGAGGAGGGTCCGCTTATAAATGATCACAACAACAAGCAACAGAGGTGGTAAGAAATGTGAATGTTTGCACTGATTGCCTAGTCACCCCGAGAGCAGAGCCACAGGTCGGATCCGAACCCAGGTGGCCCGCTCTCGAGGACTGTAGCCTCTGTACAGTACATGGGGCGCGCCCACTAACCACTAGGCTACCAGCACCACTCCACTAGTATTTCTTAAATAAAGGCAAATGCCCCCAAAATAATATTGGACCAATAAAGATGGATGACATGTCTCTGCCTCCTCCTGATGCACAAAAGTGAAGCCAAAATACCCTTGTGTTGCGCATTTGGAGCCAGACTCTGTGCAGTAGGGATCGTCTTCCAGTGCAGATGTCCCGCCCCTTCCTACATTTAATTAACCGACCACACAGCTCACAGCAGAAAAGTTTGAATGAGACACTCGTTCGTTATGACAGGTTTAAAGACTCTTGTTTTATTGTTTGTTGCATTACCTCTCACTGTTCCTCTTCTACTTTAATAGTCTGGAGCAAACAGCAACACAGGAGCCTCATTTGTAACAGAGCTGTCAATTATGGCGTTATACCCGCCCCCTTTTAATAGCATCAAATAACTAATTCAAACTAAACTTTTCAGACAAATGAACACTTGGACATAAATGAGCATAATAAGAGCTAACTAAGTCAGAATCCATGTTTGAGAAAAATGTATCTCATGTGTGTTTTATTGTTGTTCGTTTGACCCATGTCCTATCTGTTGACATAAAGGAGGCGGAGCTTATGACCTATACTGCAGCCAGTCAATAGGGGGAGGTCCAAATGTTTTACTTTCAGGGAGCTGTCATGTCGTCCTCTTTTATCCACACTCTGCGTAATGCACCAGACATGACTCTGTCAAATGTGCATCATACTAAAGTGAGCGGGACTACAGTGTGCATGAGGAAAGTTAAAACTGGAACAGATCAGATTAAAAACAGGATCCCGGGATTAAAATAAGAGACATCTCTCAGACCAAGTGTAGCAGGTTTTATGACCTTATCTTAAGTTTGCAAGTATTAAGTAAGTCTGGAAGTGTCATCTTTTCTACGCCATTGATCTGCTCAATGTTGATTAAAAAAATCAGGAAAAATGTATTTGTCACATGTTCCACATCTTCACAAACAAAATGCAGAATTTCTCCTCCGGGGGGGTGTCAACATGCCAAGGTCAGTCAGTGCAGTGTATGAATCCTTTGGACACACTCTATTGAGAGAGCATCTCATACACACACACACACACACACACACACACACACACACACACACACACACACGGAGTTACACCCAGGAAATACAACACGT
This sequence comes from Tautogolabrus adspersus, assembly GCA_020745685.1. Taxonomy (NCBI): domain Eukaryota; kingdom Metazoa; phylum Chordata; class Actinopteri; order Labriformes; family Labridae; genus Tautogolabrus; species Tautogolabrus adspersus. Next base: position 4,066,542 of record CM036552.1, on the reverse strand, counting down.
CCGAGTTAATCTGACAGCTCAGCCCGGAGCTGTAATGAGAATTTAAATTGTGTATCTCTCACCGTGCTGTAATCTGACACCTTGTCAATTAGGCATCACTCGCTGTGACCAAACACACACACACACACACACACACACACACACACACACACACACACACACTTTTTTCATGTGCTGTTGAGCATGAAGAGTGTGTAAGCACCAGTAAATTAAGATCACACAGTGATATTGATCTTGTCTCCACATGGCTGATATAAACGTAAGGTTCATAAAGTCATGTACAGAAAGAATAGTGTTCGGCAGTGGTGGCTTCACCAAGCGTCACAGATGGACCGGGATTGACGCCGACACTCTTTATGTATCATGGGACATATCTATCCCTCTGCCGCCACCTATTGAGTGGTGGATTGTTACACGTGGGGGTGCCAAAAGTAGCTCCTATCCTTTGTACTGATGATATAGTAAGGTCATTTTATGATTTAATTTAGTAGTTTAGTATAATTTAGTATTTTTGAATAACTAGATGCAGATTACGTTACGTGTGATCAAGGGAATATGTAAAATGTAAAAGATTTTACTTGTCAGGTTTCAGGGGTTTATTTCCAAGCTTCCAACTCTACCTTCTGCAGCGCTTCACAGCAGACAGATGTGCTGTGTCTCCCCCCACTGGTCATTTGATTGAACTGCAGTTCCCACTTCCATGCAGCAACAAAGGGCGTTTAGAGGACACATAATGTCTCAGCATGTTATTGGTTCATTTATCATATTAAGTTTGTGTGACAGCACAAATAATCACCCCTGAGTGATACCAGAGGAGCGCAGGGAAACAGCAGCCGGCACTTTTTTCAGCTCTGGATGGATGTGAGATAAAGCTGAACAGAGACGGGACTGTGAAAGGAAAAATACCAGATAAATACAAAATCTACATGTGGAGATTAGGGTAGATTTTGTGAAGCTTTGTTAAAGAAAAGAAGAGCTTAAAGCAGACAAAACACATTTGCTCTCTCCTTCCCCTCTGAGAAGTCAAGTCTGGAAATAGCAGCAGAGGCAGTTTAGCTGTTTTCTTTTAGTACACTGAGATGAAATTGAGCCGCTCTTTAAAGACTCCATGCCGGCAGTGGATTGAAATATGAAGACGATAAACTAAAGGATTACAGGATGGAGAGAAGGAGTTTGAATGATTGTTTTTTTGTGTATCTGGAGGCTACAATCTCACTTCAAATATGGGGGTCCATCAGTTTAGTTTTAAAGCTGCCTTTGTCAACCTTGTTTATCACTCTTCTTTGTGTGATGCTTCTTCTTGTTGATTTGCAGACTCTATATTGACTGGTCTAATTGTGATTAATAACAGTAGAGGCTCTGATTATTCATGATTCATTGCTTATTTTTACTCTTTAAAATTTTTAAATAATGTCCCTGGAAAACCACATTGAAATGCAAAGACAGCTCCTAGGAGCCTGTTGCAATTTAGGGGTGGCCAATCAGATTTCAAGTGAGGCCCAGGCCAACCTAGGCCCCCCCTCCATGGATCCGCCCCTGCCGCCCAGCCAAACATACCTGAGCCCCTCCAGCTGAACGTGCTCACCACTCCACACATGGCAAGGCGGTGACCTTTATTATGCAACTTTATGAATTAACTTAATGAAGTGTTAGCTGCACTTGCATGCAGATGTCTGTTTGTAGACGTTACTTAGAGCTAAATTGCCGATAGATGGCTGCCAGTGTGTTGCAGACTGCATTACTGCAGATTAGTTCTGCCTCTTGAGGTTGCAACTTAGATCGCTTTCCTGCGTACAGCCAATATCCGCTGTAACCCAAGTGGGAGATGCTACTAGTGTTATAGAAGCCAGAAAACTTTTTATACCATTATCTGGTCTTCTGGTCTAGCAGCTGATAATTCTGCAAAGTCTGTTAAGAAAGCTTAATGAAAGGGCGGCAGTAGCTCAGTCTGTAGGGACTTGGGTTTAGCGTCATCGGTTCAAGTCCTGGTGCGGACCAAATCTGGAAATTGGTCTAGTAGCTGGAGAGGTGCCAGTTCACTTCCTGAGTACTGCTGAGATGCCCTTGAGCAAGGCACCAAATCCTTCCACAAGCTCAGGAGCACCCTCTGTGTGTAGCGCCCTCACTCTGACATCTCTCCATTAGTGTATGTTCACAGGATCCTGTTTGTATGTGTGTGTATTTCAGCCTGTGTGTAGCATGTCTAAATAACAGAGTGTAAAATTTGAATTTTCCCTCGAGGGATTTATTAATTATATCTTCTTCTTCTTCTTCTAGAATCAAGAACGAATTTCTGTCCTTTTTCTTGTAATGCACTCAAACATGATTAGGGTTCATAGAGTGAGACACTTGTTTATGTTGATGCAATACTTTTGTTTTGTTTATGCTTCTCTCTTGGTCCTAATAAGATGATTTTGATCTGAGACTTTAATCTTGAGAATTATAAGTACGAGTCACACAGTGTGGCCTCTACCTCTCAAAACTGAACAAACACACACACTTTGCTTTGAAGATCACTTTTCCATTCTATTTATTTACACACTCATAAAGCGGTGTGAAATCCAGTTAATAAGGAAGAAAGAAAGAGAAGTGTCAGGAGAGGTGAGAAAGTCACAGGCGTATAAAACCCCTTAACTTAAAGAGAAGATGAAAAGTAAGCTAATTCACATTTACACAGCAACCTTTTTCCTCTAGCGTTATCAGGGTGGGAAGTTCAAAGTGCTTATAACATACAGTTAAAGTGGCTGGATTAACTTCTTTTACACTCTGTATAATTGTAGGGAATCTGACAAGTCATCATCATTTTACCATTTGTCGATTAATGTGCAACTGACAAGACAGGAAAGTAAGATCAACAGGACCGATAGCGCCTTGTTCTGCAAATCATTAAATAGTTCCCCCATATGAAACCAAAGAACTTAACAAGACTGCTTCAAGCCTCTACGTAAGCAGTCCCCTGTGGTCTAAATGAAACATCTGTGCTGTGCTTTGGTCAAAATATAACATTAATAACAAGCACCAGAGGAGGTTTGTGACCCTGTATAAACCAGCTCTCTCAGAACGCTCCGTTTTGGTGTGTGTGTCTCTTTAAATGCAATGAGCCCCCCCTGAGTTTTCCCGGTAGACATCACTCCTTCACTAGCGAGATTACAAATGGCGGACCTGCGCAAAAGTTTTGCTCTAGGCTGGGGGTGGAGTCCATGGGTGGAGATACCAGCGGAAGTGGAGGGTATTTTTTTTTACCAGAATCCCACTGTGACATCACAAGGAGAGCAAATTTGAAAATGAGCATTTCTCTCTATGTTGTAAGACTTATGTAGACCACAAACAAAGGACTGGATGGATTTATTTCACATTTTGTGGGTCAGTAGACACTCAGGTTACCCAAATAATTGTTCAAAAACACTGTCAAAGTGGGTTTTTCACAATGTGTCCCCTTTAAGTCTCTCTCCTCCCAGCACTGGATAACAGCCCTTCCCTGGCAGCCCTGCAGCGTTCTGTCCCCCAGAGCTTCCAGAGAGCTGGCCAATCAGAAGAAAGTGGTTACATGGGGAGGGGGGCCTTAAAGAGACAGCAGTTGTAATGAACCGTTTCAGGCAGAGACTGTAATTAGGGATTTTACAGACGCCAGTAGTATTTAAAAAATGTGTTTTTTTTAGCTGCAAATCAGGCGAAGCTACTCACAGACGGACAACATGAAAGGTGAAAAAGAGTAGAATATTGGATCTTTAAGTTAAGGTACAGTCTGTAATGTAGCATTTGTCCGTGGTGAAAAGTCGTCGGTCTGTGGCTGAATGAATTTAGCTAAAATGATCAGCAGATTAAAGGTGGGTGCCATGATACCTGTCACTCATTTACACTTCTGAAGTGAATGGAAGAGGATGCAAGAGTGCTTGGGCTGTAAACAATAAGCCCATTTTTAGATATTAGTGTATTAGTGTTTGAATGCAACTCTGCAGTATGTTCCACCAAAATGTAAAATAATCTTCTGTGTCATTTCTCATCTTGATCGTATAAGAAAGGCCTAGCCGTCCCTGACTGAGCGATTATTGTGATTGGTGATTATAATTTTGGAAAATTCAACAAAAACTAAAAAAAACTGAAACTGTGCAAAATCACCAACCAATCAGTGGACAAAATTCCTATAAAGAAACGATGCAAAAAAAGAAAAAACAGAAAGATAATCTGCATGCTTAGATATGAGGAGGAGTGTGTTTTCTTTAATGTAGTGAAGTGCATGACTGAAAGCCAATGAAAGCTTTGAAGTCTAATCCTTATGTGACACTTTAGTGTGGATAATTACTCACTGTGAAAAAGTGAACACAACAAATGTATTTCACAAACAAAACCCAAGCCAAGTACCTTTCTGCAGTATCACAGTCGTCTTTGGATGATCGAGTTTTCTCAGTTGTCAAGGAGATGGATGTGAATTTCAGCCACTGATGCACAAATGCATGTTGTACACACACACACTCTCTCCTGCACAGAAACTGTATGGCTGTGTGTGTAGAGTTTGAGAGCACTCTGTTATTTCCTCACTCCCACCACTATCAACACATCCACATGTCTCTGACTGTGCTCTATTTCCCACTATGGGCAGAATCAGCAGACACACACAGTATGGTGGAACATCCAGTGCGAAGTACAGAGAAGTGTGTGTGTGTGTGTGTGTTTGGACACTTTGCAGTCAGACGAGGACACGCACTAAAACGAGCCGTGTGGGATGGCTAATCCGCAAACTCCTGGAGCCAAAGAAATGAGGCGTTCGCTGTACGACTTCATGTTTTGGCAGGGATTAGCTGTTGTTGGCCGGAGAAGCAGCCTTTGTAATAGTACCTCACTTTTTCTGCTACTTTTACTCTCTTGTTGGTTTGTTTCAACTAAAGTGATGAGTCACTGGTCAGTTCACTTTCAGCCAAAATGATGCACCTGTTCCAACACTGTTCTCGGTGCCTTATCACAGTCATGAGTTGTCAGTTGTCTTTTTTTTTAATGTTGCCAAGCTTTAGGATGGCCGGTCTCCCCTGATATAACTCTGTCTGACAGAACATGACATACGGAGGAGAATAGAAAAATGAAAATGCTGCTGACACCAGCAAAAAGTTCTTTCAGACAGATGGACAGTGACTAATAACTGTAATAGTGTTTTTATTGGTCTACATCCTAAATCATTTTAACCCAAATGCCGAGCCCACTGCACAGTTGGCTACACAAGAAGAGGATCAGAGTGTTCTGGCTCCCGACCACGCAGCAAATGAGGTACCCTGAAGTGCAAGAGTTGAGAGGCTGTGGAAACCAGGTCACAAGAGGTGTTTTTATGGGTTGATGTTGAGAGGACTGTTCACTTTTTGCAGCAGAAATTGTCAGACCGTCTCGACAGAACATGAAAACATTGCAGATTGGAAGCCGGTTTGATGGCATATTTAAGAATGAACCACTGTAATCTGTCAGTTCACTGTCATAGCTTGCTGTCATGCAGATTCAAGCTCAGTCTTCCCTAATTCAATAACTGCTCTAAAACCATCGACTGTGTAAAAGAAGAACGTAATCAGTGACATCACCCAATGGTTTCTAAAGAGGCTTGATGAAGCCAAATGATCACAGTTGCTGTATCGCTAACTCCCTTTTTTCCACAATTCTTCAGAGGGACGACTATAATCTTTGCAGTGAGAGTTGAGGGTGTTTAAGGGTACAACAAGTTAACATTTGCCTTGAATATCTAAAGCAGGTTGATTCAGCCATGGTCTGGATCAAAGTGGTGACCAACTAGAATAGAGCCACTAGAATGAATAACTGAAAATGAAATGAAAAGTTTCCGCTTCCAGCTGATGATATTGGACTCCAACCTCACTTCAACTATCGCTAACATCTCTTTTTGTTCTCTCTGATACAGAAGCCTCCATCCTCTCCTACGACGGCAGCATGTACATGAAGGTGGTGATGCCGAACATCATGCACACCGAGGCAGAGGACGTCTCCCTGCGATTCCGTTGCCAGCGGGCCTACGGCCTCCTAATGGCCACTACCTCCCGAGACTCAGCTGACACGCTCCGGCTGGAGTTGGATGGGAGTCGTGTCAAACTCACGGTCAACTTAGGTATCGTATAAACCCACAATCCCACCCATCTGCCTCCACCCCTCCACAACTCCACCCTCGCCATGAGACAGTTCACCGTTAAGCGGTGACCTCTCGTCTCCTGTCACTCTCTGTCTATCTTTTTGTGCTTTTCATTAATCATCACTTTGATCCTCTGAAGGTCTACAAACTTTAGATAAAACAGATTTGATCTTTTTGCATGGGTGTGCAGATTGAGCACACAGATAACAACAGACTGCTTACTGAATACAAAGTCTACGTTATGATATTTAAGGCTATACAGTCATAACTTGTTTTATTTAATGGTTAACATGTTTGGCCCATCTTTGAAAACAGACAACCCATAGCCATGTCCATATTCTTCTTTACAGAACATTTAAGACAGTCACAGCACAAGTTGGACGTACTCTGACGTACTGATTCGTGCCTTAAAGTCTCTTCCTATAAATTATATTTAAAAAAACAAAGTGTGCTGTGACTTTCTACCTTCACTAAGTATGCCGACTGATCTCCAGTCCATCATTTAACAGGACATTAGAAAAACGTTTCTTGCCACTTATTTTTTCCGTCTGACATCAAGGAATTTTCTCTCTCACCTTCCTGTTTCTTATCAGTGGTTCTTTTCTTTGCTGATGACGGTGTCATTTCTGTTAATGGAAGTCGATGCTTTTTTATTTTCTTCAGTGTTTTGCTTTTGTTAAACCTGTCAAACTCCATTTCCCATCATGCTGTCAAAAGATGGTATTCACCCCTTCAAAGGCCTTAAGCCTGCGGCCCGTCAGGCGAACAGCCCGAGAACAGAGCCCAGCAAAACCTGCAGCTGGCTGCGACCCCAAATACCCCCAAACGCTCCCAGTCGTAATCAATAAAGTTCACAAAATCCAGTCATACTTTTCAATTGACATCCTTCGTATTCAGTATGTCTAGTAGAATAATATGGAAGAAATGTGAGCTTAGCTGTAGCTGGTTTGCTAACCCAAGTTTTGATTGATCTCTTACTGATATCGTTGATTCTTCAAAGTAGTACTGAAGATTTCCGCTAAAATGTTCGCAGCTCTAATTGGTCCTTGCTAATGTGATTTCTTAGCCTAATTTTCTGCAGATAATTTCTAAAAAGTGTCAATTTTAACCGACCTATCCTCTGATCTAACGTAGTGGCACACATAGGGGTACTGTAAGGTAGCTCTCCAAATCTGATGGTTGGGGTTCCTGTGCCTCTGCATGGTGCTGGTGCTGATTGGATCGCGGCTGTTTGCTCCCACTTTTCTGTTGCGGTTGACGACACATGAAACCACCAGTCACATAGTAAAACCAACCCTCACTGCTTACAGCTGGCCTCAGTGGGTCAGATGCATCATGAGATTGACTTCGTCTATCTCACAAATTCAATTTATCTTGTTATTTGAATGACAACTCAAATGATAACAGTCTGAATTTTCTGACTTTTCAAAGATCCGTGGCTCTAAAATGGATGTCTGCCACCGCCTTGTTGGTGTGTAAGCTTTGGAGCCAGAGACTTTGACGTTTCTAATCTGAATGTTTAAACCGAAAGACTGTCAGTGTTGGGTTGGTACTCATGTAGCTGGTACCACAAGTGGCCATTTTACTGTAAAGAATCTGTTAAAACAAGTTTTCAAACTATGAAACTATGGAGAATAAGAGAGCACAAACTCTAGAACAGCAGCACATTTCTATGACCAATAAATCCATCCATTCTTTAATCAATTGGTCGACTTCAAAATTCAATCATTTATTTTATGTTAATGTGTTAAGAGTTAACTTGAAATACCGAATAATAAAATGGCTGCCTCCCTGCATGTGTGCGTCCCCGGAAGGGTGGACTTTTTGTTTTTGGATGTCTGCAGCAGTAACCTTGAAGGATGCAATTTCATCTGTCATTTATTCTTCCCCATCTAGACTGTATCAGGATAAACTGTAACTCCAGTAAGTTAACACTCAAGTTTCATTTTGCTTTCTATGTTGATGTTGTTTGTTTGAAAAGGAAATGTGTTTTTAAAAGACTATGAGTCCTGCAGCGGCGTCCACCTTCTCCTTTAGGTCTATGATGTGAAGGATAAGTTTCTTTGGTTACCCACAATTCAACAGGAAACAACAAGAGTAGCCAAAGTCAAAAAGAACAAGTTCAGATTTGTTGTAATTATTTGGAGATAAACCACTTTGTCTTAATTCTTTGCTTATCGACCGGCATCCTGAAATAGAGAACATTAAATTATCACCTAACATTAGCTTAGCTTAGTTAGCAAGGTGCATCTGTAATTTATCAAATTTGGGATGCTATTTGGCTAGTGATAAAGAGTCTTCAATCATAATGTACTATTCAGTGAATTAATGAACAGCTTACTCCTTTGTGTAACAACCAAATGCTGAACAAGATGTTTTTCGATCACTTGAAACGATAGGGACTTTGATCACAAGATAGCCACGCCCTGTGACAGACCCTGCCTGTCTACTGTACTCCACAAAGGGCCTTGATTTAAAATAAACACCATGCTGTAGTGAACAAGACTTAAATGTAGGCTACTGATTGAGAGCAAAGACTGAGCAGGAAAATGTTTACTGAGGGAATATTTCTAGTCAGAATGAGGCTCATTTTCTTATAGCCTTCTATGCAAGAGTGCCCCCTGCAGGCCATTTGTTTATTTGTGAGGATCCCCATTAGCCGTACCCTCAGCTAGTCTTCCTTGGGTCCACATAAAAAAAACAACGTGAACAGGAATATACACATGTACATTTGAAAACATAACTAAGCACTTTAGTCCACACAAACATTTAGAGGAGGGCATGAGAAAAATAGTTTACACGAAAAACACAAGACAGGTATTTAAATAAGGTTAAAATAAGCAAAAACTACCAACACCTATGTGCATATCTTACAAATATGATGCCCTAACGTGTTTCTTTATCTGCTTTTTAAAAATAGATTTTAGACAAAATGTAGGTAAAAAAGATTTCTACATTTTAACCAGCTGCTCTGCCTACTTAGTCTATGTGGAAGAGTGTTCATAACGGTTTAATAAAAGTGATTAGAGCCAGCAGAACAGACAGCGTACTGATTTGAGTAGGTACTGCTATTCACTCGGTGATTAACTTGTCCTCTGATGCATCAGTTGTTAAAACAATATGATTATGATTTCTGGCATTTCAAAAGTTGCCAGACATCGAATATTTTGTAGGTAAATCTAGAAAATGGAACCTAGAACATTTTGATTGTCAATTGGAAGTTTGATTTAATAACTTTATTTACAAAGTTTTTAATGATAGAAATGGAAAATGTTAAATTGACCCAAACTTAAATTCTTTCTTTTTTAATTTGAGCCACAAACATAATAACTTTTCATTAATGGATTGTGTAGAGTCCTATCTTCAACCTAAAGACTGATTAAGACAAAAAAACCTGAAAATCCAACAATAAGGTTCCTCTTTAAAGCTCCTGTGAGGAATCTTTGGGTTTTGACAATTTTGGCGACCCCTGTGGACAAAGGATGTTTTATCTCTTTGCTTATTCTGTACTGAACACGTCAGTTGTGTTGTCTGACAAGAACTGTCTTCCCTCTTTGGTTTAAATGTCCAACATGCAACTTACAATGAATCTACGTTGAATCACCTCGTCTGACGCCTACCCCACGACAGCCTCTACAGGCAATAAAAATAACTACATAGAAATAATCAGTCTTCTTGCTGATGGCCTTGTCTGCTTACGTGGGTCCTAAAGAGGCATCAGTATAAATTTTAGTCTGTTTCATCACCACTAAAAAGCTCCTCACAGTAGCTTTAATAACTACTTCAAGGTTCAGTATGTCATAGGAGACTGAATATCAAGAAATACTCTTAAAAAATACAGTATAGCTGTGAAAAGTTTCTTACCAACTTTATCAGTATTTTAGAGATTTCTATGGTCAGAAAATGAAAGTCAAAGATTCAGATGAGCTTATGATGATTAAATCAAATTATCCCACTTTAATCGCCGTTTTTCTTACAGCAATGACTCTGATCTGCAGCATAGCTTTCAGGTTGATTAAAAGAAAATAACAGATGTAGAGTATTTTGTATTTTTCTTTGTGTATTTCTGAATAAACCAAACCTTTGTTTCCCCTGGAGTGTAAGTTTAAGAAAGTACATTTAAAGATATTTTTAAGCTACTTAAGCTTATGTGTAATTTCTGCCGATGGTTTCAGGCTTTTCTGGTGGGAAACAAAGGTTTGGTTTAAGCTCCAGGATGTCTTTAACTTTGTGTTGACCATTGTTCTCAGGCAAGGGACCGGAGACCCTGTATGCCGGGCAAAAGCTCAATGATAATGAATGGCATACAGTGCGTGTGGTGCGTCGCGGAAAAACCTACAAGCTAACGGTTGACGATGATGTAGCAGAAGGTACTTAACTACATCACCTCGGTCCATGCTTGAAGAAATGTTCTTAGAGTTGACTTGTCAGTGGTTTAAAGACACCATGCTGTGGCGTGCTGCTGTACAGATTATCAGTATGTAATTCAGAGACAGCATCTGTAGAGACAGTCTGCATCCATCTAATACTGTTAATGTAATTTTCTCCTTAAATCAGCCCTTTTGTGTTAGTGTCAGACAGTGTTCTCTTTTCTTTTCGTTTTTTGTGTTTCTTTTCAACCCATCCCCTCCACCCTCCCCGTCTTCAGGCCAAATGGTGGGCGACCACACGCGTCTGGAGTTCCATAACATTGAAACGGGAATCATGACGGAGCGGCGATTTGTTTCCAGCATCCCGTCCAGCTTCATCGGTCATCTGCAGAGCCTCAGGTACTCGTTATGCTGCGTGTCTAAGGTTTCACATGTATTTTATTATGTTATGTGGCAGGTGTTTGATCATGTCAAACGCAGGCAGAGGCGCTGCTTTTCAACAGGCAGGCAACTGCTTGGGGCCCCAGGCCAGTAAGGGCCCCCCGGCTCTAAAACAGTACAGTAGGAAACCTCCCTAACAGGGCCCCATATGACAGCACTCACTCTCGTTGCCGTGCATAGCATCTCATGTATTACTCCTTCATTACAATGAATCCACAAACAGAAAATGAAGAGGAATTATCTGTCTGGGATTGAAAAAATAAAGAGGAAGAGCGTCCGGACGCTGGTAGACATAGTGCTGGTAGGAGGGGCCCTCCATGATTTTTTGCATTGGGCCCAAACAGACTCTAGAATCGCCACTGAACGCAGGCAGAGAGGCTTGAATAATGATATTATACCGTTGTGGTGGGTTCCAGTCTAATAGTTGTATATGTATGTAGAGAATAAGACAGCTGGAATCATTCCAACACTCTCAGATTGATCAGAATCTGAAAAAAATCAAATATGAAAATCTATAGTGACATCAGGGAATATTTCAGGTAACGCAGTCTTATTTTTGATGTCCTTTTTTCAACAGATGGAAAACAGTTAATGCCACACACGTCTAGTTTACATGACTGTAGTATAGTGTAATATAATATGATTGTAAAAGTGAAAATGTATTCTAAAATCGTGTTTCGACACTCTTGCGCTTCATGAAAGTTCTTTTGGTCCGCATGAACCAGAGGGAAATTTCCTTGAAGCAGACGTGCCGTGTGTTTGTGTGTCCAAGACATGCATTTACATTTTACAGCACCTATCGTGTGGTGTTACACTTTCAGTTTTGTTTGTTATAAAGTGGCTGAATGCTCTCGGTTAATAAAAATTATGTTTCACCTTTAAAATATGACCTGATGTTCCTCAAATATGACACTCTGTTGTCTTGTCGGGGGTTTCTCTATCTGAAAGCAGTGTTATGATACTGACTGATTAGATTCTCTCTCCTTTAAACCAATTGTAACCAGGCACTCAGCAGTGCAACATTATGCTTATGCTAACCTGGATTGGAGGCACTGGTAGCCTAGTGGTTAGTGCACACGCCCCATGTACAGAGGCTGTGGTCTGCTAAGCGGGCGGCCCTGGTTTGAATCCGACCGATGGCTCCTTTTCTGCATGTCATTCCCCACTCACTCTCTCACTCTCTCTCTCTCTCTCTCTCTCTCTCTCTACCCAAACTATATCCACACTTGAACCCTGAGCATGCTGTAACACGATCATGACTGCTGTGTGAATATGGAGAATCATTTTAAACATTTACTGATTGGTTCAGTCTCAGCTCTCTACCTACTGAATGTAGAGAGGATACATTAAGTGAGCAGGATATTTCCATCAGGAGGTGGTGGGGACCAAACCAGACCGTAAAGTTGATAGTGGATTTGACCCACAGACACAAACACAATACAAGTAAATGTAAACACAAGTAAATGTTAAATACATACATTTGAGTCTTTAAATGTGCTTCTTAACTTTTGAAATACAAATATTACCTCAGGCAGTGATTTTGTTTGACCAAATCAATAAGCGGGATACATTTCCCAAGACGCAGGAATAAGTGTACTGGATTTTTATCCAACGTCCCCTTCGTTATCCCTCCCTGACATATTTTATTCTTTCTTTCCAAAAAGTAGATCCTCATTTTGAGTTGAAAGTTTTACATCTTTCCCTTCCTTTCAGATTTAACGGCATGCTCTACATCGACCTGTGCAAGAACGGTGACATCGACTACTGCGAGCTCAACGCCCGCTTCGGAGTTCGTTCCATAATCGCGGATCCCGTCACCTTCAAATCCAAGAGCAGCTATCTGAGCCTGGCCACCCTGCAGGCCTACACGTCCATGCATCTCTTCTTCCAGTTCAAGACCACCTCTCCGGACGGCTTCATCATCTTCAACTCTGGAGACGGAAATGACTTTATCGCTGTGGAACTGGTTAAAGGGTGAGTAACAGAATTTATGTACAAACTGAAATCAGCTACAATCAACATTTTGTAATCACAATGATCCTTGATGAGCTGTCCAGCCCTCAACTTTACTGCTGTCAGTGCACATAATCGTGTTTCCTGATGTTAATTGGCACTGATCTGCAGCGCTGCCAGTGAGAAATATGTCGCTTTTTAAAAGCAGAAAGCTGAAGATTTCCTGACACTGTTCTGAAACTCTCACTGACTTTCTCTCTTGCAGATACATCCACTATGTGTTCGACCTCGGAAATGGACCAAACCTCATCAAGGGCAAAAGTGAAAGAGCACTGAACGACAACCAGTGGCACAATGTGGCCATCACCAGAGACAACAGCAACACACACACACTGAAAGTGGACGCCATAGCAACGAGCCAGAGCATCAACGGGGCCAAAAACCTCGACCTGAAAGGTAGAAAATGGACACAACACCTGGGTGGTGTTGGTTTCTTCTGTCTGGTTTCAGTCAGACACATTGGATGTTGACTCACTGAAAATTAGACTATTTTTTTTTATTTTTTTACTGTCTTTCTGCCATGAACAACTAGTTTGTCAAAATGTTCATTTTATCATATGATAGCATGGTTAACTCTTGTTAATAGCTCAGTCAATTAAACCGTTACGCTCAAAATATCCAAAGTCAGAGAAAGTCAAAGTCTGCACACCAGAAGCTGCTCCAATTACATTTATTGGGAATTATCACCACATGTAACATTTCGGGCCCTCACCCTTCATCAGACAAACAAACAAGTGAGGAGACACACCTCCACATATATACAACCCCTGAGGTCACCTGACAGGTCACGTGATGCATAGAAAGGAACAAAATACAAACTATCGGCTAAAGATATCCAACCTTCGGTCAGAGAAAGAAACAGCTGCTGATGCTGCTCTGAATTTAATATTCTCAAAGAGAAAACACTTAACATGTATTTATAATGACTCATCAACGTCATTTTATTTATTTTAGTTTATTTTTCATGATTTGAACATTTGAGAAATCCAATGGTCTGATTTAATGTGTAATGCCTCATGCCATTTGTGCTATCACTTAAGCTCATTGTTATAAAATTGCAACGTAATCTTAAAAGATTTTTTTCTCGACAATGAAAAAATATCAACATGATCTAGACACTGAAATGATTACAACAACAAAAAAGAGACGTTTCACTTCCTGTTTTTTGTCGACAAATCCACTCCATCAAAACATGCAGAGACGAGCTTGTGTACATTCATGACCTGATTCCTGCACATTAATATGAATTAGCATCTAAAAACATTGTGAGGATAAACAATAGGAAAATGATAAACAACATGCACATCCGGAAAGTTGAGCACTGGATGCTGGACAAAAAAACATCCACAGACAGAGAAAGACTACAATAAGTCCTCACACAAGAAGCTGCTCCGATTAACGTTCCATAATTCCCATTAAATGTTCATCGGAGCAGTTTCAGGTGTGACTATGTAAATATGTTATTAAAGGATAAAAATCATGAACACACATTTTTTAAAGAGAGCTCCAGATAATGTTGTAAAAGTGCAACACTGGTTTTTACAGGGTTAAGATGAATCCCCTCTGTACCTCTCATCCTTCAGTGTTTTTTTATTAGTTGTGGTCGATGGCTGTTCAACGTAAATCTGATTCTGCTCGAGGTTTGTGCCTCTTAAAAAGACGTTTTCCATGCAGATTGCTAAATGTTGCTTTGTGCTGTGCTCATGTTGGATTTGTGTTGGGTCTTTTTCGATAATAGAGCAAAGAGTAAAGGTCTAATCTGCTCTTTTTGTGAAGTGCATTGAGATAACATTCGTAATGAATTGGTGCACTTAAAGATTGATCGATTGTTTTCCCCTCCCCAGGTGATCTGTTCATCGCAGGACTGGGACCGGGCATGTATGGTAGCCTGCCTAAACTGGTGGCCTCCAGAGAAGGCTTCCAGGGCTGCTTGGCGTCGGTGGACCTCAACGGCCGTCTGCCGGATCTCCTCAGTGACGCCTTGTTTCGCAGCGGCCAGATCGAGCGTGGATGCGAAGGTACACCGTCCCTCCGATCCGAGCCTGATTTAAACTACTACAACACAAACTTCAACTCCAACTCCAGCAGCCCCTTCTCTCTGCTCAATGCAAACAGTAGCTCGTCCGCCCTGCATCCGTTCAGAGGCCCCTCTGTTCTATTAACTCTCCTCGTTGCCTCGCTTACAAACTGTTAGTCAGGCCAAACATCCAAAACCCCCGTCACCTACAAACCCCTCGAGTTATCGACCACATTGGTCGCCCAGTGAAAACCTCACTCTCAGAGCAGTTTGTGCCAGTGCAGCCACAGAAAAATACTGCCAGGTGCTTCGTTTTGTTTATCTCCTGTGCTTTTGTAGAGTTTCATTTGTTTCTGGATTTTGTGAATGTGTAGAGTCATATCAACGAAAGTTATCACCAAATAAGAAGGTACAACAGAGCTCCTGCTTTAATGAGTGTCAGGCCCAGGTGTGTTCTGTGAATAAGTTTAATGTATCCACTTTCAGAGCAGACCTTTGCATTACGAGAAATGTTTAAATTCTCTCGCTAAGATCTCAGTTGTTCAAGGACAAAATCTTATATTTTTAAACTGTGTTCTTACAGAAAGTCAGAGTCAGAATGAGTAATGGGTGTTTGCTTTAGCCTGCAGCTGATATTCAGGCTGAAACGGCTGCGATGTAAAACCTTCTGAGAATAATTGCCTTGTCACTAACCAGTCCACTAACAGCGCTTGTGTCTGGCCCTGACAAGCTCAGATTGTTATTCTGAGTGTTTCGCAAGATTAGAATTGATCCCTTTAGATATTTATATTTTTAAATATGCTAGAAACAGCCGTTAATCACTCCCTTCAAATGCACCAAACTCCATTCTAGTCAGCTTGTTTGGGTTCAATTGTTTTGTCAAGACATATTTTGATAAATCAGTACTTTCCACTCATAACACTGAAGTCACACAATAACACAAACAAAACCCACCGATCACTGGAGTGACACAGCAGCGGGGTCGTCCCTCGTGTTCCCTCAGGCCTACATTCGTCCAGTATCTTGGCCGGCCCTTCTATAATGCACATGACGTGTTGTTGCACCCTGAAAACAGGCAAATTATTTGCTCAAGTTGAAAAAATTCAAGTCAACTGAACAAGCAGGTGGCGCAAATGAGACAAGTGATAATCTGAAGGACCAAAGGGCTGAGGGAACATACAGAAGGCACGCTCCCACAGCAGCATCTCAAGAGGTCTACGAGGGTAAAATGACCATTTTTGTCAAAGGGGTCTGATTACTTTAATAACTATCTCTGGATATAAAAAGTTATTCTCACAGGAAACAAAAGGCCTATCTGTGTTGGGATCTTTTCTGTTATGTTGACAGACACTTGGAGTAACAATCAGATCGTGCCAGCGACAAAACAAGAACTTTCACTGACACACTTTGAAGAGGTGCAGCCATTATAGCCTGTTTTGTGGCTTCAGACTGAAGTAATTCACTGGAAAAACTCCCTTAAAATATTTCTTCCTTTTGTTCATTTAGACCTCAGTGATGTAAAATAGGGCTGCGGCTTTAACATACAAGCATTTCACTTTAAAGTCTGCGTAAAGCAAAATCAGAAATGATCTCTAAACACACTAAATATGTTGGTAAGAAGTTCCTGTACACATGTGAGAAGACTGAGAACTATGTGTGACTGAATTATGAATTTAGACCGTTTGAGAGTTTTTCATCACTTTAAGGTTTAGGGTTTTTTTGGGGGGAGGGGGGTGAAAATAGGGGGCTTGATGATGCATTGAGGTTCCTTAGCAGAACCCTGATCCCCCCCTACACTACAGTAATCTGCAGTTTTGCAAGCTGGATATTTCTTCATTCTGCAAACTGCAAGTGCATCTTCCCTGGATGCCAGAATGTAAAGAAACACTCGGCCTGATAGTAAGAATCCCAAACGATGAGGAAGTTATTGGAGTGGGCGTGGTTTTGGCACATTCATCGTACACCCCAACATCATCCCAGAGCAGAGTATTGCTACATTTTTCATGATTTTAAAACCTTATTTGATATACTTATCGATGTTTTTCATTTCTGAAATTTGGCCTGGTGGTGAACAACAAAGTGTTTTGTTGTATAATAAACCTGAAATACATATTTGTTTGATTGCTTTACACAGACTTTAAGCTTTAACTGGATGTAGCTGTCTGGCGTAAAGGTTCTGCAAAGGGTCAATTAAAAAAAAAATCATTTACAGTTTTGCACCTGACCATGACACCATCGTGCAGGAGTATTAAAAAGTCATTATCAGGCCATTCTCAGACTGCAGTCTGTACAGTTCACAGAGAAAAACTGCTTTCATTTGTTTGTTTTTTGTTCATTTTAAAATGGTTCATGCTTACAGCTGCATCAGAATGGGCTTTTGAAACATTTTGCATGATCAAGCAAATGTCAGTGCAGACAAAATGTTTCCATTTCTTCCTGTGCAAGTCGGACATTTTTATTTTTTCGTGGTTGTTTTTGTCATCCTCTGAAGGTTCTGGGCCAGCTTCCACTACCTGCTCCTGTTTGCATGCAAATCATTCTCTGTACAGCTGTTCTTTCTTCTGCCTGCCATATCATTCAGTCGGACATTGATTGTACTGTATGTTGTTGTTGTTGTTTTTTTTACATTCACTTACAGAGCCCCATGTCAGATTAATAAATGTGTTCGCTGATGTTTTCTTTGAGTCCTAACAGAGCATTTTGTGTACCGTTCGTCGTCTTCGCTTTGACAATCTGAATGATGTTGATAAGGTTCTTATTGACTGGACTGTATGTGCTGCAAGAAAGCAATGATTGATTGATTTATTTTCAAAATAAAAGCTCATCAATCACAGTCTGTTGGTCTTGTCCATGGCATTCGAATGTCTCATTTTTACGTGTGCTTGTTTCTTTTCTTTATTTCTTTTTTTCCTCGGAGGGATCATGATAAGCTGTGAGTTGTTGCCATGTGCTGCTTGCATTTCATCACATTAAAGGCTTAATATGCGACATTCTGAATATTAGGGCGAAAATCAAATATACCCTTTTTACATATACTGTGGATTAATCAACCTGAAGGGAGAGTGAAGTCAAACTACCCCTGGCTTGTTGTTCTCAGCTCAGTGTTTGTAGCCTTCGGACTGAGGACTCGTTCCAATGTTTTCCCCCCCACATGAACCCCTCCCTCTGTAACCAAAGAGAGAGACAGCCCCACCCACTCAAGGACACGGAATTTCGGAACAAAAAGAAAATATTCGCTTTGACATAAAAAGACAAAGATATACAAGCGAATGAACTTTAAGATGCATGTCCTCTCTTGAAATTGATCGCAGATGTTTATCAGCCGCTCTCCGTCTCGCAGCTGGTGAAACACTGAGGGAGGGGCACGGGTAGTGCTGGGGGGGCCTGAGAAACGTCCAAAGAGCAGACACTTGTTTCGATCTAAAAATCCTTAAGTCGCATAGTAAGCCTTTAAACTAAAATGTGCGCATCTCTTTTCAGTCAGCCTGTATCAAAGCCCATCATTGACGATTCAGGCTGCTGCAATACATCAGACCACCACTAGATGGTGATGCTGCACTGCTAGACATGATTTAACAGACCAGTATCAGCAGAGGAAACATGGATCCCACATTTAATACTGAACCAGATCAGCAGATCACCGGTACACGAGTTGCCTCTAGCAGGACAGTCCTGCAGGGTCACAGTCATTTACAAAGCTCCGCCCCTTCCTCTAAATCATCATCATTTCACTTGGTCCTGAGCAGCTACTTTAAATGGGCAGCATGCATCACCCTGCAAGGTAAGTCACCACTCAACAAGTTGAATTCATTTGAGTTAGACAGGTCAGTTTGCTTTTGTTAAGATTCATGTACATTGATATGAAAGCAGATCTATTTGAAAAAACGCAAAAAATATGAAAACATCAGCATTTCTAAGATGCTTTTTCACTCCTACACCAAGGTGTTACTCTCTCTCTCTCTCTTGATTTTGATATGATTGAAAAGTACCGAATTTTAAGAAACCCACAGATCATCAGTCATAGTTTAAACCAAATGAGAGAGAGAGAGCGCGCGCTGTCAAAATTGCACCAATTGACGTTGCCAAGGTATTTTTGAAATGTAGACAGCGTGCAAGAGTTCGCCTGCGACTTTTTGCTCATTTAAAACAAGAAATGACCCACTGGTTAGTGCATAACACTCGTTTTTTGTGGCTGTGATATCCAAATGGGTATCTGTATCGTTTGATTTTTCCTAGTATCATTTCTACGTTTATAATCATGATATCATTACAACACTACTCCGCTGTCCATCGTTATTTTTTGGTTTAGCCTGAAATAGACAAATTACAATGATGGTATTCCTCACCTGGTCAACCCGCCACATGCTAACAAGTTAGAGTGTAAAGTTAACTTTTAGAGTTTTATAATCAGGATGTTATTCTAGTAACATGATGTTTGTTTTTTCTATTTTTTTTGCAAAATTGTTCTCTTTCAAAAAAAAAAAATCCACGTGCTCAGACTAATTGTTTGAAAAAGTTTAAGTATCAATTACAATTTGATGACGAAGTTATTTACGCTTAATTAGTTTTTCCCTCAGAAACCATTTTTCCCACTTTCAAACTTTGCTTTCTTGGCAAATAGATTTATTCATGGAGGAATTGTCAATAGAGTGCAATGTGACTGATCAGAAGAGGATGTTTCTTGCAGTGGTTCCCAAACTTCTTCTCCAGGGCCTCCCCTTTTGAGAAAGAAAGCCCCTCTCCTACCCCTCACCAGACACTTAAAAAATAAACATATATCCATATTTACAAAGACACATATCAGACACGTCCTTTGCTTAAAAAATGTAGTATTTTTAAAACTTAAATTCAGCAATCTTTATAAATGCCAATATGACAGAGGAAGCATTTCAAAGTGCGCCTGCAACATGTTACTGCCACATTTTTAACATGTAACAGGATTCATAACATTTTACAGATCCATGTCTCAAAGTGGCGTCTTCACTTTTTCGTTGTCATGCTGTCAGAAGTGAATACTTCGAGCACAAGGCCAATTAACTCGTCATATTTTCATGTCTTTTTTTAAATGGACCAGTCAGTAAGATGTCTCCTGAATGAAATGATAAAGTGACCTTACTATCTGATCAGACATTCAGGAAACATGCTATGTTGAAGTGCTGGCTTCTCTGACAACAATGCAGCAGCCAGTATGTCCTCCTTCTAAGGTTATATTCTGGTCCTGAATGGTCTGGATTTGTTTGGACCAGAGAAGGTAGGCGGTCTTAAGGCCCCCCCTCACAGCCGTTTTGGACACCCCTCTGTTTGCCAGGCAAATGGCAAACCAACAGGTGTTGCAGCGATGGAAGCGGGCAAGAGAACTGGTTCAGATAGAAGTGATTCTCCCCGACCTAAAAAGCCTCTGCATGTTTCTAATAAGCTCCACGAGCAGAAACGTGCTCAAACTAGGATCAATATTGGAGATGCTTTTGAAAAATGGAGAGAGGTTAGAACACAGAAAGGTTTACAGACCGATGCAGAGCTGGCTAAACACTGAAGCTTCAGTGTTCATGACATGGCGACCTGAGTGAGCATCGTCTCTAGGGAGGAGGGGGCGGGGGGGAGACAGCTTTCTCTGATGTTTTTGTTGTAGCTTCAGGGCCCGCCCCCAGTTTGGGAACCACTGATTTAGTTAAATCATTCCAAAAAGTATTCAAGTCATGATAGTGAAACTTAAAATGTGACAACAATTCACACCAATAAAACTCGACAGGCAACTTATTCTGCACTTACACTCTCACTCTACCATTTGTGGAGATACGCCTTGTTTTCTATAAAATAAATGTATTTAAAAAAAGTTCACTTTGTGGTCTGAGGTGAGTTTGAAAACGAACAAACCAGGTTCTGTGTTTGTGTGTATGTCTTGGCTTGGGCGTGTGCTGGGTGTGGTTGTGGTGATGGATGCTCTTCCTCAGGTCCCAGCACCACCTGTCAGGAGGACTCCTGCGCCAACATGGGAATCTGCATCCAGCAGTGGGAGAACTACACCTGTGACTGCTCCATGACCTCCTACACAGGGACACAGTGCAATGACCGTGAGTACCGATGGAACACTAAATACCTTGTACAACAGAGCGCGGGTTGATACATATATACGTTTGGCATGACCATGACATGAAATCGGCATGACAAGAGGTGAATTTTTGGCTGTGGCTGCATCAACAGCTTCATGCACACGAGGCAAATCAAGATGGTAGCAATGACCTGCTCTCATTCTGCTGTTTGGCTGTTCAAGGGTAACTGTGCTAATTTTAATCCTGGGTCCTTTTCTAGCAAAGGGGCTGAAGTGTCTGCAACATCCCTGCAGCTCACACCGACACTGACAGGCTCAGATTGTTGTTTAAGTGAGAAACAACATGGCAGAAATGATTCATACAGGGACAGATCTCTTCTTCAAGATTAGACTCCATTCACAAAAACAGTAATTCAACTTCACAAAAAACACAGGACAGGAGATGCAGGTCTAATGTGGCTTCCATTGATTAATTTGTTTGTGTTCATGTTTGATTTATAGTGTGCACAATCTGTAATAACGTGGTCCACACTCCCTGTTTCAAGGAAACAGTAACGTGAACTTCACAGTTGCTGTAAAGTATAGGTTCCAACATGCACACTTCAATTGAAATGCAATTACACAACTTTCCACTAGAGGGCGCAGCAACATAACAACCCAGACAAATGACACAGGAACTGAAACACAAAGGTTGTGTTTGTTTGTGTATGCTTTCTTTCAACAATATATGACTTCATTAAAAAAATATATAGAACAAAAAATGTTGAGAAAAGTAAGACAAGTGTTGATACATGACTAAGGGATGAAGACGCTTTGGATATTTGTAGGATTATGTGTGAACATTTTTGCACAAGTCTCTGTGACACATACAGAAAACCAATCATGGTGAAGATGTGAGTCTCTCTCCTCAACAGTCATTGATGGTGATGCACTAACGTGTAAAAAGTTTAAAAGTTTTTATTGTTCAAATTGTTGAAAACTAGCCAGGCATGTTGTTTCCCCATGCACACGTCTCCGGGCGCTGTATGCTCGTATTCAGGCATAAACACTCACTGAAACAGGCAGCTGTCTGTCTGTTGACTCAGGGTTGCATCATGGCTGCATCTGGTCCAGATGGGGGGGCAAGGTGTCCTGGCCCTGCAGTTTACCATCACGCAGGAATATTTGATTAACTAAACCATTAAATGTCTCATTAGCAGGTCCATTGCCTGGGCAATGATCGCACTTAAAATGAATGTTGGATATTTAGAGCGGATTGGGAAAAGACCGCCTGCTCAACTATCAGCAAAGATAAACCCACTGTAACTATTTCCAATCTTGGTTGTACACTTTGATCTTATATTTGTGGGTCTCAGTTGTCATACCAGTCCTGTTTCTTGGAAACATTTGAACAAAATGAGCTTGAATGATCACAGAAAGGGACAGATTTGAGTCATAGTTATGTGGTTCTCTTCAACAGGTCCCTGTTACGACGGTCCTTTGTGCCTTTCCTCAAATAAATTGGCATATTTTACTTGGAAAGGAATAATACAGGATTTGGAGCACTGGAGGTGTTCCTGGTCCTTCAGAATAATTTTTTCTGTTCTTATTATAGACTGTATAAAACATGGATGTAGTCAGTGACGTCACCTATTATACTGAAGAGACATTCTGCAGCCCAACAATGGCGGACGCCACTTTAGAAATGCCATTTCACCTCAATATTTAGTCAACCAAGTCACAGACAGAGAGGTCGAGCTGAGGGGGGCGTTAAGCCTGAAACGGAAATCAAATCCATTGAAGCTCAAAACTCAAAGAATGACCAAATAAAGTTATTGCCCCTTTCTGTAACACTTAGGGCTTTCACACTTGCAGAAAACTCCTTAAAAACTCCTCCAGGAGGAACTGTATGTGCGAACGCAAACAGCCGAATTTTTCACTTGGACTTCACACAGTTTTTCCTGCCAGCCCCCTAGTATTTTTTCCACAGCAAGTCTGAGTGAGCTCATGTGAGAACGCAGCAGGATATTCTCCGGAGAATTAACCTCAAGCCAATGGGAGAGGGTGGTGTGGTTCATATCCTGTGACTGGAGTCAGTGCATAGAGTCTGCACGCGACCACTACGATCTCCGTGCACACAGTTAAACGGCTGCATTACGTTTTCTGTTCGCCATTATGTTCTCCGCTCTTTTGTTGATGTTGTCATTCTGTTGAACACACGTAGCATTGATATAAAGGCAAATATTCTCATTAGAGCGTCGTATAGCAGACTCTGTTGCTTCCTCCCCTACTTCCACGTAGTTTTTTCGACGTCACGTCTTACTTCAGGAGACCCCCTCACCCCCCCCTCCCGTCTGACAGGGATAGTCTCCCGCTGTGAGGTGCATGTGTGAACAGCCAGGTCAGGAGAATCTCAGAAGCAGTCCTCCTGAAAGTGCAGATGTGAAAACGGCTACTGTGAGAGGATTTAAAGCCGGTTGAGGGGAAACAAAGCCATCAACAAAGTCACCTCGCTGTTCACTGGTTTTAAATCAGCATTTAAGTAATGATAGCAACATTTCTAACAGGGTACAAAAGGTGTTTTAAAATGATATGTATCCTAAATATTGAGTCAGAGAGTGCATAAATAAAAACTGACCCGACAAAGCTGAAATGAATACATAAATCTTCATGCCTAAGTAAAACACAATGTATGGGAGTTTGTCAGAGTAGCAGCTATAGATAAACACACAGGGGAGTTAAGTGCAGAAGGAGCGTCATCAGGTTTTTTTTTTTATCTTGGACCAACCTATTAAAATATGCCTGAGCTCTGATTCTCCGTCCTGGCTCAGGACTTCAATACAAGCATCAAAAATAACCTTTGCTGGAATGCAATCCAGGATGATCGTTTGTAACAAGCTGTCAGTTTGTGAAAGAGTCTCTGTATTGTAATGCCAGGTCTGTTTGGGTGGGGGGTTGCTGTCTAAGAGGCGCTCTTGCAGGTATTAGTTGGGCGTTGATGGGGAGGGTGGGCCATCTGGTCACAAGTGAGCAGGTTGGCAGGCAATCAGAGCAATCGGCGGGGTGACAGAGAGGCTATTTTCTCCTTCACTGGTCTTTATTTCAGTTCTGCTGCATTCTAGATCATTCCCATCGATCCCACAACCTCCACACCCCTACCTCGACCGTTAAGACTGAGAGCGTGAAGCTGTCTTTATGCACAGCAGCCACGACTTTAAATCCTGGCCCGGCTCTCGGTCCGGTCCTCAGGCTGAATGTGTAAAAACTCTGAATGTTTAGGTGTAGAAATCTGTGTCCACACTAACAGCAAACATGGGAATGCACAAGATTAAACAAAACTCTGCCTACCTTTGATTCCAAAGGTTTCCACATGTGCTCAATCATCCACACAATTCAAAATAAATATCCACCAACAACAGACAAGTTTGCAAAAATAGACCAGCATTTAGTAAAGTTTAGAGGGAAAATAATGGAGGCTGAACGAAACTGTTAAACTATAATTGACCAGCTGTTAACTTGAAACAGTGACACAAATAAACACGTTTCATCAGAAAACCTGAGCTGAGCTATAACCATTGAAAGTCAAAGTTCCTGAGCCACAAAGCCTCATGGAGATTTTACAACCAGACAGTTGGACTAAATCTTCATGTCAATTGTTCAGCAAAGCGTATGCAGCCATCAGTGCCATCCATGCATAACCATTTTAAAATGCCCAATGCAACTCTTTAACACAACTCATGCACTGCTGTGGACCACATTACAGCACGTCCAGTCTGGACACCTCATTGATATCATGTTTACATGGACAGGACGCCCGGCCCGCTCATCCCATTGCATATAAAAGCTGTTTTTGGACTAGACAAAAGAAGAACAACATACTGTACTCACTGCATATTTGAAGCATTTTTAGATTACAGTCATTCCGTGTAAATTTGCATGCAATGTAAAGCTACGAGCTAACTAATGAGCGCTACCATTAGCCTGCTAACACAACATTGCAGCTCGAGATAAGGACAATTTTGTCCACCGCTTGCACTTGGTGCATTCCAACTCCTTTCTTGAAAGCGAGGGGAGAGGGGATGGAGATGTGTCGCTGTAGGAGAGCGGAGGATTCAGTGTGGCGGAGGTGTCGCCAAACAGCCGTTTGTTTTGGTTTCATGCTGGTGCTCAAGGGCGACATCTACTGGAGCAAAAAGTCGCACATTCTTCCTTTAAGTGTGAATCCTTGATAAATTCATTTTGGCCCCTGCTGATTGTGATAGGAGGTTGTTGTTTTTTTAAATGTAGTAAGGCTTGCAAAAGTTGAAGCTGAATGTCATCGTATCATTCTCAGCTATGTCTGGTCGGTGCAGATAGGCGAGTGTGGAAACGGAGGAGCTGATGCGACCTGGTTGTCTCTGTGTAATGCAAAAGGGAAAATGAGCTGTGCTAATAAACTGTTGATAAGTGGAGGATAATGTGTTTATTGACCTTCACCTTGCCCGTCTGCCTTGGCCGTTGTTTGTGTGAGCCTTGCACCTCACAGTTTCGCCTTGCATAAATCTGGAGCAGGAGGTAGAAAAGCTTGGGAGCAGGAAATGAGGAGGGGGGTGGGTGGGTGGAGGGCAGGAGAAGCTGGCGTTCTTCTGCAGGTGTAGGAAAAACAGCCATGCATCACAGTGGACAGGTCATTTGAACAGTGCAATGCTGCGTCTGAGTGTTCCTGAGATTAGGGAGGCTAATAATTTCTGAGGCCCATGCTTTATGTTAATGTGACAGGCCTCGCTGTTTATTTCTGCTGAGGCACCGCCTTTGTGGTGCTTAATTCCACTTTAATGGAACTGTTGTGTTAGTATCAACAGCCACCTCCAAGATTTACAGCCGACCTGAATTAACTCGTTTTTATGGCGGAGGACGTCCTCTGATTATTCCTCACGTGTGTGGGCACGACCAAGGACACTTCAGACAGAACCAACTTTATTCAACAAAAATAAAGAATTTCATTTGAAAGATGTGAAATGCTTTTGACAGTCAGAGCTGGGCTTTTGTGTCGCTTTTTCCTGGAAGGTTAAAGGAGCCATTCTTTAAAAGTTTGGGATGTTTCTTTTTGAAAGAAACTTGAAAGAGATTTTCAGGCTCATCTTTTTTCTCATCACTCTTATTCTTCACAGCCTCTCTGCATAAGCTCTAAAAATAAGTCACACCATGAATGAAATCAGTGAAAAGGGCCTTTATATATATATTCATGAGGCTACCTGTCCATAGCCTGTTCTCTTTGGGAATCAACATTATACTCATTCAGTTAAAGGCAGAATGTGCGACATTTTAGTCATGACTGTCTGCAATTAGTGAGACACGAGTCCCGCTGGCTGTGTTGTTGTCAGAGCCGTGTTTCCATGGATGGGACGGCCAGCCGCCTCTTCCCCTTGCTGTTTTATTAAGGGACTATAGAAAAGAAGAAGAACATACTCACTGCTTATTTGAACGTCACATAAGCGTTTTTTAGATCACGGTCATAAATGTACATGCAATGTGAAGCTACGAGCTAACTAAAGAGCGCTAACATTAGCCTGCTGCTAACACAACAATGCAGCTCGAGATGGACAATTTTTTCTGTCGCTTGCACTTAGCGCTCCATGCTTAATTATGGTTAACTTCTTTGTGCAAACGCGAGGGGAGAGGGGTTGGAGGTGTGTCGCTGTAGGAGAGCGGAGGATTCAGTGAGGCGGAAGGTGTCAACAAACAGCCGTTTGTTTTGGTTTCATGCTGGTGCTCAAGAGCGACACCTACTGGATCAAAAAGTCGCACATTCTTCCTTTAAGTAAAGTATAAACAGTCACAGCAGAAGAGTTTTAAAACCAATCAGTGTTAAAAGAGTTGTCACATTCCTTTTATGACCTTCAGAGGATAAACTTCTTACCTGCCTGAGGTGATGTAAAGGTGTACTCGCTGACATTACTGTAGGGTGTGGTTACAGGAGACACATAGCACACTTTGGCCTAAACCCAATCTCCACCTTAAGGCATAAATACTGAAACCTCAGCGACTTAAATGACTGAATGAATCAGGCGTGCAGTAAGTGAGAGCTAGAGAAGGGACAGATACACTAACACTATGAAATACCCCAAAACGTCAGTGTTTAGTTTCGGCACGTTCACTCTGGACTTTACTCAAATTTGGTGGTTTTATACCACCGAAGGTTTCTCTGGGAAATACGGAACAAACTCCAACAAAGCCCAAATGGGCCAAACTGCCTCTCCGATGTGTCACCACGTAGGGCAAACGCAAGTTCACTTTGATTTTTGATTTTTTTTTTTCTCACTCTCTTCATTCAGGTCAAGCATCTCACCTCATTTCAGGCACAGCGTGACAGTGGCACCACACAGTTTTCCAATTAGGTTAAGTCAGAATGGATGAGGCTCAGGCTGACAGGCTGAAGAATCATTTTCATTTTGTACTCGTAGTAAATCTGTGGAGTAGAACTTCAGATACAGAACTCGCAGTATAAGTTGATAAGTAACCCAAAAAACTTAAACCGTACCCACATTTCTAGTAAAAAATATCTCATTACTCTTACTATAAGTCATATTCACCTGACATGTCCTGGTTGATATCTCATTTTAGGATATGACGACGAGTAAAAAACGAAGCTGGAATTGCTCAAAATGAGATAAAAAAGTTGCCAGTGCAGCAGGCAGATTTACTTACGTTTTCTGAAACAACACGACATCTAAAATACCCTACGATATGAGTTTTTTATTTTGTGTTTTATGAGCTTTATGAGCTCTTATGATATGATTAAAAATAAGTTCCTCAAGCCCAACGTGACTGACACATGCAGTTGTTGAACGTATAAAAATTCATCTTTTTCTTTTTAAATTCTAATCACTTTTTACTGAAGTTAAAAAAAACAAGCCCATGATGCTTTAACACACCAAATCCGAAATTGTATTGATCTCTCACTCGCAGTCATGAAATAAATTGAAAAACCCTGTAGCAAGAGAGCTGACCAAAGCAAAATGAAATGATGCAACATCGTGCAACGCTGCTGAACAAGTTACATATATTTTGACTTGACACATACTCTTATTTCCTAATTCCTTATGCAGTTTATTTTAAAGGAACATAGATTAACTGCCAAGTACTGATGAATTAAAAAAGGAATCAATATTGCTTAATACTGCACAAAGAGTCTGAATCATAACAAGCGTGGATTCAAGTCCATTTCTTTCATGTTTCCAATATGATGTTCAGCTTCTCCACTTTATCCCCTTGAGCTAAAAAAGGAGAGTGAGATGCATTCCTCACTGCGGTCTGACGAAGTTGAATTTTAATAATCCCACCTCCAAGAGTCAGTCACAGAAAACTGAGGGGAGATCACACAGTCCATAGCGCCAGATGAAAGAAACTTTTAATGTTTGGAAATCCCACCAGTTTATCTAGACATAATGTTTTAAAGGTACAATATACATTTGGTAGTACCAAACCATTAAAAGCACACTTCGTTATTAAATTACACTTCACACAGTGCCTCATAAAGTGGCGTGGCTTTCGTGTGATGACATGAAACATATGTGTATATATATGACGTTTATATAAGAGGTTGTGCTCACTATCACAATTTGTGTCTGTCTCCACACAAAAAAAAATCGTGACCATTTCACAGCCAGTGATTACGCTTTATTTGATGTATAAGGTGTCCCATTCCACGGGCTGCATCCTTCGAAGGACGCATTTAAAAGACTGATTGCATCACGGCGGTGTGTCTAAGGCATCGACTGTAAAAATTAATAGACAGAGTCTGAGTAATGTCTCCCAAACGAGCAGGGGGCTTTGGAAGCCCATCGATGGGGGTCGCCATGCTGGAAATGCTGTCTCAGCCTAAATTTCAGTCAACCTAATTACAGGCTGAGAGCTGGAGCTGAGGCGGGTTTTAATTTTTTTTTATTTTTTTTTTTATTTTTTTTTTTATATACTTTTATTAATCCCCTACGGGGAAATTGTGGTTCGCACTCTGTTATTTTTTTTTTTTAGACATGCTTCTCACACACACAGGCCTGAATCACACACATGCACAACGAGACCTGTGGACATGCATTAATGGAGAGATGTCAGAGTGCGGCGGCAGCCCCTTGGGAGGCGCCCCCTGAGCTGGTGGGGGTTCGGTGCCTTGCTCAAGGGCACCTCGGCAGTGCTCGAGAAGTGGTCTGGCACCTCTCCAGCTACCAGACCAACTTCCATATTTTGGTCCGCATCGGGACTTGAACCGGCGACCCTCCGGTTCCCAACCCAAGTCCCTACGGACTGAGCTACTGCCGCCCCAAGCCTCTTGACGAACCGTTACACTGCACCCTGTCAATAGGGCCAGCTAACCGCCTTATCCCTCATCAAATCAAAACGGATGAGTTATCAAAAAAAGTCCCCCCCCCCCCGTACAGTCTGGCTTTGTGACTTAGGTGAGTACGTGACTTCCGGGACTTCTGCAGCCAGCCTCTAGTGGACGCTCTATGAACTGCAGGAGTTTGCACGGCCACATTGGCTTCAAGGTTGCCGCTTGGTCTGAGGTTGTCTCATATTACGTTCCAAGAAGGATGCATGCGGTGTATCTTTCGTGGCCAACACATACTCAGATTTATTTAGCATCAAGTCAAACGAGCTGGCAGACTCTGGAACAGTGGAGTGATGGTTTCTACTTAATCGGATAGCTACTGTTACTTATGTTCAAAGCCAAAGGGGCCATGAAATTTGGAATTGTCTTAAAATAATAGGTTGAGTTACTTGACGCTAGTCGTGTTAGCTAGTTGTGTTGCATCTGCCGTGGTAGCCAGGTGACAGTAGAGTGGCGCTAAGTAAAAAGGTATGGACGGGTACTGCTGGTGACACACAAGAGAAATCCTCTGCAGATCAAACCGTCTCATTTCAGTTTGACCTGAGCGGTTTACGCTGGCTATGAAGGCTGGGTCCTTCAGCGATGCTACCCCCTGAATTGTGACAAAGCAATAGTCCGGATAGGAACAGGATTTCTCTGCGTTTAAAATGCCACTTTAAAGAGTCACTGCAGCAGATGTCCGTTCATGATGAGATCTGGTTCTGTAATCATTCACAAAGTGCAAACCTTCACTTGTTCACTTGAGGGGCGGCTGTGGCTCAGTTGGAAGAGTCAGCTATCTCTCAACCGGAAGGTAGGGGGTTCGATCCCCAGCTCCTGCAGCAACATGTCCGATGTACCCCGAATTGGTCCTGCTGCTTCGTCAGCGGTGTATGCATGTGTTTGAATGGGATTAGTTACTTCTGATGGTCACTTCAACCTCTGCATGTGACATGTGGTGTAAAAGTGCTTTAAGTAGACAGAAGACTAGAAAAGTGCTGTACAAGCTCAAGTCCATTTACCATTTACTTGGGAAATGCTGAAGAGATGTCATGTTCTGTATTTTCTTAAAAAAACAACATTACGCTTCACACTGATGGGTGAGTATTGAAGACATCATCAGATCTAAAGTGTATTTCTCCAGCTGTAGATAATTGATGCGTGTGGCTATCCGCCTGATTTGGTGTCTGCTGCTCTCCTGTTGGTGACAGACACAAACGCTTCAGAAATAGCAACAGTAACAGTGTCCTGATTTCACTTTCAGCCCTTGTTCTATTACTGGCAGGAGTATCAGCAGCCATTAAGCTTTTCAGCTTTGGTAATTTACTATTTTAGGCGGCGCTGAGACAGGTTGGTGTTCACACAGTCAACATATGTTACGACTCTTGTGATGGCAGGCGGACAGATGCTCAGTGAAAGGATCCAAAAGGAATTCTGGTTTGATTATTTTATCGTCAGGTAATCTCTGTTTGTCTTTAGACGTCAGTTTCAGCTGTTTTCTTTGTGTACCTGAGACACTTTTCCATTCATTATTCAGATTTTTACCTCCCAGTCTCTTTGTGCTCGTCAAATCCAATCCATATTGGCACATACCTTTGACTTCAGTGTATCACCAGAGTAAGTTGTCATGTATCATTAGGTCCTAGTTTAAACAAGTGCTTTCTAAAACAGCCCTGCAATATAAAATCTATTCAGTTGGCTCCAACTGCTGACTCCAGGTAGAAGCTGTCGTAGTGTCATGTGTGACTCTGCTGGTTTCCAGTCCAGGCTGTGACATGTCCTGTCCATTATATGTGTACAAAAATGGATCAGGCATCTCCACTTTCTTCTTGTTCAAAAGTGATGTTAAAATATGGCTTACATCTGGTGGCAGGTGATGCTATTTGGAGCCGGAGTAGATCCGTTTGGGATCAGTTTACGCAGCTGCGGGGTCCCTCGCCTACCTTTGTGTTGGTCTGAAGCAGACGTTCATGGTTACTGAATGACTGTATAATACTAGTTATGAGTTTCTCCTCGCCGTTCCTCCTCCACTCTGCTAATCTGGTACAGAACGCTGGAGTATAGCCAGATGTGTCCACAGAGCTGTCATTGTGGCGTTACACTTTTTTTATTGCATCAAATAACAAATTAAAACTAAACTTCTCTAAAAAAAAATAACACTCATGCATGAATCAGCATAAGATCTCACAATAATTAGAGAAACCATATTGGACAAACGGATATTTGACATGTATTTCGGCTTTATAGTTTGACCCATGTCCCATCTGTTAACATAGAGTAGGTGGGCCTTGTGACCTTTACTGCAGCCAGTTAGTAGGGGGGAGCTCCAAATGTTCTGGCTCCACATTTAGGGCGTTGTCATGTCGTTCATCTTTTCAATCAGTTTTTGGGGTGCCAGATTTGTGTCCACCATTAACAGTCAGACTGCCCACGTTTAATTTGACATTTACTCCATGTGTGTTTTTTTAGTTTCTTGGTATTGTGCAACGATAATCGAATTTGTAATAAGAAAAGAAAATTGTTAATGTACCGGCAGTCAGCCCCCTGTACCTTGTGCTCTCACTCACTCTCTGTAGTTACGACAGAGCATGAAAATATCACCTGAAGTGAATCACACACACTGAATGAGATCCACTAGAACATAAATCCAACACGGTTGCTATCGGTGCCAGAAGTACAGTACTGTAGAAAACACTCAGTTTTTCTTCTTACGTAAGTCGTGAGTTTACCCAGAATGGATTTCGTAAGATGAAACTGTTTCGCTTTGTGTTGGACCCTTTGTTGTAGTGGGTTGACGTTTTCTTTTCTTTTCTTTTTTTAAACTGAATTGAATTTTGGGGTTACGGGAAAAAAATCATTTAAGTACTTAAAAAATAAATCCAGTCCTCAGGCAGCTAAAGGAGGATGGATAAAAGAAGTGGATTTCCATAGTTATAGATACAACACATCCATACATTGACAAACGTGCAATGGGAAGAAGAGTCCAGGTATTAAAGCTCCATATTGCACCTTTAATTTCTGCCCACTAATGATCATGCTCTGCCTTTTCCAGTCCCACCCCTCCAACTCCAACTCTACCTCTCCACCGTCTCTCTCTCTCTCTCTCTCTCTCTCTCTCTCTCTCTCTCTCTCTCTCTCCCGTCTCTCTCTCTCCCTCTCTGTTGCTGCTCTGGGATCCAGATCATTGCTGCTGTCTTTTCTTGAAGTGTGCGTGGCAATATTGAGCACACATCAGAGAATGGTCTCTGTCTTAAAGCAAAGACGTGGGAAAACAGAGACAAGGATTTTTGCATTTTGCTTCTATACTGTGATTTTGATGGATACTCCTGAAATCTTCATGAAGTTACATTAAAAGAAACCGAGCGGAGCTCTCAGGAGTGGACGGACAGAGGTTCAGTGGATATACAATGTTCTATTTTTAATGGCTGCTTTTTGGTAGCAGTTTATTGTGCAAGTTTCAGAGGATCAGACAAAGTCCTCCTCTCCATGGACTTCCCATCTTTGCAAGATTGCATTTAGATATCTTTTTAAAAAGTAAAAATAAAGGGACGGAGAAATTGGCAGAGAGATGGAAGTGTGTGGAGTGTAATCAGCAAATGGCTGCACAATCTAACCCACATGTCCTGTTCAGAGGAGGATGCAAATGTATTAGTTTGCTGCAGGCTGTAGGGCAAATGTATACGTCTTAGGATTTTTTTTGCCTCATTGAGAATCTTTGTATCTTCTAAGGATGTCTAAAACCAACAAACTGTCTCTGAGCGTCTGACTTTAGAAGATTTTGTGGCGCTCTTTTTTACTATGGGGCTTTCTCAATCATGAAACTTTTCTGCAGAACACTTCCTTGTGTCTGTTTGAATCGTTTCACCCTCCGTCATGTGCCCCATGGGTGCTTCGCCTTTACGGGGTTTCATGAAAGCGGGCTCCTGCAGAGTTCCTGGTCTTGTAGTTCTCTATCACACTATCTGGATGGGTTGGTTCATTCTGGGATGTTTCGCTGCGTCTGTAAAACAGAGCTCATCCCCATCGAGGATGTTTGTGAACTCTGCGAGTGTCTCCGGACCTCAGATGGTCGCAGCCTCATATGCTCACCCTGAGCAGCATCATCAACATGGTTTGAGGCACCGCTTCTCCAATCTACCTATCTCCATATACAGGTCGTCTGCGTCGCTGAAGGGAGGGCATGGTGAGTGGAAAAACCTTCAGGTGATAATTCACCTACTACCCCGTCAGTTTACGAACCAAGAGTCTGTGTTTTAGTATTTCAGTCTTCTCTTACCTGTGAAACTGAGAAAATAATTCATATTTCCTACCCAGTTGGCCAGCTGTCTGATTTTTTATTGTCATGTTTGATTCAACCTGTGCCAAATCCTCCAGTATGTCAAGAACAGTGCATTAGCTGTAGCTATTGACTGTAATTTAGATATTTATTTTTGGGCTTTTTGTGCCTTTATTGGAGAGATACGACAGTGGATAGAGTAGGAAATCAGGGAGAGAGTGTGGGGAATGACATGCAGGAAAGGAGCCACAGGTCGGATTTGAACCTGCGCTGCCCGATTGGAGGACTATAGGCTCCATACATGGGGTGCGCACACTTACCACTGCGCCACCAGCGCCCCCATATTGACTGTAATGTAGCCTAAAAGCCCAAACATTGCTTTTGTTCATGCTACTCAATGCACCAACCTGATAGGCTACTACCATGATTTTCTTGGCCTCTAAAAATCAGCTTGTTAAATCACTCAGTTAGCGTGCTCAGTCTTTAAAACCTAACGACAGCAAAGACTTTGCAGCGATTGAAATAGTGTACCATGTGATGTATGAAGGCTGCAAGTGCCCAAAGCTTGCAGTTCATCTTAATAAATCTGTTTTTCTTTGGTTGTCAGGAGATACAAACATGCATCGCTCTGAAGAGATGGTAAATTAACAAGCCCGTGCTGCAGTCCAACTGTGTATTCAATGGTGGCAGCTACTTTCCTAAGCTGTTTTTGCTCAAGGCCTCCACACTGGTCACGTGACTAAAAGCTATGATCCAAAAAAAAATTCCCCCCGCAGTTTTTATGTATAAAGAAATGAGCTATAGACCAAAACAGCTTTTTGAACCAGACTTTAAACATGTTTATTTCTGCTGTAAAAATTGACATTTTAATATGAGAGCTAATTTGATTTTGTAATCAGTGGACACTCGAGGAACTGTCATTTTTTGCACTTTTGCATTGGCTTTATTTTCCACACTGGAGAATGCTGCTGGGTCAAAACATTAAGACAACCAGTGCATTTCAAGATGGTGGATGCAATCAGAATGCAAACTTTGCCAATGAAAAGTGCATTTAGCAAAGTCATGTCTTGAGCAAAGTATTGAGAAATGACGCTTCAGTTTACCTGTAAACAGCACAGTGTTTAAAAACAGCTCGGCTTGCATCCCCTGAAACCCGACTAAAGAGAGACGCTGATATTTAAAGATCTTTTTTTAATCAGGGCTGTCATCATTAGTTAATCCTGACTTATTAAGGTCTGAAATTAATGCATATATTTTTGTTTAATCGCGATTAATCTCCTGCTATTTTGTCCCTTTAGGCTCACCGTAGAGAGTCCTCCTCAGTGTCTCCCTGTAGTCTCAGTGATGTAAAAGAAGGACACTGCTGCATCTTTGAATGTCTCATTTCACTTTAACAAACTCTCAGACAGCTCAGCTGACGAGTCCAAAGTAATATCCTCCTCATGACATCACACATTGACCTTTGTTACTGTTCCTTTGAGCTGTTTGATGTCAGTTTTTGATCCCTAACCACTTCCTGTTTCTGTGCTTAAGTTAATGTCGTAACCTTCGATCTACCAGAAGGGCCTTACTTTATTTCAAAATAAATGCAGGGTTGAATTCAAACAGCAAGTAAAGTACTCTCAGCTCAAGACAGTACAGACATTTCAAAATAAAAGCCCCAAAAAAATGGAATTTCAAACAACATACGATTAACTATTGAAATTTGGCGATAAGTTGTGATTGAAAAAATGGAATCGTTTGACAGCTCGAGTTTTAACACCTGTTCATGTTTGTCTTAAAGAGGATAACTTTTTGAAGGATAATTCAGCACCAGGTTAGAAAGCTTGGAGGGTCATTTAAAGACTCAGTTTTTTGAAGTTTTTACAAAGCTAGTTTAAAAGCCAAAGCCTAGAATCGACTGACAAAATGTTAATCATGATTCTCCTGATTTACTGATGACTCAAATACTATTATTAGGTAGCCTTTATGGTTTCATTTCATTATTTGTCATATCACCCTTGTTGTGTTTATTTCTGTGTGTGAGTATTTTGTTTGCATATAAGGGCTGACTCTCTCCATTCCTTGTAAAACAACTTTAAGTGATTTCAAGGACTTTTTAATCAAGTTCCAGAGAGAGGAAACATTGAAGTAGACAAATCTCTGCAGCTACTTTTACAGAGTTGAGTGTGTGTCTGCTGCTATTTGTGGATAAATTAGAGTTGTGGTGATTGCAGCGGGACACCTTTTGATCCTTGTTATGTGGTGATTATTGCAATCATCATTCTTCTCTAGAAAACTAATTTCCATAACAACTTGGAGTAGCCAGGTGTGTGTGTTTGTGTTTATGTGTGTCTGTGTGTGGGGCGGAGAAGGGACATCAAAATACCACACAGAATTGGGCGAAGATGAAAAACAATCTGTGCAGGAAGACCATATAAAACACACATAAAGTTGTGAGTCCATCTGGACCCTCATTAATGCAAAGCAACACTGAACATACATTTTTTTTAATCATTTCTCACCGACTACAGCACTAAAACTTTTCTCAATACATTTCATACATAATCACAAACTCAGGTTTCTGATTCGGGGCTTTTGAAGGGAGGATGTGAAGGAGAACTGCACGACTCCAGATGCTGGATTTGATAGCAGCACTCATTTGCCATGTCGATATTTCTTCAACCAAAAATGTAGCAACACCTCCTGATTAAGGAGGCTGGAGTAGACTGCCCTACAAAGGCAAAAGGCAGTAACTTCAATTTTTTCGAAAATGAGTTTTTGTCATTTTTGGAACATTACAGATGTGCTTTATCATGTGGACAAATGTCTTGAGTCAATTGTATTGTTTTTTGGAGAGAAAAGTATGTTGTATTTGCCTTAACTTCCAAAAGCCCTCGAGAAACCAAGGCAGAGTACCCTAACTTCAGTTATAAGGTTCTTTGCCTTTGTATTGCAGCATTCCGGAATGCTCAAACTGAGTTAAGGTATTCTGCCTTTGTTTTGCTGTGGATTAAAGTGAAGTTACTGTTTTACTGCAGTGGAGTTAAGGTGTTGAGCCTTTGTGTTAATATCTGTCATCAAGCACTTCTGACACACACAGTAGCTTGACTAAAGTCTAGCACATAAAAAGTGTTGGTTGTGTTACAGTATTGTAACCATGGCCCATTGCTAATGAGGGAAAAATGTTGGTGCCGATGGCTTTAAAAGGCAGAAACTTTCATGCCCTGTATGTTTAATCTGAAAACATTTACTGATACTGATAGGCATAGTTACCTTGGCATTACAAAATCAGCTGCAAACTGCTCATGAAGATACATTGTCCTTTGTTTTAATTCAATACAACAATGGGGTTATAAAATAGGTCCTTTGTGACCTTCAAATACACATTAATTCATTCTCAATTACATTAAATTATACATATATTTATATTTTATTAAGCTTAATTGTGCCATGATCATTAGATTTCATGTACATTTTATCATTATTATCATATACTGATTTTATATAGTGATCAGCAACCAAGTGAGCAAATCAAATGGAAGTTACTGCCTTTTGCCTTGGCATGACCCCTTATTATTGTACAGGCAATGCAACGGCAGAGTACCTTAACTTCCAAATAAGGGTCAAAGGTCATGTTTGAGCTCAAGATTTTTATGTACATCAATAACCTCATTAAAAAGACAAAGAATTGCCACATTTCCAATATTCTGCCTGCAACTCATTTGGCTGGACAACAAAAAGACTTTAAAGTCATTTTTCTCAGTTCTACACTCTGGCGAGTTAAGGTCTTTTGCCTTTGTAGGGCAGTAGAGGGATCTGGAGTAGAGGGATCTGGAGTAGAGGGATCTGATTTTGACATGTGTGGACATGCATTAAGCATTTAATGAGAACTAAACCAGTTTGACATGCACAGAGTAGTTGTCCCGTTTGTCTTGTTTCCTGGATAGGTCACATAAATAAATAAAAAGTGCTCTAACTTGTTAGAAACCGTGTTAACACATCAGCTAGTGATATGCGCTGGTATACATGCATTAAGTACGTGTTTCTGTCAATGGTACATGTCGAAACAACGTTTTTTACAGAGTGGGATCAAGTTGAAGCAGAACAGATGCCCCACTGTCTGTTTATTCCTCTATTTTTTGGGGGGGTCTAGTTGTCCCAACAGACGCCAGAATCGCCACTGAGGGCGATGATGCTTCGTTGATTAATTGTGCACATTCCCTCATACAGTCCCACTGCTCTGATTGCTGCTGCGAATCAAAATGACACTTTATAAATGCATTTATCCGTCAAAATCTGTGCACACACAAACTAATGACAACAGCTGTGAGGGGAGTACAGGAAAAGTAATGAAGGAAGTCGAGCCTCAGACAGAGTTAAACCTGCCTTCTGTTCTCTTTAATCAAAGTCAGACGCATATTTCTTTTGCAGCCAGCTTTCAGTTTGACTTGAGACGATGAAGATCCACTGCAGCCGTCTCAGACTGGGTCATAATCATAAAGACACAAACAGCTTAAATCTTCAGACGGTTAGTGAAGACAAAACAGATGAAAGAAAAAGGCAGATTGTGTTATATATATGAGATCACTGCAGACATCTATGAAGTCATCTGATTTGGTTGAAACCTTGATGACCTGGACTGAACTCTTAAGAAGTAGTTGTTGCTCTGTTTTTGTCTCTATGCATCTCTCTTTCTGACTTTTCCTTTATTACAATTTAACAGCCAACCCGGTCGTAGAAGACGGCTGTTCACCATGAGTCTGGTTCTGCTCGAGGTGTCTGCCGGTTAAAAGGAAGTCTGTCTTGCTCATGGTGGATTAATGTTTGGAAATTGATCATTTAAATGGTAAATGGACTTAGCACTTTTCTAGTCTTCAGACTACTCAAAGCGCTTTTACACCGCAGGTCACACCTACACATTCACACACTGATGGTAGAGGCTGCTATGTAGTGAGACCATCAGCAATTCCGGGTTAAGTGTCTTGCCCAAGGACACAGTGGACATGATGCTGCAGGAGCTGGGGATCGAACCCTCGACATGCCGGGTGAGAGACGACTGACTCTACCAACTGAGCCACAGCCGCCCTAATTTAACAAAGAGTACAGTCTAGACCTCTTTATGTAGAGTTATGAAAACTAAACTCTGACAATGGCAGACCCTGTTTTTCGTTCTTTTTTCAGATATGTTTTACATTTTGTGTTCTTCAGTTGCGGTTTATTGCTGTGTTCACTCCCCAACTCTGCACTACAAATACATTTGAAAGTGTACGATTCGTGTTACGGTTACAGTAACAGTCGAGGGTTATTATATATATCAAAACATTTCTGGCGCTGAACTGTGAAGTTAGCTGTGTTGAAATAAGTTTAATGTGTGTTTGGAAGAATTTTAGTTCCATCGTAATGAGCAAACACAAACAATTGAACATTTTTCAGGCGTAAGGAAATAAAAAAACAACTTTGCGGTGAAGCTCGTGCCAAGTGTTAACACTAGCACGGGGTCTGCTTATGTTAGCACTGCTAGCATTCATCGTACGACAGAAAGTAGCAGCTAGCTAGTCCATAAAGAAGTCTGGGAGCAATCCTTAAGATCGCATATTTCCCCATCAGTGACTGTTCTCCAAGCCCAGACGATTCAGATATTTTCCCCACACAGCAGCAAACATCCAGGGTGTGTGCTACCTCAGCTTCTCCAGGTGACATCATCTGGATGAGCTAAAAGGGAATCTGACTATGTTGCAGGCTAGATTCCAGCTCAGTGCTGACTTTAACTTCACGTTTCTGTGGAATAGCTATCTCTCGTTCTCGCAGTCACTGTGATTGAGTATGTGTGTGTGGAGCCTTAAAGATAAAGTCGTCCTACGTACACTGGAATGGTTCGTGTGCGTACACTATAAAACTGAATCCTGCCGGCACCACCGCTAAAAGTTGCTCACATTTTCTACTTGGCTTTGTTCTGTATTTTGAAGTTTTTTCCGTTTACTAATTTACTGCTCGATGTTATGTAATTCTAAACCCTGATCCTGACACTAACATTGCCCACCATTAGCAGCAAAATGATGTCTTTTAAATCCTTCAAGGAATGTGACATGCAACATGAACCTAAATCTCAACACACAAGCTCTGATCTGCAGTCTTTTATTTGTTTTTAACACAAAAGCAAATGTGCAGAACATAGTGGGAGTCCTGCATATCAGGACATACGCTGCCTCGCACCAGAAAACAGTTGCATAAAAGTCACCTACATCCCCACAGCTGTCGTCTCCCTCACATCCACACAGACGTAGTTTTCGCTCGAGCTGCAAGTTACCGCGCTTTGAAGCACAAGAGAGACAAGAAAGAGAAGTTGTCTCTGTTAGAAAAAGACATCTGCACTGACTGAGTTTCAAAAATAATCTGTCAGTTTGAAGTAACGTCAACCACCAGTGTCAATTAAAAGACTTTCACTGTCAAGCAAAGAGCAGCTGAGGGGCAACTTGTAAAAATAATTCACTGAGCCAAATCCTGTTTTATTTTCACATTATCACTTTATCTGAATACCTCTGATTTATTTAGAAATTCAAGTTGTTGCAGTGGATTTCTTTTTGTCAAAGGCGATACTCAAAATATCCCAAAGAGGATCAATCATGAAGCTAGGTGAATAATTCTACCGCCAGATTACTAAAACAAATGTGAAGCTGTAATTTTCAGCACCTCTCTGGGGACATGCCAGATGTTAGCAAGCTTCAAGTCCTCCACCATCATCCCTGTGTACAAAAACCAAAGACCACAGGACTTCAGATCCATCATTCAGACCCCTGACATTACGTGTTCTAATCTTGATCAGTTTCCCATCTTTGTTTTATAAACCTAGGTGTCATGATTGATGGCCAACTAACATTTAAAGGTCACATATTCTCCTCCTTTTCAATCAGTTTCCAAATCCAGACCAAGTCTCAGAGCGCCCGGAAACACGTCTGTGAAGTTTCTTGTTCTAAATCCACTCTGATCCTGTATTTGATCATGTCTATAAACCCCTCTATTTCAGCCCTGCTCAGAACAGTTTCTGTGTCTCTAGCTTTAAATGCAAATGAGCCGGTCTGACCACGCCCCTCTCTGGAAGGGGATGTGGCTCGTGCTTTCTTGCACCATTTCCTTTTGTTTCCTGTTAAAAGGCCGACTCGAAGGGCAGAACAATTCTTCATGACTGAGAAATAAAAGGAGACCTGTTCACAGTTTTTAAATAAAGCTCCACCTTTATATCAGTTTGTATCTAAAGTGGGAACCAAAGCAACAGAGACACAGACAAACCCTTTATCACTCATTAACCTGGTAACTAACTAACGAAGGACTTCAATGTTTCTTTGATTGGACATGAAGAGGACTTTGGTTACTGGGATGCAGCTGAAGAAATAAAACTATAAGAAGGGGGAGAATCTTTAGCTGTTTGCAACACTATATGGTCTGATTTACAAAATGACCGTGCAGCTTTTCTGCCCCGCTTGACCCGGACAAATCAGACAAAAATACTCCCATCAGTTTCACAAAACACATGCACAGAGTCAAATGCTCCTCGAACTGCTCTACAGAGACAGTAACGTCTCTGTGCTCCGGTGCTGTTTGGTCATATTTAAATGAGACATTATGAATTCATACGGAGAGAAATTGGCCTCTTTGGATGCAAATGATCTTTGTTTCAAAAAATGTCACACTCACAAACAGCAT
This sequence comes from Tautogolabrus adspersus, assembly GCA_020745685.1. NCBI lineage: Eukaryota > Metazoa > Chordata > Actinopteri > Labriformes > Labridae > Tautogolabrus > Tautogolabrus adspersus. Next base: position 4,025,249 of record CM036552.1, on the reverse strand, counting down.
GCAGGTATTTTCGGGGATCCGTAACAGAAGTTCTAAGCAGACAATTCCTTTTAAAACAAGTATCTCTTGGGACTCACCATAACGCAGGACTTTTATATGTCTGTTCAGCTGGGACGACGTACATCTTCGGTAAAGGAGGAGGCCTCATCACATTCAGGTGGCCGGCCAATGAGAGGCCGAGCACCAGGACGGACAGGCTGACCGTCGGCTTCAGCACCTCCCTGAAAGAAGGCATCCTGGTCAGGATTGACAGCGCGCCTGGTCTGGGGGATTATCTCATGCTGCACATAGTGAGTATAAAAATGTATGCAGGGATCATAAATAAACAGCATGAAGAATATTTCTGTTTTTACGGTGATGATTTTGTTTCTCTCATTTCAGCAACAAGGCAAAATAGGAGTGACGTTCAACATCGGCACAGTGGACATCACTGTGCAGGAGGGCAGCACCCCGGTGAATGATGGGAAGTATCACGTGGTCCGGTTCACCAGGAACGGTGGCAATGCTACGCTACAGGTGGACAACTGGTCCATCAATGAACACTTCCCAACAGGTACAACACTAATTAATCTTTCTAATCTAGAGAACATCATCTTAACATGTTAAATGATCTGTCCCGCTCTGTCATGGTTCTCTCCTTTTGTGTTACTGGTTCCTTTAAACTTCAGTCCGACACAAGCGTGCACTTTGAGTGGTAGAGTTTAAAGTGAATCTGTGAGTGTAGGAGCAGAAGAAGAAGAAGACGGATACGATGGAGGGGATTCCTCTCAGGATTATACCTTGGTGCATTTCATTTTTGTGGATTTCTAAGTGACTGAAATGCACACTGAACCTTTGACACTCACATTAACAACAGTTTGAAAGGTTTATAATTATTTTTTGTTGTACTTCTTTCTGTTTATTTGCACAGGGACAAGAGTGAAGCAAGCAAACCAATGCTACACACTACAACAATTTTAGTCTAAGCCTATAGGCAATGCCGTCTCTAAGTGTCCAGTACAAAACAAACTGAACAATAACACAGGCAGAACAATGCAGGATACAACATAACATGCAGTTAAACACTATAAAGCAGGAAGAACATGATCATACATGTCTACATGACTGATGCCTGTGATTTGATCTGTAACCTGTGAGCTCTGTCGCCCTCTGCTGGTCTCTCTCAGGAACTACAGTATCCAGACTGAGGAGCAGCTCAATGAATTTGGTGGTCAAAGCCACTTCATGACTACTAAGATCACATACTTGAGAAAAAACCAACAGAGACAATTAAAATAATTAAGAAAGTATTCAAACACACACATGTCCTTAATTTATCATGTTACATGCAGTGTGCATGGATTCTTCATACAACACGTTAATCTTACGATGAATAGAGGAAGGACTAAGATCATAGGAGAAATGTCCTTCTTTCTAAACATACATTCATTTGTCTTACATGTCAAGGTTAATAGTCACTGTGACATCAAAAAAACACCAGCAGACTAGCACTACCACAACTTGTTTATACCTTTTTGTTTACTCTATTCTTACTCTCTTTTTGCTCTTTAGCTTTTTCTTAAGGTTTTTTGTTTGTGCCTTTAGTTGGAGACAGGACAGCGGATAGAATCAGAAATCAGGGAGAGAGAGAGAGTGGGGACTAACATGCGGCAAAAGGATCCACAGGTCGGAACCCCAGCCGCCCGCTGGGAGGATTACAGCCTCCGTACATGGGCCGCGCACTAACCACTACCGGCAACCCCTTTATTCTATGTTAGTGTATCCAAAAAAACATGCTCACCCTCAGTAACTTATATCACAGAGCCTGGCCTCTAATCAGCCTCCTAATATGTGTGACCTGCAGGTGAATATGTGAAGCCACTAAGAAGGGCTTTAAACAAAACGTCTGCAGCAATTTAAAAAAATATGATGAAATGTGAAATGTATTCATTTTGGTGTGCTGTCCTGAAATACTTTTAGTATACTATGTTGCTGCAACTCCAGAATATTACCCTAATCTTATCATCTCTTCCCAATGTCTTCAAGTGGCTTTCGTTACATTTCTTCAAACATTTTTTAAGTCTCAGTATTCATGTTACACCTCCTAAAGTTAAACATTATGTTTGACCTGCAAAAGCTGCAACCACACACCTGGAATCATGCCATAAAATGACTTGTTTCCTTTTTGACATTTAGTGCAGCAGCATTAGTCCAACCCAAAAAACAACATCTCCTTCACCAGAGTGATTCTGTCAGGAAACATAAGAGCCTCTTTTCAGTTAGACCAGCAGAATATCATTGAAGAGTCTTCCTCAGTTGTTTTGGCACATTTTTAGAAACGTTTCCAAAGTCTCAGCACAGAAGAATCGTCACAAAGTTAAACAATCTGTTATTGCAAAAGGCTGCAACCATCACCTATAATCGGGTTTCTAAATTAAATGAAATGGGTGAATGATTCCAAAGTAATCTCTTTTGACGTAATGCAGAGCAGCAACAATCAGCGTCTCCTCAGACAGAGTGAAATTAAAACTTTCATTAAGATGCAGAAGTTATCTTTAACTGTGCATTTATTTTATGTGCTCAGCAGATTATTTTGACTTTCTGTCATTGACGCAGAAATGTGTCATTTCCAAACAAGATTTTAAGTTTTATTTCTAAGCTTCTGCTCCAGATTGTGTATTCAAAGGGAGGATATTTCCCTGTAACATTGAATAGTTTTAAAAACAAACACTATAGAGGAGTTTGGAGAGCTGTAGATGACAATGCACTGGCTGACCTGTGTCCCATGACAGAATCTACTGTACAGTTGTGACTTCACACGGGGATAATAAAGGTCATAAGATCTAATCACTGATTGTTCAGAACATTGGTCTTTAAAGTGAACCATGTCTGTACTCGCCCTGCTGCTTTACCTCTCTAATGCCTGAGAAAGAGCACAAAAATGTGTTCACGCAGACGTTGGTGTGTGTCTGAACACGAGAGAAGAAAAAGTTGCTGCAAATTGTCTGTGACGGGGTCAGACCTCGAGCATTTCAGACGCAGCACTTTGAATCAGCTTGTCAGGGAATAGCCGTTTATAATATTTATTATTTAGGATAAAAGCTTGACGACAATGGAAAAGCATGAGCAATGAAGGGGGCGTGGCCTCAGGCCTCTACTTTGATGGTCAGCTAGTTAGAATGATATCTAAGTCAACAGTAGAATTACAGAGAGGTTTTGAAGCTGTCATGGTGAATATGTAGAGGAGCTGTTGATAACATACCAGAGCCCTTTAAAGTAAAACAAACAATAAACTTTCACCCTAAATATCCACTTTTATTGTTGTGTTTTTGTACTACAAATAGTGTAATGCACCTTAGTTAATCATAAAGCTCATGTGAGGAACTTCTGTCTCTGTTTTAGCGCCCCCTGTAGACAGAGTAGTTCATCATTGCCTCTTTTAAAGGTCACATATTCTCCTCCTTTTCAAAAAGTTTAAGTAAGTCTCAGAGCTCCCCAAAACATGTGTGTGAAGTGTCTTGTTCTAAATCCACTCTGATCCTGTATTTGATCATGCCTATAAACCTCTCTATTTCAGCCCTGCTCAGAACAGGCTGTTTCTGTGTCTGTAGCTTTAAATGTAAATGAGCTGTGTCTGACCACGCTCCTCTCTGGAAGGGCTTTCGTGGTTCGGGCTTTCTCGCTCCATGCTCTATTGTTAACGATTAGAAGGCAGACTCAGAGGGCAAAACAAACACCTAGCTGTGGGAGGGTCACCCACCTGGGGGAGGGGTTACTGCCCTTTGTGATGTCATGAAGGGAAAATCTCCAAACGGCCTGTTTGAGCACACATTTTCTGAAAAGTGGAGCAGACAAAAGACGGAGAGGATGGACTTTTCTCATCATTGGGGGGTTTGAAGACAGACTAGAGACACATATTAGTGTTAGAGAAACATGGTGAAGTGTTTTTTGCTTAACATGTGACCTTTACATTTTGTACTGTGCATGTGTTAGTTGTGTTTCTTTCTGTTAAACTCCCCTGCTTTTATCTAAAGTCAAATTAACCCTTCATTGTGAATCCAAAGTTAAAACAGCGAGCTGTTTATCACTTGGTTTGCCATCAACCCACGGCAGGGATATTAAAATCATGGTTGTCTTTCCCTTCATATGAAGTCATCAGTATAGATTTAAGCCTGGTATCATCAAAACTGAAATCTTCAGTTAAAGTCTTTTAAACTTTGTTGTAAATGTAAGCGAGGAAATGAAAACTGACAGGTGGCATGGTGCTGACGATCAATAAATGTTTTTATAAATGTCTTCTTAAACTTTAAAGGGAACAGCGACATTGAACGCTATCAAATGGCCAATAAGAAAATTCCTTTCAAATACGCCAGACCAGTAGAGGAGTGGCTACAAGAGAAAGGTAATTTTAAACCAACGTGTTTTCATGTTTTTTTTGTGTTCTCTGTATACTCAGATGATGTTAAAAACTTTGTCTGCACTTCTTTAACTCAGAATATAAAACATGATAATTTTCTGTGATGCTCACTTGAACATATATATCATGAATGCAAGTCTTAAAATATTAATACAAGCTTCTCTCAAAGAGCTCAATCCAAAGTGATGATTTCTGAACCTGCAAATACAGCATGAACATGAATGCAACACAATGCATGCAGCTTCATACGGAGCTTAGCGTTGGCTAACATGCCAAATAAACCGCAGAAATAAACTACTGTGACTAAATGAACCATAAAGTGTAAATAAATCAATATAATGAAAATAATGCTTTGCATATTCACATAGGGGTCCTATTGTAATCATGCATGTGCAACGACCAGAGCAAAGTGTGAGGTACACAGACCGTGTGTTTCTTAAACACGAATGAAGCCAACACGGAAGTGCAAAAAAGCTGCAGTTCCTCGATTGCCCACTTGAGGCCAGATACGTAAGCCAAGGAATCCCCATTAACACTTAAATATACAAAAAATAATTTGGTCTCAATAGCTACTTTATTTTATTGGTTCAACTAGAGAAGGAGGGGATTTTCTTTAACATATCCGTTTGGATTTTGTGTAGCATAAGCGGTTTTCTAAAACTTTCATAATTATGGGGCGTGGCTGAATTGTCTGATTGGTCGGCTTGTTATAGCTGTTTGCCAGCCCGCCTCAGCTCAGCTACTTTTTTGCCTGTGACTTGCACTGGTCGTTGCAGCATGTCATGTTTGGTGCCGCTTTTATTGTATGTTGTTGTTTTTTTATCGTGTGTGGAAAATGTTCTAAAATTGACTGTCTCCTCCAGGACGACAGCTTACAATTTTCAACACCCAGGCAACAGTCGTAATTGGAGGTAGTGATCGCGGCCGGCCCTTTCAGGGTCAGCTGTCGGGCCTTTATTACAACGGCCTCAAGGTGTTGAACATGGCTGCCGAGGGAAACCCTAACATCAAGATTAATGGCAGTGTGAGGTTGGTTGGAGACGTGCCCATTGGAGGAGGCTCAGCCAGGACTACAGCCCTGTCTCCAGAGATGTCCACTACCTTTATAGAGACAACTACCATGATGTCCACCACAACCACAAGGAAACACAGGTCATCTTCAACTGTACAGGTAAGGATACATTCACCATCACCACCATTTCTATGGAAACTACGATAGATAGATGGAGGTTAAGCCAACTTAACATTGTACAAAAGTGAAGCCAAGATACCCTTGTGAGGGGTGCTGACATATTTCTACTTTGGAGCCATAGTCTGCATCAGGGATAAGCTGGAAGAGTCCTTGGTATTGACGTCACACCCCTTCCTCAAACCCAAACACACATTTGACTTCCCAATAACTTGCATCAAAGATCCCTCAGGTGGTTACAATCCATTGAAGAACTGATTCTTGTGTTGGTTTGAAGCAGACACTCACGGTGATGGGAAGTTCAGTGACTCTTGTGATAGTGTTTGTCACGTTATCAGATGTCACTCTGATAATCCGGTTCACATAGCGCCACAGGAGCTGCATTTGTCAACAGAGCTGCCAATCATGACTTAATGCACCTTTTTGAAGGCATCAAACAAGTGATTTAAAAGAACCTTCTCAGGTAATAAACACGTCTATACGCGCAACAACTATCATGACAGAGAGCAGGTATGAGAAAAAATTATTTGAGGTATTTCAATTTCTAGTTTGACCCCAGCTCTAAATGTTTTGCTTCACTTTGAGGTGTTGTGTTGTCCATCTTTTTATGCATTCTATGGTCACCAGGTGCTGTAAAAACTTCATCAATGCACGTTGGGGGTGGGGGGCACTTGTTCTAGAAATCTCTAGATTTCTACTGAAGAGAAGGAACACTTGTTTCAACCAGCGTTCATCTCTTTTATACAAAATTATAAAATTCCTCTTAATTTTCCTTCTTTTTCAAAGCAATAATGCAAGAGATGTTTGGTAGTGAAACAAGAGTGAGTGCTGTCAGATGGGCCCACTTAGGAAGGTTTCCTACTGTCATTGAAAAAGTTTGTCAGCCCTCGGGGGCCCCCTTCTGACTTGTTGAAATCGACTTACAAGTGCTCAAGACAATGGGATTTTAAAGTATCTGCTTGAAGTTTCTTGTAGCATTGACCTGTTCTGTTTCTTTTTTTCCTTATCTTTGTACATTGTATTTGTTTGTGTTCTGTGTTTCTCTGCTGCGGCTGGGACCTCTGATGACCAACAACCTGCCCACAAAGCATTCGGCGGATGAAATCGTGTCGTCTGCGGAGTGTTCGAGTGACGACGAAGACCTGGAGGAGTGTGAAACGAGCCATGCAGGTGGGCTAGGTTAGTTTGCATTTGCTTGCTTTCTCTCACTCATCACTCATCTGCACCCGAGGATCCAAGGTATCCTCAGAGCATCACAGCCCCATGGTTAGAACAAGTGTAACTTCATTTAGACAGTTATCATGGCAAGCTGCACGTCACATAACCCAGTCCTTGAAAACATTGATTTTTAAACCTAAAATGCAAATTGAAGTAGTGGAAATGATGCATCAGATACACGGACAGCTAATTCAGTATGTTGCTGACACAGAGCACCATCAACAACATGAGCTACACTTGCACATGGGGTCTTTTTAAAGTAGTTAACATGGTCACCAGTACACATACAAACTTTGCCTGCTGAGGGGAATAATAAGGGTTAGTACATGCTATCATTATGTGCAAAATTTGTATGATGGTGAACCAAGTTTTCTGCACTGATGCTGCAAAATGTATGACATCGTGTTTGGGTTCACCGCTCCTGCCATTCACTGCTTTACTGATTTTTATTTTGAAACAAAACATTTGGACTTCTTTTTTTAATTATAATTTTGTTTCTGCTAAAACTCAGCGTGTTGGCTAGACCACTTTGATGTTTTTCTTTTCGCTTTTTCATTTGTGATTTTTCATCTTTAGAGGCTTGCATTGGAAACATGTGATAGAGAACAGATATCATTGAATTTCTGTGTACAGGTTTTTCATTTTTTGGGTCATACCTTTTGCTTTTAGGTGTATTTGTTATTCTGTCTTTTTTGTATCTAAATATGAGAAAATCAAAAAAATGTTTAAGAATTGTGATAACCTAAAGAATCGGTTTGAAAAAAAGTGGGAATTTCCATTTTTAACCAACACAGCACATTTTCAGAAGGAAACAGCAGGCAGCTAAGTTGTCACATCCTGAAAAGACATATATGGGTTTTAATTGAAACACATTTAAGTATTTAAGAATACACTTTCACCAAATGCATCATAGTATAAAATAATTCTTATTTAAATGCTCTCTCCCTTTATTCATGTTGGAGATAATTCAAGTTGTCCAGTTTCTGTAAAGACAAAACTCCTTACCACAGAAACGTCACAGTCTCAACTATAAACAGAATATAGAATATTTTAAATTACAATGTATACAGAAAAGGATCAAAATGGACAAACTTGCTCAAAAGACTTTCTCTGTAAACTATAATGTGAGCTTCTCTTAAAGGCAGGGTTGGTAATTTCCTCCAGATCCACTTTTTAAGATTTTGGTTGAAATTGTCTTTAGGTCCAAATTAATAACTCCTGTGCTCTGAGAGATCCGTCATCTACAACAGTTGTAAGCCTGTAAAAACTTCGACCAATGTCTGCCATGAGGTACCAACCTGATGAACCAATCAGGCCTCCCTGTCTCCCTGCTCGTTCTCTACCCCTTGCGTGCACTAGCCCACACTCAAAGTGTGTCACTGATCACAGAGTTTATGCTGTGAGGTTGTTGTTGACCGTTGTGAGTAGTAAAATAGTCAGTTTTTTCCACAAGTATTATGATAAAATTGAGTGTTTACTTACCGCTGAATGAGACATGAGACGACGTAGCTTCTACACAATGCAAGCGATGAGCTGAGATCCGCTTCTGGAGCAACGGCGCTCGTGCATGTAAGCGAGGGGCGTGGCTTTTGAGGGAGCACAGAGGGGAGGGGGTAGGTGTAGACGGAGCACTGATGGTATGCTACTTTCAGAATCATGCTAGTTTTCGAAATTACCAACCCTGCCTTTAACTGCACTATTAGCCACAGGAAGGACATTTCCATCTTAAATATTGTTAATCTATTCTGCAAACATGATCTCATACAAATAGGTGAAATGATCATAAGCTCTAAACAACACCTGACATGATGGTTGGTGATTACATTATGGAAACAATGCTTTAACAAAGTACATGTGGGAGAATGAAAAGGTGTTCTTAGATGTGAGGAAAGCTGTGAAACCAAGCAGTTTAGTACAGGCACCAAAACGACTGAAATGGTGAGGCATAGAAACCAACCATAACAAGGTTTTGGAAAAAGATTCTGGTTCTGAATTAATTCACATATTTCTGTTCCAACTGGGGAAAAATATTAGACAATATTTGAGTTGAATGCGCCAAAGAAAAGTTATCATTCAGCACCGAGTATGTGGAGGGTTTTAGAGCTGTTCTGCTGACCGACACTATTCTCTCCATCTTAAAGGACATTCCCATTTTTTTTCAAAGACTATGTGGAAAGGTTGTGGTGTAAATGGGTTCAGAGCTGTGCTGTTTAGCCTGATATTCATGGGGATTTGTGAAGAAAGACAAAGACAGGGCCCCAGTCATCCAATCATGTGTTTACACAGAAATTCACACCATTCTAACCCTAACATCAATTTGACGTTGACAGCGGCATGCTTTGATTTGAGATTTTCTTCTGTTGTTTCATTTGAAGAGTCAATGCTTGGTTTTGTCTTTTTTAAATTTTGTTTCTGAGACATCATTCCCGTCTAATTCACCAATTATCCAAAAAAAAGCATTTTTGTATTTTGGCCTAATCATGTGTGGCATGACGTTTTGGTGGGTGATAATTGTTTCCACTTTTATCTTGAGGTACTCATGCAGCTTTTAGTGAAAACATCTATATTTTTTACAAAGAAAATACAAAAGGCAAAATAAATATTTTCTTGCCCTGAACAGGGAAAGTTCCAGAGGTTACTCATGGTAGCTGTGTCCAAAACATGCTACCCCTCTAAATGATTGGTCCATCTCCTTCCTTAACCCTCCTGCCATCCAGTTTTGTGATGCAAACCTTTATTTAAACTTATTTTGGTGCAAATTAGATATTTATTTTGCCTCAATTTCTATTTTCCACTTTATTATTTCTCTTAAGCCATCATTGGTACCAAAATCGTCCAATCATTCTCTTCAGGGTGCCCTTTGATCATTCTTGGCATGCTTTTGAATTGATCCTTGACTCCAAGCTTCCCATACTTAGACTAACCTGGTTGCTTGGTCAGCATTCGTGTTTGAATTGTAAAACCATTCTTGCAGTTGCAGTGTCATCCAGTGTCGTCTAACTTACCCCACACTGTCTTATTGTGTCAGGGTGGCCGTTGTCTGGAGAAGTTATCGAGTGATTCTTTTCTCTGTTGTAAATCTGTCGTGTTCTTTTCTCCCTTTCAATTGATTTCATAAGATGGCAACATAGGGTTCCTAAATACAGTGAACTGTTAAGTGTGCAAGCACTTTTTTCTGGAGACCATGGACATTCAGACCCATACAATATGATATTGGTCCCAAATAATTCAATTATTCTATCTAGTTAACAAGTTCAACTTTCTAGGCTCTAGTGCCACAAAGAAAGGAAGTGCTTTGTCAAAGATGTTCAACCTCAATGAATTACCAAAGAAATGTATAAAAATGTTCATAGACTGCGGAGACTTAGCCTCTTACAGTAGTTACAAAATTGAAACCAATGTGGTTGTGCCTTACCTGCATTCTTTCTCATGGCCAGCAGGGGCAACTTCCACTGGTTCAAGATGAAGTCTGATTGTATTAGAGTCTATGAGAAAAGTAGCCTACTTCTAACTAAATTATAATCTTGCTTAACATTTGCCAATGAGTTAACCTGGCATACGAGTTTCCTAATAAACCAGATTTTAGATCTTATTTGTCCTTTGGAACAATCGCTGGGTAGGAACTTTTTTATTGGTATATTTAAACTGAAAAATATTAAATAGGTTGAAATAGTTTTTCTAACCTCTTGACAACCACTGGTCTCCTTTCGTTGGTAGTGTAGATTGGTCAGGCATGTGCCATCTTATGGAATTGCTCTCCGATTATATATTTCCCACATGGAAAAACCATGTGGGTTGCATTAGGCAAAGTATAGAATCATAAGTCAAAGTCACAGTGGGTTTAAAGCTGGTATCTGTAACATTTTCAGGGAATGATTGTTTATATCCTTTTAAATGGGGAGCTATAATACAAACTGTGTTTATGTTTTGTTGTTCTCAATCCAATCCTGAGGATATTTCTTACTTTAACTCTGCTTAGATTTTGCTCAAATAATACATTTGAGCCCGTGATTCTCAAAATTATTCTGACCCCCCCCTGATTTTGGCTTGGCACCTGGGGGGCCAATCAGATTTCAAGGGGGGCCCAGGCCAACTCTTCATTCACGCCCCTGCACCCTGCGTCCCCCTTTCATGTCGCACACAGTTAAAGAAGCACTGATGTTATCTTCCATTAAGTGCAGATTTATATTATACAGCCATAACAATGTTAGCAAACTCTCTCGTCACCAAATCTTAAACTGTACAAACAATTGACCCAATTTCCTGGTCTGACAACTTTTCTGAAAGTAGGGTGCATCTCCATAGCCTTTAAGTCTGCTAGGCTACAAAAGTTGCACTGATTTTTTTGTGTTTGCCTTTATTTGAGGAAATTCTGCAACACAAACATAAAATCAGTGTAAAGGAATTCTGTCCATTGCATTAGCAGTTCTAGCCTTAGAAATAGTACCCATGGAAACAGAGTCAGGGTGCATGAGATAAACCATGCAATAAAAGGGTTTGGTTCCTCGTCCGCCATTTTTGTTTACAAAGTAAATACAGTAGGAGAAGTCCCGCCCCTTCTTGATTTTGATTGGACAGTGATGGAGAAGTGACATTGACCAGCATGGCACTGTCCCAAAAGTTAAACTATTTTCATCCATGACATTTCTTTTTTTGCACTAAGGAAAACACTAAACTGTATTTGCATCGAAAATAGACACTGCCGTTGCAACAAAAGCTGTTAGTGGACACAGGTCCTTGTGGTCCCATTTAAGGTCAAATGGACGATTTGGATGGGCTACCAAGTGATTGAAAAGTCACTACCATGTCTTCAAAATGTCATTGTACAAAAGACACTCTTAGGAGTCAGCTGTTTATTTCCCAGTTAGTAGCCAACATAAGCATCACAGTTATTACAATTACATTGAATTAGGGATGCATGTTGCTGTTCTAGCTAGCATTTTCGTTAGCCCATTACGTCCTTTGCTTCCCTCTAGTGCCACCCTCTTGTCCAAATATTAGAGGTGGGGAAAAAAACCTATTTATGTAAAAATCGACATTCTTATCTTCTGAGATATAAAATAGATTTATAACTTCCAAATGTCGATTTATTTTCAGTCACTCCCTGCTAAGTGCTAAGGCTAGCTCTTGAACTCAGTAGAATGCCAAATGTGGTAGCAAGAAATTTAGCCATTCTCACAGATGACTGGAGTAGATCCTGAAGTATGGACTAATTCAAAAATAGATTTTGAATCCATGGATCCATGAATCCAGAATCGTTTTGAATCGAAAGTAGATTCTGAATCGAATCGTGACCCCAAGAATCAAAATCGAATCGTCAGACACCCAAAGATTCCCAGCCCTACCAAATATGGTCACTTCTTTCTCCAGAAAACACCTGAGACATTACATACAACAACATTTGTATTTTCAGTTTGATTTTCACTTTACTTGATGTTATGGATATCAGCTTTAAGCTCATCTTTTGACTCTTTATCGTACTTGGATTCCAAAAAAAATCTGCATTTCACATAAAGAACATGACAAATACTTTTGATTCATTCTTGTTTCGTGTCTTTGTTTGTTTCCTCCTCCCCACTTCTATTAGTTCAAAGTCAGCTGTGTCCCAATTGCATACTATGCACTAATTTTGACCAGGTTGTTTTTTTAATTATAGTTATTACTATCTATTTTTATCTGGTGGGGGGTTGGAGGATAAAAATAAAATGGGTGAAGTCACACTGGACAAGTGACAAAATGTGTTTACTCAGACGCGTCACTTTGCATACTGAATGGATAGACGTTGGGTGTGGTGGTAGTGCTAACGATTATTAACGATCAAACAAAACAGAAGAAGCGGAGAATTGGCTGTAGATCTTTAACCTTAGCTTCAGTCGGCACATCATGTATCATGAGTATCACATGTTGTTTCTTGCTTGGGACAAACTGCAGTACTAGCAAATCAAGTATTGGGATTGGGACACAGTGTCCATCTTTTGTTTTCTTTTTTCTAACATTGGTCAGTCTTACCCGCCCCACCCCAGTTTGCTGTGTTGGTTCTTTTCTACTTTCCCTAAATGCAACTTACTTTAAGCATGCATCAACATCCTGCAGTATGACTAAAACGAAACCAAAAAATAAGTTTTAAAATAACCCATTGTCAGCCAGTACCGTCTCTCTCCGATGTACACCCAGACTGCACCGCCGGTTCATGTTTAAAGACTAACATTACTGATAGATCTGCCATCAGAAACACCTGAGAGAGGAGCTCGTCCTGCAGCCGAGTGCCCCTCTCAACAGTGTCTGTTTTCTATTGTGTGCATCTGGTTGTAGTGTGTGCAAAATTTTTAAATGGCTTTGTTCTTTCATCGTAACATTTTTTCATTTGGGTAGTTTTTGACTGGTCATATTTTTTTGCATTTATCCAATTGATCTCTGGCATTTTGGTTCTGATTATGGTTTTTGGCTTATTAAGTATGTTTGGTTTGTTTTTTTGTCAATCAGATAATATTTAGAACGCAGTGGGAAATATTTTTTATATAATTTGACTCTTTTGGATTTGGAACTACTTTAGTGACTAACTTGTGTGTTTTTTTTATATCCTACGATAAGCTTTCCTGCTGAAATATTGCATTAAAAAAACGAAAGAAAATCAAAACCCCAACAGCTGCACAATCCACTCAACTTCATGCTCTTTGTAGATGTATGCCAAAGCCCACAAAATTAGTAGTTGAAGCAGTTCCAGATCCACTTCTCTCATATATCTTCCATTTTTCAGATTTTTTTAAATCAAAACAAATCTTTGCAGAATAATATTTTGACTTTAAGACAAAAAACAAATGAATTGCATGGCTAAGAAGTTGCAGTTTAGGGTTTGTCAGACTTGTCAGTGTTAGAGTTCTTCTGTTCTTTTCTGTAGATGGGCATGTATATTGCTCATTGTTTGTATATCCCCATCCCTTCCTTACAGCCAAAAGCTCTAATGCCGCCCGACCGCTTCGTACTGCCTTTACATGGACATGGCAACTGACTTACACTGTCACCCTCATCACCCTCATTTCCTATGTAGTATGTTCATAGGTCCCACCCCTTCTTCACCTTCTCCCTTGTCTTTAGAGATATTGAAATATAAAGTCATCATCCATTCTACACTAAAGAACAAATGACAATTTAAGCAAAAACTGTAACATGAATAGATTTTAGATACTATTGAAGTCTATTGCAATGGAAAAAATGTAGATACACATTTTTGTAAAAACAAACTATTTACCAGGAAAAACCAAAACATAAAAAAACAGAATTATGGTGTTTTATTTTTTACGTTATGTGGTGTGGATGTATGTGTTGTTGCCTCCCTGTACCGTCGTGTTTTAAGATAGAACACTACAATGAATAAAAATGATCTTCAACGGTACCTAGCGGCTATCCAACATTCTTACACAACTTTTCCTTTGTAAATTCTTTTCTTCATGCCTAAATCATGCGGGCAATTTGTTGATGTAAGTTGACAACGGCATGCCTCTCTTTCTCTATGTTTGAATGGTTTATTTAGAAAGATGCAGTTTGTAAACTCTGAGTGGGGGAACATTCGCAACGTTGCTTCTATGCATCAGTTACACATGGGGCAAATGGTAGAAAGAAGGAATTATCCACAACAGATTAGTAGTTTTGGCTCCACCAAGTCAACTAGTGCCACAACTTTACTGAAACTGTACTGTTGCCAAGCAAACCCCAATATTATCCTGGTCCCTTGGTTCCTAATGACCAGCACCAGGTTGCACCGGCTATGAGGAGGTTCAAATGCTGCCTAGTTCTATCTTAAGGCGGAGTTTACACAATCACATTTAGGGGTGTTATACCGACATAGTTCCAACGTAGGCAGAAGTTACACTATAAATCTTAAACCTAGCTCCTAGTAGGTGTTAAGTCCTCCGTAAAATCAATTGTCATGGTGTAAAGGTATAGATTACTTTGAGGATGAGGAGGTACAGAGGGGGAACCGTCAAATCTGCGACAGTATTTTGGTTAGTTTGGACGTTATGATTTTCTAATGAAGATGAACCTTATGGTAACTGGTGCAACCGAACAATGACACAACTTTAAGTTAGTCTCAACGTAGGGTTTAGTGTCAACCAAACTTAAAGGAGTTATCTGTAACTCGGGCTGGCCAAATTCAAAACATTGGAGCCAGCTGTCTTCCACTGCCCCCTCCTCTCCAGAGTCGATGCTCACACAGGTTGCCATGTCGCCGACAGGGAGGCTTCAGTGTTTAGCCAGCTCTGCATCAGTCTGTAAACCTTTCTGCGTTCTAACTTCTATCAAGTTTTCAAAAAGCATCTCCAATATTTATCCTAGTTTTACCACATTTGTGGTCATGGAGCTTATTAGAACAAATGACAAGGCTTTTTAGGTCGGGTGGAATCAGCGCTATCTGAACCAGTTCAGCCAGTATGAAGATTCCCATCAGGTGTGGTTATATGAGTTTAACTGTAATATAAGGATGAGTTTGTAGAATAGGAAAGTGCAGCACGTGTCTAGAAAGTAAAGAAATGAGTTTCATGCCAGTAACCTCGGAGGAGTTACCAATATTAAAACACATTATACAATAGTTACAATTAAACTCAAGACACACGACCACACCTGTTAAGAATGTTTTCAAAAACCATGTAGTGTCTGAACCACTTTTCTTTAGTATCTACTACTACTCTATATAAACACAAACTACTTCCTTTTACCAACACAGACTACAGCCCTTTATCTTAGAGTTCACAAACTGCACCTCAGATCAAGCTGAAATGAACTGAAATGTAATAAACTTGCCTTTGTTTGATCTGTGGTTGTGCGCCTGTAAACGTGTGAGTGTTAATGCTGGCTGTAATTGATTTGAATCTGAGAATGTGCTTTAAGTGTTGAGGATGCAGCTGCTTGATGGAAGTGGATTTTCATTTTTATGTCGATGGCTCTTTGAATGTTCACTCCAATGATACCTGCTTGACAAAACGTTGCTACAGGTGAATCAAACTTTAAAGGTAGTCTTGACAAATGACCTTTTATTTACGACAAAGAAGACTGACATAAATTGATCTTGGTACTCTGAGATGCATTTTTGCTAGCCCCAGGGGTAGATGCTAAATAACCATCAGAGGTTTTGTCATGCTTATTATGTTGTAGAAATGAACACATCACTTTACAACTGGTAAGTCAAAAGTATTAGAGACGATTAGTCAGCATTTGCAGTTTGGATAGAGGCTCAGTTTTATCTTTCAGACCTACCTGCATTCAAAATGTAGTTTATATCACAGTATGCTAGTTTATATATTAAATCTTTCATGGCCGAGCATTGTTCTCCAACTAAAAAATGAAGCTTTTACTGAATATCGGATGTAGGCCAATATTTCACAAAGAGTGAACATTCAGAGGATTTTTTTCTTTGTATGCACGATAGTTAAAGTAATAGTTTAACAGTTTCCTCTTGGCTACAGAGATGCTCTTTGGAAAGAATCACTGGGTCAGTTTAAGAACAAAACAATGAACATGCAATGAATACCTTTTTTAATCTTGCCAAGAAACAGCATGTTGAAGTCCAGAAAGAGGGGACAATAAAGAAGAAGAGAGAAACAAGGACTTGATGATTTACCATTTCAGTTTCTTCTGAAACTAATTATTTTTACACTCTTCTTACTTATTTTGTCTCTCGACCTTCCTATATCTCGATCATGAATGCACAAACAGCCATTGGGCTTCATTCATGAAATTTAAATACATTTGCTCCTGACTTTTCATACAGTGAGTTTAAACTAGCCAAATAATTTGTGCAAACTGGATCAATCACAATGTGTAATTTTTCCCCCTTACGTTCACCACTTATGGTTTGATTAATTTTCTATGTAAAAGTAGTTGCGTGCTTTATAATTGTATTTAAATATGACTATATGTCTTCTAAGTTACAAGAAATCACTTATCATTGAAAAATGTTTTCACTCATTTGTCTATAAGAACTTATAGATTCCACATTTTTCCACTGACCTCGTTACTTTGAGCCTCTCACTGAAGCTTAACTCTACGATAAAGATCTGTGACTTCCCAAAGAGCTCTGTGCCTAAGAAATCTTTGTTGACCAGCTACAACGCTATGCAGCTATTTCTTTTTATGTGGTTAGATTTATATTTTCATTCCGAAATTGAAAAGCCAATTTTTTCTTGAAATAGTGGATGCCTGTTTGTCTGTTTTTCCGTTCCAATGAATGAAGTTTAGTAACTTTTTAAAGTCTCTCTGCTTTACTCTAACATGACTCTGTGTCTGTTTCAAACCTCAGGAGCTGAGTTAGTCATCCCAATACTTGAGGATCCATTAGCGCACCCCTCTGTAGCTCCTCGTGCACCCTTCATTCCCACTCCCTCAACCCACCACCCACTCCTCACCATTATTGAGACCACCAAAGAGTCCCTGTCCAAGGCCACTGAGGCGGGGGTACCTTGCTTGTCGGACCGAGGCAGCGATGATTGTGATGATGATGGCTTGGTGATATCGGGGTATGGCTCTGGCGAAGCGTTCAAGTCTAACCTGCCCCCCCTACCGATGATGAAGATTTTTACACGACCTTCTCCTTGGTAACAGATAAGACCTTGTCCACGTCAGGCTTTGAAGGTGGCTACAAAGCTCACGCACCCAAGACTTTTAGACCAAACAAACCTTCAGTCTCCAGACGCGGTAGGACTACCACTACCGCCGTACCACTAACCGCCGACCAGAGCCGCACCACCGCCACCTCTGCCTCCACCGCAACCCTCCACAATGCTGGCAAAATGAATAACCGCGAGCTAAAAAAACCCCAGCCCGACCTAGTGTTGCTTCCATTGCCCACATCCTTTGAGGTAGACAGCACCAAGCAGAGGGGCCCATTAATAACCACCCCAATGTTCCGTAATATACCCACAGCACTCCCCACAGAGCCGGGCGTCAGGCGAGTCCCAGGGCCCTCGGAAGTGGTCCGGGAATCTAGCAGCACCACCGGGATGGTCATCGGAATAGTGGCGGCCGCTGCCCTGTGCATCCTCATCCTCCTGTATGCCATGTATAAGTACAGGAACAGGGATGAAGGCTCCTACCAGGTGGACGAAAGCAGGAACTACATAACCAACTCAGCCGTGCAGAGCAATGGCGCAGTCATGAAGGACAAACAGCAGAACTTGAAAGGCAGCAACAAGAAACAGAAAAATAAGGATAAGGAGTATTACGTGTGACTGTGAGACTTTCGTGAAGAAAGCAGTAAAGAGAACACTTACTTATCACTTTCCTTGTGAGGAGCTATGACAAATGATGGTATTACGTGGAACTTGAATAATCCTATACTGTGCTGAGTAGTTGAACTGATGATATGTACTGTAATATAAAGCACACTTACTATTGTAAGCATAAAGACAAGGCTAAATAGCAACTTTAGAGACCTTACTCTTCTATCTGGTCAGAGACGTTATCAGTATAGAAAATATTTCACAGCTACATCATCTCCTAAGTGACTTTTAGAGCTATGTGATCCTTGGCATCAAACGAAAAACTTTTTTGTAAAATTGTTAATTACAAAAGGCTCATAATCTTCTACATTTTCAGCATGTAAGCAACATGTAGTGCTTAACAAGAGGGGGTCAGGCACACCATCATTGTAAAACTAAAAAAAGGACTCTTGTTGTATCAGAATATGACACATTTTTATGGTTTATACATAATACAAGTGTGGTGTCTAACTTTTTTTTTTTTGCTTAAAGCAAAACTAAAAAAATGACAAAAAGAACAGCAAGTAAAGAAAACTATATCTGTGTATAAAAAGATACCGAGTCAGCAAATTGCTGTGGGCAGATCTCACAGGATCTGTCCTCTCTGGAGTCTGATTCACCACAACTATTGTCATCGTCGGAAGGACAGAGTGACTCACTTTGTGGAAACAAGTTGCCGTTTCTCTTGGTTAAAGAGTGACTGATTGTAAGATGCATGCCATCCTGATTCTGCAGTAAAGTACGGTACTGTAAAAGTCCAGTATGCATTGTTCAACTGGGACCATATAATGCCAAACAGTTCGTCAACATCAGATCAGAACTTAGCCCCCCTCTCTCTGGGTTGAACCCCTCAAAAAAGTTAACTATGGAAAAAACAAATCTCTTTAAGAAATGGTTACTGATGCACAGCCAGTTGTGGTTTTATCTTTTTGGAAAACTGTATGTTGGTTCGTTGCCTCTCGTTCTCTTTTCTATGAAGGTGTCAGGAGGAGGACAAATGCAGTACTACAACACTGTTAACCAATGTGTACACGGAAATAAATCAAATGTTGAAAGTGTGAATTCTATCTGCTGTCACAGTCAACTGTGTCAAAAAAACAACAAATTTGTTTACATATTTTATTACATGCTAGCTGTTGTACTTTGTAGGTAGGAAATTGTACATATACCATGACAGTTGTAATTTTTAGTACCTCTATTGTACAGACTGAACATAATGGTTGATCAGCGTATTTCATGACAGAAATCTATTAACTGTTAATTTACATGGAGAAAAACTTTAATCAGAATGTGGAGAATCATATTGATATTTCATAAAGAATAAAGATGTATTGTTAGCCTAGAGATCTAACCAGAGATGTTTCTAAAGTTGCATGAATATTTAACTACTTGCAGTTGTCCAGCAAATACAAGGTGCCCTTCTTTCTGTATCACGGCTTTTGTGTTCTGGGTTACACAAGTGTCATTTATTTTTTGAAAGAGAATAAAGTCAGCGTTATGACAAAGATATAAAGTCCGAGAGGCTACAGTGGATGGGAGTTCACAGTTGAAAGAGACATATATTATTTTTCAAGTGGAACTGGTCACCTCAAAAACACCGTTTTACCATGAGAACATTTTTACGATATTTTGCTCTTTTTTTTATGTTTTCATTAACTGCCATTGTCATTCAGTCGTGCGGAGGTGTGCAGTCTTTTTCTTGCCTGAGATTCACAGTTTTGTGTTATATAAATGTTACTTTTCATAACCTTTTCTTTTTATCATCAGTTTGATCACAAATAAAACATCTTTTTTTGTTCTCTCTGAAATGATACTGTACTCCTTGGATAAATCAAATCACCAAATGCTCACACGTTTCTCAGTCCTTCCAAGGTTTTGCAGACTGTTGTGGCCTAAAATGCTGGATTTTGCAGATGTTTGTTTTTAGGTTCTTATATATTTGCAATGTTTTGAAGCTTTTTTTGAGCAGCATAATTCACATCTACTGGGACAGACACTCCAATGAAAGCCATCCATTAGCTCAGTTTGTCTTCTGACATCACTTTTCGGCCATTTCTTTTGGGTCAGGGTGCAAAACTAAAGTGTAAAAACTCACAGATGGAAACAGGAGCCACATTGGCCAAATTAATCATGAAGGTTACTAAAAAGGTACATTGAGTGGCTAAAATTGCATGAAATTGCTACTTTGAGAATTCATGGAGGGATGGATTATTGAACCACTTTAAATGAGTGCTTATTATCGTCAAATGGAAAAATTCAAGACGAGGCAGCTTCATAGCCCCAACAATCTTTGGTTAAAAGTGAGAAGCTGGGTGTTGGGGCTCTTAAAAGATCACTTTGGATTATGCTGTTTAAAATACATGCATTTGTTTCATATTTGAAGTAAAGCCAATTTTATAGTCAGTGGTTTTGGTGGTCAGCCTTCTTCTCGCTGCACTTTCCTAATGAGTTTGTATTCTCCATATAGTATCAAGTACATGTTGTAAATAATGGTCCCATTTAGAGTTAAATAGACAATAAAGAAGGGTGTGCTTTAGGGCATGTTACCTGTGATTGGATAGTTGGTAAAATGGCACTTTCAATAAGAATAGAGACACCCCTGCCTTGGATTTGGTCTTAACTTGGTCTCGATCCCTAAATGTCTTGGTCTGGTCTCGGTCTTGGAGCACTCCGGTCTCGGGCATGTCTTGGTCTCTGTTAGTGTGGTCTTGACTACAACACTACTCCTACCCAAGAGTCAATTCTGGTTAAAAAAAACAACAACAAAAAACAAATTGTAGTCCACAAATCAATGAGTGACTTCATAATGACTAAGTTCATTTCTTATATATTATAATAACAAAACAAATGTCATTAAAAAAAATCCTCCCCGGTACAGTTTTTCATGAGGTAATGAGCAATTGAGACAAAGATCTTTTTTGACCCAGGCTGTAAACATGGTACCTTCTTCTAAAAATCAAAGACTGTATAAAACATGGATGTAGTCTCAGTGATGTCACCCATTGGTTTCTAAGTTTTTTTAGCCAATCAATGGGGGTCGCCAAATTGAAATTGTCATTTCAAACTAACTTCCGGTCAAGCTTGTATCAGGCAGCGCGGTGGAGCTGAAGTGGGTCTTAAGCCTCTTGACAAACAGCTACAAAGCACCGCCTCTCAGCCACGCCCCTTTTTATGCATAACTCTTATTGTTCATGAACTATTCAGACCAAATTTGTTTTTGAACCAGGCTGTAAAGATGTTTATTTCGCTGCAAAAAAATTGCATTTTGAAATGGGTGTGTATGTGACTTCCAGGGCCTTTGGCAGCCAGCCTCAAGTGGACACTTTAGGAACTGCAGGTTGTTGCACTTCCATATGGGGTTAACTTTTCAACACCAGTGGTTTCTGTTTGGTGTAATCTAAGGTTCGTATAAGGGTGAAAGTGGGTTGATTTTACTTTTTTTAAATTTCCAAGAGATAGATAGATAGATAAGGCAAGAAGCTTTAGAGATATTCATTGTTAACTGACCAAGCAAGAAATAAATCTAAAAAACCCCACAATAATTAAAAACAGTCTTATGACAGCTGCTTATGGCAGCTCACTTCTTCCTAATTGCTCCGGTTTGTCCTAATGCATGAGAATATGGGCCCTCCATCATACCAGCAGCATTGACAGTGCATTTCTGTCTCCTTTTGTCGTACAAAAGCAAAGCCAAATAACCCCACAAAAGGGGCTGACATATTGCAATGGTGACGTGGTATGGAACCAAGTCATGTGCAAAAAGGAGCTGGCTGGAACCACTGAATTGGCACCACACCCCTTCTAACCAAAGCACACATTTAAATTGAGCTATACAACAGTACAATTGTCCTTTGAAAACTCCCATAGACAAAGGTTTAAGGCAGATCTATGTATTTCAGTTGTCTCATATAAACAGCTCAAATACAGTCTAAATCATCTCACTTTCTAACAGGCATACACAAGGAATCACCAAGAAACAAGAAACTGTTTTTAGTCACCGCACTCAGCGGTCTCAACACAGTTTGGAACAGGGCCAATGTCTCTTACCAATCAAAATAACAACAATACATCTATGGATTTTTTTTTAGATATTTATTTTTGGGCTTTTTGTGCCTTTATTGGAGAGATACAGGACAGTGGATAGAGAGGGAAATCAGGGAGAGAGAGTGGGGATTGACATGCGGGAAAGGAGCCACAGGTTGGATTCGAACCTGGGCCACCTGCGTTGAGGCAGAAGACTTGTTTCTGGGAAATTGTTCCTATTTTTCACCTAAAAAGAAAAATAATCTTGACAAGCAATTTTTACGTTAGAAATGTAATCTCATTTTAAGAAAACACATCTAACTTTGTCTTAATAAGATATTACAGCTCATATTGAGCTAGAATTACCAGTAACAAGCTACAACAATGGTTTTCATGAAATCCCAGCAGAGGAACGGAGAGGGAGAAGATTGCTTTTCTTATTTTAAGAGTAAGACCAATTGCACAACTTCTCAATTTAAGAAATGTATGGAATGACACCAATTAAAGTTTGAATTCAAATACTTTTATTCACTGCTTGATAAAAAGAAAAACGTCAGTCAGTTGAATAGCACTACTGTATCAGCTCTTGTTGGCCACTACAACAATTGCAATGCAAAAGTGTCCATGATGCAAATCAGTGAAAAAACAATACTTTAATAAAACAGACTGAACACCTGAGGGCACCATGCATCAGGCGAGGCTTTGTGTAGTCCAATCACATCACCCAGGTAATATTTCAGAGGAACATATGTCATATCCTTGTGAGTTAAACTGTAATATTGAGTGAAATCTACAAGGTTATCAGCAGATATCAGTGCTGTTGCTTGTGCCATGTTTGGAATCTCTATTTCATATGCCATGTAATCTCTGTCAAAACAAATAGTATTGTACTGCTGAAGTTCAAAACAATACAACGATGAATTTATTACGTAGATATTTCTCACAAGTTCAAATGTGGGTAAATCATTAGGATGAACACCACTCACAATTAATGTTTTCTCCCGCATGTATTTGTTGCCATTTACATTTATCCATTTAACAGATACTGCATGCTTTGGTTTACTTCATCATTTCCAAGGAAGGCTCTCATTTTTTCTTCTAAGTATGACATGTTGCTCATTTCTGATGTTGGTCCAAATGTACACTCATTTGAAAAAATGGGGTGTTCAAAACTACTTACATTTTGACAACATTCATACATTTTATTATGCCTTATTAATGACTTGCAGACATTTTTAAAATTTATTTTGGAGGCCCATTGTTTGAAGAAGCAGTGTTTTGATTCAAATCTCATGCACATGTGACGGACCATTGGTCCCAGTAATTTAATCTGAGATGGAGCATGAATCAAATAATGTTGTTTTGGGGTGATGTTGTTATCTGGGAAGAGGTTCTTCACATGCTTTAAGTGCTGTTCAATAAGTGTTTTCAACGTGTTAATTGTCTGTAGGCCAATAACGGGAGCAAACAAAATCTGAACAATCTCTATTAGTTCAAGAGTGATTGCATAGTATTCAGTACCTTTAACTGTATCCATCAGAAATGGCAGTATCTTTAGTAGAACAATCATTTGCCCTGAGGACTGCTTCAACTTATTATCATTGGAAGCTAGCGTGCTATAAGATATAGGGCTGGGTTTATCTCTAATATCAACTGGAGAGAAGGGGAATCCAGTTAATGCAGTATTGAAGACATCCAAGTGTAGTTGTCCCAAAAGAATTAACTGTTTCATCACTTTATTTCTAATGGAGCAATCCCTTCAAGAATGATATGCATCATATCGTGGGGTGTTTGTTGGATCAAGTTAAAGGCTGGGAGATCTACCAGTTTACTTCTTCTGTTGATACCATGGGTTGTTTTTAGGCTGTTTCTGAGATACTCTGTGTTGGCCTTCTCAATGTCGCCACACTGCCGGACATGTCTCTCTATTATCCTTTCCTCAAAGTCATCTTCATCAAAATGGATTTGCATTTCTTCAAATAAACATTCACACTATGGAGTCAGATCAGTCTCAATATTCATGAATGCACACAGAAGGATTCACAAATGTATTTCAATGCACACACAAATAGATATCATTCTATATAAATGTAAAAAAATCCACAAATATATGATACACTTGGATCTTGTTACATTTATATACGAACTGTTCTGTCTGCATTTACAGACTGTTTGTCTTGTGTGACCCTCACTGCATTTGTGTGTGGGATTTTTGAGACTCCCCTGCCGTGGTTCGATTCACAAATGCATTTTTTCAACAGGGAAGTGTCTGTAGCCTATCAGATGTCTTCTTCCTGTTCAGCCAATCACAGTAGTGTAGATTCGAGGGTATGTTTTAATGTGATCACTAAGCGTTACATCTGCGCAGACAGCGATTAGCCTAGCCAAATGCTATTTTGACGAGTACAAATAAAGATTTTCCGTCTGACATTTGTCGGTTTTAACTAACTTTGTGACTCCGCAAACTCTTAGCTAGTGTTATACGAGTAGCGTATGCCCCTTTGTGTATAGCTCAGTGCGCATGCGTGTGGGTGGTGAGGAGAGGCAGAGCGGAGGCGAGTTTGTGTGTTTGACCGGTGTGTGCGCGAGTCACGTTGTTGATGCCGGGGACCGGAGCAGTGTCAGAGCAGAGAAACGACTGTATGTACAGTTTGACCTCTGTGTGTGTAATAAACGGACCGACTCCTCAAGAAACAAGCCGGACTCTCCGTGTCTGCTTACTACCTGCTGCTGTTCAGTAAAAGTGACAGGGCCCGGAGTTTAGAGCTACAACTTCAGCCCTGGAGCTGGAGCAGACCAGTCTCCCCTGTGCGCTCTGACCACGGTCGGAAAGCAGGAAAAGATAACACTAGTAACGTTAGCGTTATCTTTTCGAAATAGATGTTGGCACTGTTCATTCTTATAATGGGGACGTGAACAATGTTATTAGGATGTTATTTGGTGGTCAACGTGATTACGATAGTAAACAATGAGTCCTAAAGCCCCCAACACATCGGCAGAAATATCACCAGTTTATTCAACACCTGTTAAACCGTCACACCGGTGAGACAGTATGTTCATACATAACCACACACAGCCAATATACCCACCACGATAAACAACTTTCCATCTATAGTACGACAATATCAGAGATTATTTGTACTCTTCAAAATAGCATTTGATGACTTGAATCAGACAGCTAGGCTAATCGCTGTCTGCGCAGATGTAACGCTTAGTGATCACATTAAAACATACCCTCGAATCTACACTACTGTGATTGGCTGAACAGGAAGAAGACATCTGATAGGCTACAGACACTTCCCTGTTGAAAAAAATGCATTTGTTAATCGAACCACGGCAGGGGAGTCTCAAAAATCCCACACACAAATGCAGTGAGGGTCACACAAGACAAACAGTTTGTAAATGCAGACAGAACAGTTTGTGTATAAATGTAACAAGATCCACATGTATCATTTATTTGTGGATTTTTTTACATTTATATAGAATGATATCTATTTGTGTGTGCATTGAAATACATTTGTGAATCCTTCTGTGTGCATTCATGAATATTGAGACTGATCTGACTCCATATCACACTGCCTGCATTTACTGTAAGCAAATCCAACACCCTCTTTAAATCCACAAAGCTCGTGCTGAGCCAAAGTGTCTCCACATATTGAAATTAATGCTCCAAATATTTCACGTTCAGCATTCCCAGTTTGAATTTTAACTCCATCATATAGCATTACTAAGTCCTCATGCAACATTCCCAAGATTCCATCAACACCACATTCAGAGAGCTCACTCTTCTTTGCAATGGCATGTAGGCGAATGGCAGCTAGTTTTGATCGATATTTAGGAATGATATTTCCCAAAGTATAATAAAACATACGTAACTTATTTTTGGATGCATGAGACCTAAGTGGATTGCAAATTTCAATTTAATCAGAGTAAAGGATTATCTGTAACGCAGAGGGTCGGATAGAAAATAAAGGGTGTGACTTCATGAGTTCTCCATCTATGATGTTATACAAATATGCACTTCTGTATTTCTGCGGCTCGTCGATCATTGCCAAAACCTTTGGATGGGACAATAACTGTTCTAAACTTCTGATAACAGGTATATAATGAAAACATTTGGGCACTGTAGCGAGAAGTCTTTTTCTCCCTTTTTTGACCATGCAAGCTTTATACCCAACAGAAACCTCCTCTGAATCCACAAAAATCAAAGTTTTCCTTAATCACACTGTCCTGCCTGTATGTTGTTGAAACAGAAGCAAATGGATCCTCAATCTGGTCAAATACTGCCAAAGCCTCCTTTTCAAGTTCACTTCCTTGATGTTGCTGGAAGACTTTTTGTAGCTGACTTCTCAGATTAGTCACCAACAAAGCTTGGTACTGCTGCATTGCCGCCAAGACATCATTCACACCACTCTGAAAAACAGACCAGAAAAGACAACAAATTGCATGTAATCTGTAGTGTGCACCCCATAGGGCTGGAGACTAGGCCCCACTTTCTATAAGGATTAATAATAGTATGATGAACTCTATTAAAAATAACTGGGGAACCCCACTTATCATCTGAATGATGGGGGAATAACATTTAGAATGTGTATTTATCTAGATTGTATTGAGCAAGAACAAATACACATTATTACAAAATGACAGATCTCTGATAGATATTAGTTGTGTCACAGAATAAAAAAGCAATTGCGGGGGGTATGTGTGGTAAAAAACTAAGGGATACATGTGGCCTTTACATCCATGTAGGCTGGGACAAAGAGAATAAGTTACTAAGATACAAGCAGACATCAAAACTGAAAGAATGTGATGCACAGTATGCAACAGGACTAACTACTGTCACCAATAGGGATAAGCTTTTGGAAAAAGCACTAAAGGCTGCAACAGTTAACCCCTATTGATTCATCTTGTGTGGGGATCAAAACAGTGACACAACTCTCTGACCAGCTTCATGGTGTGGCTGTGACTGACTTAACAAAAAACTCACACTGCTTCCTCTGCAAGAAGGTGATGTTGCTTTTCCTCAGTTACATGACCAGTGATGGATCTCATATGAACTTCGCAGCATGCCCCTCTTCAGCATTGTGGAGTTCAGAGATGAAGTTTCAAGCGAAGGGAGGACTCTAGTTGATTTTATCCCTGCAACTTAATTTATTGATGAGGAAAAGATGAAGTGTTTATTTTGGCCCTTAGGCCTCAATCTTAATATCACGAAGGCAGTTGAGGAGCAACTACGATGCATCGTGGAGGACATACACTGTGCATGTAATTGGAAATGCAGGTAAGAAAATGTTTTTTTGTTTTTTGTTTTTTAGGGGGGGGAGATGAGTCAGAAGATGTGTGAGATTTAGATGAGCTTAAACCTTGTCTTTTTTTGTGTGTGTGTTTTGAAGAAATATATGTTCGACACAAGCTTGCAGGAGCAGAGGCAGCATCTGATCTCCAAATGACATGCCAAAGAAGCGACGAAGAAGGTAATGTAAATGTAATCAACCCATTAACGTACATAGTGGAATTTTAGAATTTCTTTTAAAGCATTTGAAGGCAGATTAAACTGATTTTTAACCATTTTTGTAGTATTACATGTCATGTCGGCCCTTCCCTGAGTGTAGAAGCCCCAGTGCATCCCTGGGGTGAAGCCCTGGTGAGACCCCGAGTGTGTATCCAAGTGCGAGCGGCCCCATTACAGCCCCAAATGGCATTGAAGAAGCCATGTTTAAAAAATTGGTAACTCTCCTGGAGGAAGTGGAGGACATCCAAAGAGTACATGGCAAAATGTTGAATGTGCTGCTGAAGCAGACGTCATGTGCCGTTGTTGGAACCACCTGAAGGAGCAGTATTTCCTCTGACTACGGTCCAAGATGTCCGGGCTATGAATGAAAAGCTGTGAAACTCGGAGTTCATGTGTGGAGTTGTAAGTTCAAATCTCAGAGATATCTCAAAACTTAAATCTAATCTTAGCTGTTCATTAATAATGGAGTTTACTTCCTTTGATTTTCACTATATACTCATAGGTTGCTAGGGTTGGAGAAATAGAGGGTTCTTCGTTGGATGACGCGACCTGGAGAATGATGGCTTTTCTCATGTCCCATGAATTGTCCATCCAATGCAATCTTTTTGGACGTCATGGCAGGAACAAGTACCGAGAGCTGCGTCTTTTTGATGTCATATATGGTAAATTAGAGTCTGTTATACCAGGTGTAACTATTCCTTCACCTTTACTTTATCTCTAACTGAACTGTGTTCAGTCTTTCTCTGTGACAGGTTTGTCTCTCTGACCTGTCCCTGAACCCTTCACTCACTGTCCTGTGTGTCTCTCAGGAGGACCTGGCCTTTGCTTATACCTATACATTCTGTCCACTCTCAATGACATATGAATCTCAATTATACAGCTACCTCTAATACAACTGACTTGGCTATCTTTTCTGTTATAAGGAGGTTTCAAATTGTGGAAATCAAGCTAGAATCATTAAGTTAAGATTTACAATCTTCAATCCCACGACCTTTTCTTATCGTCTGTTCCAAAAGTCAGGACTGAACTGGAAGAAAAAGGCGTTTAAGTTTGCTGCTCCCTTTACTTGAAAAGAATTACAAACAGAGCTGAAACTTAACGAGCTGGTCTCTTTGGATGGTTTGTCTAATAATTTATTTTGTGTATTTGTAAGTTTGGCTGCTAATTGTTCATGAAACTTTGTTAATTGTGCTGCTGCCTGTCTTGGCCAGCACAAAGCCACACTGAAAAAAGTAAAACAAAGCTGTTGTTCATTTAATGTATTTTTTCTCACTCAAATAATTGAAAATTATTGATTTAATCAGTTAATCTAAATTTTCTAATTTATGTTTATGGTTTAACTTATTATTTTAATTTGGAATGAATTAAAAAATGGCAGCATGACATTAAACTGGAATACTTCATTTGATCAAGTTTATTTTTTTAGATTAAGCAATGTTTGCGTCAACCTGCGTCATGTGGCGGTAATACGCCGTAACACTGCGCATGCGCCTGTCACGAGCCTACTGGAGATGAAGAGATGAGTCGACGATTAAACATTTTGAGAGAGGAGACATTTTTATATTCCCCGGAGCGAGCCTTCGGCATTGGACTGTTGAATTTTACACTGGTAAGTGACAACTATTAGACATTACATGACTGTGAGGGAAACACTAATCCATTACTCTACACCTGCCGTGCCTTTGTATCTCTCCTTTCCGTTAGCCGTCGTGTAACATAAAGCATACTAGCTAGCGGTAATGTTAGCAGTAGCCATCTTGAGCACATTATGTTACGTCAACTGAAGCCGTTTTCTCAAATGACCGACTGGGCAGTTACGTCTAATACATACATGAACAGAGTTTTTTTTAATTCAAAAGTCGTTATTATCTTGATACAAGCAAAATAACCGTCGTGGCCGTAACTGGGTCTTAATGGCTGACGACGCCACAGAAGTAACTGCTGCGGTGGGTGTGACGTACCAAGCCCTCGTAGGAGTCCGGTCAGCCGGACCTGCCACATCTTATATATTAAATACATATTAAAGACGGTTAGTGTACTGCGGAACGTGTGGTACTCAGTTTAGGCGTAAATAAGTAAGAACAGCCACGTTTCCCAATTGTATTAATAAGGGGGTCAGAATCTCGCCATTTTTTCATAACCGTTACAAACGCTCGGTTCTCAGCTAAAAAAAAGTAGACGTTGAAATGACCGCTAGATTATTTTATCAACATCCGTTGTAGACATGTCAAGATAGGACTAGCAGCAGCCACACATTCTGGGTAGATAGAGAGACACACGTTCTAGCTGAGCAGCTTATGCGAATCAGGCGGCCTGTGTGTTTTAAGATGATTTTCCACATGTTTACATATGCTGGGCATAATGCACTCCTGTACCGTGCTGGAATTTCGGCGTGAGGGGGAATAATACATGCAGGGATTTGTTGTACGTATGGTTTATCATGTTCAGCGTCATGATCGAGTTTACCCACCAATAGTATGCAAGCTCTCCCTCTCAACCTAACAACGTCTTGACTGAGCCACTGAAAAGCAGAGTAGGGCGGGTCTAGAATATGTTGCATACCCCTGACCACACTGTCCCAAACTTCAGGTCATGACTCGTGGGAGCGTTATTTAGGGGTTGTGGGTCTGCCAAATAGGGCTATATGATTTGAAAAAATATATCTTATTGCCATTATTGTGCCTAACAATTCGATTTAAGATTGAATTGTTATATTAAAGGGAATTATAATTTTTATGTCATTATTCACATTTTGATTAATAACAGCATAACATATTTATATTTTTGTGTATGCAAATTCTATCCTAAATATATTCCTGGTTTCTCTGTGTGATGTGTGGGGAACATATCTGCATTCACATTTCAAATAAAAAAAAATATTGCACTTCCAGCACCAGACCATATTGCAATTTTATTTGGACTGAGAGAAAGCATAAATAGCCACACATTTAGATGTATTTTATACAAATCAGTCACCTTAATGTTAAAATCTAACTTGTGCTGAAGTCAAGCTGACCCATTTAGACCTGCTGAGACGTCTACGTCACATAAGGCCATGAACATGAGTGCAGAGGAAATTTTAATTTACAGTTAAAGCCAATAGGTTTAAGCTTTCAAATGTTTTATTTTTAAGGTTTCTATCTGATTTTTTTTGTCTAAATGGGTTAAGACTGATAATTGTTTTTCTTTTGCAGTGCAACCTATAGAAAGCCATCTCTCACCTCACCTACGGATTGTGGTAAGTTGTTGATATGACTTTTTAACTCCTGATTACCTCATATTCACTATTTATCAGCCACTGCATTACACGCCACATCTACTCTTGCTTGAAATGTTTGTAAGATATAGGCCTAAAGGTAATAATTTTATGTTTTATGTTGGCTACTTTTAATTTGTGCATGATGCTCAGTGTTTCCCACAGAACAACGCGATACCTGGATCATGGAGTTCGGGGGGTTGCAGGGGATCAACATACTTTGTTTTTACTCTTGTCTCAGGGCCGTGGTTCTCAACTAATCGAGCCTCAGGACCCACCACCTGCTCCTTCATGAAAAATCGCGACTCAAATATATTTTATTTTTCAATCAATCTGTTTTATTTATTGAAAAAGTGTGCAGTTTGGACCTCAGACTGTATAAAACTTGATAGAACAAAGAAACTGACTGCAACAAAAAAAAGCACTTTATAGACTTTTTTTACAGTATTTTTCTTCTAGGCACACCTTTGTGACCCACTGAAAACGGCTCCACGACCCAATTTTGGGTCCTGACCCACCAGTATAATATTAAGTTTGTAGCTATATCAAATGTGTTTTTCCCTCTAAATTAATTTAGCTTTTGCAACAAACAACTTTAATCTGCTCAATTTATCCACGCACAGACACAAGCAAGCAGCTGTACATTAACATTATTAAAACAAAGCTGATTCTGTGTCGAACTCCCATAAATAACAGAATATCTGTTAATTTGCTGCTGATGCTGTGCTGAACTCCTATAAATGATGGAATAGCGAGCGTGACTTTTCAAAATGCGAGTCATCGAAAAATTGAGCAGATTAAATATGTTTATTTCAAAAACTAAATTAATTTAGAGGAATCTGGGGATCTTAATGAATAAACAAACAAACCGAATGTTAAACAGCTCACTAATATAAGAGTAAAGTATGTTGACACCCCCCCAACTCCACCGCCCAGGTATCGTGTCATCCTGTGGAAAACACTGATGCTAGAAGCTGACACACTATAATGGCTAATTAAAATAACTGAGTATGTTCTTTTTCAACTTTAGGGAAGCGACTTGCAATCGATTTTGTTCCTGTTGTGCAACCTGTAAGGAAACTCCTGCCACTCATCATTGCTTGTGGTAAATTCTGTTTACAAAATCTTGAGGGCAATTGGGTCATCCTGCAATTGTTTGGAGAAGAAATAAGAAATATAATTGATTCTAACAAGTCAAGCTGGTGCCAATGTCACAATACACCTCAGTAAACTGGTGTATTTTTCATCTCTCTTATCACAGGTTTCCTCGGTTATTCATGCATGTGGAAATGTAAAGAATGTGGCAAGCTATACCCAAGAAGAGCGCAGCTTCTTAAACACTATAGACTTGATCACCTGCATTATGAGGCTGAAGAACTGGAGCAGTCGACCATGGCAATTTTCGTCATGCCTTTCCATCAACCCAAAGAAATAAAAATTGTCATCGAAGGAACGACAGTCCTGAACGACCTGCCCTCAATTCCAGTAGCTTTCGCCATGTTGTTTGGTCTGATATATGCACTTAACCTGAAGTATCCAAAAACACTCCAATACACCTTTGAGTTTGTGCAGAAAGTCCTGATGGAACTTGACAGGAAAAAAATGTCCCCGAAACTCCACAGATTAAGCACCCTGATGTACAGCCCAGAGTAGACTGTCTTCATGAGCTGACATGCACAGTTAGGAGTCTTGCTTTTTTTGATGTTTGTATGTTGCAATTCAGAGTTTGTGCATTTTCACTGCAGTATTTCCAAACAAGCTGATGCTCTAGTTCAGTGACATCATTTGGAGGTTGTAAGAGGTTAGATTTTTTAAAATGTTTAACTAGCTCGTAAACAGATTAATTGTCACTGCTGTATATTTGAATCTTGATCCAAAGGCAACTGGACTGGTTGAAGATCTTGAAGACGTTTCACCTGTCCTCCTCCGAAAGGCTTCTTCAGATCTGAACCTTCAGGTGGACGGAGCAAAAACAATGTAAGCTTCTGAGGATTATTAGCATGCAAATGATCAAGGGTGACTCGCATCATAGTGGTTAGCCGAGTCCTCAACCTAGTTTCACCTAGAGTTGTTAGCACCCCAGTCCTCTGTGGGTCGTTTGAGTCACATATTCCTCTGATGTGAGAGGCTTACATCTTTTTGCTCCGTCCACCTGAAGGTTCAGATCTGAAGAAGCCTTTCGGAGGAGGAGAGGTGAAATGTCTTCCAAGATCTTCAACCAGTCCAGTTGCCTTTGGATCAAGCTTCGAATTTACCATGACCTGGATGACTGTAAATTAATTGTAATAATTTGTACATTTCTTGATCAATACGTATTTAGTACATTGTTTTAATTTCAATGAGCTTAAACATTTCAAATAATGTCAATTGGCATTTTTTAATTGAGCCAACTTAAAATTATTAGTTTGCTCCAACTGCCAACGGTGATTTGGGTGGAGTTAAAATTTAAGGTTGAACTAAATTAATTATTTACATTAAGTCAGTAAAAGCTATTTAATTATTTAAATTGGCACAATTTAAAATAATTGGTTTGCTCAAATCAAAATAATAGTTTGCATTGAATTAAAAAATGTAGGTTAAGGGAAGTTACTTTAGCACATTGAATTAATGTAAGATATTTCGTGTGATCACTTACTTTAATTTTTTTAGGTTCATCCAATGTTTTATTTTTTTCAGTGCATAAGCCCCCCCCCCCGCCCCCCCCCCCCCCCCAAGTTCACAGCTGGAGAAAAAAACATACTGGAAACAGGACTAAGTTGTCATGGTAATTTATTTCAAAACACTATTTCTCTGATTTCAGTCACAAGAACAGAAGAAAATATTTTGTCTTTCTCTTTTGTTTGTTGCAGAGGTATTTAAGACAAGAAGAGTTGATTTGAAAACTTCCTCTGACTCTGTTTAGAAACAACAAAGTGTTCTGTCAGTACCTAGCAACAGTTGCTAAACTACAGTTCCTTAGATCTTTTGAAGGGGTTGAAGGCAACATGAACATGGAACCAGCCATTGTTTACACTACAACCAAAACATTCTCCTCGCAGAATATAACACACACCATTATTCATAAATATTAAAACCCAATTTAAAAAACAAAATATTTAAGACATACTGTTATGAACTGTAGCTTTAAATCACATTTTACAGTATAGTTTTCGGACGGGGCTTAGCACTTATGTTGTAATTTGATCTCTGACAACATGTTAACATAGGGTTTAGGGGCGGGGCTTAGCAGGCATTTTGTCATTTTATCTCTGACATGTTAACATAGGGTTTAGGGGCGGGGCTTAACAGGCATTTTGTCATTTTATCTCTGACATGTTTACATACGGTTTAGGGGCGGGGCTTAGCAGGCATTTTGTCATTATCTCTGACATGTTAACATAGGGTTAAGGGGCGGGGCTTAGCAGGCATTTTGTCATTTTATCTCTGACAACATGTTTACAGACAGTTTAGGGGCGGGGCTTAGCAGGCATTTTGTCATTTTATCTCTGACATGTTAACATAGGGTTAAGGGGCGGGGCTTAGCAGGCATTTTGTCATTTTATCTCTGACATGTTTACAGACAGTTTAGGGGCGGGGCTTAGCAGGCATTCTGTCATTTTATCTCTGACAACATGTTTACATACGGTTTAGGGGCGGGGCTTAGCAGGCATTCTGTCATTTTATCTCTGACAACATGTTTACAGACAGTTTAGGGGCGGGGCTTAGTAGGAATTCTGTTCTTTGATCTGTGACAACATGTTTACAGACAGTTTAGGGGCGGGGCTTAGTAGGAATTCTGTTCTTTGATCTCTGACATCACAATCTCTGGTGAACTTAACTAAGACAGAAATTCAGTCTTCAGTGGTCATTTCTGCAATTGCCACACAAACCAGTACAAGGAAACTGAGCGACTGATAGTTACAAATTTTACCTAGCATAAAATACCATCACTCTTCACATAATAATACAATGATCAACATGAATGGAAAGGGTCTTTCAAAGAAATATATGTACCATAAGATTACTGTGGCTAATATACTCCCAATAATTGAATCCTTTTATGAAAGGACCACACAAGATCAATGGGAATTATTGAAAAAGGGCACCCCTGATGATGCCACACGTGTGTTGTTGGCAGAACTGCTGATGGAAATCATTACATTGGTAACAAGATCCTTATTGACAAATATTAAGAGCATAAACGTTACTGTGTGTGAGGAGCATGTTGAGGCCAGGCTTGGTGACACGATTACGCAAGGCTTTGCTGCAGCTTTTTCTGTCAGTGAAATAGCCGATTGTACCAGTTCAAAAAGCTTGACAAGTTTAATAGTGAAAGAGGTTACAAAAAGTGTGAACTCTACCATCATAGCTAATGCAGACACTGTGAACCTAGAAATTAATCCTCGCATCACCCCCCCTGATAAGCTCAATTATATGGTTAGTCATGCTTCAAATGTGTTAAAAGCATTTCTGGATAAGATCCAAAGTTCTTGCAAACCAAGATCAGACAGGTGGACAAGCTGTAAGACCCTCTTCAAACAAGAAGGGACAGATGACAGACAACAGTTGGAGGTGGCTGACAACAGTAACAGCTGTCAGTCAAAATACATGTCATTCAAGTCAAAAACCTCCAAATCTTCTGAAGGTTCAGAGGTCTCAAGAGGATCAGAGAAGCACTCCAGCTCAACAGCAAAGGAGATCCAAGAAATTATAAGTAAAGAGTTTAGTTATCTCACAACACCTATTTCAGGTGTGTTGAATAGCAGCGAGTATGAGATTCTCCAAAGTGAGAGCAGTCGGGAGATACAAAGTATTGCAGAGGGAATCGCTCAGGTGTTTGAAAAAGAAATGTGTGCATCTTGCAAAACATCCAAAGAGATAAGTAAGAAAGGGATTTTAAAGAGGGTGGGGAACAAAATTAAGAATTTTTTTTTAAAGAGCTTTGCCAAAATATCGCTACAGCGCATTTTGGCACAGCTGAAAATCAAATGTTGCCCTGTCTACAAGGAGGAAAGCAATTTGTCAATGCTTTCATTGTCTGCCACTGTTCATTCTTTGTTTGCGGAAATGGATGACAAAGAGGCTAAGTTGTTCATTGGAACAAATAATCTTTCAAGCAATGACGTCAAATTATGTACAAGAGAACTGAGTGAACTCCTCTTCGACCAGATCACAAATGGGATGAAGATATCAGAGATATTCCAAGAACAAGTAAATAACAGGTTGGCATCTCCTTCCCAGACACCTCCCGTCATCTATAGTGAAATACTTGACAAAGTGTGGAGTTTCCTTGGAATGATGAGATGGTGGCAGCAGTTTCAGGCTGGCAAACATTGTGATAGGGTGATGCGCTGTTTAGAGGACGTAGAGGTTACACCAACACAGTTACCAGAAGTAACTGAGAGTGAACCTCTGATAGCCAGTCGTCTCGACAGGAGGTCACTCACTTCAGTGGAGTCAAAGTTGTCTAGGGTCGACAAAGTTGAAAGTTCTAAAACTAGGAAAAACTCCAAATGTCGTCTAGACATGGACAGCACCAGCAGTGACAGCAGGACACCCACTTCATCAGACAGGGTCATCAAAGTTGAACCTGTAGAAACTAGAGTTAGCTCCTGGTGTCCAGACAAGGACAGCAAGAGCAGTGACAGCTGGACGCCCACTTCATCAGACAGAAAGTTGCGCAGAGTCATCAAAGTTAAACCTCTACAAACTAGAGTTAGCTCCAGATGTCCAGACAAGGACAGTACTAGCGGTGATAGCGGGATGCCCACTTTATGGGACACAAAGTTGCCCCGGGCCATCAAAGTTGAACCTGTAGAAACTAGAGTTAGCTCCTGGTGTCCAGACAAGGACAGCAAGAGCAGTGACAGCTGGACGCCCACTTCATCAGACAGAAAGTTGCGCAGAGTCATCAAAGTTGAACCTGTAGAAACTAGAGTTAGCTTCAGATGTCCAGACAAGGACAGTACTAGCGGTGACAGTGGGACGCCCACTTCATCAGACACAAAGTTGCCAAGGGCCATCAAAGTTGAACCTGTAGAAACTAGAGTTAGCTCCAGATGTCCAGACAAGGACAGTACTAGCGGTGACAGTGGGACGTCCACTTCATCAGACACAAAGTTGCCAAGGGCCATCAAAGTTGAACCTGTAGAAACTAGAGTTAGCTCCAGATGTCCAGACAAGGACAGTACTAGCAGTGACAGTGGGACGCCCACTTCATCAGACACAAAGTTGCCAAGGGCCATCAAAGTTGAACCTGTAGAAACTAGAGTTAGCTCCAGATGTCCAGACAAGGACAGTACTAGCAGTGACAGTGGGACGTCCACTTCATCAGACACAAAGTTGCCAAGGGCCATCAAAGTTGAACCTGTAGAAACTAGAGTTAGCTCCTGGTGTCCAGACAAGGACAGCAAGAGCAGTGACAGCTGGACGCCCACTTCATCAGACAGAAAGTTGCGCAGAGTCATCAAAGTTAAACCTCTACAAACTAGAGTTAGCTCCAGATGTCCAGACAAGGACAGTACTAGCGGTGATAGCGGGATGCCCACTTTATGGGACACAAAGTTGCCCCGGGCCATCAAAGTTGAACCTGTAGAAACTAGAGTTAGCTCCTGGTGTCCAGACAAGGACAGCAAGAGCAGTGACAGCTGGACGCCCACTTCATCAGACAGAAAGTTGCGCAGAGTCATCAAAGTTGAACCTGTAGAAACTAGAGTTAGCTTCAGATGTCCAGACAAGGACAGTACTAGCGGTGACAGTGGGACGCCCACTTCATCAGACACAAAGTTGCCAAGGGCCATCAAAGTTGAACCTGTAGAAACTAGAGTTAGCTCCAGATGTCCAGACAAGGACAGTACTAGCGGTGACAGTGGGACGTCCACTTCATCAGACACAAAGTTGCCAAGGGCCATCAAAGTTGAACCTGTAGAAACTAGAGTTAGCTCCAGATGTCCAGACAAGGACAGTACTAGCAGTGACAGTGGGACGCCCACTTCATCAGACACAAAGTTGCCAAGGGCCATCAAAGTTGAACCTGTAGAAACTAGAGTTAGCTCCAGATGTCCAGACAAGGACAGTACTAGCAGTGACAGTGGGACGTCCACTTCATCAGACACAAAGTTGCCAAGGGCCATCAAAGTTGAACCTGTAGAAACTAGAGTTAGCTCCAGATGTCCAGACAAGGACACTACTAGCAGTGACAGCGGGACTTTATTGAACTCAGAGTCAAAGTCTGATTGCACAGAAAGCCAAAGTGACACAGACACATCCTCTTTGGAAAACAGAAATTCAGTATCGCCATCACAGTCAAATCTGGTAGAAGATTTTGCGGCACTGGAAGATAGCAAAAGATCAACTGTCAGAGTTGTTGTGGAGCAGGTGGTTACCCTTGCTTTTCAAAAAGCAAAGGTTGATCACAGCTTGGTACCCCCAAATACCATCATCGAAAGCCTGTTTAGAAAAATATGGGAAGAAGTCAAGGATTTAGATTTTCTCATAATCAAAGAAACTGTAACAAACCTCCACAAGGCTATTTTCAAAGACCTATCCAAGAAAATGGGTGGTAAAAAATTGGTGCTGATTTTCATGAATATGGGGGGACGAGAAATTGAAAATAGCATTTTAATCTCTGTGAAAACTCACCTGATGGAGCAAAAGAGGCCCACTGCATTCAGCAGGTTCTGCAGCTCTTTCAAAGACGGCTTTAGAACGCTCCTTAAAAAAAGAATTACTGTTTCTTTGGTGAGATTTTAAAAACAACAGTAAGATGAAATTTGATTGGAAATATGCATTAAGCATGGAGGAAATAACATCTGGATTCTCTTATTCCTACAAGTTAAATGCAATATTTAAGTTCTGCTACACATCCATGTCCGCCTCTGCACAACAATCAGCAGCCTGACTAGCCCTCAAGAACAAGCCCCATTAGTTTAAATTTTGTATCGTCACAAGGTTTTCTCCGGGATAGCTCCGGTTTTTCCTCACATTCCCACAATAGTGGTGAGATTAAAAAAAAAAAAACCCAGTAAGATTAAATTTGTTTGTAAATATGCATTCTCTTTCTCCTCAAGTAGGGATGTAACGATTTACTCAACTCACGATACGATTCACAATACTGGGTTCACGATACGATTCTCTCACGATTTATTTTGAGAGAATCGGGAGGTGGTTGGAGCTTCTCATTGTGGTGTCTATTACATGCTACATCATGTTGGTTGTGCTATTTGTGTAGTTCTATGTCTTGTTGCATGATTTTGAACAGTTTTTGTCTCGTCTGTTATCTTCTCACCTCTTTCATTTTCTGTCTTTCGAAGCAAAAATACTTTGAGGAAATTATATTTGGATTTTCTCTTTTTGGTCCAAGTTAAATGCAATATTGAAGTCCTGTTGCACATCCATGCCCTCCCTGCCTCACTGGCCTCTGCACAGCGATCATCATTAGCTCTGAAGAACAAGCCCATTAGTTGAAATGTTGTATTGTCGCGAGGTTTACTCCGGGATAGCTCCGGTTTTTCCTCCCGTTCCCAAAAAAAAAAATCAATAAA
Organism: Tautogolabrus adspersus; assembly: GCA_020745685.1. NCBI lineage: Eukaryota > Metazoa > Chordata > Actinopteri > Labriformes > Labridae > Tautogolabrus > Tautogolabrus adspersus. The sequence goes on along the minus strand of CM036552.1, from coordinate 3,985,881 downwards.
AAAAAACAAACAATTATAATTTGCTTTGATTCATTTTCATTCAGGTATAATTTGTGTAGAAAATAAAAAAAGATACACTTTCTTCTTGTGTACCAGTGTTTTTTCATGTACAAACTATACCTTCCCTGTCATTAAACGTACTATCATCTGAAATACATCAGGCTGATAAGTAAGGGTAATACGATTGTTTAGCCAATAAATGTTTGCATTCTTGTTTCATTATCAAATACAATTTTTAAAGGTTTCAATTCAGTCAGTATACATAAAAGAAAGATCTTAAAATCTTAATCTTAAAAGTGCTCTGAATTGAGTGAATTAAAGCTGTCTAAAAAGGGTCTGCATACCAAAAAGTGCTCTGTGTAATAAATGAATTCAATTAAAACACATCAAACAATAAATAAGTGTTAAAAGAAGTAAAGACACACAACAACCATAGTCAAATATATGCAGTCCCTTATTCAAATCAGCTAAAACCCATGAAGTAAGATCTGTTTAAAATAAATCAATATATAAAAGGAATAAAAGAAAGATAAAATTACAACGACTCGTCAGCAGACACACCCCAGGCTTTTCTAAAAAGAGCTTTATTTATAAAATGGTTTAAGAGGAGGACTCCCCCCCGACGGGACCCGAGCTGAATGAAAGGAGTAATAAAGGATTAAAAGAGCAGCGGCTCCTCCCTGCGTGGATTTAAAAGTGCTGTGGCACAGAGGTGTGCCATTAAAAAGTTCTCAAAACCACATCTACTAAAATCATCAAACATAAAATCATATTTAGTGTAAAATATGTACAAAGTTAGTAAAAACCTCTATAATAAAAGATATAAATATACATAAAATCCAACACAGGGGGAGAGCCGGGTAAAAGAAAAGACGAGTTAAGAATAGAAGTTATAAGATAAAAGATAAAAAAGGTTTCCCGCCAGCAGAGGGAGCCCCCCTGATTAAAACCTGTAGGAGAGGCCCTGGGAGACCTCGGGTCTGTACTACGAAGCGAGTTTAACAGACCCAGGGTCTCTTTGGGTGATCTGGCTTCACTAACCCTAACATAAGAGATCGTGCTTAACAGTCCTACGAAGTTGGTTATCAACCTGATAGGTAAACCCAGAGTTTCAGAGAGCGCATTCACATAAAAGGGCAGAGTTAGCTTCATTTAACCTATCACAATCATCACTGCGTCTGCCGTCAGCAGATCGTCATATCTACAAACTCTGATCAAACTATATTAACAATATAAATACGTTTAAGAAAAACAGGCTCCCAAAGACTAAAGTTACAAAGCTGCAGCAACAAATGGCATAAAAAACAAAAATCTGCGCGTATTAACGTCCAAACAGCGGCTTATTATATTTGTTCCATCGTTAGTTCACCTTAAAACTGACCATAATAACTCCTGTTTTCTTCTCTTTACTGAATGTGTTGCTCTGACTCTTTCATGTGGCGAGTAGAACAGTTTGAGAAGTTATATTTCAGCTGCAGCTCTGACGATCACAAACAGAGCGGCATGGAGACATTAAACATTCATATGAAGATATCGTTCAAAGCCATAAGAAGCTATTCGTAATTGTGCATCTTAAAAACACAACTAAAATGCTTTGGCGCCTTTTTAGTCTCTGTTAAAGGATGAAGGACGATATATATCAGTGAAAAATAATCATTAACTTAACGGACTACAATGTAAAATCATACGGGACACATGAAGTGTCCTCCCCCCCCTCTCGATCAGCTCCGGGAGCTCCACGATCAAAAGATCTGATTGGTCAGTGCGCAGAGATTTTCACAGGTTGATCTCTTATCTCCAACATAACCTGCTCCGGAGCAGGTTAGGCGTGCAGCGTAAGTTACCGTGGTGATATACCCAGGTAAAAAGTGAACGACCCTCGTAGGACTGAAAACCCAGGGTTAACCCTGAAGTTACCTCGCTAACCCCAAATCCTGCTTCGTAGTACAGGCCCCTGGAGGTCAGCATTTCTAATAAATACTCAAATCTATGTTAAAAAGTAGGAAATGGATCCACCCTAGTATTTTTCATTAAGACCAGTTGGATCTATGGTTTTTAACAGGTGGATCCATTTCCTCTCCAGTCCCTGTTGCTCTCCAGGTCCATGCTTTCTACATTATGTTGGCGATGGAGTTTAAAATGTGCATACAAGACGCTGGTACCATTCCCACTGTTTTATTCTGGCAGAGATATCGTTCCTGGTCTCCCCCACATAGAGTCTGTGGCAGGCCTTACATCTGATAGCATACACTGCATTGGTTGTAGACGGTTTCAAAGCCTGCCACGGGTTGGTGCCGACTCTAGCAATTGGGTTAAAAATGTAGGGGAGACGGATAAAACCAATGTCCGAGCCTCGAGACGCTTCCTTATTCTGTTCACCTTTATTTAAAATAGTGTGAACCAAAATGTCTTTCAGGTTTTTGTAGGCGGAGATTAGCCGACAGTCGCCCAGCACATCACAGCCCTCCCTCGTCCCCTCAAAGTTGGTCTTCAGAGTAGATAAAAATGTCTTTAAATTCTCTGAGTAGGTGGTTACCACCTGTATCCTTCAGGCTGGGTTAGGGTTAGTGGCCAGACCTGCACAGTCAGTCGGCAGCGCTCAGAAGCTGGGGTAAGGTGTATACACGCCGCAGTATTCTGTTTTCTTTTCGGAGTTTTCCAGGTAGGAAAATCAGGTTTCTGGAATCAGGATATAAGACGAGATAAACTTTATCGTCCCAGTGGGAAATTTGCCTTGGACTTCACAAAGTACATCCATTCATCAGTAAAACATGTCAGTTAAATAATCATACTCACTGTCTGTGTCCTGTGTGTCTCTCAGGAGGACCTGGCCTTTGCTTATACCTATACATTCTGTCCACTCTCAATGACCTATGAATCTCAATTATACAGCTACCTCTAATACAACTGACTTGGCTATCTTTTCTGTTATAAGGAGGTTTCAAATTGTGAAAATCAAGCTAGAATCATTAAGTTAAGATTTAAAATCTTCAACCCCACGACCTTTTCTTATCGTCTGTTCCAAAAGTCAGGACTGAACTGGAAGAAAAAGGCGTTTAAGTTAGCTGCTCCCTTTAGGCTACTTGAAAAGAATTACAAACAGAGCTGAAACTTAACGAGCAGGGGGGTATTCCATGAAGCAGGATTCAGCAGAATCCTCGCTTATTTCGATAAGTCTGGCTCATTTAAGTGGGAGTTTCGTTCCATCAACGTAGCTTATATGAATCCTCGCTGAGTTACCATGGTAACTTATGCTGGTGAACAAGTCTGCTCCGGACCAGGCTAACTGTCGAACTTAGTTTAGCTGTGTGTCAAAGAATGTCCGACGGGTAGAAACAGACTCATAAAAGCCGTTCCGTCAGGTAAATTGTCCGCGCTCACGTCACTCATGTCATGTTAGAATAATAGAAACAGATCATAAAACTGAAGTCTCAGCTTTGTTCAAAATCAGTCATGAATAAAACCCTTCATTATATCGCAAAAGTCACACATCTAATGCAACTACACGTGAGGAGATATGAAAAAAGGTAAAACGAACATGATTTTATAAAAAGCCTAATAAATAATTTACATCCTACAAGGACCCGCCCTACTCTGTCTCTGATTGGCTGGTGAAACAAGAGAGACAGGCAGACAGACCAACAGAGAGAGAGAGATGCCAATAAAGCCTGACGTAGGCCTACAGTACTAAAATGGAAATTGAGTGAGATAATTTAATACACAGAGAATGAAAGAAAGAAAGCCACTATTCTTCCTGCCTCCATGGCATCTCCTTGAATTTATTATTTTAAGAAATATTATGACAGTAAAATTGACATTTCATTCCTGACCACTGTGGAGTTTAACATTTAATGTTACACAAACACACACATTAGTAGGGCTTATTAACAACCTGAATACTTTGTCATGTGTTGTCTGTTTCCTGTTGGCCTGAAACACTATTTTAAACTTCTGATATTATGGAGACTACACATCATATAGTCACACAGCACTCTGCAGAGGGGGAAGCACACTCCTGGATGTAGAGCCTTTCCACTTATCTGTTTTAAAGAGACAGCCTCTTGTTGGACACTTCTTGTTGGATAATATATTATAACACTTCCACCTTATGCACAGACTCAATGTAAATGTGCACCACCTCCATTCAGACACTGCTGTACATTTCCATAGAAATGCTTCTGTGCAGCTGTAACAGAGGTCTGCTCTATGTTGGACAGGTCTCATTTTAATCTGTGATTTAAATTGTATACAGGGTTTTATTCCTTTAAGTGTTCATTTGCTTTTGAATGGTGTATGTCTATTTTTTTTATTGTAGGCAATACTTAGATTTTGATCTCTGTAGGGGTTTCTTTTTTATGTTTGTGCAGGTAAATGGGCTCTATACATACAGGAAGGGGGGGCAGCAGGTGTTGTTAGGTCTTATAAACTGCTACTGGATGGATCTATCTATCTATCTACCTATCTATCTACCTATCTACCTATCTATCTACCTATCTCAAATACGAAAGTTCAGACAAAGAAGTTTCAATCAAAGATAAAGAGCACAGAATAATAAAGTCAAATGCACATGAAACTTTCATAACTCGCACATTTAGTCCGTCTAAACTTTTCTACCATGCCATCTCTCTGGCTTATTATTACGACGGAGTATTAGACCACCTTAAAGAAAAAACTAGATAAAAAATTTCGAGATTAAACTCGTACATTAACGAGAATAAAGTCATACATTTACTAGTTTGGGCTCGAAATTTTAGATTTAGTTTTTCTTTAAGGTTGCCCTTATCCTCTGTCGTATATTATTATTTTCAGTTTGACTTTTTTAGTAATAAAATCTTTAAATTCTTGTAACAGCTCAATCAGCAGCGTTGGTTCAGCTGTTGAAACAAACGGCGCTCTAACTCTCCCCTCTGCGTGACTCATTTGATCGTCTTTTCATTCATCCATTCATTTGGGCTTCTTGTTAACCTCGGGTGCGTGCACAAAGCGAGACTATGCAAGCCTGTCTTGAGTCAGCCCTGATTAAACAAGGCTGATCTACGTTGATGGAACGACTTGAGCCTTAATTAGGAGATGGTGTTAGTTTCAGTCTGACTTTTTCAGGTGAGCGCGGCTTTCTTAAGCGACGTTGATGGAATACCCCCCTGGTCTCTTTGGATGGTTTGTCTAATAATTATTTTGTGTATTTGTAAGTTTGGCTGCTAATTGTTCATGAAACTTTGTTAATTGTGCTGCTGCCTGTCTTGGCCAGCACAAAGCCATAAGCCCCCCCCCGCCCCCCAAGTTCACAGCTGGAGAAAAAAACATACTGGAAACAGGACTAAGTTGTCATGGTAATTTATTTCAAAACACTATTTCTCTGATTTCAGACACAAGAACAGAAGAAAATATTTTGTCTTTCTCTTTTGTTTGTTGCAGAGGTATTTAAGACAAGAAGAGTTGATTTGAAAACTTCCTCTGACTCTGTTTAGAAACAACAAAGTGTTCTGTCAGTACCTAGCAACAGTTGCTAAACTACAGTTCCTTAGATCTTTTGAAGGGGTTGAAGGCAACATGAACATGGAACCAGCCATTGTTTACACTACAACCAAAACATTCTCCTCGCAGAATATAACACACACCATTATTCATAAATATTAAAACCCAATTTAAAAAACAAAATATTTAAGACATACTGTTATGAACTGTAGCTTTAAAGCACATTTTACAGTATAGTTTTCGGACGGGGCTTAGCACTTATGTTGTAATTTGATCTCTGACAACATGTTAACATAGGGTTTAGGGGCGGGGCTTAGCAGGCATTTTGTCATTTTATCTCTGACATGTTAACATAGGGTTTAGGGGCGGGGCTTAGCAGGCATTTTGTCATTTTATCTCTGACATGTTAACATAGGGTTTAGGGGCTGGGCTTAGCAGGCATTTTGTCATTTTATCTCTGACAACATGTTTACAGACAGTTTAGGGGCGGGGCTTAGCAGGCATTCTGTCATTTTATCTCTGACAACATGTTTACATACGGTTTAGGGGCGGGGCTTGGCAGGCATTCTGTCATTTTATCTCTGACAACATGTTTACAGACAGTTTAGGGGCGGGGCTTAGTAGGAATTCTGTTCTTTGATCTGTGACAACATGTTTACAGACAGTTTAGGGGCGGGGCTTAGTAGGAATTGTGTTCTTTGATCTCTGACATCACAATCTCTGGTGAACTTAACTAAGACAGAAATTCAGTCTTCAGTGGTCATTTCTGCAATTGCCACACAAACCAGTACAAGGAAACTGAGCGACTGATAGTTACAAATTTTACCTAGCATAAAATACCATCACTCTTCACATAATAATACAATTATCAACATGAATGGAAAGGGGCTTTCAAAGAAATATATGTACCATAAGATTACTGTGGCTAATATACTCCCAATAATTGAATCCTTTTATGAAAGGACCACACAAGATCAATGGGAATTATTGAAAAAGGGCACCCCTGATGATGCCACACGTGTGTTGTTGGCAGAACTGCTGATGGAAATCATTACATTGGTAACAAGATCCTTATTTACAAATATTAAGAGCATAAACGTTACTGTGTGTGAGGAGCATGTTGAGGCCAGGCTTGGTGACACGATTACGCAAGGCTTTGCTGCAGCTTTTTCTGTCAGGGAAATAGCCGATTGTACCAGTTCAAAAAGCTTGACAAGTTTAATAGTGAAAGAGGTTACAAAAAGTGTGAACTCTACCATCATAGCTAATGCAGACACTGTGAACCTAGAAATGAATCCTCGCATCACCCCCCCTGATAAGCTCAATTATATGGTTAGTCATGCTTCAAATGTGTTAAAAGCATTTCTGGATAAGATCCAAAGTTCTTGCAAACCAAGATCAGACAGGTGGACAAGCTGTAAGACCCTCTTCAAACAAGAAGGGACAGATGACAGACAACAGTTGGAGGTGGCTGACAACAGTAACAGCTGTCAGTCAAAATACATGTCATTCAAGTCAAAAACCTCCAAATCTTCTGAAGGTTCAGAGGTCTCAAGAGGATCAGAGAAGCACTCCAGCTCAACAGCAAAGGAGATCCAAGAAATTATAAGTAAAGAGTTTAGTTATCTCACAACACCTATTTCAGGTGTGTTGAATAGCAGCGAGTATGAGATTCTCCAAAGTGAGAGCAGTCGGGAGATACAAAGTATTGCAGAGGGAATCGCTCAGGTGTTTGAAAAAGAAATGTGTGCATCTTGCAAAACATCCAAAGAGATAAGTAAGAAAGGGATTTTAAAGAGGGTGGGGAACAAAATTAAGAATTTTTTTTTAAAGAGCTTTGCCAAAATATCGCTACAGCGCATTTTGGCACAGCTGAAAATCAAATGTTGCCCTGTCTACAAGGAGGAAAGAAATTTGTCAATGCTTTCATTGTCTGCCACTGTTCATTCTTTGTTTGCGGAAATGGATGACAAAGAGGCTAAGTTGTTCAATGGAACAAATAATCTTTCAAGCAATGACGTCAAATTATGTACAAGAGAACTGAGTGAACTCCTCTTCGACCAGATCACAAATGGGATGAAGATATCAGAGATATTCCAAGAACAAGTAAATAACAGGTTGGCATCTCCTTCCCAGACACCTCCCGTCATCTACAGTGAAATACTTGACAAAGTGTGGAGTTTCCTTGGAATGATGAGATGGTGGCAGCAGTTTCAGGCTGGCAGCCATTGTGATAGGGTGATGCGCTGTTTAGAGGACGTAGAGGTTACACCAACACAGTTACCAGAAGTAACTCAGAGTGAACCTCTGATAGCCAGTCGTCTCGACAGGAGGTCACTCACTTCAGTGGAGTCAAAGTTGTCTAGGGTCGACAAAGTTGAAAGTTCTAAAACTAGGAAAAACTCCAAATGTCGTCTAGACATGGACAGCACCAGCAGTGACAGCAGGACACCCACTTTATCAGACAGGGTCATCAAAGTTAAACATGTAGAAACTAGAGTTAGCTCCAGATGTCTAGACAAGGACAGTACTAGCAGTGACAGCTGGACGCCCAATTCATCAGACAGAAAGTTGCCCAGGGCCATCAAAGTTGAACCTGTAGAAACAAGAGTTAGCTCCAGATGTCCAGACAAGGACAGTACTAGCGGTGACAGCGGGACGCCCACTTTATGGGACACAAAGTTGCCCAGGGCCATCAAAGTTAAACCTGTAGAAACTAGAGTTAGCTCCAGATTTCCAGACAAGGACAGTACTAGCAGTGACAGCGGGACGCCCAGTTTATGGGACACAAAGTTGCCAAGGGCCATCAAAGTTGAACCTGTAGAAACTAGAGTTAGCTCCAGATGTCCAGACAAGGACAGTACTAGCAGTGACAGCGGGACGCCCACTTTATGGGACACAAAGTTGCCCAGGGCCATCAAAGTTGAACCTGTAGAAACTAGAGTTAGCTCCAGATGTCCAGACAAGGACAGTACTAGCAGTGACAGTGGAACGCCCACTTCATCAGACACAAAGTTGCCCAGGGCCATAAAAGTTGAACCTGTAGAAACTAGAGTTAGCTCCAGATGTCCAGACAAGGACAGTACTAGCAGTGACAGTGGGACGCCCACTTCATCAGACACAAAGTTGCCCAGGGTCATCAAAGTTGAACCTGTAGAAACTAGAGTTAGCTCCAGATGTCCAGACAAGGACAGTACTAGCAGTGACAGTGGGACGCCCACTTCATCAGACACAAAGTTGCCCAGGGCCATCAAAGTTAAACCTGTAGAAACTAGAGTTAGCTCCAGATGTCCAGACAAGGACAGTACTAGCGGTGACAGTGGGACGTCCACTTCATCAGACACAAAGTTGCCCAGGGCCATAAAAGTTGAACCTGTAGAAACTAGAGTTAGCTCCAGATGTCCAGACAAGGACAGTACTAGCGGTGACAGTGGGACGTCCACTTCATCAGACACAAAGTTGCCCAGGGCCATCAAAGTTAAACCTGTAGGAACTAGAGTTAGCTCCAGATGTCCAGACAAGGACAGTACTAGCAGTGACAGTGGGACGCCCACTTCATCAAAGTTGCCCAGGGCCATCAAAGTTAAACCTGTAGAAACTAGAGTTAGCTCCAGATGTCCAGACAAGGACAGTACTAGCGGTGACAGTGGGACGTCCACTTCATCAGACACAAAGTTGCCCAGGGCCATAAAAGTTGAACCTGTAGAAACTAGAGTTAGCTCCAGATGTCCAGACAAGGACAGTACTAGCAGTGACAGTGGGACGCCCACTTCATCAGACACAAAGTTGCCCAGGGCCATCAAAGTTAAACCTGTAGAAACTAGAGTTAGCTCCAGATGTCCAGACAAGGACAGTACTAGCGGTGACAGTGGGACGTCCACTTCATCAGACACAAAGTTGCCCAGGGCCATCAAAGTTAAACCTGTAGAAACTAGAGTTAGCTCCAGATGTCCAGACAAGGACAGTACTAGCAGTGACAGTGGGACGCCCACTTCATCAAAGTTGCCCAGGGCCATCAAAGTTAAACCTGTAGAAACTAGAGTTAGCTCCAGATGTCCAGACAAGGACAGTACTAGCGGTGACAGTGGGACGTCCACTTCATCAGACACAAAGTTGCCCAGGGCCATAAAAGTTGAACCTGTAGAAACTAGAGTTAGCTCCAGATGTCCAGACAAGGACAGTACTAGCGGTGACAGTGGGACGTCCACTTCATCAGACACAAAGTTGCCCAGGGCCATCAAAGTTAAACCTGTAGGAACTAGAGTTAGCTCCAGATGTCCAGACAAGGACAGTACTAGCAGTGACAGTGGGACGCCCACTTCATCAAAGTTGCCCAGGGCCATCAAAGTTAAACCTGTAGAAACTAGAGTTAGCTCCAGATGTCCAGACAAGGACAGTACTAGCGGTGACAGTGGGACGTCCACTTCATCAGACACAAAGTTGCCCAGGGCCATAAAAGTTGAACCTGTAGAAACTAGAGTTAGCTCCAGATGTCCAGACAAGGACAGTACTAGCAGTGACAGTGGGACGCCCACTTCATCAGACACAAAGTTGCCCAGGGCCATCAAAGTTAAACCTGTAGAAACTAGAGTTAGCTCCAGATGTCCAGACAAGGACAGTACTAGCGGTGACAGTGGGACGTCCACTTCATCAGACACAAAGTTGCCCAGGGCCATCAAAGTTAAACCTGTAGAAACTAGAGTTAGCTCCAGATGTCCAGACAAGGACAGTACTAGCGGTGACAGTGGGACGTCCACTTCATCAGACACAAAGTTGCCCAGGGCCATCAAAGTTGAACCTGTAGAAACTAGAGTTAGCTCCAGATGTCCAGACAAGGACAGTACTAGCAGTGACAGTGGGACGCCCACTTCATCAGACACAAAGTTGCCAAGGGCCATCAAAGTTAAACCTGTAGAAACTAGAGTTAGCTCCAGATGTCCAGACAAGGACAGTACTAGCAGTGACAGTGGGACGCCCACTTCATCAAAGTTGCCCAGGGCCATCAAAGTTAAACCTGTAGAAACTAGAGTTAGCTCCAGATGTCCAGACAAGGACAGTACTAACGGTGACAGTGGGACGTCCACTTCATCAGACACAAAGTTGCCCAGGGCCATAAAAGTTGAACCTGTAGAAACTAGAGTTAGCTCCAGATGTCCAGACAAGGACAGTACTAGCAGTGACAGTGGGACGCCCACTTCATCAGACACAAAGTTGCCAAGGGCCATCAAAGTTAAACCTGTAGAAACTAGAGTTAGCTCCAGATGTCCAGACAAGGACAGTACTAGCAGTGACAGTGTGACGCCCACTTCATCAAAGTTGCCCAGGGCCATCAAAGTTAAACCTGTAGAAACTAGAGTTAGCTCCAGATGTCCAGACAAGGACAGTACTAGCGGTGACAGTGGGACGCCCACTTCATCAGACACAAAGTTGCCCAGGGCCATAAAAGTTGAACCTGTAGAAACTAGAGTTAGCTCCAGATGTCCAGACAAGGACAGTACTAGCAGTGACAGTGGGACGCCCACTTCATCAGACACAAAGTTGCCAAGGGCCATCAAAGTTAAACCTGTAGAAACTAGAGTTAGCTCCAGATGTCCAGACAAGGACAGTACTAGCGGTGACAGTGGGAAGTCCACTTCATCAGACACAAAGTTGCCCAGGGCCATCAAAGTTGAACCTGTAGAAACTAGAGTTAGCTCCAGATGTCCAGACAAGGACAGTACTAGCAGTGACAGCGGGACGCCCACTTTATGGGACACAAAGTTGCCCAGGGCCATCAAAGTTGAATCTGTAGAAACTAAAGTTAGCTCCAGATGTCCAGACAAGGACAGTACTAGCAGTGACAGTGGAACGCCCACTTCATCAGACACAAAGTTGCCCAGGGCCATCAAAGTTGAATCTGTAGAAACTAAAGTTAGCTCCAGATGTCCAGACAAGGACAGTACTAGCAGTGACAGTGGAACGCCCACTTCATCAGACACAAAGTTGCCCAGGGCAACAGTTGAACCTGTAGAAACTAGAGTTAGCTCCAGATGTCCAGACAAGGACAGTACTAGCAGTGACAGTGGGACTTTATTGAACTCAGAGTCAAAGTCTGATTGCACAGAAAGCCAAAGTGACACAGACACATCCTCTTTGGAAAACAGAAATTCAGTATCGCCATCACAGTCAAATCTGGTAGAAGATTTTGCGGCACTGGAAGATAGCAAAAGATCAACTGTCAGAGTAGTTGTGGAGCAGGTGGTTACCCTTGCTTTTCAAAAAGCAAAGGTTGATCACAGCTTGGTACCCCCAAATACCATCATCGAAAGCCTGTTTAGAAAAATATGGGAAGAAGTCAAGGATTTAGATTTTCTCATAATCAAAGAAACTGTCACAAACCTCCACAAGGCTATTTTCAAAGACCTATCCAAGAAAATGGGTGGTAAAAAATTGGTGCTGATTTTCATGTATATGGGGGGACAAGAAATTGAAAATAGCATTTTAATCTCTGTGAAAACTCACCTGATGGAGCAAAAGAGGCCCACTGCATTCAGCAGGTTCTGCAGCTCTTTCAAAGACGGCTTTAGAACGCTCCTTAAAAAAAGAATTACTGTTTCTTTGGTGAGATTTTAAAAACAACAGTAAGATGAAATTTGATTGGAAATATGCATTAAGCATGGAGGAAATAACATCTGGATTCTCTTATTCCTACAAGTTAAATGCAATATTTAAGTTCTGCTACACATCCATGTCCGCCTCTGCACAACAATCAGCAGCCTGACTAGCCCTCAAGAACAAGCCCCATTAGTTTACATTTTGTATCGTCACAAGGTTTTCTCCGGGATAGCTCCGGTTTTTCCTCACATTCCCACAATAGTGGTGAGATTAAAAAAGAAAAAAAACAGTAAGATTAAATTTGTTTGTAAATATGCATTCTCTTTCTCCTCAAGTAGGGATGTAACGATTTACTCAACTCCCGATACGATTCACAATACTGGGTTCACGATACAATTCTCTCACGATTTATTTTGAGAGAATCGGGAGGTGGTTGGAGCTTCTCATTGTGGTGTCTATTACATGCTACATCATGTTGGTTGTGCTATTTGTGTAGTTCTATGTCTTGTTGCATGATTTTGAACAATTTTTGTCTCATCTGTTATCTTCTCACCTCTTTCATTTTCTGTCTTTCGAAGCAAAAATACTTTGAGGAAATTATATTTGGATTTTCTCTTTTTGGTCCAAGTTAAATGCAATATTGAAGTCCTGTTGTACATCCATGCCCTCCCTGCCTCACTGGCCTCCGCACGGCGATCATCATTAGCTCTGAAGAACAAGCCCATTAGTTGAAATGTTGTATCGTCGCGAGGTTTACTCCGGGATAGCTCCGGTTTTTCCTCCCGTTCCCAAAAAAAAAAATCAATAAAAAAAAACAAACAATTATAATTTGCTTTGATTCATTTTCATTCAGGTATAATTTGTGTAGAAAATAAAAAAAAGATACACTTTCTTCTTGTGTACCAGTGTTTTTTCATGTACAAACTATACCTTCCCTGTCATTAAACGTACTATCATCTGAAATACATCAGGCTGATAAGTAAGGGTAATACGATTGTTTAGTCAATAAATGTTTGCATTCTTGTTTCATTATCAAATACAATTTTTAAAGGGTTCAATTTAGTCAGTATACATACAGTATATACGTATACAGTATACAAGTAGGCCTATATGTGTGAATGTTTTATATCTGGTTAATGTATCCTCCAAGATACAAACATTCAATTCAGTGAAAATCCAATTCTTCATATTTCATCAAGAACTTGTAAAATCTTAAGAATCTACTTTCTGAAGCAAAATCCCCCAAAACGATAATAAATATGAGAAAATGACAACACTTCATAGTCAGTGTCTTTGTCACCACACGCTGCCATTTTGATCATTTGTATGATTTGTATCTGTTTGAATGCTGGCATTAAGTTGTATGACCACAGTACTTTACCCGACCCTCCCCTCGTTGTTTTTCATGGTATGAATTGTAAGATGTCTGTATCCTTCTGGCTGGGTTAGGTTAGGTGAGAGGCGCAGCGTCGTCTGGGGGACGCTACGAGGGGCACGGGCACTCAGGGGACTAAAATACTTAAAAACACACAAAAAGTGTTTCATTAAAGCCCATTAAGACACTGTTATAGTTTGGATAAAAAGGTGACCAGACCACCGTGCAGGAGAGGCAGGCGGAGCTCTGTAGTTCATTAAAATCCTCCGGTGTCCCAGGGCCTCTGATAAAAACACCTGAGGAGCGCCCGGGCGACGGCCATTGCTGAATAAAATATAAAGAAGGTTCAAATATAAAAGTTAGATAAAAGAAAGATCTTAAAAGTGCTCTGAATTGAGTGAATTAAAGCTGTCTAAAAAGGGTCTGCATACCAAAAAGCGCTCTGTATAATAAATGAATTCAATTAAAACACATCAAACAATAAAGAAGTGTTAAAAGAAGTAAAGACACACAACAACCATAGTCAAATATATGCAGTCCCTTATTAAAATCTAAAACCCATGAAGTAAGATCTGTTTAAAATAAATCAATATATAAAAGGAATAAAAGAAGAGATAAAATTACAACGACTCGTCAGCAGACACACCCCAGGCTTTTCTAAAAAGAGCTTTATTTATAAAATGGTTTAAGAGGAGGACTCCCCCCCCCGACGGGACCCCGAGCTGAATGAAAGGAGTAATAAAGGATTAAAAGAGCAGCGGCTCCTCCCTGCGTGGATTTAAAAGTGCTCAAAACCACATCTACTAAAATCATCCAACATAAAATCATAAGTTAGTGTAAAATATGTACAAAGTTAGTAAAAACCTCTATAATAAAAGACATAAATATACATAAAATCCAACACAGGGGGAGAGCCGGGTAAAAGAAAAGACGAGTTAAGAATAGAAGTTATAAGATAAAAGATAAAAAAGGTTTCCCGCCAGCAGAGGGAGCCCCCCTGATTAAAACCTGTAGGAGAGGCCCTGGGAGACCTGGGGTCTTGTGTATAAAAGAGTGCGTAGAATCCATACTAAAAATGTACGTGCGCCAAAAAACCCGGAAATAGCGTGCGCACAAAATATTTCAGATTCATGAAACCGTTCGTACGCACACCTGCACGCAGTGTTCCCTTTATAAATCACGATCCACCTGGAAATGTGCGCACGTAGATTAGCCCCATGTTCCACCCCCTACACATTCAACCATAAACGGTCGATGCAAAGCAGCTCGTGAATGAAAATGCATAGAAACGAGGGGGCAGATCAAAGGTTTCCAGTGCTGGATCGCGGCGAAAACCGGAAGTTTAGACAAAGAAAATAAACTTTCTGACCCAGAAAAGGAGGAGCTTGTGAATGAAGTGAAGGTTAGAAAGCGCATAGCGGTAGTTTGCTGCAGCAGGAGGGTCACAATCTTAAGAAAAAAACAGAGAATTACACCACGTTGCTGCCGCATTCACGCTGACTCCCACAGCGCCAAAACATTAACTTTTCATCATTACGCACGAGTACATCTGCAATGTTTATCCTATATGTTTACAGGACCCACTCTGAGTCATATATTATCAGAGCACTCACATTATTAATCAAAAGTTTGATCAACAGAAACTTTTAATTGTTGGCCACATTTTTTCGTGGGAAACTCCGTCTGCTCTTTGACTAATTATGAGGAATTAAAGGCCACATGATCGTGTCAGAGATGCCCCGATTTAATGTCCACACTTGAATAATTTACACAATAAATACGTGCAGGTGATGAAGATGTGCTGAGTAACGAGAAGGCAAAATGTGTGAAGCCACCGCCGTGTCTCTGAGCGCTCTGTGCGTCTTGCAGCTCAGTCATCTTTATTCAAACTAAAAATCACACTTGATGATAAATGCACGATATTTAAAGATATTAATGAAAACTGGTGGCTCTACGGTTTTTGTGTTAGTTTAAATCTGATTTCTACATCAGTGATTACATTAGTGTACAGTCCGGTCTTCTGAGGTCCGTCCGGGATAATGAAGGAGAGACAGCTGATGAAATATGTGTGGCGGACTTTTATGAATGAATTTGTTTACGTTTATATCTTGTCATATTGAAAGTAACAATTGATAATGGCTCACTACATGCGCGCGTATAGCCTAAGTAAAACAACGGCCGGTTTTAATGATTATGATGACGTGGATCTGTCAGTAAGTTTGATATTTAGTGAAATAATATGCGGAAGAGACATCAATATACATTCTGCAGGCTTCAATTCATCACTTCGCCGTCTGTGTCGCCAATTTCCCATGCCTCCAAAATGTAAGTACGCATGGGTCAGAGTTTGCTTACCGGTGCGCACATTTTACCGTCAGGTTTGTTTTTATAGATCACAGACTTTGCGTGATTAAAGGCGTACGCCAGTTTCAGGGCCCGTTTTGTGCGTACGCAACGGTTATAAATGAGACCCCAGGAGGTTAGCATTTCTAATACTCAAATCTATGTTAAAAAGTAGGAAATGGATCCACCCTAGTATTTTTCATTAAGACCAGTTGGATCTATGGTTTTTAACAGGTGGATCCATTTCCTCTCCGCCGCTCGTCTCTGGACAGTGGTCCAGTCCCTGTTGCTCTCCAGGCCCATGCTTTCTACATTATGTTGGCCATGGAGTTTAAAATGTGCATACAAGACACTGGTACCATTCCCGCTGTTTTATTCTGGCAGAGATATCGTTCCTGGTCTCCCCCACATAGAGTCTGTGGCAGGCCTTACATCTGATAGCATACACTGCATTGGTTGTAGACGGTTTCAAGGCCTGCCACGGGTTGGTGCCGACTCTAGCAATTGGGTTAAAAATGTAGGGGAGACGGATAAAACCAATGTCTGAGCCTCGAGACGCTTCCTTATTCTGTTCACCTTTATTTAAAATAGTGTGAACCAAAATGTCTTTCAAGTTTTTGTTCCTGTGGTAGGCGGAGATTAGCAGACAGTCGCCCAGCACATCACAGCCCTCCCTCGTCCCCTCAAAGTTGGTCTTCAGAGTAGATAAAAATGTCTTTAAATTCTCTGAGTAGGTGGTTACCACCTGTATCCTTCAGGCTGGGTTAGGGTTAGTGGCCAGACCTGCACAGTCAGTAGGCAGCGCTCAGAAGCTGGGGTAAGGTGCATACACGCTGCAGTATTCTGTTTTCTTTTCGGAGTTCTCCAGGTAGGAAAATCAGGTTTCTCCAAATCAAGATATGGTCGTATTCTGGTTTCTGGAATCAGGATATAAGACGAGATAAACTTTATCGTCCCAGTGGGAAATTTGCCTTGGACTTCACAAAGTACATCCATTCATCAGTAAAACATGTCAGTTAAATAATCATTACATTCCGTGCATAGTAAATTACTAAATTCACTCTGTACTAAAAGAACAGTCATATCTGTGATAGCAGCAGACGAGTGGAAATGAGGAAGCCTACACGCACTGCACATTATGCTTGTGTGTCCTTCAATTGTGTTTAAGCAATAATCATCGGAGGTATACAGCCATACGAGAAAAAGGGGTTCCTGTTGTGATTCTGTACAGATCTTCTCTTAAACACACACAGCAGCTCCCCTTTCTCGTCTTTGGTGCTTGGCCTTGTGTAGCTAATTTGTCTCTTCCTTTCCAGCGTCGCATTCTGTCACACTTTCCAGCGCCACTAAATGTCTGGCTGGACCCTGTGTTCTTTTCAAGTGTACAATGCCATGTGAACACAGATTTGTTTTGGGAACACTTTGCAGTACAGACCTGTGCTATACATCCCTTTTTCACAACACAGATCAAGAACGGATCAGAGGTGCTATGCAGACAAAAAGCTGGAAATCTGCAGCGAGGGAGGGTTCATCGTGAAGTTTCACTCCTTCCGTTAGGAGTACTCTTCACTACCCTCTGTCCCCGCCATGCTCTTTCTCCTGGGATTAATCACTGAATCTGAATGAACAAAAGTTCAGCCTGGATGAACGGAGGGTCAGCCAGAGCAGACCTTTAAAGCTTATATGTCACATGAACCCCAAGGCTTCCTATCCCGATAAAACCTGAGCTGCCAAAGAGGTTTATTTAAAGCAGTTCCAGGCTCCAGATCATAACATCAATTTTGAATAATTAAAAAACAAACACTTACCACGCAAAGCACTGCTCAAGTAGTCTGGGATATTTAAGAGTTATGGGCTGTGTCCAAAATCACACACTAGTGCACTATATGGTGAATACCCCATTGTAGTGGTGTCTGTATTCTGAGTGAGCATGATCATACCCTATAGTGCAGTGGTTCTCAACTAGTGGGTCGGGACCCAAAGGTGGGTCGTGGAGCTGTTTTCAGTGTTTTCAGTGGGTCATGAGCATGTGCCTGGAAAAAACCTGGTGTTAAACAGTCTGTCAAACTCTTTCTTTAAACAAGGTTGTTTTGTTCAGTTTCTTGCTTCTGTCAGATGTTTTTCACCATGTGAGGAACAAAACATCTGACAGAAGCTGCAAACTGCTCCATTTTTCTATGAAATAAATCTGATTGGTTGAAAAATATCCGAAATTTAGGTGACTATTTGTCTGTGATGAGTTGGTGGTAGGTCCTGAGGTGCTATAGTGGACTTAACACTTTCGATTAATGCACTTCCGCATTTGCTTCATTTTCAACACCAGAGGTTGTTGCCTGCTCCTGACTTTTGAAAAACACCATAAAGAACATAAGAAGCAGTTTTAGCAGCAAACATTCTCCTTTATTATCCACGTTATTTCTCTCCTTTGACATAAGAAAAACAAACATTGCATTAAGCACAAAAGAAACAGATGAACACATGGTTGTTTGAAGTGGTAGCAGATTGATAATGAAACAGATGATTTGGGTCTGGCTCAGGTTGACCAGGTGCAGTTTACTTCCAACCAAAGACCGAGTCAGGGACTCTTTCGTCAGAGGTCTTCATTTGCACACCTCTGTCGCTGTGACCAGAGCAAACCATCTGAGTGTCTCATTGACCTTAAATTTACTACTCAAAAGAACAAAAGGAACAGAAACGTATAATGGCCGACCAGTTTGTTAGATTTCCTGAATTTAGATGTTTTTTTCTGTATTGATTTGTATTTGTGGTTGTCACCTGTCTTAATAAATACGAACATACATTATTTATGTAGGGGTACCATTTTTTAAGGGTGGTTTCACACTAAGGACCCTGGCCCGGATCTGAGTACGCTTAACCCCAAAGTCCGGTTCATTTGTTCAGTGTGAACACAAATGTATTGTACTTGGGTACACATGGATCGTGCCCGAGACCACCTCTTCAAGCGGACTCTGGCACGATCCACGTGTACTCAAGAACAGTTCGCGGGAGAAGTGATACGCAACCATGCTCAAGCAAGGAGGTGGACCACTATGCGATGTAACTCTAAGCCCCTGTCGCTTCATAAATGGTTGTATCCGAGTAGCACAGGCTCATTTCATCCTGAGCTGCATGGTAGACGTGGAAGTAGGAAGAGGGTCGTTGCTGGCGTCTCAGAAATAACAAAAACATCCACAGTTCACAGGGTGGACTCATTCTATATGTGTGATTGCCATGGTTGCTTCTTCATTCTGCTTTTTAAGGGAATTTACAAACCAACTATATGCATACTGCCCACTGCTGTATGGGAATGTGTACATATGCAAGAGTACTTGGGTACTGAACCATGTTACTAATGTGAACACAGACCAGCAGGGGAGAGGGGAGGAGGGGGCAATCGTGCCAAATGTGAAAACACCCTTAAATAAAAAACGTTCAAATAACTTCTGTTCCATTGATTTTTTTGAGTAGTCTAAATCACTTTCACATGATTACTCTTGAAATATACCCATCTATGGCAGTTTACAAAGCACACATAACTTAAAGACATGTTGACAATATTTACACATTTCAGAATGGTTTTAATTTTTCTTGAAAATCCTTAAATTGAGTCTTGGCTAATTTCTACACTAAAAGTTAGTTTCGACACCAAAGACATTCCCACCAAGGTCTTCACAGGTTCACTCAGGTCATACAGAAAGACAGTGAAATAAAAGACCATGAAGTGAGTAGGTCCAAGTCTAACTTCTGTATATAGTTGTCGGATATGATCTGTATATTATTAAGGCTTGTGAGGCATTGATATGCAAGCACCAACAAGGCACCTTTAGTCCATGTGAGAAACTGTCCCTACACATTGCTCATCTTTGTAATTAGAAACTAGGTTAAAGTAAATCTGAGACACCGATGAAGTTATTAATACCAAGAAATAAACATATTCTTAAAAGGCCACTTAATCCTGTCCCAGGACGAGTACGTTCATGTTCTAATAATTTGTCTTGGAGGCTTTACTTTGACCTCACTGAATAACAGTAGATTTAATGTGGCTGTTTTTTTATTGTATTATTGATTTGAGTACATTTTGCTTTATTAGATAGGAAAGCTGAAGAGAGACAGGAAATGTTTGGACGAGAGAGAGGGGGATGGCATGCACTAAAGGGCTAAGGTCAGATTCGAACCTGCGGCCCCTGCAACGAGGACTACAGCCCCTGTACATTGATCGTGCGACATAACCGCTAGGCTAACTGGCGCCCAATTTGGCTGTTTTGACATTGACAATCTAGTTTGAAACTGAAGAATGAAGGCTACAAAATTCACTTATAAAAAATTATTTTGTCCAAGTACTCACCTCCTTTCATTTGATAAACCCTAAATCGTGAGTAGTGCCACCAAATCTTTTTTAGGTCACATAATCAGTCAAATGAAGATCACAAGTCAAGATTTTTAATAAGTCAGTAATGTGGCAGCGCGTAAGGCCACGTTTACATGAAACAATCCACTGAAAATGGAAGTGTTCTTGTTTTAGTTCTAGAAAAAGTTCAGCGTTCAGACAACAACGTTCTGATAACAACCGCAGTGCACACAGATCTGCAAAAAACGTCTACAAATGCTGTAGTATTCATGCCATACCAGTAGTAGGAGCTGTGACTTTCTACTGGAACAACACATGCATGCCGAATTACTCTCTCTTCCACAGAGCAGTGAGGTGTAAAAATACAAAAATGACTAACATTTATGTAGACGGGCAATGAGGTGGGATGGTTACTCTGTGTGACCCTAAACTATAAAGACAGAGACTTTCATGAAAATGTCGACTGGGAGGGAGCAGTACTAACAGAACTCGGGAGTCTATCATTGTTGTAGTGGTCTACCTACTCGTGCATGGCTATTGTTATTGTTCAGTTACTAACCACAACTTTTCCTGGGAGCTCCTGAGCTCTCTTAGGTTCCTCGGGATCGTTGGTGGACGGCCTGCCTGAACAACCAATAACCACTGGCCGATAACCATACTTTTCCAAGAATATGACTATCTACCCTTTTTCAGCTGCCCATGTTACCATGTACATCATGACTTCCACATCTTTATTATATTAAACCTTGGTTTGTAGGCTATGAAGCCAGGCTCCATTACAACTGCATCTGTTATGAACAGCCTCTGAAATCACAAGTGATCATAATTGTAATAAATAACATGCAGACTCTCCATATGGCCCCACCATTCATACAAAAAACTGCAGCAAAAACAAGATTCAATCATCCCAGGCGTAGAAATGAAATGAGCATATTGTTACTTCATGTACAACTGCAAGCATGGTTAATTCTGTACATTTAGATGGACGAACTCGAGTTCAAACATACAAAAACTATACGACAACCACAAATAATCCAAATCATCACCAACAGCATCTTTGAATTTACGAACTACTTCAGCTTTAAACAAACACTGACTAAAGTTGGATATGGAAAAGCAGATTCATCAAGTGTTACTTTAAAGCAGCAATACACAACAACTCCTGCTAGCTAGCAGCTGCCTGCCAGCTGTAGCTAGCATTAGCTAAGGTACACAGCATATGACTGAAGTAGCTTAATTTCAAATCACACCCCAAACTTACATACTAAAAGCAGCCTGTTCAGACAATCCCCTTCTTCATCGCCTTCCTCTTCCTCAAAATCCTACGTTTTCTTAATCACACTATCCTTCATAAGAGACAAATTCTTGTTGTTGAGATCATGACCACTGTCATCGTCCACTCTCCAAAAGTCCATCTTTAATCTTCACTGAACCTAACACCTAACAAAAGCAAACAGCACTCACAAGACGCTGGTTATTGACTCATAAAATCAACCCAGAAATTCCATGAATTTTCTCCCATTAATGACTGCATAAACATGTGAATACATGAATACATAAATTAATATGAATGAAAAACACTTTTATTCAGTGTCTGGCTCACATGCTAGGGTCTGTGTTTGCAGGAAAAAACTGCAAACATGATATAATGTTAGACATATTTGGAATAAGACACCACGTTCATTCTGTTGTTGCATGCAAATGGAGAACGGACAGCTGTAAGACAATCTTGGCACTGTGTTTATAAGAAGGTTAAGGGTTATAATTTCACTGCCACTCCCTTTTCATGCTGCAATCACTGAGCGCCTTGATCAAGAGAATTAACTTGTCAGTAGGTGTTGCTTTAATACTGGTTGAATTGTTATCCTCATTACTAACTGACCCAGGTCAAACCTGTAGTCCCTTTTACAACACAGGCTTCATGTCTGCTGTAAATCAAACACTGAAAACATAATCAAACACTGTGAGGCATACAGGATCATTCTGAGGTGTTCACCCTTCTATGGCAGTCTGCACGACACCTGACCCTCAAAAGAAAATATTATTTCCAGCAGTGCAATGAGCCAAGGTATGCAGTGAATAAAATACTAAACTCCTGGAGCCGCTCAGTCAGACACCAGATCCAGTCAGGAATTTTTGGCTCGGCTTAAGAAAGAGCATGTTCTTGTGATCTCCATACATCCTGACAGAGTAGATCAATTTTGTGAAGTGAATTTGGGGAATAAAAGCTTAATCCAGCTTAATATGCTGCTTTGCCGAATGTGAGAATGTTAACTTTTTGTATAGCATTGCACTAATGACATTGACACTGAACATTAAGAGCCTGTGTCTACTACTTAATTTCTTTTTGGCTCAAGCAGTGCCAAGGACCAAAATTTCAGAGCACTTTTCACCAATGCTTACTATCGCTAGGTTCCAAAAGTTGTCTCACAGCACTGCTGCGTCCCTCTCTAGTGACGTTAAGGTCTGTGTACATTTATTAGTATGCTTAATATTTGCTTTTATTCAAATGAATTGAATCCAGAAAACATAAAAAATGTTATGGAGTTGTGTTGCAGCATCTCTTGATCTGGAAGTTGTACCCTAGAAAGACGAGTCAGGTTAGTTTCTCCTCCACCATTGTTGTTGACTAAGGTGATATCAGAAGTCCCGCCCCTTCTTGATTTTGACTGGTTGATGAGGGACAAGAAACACTGACCAAAACGTTTTTTAACTGAGAGCACAGCGGAAAACTTAAATTATAATGCTAAGGGTGTTTTTACGTTTAAGGACACTGACCATGAAAACGCTGAACTGCTTTGGGTTTGTATAAATGGGCACTGCCAGCACTAAACAGGGCTTTAATCGGAATCAAGCCCTAAAACTGAACATTTGAATGGATTTTTTCAGTTAAATTTGGTTAAAAACACCTCAGAAGTCTTGCTTAAAGAATACTTCAGAGTCTGTTATCATGGTTGCAGGTCTAATTAAAGAACTGTGGCAACCATTTTGGAGTAAAATAAACAAAATGGGCCTCATTCACTAATATGTGCGTAGAATTGTTCTTACTCTGCGCATAAAATAAGTGCATACGCAAAATCACCTTCGGATTCACAACACGTGCGTAACCAGCCAATTTTGTTCTCACCACCTTGCGTATGTTAGTGAATCAGCATCATTCTAAATCGTCAGGCGCGTGCCCGCAACCTGCAATCAGCATACTACCACGCCCCCATCTCCCCATATAAGGACATCCGGTTGGTGTATCAGGACGAGAGCGGCGACGTGGAGACACGTAGAAGTTTCAAGAGACGGCCCCAAAAGGTAAAACAGAGCGGTGTGTCCACATAGTTACAGAAATTCTGTACGTGCATTGACATCCGGAATCAGCTGATCAGTCACTCGTCTCACTCTTCACACGTGACGGTCAGATGCGCTCTCTTCTGAAGGCACCGGCTGCAATATCTTTCTGCAAGGCTGGATCTTTACACTTTGTGAGACGTAAATCACAATCATGTATGTTCCCTTCATGCCCTTAAATAAGCTCCAACTAATCAGCTGGTTTTGGTAACAGATGCGATATTTCATGGCAGTATTAGTGAGAGAGGTCGACGATTAGATTCAAGATTTTAGATTAAAGGATGAAAAGGCATTTCATGATTACTTAATACATTTAGTCAATGCATTAGTTAATTCACGTTTTTAATTCTTGTCTTTTCAAAAATTAAAATACATTTATATATATATTATTTTTTGCTGAATGTGTTTTTAATATGTCATGCATTTAGTTAAGAGAGTACATTATCTGAGAAAGCTGGTCAATCATTTGTGCGTACGCATGGTCTCCGGAGGTTCTAAATTGTGTTCGCAGAGTAGAACAAATTCAAGTAAGAATATATTGATGAATCACAGATTTTGTTCTTCAAACGTTCGTACGCACGGTTTAAGCAAATATTTGTGCGTACGCACTGTTAGTGAATGAGGCCCAATGTCTTTAAAAAAATCAATCAATGAGTTCAAAGTCATTTTTGTTTAGTTGTCAGAGAACCAATAAATGTAGAATCCAAATGCAAAGATCCTACTGTATGCAGAGAGCTATCAGACTCCAGGTTGAACAGCTCCCAAGGGTGCATTAAGTAAATACTGACTGTTCGGAGGAGAGTACTTCAGACAGGGATATCATTGTAAAGATATGATTTTGCTTTTAAGTGCAGGATCATTTTCCGTTGATCGCTTTCAAAACAGCCACATTAAATCTACGTGTTAACTTCTAAGCAGGTAAATCTGTTTAAAGGCACTACGTGGAAGGATACCACGGTTGATATGTAAAACTGGTTATCTAAAGAGGAAGAGGTAAAGTTGGGATGACCAACGAATGTATTCGTCAACATCATTTCAAAGGTATAAATCTATAAATATATTAAGTTGACTGTACTATTTCATCCCTCTTAGTTATTTGGCCTTACATTTTCAATGGCAAATCCAAAAACCTCATATTTGCAAAAGCAGGCTGAAACACAGATGAAGCACGTCTAACTTCATATGTCTCCCCCAATCTGCTTGCTGCCTTTTTAACGGTGGAGATCAGCCGAGGTCACATGCTCGTCTCATGAATGGTCCCGCATGCGAAATGTTGGCCTGATTTCAAAGGTTTTTACAGCTTTTTGGGCAGATGATATCCCAACAACCGGGGTGGGGGATGGGGGTTAATATTCAGATTTTTCTCTAATGCTAACAAAGTGCCTTTTGGTTCTGTTTATTATCTTGTAATCTGTAAGAGTAGGACGCCATGGGAGAGACTTGATGCGTTAAGTGACTGGTTAGTCAGCAAACAGACATGCAATACTTCAAACCATAAAGGCTAGGTAGCTTGAAGATCCTGTGTTTCTTTTTTGAATTTATTGATTTTGTTTAGACAGATACTGGTGTTTAGGTGTCAATAACCTAACGTCATCATTTTTTTTTTTTTTATCCTCAACTCCTTGCATGGATTTCATAGAAACTCTAAGTAAAAATAACAATATTACAGTGTAGAAAAACTCAAATAAATTTTAAAAGTCCCAAATTCAAAATTTGACTTAAAGGTACAGTATGTAGAATTGCATGCTAATGTTTACATTAAAATATCTAACTTCAATTAAAAATGGAAACCCATGTTATATATTTTTTTTAGTTGAGTACTTACATCACCTCAAATATTTCCAAAAGTTATTAAAGCCAGAGAAATCCGTAATTGTATAGTTGTAACGGGACGTGTCTTGCTGCGGCCGCCATGATGAGCCGCCATGACAGACACAAAATGTTGATCGTTGTCAAGGAAACACCGGATGTTACGTCAAAGACCGCTGCATAAGCTAGCGCTAGCTAGTACTGAAAGCTGCCGTTCTGTCGCTGTATGTGCTGCTGTAATAAAAACGTCATGTAAATTATATTTGGATACATCGTCAGTACACATATTGTCTTTCTCAGGTCGGTTTCGCCCGTTCGTATTGATTCAAAACGGAGTTCGTTTTCTCCCATAATACCCCGCGAGACACAACATCATCTTATGTTATTGTTTTAATTGAGAGCCCCCTAGCGGCGGATTTTACATACTGTACCTTTAAAGGTGCAATAAGCTATCCTAGGCTGTGTCCGGAAATCACACACTACTCACCATATAGTGCAATATATACGGCATTCACCATTTAGTAGTGTTGTCCAAGCTATGAATGAGCATTATAATACCCAATCAAGTGGACTCATTGTATCCCACAATGCATTGTGAAAAGTAGTGTATAACTAATGGTCACAGACCAAGCAAAATATACCATCATGCATTGCGGCACAAAGCTTTAACAAGATGAAAATGGCGTTTGACTGTTTCTATCCATGACAGATGGGTGGGAGGCGCACGACCAGCGTGAACACAACAACACAAAAGAGTTCATATTTGGTGGCGTTGTGCCGATAAGTTCATTATCAACTACAGAGAACTCGATCCCCATGTAGGTAGACGGGAGATGGGAATGAGAGTGTGATTTCGGACCTAGCCATGAACTAATATTGCTAATTTGTTAAATCAACAGCCACCAAAAACACCCCAATGTATATTGAAAATCTGAAGGGACGTTAAACTGTAAGACAACAGGGAATGTTTTAGCATGCAGAAACTTCCAAGCTAACAGTGTGGTAAGCTAGACATGTGTTGCCCAAATCACTAAAAAACCTAAATGTTAGGTAAGAAGGGACTAAATGCTAACGTTAGCTTGTGCCAAATGGGGGCTATAGTAGGATATCAAATGAAATGTTTGACCTTGGAACATGGCCCAGATTTGTACTTTATAACAATTAGTCAGATGTCCTGTGGTAATAAGCTTTTTAAACCTGGAACACAGCGATAAGACATTATAACCATACTTTAGTTTCCTGCACTGAGCACAGTGTCAGAGGAAAATGCACCCCTGGGGGGGAAGTGGTGACATGCCAGGAAAACAGGGTTAGATGTGGTTGTAGCTCCATTCCTTTTGGGCGTGTACATCACTTTGATGTTTAAGCTTGTAAAGGTAGGGCTAAATGTCAGCTATGGGCTTGGTTTTCACTCATGTTTTTGTTTGGAATAAAACAAGTCCCAACCTTATAAGTAAATGAATTAATAGCATGAAGCCTACCCAAAGGAATCAAATACATGAAATGCAGTGGAAAATACATAGCATTTCCCGTGGAATTATTGCTAAGAAGAAGAATGCAGAACAAAATAGTCAAAGATGAGTACAAGTACCTTGAATTTGTGCTTTGGTACCGTACTTCGTCAAATGTTTTTAGTTACCTTTTCATCAAGACTACAACACAGCTGTTGATTTAGCCTTTCATGCTCATTCAAAGGAGGGAAATCTTCTTCAGTTGGAAAATTGTCGAAAGACTGTCCACGTCCTCTTCACTTGTCCCTGATTCCTCCTACCGTTTACCGTAGCTCTGTTCCAGCCACTGCCGCACATCCTTCAGATTGTAAAAAAAAGGACCCTTACCCCCAAGGTAGGCGATCTTTCTCTGCTGCACTATACACACTCGTTCATTCGACACGCCGTAAGCAACATTAGCATTGTTGTCCATGCTGTCGGCCACCAGCTGACACTGCGGCGGTAGGGAAAAGTGCTCGATGAGTTTGCGTGCTGCCCCCAGCCTCTCCTCCAGGTTCTGATGTTTCCGGACGTTAAAGGAGCAGGAGCCCATGGGAGGGGCCACCCAGCCGTCAGAGGGATGGGCCTCGTCAATGTACACCAACAGGAAATCAGCCACGTCACTGAAGTCCTCAACCAACTGCCGGAAAGCTGGCAGGTGGCTGATGAAGGGGGGTCAGGTGGCTGAGCCGAAGTTGACCACCAGGGGGCGATCCGATGACTCAAAATCCAGAAGGTGGCATTCTTCTTCATTTCGGGTCCTAGGTCCTTGCGGCATATTCGTCATGTTACCGAGACCGCCGCTCCAGCGAGAAACATCAGGCACCTTCACCAGTTTGGAGTTTGGTGCATCGCAGCCAAGTTTCACCTGAGGAGGTAGAAACAGGAGTCAGTGTTTATTTGAGCAAAGCCGTAATCAAAGAGATGCACCGTGGGCTCAGTCTGTTAACAGACATATTTGTCAACCAGATGTGTTCAAGGTAAAATCTAAGACTTTATCTTTGCAGTTGTGTTCAGCATAAACATTTAAAGTTACAGTTTAAATAATGATTGGGTCACTCACAAATTTCAAAATAAAACACTCAACTATGCTTCTACCATTACAAGAAGAAAAAATAGTCACTTTTATTTATAGTCTACCCAGAAAGTAAAGATCTTTAAAAGCCAGGGCGAGATCTGGAAATGAATCAGTGACTTTGAAACTTGATGTATTTAATTCTGTGAGAAGACAAAGAAATGTTTCCACTCTCCTTGATTTAATATTTCCATTTTATCAAAGAAAAAAGATATTTAGAATTATCAAAGATATGACTCGATTGAAACGAGGTATTTTAAATATAACTGCACTGAAGATGACAGGGAAAAACAAATAATAAGTTGAACAAATTAAATACAGGTGAAGCCCAATGTTGTAGTTATCGCAAGATGAGCATTCACCATAAACAAATTCAAAAGTCTGAAATAATCACAATTAAAAATAAGTATTATAATATTTAAAGAAGTACATTTTTACACATATCATGAAAGGTGATCACAGAGAACAGGACCACATCTCTTCACCCTCACAGCCTTATATAACTGAAACTATATTATCTGTCATAAGAAGCATATTCTATATTCTGTTTATTTGTCATTTATCTTTAAGTGTACACATAAACGAGACAAAATGCTGTTCTCCCATGGCCCAAGCGTGTTTGTCAGAAAAGCACATGTAACATATAGACTTATAAATATACCTGAGATATCCACTAAGGAATAAACCCGCTTTCAGATTGATGACAGTGCGCGTCAGGATGTCTTATTATGATTCCCACTAAATGTATCCACGTTACCTGCTTGTATGCGTCCAGCAGGAAGCCGTTCCAGATGGAGCGCAACCCCTCGGAGGTGAGCATGCGGCGCCACTCTCCGGAGCCCGCGGACCGGGAGCAGCTGAGCAACGACACGGCGCGCTTCGCGAGCACCACGGAGTCGTAGAGCGCGAGGAACAGACAGTTTGAGAAGAAGCCAGGTAAAATCTGGAGTGTCACGAGCAGGTCCACACTTGCCACTCCCATTATCTCTCTTTGAGCGTTCATATGACCGGCTGGCAGTTATTCCAAACTGCTCTGCATGACGCGCAGCCCTCCGTCGAAGGTCCTGGTCGCTTCCTTCATTGTTAACCTCTCTGATCCATGGGCTGGTCAAGACTCGGTGCAGAAAGTGAGGGAGGTGAATGAAGTTGTTTCTGGTAAAGCGCACGCCTCAGTTCTTTGCCCTCCAGCTGCCCAGTGCCGTGCGTAATGACGCTCGATCGCCGCAGCTCGATAACTCTCTACAAAGTGACGACCAGTGAAGTTCAAATTAAAAGCTTCACTGCTTATCTTTTAAGCTGACGTCAGATTAAGAGCAAACCCTATGTAACCTCCTTCTTCTCGTTTACTCCCCCCTCATCTGCACGTGGACTTTCCTCTTTTTGTACTGTTTTGTGCATTTTTTTTTATTTTACGACCCAGTGGAAACAGCTAGTGTATTGCCTAGTGCATGTCAACACAATTAACTACAAATTCAAAGGTTGTAAACACGATTTTATCATATTTCCTGCAGGTTTTTGGTACGGAATTTTTCGGAGGGTTCAAAGCCTGGAAGAAATGTAATTTTTAGTTTCGCTGGAGAAAGAAAGAATGAGAGAAAAGTCTAACTTTGTGTTAAAAAAATACTTTAAATATGACTTTTTTTTGTTTCTTTAATTTTACTTACAATTTCGATTTAAACTCAATATATATACATACAAAAAAATCCTCTCAATCCTTTTTGTCAATACCTAACCCAGGCTTTCCCAACCTTGGGGTCTCCTGAAATGTGCATGTATTGAGCAATACAAAATATGTTGTATATTGACAACAGGCTACTGGGGCCATAGCCAATGTCAAAACAAGAAACCTGCAGAGTCTCCATCTGTCTGTCATCCATTGTGCAGAAATGTCATCCCAGCCTTTCTTCTTCTGTCCACAAAAATAAACACCAAAAAGCCTGAATGTGCTCTAAAGTGAATGTTTACTTTCAACACAGTAGAGAAACTATTACATGCTAATTTGAGCAACAAGCTGTTTGTGTTTTGAATGTCTGGGGTCGCCAGAGTTTTGTGAAGTCAAAGGTTGGACACAACTGATCTAACCTATTTTTATACTGTGCATGTAATATCTGCAGCCAGAGACCTTCACTCAAAGTTTGCTAATCAAAGGCCAGCATGGAAAATCAAGACTGAGCTAACATGTCAAAAATATAAGAATAATTTAAAGGGTCAAAACATTTTCAAAGTGTGTCAAATGCAGTCACAAGAAATAAACACGTTGCAAAGTGAAACAGGGTGGAATGATTGTGAGTTTAGGAGGAACACTGAGGCTCTGATGATTTCTTGTGCAACACTGACTCACTCGGAAAGTTTGACTTTTCATCTGTTTTGTGCTATTTGTCATGCAGTGCAGGAGAAAGCTTGACTGATGATGCACAGCTGTAGTTTCATCCTCATGATGAGTCTGAGTTACTGCATGCAAAATGGCCAAAAGAGCTTTCCAGATTCATCATCATTCTGACACTTTTTTTTATTTATATATATCAAAACCATGTTATTCATCTTTTTCTGGGCCTTTGTCTTATGACTAACACGACCTGTAGCGTTCAACCTCATTAAAATGGATCTCCGGTGAGTGTAGTAAATATTATTTAAATTGATTAAAATAAGATGCTTCCTGTATCTGCAGAAAATCTGCAAAAATATAAAACATATTTTCTCTCCTCTCTGCAAGAGAGATCCAAAAATAAAATGATAGCATGAGTGTAGCTTCCAAAACGTAGTTACCCTTTAGGTTTGAGCAGACTTTAAACATTTGAAGCTACATCAAGAAAACAGTAACAAAAACAATGTCGGCACACCATCTGTATTGTTTTAAGGGTAATTCAATTCTGGCTTGCATATACGGACTTAAACTGTTTTATTTTCACTCTAATTCTTATTGCATGCAGACAATTAACAGACACGTAGCTACCATTTAGACCTAAATATGTCTGGTGTTTTGTTGTCCTGCTTTATAGGTATTCATGTGCTTTGCTAGGTTTACACTATTGCTGTCCTGTTTTAATGCATGCCTCATGTCTTTGACTTTTCAGTGTTTCTTTGTGCTTTAAGATGATTTATAACAAGAAACTTCAAAGACATGTTTTGGGGAGCTCTGAGACTTCTTTAATTTTGTTGAAAAGGAGGATAATATGTGACCTTTAAAGGGGCTATATGTAACTTTCAAAAATACTGCATTTGTAGCAATACTGCATGGCTGTCAGGCGAACTGCACCAGTAACCTGTTGCTCGCTCGTCATATGTGCTCGTACGTACACAAACGAGCATCAACATGGCCCCTGAAACACTGGATATTTACCAGCATAATGTTTACAGAGGAGGTAAGTGGTCATACACATGTGAGAGTCTGTGAAGGAGTCTGTGTGTCTCATTCTCCATCCTACAAACGACAGTCTCGGCAGGCACTGCCTGAGAGCAGGAGTGTGTGATGAGTTTGTCCCCCTGTGAGAGCTCCTAGGACGGATATAAGTGTGGTGAAGGCGGCCTCTGGCTGTGCAGGTGAAGACCGGGAGTGTGTGATGAGTTTGTAGTTTGTACTGTTGATTTCTGTAAGCGGAGCGGAGTGAGGAGGACGTTGAGAATGCAAATAAAATGACACTGCCTGGAGCTTTAGCGGAAAATCGGACCCGGGGCAAATTGTATACAGGCAACACAGATAGACAGTGAACATCTACTTTTTCACATCAGTTAAACGTTCGCTTATTAATGGGCGATAAAAAACGACTTATACATGTAAAAAGTTACATATATATGTAACTTGTAGCTATATATAAATCATTAGGCCGTTAGGCAGTTCGCCTGACGCATGCAGCACCAACAAGAGATGACAATGTTTATAGAAATATTTTCCATCTCATGCAATGACTATTTTGTCTATTTAAGTTTTTTGACATTTAAAAAATACTAGGACTGCAAAATGTTCCAAGTAAAATGTTCATAGTCGATCTAGCTCGGTCTGCATTAGTTCTTTCTTCATCTTGAACTTTGCAGTTTTGCCACTTTGCCTTCAGGAATATCATAAAATATCAATTTGACCTTTAGGCCAAGATGTTAAAATGTGCATAAACTGGATTTTTCTTTTTAGCAGGCAGAGAAATGCAGCCTAAAAAAGCTTTGGGTAAGTCTATTTGTGGGTAAAATATAGATATATAATGATAGTATATAGTAGAGAGTGGATTAACTGTATTCTGACCTTTGAAATAATCTCCATGCAGGTAGAATGTCAGCATCAAAAAAGAGTGAAAACCTTAAAAAACTGAGACAACATGACGCTAGCTGAGAACAAAGCTGCAACCTCCAGAGTTGATTTAAGAAGCCAAAGCAGAAGTGCAAAAAAAACTGCAGTTCTACAAGTGTCCACTAGAGGCCGGCACCAAGAACCTCGAGGACACATCCACACCTCATGTTAAAATGCAAATGTTGACAACAGGACTAAACATGTTTACAGCCTGGTACCAAAATGATTTAGCTCACGTCTTTCTCAGCACACACTGTAGGTTGTAATTTTTTTAATAACTCAACTGTTTTGATTTTATAAAGGACAAGAGTTATACATTATTAGGGGCGTGACTGATATGATTGCAGGCAGGTGTGTTGTAGCTGTTCGTCAGGAGGCTGAAGACTCCACCTCTTCGCCTGTTACTTGATCGTTAGATAAGTTAGGTTGATGCAGCAATATGGTGACCATCATCTTTGGGCTTCAAAAATCTCCTTCAGTTACCGATGGGTGACGTCACTGAGACTACATCCCTGTTTTATACATGCTATGCTGAGTTTATGGACATTTAACATTTGATCACCTTTTACACATTTCAGGCGAAGTAAACAGAATGGAGTAGTGTGACCCTTTTAGCAACATTTTGTTATCCAATTTTAAAAGGAGTTGAATAATCCCCCCTCCCCCCCCCCCAACACACTGGCAGCAGCATTACTAGGCCAAGGTTTGATGCCATGTCTTTTGTCCACTCAGGCTCACATCCGAACTGCCTCATGCTCGTTGCCAAACCCCGGCCAGACTGCTGCTGAAGCCCCGCCCTCTGCATGTGAAATGTCCCTCCAGCCTGGCACAGACCATGACCTCCAGGGTGACCCACATAAAGGCCAAAGAGAGGTGAGGTCATGTTGGTTTTATTCAAAAAGCAGACAAACAGAAAGAAACAAGAGGTGTTTATTAATAGCAGGAAAATTGAGGTGTCTGCTTTTTTTTTTTACAGCAAGAAAATGTTTTCGGATATCTTTTTTATCATTTATTCGTTTAAGATTTTAAAAATGTTTTAGTGTGTGTGTGGCTTTACAGAAAGAGAGGTGGAATAATAAACATAAAAATACCAACTATCCTTTTCACTTAAAGATTCTACCTGTAAGAATGTTTAAAAGAACCTCTATGGAGCATGATGTAAGGATTGTTTAAATATCAGGGATGTCAGCATTAACTAGTTAATCACGATTAATCAAGGTCTAAAATCGCGATTAATCTCATGCTGTTTTGTCCCTTCAGGCTCACCGTAGATACTCGTCCTCAGTGTCTCCCTGTAGTCTCAGTGATGTTAAAGAAGGACACTGCTGCATCTTTGAATGTCTCATTTCACTTTAACAAACTCTCAGACAGCTCAGCTGACGAGTCCAAAGTAAAATCCTCCTCATGACATCACACATTGACCTTTGTTACCATTACTCTGAGCTGTTTATGTTGTAACCTTTGATCTACAGTACTACAAGGTCCTTATTTTATTTCAAAATAAAAGCCGGGTTGAATTCAAACAGCCAGTAAAGTTCTCTCAGTTAAAGGCAGTAAAAAAATTCAAAATAAAAGCTTACATTTTTTTTTATTGCAAACTAAAGGAATTTGAAACATGCAATTAACTGCGATTCATTATTGACATATAGCCAGGTAATTGTTTTAATAAAACAAGTTATATACGCCTCCTTTTACTGAGTGACTTTCTTTGTTGTGTTTCATGAATGTTGCTGAGTAACTCAAGTTTCTGTGTCATAACTTGCACAAACATGAACAAACTAAGATGCATTAGTGTTGTTTACATATAACAGTTTACATTACAACCAGAATCTTATACATATGTTCTTTATCTCAAAACATTGTCTGCAAACAGAGAATAGCTGCTTCAGACATCAAACTGAAAAAACGAACAAGCGGCTTTTACAGAAGAAGCGGTTAAAAAGTGATTCTGCAACATCTTAAGATGTAACAACACTCTGCTTTGAAACAACCCGACTCTGAAGATGAAGAACTTGGTGCAGTTCTTCTTTAGGCTACAGACTTAGACTTCCTACAATAATTTCAATGATTAGCGTGGACTTCTTTTGTGCTACAGATTTTCTGAGGTCTGGGGTGCAGCTGTGAGACTTCCACTCCTATTTATTTTTCAATGTCCAGCTTTGATCTGTATTTTGTGTAGATTGAGGGTTAGAAAAAAAACCCTCTCACACAGGTAGGACGTGGCAAAAGGAAGTAGTGTGATTCTCTTTATTACTCCTTGAGGGTGATACGACTTGTTTGTTTATTGCTTGTCTTTGTTTTAGTAGTTGTGACGTCTGGTGCAGATTCATTGTTAGCCTTAAAGGTCACATGTGCAAAATACACAAAGTAGAAATATGTGTCCCTAGTCTGTCTACAAACCCCCTTATAATGAGAAAAGTCCATCCTCTCCGTCTTTTGCCTGCTCCACTTTTCAGAAAATGTGTGCTCAAACAGGCCGTTTGGAGATTTTCCCTTCATGACATCACAAAGGGCAGTAACCCCTCCCCCAGGTGGGTGACACTCCCACAGCTAGGTGTTTGTTCTCTCACCGTAAACAATAGGGCATGGCGCGAGAAAGCCCAAGCTTTATCCCCTTCCTGAGAGGGGCGTGGTCAGACACAGCTCATTTACATTTAAAACTACAGACACAGAAACAGCCTGTTCTGAGCAGGGCTGAAATAGAGGGGTTTATAGGCATGATCAAATACAGGATCAGAGTGGATTTAGAACAAGACACTTCACACACATGTTTTGGGGAGCTCTGAGACTTATTTAAACTGGTCGAAGAGGAGGAGAATATGTGACCTTTAAGTTTACCTGGAAGTCTTTCTTTATATTGCACCTTTCAAAGATAAAAATATGAAGCCACATGTGCTTCACAAAAGAATATACATAAATGTATAGATAAAATACAATTACGAAGACATTCAAGTAAGAACAATATTTTTTTGTTTGGGCAAGGCTTCACTACGCCAGTCTGACCACCCAATGGTCTCTGGACAGTGAAAATGGAAATTGGGGCGAGAGAGTGGGGAATGACATGTTGGGAAAGGAGCCACAGGTCAGATTCGAACCTGGGACGCCTCCAATATACGAGGGCTACAGCCTTCATGGGGCGTGCAAACTAACCACTCAGCCCCTGCCCCCCCGCGGAGCTATTTTAACCAAGATGAAAAGTCTATAAGTTAATTTTCTTTCCTAGTATTATCGGCTTTCTTAGTACAGCATTTATTCTGTGAATGGACTGACTGGATTGTTCCATAACACATGTCTCTATACAGATGCCAGATGTGTACTCAGTAAACAGGCCGTATCAGTCTGAAAGCAGACAGTGTGCCTGGGACCATTAACAAGAAGACTGCAACTGCGTGCCAACATCTTAACTGAATTTTCGGTAGATGTTTGGGATAATGTGTCCTCGTTATGACATGGAGCAACGAGTTCATTCAAAATATGGTCTTAATTTTAGGAAACATGAACCCAATGCTGCATGTTTTAACTGTTATAATTACATACATCCTTAGAACCTGAAGGAACTGTAGCAATAAGCAGCTGGACCAGCGTATCAGAGGGACAGGTTTTCTGCTCTAGGCAGCAACATCAGCGTACATCAGATGATCGAGGTACAATATCTATAACCTTTTACCTGTAACTACCTACATCTGAACTTTAGCACCAGTACAACCTTGATCGTCATGTCATTTCAACTGATCTCTAAAAGTCAGTGATTAGGTTTTCTCGGTAGTCTGATCTAAATAGCAATATTTTGTCATTGCAATATCTAATTAAGTTGGTTTTATATTTGCACTTTGAGGTTTAAGAGACACAAAGATACCGACACTCTCACAGCGCCCTAACAGGATTCAGTGGCAACACGCAGGATTTGTTGACACATCGACATTATGCAATCGATGAGGGTATCCTTGAACAGGGAATCAACTCAATGGGAATGTTTTAAATAACATGAACTTTGAGTGAGGTGCGGTGATTCAATCCAAACAAACATTTTCAAACCACCATGACACTGAACTTGATAAAGCTGGAGTAAAAATGTAACAATCTTTACTAACATTTCTTTAACATATTTTTTAAATGTGATGACTGCATGATGGGGTTTTTTTTATGAAATACTAACTGTTTATAGGAGATAGAGCATGGAAGTGGAGGGATCAATAAACTTGACACAGGGTGCTGGACTCTATTACCAACCCCTTCAACCCAACCCTCACCTGGGTAAATATGTAACAATGAGTAAGTCTGTGCAGGTGGCATAACCTTATATAATGTTACGAAAGAGCTGGGAAATATTTAAAGAGATCTGCACAGTGTTTACCTTCAGATTGACCTTGATGCTTATTTGCTTTCAGATATTTTGCAGAATTGTTGTGTTTCATTGTGCAGATACGACAGGGGTAACCTCCTGTACCACCACATGAGAAAGTATGTCCATAATGTTAAAGCAACACTTTTATATGTTCAAGTAAAATATTTCAGATCAAGACAGGAAGTTAGATTTCTTTGCAATAAAAAAATATTTTTCAGTTGAAAACATTGGCTGTAACTCATAACAGAAGTTTGAATGTATTCAATACAGCCAGTTTATTTTTAATGTTAAGTATTTCTCAGTGAAAACAAACTCAAACTCTAACGAGAAACTTCATTTAAAAATGTAACTTAAATGTTAAAATCTTGTGAAAAGGTCAAAAATGAATAAAAAATCATAATAACAATAATTTCCAAAACTGCTGCAATGATCGGGTTGCACTAAAAACATATAACCGAGTATCATCTGCGTAAAAACGACACAATTAACAAGAAAAGCTTCTGATTTTCTGGCCAGAGGGAAGCATGAACAAATAAAAAATACTCGGACTGAGAACAGACCCCTGAGGTATCCCAAACAACAGGACAAATATTTACCCAGAGAGAGAGAACAAAAGAAATTAGGTACTAGGTTAGATACTAACACATGATACTAACACATGTTCTCCATGCATTAATGAGGATGGAGTGATCATCTGTTAAAAAGATGGCGTTATCCCTCATATCAGACTTTTTTGTAAACAAAGTGTTCTTAACGTATTACCATTAGGGTAGAGGAAACATGAACTGAGTCCCATTTTATTCAGCCACATTTCAAAGTCAGCATGACAGGCTTTAAGAATAAATGATGCTAATCCTTGTTATTGTGCATACACAAGAATCAAGGAAGGGCGTTAAACAAGCCTACATTCTGGGGTGGTGCACAGTAAGATGGAGAGCATGGGCTTTTTCCCATGCATCATAATCTGTTCTTTTTAACCTAATATCTTTGATAAAGTCAGTGGTGGCTGGTGCATTGTTTTCAAAGGGGTGCTAATGGGCTTACAGAATGTACGATTGAGGTAATTTTAACTTAGGATACGATCTGTTTTACTTTACATTGTAATGAAATAGATTGTTTCTTAAGATAACAGATGTGAGTTACTTTCTTAGCATTTCTACAGTCTGTAAAGCTACTGCTTTTTCATTGGCCAGAAGTCAGCGGCCTGTGGGCTGAATTAATTTAACCCAAATGATCAGCAAATGGCGTGCCATGACACCTGTCACGCATTTAAATTACTGAAGGGAAAGGGGACTGGGGAGTAAAAAATGTTTTCTTTTTTATTGAACTACTAGATTTTTCACCAACATTTTAAATATCTGTTGTAACTTATTTGGAGAAGACATGCCTCATCTTTATGGTATAAAAAGAAAGGATTTCGCCCATTTATACTAGCTATCCGTAGATAAAGAGGTGTAAATATTGTCAGCCTACGCACTCACAGCCATTAAGATTCACGCTGCTCTGAGCTCTCCTTGTTAACGTTAAACAGGAGGCTAATTTCCCTTAGTCATAACTCATGTTAGCTAGCAAGCCAGATGACTAAACCACCTGAGGAAGGGTTGATGCTCTACCACTTACTTCAGCAACACTGCTACCTGTCGCTTCTGTATCTGTGGTTACCTGCTGATGGGAAGCCAATCTCATGCAGGGATTTGGGATGAACTCAAATCATTTTTGAGGTATGAAATAAGGCAAAGGTAGAAGAATATGTTTGACATTAGAAGAAATCCTGTAAAAAATAAAAACTCTAGTAAGGCTGGTGCATGCAGAGTTTGAATGGGCATGATGCGCCTGATAGTAATAATTGGCTAAATCGGATTAGCTATTACTTTGTGTGTGTGTCAGTGGCCAGTCACAGCAGGCTACTGCAAGAGATAACCTTGGGAAAGGCCGTGTTGACCAGACATAAAATCAAATAAATCTCATTCACACAAAATAAATAGCTAGATCTCTCCTGCTGATTTGACTGTCTGCTTTGAAGCTCACTATTGGCTGTTGGATGTTTGCTGTCTGTCTGTCCTTTCAGACAGGT
Source organism: Tautogolabrus adspersus (assembly GCA_020745685.1). Taxonomy (NCBI): domain Eukaryota; kingdom Metazoa; phylum Chordata; class Actinopteri; order Labriformes; family Labridae; genus Tautogolabrus; species Tautogolabrus adspersus. The sequence continues at coordinate 3,947,335 of CM036552.1, read as the reverse complement.
CAATACTCTTTTCATACTCGCTGCCAGTGACCCAGCCAAACAGAGGAGCTGATGAGACTTTAGCTGGCACGAATCAGCAACAGAGTAAGAGAAGCCAAGTAAGTCCTATACTGTCAGAGTGACAAGCCTTACATTTATCAAAGAGCTGTCGGAGTGCTGTTACCTGGTGCACCTACATTTTCTTTTGTATTAGGAACAGGTGGAAGCTGAACTCCAATTTGCTGCTAATGGCTAACTGCAACCCAATAATGTTCAGATCTCAATAGAAATAAACGAGAGGTGTGTTACTCTACCATTATCCTGTAAGGTTGTCAAAATTATCCATAATTTTCGAGACCACCTGATAGCTTTGCTAAATTGCACAAATTCTTGATACGTTTTGAAATGTTGCAAATTTAATTGTGCAATTTAGACAGTGTGCAGCTGGTTCCTGCAATTTTTGGTTAAATACCCCATATTTTACACATTTTCACCTTTCATGTTGTCAGTCTGCGAAACCTTTGGAGTAGCTTTGTATGATTTGCAGCTCAAAAAATCTTTATTTACGTACAAACAGTTGCTCCTCTAGTGGGGCTGCACAGTGGCACAGTGGTTAGCGCTGTTGCCTCACAGCGAGGAGGCTCCTGGTCTAGTCGGGCAGGGCCTCTTTGTGTGGATTTTGCATGTTCTCCCCGAGACATCAGCCCTGTGATTGACTGGCAAACAGTCCAGGACCCCGTCTCTCCCCATGACAGCTGGGATCGACTCCATCCCACTGCGACCCCAAAATGGGAAAAAGCGGTAAAGATAAAAGGATGCTCCTAGTGACAAAACTCAAAGAAAGATGATCATGAACAAAAGTGACAGCGTTGCACAATGACGTCAAACAGAGAAGAAACCGGCGCACAGTGTGACGTTAAAGCCCAAAACTCAGTTTTCCCCGTCTACACATTAACACCTTAAACAGAGTTTCTGAAAATCTTCACCCTGGAAGGAGTTTTCCAAAAGGTGTTTTTAGTGACCTAAAACGCCGTTTGCGTACGAAAATACACGCCTATACGCGTGGACTAGGCCTGAGGCATGCATGTGGTAACCTGCACAGGTGGCTCTAATCACTGATTAAAGGCCCTTTACATGCTGATGTAACTATGAGCTGATTGAACTGTCAGCAGGTAAAGAGACTACTGTGCAGGTTGTGTTTCAGGGATTTGCTATAAACTTTGAAAGTACGCCTCACAATCCAAGATACTTCCAGTGTTCATGATAACTCAATGTCTGATGGATTCTATGATCAGACTGAGTGATTTCACTTCTTTCTTTGCCCTTTTTATCACAAAGACAATCTTGATTCTTTTTTTCTCTATCTTTTTTTGGATCAACCAATCACGGCTTTTGAAAAAAAATGTGTCAAACCTGGAAACTGGGTCAACCACGCCTCCTCACTGAGATAAAAGTTTCTGTCTCTTCCTTGCACAGCGTTGCTCTTAGAGTGTTCCTAAATCACTCCTAAAATAAAAATCCTTTCTAGAATTGTTTAGGCTAAGTTCAGATCTCTCCGTGAGGATTGTCAGGATGTTTGTGAGTACGGGACCTGGATTTCAGGCAGTGTGAGTGGACAAAGGATCGACAGCCAGGTTGCAGATATCTGCCACCAGATGTTGCAAAGCGACCTCTTCATCACTGCTCTGTGTGTTTCAAAGCAGAATCAGTGGTTTTTGTCACCCTGTGTTTAAAATCAAAAGGGATCTGAGGTGGAAAAAATACCACAATGTTACAGATGTAATCAGGTGTTATAGTACAGGTTAGAATAAATGATGAACACAGGGATCAGCAGTTTGCATTCACTGACATAATGTACTCTCTATTTCTAACAAATGTTTATTAGAGTTTTTAATTAGACCAATTCATTTACACATCAAAATAATATTGCTCAGCACAAACTGAATTTTGTTGTTGTTGAATTTTAAATACTTTATTAACCACTGAGGGAAATTCTGGTTTTACACTCTGTTATTAAGAGACATGCTTCTCACACACTAAGGCCCGAATCACACACATGCACAAACAGGACCTGTGGACATGCATTAGTGGAGAGATGTCAGAGTGGGGCTGCTACGCAGGGAGCGCACCAGAGCAGAGCAGTTGGGGGTTTGGTGCCTTGCTCATGGGCACCTCGGAAGTACTTGAAGTGCCCTGGCAACTCCCCAGCTACCAGACCAAATTCAGTCCCGAAGGAATGAGCTGCTGCCGCCCCCATATGTTGTATGATCAGATACATTTGTCAGCATGAAGCGAGACAGTGTGTGCGAGCCTTTTTTCATTGTTTTTAAATGTTACCCTCCTCCGACACACCTGTCACACATTCAGGTGTGCAGAGATTTTTATTTTCAAGGGTACAAATTTAGGAAAACTTTTAATAAGGTTACCTTTTTTCTTAGTTTTAATACTATATTAAACTGGAATCACTGAACTGCTACAGGGACAGAGTGGAGCAGGTATACTGTTAAAATAAATACGTTTGTCTCCATCAGATATGTCACGATATAGAGTTAAATATCAAACATCAAAATATTGATTTAAGTCAGGATCTTGGAGTTTGTGTGGATTTTGGTGCCCTCTTGTGGTCAAAGTATGTAGCATGGAGTCCAAATAAGAGCACTGGTACGGGGATGTGGATTTGGTCATCTTTAAAAGTCAGTCTGGATCAGGTCGATCATATCTAACATTTCTTTTAAAAACCAGACTCACAGTAAAATACGTTATCTGATCCTGGATAGCATTAAAGGTAAATCAGACCACAAAGGCTGAACCCTAATGTCGTGATCAAATTACCCTCCATGAATTATTGTACTGTCTGGCCACAAAACCATAATGTCATAAATAGTTGATGTCACCGTGTTTGCTGCTGGTCTAGATTTATCCTATGACTGTGTATTTTAGGAAAGGAGGTCAATGATATTTGTGCACATTTGTGTGTGTATGCGTGTGTGTGTGTGGCTGTGTCTGTGTGTGTTGGATGAGTCTAAAAGGTCAAATACATGTATATGAGCCAAATGCTTGTGAGTAGTTGTGTGTGTCACGTTGCTTTGACGCTTCCAGAGGGAGGTCAGGTGATGTTTTGCCTCAGATGAAGAGACGGCTGAGGCTGCAGGGAGACAGATGGACAAACAGCAGCAGGTGTGCGAGCAGAAGAAAGACTCCTCAGTGAGGCTCTTTACTCACACTGTGACCTTGTGGCTTTAGCTCTGCATAACATTAAGGATGTGTCCATGACAAAAACATCTTCATGTCTCTGTTGCAACGAAAAGATTTGAAGCACTGTAAAGAAATAAACATAGAGAATCACTGTAACCTTAAAGGTACAGTATGTAGAATTGCATGCTAATGTTTACAATAAAATATCTAACTTCAATTAAAAATTGACTAAACCCGTTATATATATTTTTTAGTTGAGTACTTACATTACCTCAAATATTTCTAAAAGTTATCAACGCCAGAGAAATCCGTAATTTTATAGTTGTAACGGGACGTGTCTTGGCGGCCGCCATGATCGACAGGAAAGTTGATCGTTGTCAAGGAAACACCTGATGTTACAACAAAGACCGCTGCATAGGCTAACGCTAGCTGCTACTGAAAGCTGCCGTTCTGTCGCTGTATGTGCTGCTGTGATATAAAACGTCATGTAAATTATACTTGGATACATCGTCAGTACACATATTGTCTCTCTCATGTCGGTTTCGCCCGTTCGTATTGATTCAACATGGAGTTTGTTCGTTTTTACTCCCATGATACACTGCGAGCCTCGACATCATCTTTTGTTATTGCTTTGATTGAGAGCCCCCTAGCGGCGGATTTTACATACTGTGCGTTTAAATTAGATGAGCATGTTGATACAAAAGAAGATGATTTTTGATACTGAAGAAGATCCTTTGGATGGAAACGTTGCCCTTAATAAAGTTTTTGCTCATTGGGAGCTGAACAGAACAGTGTTTCCCTTTTTCTGCAGTTTATACCTGTTTTTTCCTGCACCTGTATGCAATTTGCTTGGATGTGCGCACACTAGTCTTTTTAATTTCACTAAGAATCCTTGAACTCTGGCAGCATTGACATAAAGAGAGTGACACTATCTTTAAAGGCATAATATGTGACATTCTGAATATTAATAAGGCAAATATTAAATATACCCGAGATCAATATATAGTGGATTAGAGAGTGAAGTTAAACTCCCTGTGGATTGTTGTTCTTGGCTCTGTGTTCACATTGAAGGGACAGCCCTTCAGCTTGTTTCACTCAGAGGCTCAAACATGGGTAGTTGAGTTTGTACGAAATCAATCCTTGTCCAACCGTTAGCACAGCCACCACGTGTGGGAAGAGCGATGGCCCCGCCCACTCAGGGAAGCTGTGCCTAGGTGCATTAATACAGATTGTCGTCTCAAGAGAACGACTGAAGGAGAACCAACAAACTCCCCAAACCTGAAAAAGAACTTTCTATGACCTAAAAAGACAAACATAACAATTGAATCAACTTTAAGATGCATATAATCACATGAAATTAATCAAAGAATACTGTTTTCAGATGTTTATTGGCGCTCATCATCTGCTGTCTCTGTCCCTTCTAGTGAAACAGATCAAGAGGGGAGGGGGCAGCTTGAAAAAGAGCATTTGTCTTGATGGGAAAATCTGCTCTTTAAGAAAAACAGTCGAATGAAAGACATGGTGCCTCATTTATGGACTTTTTTAAGTCTGCCATTGATACAAATTTTAGACTCATGGGATGGCGTGAATTAACAGTTATTCTTGCCCTGTTTGTCGCCACCTGCTGGATGTGTGTAGCGCACATGAAGGGAAAAGCCAATTGAGGAAAATGCCCCCTCCTTGTTGTTCCATCGGCTAAAACGAATACGACCCAGGTTGTGTTTATTGCGGTCACCTTTGTCTTGATACAGGTTGTGCAGACTCTGTGAAGCATTGCCCTTTGAATCTGGCTCCATATATTGAGTGATTCTATATAAATGTTACCTTTGTAATACTTTGTGTGTACACACTTGACTGTCTCTTAGTAACCTTTTAAGTATGTGTCGGCAGGAACATGATGTCCCGAAAACAAAGTAGAAAGGGTAAATTAGTTCAGATTGTTTGGGTTTGGCTTTAGTTTTTAAAAGTGCAATTCCTTATGTGGCCACTTGAGGCTTTCTCTAAAAATGATAATTCCAACATAAAGCAGAAATAAGTGTAAAGCCTGGTACAAAAAAGGTCTCTACATATTATTTGTATTTTGTTGACAATTTTATTTTGGGTCCATTTTGAGGTTATTTTACCGTTTTAAATATTATGGTTAGAAGTTATGCATAATTATGGGCGTGGACTCGCTGATTGACAGGTGGGATCTGATGGCTGTCTTCTAGGTGTCACCCATAAAACAAGGACATAGTGTAAGATATGTCACCCATTGGTCTCTGAGAGGTCTTTTAAAGCCCAACAATGGCGGCCGCCATATTGGAAATGCTATCGCAAACTAACTTTCTGTCTACCTCGTAATCGGTAAAGGGGTGGAGCTAAAAAAGTTAATAAAAGAATTAAACCCGATACAGTTTTTACAAAAAGGAAATGAGCTTTTAAGACCAAAAGTGTTTATGATCCAGGCTGTAAACATATTTATTTCTGCTGTAAAAATTGGCATTTTAATATGGGACCTAATGGGGATTCCTTTGCTTTTTGCAGCCAGCCTCAAGTGGACAGCTTAGGAACTGCAGTTGCACATCTGAATTGGCTTCATTTTTAAACATCAGAGGCTGCCATTGGTGTCACCTCAGGTAATTTAAAAAATGTTGATCAAACCACTGAGCATGGGAAAATGCACACTTTCCTGTCTTTATGGTTACCATCATGGCTGTATTGTGGAAAGGCCAGACTTGTCATAAGTGCAGATACCAGCTTAATTTCCTCATTGTGGGAGACTGAGGGCACAGGCAAGTAACTATAAGTTAAAACACATAACATTTTATTCCTTTCAATGAAACTTAATTGGAGTCAAGTAGAAAAACAAGCCACAACATTTTTGGCAGGTCACAATAGCGTGCTGTTGGCAAATTTGCTCTGTGTGGTTGCGATTCAACATAACATTTTATGATTGTAATTTCAAGAAAGTGCCGAATGGCCATTTTCGATAATAGTGCCCTGTTGACACCTAAACTTTTCACAGAACAAAATAGTGCAAATGGGAATTCACTAAGAATAGACTGCGGTCGCTAATAGCACCAAAATTTGAGCATGATTTGCGTTGCTATCTGCTCCATCTCAAGGTCTAATTTACAAAGCATATAGCGCCGATATTCAAGCACAAACATGCCCATATGTTTTTCCAGCTCAGTGAATTTTGCTCTAGTTTTGTGTCTGATTGTGGAGAGAAACTATCTGCACCTCCATTCTCTGCGAGGAGCTGCACTTTCTTGCTGACAGGGCACATAAAGATGATGAGCTGGGAGGTGAGGAAAACTTTTTCAAGTTTATCGAGAGGCCTGACTTAAAAATGTGAAAAATGCAGAGTGGGATTTTCTGGCACAACTTCACTGATTACCAAAGTGCATGAAGAGTGAAAGGTTTGAAGAGGTCAAAAAGCTCCAGAAACACTTCTTCTACAGTATGAAGATGAAATGTGGAAAATGAAAAAGTTTCACCGTTTAAAACAAAGCTTCCTCCCTTGATGTAGCACAAGGACAGGAAAAAAACAGCTCCAGACTGTCCCCACACATTTGGATGAAATGTGCCGTATCTGGCTGTCATATAGCTTTAAAGATTGCATGTGACACCTCTCATGAATTCTGCAGCGCAGTTACCACCAACTCTCTGCAGACGATAACTTTTTCACCCTAATTATGCATGGCTGTTATAACTTAAAGAATTTGTTGATTTTTGCAATGAGGCTGATTTGCATTGTTTTTTTCTTCAAATGACTGCACAGTAGCTCATTTAAATACCCGCAAACAGCACTGGCGCACAGAGATGATGTTTGCCGTGCAGTGCAGTTATGGGGTTCATTAAACCCTAGACAGTGATTTTTTTACACCTTTGCACAGGTTTAGTAGGCGCAAAAGCTGCTGAATATTTTGTTACTCAGGCCAATAGGATATTGCAGCAAGTGTTATTATACATCCTTCTTCTTTAGTGTGTGAGTGTGATGCTACTCTACAGTAACGGTCACCTTCCCTGCTGTGATCTTTAGAGGGTGTTTGGAGCAGGTGGTGGAGAAGTATGGTCTCAGGGTTTCGTTCCACTGCTGCTTAAAACGATGAATCAGGGTGTTATCACTGGCATCAGAGAATGTCAGACACCCTCTCTCCCAGTCCAGCTGAATCCTAACTTTGCGTGGCTTACGCCTCAGTCTAATGGGGGCGCTGTGGCCAGGAGAGGCCTGGTACTCCCCAGAGGAGAGGGAAACAGTCCACAGGCCACTACCAGAGTCTGTGTCTGAGTCTGCGGCAGGACTGAGGTTAAGATCGGAGTTGGACCAGTCTTTTCTGTGGACCGTCTCACTGGCTATACCCAGAGACCAGTGACTGTTGTCTCCCACCTCAACCTCCCATATGTGCCTCCCTGAGATGAAGCCCTCTGAGCCCAGGATGCTCTGTGGACTCACAAACCTCTCTGGGTTTTCTGGAAGTGGCTGCTTCTCACACACAGACACACTGGACAGGTCAGGAGACACATCAAGACACACTGAGCCTGTGTTCGGGTCCACAGTAACTGGAACTAAGGATTACAAAGATATCAGTGAGACACAAAGAGACTGAGACAAAAGTCAAGAGCACACATCAATCAAAACATCTCTCACAAAAAAAAACCTATTGTTACATTCTTGGATCATAACATTCAACTTTTTAAAACAGCTGGTTTCAGGCCAAAGAAGTTTACAAATCCTACCCATGCAAAAGTCTGGTAGCATCATTCATTAAAAGAAAGCATTTCTTAAGCTTTCTTCACACATACACTTCTGAAAGTTTCGAAACGTTCATGAAGCAGCTCCATTATGTGCACAGAGATTGCCCCAGATACGTGATCTCAACGTCATCACCCTTGGTCTCGGTCACTGTGGTCCTGACTACAACACTAGCAGGAAGTGAACTATCCAATGATACGCTGTTCTGTATGCACACAGAGTAAGACTTTGCTCACAGTACTGGATGATCTTCTGCATCTTGTCCCAGACTTGGTGCTGCATGCAGCTCTGGAGTTTGGCCACATCAAGCAGAGCTCCAGATTCTTCTTCAGGCTCCTCCACTTTGTGCTGAGCTCTGAGACAAACAACAAGGAATGAAGATGAACTACAACACTGTGTGGTCTGCCATTTGTGTTGCAAATACCTCGACTTGCACAAATTTAAATAGACTTAAAAAATTACAAAAGCTGTTGACCCATTTGGGGAAACAAACATATAGTTATTGGTCTAATGGTACATGAATATCTTCTTCACTGTCTGGATTTAACTGTAAAAAAGAATCAACCAGCTCGTAAAAAAAGCAATGAAACTCGACTTTAGCCACATATTTCATGTAGATACATTTTCTTTGCAAAATGGTTTTACTGTAAAATGTGAAAGAACAACTAAGCCTGAACATCTAATAGAGAAGCTCACCTTTCAAAGGCCCTCTTGTAGTTCTGTTGACGCAGAGAGGAGACACAAGTGAACTACAAATACACTCTTCAGGTGAACGTAGGTTTAGAAACAGAGCAGGATTTACACAATAAATCAAAGTAAGAAATATCAGAAAGCTGACACAAGGTCATCAAACATTTACCGTTTAGGGCTCTGTAGTCTAACGATCAAATTTCCATGTATACCAATATAGTCAACGAGCTGCTTTCCTTGCAAACATTGTAGATATTAAAGCCCCAATATGTAGGATAACAGTTTGGTGCATTTTGGCGCCAACCAAAGGTCTCTGAATGCAACTGCAATGTCTTTAAACACTCATACTGCGGTTACGACTCCCCTTCATGCATTTGTTGACAAGCAGAGGGGGACAGGCTGGCAGAGACGTAGTGAGAAGATAAAGACCCATGTCGACAGACCAGGTACATTATTATTGCATACTGTTAGCATGTGAAGTATGTGTATGTGTATTCAAATGTTACCAAGATATCTAGAGGCCGTGGCTAAATGGCCAGAGGTGGGACAAAATATCCATACGGCATTATATCGTCGTCCTGACTCTTGTGATACAATTACCACTTTGCTGTTGCCAAATACAGATAATTTAATTAATCAATATAAATGGTGCTCTTAAAAGGAAGCAATAACTCTGACACCTAGTGTTTAAAATGGGTACTGCAGTCCAAATTCAAAACATCGGAGAGAGCTGTCTCCCCCCGCCCCCTCCTCTCTAGAGTGGATGCTCACACAGGTTGCCATGTGGTGGACACTGAAGCTTCAGTGTTTAGCCAGCTCTGCATCGGTCTGTAAACCTTTCTGCGTTCTAACCTCTCTCCATTTTTCAAAAGCACCTTGACGCAAAACTGATAAAAATGATCACAGAGCACATGATGACAGTAAGGACTCCTTTTAAAGTTATATATTCTTGCTTGGATTTAGATGACAAAAAACAACAACAATCATGTCGGCACAAAGCAGCTGTTTGCTGAAATACCTTCAGAAAGACGAGGTCCTCCAAGCCCATGGCCTCTTCTGTGTCTCTGATACTGTTTGTGAGCACTTCTACGTCATCGTTGAGCCTGTCGATCTTTTCTTTCATCCTCTGACTCTTCTCCTCCTCTTCCTGTTTCAGCTGAGACATCAGAGCGGCCTCCTCCTCGGTGAGGAACTGATGCATCTTCTCAAACTCCTCCCTCAAGAACTGAGCGGTTTGGACCGATTGACTCTGAATCACGAGACATCGTGTAAGAAGGGTCATCTGTGTTTGACATTTTAAACCTGTTCTGTAATTTAGTCACATATAGAAACATTAAAAGTGTAGTGTTTTTATACATGAAATTGTTGCTGAGATTTGTCACGGATACATTAATGTATGGATTGAACATCAGTGTGCAGACATCAGCCCATGGACATATAAGGCTGCATCCTCTGTGGTTTAGCTGATGTGTCTGTTGTGTTCAATCCATTTAAAGCTGATAAGAGACTTTACCTAGCAGCTGATTGAGATAATAAATGTAATAACACCTGCATTTCTGTCACTGCAGCAAGCAACATGTAATTATTTAAGTTTCTGACAACTTACAACTTTTACTAAATTCAAGAAACTTTCTTAAAACATTTGTCTTTATATTTTTCTCTAATTACAAGTAATTCAGACTTAAAGGTACAGTATGTAGAATTGTATGCTAATGTTTACATTAAAATATCTAACTTCAATTAAAAATGGACTAAATCCATGTTATATATATTTTTTAGTTCAGTACTTACATCACCTCAAATATTTCCAAAAGTTATCAACGCCAGAGAAATCCGTAATTTTAGAGTGGTGTAGTGGTCTTGTATGTGGCCGCCACGATAGACAGGAAATGTTGATCGTTGTCAAGGAAACAAAGACCGCGGCATAGGCTAGCGCTAACTGCTACTGAAAGCTGCCGTTCTGTTTGTGCTGCTGTGATAAAAAACATCATGTAAATTATACTTGGATACATCGTCAGTACACATATTGTCTTTCTCAGGTCGGTTTCGCCCATTCGTATTGATTCGTTCGTTTTTACTCCCATAATGCACTGCAAGGAGCGACGTCATCTTTTGTTATTGTTATGATTGAGAGCCCCCTAGCGGCGGATTTTACATACTGAACGTTTAATGTCTGGTGTGTAATATCACAAATTAGATGTTTTTTAGAACTTGTAAAATGAGTGTGGCTTTTAATAAGTGTAATTATTCATATTTAGAAAATAGAAAAATACACTGGCTATAATTTCAGTGTAAAATATGTCCACTATGATTTGATTTTTTTTGCAGTGTAAAATCCAGGAAGCATCATGCTGTACCTTAATGTGAGCAGAAGTTTCCTCCCACGTTCGTCTGATGGAGGTCAAACTCGCTAACTGCTCCTGGAGGTTTCTGACTGCAGATCGCAGCTCTCTCTGCAGACAGAACATCAGGTTTCTTATAAGAAACATTAACCAGGCATGTGATTAGTAAAAGTGAGAAAAGGCAGACAAACATCATAACTCAGATTACGCCAAGAAACAAGCACAGAAATAAATGATACGTTTGCATAACAATGACATCATAGTTGGCCACAGCGTTCATTAAGATGCTCGTCAAACCTGCAGATACTTTCTCCCTGGCTGCCCGAATGTGTCGTTGGTGATTAGTTAACAGCCTGCTGGAAGGTATCATAGAAAATAAAAGAAATACTGCAAAAACTCAATTCTTAGCAAGTTCATCTTTTTCATTTTCAGTCAAAAATATCTCACCAAGTCTTACTTAAATATATACAACATTGCTTCATATTTATGTTGAGTGTCTTGAAATGAGATGTCTTCATCTAAATTAATTCATCGCATTTCAACAAGAAAAATGTGCTTGCACCATAGGCTGATTTTTCATTACAAGCAATTCAGACCTTCGCTTTTTATATCATAAAATTAAATGTTTGTTTGAACTCCTCAGTTAAATGTGGTAGACTGTAAGTGTACTGATATATTTTTGACTATAGATTTAACAAACATACTTGCTAAGATTTGAGTTTTTGCAGTGTAAGATGGCTAATCCCTGCCCCAGGAGTTAAAATATTCAAACATCCTGTTGGATACTTAGAAAGAAAACTAATCTTCATGCAATTAAGTGTAAAGATGTCCTCAACTCTTCAGACTTGAAAACACTCAAGCCACTTAAGACATCCAAAAATACCCAGTGCTCAAGATGTGTTTAATGATTTTAAAAAGGGGAAGTGTCCCTTTAATTCATGTTCATGCATCATAGTTAAACTATTCAGGTCAGGGAATCCGGTTTGTGTGTCTGACCTTACAGTCGAGGACAGCGTCCTGTACGGGGCAGCTCTGGTGATCTTCATGCCTCTCGTCTGTCTCACACTGCGGGCATATCGGCTCCTCTTCCTCCAGACAGAACACACTGAACATTTCTCCATGCTGCACACATACCTCCTCTCTGTCCACAGCCCAAGCTTTCCCTCCATCCTCCGTCGCCATCACACCCTCCTCTGCAGCTCCAGGTGGGAGCCTGCGTCTCCTGGGCTGCCCATGGAACAGGCTCTCCAGGAGGGAGTTGAGGACTGAGTCCATCAGCTCGGCTCCGTAGCAGATGGTGCAGCCGGTCTGACCCAGCTCCTCCTGACTCACCTGGATACACGAGTGACACAGTTTGTGGCCGCAGGGCAGTGTCAGTACGCCCACAGACTGACAGCCCGGACACTCAGACTCCTCTTCAGGCTGGGTCTGATGCTGCTGATCCACGTCTTCATGTAGATCAGCAGGCATGCTTGCATCTTTCTCCTCTCCCTGCTCCTCCTCTTCCCCATGATCAGTCTGACCAGGTCTCTCGGCCATGACGGTACACAGATGAATGGTTTACTTTGGTTCAGTGTAAAGCTGACTTTAGCCGAAGTAGCTTTCTGTCCCTGACTCTGTGCTGCAGGCCCACAGAGGAATCAGGTCAGGCTGTTCTTCAGTCCACATGCAATCTGAGCTTTGCAACAGGTTGCAAAATCACTTCTCCTGTCTGGGACTACAAGCTCCTCCCCCTCAGCTGCTCCACAGCAGCCCCCTCCTCTCTGGAAGTCACAAAGTGACATGGCAAAAATACTCTTGAATTGAGAACAGGAGGTGTCATTGAAGAGGAGAATCACAGAAGAAAAGAAGGAACACAACTACACGATTTAATGGAAGTGAAGAAACAGAGGATCAGTGCTTTACTTTACATGAACTACACTGTCCAGCAATAATACACAAAGTGCAGCACACAGATATTGCAAACCTTATATGCTACTATAGTCTGTGCTGCAGCTGTACTTAAGAAATATGTAGTTTTCATGCAGAAGTCCGACTTCTTTCTCACAACATTGACTACTGAACCTTAATCATCAGTTCATCTGTCTGCTCTCTCACCTCAGCTCAGTAAATGTTACGTATCTTTCAGAGGATTTTAGGTCAGAATTGCAAAAAAAGGATGCTTTCATGCATGCTACAAAAGTTGACCACACTTGACATACAGGTATTGAGACATATTACATTTTCTCTGGCTCTCTTAATATAGAATTACGGGCCTTTGAATGCACAGTCAGGCCTGCAGCAGGATATGGTCTTGCTCAAGGGCACGTCAGGGAAGTTCATGAGTTAGGGGCAGGTGCTGCACTTCCACTTACTCCAAGTTTTTGTTCATTGACTGTGGACTTAATCTAAGTGATGTAATCCATTCGTTTTTTAAGAACTAACACTTTTTACTAGCTAAACTACGACTCTTTGTAGCCATGAGTTGAGCTTGTTGGATATCTACAGCTTGCAGACAATACTACACACCCTGCACAGTGATTGTAAGGCAACCAACTGTTCTGTTTACACCTCAGCTGAACCTGTTGTTGTTGCTCAATCCATCTCATGCTCATCTGGCTCACAAAAGCTCCAGTTACTTTCCAAACTGACGATAAAAATATCAAGCAAACATGATATCACACCGTGGATGCCTCTGAGTGAAACATATAAATCTACCCGTTCATGGGGGATATTATGTGGAAAAACTTCTCTGAAGGTTTGTTAAAGTTCACATTAGGAGAAGAAGCACTTCAGTGGTTTGAAACAACTCCAGCAGATCAACATATACGGCATTCACATGACGGATAAAAACCAGGACAGGGGAAACAAGTTGAACACCGTTACAAACATGATTATCTCTAATAAGAAAACGAATAGCAGCATTGACCAACAACATGCATTCATGTCTGCATGAGCCTTTAGATATGTTCGAGTGACCAGTGCAGCTTTGTCAGTGATGGCTGCAATACTGGATCTCACCCACTAGGTGGCATCATATCACCATTAAATGCAATCTGGGGGAAAAAAAGGCCAACAATGTGAATTCTCACTGACTCACAATCTGCCTTCTTGTTGTCGTTTGAAAAGTCAAATGAGTTTTTCATGATGGAAAAAGTGTTTTTTATGCAGCCAGGTTTACAGACAAAGAAAGATGAATGAGAATCTATTTTAAAGGAGTGCCTGAAACTGTGCAGTAAGAAAGGATAAGAATACAAGCAATTAGTATACACTTATCACTGCGTGGACTTATGAAATGTAATACATCTACATTATTACCGTCATGCGCAAACTTACATTTGAAAGATTTTTTAATCACACTTTCATTTCAGCATCATTGATATGGTTTTACTGTATTTGAAATTACAGTATGTTTGTGTATATTTTACAATAAGGGGGGAAATGTGCAATTTTAAATTCTTATTTGATGTACTTATTGATTTCAAAGGCATCTTGTGACCCCCCTTTTGGTGTCTCGTGGCCCTCCAGGTGGTCCCAACCCCTGCTTTGGTAAACACTGTAATAGAGTGAGAAGACGTGCACCAAAGGGACGATTGTCAGGACACAGCCTCTTTATATGGGAGGTGGGCTCTAACCAGTTGGCCAGGTTTCCTTTAGGATAATTTTGGAGAAGGACAATGAGCTTCCATGTATGTTACTACACCTCAAAAGTTGAGCAAATTCAGTATTCTCCCTCCGTTTAATGCAAGCTTCAGTTCACTTCAGTTTGCCCGTCTGCACCACAGAAAAATGTACCTGTCTGTGATAAGTGGTGAAACATGATGAGCCTCGATTCATCCCAGATGGCCGTGCTGAAGTTATGGATTTAAGTGCCCATCGAAGCTTTTTAAGTAAGCCATGAGTCAGACCCATAAAACGGTAACAGCATTGTTTACTTTGCAGAAAACAGGTGGTTAAATGTGGTCCTTAACTCACAGCCCCGAGCTTGTAGTTTCCACTAAAGCAGTTATTGTTAAGCTCTTATCTAACCCGCCCTCAGCCGTCCACATGCACTGACTCCACTGCCTATCAATTATCAACATCCATGCACATCATTAGAATACCCATAAAACACTTCTGTGGTGAAATGAGCATTGATGCAGAGATGTTGTTAACATACCATGCACTTGCTCTAATACCACCAGCTTACCCAGTGGGCAAAAGCTCACGATTACCACTACGAAATCTATGTACCCACTTTAGCTGTGGTCATGATTTTTGGGCATGACATCACAGATACAAACCGCTAACATGAGTATTCGTGGCAGGGTATCTCAGCTCTCCCTCAGAGAAGGGGAGAAGAGATTGGACAATTGGGACAAGTTTGGAGTTGAACCACTGATCCTTTACTTTTTACTTGCTCGTCCAGGTGGTTTGGAGATCTTCACAACTAACTAGAACAGGACCCCAAAGGGTAAACCAAGAAAGTGCAGCAGGGCATACCATTTCTCTCCAAATAAAATACTTGAAACACATCTGAAAAAAGTAGGATCATCTTATATTGGGGGCCTAGACTTTTAAATGCTAATACTGTAGATGTTCACAACAGTAGACGGAGCTGTTCATCTGTATGACAAGCGACGCCATGCAGTGCCAGGGTGAGACATCAGGGTGAGACATCGGATAGTGTGATCATGTCAGGAACGCTGATAGCCTAGTGGTTATGTTGCGCGCCTCATGTACAGAGGTCCTCGCCGCAGTGAGTCCGAATCCGACCTCGGCCCTCTGTTGCATGTCATCCCCTACTCTCTCCTCCTAACATTTCCTGTCTCTCTTCATCTGTCCTCTTCATTAAAGCCAAAAAAATAACTTTAAAAAGTATTTTAGTGACTAACTTTTAGACTGGATTTTCAAAGTTCAAGGTAAACTTTATTATACCTGAGGGACAATTTGCTTTACAGCCAGCAGTGAATAGAAAGAAAAACTGAAATACACACAATTAACAATTAAATACACACATCAAGGCGGGAAGATTTACATGATGCTGTTGAGGAGACCAATGGTACCAGGGACAAATGCATTTTTTGAATCTGTTAGTCCTGCACCTGCAGAGTTTATCTGCGACCAGATGGCAGCAGCTTGTACTAAAGGGTACAGAGTGCAGTCGGGGTGAGTGCAGTCCCCAAGGACAGCCTGTGCTTTTTGGGGGACTGCACTCACCCCCTTCACACAGAGAGTTGGATGAGTGTTGTGGAAATTGCAGGCTTGGAGTGGTAGAGTGTTGCTGTGATATATAGACGATGAAACTTCATCCTTTAAATAGAACTAAAAAACAGAGATTTTGAATTGGCATTAAATGAGAACACAGCTTCACAACAACTTCTTTCTCTCTCTAACACTTTCTCTCTCATTAGGACACGACTCGTTCTTGTCTTGTCTGGAAAAAGAAGTAACATGGAGAGGAAAAGTTGGCCCCAGTACAGGAGTGTGCACCTGGGACTCCCAGAAGGTGTTAAAACACCAGGAGCACTCTCCCACAAAGCGGAGCAGGGATCATATTAGGCTAGCAGCTAGCAGGTGCAACCTTCACATTAAAGCGAGCCTCCCTAATAAATGCTTTTACGACTGCATCTGTTTTTAGGTCCTGTGGTGGTAATGTCAGCGAGAGGGAGGAATGCTTTACGGGGTAGCAAACACAGAGGGGGATTTGTCTATTAACTACAAGTACAAGTGGTATAAAAAAGTGCGTTCAACATAAAGACCATAGGAGAAAAAAATACTACCCTTTAACGTACAGTAAGAATATAAATTTGGTAACCATTCCAGCTCTCTTATGCAGCCTGAACCGTCCAATCAAAAGCAGACAGCAGAGATGGATTGTGCAGCGTATCCAGATGTGGGGCCTTGAGCTAAAAACATGCTAAATAAAACTGTAATCAAGGCCACTGCCACTATGTGTAGAGTTTGCAAATCTTTGAATATGGTTTCACCACCGTGACAGAAAGCATTAACCTGTTTCCAGACCTCTGAATTTCTTCCCATATCTCTTATTTGTATTTGACAAACGATGCTGTGGTTTCCATGGACCTTTGCAATGGTCTACACTGATTTGTTGGCCAAACACGCTAACCCCAAGGCCCTGTGTCCAACAAAAGGGTTTTTTCCACTGATCCTGGAATACTTCCTTTTTTTTATTCTATGCGACGGGAGTGCTGTATTTTTAAGCAACACCACAAAACAAGCAGCATAACAAAGGGCTGTGTTCAATGCACTACAATGCACTACAGTGTTTTTATCACTAGTTAAAAAGCGTTTGACTTTGGGTAAAAATTTCACTATCAGCAGAAACACAAGCGGACGATTAGACCAGTCCATACAGAAAATTGCGATGTTATGATCAAAGCTATTAACACAAATTAAAGCAATGCGCGCAAATTCTGCCTGGCAATTTTGTCCAATACAAAATGGACAAATTGAAACTTGCTGCCACATATTAGGCATTGTAGGACACAACAAACAAGCCCAGCAGAATCCTGGAGAGATCTACAGACTGTTCAAAAGACGTCTGGGTTCATGATGAAAGAAAACATGGCAGGTAACTTAAGCTGTATTCTTTCAAATGACCAGCAGGGGGAGAACCTAGGGGTTTTAAAAAACAAGTGATTGTATGAAACAAGCAGGGAAAAAGGAACCATCTTGTCAGCTCAGAAGTTCAGCAGTTGTTTGTAAACTCTTCACCTTTTCGTTGTCGAGGTATGAGGATGTTTTTGCAGAAGAAGCTTAAGGGCTTGTGCCATCATTGCTTTTTGTGCTGGCAGCGCCCACAGTTTGGTGTTGGTGACCATGACCGTTTGTTCGTTTTTATAGCTCCTTGTGTTTAATATTTTCCTTTATTCAAGGCAATGTCACCAAGTAAACATAAAACAATGAAACCCAATCAGGCACTTGAAGCAGCAGCTTTACCCCTGGAAAATGTTTCCCCCAAAATACGAGTCAGATAAGTTTATCCTCTGCTATTGTTGTTGGCAAAGCTGATATCAGAAGTCCCGCCCCGTCAGTGAGGGAGACAATGAGCGCGGTACTGTGAGCACAGCGAATAAAACCAGCTGACGCAGAGGGTGTTTTTGCGCTGAGGACACTGGACGCTGAAAATGATGACCTGCATTTGTTTTTGCGCTGCTGGCCCAAAAAGCGTCCTTAGTGGATACAGGCCCTAACTCTTCCCAGTGGCACATGTCTATGCACCAATGCGTGAACTCAAATACTTGTAAAGTATGTTTTGGACCTCAGGGCTTCCCAGCTGCAGAGTTTGTTTTTTTAAGTTGTTCAATCATTTTGATGTGTCAGCCTCTTTGGAGCCATCATTAATTTAACAGAGCCAAAGCTGTTGTTAATAGAGAATAACAAAGACACATTTAGTGCTGTTGTAAAACAACCTTTTGGGTGACATCATGGACACTTCCTGACTTTATTTGCTGTCGTTTGGATGCATAACTTGATGATGGACACATGTGGTTTGTCCACTGAAACCCTGTGTTTGTGTGTATAATTGCAGCTTTGTGCTTACGTGACACAGAACGTGAAACTTTTCAGTCTGAGATCATGTTTTAACCGAAGGTCTCGGCTTGTGGTCCTGCTGCTGTTTGTGTTCAAGGGGGGATTTTATGGTGCAGCACCTGTTTGTTTGCCTTAGCTATGACTCATTTGCATCTGTGTTGCATTGTTATGGATTGTTGTTGGACATCTTGTTCTAATTTGTTGTAGTTTGTAATGATACTTGTTGGAATAACAATGCAGTCATCTTTACGCTGCTCATGAGCTGGGTGGTTTTTACGACACTGTATGTATTTTACTCTTCGCTTGTACCTTCATTTTTTATAAAGACTAACACTGAATGCAGGCAAAAGTCAGCAAGCCACTAATACTTAAGTTCAATCTCCCTGAATTCCCATGCGAGGTGATGTTACTGTTGTGCTCAGAAACGTTTACAGGATTATTATGAACTCAATCGTGATGAAGTAGTAACCATCATAACATATATGCACACTGCTTACTGTTTTAAACCAAGCGGCAACCTCCGGTCTTGAAAAATGCAGCCAATGCAGAAGTGCGTTTTGATTTTGAAAACGATACGTGTTATCCGTAGTTAGACACGTAGCTGACATGACTGACAGGTGGGCAGGTGAGCTTGTCAGGAGGCTTGAAACTCCCCTCAGCTCCAGCTCTCATCCTGTCGTTAAGTTCACTGAAAGTTAGGCTGAGACAGGATTTCCAGCATGGCGGCTGCTGCCGATGAGCCTCCAGAGCTCCCTCCAGGAACAGATGGCTGTCGTCACATCCATTAATATTTACAGTCTATGTATTAAACCGCTTGTGTCTGCAATCTCAATATCGGCCACTAAAAGTGACCAAAGTATATCCCTCACACCATTACACCAGCAGCAGCTTGAACTGTTAACACAAGGCAGGATGGATCCATGCTGTCATGCTGTTAACACTAAATTCTGCCCACAACATCAATGAGGCAGCGAGAATCCTGAGTCATGAGAGGAGAAAATATTTTTCCAATCGTCTTCAGTCCAAACTTGCTGAGTGTGTTTCCACTGTAGCCTCAGTTTCATGTTCGTAGCCTACAGGTATGGTGGGAAATACATTACAAAGTAAATGCATCAAGAGAGCAGCGGAAATTTGCCTCAAAGCAACGTGCAATCACTGGTAGTGGTGACATTTAGGTCTGCCACCTTGAAATGTTAATCCAAGGGGAAATCAAAATGTAGCTGAGAAGTTAGCAGGGACAGTCTCAGGGTGCTGGTTGCAACATTAGCACCTTTGACATTCATGTTCTCTTATTCATGAAGGCCTGAAATGTAATTACCCTTTCATATTTGTGAAACGGACGCACAAACCTACGTCTACCTTGCCTTTGGTGACCAGAGCGAATATCTGTGTTAATCAGGGTCTAAAGATGCAACGTTTGTATTCCCCTCCATGCTCTGCAAAACATTCATCAGAACCATCTGTTTTTCTTGGGAAGATTAAATATCAGACTCTCTGTTGATGTTTACCCCACTTGAGATCTAAATATACCTTTGAGTGTTTCACCGACCACAGACACCGGCCTGATGCCGCCAAACTCACAGGAAATCTGAGACTTCAAACACAGAGCTGCTTACCCTCGCATGATGAATCACTGGATTAACAGGACTCTGTCAGGATGCTCATCACAGCTGGGTGGCCGTTAGAGGACATGATCACATGGATTTACGACGCAGTTAAAACCATTTCTAGACTACTATTACAGAGCAGAACAAGCACATTCATTAAAGTGGAATATGCAATAACTTCCATAGAATTATTCACATAGATCTACAGGCTGAGACCCTGATGACTGTGGGAGTCACAATATGGAAGAGGTTAGGGCCAGACATGAGAAATAAATAACGATAGGAGGAAGATGTTGAAATGTGGAGAATAAAGTGGAAATTATCACTAAAAAGTCCAGATGAAAGTTGAAAAACTTTGTCATGAAATTTCTACTTAGTTTTATAAAAATTGCACTCCCCCCTCACCACTTGCAAAAATATGTTTTTGATCAATGTGGCTCTTGAGGCGAGCAATGGTGAGAATCACTGCTCGAGCGTAAGTTCAGTCAGGGAGATTTTATTTTGCATTCACGGTTATTGTTTATTTCTCATCCATTACTGTCATGCATTCTCACTCACATGCCCTGCAGTCATTGTCTGGGGCTGTCAATGGAAAATCATCTGTCTCATGAACTGGTTTCCTCTATGGTGTCTCACGCTCGCTGTTAGCAAGTCATATTTCTGCTCCTTTTTTAAAGTCAAAAGGGGATTGTTTCGCTTTTGCAGACTCAAAACCTGTATGGCGAGTGACTTTGCAATTCTTAACTTGCAGAAGTTAAATCAGCTCCAATACAATGAAATAGCATTAACTAAAGCCTGGCTCACACTGCAGGATTTCAGGTCCGATTCCTCCTTCCCGACAATCGCGGGGTCGCCCTGACTCGAGGCAGCTTGGAACCGATTGTCTTGTAGTGTGAGTGGCATAAAGTTCCAACCTTAACGTCCCCAATCTGCTCTGCGATCGTCAGAGACACCCCGATTTATTTCAAACATGTTTGATATTTAGGATTTAAAATCTTGAAGATTACGTCATGAACGCGTCCGGCGGAAGTCGCGCACGACTACAATATAGTCATGAGAGACAAGGGAGGACTGTAGTCATGGCGACCAGTGGTAGGACGTTACCCGTACAGGTGCGCTGGACACCTGAAATCGAAGACAGGTTTGTCGATTTGTGGCAGGAACATCAGTGCCTTTATAACGTGTCATCCCAGGCATTTCATAACCGTTTGGAAAAAGAGAAGAGGAAAAATCATACAGTGTGAGCCCGGCTTCAGGCTGCATTATTTTATCTGGCAAAATATTATAAACACTCACAATACTCAGCTCACTGAATGTCGGCTATATTAGTCTATCTCGTCTGCATTTTTAAAAGATTTTAGAGGTAATTTTGGGGCTTGATATTCCTTTATCTTTAGAGATAGGACAGTGGATAGAGTCGGAAATCAGGGAAGAGAGAGAGTGGGAAAGGAGTCACAGGTCAGACTCGAACCCAGACCGCCACTAACCACTAGACTACTGGCGCCTCATACACAGGACAAACTAGAAACCAAAGACTGTAGATACTGTGATCTGAATCAAGCAATCCTTCTTGTGTTATTGGTCAATCTATTCTCACTGTGGTTGGTTTGGAGAAACTTTAAGAAGCCTCGAAGTGAAAACAACTCCTCCTTCTCTTTGTTTTCCATTGTTACATTCAAACTGGAAAATGAAGGACAATAGATTTATTTGTGTGCTCATCTTTTACTTTGATACCTATTGTTCTGTAGTTTTACGTTTAGAAATCTCTGAATGATGATAATCTCTCTCTCCACAAATTGAAGTCCACTGCGGGGTAGATGGTTTGATATACAGAGGCAGCACACGATATTTGTTACAGGTGTTCCTCCCTTATACGTCTCCTCCTCCCAACGTCTCCCACCAGCAGTATGGAAACCATTAGGACACATGAATGCAGATGGACATTCCAGCAAATCTCCTCAGAATATATAAAATACAATTTGATTCTATTTCCATATAATGTGAAAACTCTGGTCGGCCAGCTGGTCTCTCCATTCTGCAGGAGGAAACATGCTACGTCTCTTTGTCTCCTGTTTGTGGAAGCATGAGTGCTGGACATAATCTATGACACTAACAGCCACTGTAAAGGTTCAAGAACGTGGAGACGGCGAGCGGAGAGTCAGACGCGTACATCTCTGTAGTAAAACAAACGATGTGTATCATTGAGTTGATGAAATACTCTGGAAGTCAGGTTTAAGTAACGGATTCAAAAATGGACTAAACCTGTTATATATATATCTTTGTTGAGTACTTACATTACCTTAAATATTTCCCCAACTTTTATCAAAGCCAGAGAAATCCGTTATTTTATAGTTGTAACGGGGCGTGTCTCGTGGAAACACCAGATGTTACGTCAAAGACGGCTAAACAAGGGAGCGGGAGCTGCTACTGAAAGCTGCTGTACTTTTTGCTGTATGTGCTGCTGTGCTAAAAACCTCGTGCAAATAATACTTGGATACCTTAGCTTGTCTGTCTTCCTCATCTTGACTACAGTCAACTCAGCGTTTTTTTCCATCGGGAAGAGTAGCAGAGAGAATCACTCCCATGATTCCCCACCAGCCTCCACGTCATCTTTTGTTATTATTTTGATTGAGAGCCCCCTGGTGGTGGAATTTACATTCTGTGCGTTTAAAGGTTAATTAAATTTAAAAAACACTGTGCAGGGGGCGCTGGTCACGCAGTGGTTAGTGCGCACGTCCCATGTATGGAGGCTGTAGTCCTCCGAGCGGGCGGCCCAGGTTCGAATCCGACCTATGGCTCCTTTCCCGCATGTCATTCCCCACTCTCTTTCTCCCTGATTTCCGATTCATCCAATGTCCTGCCTCTCCAATCAGCACAAAAAAAAAGCACAAAAATAAACCTTAAAAAACGAGACAAAAAAACACTGTGCATGTAACATAACAGTCATAGACACGGCAATCATAGCGGCCTGTATTTGATTGGCTATTGCAGATTTATTTATATTCTACAGATACAATGGTTCAACATCAGCGTTTATCACTTCCTCCAACTAATTGATGTAAAGACAGGAAATGAGGTTTGCACGCTCCATTCAAAAAAACACTTTTTTGTGTTTGTATATATTTTTTTAACTCTCTTCATTCTGTTACAGCCAATCACAGTTGAGTGTTAGATCTCTCTGGTCCTCTCATCCCGGAGCTGTCCGTGGTTCTGACACCTTCTAATGAGCTACGTATCACCTCAAAGAAAGATGCCCTTATAAGGATTGTCAGCTGTTTGTTTTTAGCAACAATAAATGACTTACATGGAAATTAGAAAAAAGAAATACATAAAAAAAGTGCAGTGATTTTACATGAAAAAAAAAAATTGCAATACGGAGGTGCTTAGACTCAAGCCCTGTTCTTTCTGTGGAGGAGCCACAGGCATTTTCTGACTCGAGTCCACCTCTTCAAGCGGTCTTGGACACGGTACGCGAGTACGGTACGAGTAAGGTACGTTTGTGTTCACACTGATCAAATGATCCAGACTTTGGGGTCAAGCGTACTTGAAACCAGGCCCGGGTCCCTGATGTGAAACCACCCTAACACAATGTGTTTAATTACATAAATTAATTGCATACAAAGAAATCGTATAAACGCTGAAAGTTTATATTGTTTTTTTAAGCACGGGAGATTTGAGTGCCTTCTTGTTCATTTTGTAGGTGCAACACTTTACGTTAGATCTTTAAAGATTTTTTTAAATTACTCATTTTATAAAACTCATTGAATTTTATTTGTTTAAAACACTGATTGAAAAGAGTTTAAAACAGCAAAACTTCAAAACTCTGTTTGTTTCCAACTTGAATATTTAAGTCGGCCCCGAGGTCGGCCCCAAAACGTCTTTGTTAAATAAAGAAATGAAATTCAGGACCATGACATTTAAAGTGCTTTTCTCCTGAACAAAGCGCCTCTAACTGGACCCGATCCACAGGTAGGCAAAGTGTATTTGAGTGTTTTCTTTGGCAACAATCCCTTGGCCTCTCTGTGGTTTTCCCTCGCCTCATCCTCTCAACAGAACAGCCATTGCTACTGGCACATTCTGGGGAAAATGTTTCCATCTTTTTTCCATTTACAGAAATCTGCAATGTGTTCTTTTGAGATGGCAGGACCAACATGCCATTAAGGAAGTGAAAGCATGTGTATCCATAAAAGGCTACATTAACTTTGGTCACTCTGCAACCTTGGTTCCACACGGTTTGAAATAAGATTTGTTGTCATGTCAAAACTAACTGATCTGAATAAGTCAGCAGCAGAGTAAAACAGAGGGGGAGAGAGAAGATGATGATGTGCTGGCACTTTCACCCACTGCTGAAAGTCTCTCGAGGCACTAAAATGGTCATGACTGGACAGTAAAGGTCCCTCTTCTGTTCGAACTCTGCACCAAGTCCTTGAACTATGTAACTTGGGCAGAGTGGATTCAATGTCCAAGGAAGAGAGGTCCAATCTGGCGTAAAATCCTGGAGTCAAACAATTACCAATCTCAGCTCAGTATTCTCAGTACGGCCATCTTGGCAAGCAGAGAGAAAATCTAAGACTCATGATTTTCTGTCAGAAGGACAAACACTGATCAATAAATGTACCTTAGGTGTTGGTTTTATCCGTGCTTCAGAGTTACGTCTCACAGTCAGACGCTCAGTCGAAAGTCGATATTTCTATCTATTTTCAAAAAACACTTCAAGATCAAGACTCCAGCAACTCTTTGGAATCCTATGTGCCAATGTAAACACGACCCAGGGAAGTATTTACTCATGTCTGCCTGTGCCATACTAGCATGTGGCTGCTGAAACTGAAGGTAAGGCAGGCGGATCTTACCTGTTGTAGCTTCTCTGTCGCCTTGACCAGCTGGCTCTGCTCAGGTTTGATACGTCCTCCTTAGTGTCAGATGATGGTTCATTTTTGTTTAAACAAAAACACGAGACAATGACTTAACAGAGAAACCTGGTAACAAGAAGAAAACGGGGAAGCAATCAGACCCTCGTCAGCACCAAACTTCCTCACGATGTTAGCTCCCAGTCCTACTACCGTCCTCTCGTAGACTTTCCCGCCTTAGCTTATCAAGACAGCGGCTCCTGAGTCATTGATCATGTGACCAGGAAGGCAGCCATGCAAAACAACCAATCAGAGACAGTGTTGCCATAACATATGTTTAATCTTTGTTTTGACATTTTTAAATATTTAGGTGTCAAAGGTTTTAAGTTTTAAGATCTCCTGGTTGCAACAACACGGCTTAATGACTTTACTGCTAGCAGAACCTTTCCTGTCGTTAGCATGGTAGTTAGCAACATAGCCACAAACATGACCAACCAGGTGGAAACCCCAGGGGTATAACCTGCTTTTCTGAGGCTGATCCATCTCAGCAGGCCTATAGTCCTTGGGCCTGTGCCTTTAAGTCCTGTTTTCAGTCAGACCTCTTGTGTGAGTCACAACGGGTTGACTCTAGTCCACACTCCAACACAGTAGGTGGCGGTAATGCAGCTTGAAGCCGAGTGCCTCCCACTATAAAACTGAAAAAAGAAGCTCATGTGTATACCTTCACTGTGACCACCGTGTGGGTAAGTCTGCCTTTGTCTCACTGCCTGCTGCTACACCAAAGACAACATGAACTGCGCTCACAACTTGTCGGACTCGTCTTAGCTATCTGCCAGTACTCAGGTCTCGGAATCTGAAAATGCTCACTGAACACCTCTACATACAATGTATTTTTAACAAACATCTCCATAATGTGTAAGTTCTTAAAGCCTATCTGATATGCATTAAACGGCTGCTCGAGATATGTAGCTTAAACTACGAACAATCATTAAAAAAAGTGGGCAAAGAAGAGTTCAAATCTCAAAAACATGGCTTCACCCAGCTACATTTATATGACATAACACATCGGTGTTGAAAGATGTAAGATGAAGACTCCCTCTGCTGGGATGTGTGTGTTTGAGAAAATTGCGTTACACACTGAAGAAGGAGTGCTGTCCTAATCGTTTTTCTTGTTTGAACATTTTTTCGGGATTCAGCACCCAGTTGTTTTACGTTGAAAGGGAGTTGTGCGTGTTTTCTCCTTCAGTAGTTCACCCAGCTACAAACATTGAAGCACATAAAAGAATCTAATAAACACTGAACTTACAAACAATCGTCCTGTTAGTGATTCCCAAAGGAGGATGGATGTAGATGCTGTAAGAAGAAAGTTCAGCTATGTGATTTTAACCAAGGAGCTTAAGAAAAAACAAAATGGCCTCTGACAGGCCTCAAACGGCAGCCATGAGGTCCTTAATATGCTAAACCAAAATAAACACCCCCTAGTGGCCGCATAATGAACTGATATTTCAGATTGTGTGTCTTTTTGCTAACAGTTTGGACTCTATCAGTGATACTAAAAACTCACCCACCATAGAGCGCATGAATCACTGGAGATAACCAACGATCTTCGTTTTGTTAATAATATATTGGTTCATATCTGGGTTAAAACAGCGAGTAAATACAGGCCTGAAGGTTTAGCACAAACACGTTTTCACTTCTCTTTTACTTTAACACGTTTAGGTTATAGAGGTTTAAAAGGTAAACTCTTGTTCACTTCTAAAAAATGATGACCATGTTCAAATGTGGCGAGTTCACCAGCCACAATCTCTCCTAAAATCACTCCCGTTTCCCTCCTGAGAGAGAAAATGCTGCATGTTGTAATATTTCCCAAGCAACCACTCAAGTTGATATAAAAAAATAGAGGAAAAAAAAGAGGAAAAAGAGGAGGAGGAAACATGAGGAGGGGGACTTGGCACCCCAGCCCAGCGCTGTCATGTATTCTCACTGACATCATCATTGTAAAATTAGGAACCGGGTTTCATCTTTCTCGCAGATGTGGAAGCTTGAAATTGCATTCCATGGGCCTGTGCCACATTTCATCAGTGAATTTTCCCCTCGCTGGTGTCCAAAAAGGGGGCTTGGCTGCACACAGTACTTGTAACCCCCAGCCCTGCTACAGATCTCCACCCACCCCCTCCCCTCACTACTTGGCATGCAGATTGGAGTTTTTTCTTCTTTTCTGCAAACATCTGTTGGAGGCAGGGCTGCTCCGGAGGCTGATCTTCTGGTTTAAGTTAAACCTCTGTAGGTGGGGCTGTTTTTTGCAGAAAAAAAGGTTACTTTACTGACTAATTAAAATGGCAAAAAGACAACTTTGGCTTGAAAGAATGTAACTGCTGATGACCTATTTTTCATTTTGACAAACTGTGCACCAAATCTCTGGGATGAAAAGCTCTGCACTTCATGTTGATGCTCTGGTTTCAAGTTGAGCAGCAATCCTCCTGAATCATGTACATGTGTAATTAAATGGTTAAAAAACACAAAATTAGGAATTAAAGTAACAATATGTAGGAATTTGGTTTGGTGCGTTTTGGCACGGAAGGTCTTTGAGAGCAACTGCACTGTTGTAAGACACGTAGGGCTGCTACACCAGCGTGCATGTGTTGACAAACTGAGGGAGTGAAGGCGCCGTGAGAAGCTAAACAGCCATGTTGAATGACAAGGTACAGTAAGATTCCAGATTTGTGCAAGTATGACTCTGCAGGCGTCTACAGCTCGTTGCTTGCAAACTGTTTGCATGTTGAGTATGTGTTTGTGTGTTTGGGGCGGCTGTGGCTCATTTCGTCTCTCAACCAGAAGGTCGGGGGTTTGATCCCTAGCTCCTGCAGCCACATTTGCGATGTGTCCTTTGGCAAGACACTGAACCCCAAGTTGCTTCTGCTGCTAAATCAGTGGCGTATGTTTACGGATTAGTTACTTCTGATGGTCACTTTACGTAGCAGCCTCTACCATCAGTGCGTGAATGTGTAGGTGTGACCTACGGTGAAAAAATGCTGTGAGTACTCAGAAGACTAGAAAAGTGCTAAACAAGCTCAAGTCCAGTTACCGGTTACCATTTATGTAGTCAACTGTTACTCTGCCACCACTGTGTGTTTTCATTATAATTTACAATTATGTTAATAATGGCTATGTCAACAAACATATAATGTAGTGTCGTGAAAGATGAACACCTCTTTTACAAATAAAGACAAAACCAGTGTGTATATATATGTGTATAAATAAAGATTCTAGCTAGTATCACCTGACTGAAGCCCCGTTCCTCATTAATGTAAACACCTCAGTGACTCCAATCATAGTTTTTACGCAATTCGTCAATATAAATATGGAATGATGCATATGTTTCTAGGGATGTAACAAAACCTCAAGATAGTTGAAAACAGGATCACATGAGGGCAAGTACGGCGCTACACCGGAGCTAGCAGGCGCTATAGCCCCAACACAAATCAGTCTAGCCTCGGTTAAGCCCACTCACGTAAACCTGCTTTTATTTAAAAATAAAAAGAAGGAACTTAAAAAGTAAATATGAATTCATGAAAATCGACTTTTCATAGCACCCCAACATTTTAGTCAAGCTCCCCCTCAGCACAGGGAGAAAATAAATCATGGCCCCGTCCCTGCATAAAGGGACAAATGAAATCCGTAAAATGAAAAACTGTTCGTGGTTCCTTTTTAACCAGCAGAAGGCGTCATTAAGTCTCTTACATCTGTAGTTGATAGAAGTGTACAAACATGGACGATGGCCACCAAGCTGGTATCGTCCATGTGTGAGGTGCTTTCTCTCGTGTTATAAACGGAACCTCTTACCCCGCTGTTAGAATGATTTGTGCGGATAGGTACACCGTCAGTTAACATGTAGATGTGCGTCTGATTTTCCTTCAGGCTGCAGGTTTGTTTATTTAGAGACTTCCTTAGCTCCACCTCTTAACCTGTTTCTAGATTGATCAAAACTTACAGCATTTCCAACATGGCCACCACCATCATTTAGCTTCAAAATGCCTCTGCGAGTGACGTTACAAAGACTACGTCCACGTTTTATAGTCTATGGTTTAGACTGCCACAGATATTTGAAGATTGGCTCCTTCTCTTTGGTTGAACTTTCTTTTTAACAACTTAAATGTAAACTTAAAATTTACCAAAGCAGATCAGAAAACAGTAACATTTGTTGTTGTCGTTTACCAGTGATGTACTGATAACCTCCTTTCTACTTGTTTAGATATAGAACATGCTTGACCAGATTTTATAGAAACAGAGTGAACAGATCTTAAGACTCGTCGTCTGATGTTTGTCGCTGTGAACAAGGTTTTGTCGACCTCCTTCTGAGAACTGTTTGTGTAACTTAAAAACCAATCTGCCTGACACTCTTGGCACTTTTCCTCCTCCTGGACTTCACACTCAGTCATCTCCCTCTCCTCCTCTCCTCCTGTGTTTGGCTCCGGTTTGCTGCTGCTCTCCAGTTTTCAGTGTTTCCAGCACGGGGCTGTCTAATCCCCAGGCAGAGCCCACACCTGCGGCTGATCGGATCCTTCTGGAGTACAAAGGCTCTGATTTACAGCCCAGAGGAGCTGTGGGCCCGGCTACAGCTGCACAACGGCAGGAAAGGGAAGTTGTTCATCACGCAGTGTGCATTTCACCAGCAATAGCTCCTATAGTGCATGCCAGACCCCTGAACTGCACCCAAATGACAGGTGGCAAAATAGTGCCGGCCCTTTTAGTTACAAATTACATCTCATAAACACTGCCCGCCTTTCATGAAACTCAGAGACGGACTTTAATTTATTTTTGTTCCTACTGAAGTTAGATTAAGTGAGTGTGGTTGTTTTCTAGCATGCTATATTTCTACATTCCTGTTGTGAGTCCAGTAGAATTAGTTCTGCTCTGATGGGAGTGTTGCAGGAGGTGGTGATGAATGGTGTGGAGATGGAATAAGAGCCAGCAGTAAAATGGATCAGTTCAGGATAAGAAGCGGTGCGGTGATGACTGCTGACTGGCCTGAGTCTGCAACGAGAAGTTAACATGATCGAACGACAGTTTATTGGTAAAGGAATCAATTCTTATCAAAAGTTTGAAAGGTTCGGATCTTTAAACTGCCCAATGCATGAACAGAATCATGTATGGAGGCTGATTATGGCCACATGACGCCTGGGTTTAATCTTAAAACAGAAGAAATCAATAAAAAGTTAAATTAAAAAAAGCTCAATTCTTACCATAACTTATGAAATGTAACCGTGTCAGAGAAAGAAAAACAAAAGGCTGATTTTTTTGCATCGCAGATTTATGACCCTAAAGTACGGAGGCCCTGAAGTCCCAAAAAGTAAAAAACTATATCTTGTGCTAACAATATATAGAACTTGTGGGCACAAGTTAGATAATAAGATGTGTCCACAAGAATTGTTTTTTACTTTTTGGGACTTCAGGGTCTCCGTACTAAAGTTCTACTTTATTAGCATAAGAAATAAAAGTTCTAAATAAGAAAAAATCATTCTGTGATGTCATCAAGTTAAATTCTTTGCAGGAAAACGTATACTTTAAGAAAAACAGTCACAATGCATCCGTACATTTTTTACTCTGTTTTCACAGTTTAATAATTACATCACATTTCTCATCATTTTGAGGAATTCATTTATCACGGGAAAACCAGCGTTGTAATCTTGAAATAACTTCATAACTAAGCCGAGATCTCAAGAGAAAAAAAGAAGGCAGTTACTCATTATCATGTAAAACCGTAAAGTTAAATGTAGGAATGTATGTGGGCATGGGTGGCCTAGTGGTTAGTTTGTCAAGGGGCAGCCCAGGTCTGAATCCGACCTGTGGCTCTGTTGCAGCATGTCATCCACAACTCTCTCTCTCCCTGATTTTCGACTATATCCAGTGTCCTGTCTCTTTAATAAAGGAATAAAAAGCCGCAAAATAATCGTATATATATCCCATATCTTAAAAAAAATCTTTAAAAAAGTGTGAATGTATGTCAGCTTAGGATCAGTAAGTAGGAGATAAAAAATCAAATAAAAGACACACATGGTTAAAAGAAAGTTTTATGACTTTCAACTCGGAAGTCAGCTGACGGATCTGTTGTTTGTTTGCAGAAGAAAAACAGATAAATATATTACATTTCTGATGTTGTTCAATTAATTCTAAATGAAACACATTTAAAGACCAGAAAAAGTTGGACTTTGAGAATGAAGTCAGATTTCTGAGATTGAAGAAAAATGCATTTTTCTCATGAGGCTGTGACTTTAAATCTTCTGTAATCTGGTCCTGCAGCAGTTTGTGTATTTATGGAGAGTCGGGGTAACCGCACATCCTGAGAATGATGAACGAGTTTTTTTCATATACTGTATACTCTGGAAATATTTCCCTCTCTCCGATTCTGTTGACTTGTTGAGCTCTTCTGCACATGCTGAGGCCTGAGTGTCAGTGCGGGACACGCACAGTGGAACTAATGCATTCACTTCAGCTCTTTCAAATCATTCCCATACTGCGTGCTGCCAACACGAACACACATCTCTCATGCACACGGGGAAGTGAGCTGCATTTAGAGACCACAATAAATGTCACCCCTCATCCTAAATCAATATTTCAGTTCAAAACTCCCCTCTCAGATTGATACAGAACCAAATGAATAGAAAAACATCCACGATGTCGTTTTAATCCTATCAATGTGATCATGAATAATAATGAATAATCATCTCAATAAAGTGGTCTACTGTCCAGAAATTCAGTCCAAGCTTTATTCCAGTCAGGAAAGGTTCCCTGCAGGTTGTCATAGATTATTCAACTTTGACGTGATCAAATCAAAGGCTATTGATACCTGTTTCGATACCATAGCAATAAAAATAGAAGCCATAGGCATCTAATCTTGGGTCAATTCTTGTTTTTAATTCTTGAAAATTGTAGGAAAACTGCTGCACACTTTCTAAATTACACAAAAACATGTTAGACAGTGAGCTCTCTCATCCTCCAGTAGACATGACCTGTGGATTTGAATCAATCACTGCTCTCTCTCTCTCTCTCTCTCACTCTCTCTCTCTCTCTCTCTCTCTCTCTCTCTCTCGCTCTCTCGCTCTTTAGCTTAAAAACATGAGTGACGAAGAGCTAAAGTTTTAATTTAAGCTTCTGTACTTTGTTATACTTTCAATTAGGGGTCGACCGATTATCACTCTGGCCGTTCATCGGGGGCCGATTTTCTGTTTCGGCATTTTATTTTTCGGATCGTCGATAAAATAAAAACATAAAATCATGTGCTACTTTGGCTCCGCTGCAGGTGTGTCTTTCCCTCTGGGTCTGTTTTCACGCAGCACTTTGTCACACCCAATGTCCCGCCCACAAAACTATCTGATTGGCTAGATGTCACACGAGTAATAGCCAATCAACACTGAAGCCTGGGCGTCACTGACATGCACAGAGACGAGAGCAGCCTGGAGAGTCTCCAGAAAATCATTCAAACAAAGTCTTGTGTAGGAGTTTGTAATATTCCAAATTATACTGTTCTGGCAACGACACCATTTTTAATTGCTTATTGGATTTAAAGACAGTTTTATAATATCTAAGATTGTTTCTAAAGAATAAGTTAACTCAAGATTTGATATGATATTCACAAAAACTAAAAACACATAACAGACTTATAAACTGAACACTCATCTATTATCTATACCGCTTTTTCCCGTTCTGGATTTAGAGGGGCTGGATCCGATCCCAGCTGCGATTGGGCGAGAGGCGGGGTTACACCCTGAACTGGTTGCCAGCCAATCACAGGACCAACATACAGAGACTAACAACCAATCACACTCACGGGCAATTTAGAGTCACAGATGAACCTAACGAGCATGTCTTTGGACTGTGGGAGGAAGCCGGAGTACGCAGAGAGAACCCACGCATGCTCAGGGAGAACATGCAAACTCCACACAGAGAGGCTCCTGTCCAACAGGGATCAAACCACGAACGTACTTGTGTAACTACTTCTGCACCACCATGCAGCTCATTACATTGTAGTCTGATATAGTTCTACTCAGAAACAGGTTGTCAATATGATATCTTTTGTGTGAAGTTTTGAAAAACCCCTTTTGAGGTAAAACTACGGTCAATCTCCTTAATTTGCAAAGCGACCTTCTTTCACTGTAAACAGGGAGCAGATGCATCTCTATGGGACTCTCTCACACAGCTGCACTGTCAGAACATCTGACCCCAGTTTTCAAGTCACAAGGAGTCCACTGGGAAGAGGTCAGAGGTGTTTGACCAGGAGTCAGTACACGTCTGGAGAAAGATTTGTTTCTTTTTTTTAATCTTGGCCCGGACAGTTCTGGATCATATTTGTGCTCCTGAGCCTGTAATCCTTTTATACTTTAATGACCTCATGGTCTCCACGCTCAGGACTAACTCCACTGACGGTAATTTAAGTTGTTTATGCAATGAAACTTGTCTATATTTGGGTTTTGTTTGAACATTTCCCAAACGAAGTCCAGCAATTAACCCAAGAACAAAGACACTTCTTTTAAAATCCTGCTTCTCTTAATAATAAAGAACCCCTCTGTGGACTCTCAGACGACCTGCTGATCAAGCAGACAGTTTGAATCCACAGTGGCTTTCTGCAGACTCTGAATCAGCGACATAAGGCGAAAGGAGGCCATGCTGTTACCTCAGGCCTTGAACCTTGGCACGGCGAACGCAGCCACAGCTGTGTTGGACCCGGCTCTCTTGTTTGCATACCCGCTCGCACATGCATGCTTTGGAGTTTTATTTGCAGATCCCTCAGCATCACAGCTATGTTCTCGAAGCCAGACCACCTGCAACAATTAAAAATGCCTCTGCAGCCTGCTGGCTCAGCGGGGCACTGATCAACACTGCATTATATTATAAAGAGAAGTTGTTTTTCAGATGGCTGTAAAAGAGGATTTGGTTTCAGCCCCCTGGTCCGCTCGGCTCGTCATTTTCCCCAAAAGTAAACCGTGCAGATACTGAAGCAGTAAACTAACACTTTGCTCCATGAGCTCAAAGACATGAAGAGATTTTTTTAAACAAACTTTACTTTCATGGTTTCAAGTTAATCCTCGTAGTAACCCTGCATTCACGAGGAGGCAGAGAACTCGGAAAATGAATCCCCGACATAACAAGTTTACCGAAGGCTCCCAGGGAACAGGTCGGAAAGTCTGAGAACATTCTGGTACCAGACTTGCTGAGTCGACTGAATTGATTTCATATACAGAAAGCTGATGCACCACAGAAGACGTTGATGTGATGGTCTCACACATTGTTACTGTTCTTGCGTGGCGATTTGGGCTCATTTGTTAATATTAGGTTGGAAACATTACTTGCACACTAACACTTTACAATATCATTTCATTCTTTTTTTTTCTAGCCTTTGAAGGGAATGATAAGAATGCATATTAACTGGTGTGAGCCGGGCACCTCGAGCTTGGAGACACTTAAAAAAAGTAGCGTAAAACAAAAGGAGCCCTGAAAGGCAACACTAACTGTAAGCACTGACTCCATATTAAGATGGACGGAGCAAGAGCCGCCTGGGAGTAAAGCCCAAAAATATTTAGAGCTCCCCCTGCTTACTGGCTGCAATATAGGTTATAAACCTCGCCACACACGTCATTGAACTTTCCATAACCGTGAGTGTCTGCTTCAAACCGAGACAAGAAAGTGTTCTTGGACTGTTCTGACCTGAGGGATCTTTGACGTTTTATCGGCAGGTGAAATGTGTGCTTCAGTTTGCAGAAGGTGTGTGGCGTCAATTCCGTGGTTCTCTGAACCAGCTTTTGTCCTGACTCCGAATGAAGTCACCTGCACAAATTTGCAGAGCCTGTTGGGGGGTTATTTGGGGCGGCTGTGGATCAGTGGTAGAGTCGTCGTTTCTCAACCGGAAGGTCGACGGTTCGATCCCCAGCTCCTGCAGCAACATGTCCGATGTGTCCTTGGGCAAGACACTTAACCCCGAATTGCTCCCGCTGCTCCGTCGGCGGCGTATGAATGCATATGAATGGGATTAGTTACATCTGATGGTCTCACTACATAGCAACCACTGCCATCAGTGTGTGAAAGGGTGTGAATGGGTGGGTGTGACATGCGGTGTAAAAGCGCTTTGAGTAGTCAGAAGACTAGAAAAGCGCTATATAAGCTCAAGTCCAATGTAAGTACTCAACAAAAAATTATATATAACATAGGTTTAGTCAATTTTGATTTTAATTTAGATACATACATACTATACCTTTAAGTCCACAGTCATTGTCTGTTTGCATGTTACTCTCTGATGTACGTCGCTTTGGATAAAAGCGTCTGCTACGTGAACTGTAGAATTGTAGTAGAACATAATGCTCTGTTTACCCGCCAGCTCCATCTGGTTACTTCTTTAACTGTTTGATTTTTGTGTTTGTGCATATCAAGAACATATCCCGATTTCAGAGGTTTTGAGAAACCTGGTTTCGCTACCTTGAGAACCCCGACACTGTGGCATGTATACGCCTTACCATGTTTTCTGTCAGCTGCCGTCTACCTGCGCAGGCTGCGTCCTAACCCAAGTGACGTATCAGAAAAACCAACATTACGGTGGCAACGAGAGCGTCTTACTTCTGGAGCGATGAACAAACTGAGTTTTGTCTTTCGGTGATGAAATGATTAAATAAAATTTGAAGTTGAGATGGGAAAAAGCATCGAAATGTTGACCTATTCAGGACTAGAGGATGCCGGTTTCCCAACACGTACGGTGGAGCAAGTCAGGTTGCGTTGGGAAGTACTTAAGAAACATTAACATGTGGTCAAACATCAGAACAAAAGAAGCCTCAGTGGTCTCATTTTCTCAGAATTCAAAATTGCCACGGTTTGTGTTGTAAAAAATAATATGAACAACCAGGTTTCTCTGTGTGCATGTAAACGCCATATCCTGGATATGATCAAAACCGTAATAAGACTCATATGAGATCCTCAAGTCCATGCAAACGCACTCATTTATTCAAAATATTGGTACGTACATCCCACCATCTGCCGCCTTATATAATAATGTGTAATGTATGACTGAGAGAAGTCTGACAGACCAATCTGCCTTATAAAAAAGTCCTAAAGTGTTCCATCCCTTCAGTTAGGAAGCGGCCTCTGTCATCCGAGCCTATCCCCATCTGCCTCAGCTTAGGACAATTTGTCTAATTGTACTAAATTGAGCTGCTGTCAGTGATTAAAGTTATTCAGAGGAGGAACGAATCTTCTATGCCCATGTGAATTATTAGCTCATTGATTACAATAATGTAGGAAATTGCCCGTTGGAATCGAACGTTAGCTTAGACACCTGGCTCACACAGGAGCTGTGGCCCAGACGAGCAGACCTGCACTCCGTGTTGAAATGAAAAGTGACAGAAGCAGTCAGACAGATGCAACAGTGCTGTGAGACGACCAGGAGTCATCACGGGGAGGCGGTTGTAACCAGCAGTATGTCTGAACTGAAACAGCTGGTTGAGCGAAGATTACAGAGGATGAACCAGCTCAGTCTCTCTATGTTAGTGATGGAAATCTGGATCAGCTCAGTAACAAGAGCCGGCTTCGAAACGGCTCTTTATTTGGAACCATTCTGGCTTTATTACGTCAGCAAAATATAGCTATGTTTTGACCTTTGGTTGATATGTGTGCCTGTATTTTATATGAATTATTAAACCATATAACTCCCAGAGGAACACTATATGATATGATGTTTGGTATAGAACGTTAGCGTTATACCACCGAGCACTAGGCGATCCTGTGGACGAGTGGAGTGGAGAAACTGCTGTGTATTAAATAACAACAAAAAGAAGGGGAAAGTGTGCCGGCTCCCATCGTTCACGTAAAAGAAGCGGCACATACAGCTGGCTCATTCTTGACCGACACATCACTACTCTGCATTGTACAGCAGACATCAGGTCAGAGAGGTCACCTGTATCCTGGCTGAACTAAGCTTCACCTGCTGCCTTTAAGGTGGCCCCGAGGTTTAAGTGCTCCAGAGTTTAAAGCTTCTTCATTCCTAAAGTAAACAGTGGGATTAACCATGAGCTGTACAGCCCACCTTACACTGATTTATCAAAGGATTGCACGGCTTTTGCGCCTGTCTAATTCACAAAGCACATGCAAAGGTTTAAATGCGCCCCTAACAGCGCTGCAGAGCAACTAGCATCTCTGTGCATGGGTAAGGTCAGCATGCAACATTTGGGGAAAAATTGGCCCCTTTCTATGCAAATGTACTGAGTTGCAAAATCGTTCTTTTTCACAAACACGGGCGCTAAAAAGCCACGCGCAGTCAGTGGTGATTCTAGAGTCTGTTGGGGCCCTAGGCAAAAAATAATTTGGGGGTCCCTCCAACCAGTGTTCAACAGGGCAAAGAAACTGAGTGCTGTCAGATGGGGCCCTGTTTGGAGAGGTTTCCTACCGTCATTGCAAAATGGGCCCGTTTTTCGGCCACTGCTTTGGGGCCCCCTTACTGGTCTGGGGCCCCAAGCAGTTGCCTGCCTTGCCTGTTCACACGCAGCGCCTCTGCGCGCAGTGACAGTGAAAATGTTGATGATTGCTAAGAGAAGGCGATAGTTGCGCTGCAATAATTATGATGGATGTCGTGTGCAACTTTCAAGTAATCTTGAAATCAATTCCTTCACTTCTCAAGTTTTTTATTGGACTGTTAACGGTGCAGTGTACGAAAAAAGGAGGCTCATTTTACACTTATCGTTAGAAACAGCAGAGATGTACTTGGACAGTGACTATACAACCCTTTTTTCAAGGAGGCTTTTATGCTTTAGGCTATTGTTTAAAAAACTTCACTCTATCCAATCAACACTTTGAACAAGATGAAAAAATATCAAAACTTCCAGTCAGGTGGCTTCACATTTGACTTGTGTACATGGGCTTGATTGGCCTTTTACTTTTCCACTTGTATAATCATTGGGTATATCTTTTACATAAATTCTGAACTCAGTTGACATCAGTCATGGTTTCATTGTTACCAGAGACGAGGAAGAATCTGCAGCTTCAGTGTCAAACAGAACAGGAAACATGTGGATCCACTGAAAAAGACTCGCAGATTAACGACTCCTCTTTGAAATATGGTTTTGATACTCTCCAGATCCTTACAGCATTTGGTAAAGAGGCATTTTCCTTGTGTTAAGTACATTCAACAAAGAACTTGACATGTTGTTTGAAGGGTCGGTTTACCTTAATCACTACATTTCACAATCACCTCTTGTGGTTTGAGTGGTTTTTTTTGGTCATATTTTTATGATCTTCTGGATGTGTCATCTCCTGAGATTTTAGCTGGCTTCAGTTTAGTTAATCATCAGCATGTTGCTGCTCCAGAATCAGTGTCCCAGCATCCTTTTATTTAGGATATCAGGAGTAAACCTGCCTCCTCAGGCTGCTCCCTCAGAAGTTTGGACCACAGCCGGTCAAAGGTCGCCAACACAACATAAAAGAGATAAAAAATAAACCGGCTCACAAACAGTAGTCGGCTCCAATAATTCACAGAAAAGATGGGACACATAGGGCCGGCTTGTTTGGGAACGACACATCACTGGTGTTTACAAGAGGAGACATGCAGACAACTTTCAAAATGCTTCCTTTACTTTTTTACCAATTCTGATGTGATGTGCAGAGGCTGGGAGGATTTCATTGCTGGAGGATTATGAGACAAAGTGTCAGCACAGATTCAAGCCAGAGTGACTAAATTGATCCAATGAATGTGCAAATCACGACACACTTTGACTTTACATTGATTTTATCTGTCACGCTGTGCAAAAACTTTCCTCACTCCACAGTCAACCCATTTTCCCCACGATTCTACAATCAAATACCAATCATTAGTTTTATTTTCATGAGAAGTTTAAAGTCAGAGTCAGCATAGAAAGTCTTTGTTGCAAGAAACGACACAAATGTTGGAATGAGGAAGCTTTAACCTGAAACTGCTGCTGTGAGTTTGCTCAGGAATCCGTCTTCTCACTCTCACAGAAACACTTTGCCCTCAGAGCAGCAGCTGAATCGGATCCAACGATCTGACACACGCTGAACGATGAATAACCTGTTGCTCAAGAGCAGCCCTCTGTCCAGAGAACAGTAGTAAAGGGTGTGACACACATTCCTCACAGAATGAGCTGGACTGGACCGGACAGTGAAAAATATTTCCATGTTTCTCTTTTCCCACCAGAAATAGAAGCATCTGAGTTTTTTAACAAGCAGGAGAAGAAAATATGAATCATGTGTTAGACCTCTGAGTTCTGCACTGCTGTTCCCATGTCAAAATAATATAACTTTTACAAGACTTGGCCTAAGAAAAAGTTATGGTCCGTAACACATTTTATGGAAGAGCGAGATAAAATATGGGGGCCAGGGCGATCATCCACTGTACAGCACTACAATAAAAGTGTGTGTGTGTGTGTTTAAGTGTGTATGTGGGGTTGAAGAATGATTATTCTTTGTTCTTGTGTGATTTCTGCACAAGTTGGGTCTGGTTGAGAAACAGTGAAGGATAGTTGTATGGGGGATGCCTGACTTGATGATCTGGCAACCTGCTGCATAAATCTGCTCCCTACAGCCCGGTGAACAGTAGTAGACTCTTTACAGTGAGTAATGAAAGGCCTGAATGATTCAGTATTATTAGTGACATGACGTCACATGCATACCCTCTATTGAAAACTTGGATGAATGCAAAACCTTCAGTGAATAACCGTCTCTCAGGCGCTCTGTGCCTCAGGTAAGAGATTTAAGGCCCTGACACGCCAAGGAGATCATCGGCCGTCGGTCCAATTAGTGAGTGATCGTCGCCCTAGTTTTTGCGGTGTGTCTAGCTCCGTCCCTACCCCTCGAACCCCGTCTGCCTTTTTTCGGCCGATTAGACATGTTGAATCGGCGTCAGTCGGCGCGGTTGGTGAGAGGAAACACTCTGATTGGCTGTTCAGCTCAGCGAATCAGTGCACGAGGAGAAAAACGGAAGTGACAAAAGCAAGTAAATGACTTCAACTTTTTATCACACGTTATTCTCGATTAGAAGTACCTATATCATGAGTGGTGAGCGTCAGCAGTGTGAAAATGGTCTTCTCGTATCATAACAACGGTTTATATATCCGCATTCTTCTCCAGCCTCGTCCTCCTGCATTTTTCCCTTTTTGGAATGACGATTACAGACTACCGCCGCCTGCTGGCATAGAGTGTTATGTCCTCTCACGCATGCCCAGGACATACGTGGTAGTAGGCCATCGGCTGTAGTCTTTGCGGTGTGTTCAAGTGCAACTTTTCGGCCAAAAGACGTCGTGAGGCAACGCCACAGTCTGCCTTTGTCACCACTAGTTCTTTGCCGTCTGCTTGGTGTGTCAGGGCCTTAAAATTGACTCATGGTTACGTGGGTTAAGGCGTTTCTTATTGTATTGTAGGTAAGATTTAAAACAGTGAATGAAAGCAGCATGACCAGCACAGAAACACATCCTGAAATTTTAAACCTCAAAAATAGCATCACATTCAAAACATAAATACGGAGATTTAGCAAAGACTGCCCAGCCTATCTCATACTCTCAAACTCTTGTTCTCAAATGAAGAACATCACTTCTTGCAGACCTATGTTGGAGAGCTCTGCCATCTTTGTTTTCATTCTGATCATTAAAATCGGCCTTAAGCCATGTGGAAGCTGTAATGGGTCACACATGGAGGAGCAGGATCATCCTGTCACAGTCGATGATCCAGTCTGGACTCAGGACTGGGGCGGTTTTGGTTTAATATGAAATGACAGGATGTTACAGCATGTTTATGTGTGCAGTAAGAGCTCAGTAAATGTCATCCTTTTCATGATTAAAAGTATGTTATTGAAGGTAGCGTTGTAAGAGTGATATAAATGATCGCTGCAGTGTTACTGGTGTGTTTGATAACTTTAAAATGAACTTGTTGGAGCATGTTTTTGAGAGCTGGCACAGTATGCTTTGTGTGAGCTTGTGCAGTTAATATCAATGATGGACATACCCATCGTAATATCAACCATTGATGTCTTGACCCCATGAGGCTGTGAGTTCACCATTTTGGTTTTCTCGAGCCAGACGTGACCATATTTGGAGGCGGTACCATATTTGATGGTGCTGGAGAGGAACGAGAGGCTAGCAAACGCTAACAATTAACACTAGTGGCTTGTTTAATTAGGTTAAATTCATAGTTTAGATATCATACTAAAGGGGCCCTTTTTGGACGGAGTAAAGCGCGTTGTCTAAAGGGATATTGGGCATGTGTGTGACTATATATTGGTACTTACTTGGCGCACAAATTCAAAATCAAAACGATTCCATTGTCAGTGGATTGTTCTTCTTTAAACCCCCCACCCCACACACACACTTACTGTAATTAACTTCTCCTATGTCCTGAGCATGTTGGGTATCCTGACTGAGGCAGGGCTACTACAGGCTGCAGTCCTCTCTCCATGTGGATCTCATTACTGCACTGGAAATATGACTGTGATACACAGGTAGAACACGTTCTCCATCAAAGCCAGATCTTCTCTTTGGTAAATTTTACGCCCAGCTTCCATGCTAGGCACAGACAGGCTATGCAGATCCCCCCCCTGCTCTGGATGGAGGTGGGCAATTGAAGATTGAAGACAGGCTTCTGGCTCGATTTGATGTATCACTGAAATCCATACTTTCATCTTTTGCTCTGGTAACAAGACACAGTGCATCCCGGAGCTTTGATTTACAATCCCTGCTCCGGCCAAACACTGTTCATTTATTATTCTGCCTCTGTGCAAAAAATACTTTCACACAAACTGTCCGCACAGTGATTCATTCTATCATGTTCATCTTAAAGTATTACTCACAGGGATTACAGAGCTTTATGTGAGGCTGTTACACTGTGGTGTGTGTGTGTTTTGTGTGTGCGCGCAGGGTTCAGGTTTATATTGTGCATTGCTCCAAGATCACAAGTGATGAACAAGTGAAATGAAATCTTATAAATAAGCAGAATAAGCAGAATACAGAACCTTTCAGGGGCGGGGCTAGAAGGGTGGCCTGATTTTTGGTCATAGAAGTCATCAAAAGGTACGCCAAACTTTTCGAGGTCCCTCTACAGTATAGGTCATAGAGTCTGCTTTCTTTTTGTTAACAGATTGAGTAACTGTTAAACTACAAAAGTCAAAATACACTGGGGGGCTGCGTCTCCCATTCCAACTCCCCTGACTACACAAGACCTGAGTCTGTGTTGCTGCCATGCAACTACTTACAGGTGAGGTTAAAAAAACTAATTCAAGGCACAACAGAATGACAGCCAAAGGTAAATCCCCCCCATAAATGAACATATTTGCATCGTTGCAGCCACACAGGGCTGCACACAGTGAACTGGCCGTCTTGCATCAAAGGGAAAATATAGTTTTAAAATGAACTTAAACTTTATTTTTTCTTTCATATAGGACTATTTGTATTGGCCAACATATGTACTTCTTATGACCCTGTCTGCAGCAGTATGTAGCAAAGCTTCGTTGTAGAATCTGCAAGCCGGATTCTCCGAACCAGGACCATATTTCAAACTATTTTATCGAGTTGCCTGGTAGGTTATCATTTCAATTTGAGCTCTGATGGGTAATCGCAAAACGAGCCATTGTGCTTCACTGGACTTTGTATGTGAATCTAACAGTTGCTTTTAAACCACAGAGACTCCATTTAAGGCTGAAGTGTATTATCCACCATCACCATTGCCATCCGTCCAGGACCCTGAGGTGTTCAGGTAAGATTGTGACCCCTCTAAACCCTCACACAGAGTGTTAAGAGACCCTCCCCTCGAGGAAGGGGCTGCTGGCCATCAGGCCCAAATCCTCACGCCACAAGAACCAGCCTCATTAATAAAACCTTACCCCCAACCCCCGCATGACAAGATCTATTTACACACATGCACTCCTGAAAACTACTATAATATTTCAGGTAGACTTCCCCTGAATTCTTCATGACTTGTTTGTTCACACATGCAAATCACAGCGAGAGAGTATCCCTGTCGGACAGGAGGAGGAGGGTCTCATGAGGCAATAAAAAGAACGACACAAAGGAGAGTGTAACGTTACGGTGAACATTTTTGTAACTGACTGTCGTATATGTACGGCTTGATCTTGTCGTAAACACTACCTAACCGACCCTCTCTGACCCCCACGCTGGTCCCCGTGGATCAGTCCAGGCTGAATTTCATTCTCAGTACACCCCTGTTGGGAATCTATCACGAACAGGAAAAACAATGCACAGCAAAGTCACGGTGATTCTGCCAAAAGCTGTCAAACATGTTGCTGTGAACCATCGTTTCATACAGATTCCTGAGACAAAAACTGCTCTCTGTACTACAGAGAACAATGTGAAATAGTTCTGAAGCAATAAAAAGCTCCTCTCCACCAGCAGCAGTTAGAGACATGCTGAAGTCATAGAGGCCTGGTGTGTGCAGCATGGCGTGTGTGTGTGTGTGTGTATGTGTGTGTGCATGCACACTGACACACCTGCACGCAGGCCTAAATTTGTCCAAATCAAAAGCAGCTCCAACCACAAATAGTTCCAGTGTGAGTCAACAGTGTGTTGGTTTCTATGAACAACCACCCTCTGTGGTTTCATACGCTCGTAAAATTACACATTCCTTTATAGTCTCCTGGCTCTGACCCAAAGGCAAGTGCTAAAATGCATCAAGTATATTGTCACAAGGTGAAGAGCATTACATTCACTTACGGAGGAAAACAAAAGGAATAATT
This sequence comes from Tautogolabrus adspersus, assembly GCA_020745685.1. NCBI lineage: Eukaryota > Metazoa > Chordata > Actinopteri > Labriformes > Labridae > Tautogolabrus > Tautogolabrus adspersus. Next base: position 3,903,692 of record CM036552.1, on the reverse strand, counting down.
AGAAGGAGAGAGAGAGCACAGAGAGGGAGAGAGATGGAGCTCTGGCCTCTCTGTGTTGAGTTTTCTCAGCTCTAATCATGTCCTGCTGTTTGAGCTCAGCTCAAACTAACAAGGGCCCCAAACAACAAATAAGATTAGATGGGATAAAACGTAATTGACGCCCATGGCTACACTGAGTCACTGCAACAGCAAAGAGTTTTATGACACAAAAGAAAAGGTTTAATATAAAGGACTCATGTTACAGGATGAGCTGAGGATAGAAACATTCTCGATCATTTAACTCATCATTCAGAACGACATTCTGACCATCAGTTCAATCAAGAGAAAGTCGGTAATAGATATTGACATTCCACGGACAACGCCAACAGAGAAAGCCAGCAGCTTCCTCAGGGGGGGCACACGAGGTTTGAGCGAGAGGCTCGGAGGGAAAGAAAAATCTGAGAGAAGAATTGTTTTCTTTCTCAGAGTCGTAACTCCAAATCAAGTGTTAACCCACGGACATTAAACACATTTATGTCAGTCTGTGGGATGCTTCATTTTCTCCGATGTCTATCAAGAATAACCATCCATCAGATTGTTTGGGAACCGGGAGAGAAGGTGTTTACGTTTTTAAATGTATTGTCCATCTAAGGGAAGATTGCAAACTGAGAATGCTAAAAGCTAATTTAATGTTGTGAAATTAACCAGATGTTCAAGAATAGACGCATTTACGAAGATACAAAAGAAGCCATATCAAATCATGGAGGAAACTCAATCCAAACAGGTTGTGAATCAGAGGAGGACCACCAAGTCCCCCCTTTGAGTCTGGGAGTACACTGTTGGAATTCAGGCCTTTTCTGATTATTTGAATGGGAGGGGGTGGGGTTTAATTGAATCGAAGTGGGAAGAGGCTTTCAAGCTGCATTTGTTGTCCTCTGATGTTTCTTGACACAGTCTATGAACCCTTTGGCGAGCTACTGAAAACCCGGCCACGAGGTGTTGGAGACCCACGATTTGTTTTTCCAGAATTTCTACAGATGCAGAGAGCAGGGTTAGCATGACCAAAAGAGTCACACATTTCTCAGAGTGAAATCATGCTACCCATCAGTCTAAAGATGTGTCTTTAACTTTGTGTTATCGGGTTTGTTTAAACAAGCCTCCCCCCCTCCCCTCAGGATCGTAGGTGAACGGTCTACCTGAACTCATCCTGCAGTTTTTTACCTGCCACATTGACGACTCACTGTAAATATTTGTTGTGGAAATAATAAAAAGAAGATGTGTCTTTACTGTGCTGTATATTGTCCCATCTGACACTTACCCCATGGCATTACAGACATTAAAAATGACTACGTAGAAATAGCCACTCTTGTTGCTGACGGTCTTGTTTGCTTTTGTAGTTTGAAAGTTTCATGACATGCTAAAAAAAAGTCCTCACAGGAGCTTTAAAAACCTGAAGCATTAACAGCGTATTGTAGTTTTTATTTGTAGTCTGACCTTCAGTAAGTCTAGATTTAAATAAGCAAGTAAAGCCTGCTTATTCAGATCTTTAGTTGTTTTTACTTTCAATACTTGTGTGTTTTTTCTTTCTTTCTTTGAGGCCATATGTGTCATAAATGTGAAACATGTGCGAAGCAAATCTTGGTACAAATTGATTAAATGTAAAGCAATCCATATTTAAAGTGAAAACCGGAATGAACAGGATCCAAAGTCACCCTGTGCAGCTTTATCGAATTCATCTGCCTGTTATATATCCAGCATGTGTACAACATGTGAAGCTGTGTCACAGAGATGTTGCTTTATTTCTTTGTGGATTTCCCCTCGTTACAGGGACCCTGTTGTCTCATGTAGCCTTGTAAAGTTTTGATTGGTATATCATGTTGTAACTTAATAATTACTTCCACTTTGATACAGAAACATAATATTATAATGTCATGACGTTTTCCTCATTTCCTTGCTAGCAGCAATTTTGTGTAAAGACGTGATGAAACCTCATTTGAATTTGCTGAAGGGGTGTGGGGTGTGGGGGGGGGACTTCCCTGAGGATCTCTCAGTTTGAAGTGTTGGCTGTGCTGCTCTCTAATCTAATCATGCTGTTTCCAGAGTGACAAGTCGCTGCGATCCAAGAAGTGATGCAACTCTCCAGCGCAACAAATTGCAGGAGTTTTCACTTTACTCTCCAATATGTTTCGGTTACGGGGATACAGTTTCGGTTTTACCCCGCGACAGCATTTTACAGACGCGGTGGGGTGAGGAGGAATACAAGGGTGGCAGGGGCTTTCATCAGCCAGGACCAATCAGAGGACAGCATCCCAGACAAGATCCATCATCAGTGTCAACCGGGATGGTGATGTACTTGATCACTGTATGTAAAATGATTTAATCATGTTTTAAGTTTTGCAGGCATTATAAGAAATGACACTTGAGCTGTAATTCCCTAAACAAAGTTTACCCCAAACTCACATCTTCTTTTAACATTTCAACCTCGTCTCCTGCAAGTTTGTTGATGAGCACAATTGAAAAAGTATTCAATATTGAAGTCAATGTGACATGAAAGCCTTTAGTTGCCCTGTGATGTACAACTCTGATCCAGAAAGTCTGCTGAGTCCGTTGTTGTTCTCAAGTCGTCTAATACCAAAGCGCTCCGTGCATCTCACTTCTCTTAAACAATGTCGCTTCCTCCTCAATGTCTCGAACCAGCAGTACTTCCAGACCTGCATCTTAGTCCACGTTTACACAAGAACGTTCCACTGAACGTTTTCATTGGCATTTTCAAAATAGTTTAGGATTCAGACGAAAGAGATTTGATAACAAACGTTGTGCACACAGATCCCCAAAATCGCTATATTATACATGCCATGCCTGGAGATGGAAATGTGACTTTGTGATGAAGCAACAGGCGCATGTGCACATTCTCTTCCTTCTACAGAGCGGTGAGGTGTAAACATGCAAAAATGGCTAATGGCTAATCGCCTTTTAGTTGCCCTGTTCCAGCCTATATGTAAAGCTAACATACAAATGTTTGTTTGTGTGGACAGACGAGGAGGTGCTACTCCAAGTGACCCCAAACAACAAAGCGAGCAATTTTCAGGAAAATGTCGACGTGCAGTCATGGGTCGGCCATTGTTATAGTAGTACACCTTTTCAGGCATAGTTATTGGCTGGGACCATAATCCACATGTGCAAGAAAGTCTCTGCTTTCATAGGAACTGCATGTTGCCAGTTTCCACAACGACAGAGACGGTGCCATTTGCAAAAGATTGCAATCTCCGTCATTACACACGGACGTAGCTTCACAGAAGGAAAGCATGTCATGCGCTCATCCTCAACAAACGGACCCAGTAGGGCTGGGCGTGCAGCGTCGGCTGGAGCAAAACCGTGGCGCTGATGGAACGCAGCTCACACGGACTAAACAGTAAGACACACGTGAAGGACTCAAGTGTAAAATGCATGGATGTAGTTTAAGGGAACTGGGATGTATCTGACTTAGTTGAGGAGCGCATGTGTGAAATGGGCTGAAGAAACTGAAACTCTTTGGTGCTGCGGGTTTGATGAATCTGGACGTGCTGGCAGCCGCTTCCTATCGACTGCTGAGTGTTTGGATTACATGTGAAATGATGTAAACAGTGTGTACAGTGTGTGTAAGTGAATGATAAACATTGTTTCAGAGTAGGGCTGCTGAGCCTTGATGTGCTGCTGTGTGTGTGTGTGCACGCCACACTGTGTGTGTGTGTGTGTGTGTGTGTGTGTGTGTGTGTGTGTGTGTGTGTGTGTGTGTGCACGCCACAGTGTGTGTGTGTGTGTGTGTGTGTGCGTGTGTGCAGAGAAGCTGACAATGGGCACTCAGAGCGGAGATGTTATTTATAGTGTGTATCTTTGCTGCCTCACACAATGTAAATGATGGCTGGCTGCTGGGTTTTATTGCTCGTATAGAGGGGGGTTATAGCCGGGCTTCTGTGACAACATGGACTGATGGACTGGTTTTATTGTACTCCTGAACTCCACACTGTTATACGATGTGCAAGTCATCTGCAGCGCGTCTAATTACACGTTAGCATGGCACAAGATATTTGATTTAATAAAGAAGAAGATATACTCTATAAATCCCACGAGGGGAAATTCAATTTTTTATTTACACTTTGTTGTTCAACACGCTACACACACATGGGCACACATGCACAAACAGGATTTTATGGACATGCACTGATGGAGAGATGTCAGAGTGAGGGGGCTGCCCACAGAGGGCGCTCCTGAGCTGGTGGGGCTTTGCTCAAGCGCACCTCGACAGTGCTCAGGAAGTGAGCTGGAACCTCTCCAGCTACCAGACTTAGTCCGAACCAGAACTTGAACTGGCGACCTTCAGGTTCCCAACATAAGTCCCTGCAGACTGAGCTACTGCTGCCCCTATACAGCTTCAGTCATGCAGATGCAAGTTGAGGTTGCATTCTTCCTCACACTTGTTAATGTCTGTATGATGACCACAGAAGAGGCCTCTACTGTGAGGTTATTTCTTTGAGTTTGGGGTTTTTGATATCGTCTTTAAAGTGACAGAATAACAGTAATCAGTTAAACAAAGGAGTGCACAAACTGACTGTAACAGCAAAAACAAAAAACACGAGGGGGAACTTTTTTCTGTAACTAAAATGTACGCAAAGTTTTAAAAAAACGAGCGATAAAGAAAAGCAGATCTCCATGTTTTCACAAAGCATAAATCATCCTTCAGGATTTGTGCTGTTAGACCTCGTAATGACTTACAGATGAGTTTCACTTCTGTTTGACAGCTGCCTCACATGTTAGCTCAAAGTAAAGCACAACATAAATAACTTGTTGATCCTCCTGTATTTGTTAAAACAACAAGTCATGGTAACTCATCATTGGTTGTTAGTTTAACTAGAAGTTGGTGTCAATGCTCTGATAACTTTTGTGTTTTTGTTTCCACTAATTTAAAGTTTTCTAACAAACAAAAGTGATTCCATTTCAAATTAAGAATATGAATCAAAAGGATCAAACTGATAATGAGTTGACTAAATTATAACTACAGAGACAAATCCAGGGAAAGCTGACAAACCGCCATTACTGTGGTGACTTCGCTACTACTATTTTACGTTTCAGCGATGTTTAGGACGTCGGGCAGAACCTGTGGACTTCTCAGCTGCTCTTACAGTCGTGTCAAACTTTAACTTTGGTGAAAAACAGTGCAGAGTGGAACTTTCACACGCCTTTACTTCATGAAGAGCACCACTGAATTGGTGCTTTCACACTTGCCAAAACTCCTGAAAACTTCTAGAAGTTTTTGTGGGCTGAGCTGCATGTGTGCAACGCAATTTTTGACTCTGACTCTAACAAGAGTTTTTCCTGCCGGCCCCCAGGTACATTTTCTGAGTGAAGTCGGGTGAGCTGATGTGACACTGCAGCAGGAAATATCCAAAAAAATTCACCGTATTGAGGTATATATTCTGGCGTTTGAATGAAAGGAAACACTGGGTTGACAAAAAACTAAATGTTTTGGCGGCTGTGGCTCAGAGGTAGAGTCGTCATCTCTCATCCGGAAGTTCGGGGGTTCGATCCCCAGCTCCTGCAGCCACATGTCCGATGGGCAAGACACTTAACCCCAAGTTGCTCCTGCTGCTTCATCAGTGGTGTGTGAATGTGTATGAATGGATTAGTTACTTCTGATGGACGCTTCACACAGCAGCCTCTACCATCAGTGTGTGAATGTGTAGGTGTGACCTGTTTACCATTTAAACCAGTTAAATAAACTAAAAGATTACAATTCTTGACAGCTTTTTTTGTTTTGAATCATTTTTAAATTGATCTCAATTTACCTCAAATTCTGTCAGATTAAAATGTCTTTACAGTGATGCTCTGTTAAAAAACTCATTGAGCTGCTTCTTCTTCTCCTCATGTTTTAATCAGAGCTATAAATGATTGATTATGAACTCGTTCATGTGTGTTGAAGACACTTTATGTCCACTATGAGAAGAAAAAGGTGATAAAAGGTCAGTAGCGCTGTTACAGTCAGTGTCAAAAACCTCTCCAGTTACAAGTTGTCCAGCAGAGGGCAGATGTTGTTCACTGAACACATGCTGCAGCTCAGAGCACCTCAGGGTGTCGTCCTGCTCCACCTGTGGCTGTGACACTTCACTTCACTGAAAACAAACCTCAGATTACACCCACATACAGATACATCATGATCTGATGTTCCTGAAATGATCTTGAAATGATGATTGTCATAGTCGGTATAGTATTTTCTCCTGGGTTTTTTTTGCAGTAAAAGTTTTGAAAAGTGAGAGAATAACATTGAATCACTTGTTGTTTGTAGCACATTAATCTTTGTTTGAACATGGAACAGACTTACATCATCTGTGGGTCATTTTAAATGACGAAAACACAAGAAAAAGTTTTTAAGTTTAAGTTTTTATGTCTTTTTTTTACACAATGCTTTCCTCCCTCATATTTAGATCACTTTCCTAAACTTCTAATTGTCCGTTTCTTTCCTCTCTGTGACATTAATTGCATCACTTTTTATGTACAAACTGTAAAAGTAAAGTCTTTCAGGATAAGATAACCTACAAGTGGATCAATCTGTCGTCTTCTCACACAATAATTAAGGAGTTACATCCTCAAAGAGTCCCTGTGTCTGTGCTGACGGGCCAGCAGTCCCTCTGCACTGATTTGTGAGGCCTTCAGGGTTCATTATTCACACATGTAATTACAGCACAGAGCCAAAAAGCTGCTACTATCAGTGCAAACTTGTTCCCAAACAGTCGCATTTAATCATTCAACATTCTTACCAGCAGTATATAAACTACGTCCACAGCAGGAGGGAGCGCTGAGCATGAAGTATGCAGTCCTAATGCAGAACGAGCAGACAGGTTTTAATGAGCAGTGCTGCAGAGTCACAAACTCTCCTCTGATAGACTCAGTGTTCACCAGAATCTGCAATAATCAACATTATAAAGTGACCAATGCCTGATCAGATGTTATAGAATAAGTGGACAACAGGGAGGCTGCAAGATCGGACTAAACCACCAAAAGATACAAAAAAGTTCTAAAATGTGGGACCCACGTTTACCAAAGATTTTTAGGAGGTCTTCTTCTTCCTCTCCAGGCAACAGAACTGTAACACCAAATGTAGCCAAATCTGTCCTGACTCATAGAATGACTCATTGACCCACAGGTTGCTCTACAATTTTCTGCTTTACATTATTGCATTGATCTCTAAAACGGCTCGGCTTACAATCAAAATGATGTCATAATTTTCAGCTCTATATTTGTCTGCATCTTTGCTGATGGTCAAACTCTCTAAAACTGTTAAGTTTTGTGACTTTTAAAACGTGTTCCTCAGAATCTTATTTTTGCAAACTCCTGTCTGACCATGGAGACATCATCTGGTATCAAGAACTTCCTGTTGTGCTCAGATATATGTGAAACAACGATTACTGTTATCAGTGTTGTATGCACAACATTTTCTATTCAACCAGTAGTTTGGTCATGTATTTGTCAATTTTAAAGTGGTTTAAAGTTTACTTCAGTTTTGCACATGTGGTGCTATTGCCTCATGTAGTGATCTTGTGCACAGGACCAAGTCTCCACTGTGTCACCTAATCAAGAAATACTCAGAAAGCTCAGATGGCCATGTGGTGTGTTTGCAAAAGTGCATTCAGTTAAAGATTGTGACCCAGTCAAAGGAACGGACCCTTGTGCCAGCAAAAACAAATCATCAATCAGAGCCAGAGACACGGAAATTAGAGACCCCCTTAAATAGTTTTTTTTGTTTTTGGCGTAATAAAACTGTTGTTACAGCTCTTCTTGCAACAGCCTCTCCGTCTTTGTTTAAACAACAAATTAATGTCAAACTTTTCTGTTTAATTTCACGGAGCTTCATGCACAGAGTCAAGTTTGCGCGCATAAAACACCAGCTCACGCGCCTGTTTCCTGTCTGACACTACAGGATCATATAGGACACTGATGTTCTGCGTCCTGCTGTGTGTGTTGTGTGTGGTTGTGTGTCTGTGGGCTGGCTGTGAGTGACGCGCCGGTAGGAGTCGGACTCTGCGCTGCAATAAAGAGGCAGCGGGCAGCGGAGAGCGCACAATAGTGGAGCAGAGAGAGAACGAGGCGTCCCAACACCACCGCTATACATCACCACCACCACCACCACCATCACCCCCCATCAAAACCATCACAACCATCAACCACAACGACCACAGACATCTCCTCCACACCGCCGTGCCTGCTTGAGCCCTGTCTCCTCTTTGTGCGCTCTCACCACGGAGGAGACCCGCAGCTGCAGCGGAGGAGGAACATGCTGCCGCTCCGGCAGTCTCATTAACTCATCCAGCGCGAGGAACACGACTGCTCTGCGGGGCTCCAACAGCCTGAACCGCCGCCAGGACCCCGACTGGACAAGGAGAATTACAAAAAAAACCGTTTCCTATTGGTGAGTCCCCAATTTATTTCTTTATGTTTGGAAGAGAAAATGTAACTACATGGATCAGCGCATCCGATCAGAGAAGGAACCAAAACTTTATTAGAGAGTATCTGGATTTTATTAACTTTAAAACATAAAACATTACCACTTTAATACAAATATTCTGTTTACATGCATCTAATTATTTTAGCACTTTAAAAACAGCTGTGCTGGAGTTGTAGCTGTGACATTGTGCAACAGGTGTAGCAGATATAACTGCGTTGGTATTCTCATTTAAACAATATCGGTATTGACAATTAGCGAGAACAACATTTTAATTCAGTTAGATTTTATATGATGGAAGGGAATGAGACGATTTGTGTTGAGATATTCAACTTTTTCAACAATTGGTGTCATAAATTCCAAAAACTGCTTCCTCGGCAGATCTGCAGGTATGGAGGTGATAGCGTTTTTAAAATGCGTCAAAAAACTAGGTGCTAATTATTACGTGGCAATTAATTACATTTTAAATAAAAAGTTATACAGTCAAATCTTGATTTAATTCTGACCCTCTTTAGATTGCTCCTCCTCTGTTAAACGCTCTCCAGCCCTCTTTGATGAATCCCATTTAAAAAAACGTTACATGAAGATTTATGCAGAAACCGGCTGCACAATGAGCGCGTGCAGACTGAATAAACATCATCACAGACATGTGTGAAGAAGAGCAGGATCACCTCCTCTCTTAACAGCTCTGACACTCTTCACTGTCTACGCGTTTAATTAATGATGCTAAAGATCCGGATCTAATAAAGTCTAGGCCTTTACATCATGCATCATGATAAGAGCGCCCAGGCTGGGAGGAAGGCCTGACGGGTCAGCAGCACCTCGACCAGTGAGGATGGGGTGCAGAAAAAGAAAGGTTGAACCGGGAGGGCTGACATGCTGGAGGTAGATTACACGCTCTGCAAAATCTGCAAGACTGGATTATTGCGTCTCGTGCCATTTTAGATGATATACATGCGTATAAGTGATAACGATTTTACACTGACTCCTCAGGCAGAAATCCTGCACTTATTTTATTTAGCCAAAATATACGCACAGTGCATTAAACGGCTTGGACTTTTATTGTGCAGGAATTTGTTGTGTTAGTCAAATTCTGATGCAACTTTTAGCACCTGCATGATGCACTGCAGCGGTTTGATTAAAAGTGTGATCACTTTTTTTGTCTGCAAATAACTAGGCCTATAAGATTCAACTAGAAAAATGAAGTGCTGCAAAAGCAGAAAATAAACTCCTAAAAGAAGTGCAGTAAAAGTTTAAAGTGATTAAGTAGAATATTTTACAAGTTAAGTTCGTGTTCAGGAGATTTCTTTAGTTCATCAAATTGTCTGAACAAAGTAGTGACATATGTTTCTGTTCACTGTAAGTGCTGAGGTTATTTTAACAGTGCAACTTCTAGAAAAAAAACTTCCAGCATTTGTAATCAATAGTTAAATCTTTTTTTTTTTTAAATTGCATTAATTGTTTTAGATGAACTTTTATAGAAGCAGCAACTTTCCAACCTGTTTAAAGCTAAAGAAAAAATCTTAGCTATGAGCATCTGCATCTTGCAACATGAAAGACTAAACAGGCCTCGGATCTGGAGTAGGAAAATAAACATTGTTCTAAAAAGAAAAACAAGTGGAGTTTTATTGGAAACAGATCGACATATGCTCAGTGCACTGTGCAGAGATGTTCTAGCTTTAGCTTTCAAGACTTCTAGTGACAGAAATGACTTGTTATGTTCAGTGTTATATTCTAATGTAAACATGCAGTCTCTCTCTATGCAGCCATGCATGTGTAATACCTGCAGCTTACTGTATAACTGTAGGCCTTGCATCATCTCACATGAATCCACTTGAGGAATATTACAGTACAGATTAAGTCGCATGCATTTTTTAACAAAGGCTGTGTTAAAGATCATGAGTGTAAAATGAGGACCTCGGCCACACGGTGGGGGTCTTAAATGACCTGCTGCAGCAGATCTTACAGCTGCAAACACGTAGATATTAAACTTTTCAGGCTTGTGTGAAACCACACTCCTACTTCTGTGAACATCTGCATGAAAAACGAAGTGCATAAAGACGAGGCAGAGAGGTGTGGTTCTCTGCACTGCAGGAATATTGATGTAAAGTTTTGAATTTATGATACAAGTAAAAGAAAAAGAAAAAACAGAACACGTGAAGATTTTTGAAAGCTGACGAGTTATATCACAGACAACCTTTTCTTTGCCTTCATAGATTTCACTTGAATTTGTCCCTAATGTGCTGCTAAGTTTTATGACTTTGACTTGTTTATCTGACGGTCTTATCTACCAGTTTGAAGGATAAGATTCTCACTCAAAGTTTAAACCATGCCTTCACAGCTGGGGGGGTTAGATGACCCAGCAGGGGGTCTGTAGATAATTCTGAGGGGTCATCCAAAGTTACTGCTGCCCATGATTTTTTTTTCTTCTTCTGTCTTGTCCCTAATTCTCTCTTTCTTTGAACCGCTTTGAATATTCAGCTTTTTCTCTGACCGTGAAGAATCATGACGAACTCTGAGAGAGGGAAAGAATCACAAAACTATTAAGTGTGATTTTAAAGAGGTCACGAGTCAAAAAGACTCCAGACGGCCGCTTTAAACAGTGAAACAGTAGTTTAAGTTATAACCACTAACACATGGACCAATTAGGATTGGAGTTTTACTACTTGAGTTTCAGTTTTACTAGTTGTGTATGCTGACAAAGGTTACAGTAGGAGTGATGGTCCTTTAAGGGAAAAAGTTCCCACTTAGATATTTGTTCTATTGGCATAAAAAAATGATTAAAAAATTAAGTAAATAGTGTAAAGAATTAGAGGAATTAACAAGCAAATTGCACACTGTAAGTTTTAATTGCAGAACATAAACTTGACCTGGTTGGTTGCTTGAAAAAAAACACACACACCCTCATAAAACCAACAAAAAACTGTGGACATGAACTCTTTCCTGGATGTTTTTTCAGCCTGAGTTTAGACGGTTTATTTACTCAGCTCTGTAGAAAAGGGAAATTTGATATCCATTCATGATATCAGTCTCTGGAGTGTGTACTGCACCCAGCCTGATCACGTTTACACAGAGGTGAGAAGCAGCAGCGTCGCAGTCGCCACGTCGAGGTCGTCTGAGGCGCTGAATCTCACAGCCCCGACCCAAACACGGGGCCACACGGCTGCTCGGATGTGGAGGCCCCTGGTATGCAGACATCAAAGGGTTAAAGGTGAGCAGAGGCTCAGCAGCGCTGCACTTATCTCCTCTAATGACCTCCTAAGTAAAAGTCAATTACTTCTGCGTCATGATCAGAGAGGAACAGGCTGCGGGGGGCTGTTCGAGCTCCGCTGCTCCTCATTACAAACACTTCACCGGAGTTCACTGGACGAGCGGCCCGGCCATTTCTAAAGTTTTTATTTAAGCCATTTATTTAAATCTCTATTGCCTCCATGCTGCTGCAAACATGCATCTCTGCTCCCTCGGCTTTTTTTAGAATAATTCAGCCCCTTTTTTTAGGACAACGTTATATGAACCTTTTGCAAAGATTAATACCCTAAAGCGATCAAAAGAAAAACTCTGACTGGAAGACGGTTTATTCTAATAAATAATTGTTTGTTTAAGCAGTACACTCATCTGTGCAGGTGCTGATTAAATCAGAAAAGTTATTCAGTGTCTTATTCTCACATATTCGTTTATAATCCCACACATTTTTCTTAATCTTTAAATAAATCTGATTGATCCGTTTGGGAGATACCAGGTTTCCCCCCCAGCATAAAGAGTGCAAACACAGAACATGTCCTTGTAGAACCTCGTAACGCCCGCTCGTGTTTTTCCACTGACTCACTCTGCATTCCACATTTCCTTTCTTATTTGACGGCCTCTTTCTCAAAGTGTAACTTTACTGATTATGAAATGGGATCTGTGGTCACCATTGTGGTGATTCTGCAGAGTGCTTAAAGTTGTTAATGTTGTTTATTTCAATATGAAGTTCTTGTTTCAGAAAACATGTTATTAATATGTGAAAATAATCAGTTGTCAAGAAACAAACAAACAAAACAAGGCGTGGTTTATGTAAATGTTCTGCTGTTTAATATTATTCTGCTTCTGCACATGAGAATCACTCAGTTCAGGATTTCTGCAAACTCTGGGATGTAAAGTCGTGAAGGGATTGAAGTTGAATAATCGGCCTCTTCTACTTATTACTTAAATGTTGAATCCAGCAGAAGTACGTTTAGTAAATATGTGACCTGTAAAAAATGCTTGTCTTGACACATGCTCAGTTAGAGGCTCTTTAGCTCGTCACAACCCTCGAAGCCGCTTTCAGGAATGAAAAATGAGATCAATTCATGACGACAAACGTTTATGAAGGGATGTTAACATGTATCTGTTGCACTAAGCTGCACTGACAAGCAGTGCAATTTCAAAGTAAATTTCAGTTTTGTTGAAAACCTTTGAATGAAATTAAAAGTGAGTGAAAGAACCTTCAATGTATTTCACAGTATTTGTGAAAATGCATGTCGTACTTTTTGGTCTCTGGTTTGAGCACAACAGCCAAAGCACCTTTCATGACTTTATCACATCACTTTTTTAAGGTTTATTTTGGGGCTTTTTCTGCCTTTTTTAGAGACAGGACAGTGGATAGATTCAGACATTAGGGATAAACAGAGAGAGAGAGAGAGGAATGACATGCGGGAAAGGAGCTACAGGTCGGATTCCAACCTGGGCTGCCCGCTTCGAGGACTACAGCCTCCACACATGGGGTGCATGCACTAACCACTACACCACCGGCGCCCCTTATCACACAAGTTTTACTGTAAACACGATCTTTTTATTCTCCATCTGAAGAGGTCAAAATGCTCCAGCAACACTTGTAGTCTGCAGATCAACTTTATTAACAAATTAGACCGACGCGTTTCGGCATTTTGACCTCTTCAAGCATTTCACTCTTCATGCACCTTGTAAGTTGGTGAAGTTGTGCCAGAAAATCCCGCTCTTACTCTCCCTCTGAAAAGTTGACTACAGCAGTAACCAGAGACGGGAGCCTGTGACTAGTTTATACCAAAACACATGTAGAAATGTACCAAAATAATCCAAACCCAACAGAATCAAAGGTCATAAACACGTCTGGTTTAATAATATCAAATAATCACATTGGATTATCAATTTGAATGTTTTTATACACTGTTGAGTAGTTCAGTCTGTCACACTGAATCATATTCTGCTGCATGAGAGGTTTAGTGTGAGGAGGGTCTTTCTCTTGAAGCTCAAAGTAACAATAGTTTAAATGGAAATCCTGAAGCTGCTGATTCTGCTCGTTTTAAACCTGACATTTTCTTTGTACGTATTTTCAGGTCTGAATGATCAATGATGTAAAACAGTTTCAAAGTGCTCCATCAGATTTCTCGAACACAAATCTTTGAGTTCTGCGGCGTAAAACGGATGTTTTTGTCAATGGAGTCTGGTTGCTCAAGAACACTTTGGTGATTCTGGTGAGAGGCATCTTATTCTTTAACTTTAAGCCTCAGATCCTTTCAAGTTCACTGTCAGACACTTAGAACAACAATTTAAGCTTTTACTGAAACCACCCCCAACCAATCAATTATTATTAGTATAGCACCAATTCATAACAAGTGTTACCTCGAGGTAGCAGGTAAAAGTGGATGCACTGGGATCTGTACGTTTACCACTAAGGACCACTTAGGATTATGTCAAAGCCATTACAGCCGGTTTTATGGCTCCATGCTTTGACTATCCATTGGAGCAATTTTTTCAAAGATTTTGTTTTTGGCTTTTGTCTGTAAAAAAATACGAGAGGAGCCAGCAGATAATGAGTCAAGGATTTTATCGTTGCCTCTGTCCATGGCGGGGCTTGCTCTACTGACTGAGCTAAACCAGGGCCCCGAATCCAAGTCTTTCTCCACCTATTAGTCATTTACACCCCCAAAATATGTTTTTAGAGGAGGGGTGGGGTGCAAGGTGTGACCCCTTGAGGCATGTACCCAAAACATTACTCAGGATTAGAACTTATGCCACAAATGTTTTTTTACAACAACCAAAAAGCTCCATTACGTAATTTCTTTGGACAACTGTCCTTGTCCCAGTATGCAAGCACTGGGTGAGAATCTATTTATTGACAGAAGTATGTTAGACTACGCAACAGTGGGTGGCGATATACCCCGTTTAGGCTAATAACTATTGGCCCTTCTTCTGGTTGACCTTTTACGTCACATACCAGACAATCGACAAACAAGTTAGCAAGCAGCAAACTGTACGCCAAATGTTGAAAACATAAAAAACTTGTTGTAAAGTTGAACTTGCCATGTGAATGTCTTCGTTTTGTTTTCTTCCTGGCTTTTTTCTTTGACACATTTGTGCTGTTAGACTCGCAGGTCAAAGCGCAGCGAGGGAACCTGTGGATCACGTGTAGATGCTTGTGTAATGCCTCGGCCTATTCGGGGCCATTTGAGGTGTAATTTACATGCAAGAGTAATCTGTCCCCCACCTGAATTATCGAAGTGTGTCAGTCCGACTTTGACAAATTCAACTTAGCATGATTTTAGTTAGACTAACACGTTAACATGCATTTAAAAAAGTCCAGTTTTAGTCAGACTACCATCATAAAAGGACTTTTTGTTACATCATGTAAATGTTCAGATTGAAGTAAAGAGTAGAACATATTTATATTCTGAATTTAAACTCAGATCTCTTCATTCAGCAGCTGAGTGAGATGATGTTGTGCAGCAGCCGTGAGCATTAAACAGATCTATTGTACGAGCTGAGCAGGTGAGGGGCGTGGCCTGTGACTTGGAGCAGCGGCGGCTCCTGTCCATCAGCGTCTGCCTCAGACAAAGATACATTATTGTCTATTGTTATTCCTGCTTATCAAACCTGATTTAACAGCTCACAGGTATTTCTGCGGCTCAATGCTGTCATTCTCTTTCTCTGCCCTTAACAGCCTCGGGCGTGTTTCTGGGAACAGGAAACACCCACACACACACACAGCTTTTTTCTGTCAGACACATCTGTGTGTGTGTGTGTGTGTGTGTGTGTGTGTGCTGCCAATTGTTTTGTGTTCACTTTCGCTGACACATTTACCACACGTACACACACGCTGTCTCAGTGTCTTAGTCCACTTGTGAGGACCTTGATCCTTGTCTCTGCTGTAATTAAAGCCCCTATTATGAACAGACTGCAAAACCTCCTACTAAAACAAACTCTGCAGGATCAAACCAGAGTTTTACAGCTCTCTCTCTTTCACATGCACAGACTTCATTATCTGATAATGACCCCCTACCCCCACCCCCAAAACAACTTTATCAGCATGCATGACTGGATGTGTAGTGGCTCCTGACAGAAGTGTGTCTGTGTGTTGTTGTGTTGTTTTGATAAGGCACTAATGTTCTGCGGTGTTGGGGGTGTGAAATGGGTACATTAGTAATATGCATTTCAAACAAAGGCTGCCCCTGCTTTAGGTTTTACACTCAGGTGACAGAGTCCCTGCATCTTAATGAGGTTAAGTCATTTAGTTTAAAAAAGCAGCTTCTTATGAATTCATATTTCATGAATGTTACCATTTAATTATTATTTTTAAATAATTAATTTAATGCGAATTACACCCCCACCCCTTTCAAGACTACATTTTGGAATAAAGTCTTTTTAAGGAGAACATTTGTACATCTTGTGACTGTTTGATTTGCACTTTCAACAAAAACAACAAAGTTCATTTCTTCTTTTTGTTTTGAGGTGGGCAAACATCCGATCTTTTATAGGAAGTCAAACTTGTGCACAACTTGAGCCACTTTTAAGTACGACTGAGTTTGAGTCGTACAAGGAGGATAGCTTGCTCTGTTAGCTACTAATGTTCTGGGCTTCATTGTGCAACAATCACAGGAATAACCTTTCAAAGATTGAAGATATAAATCACACCTGTGTGTGAACTAAAGCGCTGGAGTCATGGCATGATTAGCTTAGCATAAAGCATAGCCTTACCTGGAAGTCGACAACACACTAAAACATCTAAAGCTGAATCATTTGGATCATTTTTGTCTAATCCAAAAACAAACCGGGGGATTAAAAGTGTTTGCAGGGGGGAATGTGACAGAAATATTCTTGACCAGTCCGGTCTTTATGTCGAGTTAAGATAGCAACCTGAACGCAAAAGGGATCAGTATCAATCTTCACATTGCACCCCCTGAGCAAAGGCAATGGGTTGAAGCATCCTGTAAGATTCTTCAGTGAAAACTGATTCACAGTGAGGGAAGAAGAAAGAAATATTTTGTTTAAGACGCATATTTCTAAAAGTAGAAAGTACAGTCACCAGTGATGTTATCTGAGTTTAAAATCTGCATATTTTCATCTGCTTGTGTTCTCTGTCTCAAACAGGTCGCCTGTTGGATATCGCAGAGCAGCCATGGGCAGTAAGACCCTGCCAGCACCGGTCCCCCTCCACCCATCCCTACAGCTGGCCAACTACTCCCTCCTGCAGAGCTCCACGGGTCTCCAGCTGCCAACAGATAACTTACACAGCATCTACAGCTTTAGTGCCCTGCACGCCATCCACCTCCACCAGTGGACCCTCGGCTACCCTCCACTCGGCCTCCCCCGCTGCACCATCTCCAAGCTGCCTTCTCACTTCTCTTCCATGGCCTCCATCCCCCTGTTCCCCCACCTCCTGCAGCCCAGGCAAGACTCAGCAGGGCTGCTGCAGAGCTCCAAGAACAAGCCCCGTTTTGACTTTGCCAACCTGGCCACAGCAGCCACCCAAGAAGATCACCTGAAGGCGGAAGATCTGAGCATAACTGGTGCTGCCGCTGCCGCTGCAGCTCAGGCTTCATCTCTCCACCCGAGCTCCGCCGGCCTGGGATGCCTCCTGGACGTGACCAAACTCTCTTCTCCAGAGCGCAAGTCCAGCCGAGGGCGCCTGCCTTCCAAGACAAAGAAAGAGTTTGTCTGCAAGTTCTGCGGACGCCATTTTACCAAATCCTACAACCTGCTGATCCACGAGAGGACGCACACAGACGAGAGGCCGTACACCTGTGATATCTGCCACAAGGCCTTCAGACGACAGGACCACCTCCGGGACCACAGGTGAGAACCAGACCTGTCATACAGAGTAATAGAGAGAATGGATGTCTTTATATTCTGTTTGAATGAAGGGTTACTTCATGAAGTTGAAAAAGTACCTCAGCAAGGTGGGGTAACAGGCAAGGTCTGGACTTACTTAAACCTCCACTACTCCATGCAAATATATGCAAATACAAGGAGTTGGTTGTGCATATTCTCCAGTGGAGTCACTGCTCAAAGGGGTATACACTAGGCCCAACACCAGAAATTATCAGACAAATCAGATATTGCTGTTCAACATGAAGCAAAGACTTTTTGTTCCTTTCTTTCTGTTCAGCACAAACTCCTCTATCAGCTGATCTAAGTCTTGTGTTTAACCTGTAAGAAGCAAGTTTTTCAGAGTTTTCCATCAGTGGCAGCTGTCAGCGAGACATTAAAGTTTTAAACCCATTGATGGTGGTCACCAGAGGCCTCAAACTAAATTTCTGTAAACATTGCAACATGAAAAGAGATGGAGCTGAGGCGAGTTTTTAGCCTCCTGACAAACAGATATAGAGCACTAATCTGACATTCAGATCAGCCACACCCCTAATCATGCGTAACTCCTTTAGCCGTAATGTAATCAAAAAGATGACTTATTAAAAAAAGGAAAACATCCCTGTACAGTTTTACCGATAAAGAAATTAGCTTTTTAGACTAAAACCCATTTTTGTACCACACTGTTAACATTTTTGGGTTTTTTTAATTTTTTAATTTGGAGATTCTTTGGTCTTTAGAGCAGGCCTCAAGTGGACACAAGAAGAACTGCAGTTTTGTGCTCTTCAGCATGGCTTCATTCATCAACACCGGAGGTTACGGCTTAATTTAAACACTTACATCTGAGTACGTTCTTGTTGTTTCAAGTCAGATTAACCTGAAATGTAACTGTACATTTGACCTAGATGACAGATTGTAGTCAGCTAGGTTGTTTAAGATGAAAACTCGTGGACTGCCATGTGAATCGTTGGAGATTAAAATATTTTTAGATTTTAACCACTTTTTCCATGATACATGTTGGGATGACACAAGAATGTATGGATTACTTATATTTTTTGGGCCATTTTTCCCTTTATTGGATAGGACAGCTCAAGAGAGGAAGGAAATGTTAGGAGGAGAGAGGGTGGGATTACATGCAGCAAAGGGCAGAAGTGGACTCGAACCCACGGTTGCTGCAAGGAGGACCAAAACCCTCAGTACATGGGGCGCGTGACATAACCTCAAGTGCCAATGACGTTTTTGATAATCCTTTCAGGCATGTGAGACGGAAGGCCTAGCATGAGCAGCACCAGCTCCAGTCCTCAGTTTATGTCTAGACAGGATTCATTAAGGCAGTTACTCACATAATATGTAGGAAAAAGACTCAGCATAAAAAAGGTCCTGTTTACTTGAGTACAGTGTGAGCGAACATCTGCAGCCTTGTGTGGACTGTTTTACATCAAACATACGGACTGCAAACGCTGCTTCAGTGCCTCCCGTGAATGAATACCAACATAATGCATTTCATTACCAGCAAACTGAGCTTGTCAAAGACCTTTGATTGATTAATTCTGGATATATAAACCCTGGTCTTTGCAGTTTTTTACATCAGTATCTGCAGTAACCCGACGTGCAGAAACAGGTTAATGAACCTGGATTCATGTGAGGAGAGCCTATAGCGAGGGTGTGGTACATGGTATAATTTAGACCGATAACAATAATTTAATTTATTGGATTTAAATGACAGGAAATGTGTTTACTTTGGAAGATTTCATTATCCAGAGATGCTATGACCTGCTTGGAATAGTCAGTGAACTTCAGGGTGTGACTGGGCTGGTACAGAGTTGGTTGTTTTTTTAAAGAACTTCTTGTTTGTGTTGTTTTTTTCATGAATATTTGTCATAATGGAAACTGCTGATGCTGTTACTGCTTTGTGATTAACTAAACCCAAGCGGCAACACGCGGAAATGAAGCCAATGCAGAAGTGCAAAAAAACATTTTGGGCGTATTGTAGCCAGTAAAGTCAAGATATTTTGCTCTGCAGCTCCACCTTTTGTGCCTGTTTCTAACTTATATTAAATTAGTTGGAGTCAGTATCTCCAACATGGTGACTGCCATCGTTGGGCTTCATAATGCAATTTTAGTACCAATGGGTAATAATGTCAATGCGACAACATCCATGTTTAATAAAGTGTATTACTAAAACTAACAAACAGAAAGGCAGCAGACCCGAAAAGTGTATGGCGTACACCGTTTGACTTAATCGTTTACAACGCACAACCAAAGCTCACGATTTATCTGCTCACACTGCAATTTGTTCTCGTTGATATTCAGACTTTAAACAATGGAAATGTCTTGGGCTTAAGTCCTTTGTCACTACTGCCGGCTACATCAAAAATCAACTACAGCCGGTTACATTGAACATCCTGAAAAGTTGGCCGCCTGTCACTCCCTGAGGTTAGATTGTAGTCAGATGTGTTCCAGGACTGGTTTCAGATCCAAAACCATATTGGTACCACATACAGCAACTCGTTAATTCTGCAAGGTAAAAATGTTTCTGTCAATGGAGTTTGGTTGCTTTGAGAAGAGCAATGTAACAACTCTTTATGGTTTAAAAAAAACATCTTGCTCTTAAACAAAAAGGCCCTTTTCTGTAGGGATGCTTTCTTTAATGTTGTCGGACACTTAGACCAACAATCTGTGCCTCTCAGTGGTCATGCAATTCAACACAGTTTCAATACAAGAAGCTGATGTGTTGCACAGAGAGCTCACAGATATTTCTAATATCCAACTTGTGTCCCTAGTTGGACCTTTGGGTAACGAGGAAAAAATTAAATAACATAACAGCACATAGAACTGTATTAGGATACAGTAAAATACATTTACCACAGCAAGACGATACATAAGTTCAATAAAACAACTTAGTAAAGAGTGGTGACATACTTTGATTTGGTTCATTTACCCTGAAGGATTCTGATGAATCAACCATCATTCATTAAATTACTAAAGCCCAGGTTTGTCCTCCAAAGATCTCTGGGCTTTATACTGTAGTGTTTGTTCATTAAATAAACCAAACATCGGCATTAAAGTGGACAGAACTCATGTGGTTTGTTTTTAAAAAAAGTGCTGTGTTGTTTATTCTGAGGACATGTTGGAAGGGTCACAAAGCTTGACATGCATTATCCATTCAGACTAATGATACTGTTCTGATTCCTCCTGAATACTAACCAGCTGCTCGCTTGTGTTTCCGCCCCGTAGGTACATCCACTCCAAAGAAAAACCCTTCAAATGTCAGGAGTGTGGGAAGGGCTTCTGTCAGTCCAGGACTCTGGCTGTCCACAAAACATTACACATGCAGGTCAAGGAACTGAAGCCAGCCAAGATCAAGTGATTCACTCTGCCTGCAGGGAGGGGGGGACAGGGACACTGGAAAAAAAAAACACATGACCAAAGACAACAACAGTGAAAGAACAACCAAAGACTTTTCATCTCAGAGCCGTCCGCAGCGATGGGAATACTTTTCAAGGATGAAATGTTTCAGCAGCCAGCCTCGTAAAGAAATAACACAGAAATCGGCCTTAGCGGAGAAGTGTATGCGTAGTTATGAAAGCCGGATTTGGCACAGGACCCAGTGGACGTGTGGAATGTGAAATGGACCTGAAGAACAAAAAAACTTTAAAAAAAAGATCTGTGTGGCTGCTCGGTGAACACTTAACTTCTAATCCAAAGACTTTTTTTAAAAAGGGACACGACTCTTATGCAATGTTTTTAATACAAAAGCTGAGAACGATCAAAGCCATGTTAACATAGACACATTTTCAATATCACATTCCAATGTTATTTTTGTACAGATACATTATATCAGAAATGTATTTTTGCACTTTAACCTGATTATTGATTATTTACATATATCACTGGATTTCTTAAACGTATTTTCAAAATGAATAATCATTTCTAAATAAAATATTTTACTTTAACAGGTTCGCTGTGTGTCTTGATTTGTGGGAGAGAAACGTTGCTGTGTGTGGAGAGCAAGTTTAGGGACGACTTCTGTTCATAGCTTCATGTGATTTATTGCACAGCAGACTTATTTATGATGAGGAAAGTAGTGGTGATCAGTTCACAAACAAGCCAAACTTCTTATCTTATGTCGGACATTTTTCTCATACTGGATAAGAAATGTTTATTTCAGGAGAGGAGCTGTAACAAAAAGTATTCTTAACACACCCAGAAGAAGAGGTACTGATTTCATGTTTTAGCAAATGACATGAGGACAAATCAAATTAATTCACTCTGCAATTCTGAGTTCATACATCAGCATCCCTAATATCCTAACATGGACAATACTAGCAATATCCATCCATCCATCCATCCATCCATCCATCCATTATCTATACCGCTTTTCCTGTTTGGGGTTGCGAAGGGCTGGAGCCGATCCTAGCTTTCATTGGGCGAGAGGCGGGGTTCACCATGGACTGTTCGCCAGTCAATCACAGGACTGACATATAAAGACAGACAACCAGCCACACTCACATTCACAGCTAGGGGCAATTTAGAGTCACAAGAGAACCTAAAAAGCTTGTGTTTGGACTGTGGGAGGAAGCCGGAGTACCCGGAGAGAACCAACATATGCACGGGGAGAACATGCAAACTCCACACAGAGAGGCTCCTGTCAGACGGGGATTCAAACCAAGGTACAAACCAAAGCCCTACCCACTGCACCACAGTGCAGCCCATACTAGCACAATGATTTTTTTTTTTTTTACAATATAACATGTTGAACCATGTTCAACATTCTGGTTTTGTGTGTAAGAATACAATTATTTCAATCTTAAGTAGCCTACTGAAGGCCTTTGTTCCCACCAAAGTGACAGAATTCATTGTTGAGCTGATGAGAAGTTGAAGTAAGAATAATAAATTAAATAAAGTGGGTAAAATTTCCCAGAAAACCCTCAAATAGTTATTTACCTGGAAGCCCTCTCACAAAATTTGCCATGCTTTGCTGTCAGTGCAAAACAGTGTGACAGTGTGCATTGTTTTTATTTCGCATGGCTGCCCCTCTCCCCCTATCATACCCCCCCAACCCACCTTTTGTTTCGGTCTGTTTGGTCTGTCCAGCATGAGGTTAGGACAGAACAGAAGTAGAGTCACTTCTGACACAAGCAGTATGTCACGTACACCATCCCGAGCTGCCCAGCTGTGTGTGTGTGTGTGTGTGTGTGTGTGTGTGTGTGTGTGTGCGTGTGTTTGTGTGTGTTAGTGTCCATGGCTACTCATGGAGCTGATGACAGACTGATGAGTTCCTGGCTACAAGAGAAACGGTGAGCAACAGGCCGACCATCCGCTCTGCTCTCCTCTTTCCCCTGGACCAGCTGCCTTCTTCCTGCACACTAAACATGCCAACAAACACAAACATACACACTTAAAAAGTGTAACCCCCCCCCCCCCACACACACACACACACACACACACACACACACACACAGACAAACAAACAAACGCACACATGTCTCCTGAGCTCTAACAATAAATACTCGACAGAACTTCAATGAGACGTCAATTATCTCATCAAGTGGGTCATTAAAAATGATCTTCATTTCCATGGTCATTTATGTTGAATATCATATATATCTTAAATTCATTACATGGTGCAATATACGTTTTGACTACCTTCAAATATCACTTCCAATTCTACTTTTATTAATGATGCCACTACTTTTCTGAGATTACTGAAAGCTCCTGAAGCTGGTGATATAAATAGCCATTTACACTCTATATGACCTTAAGCTAACCAGACCATCAGAAAGAAGACTGAGTACTTCTTTATAGTAATTTGATATACCTGTCACTCCTGTCACGGGGGTAGGTGTCAACAGCCGGGTGATTCACAGCCAGCAGCTAAAACAGCCATTTTTAAATTTGTCTGTGCTGAAGTGTCACCCTTAGCTGCACATTAGACATTCAATAATAAAAAAAGGGGGATGAGATTTTTTTGGGGGGTAAATACTACTTACATAAGCACAGGACAAGATCCCCAAAGCAAAAAGCTTCCTGCTTGAACCACAGGGGTCGCCAAAATCAACACGACCAGAAGTTCCTCACAGGAGCTTTAACTTATCGTATTTTGATACCTGTCTTTAGGCACTTCTTCACATTCATACCACTTTAAATGTTAACATACACTTTATTGGACTTTTGGGCAACTCTTATTATACTGAAATGTTGGAGCAAGAATCTGGATCCAGAGTTTTCCTTGGGAGTAATAAAGCTTTTAACTGGGGTGGCCCACCTGAGGCGCTGACTTCTGCAGGGGTGGCATGACCTTTGTGAGCACACGCACACAAAACATCTTTTTTTTTAACCCTCTCTATCCCTACTAATGATATGTACTTATAAGTGACACAATTTGGCGACATATAAGTCTTCTTTGTTTGATTCTTTTGGGACTCAAAAACAAAACTGTATGTGCAAAGTCACAATTTTAAGTACTTAGAAAAGTGCATGCAAACTTCCTTACCCTGTCTAAATTGTAGACATTATTTTATTGGCAATTAAGTCCTCTTAGAGTAAGAGAGTGTGCACACGTTTTTCCTTTGAAATTTTTATAGAAAGAGCAAAGTATTCATTTACAACTGAAAGTGCATTAGCCTGTTGAAATCAGCAAGAATAGATGATTTGTGCTTATTGCTGCATTCATGTGGTGTCGGAAACATCGGAAAAACGAGCTTCCGAGTTGTAAAATGCACATGAACACCCGCTCAAGTCGGAACAAGTGTTAACATTAACAAAACATATTTTGCCACCCATGTGATGACGATTCTGAAGTCAAGTCAGCAAGTCGGGCACCTAATTCTTTTCTGACTCGGAAATCGTTTTTTTCCGATGTGTCCGACACCACCTGAATGCACCATTATAGCCAAGATTTGGATGTTAGGTGGCACTAGGGGTGGCCAATGAGATTTCAAGGGGGGCCCATTTTACAACTGGGCGAATTCTCGTTTTTCCTATTTGTCCGACACCACTTGAATGCACCAAAAGTCTTACCTGCTATCTGTCGCACGAATCACAGGCTTGCTTCAAGTTAACCAAATTAGCTAGCTAGCGTTCTCCTCGGTGGAAGCTGTAAGTAACTTTGGCTGGTGTTAATGAGACATTATTACAAAAGCCGTTTTCTTGATGAACTTTTAATGAAAAGTTGGACTTTATCTGCAAAGGAACACCTTCACCTCACCTGAGCTTCACAGTATGGTGCAGAAAACGAAAGCTGCATCACGCTGCATCCAGTGATGACGCGTGATCTCCGATCTCAAGTACTGTGACCATCAAACAGTAAGTAAGCCTGCTTCAAATGTCTGAGGCCGCCGGGCCATCTTGGTGTTGTTCTGGCTGCTGCTGCTGCCTGTTTTGGTCAATATGAAAAATGTCAATCAGCTCAGTCAGTAAATGCACTAAGTCTGTGATGCTATGCACTGTAAGTCTGCACAATGGCTGTTTTATTTAAACAAATGCATGTTTTTACATATTGAATAACTGGCTGCCTCATAATTATTTTTTTAAACATGTAGGCTATGCTTGCTCATGATGTGCATGCCTACATGAGATCTTGTTGGTCTTGTGATTGAGGGAGGACTGGGTAGCTGTCACGCCTTTGCAGCTCATTGTCAGCATATTGTGATGAAGTGCATGCTCACTTTGTGTGATGATGAGATTGTTTGAAAGGAGGATTTGCATCGTGCTCATGAAATCAGCTGTTTTTTGTTTTGGTGAAAACTCATTCTTTCCCGACCGTTTTCTTGTTGCATTGCTGAGGTTGGAGTTGTATATGCTATAGCCTATATAGCTTTGTGATTGTTCTTTTGCAGTGTTGTATGAGAGGATACAGCAAGCTGAGCTGGTAGCTTGTTTATTTTCTGCCGCTTGGGCCAGGAATCAGAGGGCCAAGGTTTAGAGTCAGATTGCTAAGAGAGACCTCAGGCTCTGCTAAAATAATGGATAAAAACACCTCTTCTAGAGCCTTTTCTCTTAATAATACAAATTAAGAATAAGTTTGTGTAGCAATGAAGATGAAAACATGGAGTAACAACCTACCTCTCCTCCCCTCCTACACACCCAGCCAGTCCCTTAATGTAGTAATGTGGGTATGTTTCTGGTTTGGAAGAAGCCGAGTGGGGTTTTCTGGCACAAGTTCACCAACTTCCAAGGTGCACGGAGAATGAAAAAGTCTTGAAAGTCTATCTTTCTTTTTTTGGATAGTCTTGAATCTATCACAAATATTTTAGATCCCCTCATCCACTACCTCGAATCTGCCGGCACTACGGTCCAGCTGGGCAGTTCAGAGAAGTTTCCAAAAGTTCAACTATAAAAGAAGTGTAACAGCCACATAGTAGCCCATTTTTATAATTTTGTGAAACAAAAGCACAAAGCTGTTCCCTACTCCAGAGGTTCCCAAAGTAGGGGTCAGGACCCTGCAGGGGGGCACGAGCCATACAAGAAGGGGTTCGGGAGATGCCTTCCATAAAAGCGAATAGACACTTTGAACTGAAAAAAAATAAATATTGGCGATGTGCTTCCTAATATGCCTTAATCACCTCAAGGGATAGCGGGGGTCCCCTGTCTCTTGTACTCTTATTTAGGGGGTCCTGAAAGTTGGGGAACCCCTGCCCTACTCCACTGAATGAAAGTACTTTAAATGAAACAAAATACAAGTTTTAAATCTCTACTCATAAAAGAGAACTTAACTTAACTTTAAGAAGCAATTCTCAAAGTACTTTGTCTCTCAATAATATAGTGGTAATGTTTCCTGGTCTGCATGAGTAATAGAAGAGTCAAAGATCAGTATCAGAGAGGAGTCGTTACTGCATGTCGGAGTGGATGTTTACTGTGTAGGCCTTGGCTTTACCTCTGTGTCCTCCGGACCTGGGGGAAATGTCATTCACTGCTACTGTCCTAACTGAATGATTTAGGAAGGGCTGGCAGAGGGCATGGCGGGGGGGATAAGGTGGTGCTTCACACAGTAGATGTCACTGTGGGCCACTGACACATTTACAGTTTCCTACAGGCAGGGTGAGCTAGAGGGTGGCAGGATGGACGCACAGTGAACTGACAGATCCAGAGCCGACCGGGACCAGCTGCCCCCTCTCAGGCTTCCTCCAGCATGGGAGGAAAGAGGGAGGAAAAGCAACCCCCCCCCCCCTCCTCCTCCCCTCCAACAATTATAGAGCAGGATCAGAGCAGGCCAGGAAGGTGAAAGCAGGTCTTGATGAAAATCACTTCCACATGGTGTATGGTAACCATGGTTCATGGCAAAGACTTTGCATAGGTAGTACTGATCATGATAGAACAGCCTGCACCAGCATTACATGGCGCTGCAGAACAACCAGGCTGAGCTAAAGCAATGATTGTTTCCCAGGGATCAGTGTGGATGGTAATGCCGCAATATATTCCCAGTACCAACAAAGCTTGCAGGATTCCCAGTAGCACTGTGCTTTAAAGTAGGGCCCGACTGACATGGGATTTGTGGGCCGATACAGATATCGATATTGGCGAATTAACCGGTCGGGCTCTTCTTTAATGTTTAATGAACTACAGTAGGTACCCCTAATATCAGGCAATGCATGAACATTTGCAGGTCTCCTTGATGAAGTTGGATGCTAAATTTCAAGGGTCCATATCGACTTTTGTAGTTTTTATTTAACTGTTATACTTACTTGAGGCAGAGCATTCAGTGTGTCAGAAAGCGGCTTTAAATCGTCTTCCCTGGGATATTCCATCTGTAAGTGGGTAGAAGAGGATCATCAGTAATTCCACGGATATATGTTGTTTTATTGGAGTGTAAAGTTCAAGAAATGACCTCCTGGTTGTAAGTAAAGGTCAAGAGTGGCAAAAGTAATTTGCTTTTAACATCTGCTCAAAATGTGGATCCAGAGAAATGATTTATGGAAATGATGCAGATTGTTATCGTGTAATTGTTGGATGGACTGACCAGCTAACAGAGCCGACCCTAGTTCCTGTGGTGAATGCTCTATAACTATCCTAATCTAATGAAACTGTTGCAGTAGTGTAAGAATATCATGTGCACATGTGAAATCGACTCTAGTAATCTTGGCTTTTCTAGAAAGGCCAGGAAACCCTGTAAGTTAATAAGAATCAAAAAAACGTCCACCTTCCTCACTGCCAGCATGTTGGAGTGATTAATTTTATGTGGCTCGCTCTCATGAGCCGTCATCTGAATTTGATTTGACTTTAATTTCACAAAGGAATTCAAGTGGTCAGCCTCTTTCATTTTTGCTGGCTGGGGCCGAAACATTTCTATGAAATATTTTTTTGTGGACTGAATATGTTCGTACGTATATGGTGACAAATTAGAGTAAAACCTGACCGCTTTACCTCAACTGTAAGAGGATCTGGTGGATGTGTTTTTTCAGTGGGGCCTTTTTGTGGACGTGGTTTGGGTCCACTAGTCCTCTTGGAGGGAATGATCAGTGTGATCACAGTTAAAGTTTTTCAACTGATCATCTTTATCCTATGATGCAACCTTTCTATCCTGATGGGAGTTTCATCTTCCAGGATGCCAATGACCTCATTACTTAGGAATGAGCAAGAAACATCGTGCTGCAGAGCTGGACAGCCTCGGCAGACATTGTTTCAGACATGCGTGTGTCGGTTCCACGGCCGTTATTTTTCATCAACCTTTGTACAGGTGATTGTGATTATTCCACTGCTGTAGTTTAAGAGTCCCAAAGCCACCTTTCTTGAAGTATTCATGCGTGCAAAAACCAAAGCCACTGTTTTACACATGTTTTACACATTATAAAAATGTACGGAGCCCCCCTGTGGTCAGCTGAGAAAAAAAGATCCATGTGTGAATCTGCACTTTGGTTAACAAATTTGTGCTCCGTTTACAACCCACGCCTTGCAGATTCATGACCAATAACCGCTGATTTTTAATCTGCGGGCAGGGTTAAATAAACTGCGGGCATGATTTGGTAACTGTGGGCAAGTTTGCCGAACAAAAAAGCCTGGGGAGTTAAGACTTGGTTTTGGAGTAAAAAAAGGATAGTAATGTCACACAGTGAAAGCTGTGAAAAGTCGAGTGCAAAAGATAATGTAGCAGTAAACCTTAAATCAACATTTTGCTTGGTGGATGCTGTCACGGTGAAAGTCCTCCATTCCTTATTTTGTGGAGAAAGAAATCATTAACACATCTGTACCCACAGTAAATCAAACCATTTACAAATCCATTCCTGCTGTTTATGAAACTGTGCCCGCTGATTGCACATGGTCCCGGATAATGAATCTGTGGGAGCAGATCATAAACTGTAAAGATTCAGTACAGATTCACACATGGCTCTTTTTTTCTCCGCTAACACCAGAGGAGCTCCGCAAAGATCAAGTTCAACAGCCATTTTTTAAGCATATATAAATGTCAAGTTCCAACACCACCATTCTTCAGGTTAGTATGTTGAGTTGGAGAGCCACAGTGTCAGACATGTGCATCCACAGTAAGTGTCTTAGAAATAAACATGTATCTTCCACAGGCACTGTTTGTGAAAAAGGCATGTGCAAGTTCAACAACTGGTTTTACACAGAGGAGACAGAGACCACATGTCACAGCTTTTGTTTTACAAGCAAGTCCACTAGTGTGTTCCAAAATCATCATTTCAGAAGAAGGTATGTCCAGTCCCTCAGTCACTAAAAAGACTGTTCGTGGATGAGCTCAACACATACTGTAAAAAACAAGGATGAAGGTCTCAGTGATGTCACCCATTGGTTTCTGAAGAGGCATTATGAAGCAGTGCGATGGGGGACGCCATATTGGACATGCCAACTTAAGGCGGGCCTTTAGATTCCTCGCAAACAGCTACAACACACCTGTGAGTCAACTCATCCACGCCAGACTCTCCAGTTTGCAGCACATTTAAAACATCAGACCAACAGATCACTGAATGGTTCAATGAATTTACTAAAGGCTGTGAATAAAACGCTCTGGTTCTTCACTGTCATAAGATCCAAGTTTGACACCTCGACAAGTTTTGCATCAAAGCGTTTGACATTTCTTTCCACCACCACCACCATCAAGACACCAAGTTAGCAAATCATTTGATGATGAATGCTGCTTCATCCCCGCCGTAGAGTTTGAAGATTTGTCGACTCAATGCCAAGATCCGTTGACGTTTTTCTGGCAGCACATTACAGCACAACACCCTCCTGACACACAACGTAATGGCTTTCATTTTAATTCGATCATTGTTTCACCCAATGATTTGTTTGTTTATTTGTTTTAATAAATGGTTGCATTGAGTGAAGCAATGGTCCCACGGGTTGTTGGCAGCAGCATAGTTCATGCAGTCTTTTTCAATAACCATACATTTTGTTTCAAACGAATGAACTGTGGCAGGACCAAAATGGCTCTTAGCCTATTTAAGCAGCCTCAGGACGTGGGAATGTTGTTTGTCTAAAATGAGCATATGTATCGAAATACAGACTCTTTTTTTTACCTTCTAACCTCTGAAATAACTCTGAGCCATTTAGCTATCCCCATGGTACCATTAGTGTTTTCTGCACTCGGCCACACTATAAAGTACATTACAATAAAGATCAAGAGAAAACTCACTGCAGGAAATGGTAAAGTGCCCAGTGTTCTGGTTACTCAAGCCATATTTATAAAGCTCATAAATTTATCCCCAATTTAACGCTCTGCACTGGGGTCTGATACTCCTGCAGCTCTGCCCATTATGCACAGCTCCATAGCAAATATATTGTCATGTCTAACACACTTATTTAGTCTATAAAATATACATTTATTGCTGTTAAACAAGTTTTTTGATATAATTGAATGCAACAAGTCCCATAACAATTTGTAGATCATTTCAGTATGCCTCAGGCTGCAAGAATGTGAGTGTGTGCCAGAGGGTGGGACGCCAGCTTCTTTGGGCTGCAGTCGAGAAATGTGCTGCCGGAACTCCATGCTGCTATTTGTCGTTCAAAGTCACATTTTATAGAAGTAAGTGACCACATGCAGGTCAAGACCATCATCTTTTATGTGTGTCTTAGAGTGTGTTGTGTCCCAGTGGCGCTTAGACTAATTTAAACTTCAAAACGAAGCATGTTCATGACACTACAAGAGCTTGAAGTGGAATTGATGGTGATCGAAATGGCACCAAAATGCAAAGCACAACAGACAGCAAGATTTAACCACCCGGAAACATAAACTTTATTTCAACAAAAACTAACAATGATATTAAATATTTAAAGTGCAAATCATTTAGCTTGACATAGATGGAGCACTTTTACTGACATTGTAGTGTTACACCAGCTGAGTCATACATGAGGAAAAGATATTTGTAGTTTAGAAGACTGTAGCATCTGTCAATAAAGCATTCACACAATCATCGGGTTGGCCTTTTATTTGAATAATTGTTCTTGTCAAATTCTTGCCTTGAAAATGTTTCATTTCTTCTCTAAAGGAAAGACGAGTTAAGCAATGATTTTAGAAACAACTAATGATTAATGTGGTTTTCTTTGATCATTTAACCCCTGATGGAGCCCTGACAGAGAACTCAGCCATGTACCAGTGACGACCAAGTTTCAGGAAAAAACAAAGATCCATTTGATAAGCATTGCTGAATCCATTTGTTAAGGGAGATGGTCTTAAACTTAACCACAGATCTAAAAGTTATTCCTCTGTTTCATTAGTAAGCCCTAGTCTTGACCATGGATGGCACAGAGTCCCTCATTTGTATTGACCTGTTTCTGTTGTGTCTTCTGTGACCTTAATAGATGATTTGTTTAAATCTATGCACTAATCTTGTTTTCTATGATCAGTGGCAGCTTGTGGGGATTGGGGTGGGGGGTTACTCATTGATGGATTGGGAAGTACGTCTCTTTATTAGCTTGATGCTAACACATAATGGAAATTGCCTTTAACATGCCATCAGGATTTGCAGCGTTATAACGGTAATGTTTAAGAAACAATCTAAAGAAACTAACCTAGCACAGGGATGGCAGTAGCTCAGTCTGTAGGGAATTGGGTTGGGTACCAGAGGGTCACCAGTTCCTGGTGAGGACCAAGGCTGGAAGTTTGGCTGGTACCTGGAGAGGTGCCAGTTCACTTCCTGAGCAGTGTCAAGGTGCCCTTGAACAAGGTACCAAAGCCCCAACTGCTCTGGGCGCCAGTCCCTGTGCTGCCCCCTCACTCTGACATCTCTCCATTGGTGCATGTCCGTAGGATCCTGTATTCGTATTTCAGCGTGTGTAGCATGGCTGAAACAATTGAATTCCCCCTCTTCTGCTTTACAGTCTGTATTGCTACAGCTGTGTCATTGGTAGAAAGTCAGTGGACTATGGGCTGAATGAATGGGGAGTGCCATAACACCTGTTACTCATTTACACAACAGAAGTATGGAAGAGGATGCTAAAGTGCTTTTCCCTGTCTGTGTTGGTATCCTGACAGGCTTTCCAAACAGGGTCCGAACAAACTGGCCTCTTTTGTAGGTTATACGTCTCTAAACACATTCACGTGCAAGTTCACCTTTACAACTGAACTTAATATTTTCATCCTTTTTATATGACGTCACTGTTAATCTACACAGCTGGTTACGAGAATCTTATGGAAATCAATCATTAACAGTGATGTATTAAACAAACTGGCCAGCATCTATAGGAGTGAAATACACGTGACAGGGTTGTACTGTTGTTTCCCGTCAGCCACTTTCCCTTTGTGCTGTCATGGTAATACAAAAACAGCTCTAAAACAGCAATGCACAAGAAATACCTAATCACTCTCAGTCATGGTAACATTGTGAGAAATGACTTTGTGTTTGTGCCTCAGCAGCTGTAGTTTTCCATTCAAATCAAGCTGCTGGTGGTAAAACTTTCCTATTAATAATTCATATTCCATTTGTTCTCCCTTGGAACCAAACAAACATTAAATGGAAACCTAACCCTGGCCCAAACAGAAGAAATGTTTCAACCTTTAGCTGTTCAAATGCAAGTCACACTACAAAGGCAACACCCAGATGATTTAATGGCACGGTGCATTCGGTGTTGACTCACACTCGCTCATAAATGAAATGTGGTCAATTACAAGCGAAACTGTCGCTCTCCATTGGACCCTGTGGCTAGAACCATCTTTACTGGCTGCAACCCCTTTGCCTGTGGGGTACCATGTGTTCTGCTCTTTTCTTCACTAACTGCAGCTTTATTGTGTTTGTTTCATTTTAATATTGACAAATGAATCGCCGGGTTGTAGGGATGTAAAGATTAATCGTGAGGCAGTTAAAAATCGATTCAAAGCTGTCAAGGTTCACATCGATTCTCTGAAAAATGAATCGCAGTAACAGGGTCCGAAATCCACACCCGCCAAGCGCCAAATGCGGGTAGATTTTCCGTTTGTTGAGTACATTTCAGAGGGTTATCTGCCACAGGGCGGGTAAATATTTGACCAGAAAGTCATAAAAACTATGCTATGAGTATTAAGCACGTTTTATTTAGCTGCAGCCGGCTTTCCCTGCTCCTCTCTCTGCTGTCATGACTGAGAGCATCGCGGAGCACGCTGCCTGAGACACACCAATTTCAGCGCAAACGCACACACATATACACACACACACACAGCGCGCGCGCGCCCCTTTTAACTTAAAGTGCATCAGCACGTAGCCTACAGTTGATCCGTGATCCGTACTGACCGAGTCGGGAACATGTGATCCGGTCAAACGGTCGGTTCGACTTTTCTCCGTTCACTCGTCTGCAGCTAACATAACGATAGCAACGTCCTCTCACAGCCTGCTGTAGTCTCAGTCTGTGAACGTCTCCACTCAGACTCTGTGAACGTCTCCACTCAGACTCTGTGAACGTCTCCACTCAGACTCTGTGAAACAGCGCTGCGTTATAAACACCGCAGATATAGTGCAAGCTATATGCACGCGCAGCAGGAGCAGTCAGAGATACACACACGTCTAATAAAGAGCAGGCTGATTATATTGTATAAGTGTCTAATAATGTCAAAGCTAAATCAAGAGAAAACTTGTTTTGTGGAATGATAATGTATTATTCTCTGATGGATTTTAGTTTTTAGTCTGTAATGTTGTAATGCGGGGGGGGGGGGGGGGTTCAGAGGGGAGCAGGGGGGCTCTGGGTATACCTATTTAAAAAATAAAGGCCAGCAAATATATTTTTTAATTTCTCAATTCCCTGATCTGATAAAATGATTGAATCTGTGACTTTAATCTGTGATTGATTCAACAGAACATAATGCATCTCAATTAAATGTACTGTAACAGATGTGTATGTGACACAAAAACCCTATTTGTTATTTCTGCCGTTAAAAAATATGTTTGACCAGTGAATTCTTTCATTCAAAAAGTCAAAAAGTTAATTTGGGACCCTGCATGTGATGAGTGTCAGCAGCTGTAGAGCAGAGGCGGTTGGTTGTAACAAGCAGGCGTTACTATGGCGGCTGTGAAGCCAAACTATACTAAGAAACAGGTTTGTAGCCCTGCTCACCCAAACGAGTGTAAGAGCCAAAGAGATTACGAGGTGCATTAGTGCTTTCATGAACAAATTAAAGGAATCTTTTTTAGTTATAATTTTTCTTCAGTCTCATTTTGTAAAATAAATCGTGAAAGAATCGTATCGTGAACCCAGTATCGTGAATCGTATCGTATCGGGAGGTGAGTGAATCGTTACATCCCTAAGGAATTTTTCCTTTTTGCTTCAAGTGGCTGCTTTGAGTGTGTATTCAGCTCCCCTCTTTGTCTCAAACAGCATGACTTGTTCAGCTCTTTGGAGTTTAAGTGAACACAACCTGAGTGCCTCCACCTTTCAGGTTGTTGTGATTGATATGAATGCCATTACATAAGATTGCCATGGGCATTTCTGATTGGCCAAGAATATGGTTTAGGTTTAGGCCAAGCGGCAATCTCCGGTGTTGAAAACTTAAGCCAATGTGGAAGTGCAAAATCCTGCAGTTCGTGTTCGAGTGTCCGCTTGAGGCTGGCTGCAGGAACACAGGAAGTCACAAACACACAACAGGCAAAAAAGCCGTTTTTACAGCACAAAAAAAAAACAAAAAAACAATTAGGTCCAAAAAAAACAATTAGATCTGATTAGTTATTGTCATCAC
This sequence comes from Tautogolabrus adspersus, assembly GCA_020745685.1. Taxonomy (NCBI): domain Eukaryota; kingdom Metazoa; phylum Chordata; class Actinopteri; order Labriformes; family Labridae; genus Tautogolabrus; species Tautogolabrus adspersus. The sequence goes on along the minus strand of CM036552.1, from coordinate 3,869,061 downwards.
TGGCACACACCGTGCGGGGGGGGACATTTTTTTTAAACGGCTCGTTTCGATTTTCGTGAACGATACGTGTTATCCATAATTAGGCGCGTAGCTGACATGATTGACAGGTGGGCGCGGTGTAACAGTTTGTCAAGAGGCTTAAAACCCGCCTCAGCTCCAGCTCTCAGCCTGTCGTTAGGTTGACTGAAAGTTAGGCTGAGACAGGATTTCCAGCATGGCGGCTGCTGCTGCAGGGAGCTCTGGAGCTCCCTGCAGGAAAAGATGGCTGACGTCACTCAGGCTTCGTCCATTAATATTTAAAGTCTATGGTTAAGGCATGAATCGAAGACTGTATAAAACATGGAAAGTCTAAATGACTACCCCCATTTTTGTTCATGACGTTATATAGCTAATGATGGCATTCGCCATATTGGAAAACGGAGACTCCAACTAACTTCCGACCAGTGTTCATTCGGCAGCTATTTAAGATTTAGACTTTGTCTTTGGATTGAAATGAACTAAGTTTTAGTCATATTTTAGTCATGTTCTACCCTTTTATAGTTTTAGTCTAATTGTAGTCAACGACAACTCGGGACAATTTTTTTTAGGCGCTTTCTTGTGGCTTTCAGCTGATCTGGAGCCTTTCAATCACCCGTCCAGGCCAGCAGGTTGTAATGTCGAATAGTGTACATCCTAAGAATGCTCTTCATCTTCCTCGAAAAAGATTCCTAGAAAGAAAAGAAAGCATTCAAGTGAACAAAAATGTGCAACCTTTCCTATAAGCAGAGTGGGATGGAGCGTGAAGGACTGGAAGAGGTCAAAAAGCTCCAGCAACGAAGAACTTTGCACACATCTTTCCAGGGAACCTTTACATAAAGAGGAATATTTTATCCAGAAAACAAGCATCTTCCCCTTTGAATTGTGATTTTTTGACCTTCTCCATTACCTGCTTTTAATGCTGGGAATACAAACCAAAGCATGAAAAATTTCTCCAAAATGCATCCGTCGGCATGGAGAACAAACTTCCCAGCAAACATTTCATGGATAAAGATGTGCAGATAAGGAGGCGAAGTCAAAGCCAATCAGATTGACATGAAATAGAAGTTCACTGTTGAACAAAGTAACCACAAAATGTCATAAATATGATACTTTGGCCGTGTAGAGAATAACATTAGTCACAATAAACTGAAGACCAAGATCAAGAAGACATGTGTCTGATGTTAAAGGATCTTAGCAGCTGTCTGTGTTCTCCCCTCCTGGAGCCATATTTACTCATATAAATAATACTGAATCAGACAATTCCAATCAGAACTTCGATGGTTTAGAGATTTGTTTTCCTTCAGTTTTGGATGACTTGACTTTTTTCAGCAGCGTGAAATCTAAAAGACACAAATGCCCTGAATTTAACCTCCAGCGGCTTTGTTACTATCTCCGTTAGGAAAGAATCGTCATGGTAGAAAGAAGACAGTGTTGACCATAAGAGGAAGTGTCCATGCTCAGATTACTGAAGTCTTTTGGCAAGGTTCTTTCCTGAATCATATGGCAATAAATCGTCATGTGCTCCTCGCAAATACATATCGCTGCAGATGTTACAGAATCGAGAAGCTGTGATGACATTTTAAAAGACAAATGGACCTATGGTGCAGTTGACGCCATAGCCATAGCTCTGGGATTAAAATATTTTAATGTATTTCTAGGATCTCTGAGGACCTGAAGTGAAGTGTTTTAGGTCTTAGGATGCTTATTCCTCTGTTGCTATGTTTAACAATAAAGAACAGCTGTTGTAGTGAATTCTGTGTAGGACATGGTCATTATCCAAAATCAACGTGATGTGTATCGTATAGTGGCCTCTGTATTGTGCTACGGATCGTATCGTGTGGTTGTGGGAAATACCCAGCCCTAGAATCACCCCTGATCAGGAAACTTGGACTGGACTAATGTTCAACCGATTATCTGGTAAAAAAAAAAGGGTGCGTATGACAACTCAAAACAGAAACACAACCGCCTAAAGGGGAAAGGAAAACACAGCCACTGATGTGGAGTATCTATATAATCCATATCTATGCATATAGATATAGCTATAGTTGAATACACATCCACATCCTCCACACATGAAGCCTACCAAGTTATGAGACATCGTGTGACATTAGGACGTATGCTGATTACAGTTTATGATGCACCATTATTTTCAGAAGTTTGGGTTTAAACTAGCTGCAACTAATAGAGGAGAATATCTGAGGTTTCTCTATTCGGGCATTATTTTAAAATTCAGTTAAGTATTGCAGGATTCTAGTAGTCAGAGTACAAATACAGACGGTCCTTAATCAGAGAAATGAAAGAAGCAGATCATCAGGAAACATAACCGCGGAATGTTTCGAGTTTTAGGGTCTTTCTTTTGACGATAGCCACACATCTCCAGAGAGCCTTCAGTTCTGCTGCATGTGAGGCCGTACTTCTACCATGGAGATGAGCTGCCCATAGCGTGGCACCATGCATTCATTCACAGCATGTCATAGAAACACTAAGACTCTAAAATCTAATAAACTCAGCTACACTCAAAGAAAAGTGTTCAAATATTTCACGCGAGGGAACCAGACTTTTTCTTGGGTAAATGGATAGCTATATTAATATCTCTGAGTTTAAGTGACATCATGCTTCTCATGGTGGAGTTCACTCTGTTTGGTATTTCACTGTGTTATATGGTCTATAGGTGAAAAACACATTTGGTCAAATAACATGTCATACACATCCCGTAGCAGCTGATTTTATTCCAGCTGTCATCGTGTGATGTCCTGCTCTTCCTCTTCATCGCTTCACGTTACCTCAGAGCAGACTGACACTAACCAGTAGCAGGGTCGTTGTTCTCCCAAAAGCACTGAAGTCAAACTTTCCAGAACCTCTGGCAGTGGAAACTGAAAAAGGAATGAGCATTAGGTGGAAAAAACACTTCCAGCATGTTTGGGCTCTTCAGTAAAGACAAAGACAAGGAGACAGGAAGCAGGAAGGTTTATGGGAAATGACATCTTTCATGTCTGTACTGTATGTTCAACCTTTAAGTAGGTTTTTGTCTTCTGTACACCACCAGCAGTTATCTCCACATGTATTTAACCATTCAAACCAAACAGTATCTACAAAGCATCCCAGTGGGCATTCTTTTCATTGGAAAGATTTTTTTAAAATGACCATGGCCGACATTAAAAATCCAACGCAGCCTCCATTAATCTCGACCAGAAAAAGCTGCAGAGACCTCTCTTCTGTCACAACATTTGTCGCACAATCAAAGCAGCTACAATGGTTTGTAAAGGTGAACAGTGCATCACAGTCCCAAACAAAAAAGAATGATAACAGCCCTGGTTTCAAACTCACAACTACCAGCATGCAAATCTCGAACTCTCCATCGTTAGCCACCCACATTTCCCTGACTCCCTCTCACATCAGGTATCAATCAACTACGTCAGCACCCAGGGGTCTTTTGGCCTCATAGTCAGAGCTGCACAGTACCTGCATATGCAATCTGCTTTTATCGGTTTCTGTGAAGAGTCATATAGATGTACAGTCAGTGTGTGGGGAATGCTTCAAACGTCTCCCTTTATGATATCTCTGAACCTTCTTGTGAACATCAAACATTTGATAAAGCACCACAGTTATGACTTTTTGTATGAAGAATAAAATCTGGAATCTCACCCAGTGCTGCAAAATGAATTCAAGGAATTACAGCTTCTCATCACTTCTGTCCCCCTTTGAATGCTGAAATTGAAAAATGATCAACATTTCAAAATTGCTTTTCTGACACATTGATGTTAAAACTGCATTTTAGCCAAATGGTTGGGAAGACGTACAAACCGACCAGGTTGAACCCTGTAATACCTACTGGAATACTTGTGTAACTTTAACACAAATCAAACATTGACATGTGGTGTTTCTTTAAGATTGACTTTTGGCTTTTTGTGCCTTTTATTGTAGAGATAGAGTGGATAGAGTCAGAAATGGGAGAGAGAGAGTTGGGAATGATATGCTTACGGGAAAGGAGCCAGAGGTTGGATTTGAACCAGGATCGAACCACTATGGCCACTGGCGACACCACATGTGTGTTTTTGTCTGTACAATTTACAAGAAAAAGCCCAAATATTTATTTAAACAAAGCAAATGAGGAGAAAAGGTAATGAAGAAAAAGACAGAACAATGAAAAAGTTGAAAAAATGTGCAAAGTTATCATTTTAATATAGAGCACGATCTGTTGCAAGTTCTGTTTTTGGCAGAGGGGAGTGGTCAGCTAGCATGATGGGGTGTCAGAAGTTTGATTTCCAAAGGGCGGAGTCAATGGCCACCTGAATGGATGACGACATTACGGTAACAGTACGATCAAATCGACATTAACAGTAATAATCTAAATCACAGAAAAAGTTATCACTCCCTTTTGAATTGTAATCAGATAATTAAAGGGTCGAATAGTTGCTGCCTACGTCATCTGAAACCACAATCACTTCTCGTACATGGCCTCCTTTGGTCCAAAGATTAATTCAAGCCCTCATTTTGAGTATTGGAAGAACACCCTGTATGTTCACGGAGAGCTTGTTTTTTTCCAGGGAATGAATAGCTACATAAGTGGATTAATCAGATCATTTATAATTCAACAAAAATAGGGTGATTGAGATGGTAGGTAAGCCTATAAAGAGCTGACTTTGACAAAAACAACTGTGTTTTATAAAACCAGGACTAAGTTCTTTCCCTTAACCAAGTGCTGCCACTCTCCCATCACTGTGAACCAGATGTGAGAGCTGTAACAGAGAGAGGAACGGTCCATTCTTAGCTCATGAGAAACCTGACTCTAATAAGTGCATTAGCATGACACTCCCATCATGTCATTCTTGTGCATTTTGTAATACCCCGTGGGCTGACTCTACCCCATCAAAGGCTGGGACCGGACCAGCTGCTCACTGTCCTGCTGGCAGGCGGCCCGGCTGAGGGGGAAGTGGCTGCCTACATCAGATCCTGATGTGGGAAAGCTGACAGAAAGCCCTGCAAGAGTCATGGACTCCTGATGTGGAGTCCTCAGAGACTTACGACAGCCAGACAAAAGTTTATTGCTTCGACCTCCATGGATGCTTTTCTACCTCAATGTTTCAGAGAAAAATTCTTGAAAGTGAAATGAAGAACAGATGATATAGTGTACAGAATTCTATTGTATGCTAATTTATTTCAGCCTTGAAATAGTCAAAACTCATATGCTATATCAAAGTCAGGGGTCTCATTAGAGTCTAAAGAATCCAAGGGAAACTAACCCCCCAAAACTATTAGAAAACCTAAATCACAAACAGCTCAGTTTGCTGTTTTGACCAAGCAGGAACCTCCAGTGTGGGAAAATGAAACCAATGTGTAAGTGCAAAAAACTGCAGTACCTTGAGTGTCCACTTGAGGCTGTCTCCAAAAGCCAAGGAAGCCAATTTATTTATACATACTGTATGGGGGGGTTTCTTTTTAACTCATCCATTTGGATGATACTAAGGAAAAGAAATTAGGCCACAGGCGAACCTGCTCTGCATACTTCGAAGCATGGGCCCAATGTTGATAGGTTTGGAATGACACTCGGCTAAATGTTTGGATGGTGAAGGGGTGCAATGAGCAAAGGTTCCCTCTCCTTTTTCCCCTTAGCTTGAGAAATCCCGAGTCATCCTCTAGGTTCAAGACCACCTCAACTCCTCCCTGAAAACTTGTTTCAAATGTGATAATAGTCAGCAGGAAATGTTAACCTAAGTGGAGCCACAGATCGTGTTACATTTAACAAACTGTTGGTCCTGTTAAACTCATAGGGAGGTGGGGGGGGGGGCAAGAGAGGTCATAGATCAGCTGCGCATTTATTAAAAGATGACTAACTCCAGACAAAAGAGATGGCTATAAAAGAAGACCTCTGCAGGCTGGATTATCTTGGTAACAGTGGTACTGTGTAAGCACACACACAAGTAAAAGGAGAACTTGATAACAAACCGTATATGTGGCTTATTTGCTCTACCCCTTGTTTGCTGACTCTGCCTTTCCTCCTGTGCGGCCCCAGCTCACATTCCCATCCAACCAAGACTCATCCTGTGCTGCACAGAGCTCGGCCAAAGGAGCCCTGCCCCAGTCCTCTGTTCCACAGTAGTCTGATCATTTACTGATCCCCGGGAGGAGGGAGAGATCGCAGGGTGAGAGGTTCATGCACCATACCTGCTGTAAGAGGAGGACACATTCTGGAGGTGGATTAAGGCTTCTTGTAGTGCGAGAGACAACACTGTAAGGCATGTGAGAGGATGAAGCAGAGTTCAGCAAGACGAGATAGGCCTCTTCAAAAAAGCTCCCACATCCAAGTGTTTTCTCTCAAAACCTCTGAGACATTTGAGATACGTTTTCTCCCCGAGATGCATCACAATGTCTTCCCTGTGCTTCCCCCTCCTCAGCGCAGCGAGCAGTGGCTACAGGGAACTCCACGACCTGTGGAGATGGTGGGTGGTGGACAGTGGAGGCGCAGTAATATGCAGGAAAAGCATCCCCAGAATCCTTTGGCAGCTGCCAAAGTTAACATACATCAGGGGATTGTGTATCAAAGTTTCCAATATTTGGCTCCACAAACACAATAGCCACTACACAAACACGAGCCGCAGAGTTCCCTGCTGGCTGTTCAAATAGAAAACGTTTAATTACGATCATTGGGGAAATCAAACTGCTTTGCCTGAGTACTTTGCACCGGGCTCCCCTCGTGCTTGAAAGCATACCTCAAAGTCTTTTACCAACATCCAAACTCCGCTCAGTTTCACCATTGTCATCCCGCTCTGTAGGGCAGTGTTTCCTCATTTCAACTTCATTTATGTAGTGAGGATGAAGGGGAGCCAGTGTGGTGCAACTTTTGGAAACACAACCAGAGCGAAAAAGAAAGTTGGTATGATGTTATTTGTCGACTAAGGGCATATTTGATATCGGATATCATGTACGTAAGATTTATGACGGCCCCGCAGCTCCCCAGCATGTTTTATCTTCCTCAGCATCAGAAAGGCGTATGATTGCCGTCGCCTCAGGCACGCTAAGCTAATCAGTTAAGGCTGAATGCTAATGTGGAAGAAGGAAACTTACTGTGCATTAAGAAAACACGATGCATTAAGAAAACACGATCCTAACTGACAGTAATATCAGGTTTTTAATGACAGTTTGAATGTCCACATCCTGACTCACAAATCGTCTTTTTTTGTTGGCCTCAGCTTTAAACAATGACGATCTACGTATCGCTAAAGCTTCTGTAAAAGGGTTCTGTAATAAGAAAACAGTTGGCCATTCACAATAACGAAGTTAAAGCTCCTGTGAGGAGTTTTAAGCTGGTTATCTTTATGAGATAGAAATCAATACTTTATGGGGCGGCTGTAGATCAGTGGTTATTTAGCGGTTATTGGAAATCAGTGAAAGCCACTAGTAGTATTTGAAAAAAAAAAAAAGGACAGAATTTATTGAGTTAAAAATATGTAGTTCACTTTGTGTTGTTCAAAAAGTTCAAAAATAAGGTGATAAATACGTATAAAGAAAAGGGGAGGCCGTGGCTCAGTCTGTAGGGACTTGGGTTTGGGAACCGGAGGGTCACCAGTTCAGATCCCAGTACGGATCAATTCTGGAAAGTGGGACTGGTTGCTGGAGTTTTGTCAGTTCACTTCCTGAGCACTGCCAAAGTTGCCTTTTAGCAAGCCAATGAACCCCTTACTGCTTGGGGTGCCAGTCCCTGTGCTGCCCCCCTAGGGGCTTTTTTAGAAGTTGGGACAGCAGACTATTGTCCCTCTCTGCTCTTTATGTGATTCTGCTCTCTCTTGGTTTTTTAGCAACTTGATAACACGCCTCCCCACACGAAGCTCACCTGTCGTGAAAACAGAGTTGCAAGAGAAACCTTTTAAAAAGGGAGTTACGTGTGTTGCACTGAGCCCCCGAAGGCTCGGTCATGAGACATTTAAAAGCCCTTTGCAAGTCCGTACCCACTGCAGGCACATTTTTAAGGTGATTTGCAAATCCCTACGCCCAGTGAGGTCCGGACATAGTCAGCATATCATGGATCTCGCTTGCTCTTGTGAGTGCGGAAATTATATGAATGAATAAAAAAACGGTTGGAAATATACTTTACATTTCATTTGTTAGTTTATTGAATGAATCCCTGAAGGAACTTGAATGTAATAATCAAACAAACTCCAATCCATACTTTTTTTTGGAGGAGAGAATTGTTAATGCAGACTGAAATAAACTTCCATCTACTCCAACGTAAAACTCGGGTTTGTTGTCTCGGTGAACGATCTGTCATGTCCTCTCACTTTGGGTTAGGTGCATGTTCTCACCAAACATTCCTACATCATCAGCCTGTGTGTGTTACATTACAAATATCTGTTGTTCATTTCCTTTTCTGCCAGGTGCTCAGCACAACTGCTGTTCCGCTCTGCTGACACTAAACGTATACACTGGATAAATCACTGATTTGGCAACGCACAGTGACACGATTAATCATAACGTGAAAAGGCAGTGGAAGAAAATGGTTTGTGTGTTCAAACCTCTGTAACAATTAAAGACAGAACAAACAATTCTTGTGGTTAAGTTTTGAATGTTTAAAGTGCATTTAGTTAAAATGTTTTTTATAGACATGACGATGTGTTTTAAATGCTGAAATCAAAATGTTTTATTGTTTTTTCAGAGGCAGTCTGTCGTTTCATGTCCTCCTGCTGCTCAGGGCTGAGGTGGCAGATTGGATCTCATACAGAACTTTAACTACTCAAGGTAATCTTTGAAAAGTCCCCGATAGTTCATTAGCCTTTTTGCACTCCAAAATTATCAAATAGCAGCTTGGTCAGAATCCCTATGCCTCAAAATATGATGTTTAAGGCACATATCCTCAGTCTGTTTGGGGTGGCCGGTTGGGGCAATGGATGGATCAAAAAATCACAAGTTTGCTGTAAAATGGGATCCATTGACAATGTTACCAACAAACATTAGGTCATGTTTTTGTGTTTATTATTTATTCCATGGTATGTTGTGTTTTTGTATTTACCCATTTCTCTGTCTTTCAGATCCTGCTCCTCATGTTTCTGCCCTGTGTGTCAGACCCGCCCTGATGACCCTCACCTGTGTTGTTCCCTGATCGTCTGTGTATTTAATCCCAGTGTGTTCTCCCTCTTGTTGCCACTTCGTTGTGTTTCCTTGTGCACCTTCGTCCCAGCATTTTGTATTAAGCTCCTAGTGTATGGCTCTCGCCTGCCTTTTTGACCTTGCCTCTTGCCCCTCTGGATTTGTTTGTTGTTTGCTAACCCGTGTACCAAACCCCTGCCTGGATTAAAGGACTGATTTTTGAACGTTATCTCTGAGTCTGCGTTTGCTCCATATATTGTGTGTCATCCATTGTCTGTAAGAAACGTGAAGAAAATGGAAGAAGTTGGAATCTTTTTTTAACCATTAGAACATTAGTGCTTTACGTGAATTAATTATGTTATTACATTATACAAAGTCAGTTACTTTTACAACAACAACCAAAATCATTTTTGGGAACCGAACAAAGCCGTCGTTGTCTACACAGAACCCAGCTGTGACCGTTTTTCAGATTAGAGGTTACACAGATAATTTCATAAAATGTCAAATGTTTTGTTCTTAAGTTCATTCAGATGCTTCTACATTATTAATCTGGCAAGGTTATGAAAACGATCAAGGCTACAGTCATTTAACTGCTCCAAGTTTATTTAGCTTAAAGGTCCAATATAAGATGTCTACAGAATTAAATCATAAAGTGACCTTACTCTATGATCAGACATTCAGGAAACATGCTATGTTGAAGTGCTGGCTTCTCTGACAACAATGCAGCAGCCAGTATGTCCTCCTTCTAACTTTAGATTCTGGTCCTGAATGGTCTGGATTTGTTTGGACCAGAGAAGGTAGGCGGTTTTAAGGCACCCCCACACGGCCGTTTTGGACGCCCCTCGGTTTGCCAGATATGAGAGCAGTTATCAGGTCAAACCAACAGGTGTTGCAGCGATGGAAGCGGGCAAGAGAACTGGTTCAGATAGAAGTGATTGTACCCGACCTAAAAAGCCTCTGCACGTTTCTAATAAGCTCCACGAGCAGAAACGTGCTCAAACTAGGATCAATATTGGAGATGCTTTTGAAAAATGGAGAGAGGTTAGAACGCAGAAAGGTTTACAGACCGATGCAGAGCTGGATAAACACTGAAGCTTCAGTGTCCACCACATGGCAACCTGCGTGAGCATCGACTTACGAGAGGAAGGGGCGGGGGGAGACAGCTTTCTTCAATGTTTTGAATTTGGACTGCAGTACCAGTTTTAAACACTAGGTGTCAGAGTTACATATTGCTCCTTTAAATACAAAAATGGTCACATGAAGCACCAGACACACGTGATGTTAACAACGTAAGTAAAGTTAGGTAATGGATAAGTCAAATGTGTCTTGACTGCTTCAACGACCCTAACCTCCACCCAAGGAAGCAATATGCACTCTTGAAATGTTACCTCACCCCATGAGAACATCAGAAGTTTGACTTCAGTGTCAACTAATGAATACATTTGCGATATGTTGCATAGTTGGACATATTTGGAAGCTTTGGTCCACTGACCATTTGGCTGATTTTCAGAAGTTGTGAGTGAGAACAGTCTGTCTGTGACCATTCACTCCTACGTGCAAAAGTTAAACCTAAAACATAAAAAACCTTTCCTGTGTTTATATATGTCCAGCTCTTGAGTGATTGCCATTCATCTCTCCATCACACACTTTCATCTCCAGCTCCTACCATCCTTTGGTATACCTTCCTTTATGTTCTTATGTCCAGGGGTGGGCATGTCTTGTCTTGCCATACAAACAGCTCTTGCTCAGCAGCCACAGTTGGCTACTGCTGCCCTGCAGCTTCGAACCCTCCTCAGCCAAACACAACAGCAGTCAGGCCCATGAGGCCCACGTCAAATAGCTTCTTTAGTGAGTGCACTGAGGTCTGACGGATCATTTTCTTCTTTTCATGTGAAGCTCTTGGTGTCAGGAGTCCTACATTAGCACATTCCCTTCTCCTGAACTATTCACTGTCATGTTGATATGTGGAAACAGCAAAGCAGTGATGGTGGTTCTCCATGAGAAGTATCACAGGAACAGAAAGAGTTCAAATTAAAATGCAACCCATTTCTAAATGACTAATGGTCAAGTAGTTACAGATCCCTTCCATAATTACAAGCATCGCTCACATAAATGTGGAACAACTGCCATATCTCTCATCATGGAACAAACTGTGTCACATTAGTTCTGTTTTGGTTCTTCAAGTGTAATTTGTAATAACACAGTGACTTAAGGACAGAAACAACGAGACAGATTGATGACATCATTAAGTCCTGACAGCCTGGATTGTGAAAGCACACAGTCACTGAGAGTGGATAAAACTTACAATGTATGACCTGGACCATGCAAGTTTGTTTTTTTATTTCTCAGACAACTGGTGTTAAAGCTATTATTGATCCATCCATCCATGAAGCAACCAGCCAGCTGTTTGTTTGTCTGTCTCTATTCATCTGTCTTCCTGTAAGCCCAACACAGTCTCATCAGAAACTCTGGAACTCACTCCCTTCTGACATTCGAAATAATGACTCCCTCCCTCAGTTCAAATCCTCTCTCAAAACCCACCTTTTCAGAACAGCATTTTCACTGTAGTTGTCATGATGTTTTTACTTGCACTTTTAATGGTTTTGTTATTTGTTTGCTCTTGTTTTTAATTGTAAAGTGTCCTTGAGTGACCTGAAAGGCGCTTCTAAATTAAATGTATTATTATTTATTATTATCAGAGTCTGGTTCTGCTCGAGGTGTCTGCCTGTTAAAAAGAAGATTTCTTTGCCAATGCTACTTGCTGATTGTTGCAAAGTGCTGTGTTGGCAGTGTTTCCCGTATTTAGACTATACTCAGTCATGCCTCCCAGGTATATTTATGGCCTGACCTTTTGCTGTTTATCAATACACAAGAGAGAGAGAGAGAAGTCAGCTGACACTGTACGTCTTCCCTGTAAGTTTATCAAGTGAGGATCGTCGCCTCATATTGAAACTGAAGCCATTCATTCTAATATTCTTCTGCAGCTCCTTGCTGCTACTGCTGTCCTGCACTCGTAGCTCAAGGTGCTCGTAGTGGTACGCGTCATCAGTAAGCGTGGATCACAGCGTTGCACTGAAAGGCTGATTCATTTAAAATGGACATTTGATGTTAACAGTTTATTTCTACTACTCTGGGTATCTTAGATGTATACACACATGCTTATCGGCATATATATTCTGAACACTGGTAGACATTGTCCTTTGTCCAGGTGGTCTTGTTTTGCAGAGTCATCATTTTTCAATACATTTAAAAAAAAAGAAAAAACGTATAGAGAGTCGTCTATAGTGGACGCTGCAAAGATATGAGTATGTACGCCAACAGGAGGCTTCATAGACCACAGCACAGTGAGGGGCAGCGCTGCTTCTTTTTCTTGGATATTCTCACCTTCTCTCTGTTACTGACATTATATATGGTCAAACTCAGCTGGATGCAGAAAGGCCTTGGAAGGAAGTTTTCTGGAGATTTTTTACATCATTTCTGGGAAAAGAAACACATCCATTACTGTAGTAGAAATAGTCTAGCAAGTTTGGGGAATATACATTTATCTTGAAAAGATAAATGACCACACATCATGACCCCCCCCCCCCCCCAAAAAAAAGCTCCTGGAAAGCACTGAACATTTCTTTCTGATGACAAAGAGTGGTGTATGAGGACCTGACTGTGGAATTTTCCATCATTTTTACACATTTACATGCTCCTGCACCGTATTTCAAAAGGTTGACCTGGCCCATAATTGTTGACTTGAGGCCTGAGCAAACAGCCAGTTTTGTGTGGCATGTGAATACATCTCCATCTTTAGACTTTGATCCACACTCCTCAGCCCCCACCCTCAGTCCCACCCTCATACCTAGACCTTTCACTCCGTCCACAGCTTCCTACGAATGGTAGTCGGCAAAAATGTGCCGTGTTCTTTTCATGTCCCACTGTAAACACTGGGCAGCTCCTACTCAGAGCATGAAAGGAAACTGAAGAGAAAAATGGATCGGAGTGACAGAGCTCTGAGATCTGAGAAGGATGACAGGATTTGTACCTGAAGTTGACTTTAAGCCTTTCTCAAATACCTCAAAACATGTGGCTGTTGTATTTCCAGCTTAAGGCCTCAGTAGGTGTGAAACATGACACCGGTTAGCTTCATGCTATATGACTCTCTATGACCATTCTTTAAGAGCAGGGGGCCAAACTCAAAGCTAACCAAGTTACAAATGGTGTTACAACCAATTCATAGCTGTAACGTGACATCACACACGCAGGCAAGAAAGGCTTCCTACTGCTGTACGCTGTGGAGAAGTTGTCAGACTCAGTTGCCATCTACTTTTTTTCACCGGTTTTATTTTTTATCTTTTAAAACGAAAGACAGTTGTCGTTAGGAATGCAACTAAACTTGTCACTATAAAATATTACACAGATATCACTGGACGCCAACAAGATTACATAGGATGGGAATTGCTGATAGCAATAAGTGCTGGAAGTGTAAGAATGACTCGGGCACATATTTACATCTTTTCTGGGAACGTGATTTGGTGCATCAATTCTGGTGTAATATTTTTGAGATACTGGGGGAATGGAATTGAAGTCACTCTCCTGGTGCACCCACGACTTTGCCTCCTTAGCGATAAGACATTGGTGGCTAACGTTTTTTTACAAACATTACTGCCCAAGAACACTGACTGACTGATCCTGATTTTATCGTTTGGGTAGATAATTAGCACTCACTTGTGATTGATGAGGAAGAATTTCTTGCCTTCCACTTCCCAAACTCCGGCATTATTGACCCAGCCACATCGGAAATACATTAAAGCTGTCAATACTTGTGTAGACATTCATCCTGCAGCAGTTTAAGAGGAAGGACTCTGCACTATAGATTTTGTGAACCTCAGTGAAGTGAAGTTCTGGCGAGGACTTTTCCATTTTTAGCGGTTGAATAACCGTCCCGTGTGCTGTATGAGGGCTGCAACAAGGGCCCCAAACTTTCAGTTTACCTTAATATCTCTGTTTTACTGTGACTTCACTTGGACTTGAGCCTTATGATTTGAAAAAAACCTGAGATTTAAATGTGTTATTTTAGGGCTGTACGATTCCGTGATGCGGAAAACACGGATGGAATCACGGAGTTTGACAATGAAAATTAAATCAACTGTAAAATGTAGAATATCGTGGAATTTCCCTAAACATGGGTTTGATTTATAAAAAAAATCTAGGTTCAAATCGGGACTTCATCGGGAGAACAAAAGACTTGAGACTTACTTGTGACTTACAAAGCAATGACTTTGTCCTTAAAGTTATAGTTGACACTTGTAAGTGGTTGAACCTATACTTCAGGTTATCTGTATGTTGTTACGGTGCAACCTGATTTAGTTTACCATTGGTTTAAGTTACCAAGACCTTTAGACACAAACATGGTAAGAGATTCACAAAAAGCTGATACAGCCCAGTCCTGGAGACGTGTTGTTTTAAGGCAGAGGTTGTTGGTATGGGGGGGCAGGAGGTGGTATCTTGGCACAGGAACTGTTATTCCATGTCTGCAGGTGTTTGGTAATTGGATTAATGCAGGGGCAAAACGAGGAATGTCTTTCCTCCACAGGCTGTTAAGGCCTGAGGACAGACATGTTTGTTTCAAGAGAGCGGATGAGGGAAGGTTTGATGACAAGCCTTATCTTTCCCACCGCTCACCCACCCGGCACCTCCCGTAACTCTGAGGGGTTTTTGTTTCTTCAAAATGTGACAGTAAAAAAAAGAAAAAAAGCCCCTGGCCCCGGTACTGCGCTCGCCCTCCAGAGTAGGAGTTTATCTAAAAGCCTAAGAATAACAAAAGCAGCGTGGATTAAGCATGACGATGAAGGGCCTCCTCGAGGTTTGATCCCTCTCCAAGAGCAACTTGGGTAACCTTAGCCAAACAACCCCCCTCATGTTCCTGTATGTTCTTACTCCTTCCACACAGAGGCTCTGGATTCAACCAGCACTTTGTGGGGCTTTAGACAAAACAATTGTTATTATGATGTTAGGAAAGGCAACATGTCCCATGACGTGGAAATCTTGGCTTAGTTAGGTTGATAACAGTCCAGGTGGTTGAGAAAACAGAGATGATTTTTATACAGAAACCTTCTGTTTGGTTTGAAAGAAACAAACATGAGCTTGTGTAACTTCTTAATAAGAGTCAGATACAATTACAATTCTGTACAACCAATGCAGCCTCTCCATTTATATACAGGGCCCAGAGGTTCAAAAGGTTTAATCCAGATTTGGTAATCCACTTTTTTTTGTAACCAGGATCACGTAGTCCGGCTCACTTTTGTCCCAGGCTGTTTTTAAAACCGCCTACTATACTAGTAGTACATAATGATTCAGTAAAATGTACAGAATGCAGTATGTGAACAAGTATGCCAAAAAACAACAATGTGTACTGACTCGGGAAAAATGTACAGTATGCATGAGACCAGTCTCCCTTGGGTACTGTTTCCCACAATGCAAAGCGACAGGTCAGAGATCCAAATGATGGACAGCAATGGCAATCGTAATGGGGAATAATCCCAATCAGACTAAACAACACAAATATACCACCAATTATCTTCTTTGATTTTCAAAATAAATAAAAAATCCAAATGAATCACTTGTCTGGTCTTTTTTTTAAACTTTAATTGGATGCTACACTGCGGTGGCGTTTTCCGTCAGCTGGGCTGTTGTTTCGTTCCACATGCCAAGACCAGACAGCAGTTTAGCCGGGCCTGGCATACTGAAAAATAACCACAGACTTGCACTAATACTACATACTGTCAAACGCAGTATGTCCATTTTTCGTTTACAACAACTGACTCTCCTAAATTGGATGCTTCCCAGCAGTCATGAAAAAACGTAATATCATATGATTGTTAAAACATCCTTAAACCATCTTACTGAAAGAAAGAGAAGGTGTAAAGAAAGAGAAGAAGAAGAGCTGCATACGAAAGTTTCTTGCATTAAACGATCAAAAAAGTTGAACTAAAAGTAGAATGTGGAGGACTGCTGCCTCATGTTGCTTCATGCACCCGTCTCTGAAGCTGTTTTCCTCTATGCACTCCTAAAAAATGTCTAGAAAATGTTCAGGACAGCCTGCCCTCTGAAATATTCCTGAGCTGCTTGTTCACACAATGCCCCTCACAGCATGATGTTTTCCCTGTCGGAGGGTGGGAGTGAGGGGTCTCAGGAGGCAAGAGATGATGTACAAAGGAGATTTGACCTGCTGCGTTCACACGTCAGCTCAGGCCAACTTCACGCAGAAATGTAACTATGGGGCTGGTAAGAAAATGTCTTTAGTTAAGTTGGGTAAATAATTCATCAGTTTGCGTTCACACATCCATCCATCCATTTTCTTCCGCTTATCCGAGGTCGGGTCGCGGTGGCAGCAGGCGCAGTAAGTCAACCCAGACTTCCCTCTCCCCAGCAACATTTTCCAGCTCCTCCAGGGGGATTCCGAGGCGTTCCCAGGCTAGACGGGATATATAATCCCTCCAGCATATTCTGGGTCTGCCCCGGGGTCTCCTCCCAGTTGGGCGTGCCCGGAAAACCTCCAAAGGGAGGCGTCCAGGAGGCATCCTTAACAGATGCCCAAACCACCTCAACTGGCTCCTTTCGATGCGAAGGAGCTGCGGCTCTACTCCAAGCTCCCCCCCAAATGTCCAAGCTCCTCACCCTATCCCTAAGGCTGAGCCCAGACACCCTCCGGAGGAAGTTCATTTCGGCCGCTTGTATCCGCGATCTTATTCTTTCACACATGCAGCTCACCAAAAAAAAAGGCGGTACATTTTCAGGAGTTTTGTGCATGTGTGAAAGCAGCTTAATCTGTTTTTAATTCACTTTACTTTCACACAAGGACTTTAACTTTCCAAACAACTTAAGATACTGAGAGCTCTTTAGGGGAGTTTGACTGGTACCAAAAATACTTAAAAAATAGTTTCCATTGTCAGACTGTGTTAGCCCACACTGTATATGTTTCACCTGGGTCATGTGCTTCCTACATGCTCACTGGAGGCTATTATTAACCGACTGTTATTCATTTCTTGAAGTTTGACATTTATCAAGCTAACATTTATGTTGGAAACAGACCTTATATGTCCCGAAGTGTCAGCTTCAGTTTCAGCCGCTTGTTTTGATTAATCAAGTGTTCATTCTTCTACGGAAGCATTTTGGACATTTGAGACAAAGCAAATATACCCGCTCTCTGATTGGACAGTGAGAGCAGCTCATGAGAATCACTTCCATGTACTTACAAAAAAAAGAAAAGAAAAACTGCTGTGATAACTTCAACAAGTTTTACCATCTAATCACAGTCGACACTCTATCTGTTTACCTTCTGTCCAGTGCATTAACAGTGGTGAGATTTTAAGGAATAGCTTCTAGTTTTCATGAAAAGAAAATAGAATAATAGAGTGTAGCATGTTCGACGGCTCAGTCTGAGGACAAGGACATCTTAAACATTTTTAACTATTAAACATCTGTCCCTACATATAGGAATATATGATTTTACTCTCTGTTATAGAGAGACATGCTCCTTACACACATCGGCTCGGATTACACACACAAGCACAAACAGGACCTGTGGACACAAACAGGACCTGTGGACCTGGACCATGGAAAGATGTCAGAGAGGGGCTGCAACATGGGGAGCATGACAGGGCTGGTGGGGATTCGGTGCCTTGCCAAAAGGCCCCTCTGCAGTACTCGGGGCCAAGCAGCAACCTCTGGTCTTGAAAAATGAAGCCAATGTGGAAGTGCCAAATCTTGCAGTTCGTTGAGTGTCCGCTTGAGGCTGGCTCCAGAAACACCAGAAGTCACAAACACAAAACAGACAAAAAAGCTGTTTTTACAGCATAAAATAACATGTTTACAGCCTGGTACAAAAAACGACATAGGTCACTGGCACTGGTTTTGATTTGAGAACGATACGTGTTAAGTTAGGCACGTAGCTGACGTGACATGTTATTTAAATAAATAAACAACATCACATACAATATATGGATGGGTTTTCCTTCTAAAATAAATCCTGTTTATGATCTCTGTTAATTTAGTCCGACTTACAGGACGGCACATTAAAGGGCTTTGATAGCCGACTAAGAGCTTCAAAATCTATTAACTCAGAAAAAGGTGATTTGAGATAAATGTCAGAAACTGAAACTCTCTGAGATTGTAGATTTAATCTTTTCTAAATTCAGAACAGGAGAGTACAAATTCATCGTCAACAAAATGTCCTTAAACATAGAAAGTAAAGTAGCTCGTTATTGAACAGAAGTCGGAGTTAGACCTGTAGGTATTGTTGTTGTATTAATGATGCTGAACGGTCCTTCAGATGGTCGTATCTTATCTATAGATAAGCGGTGGCAGTTGATACCTCAGTGTTAAAGTAATCACATATTCATCAGAGCCGTTCTTTACTCCATCACTGGTGTGAAAAGAAAACTCCGAGGTGTGTGACCCTCCACCCAGAGTCGACACGTCACACTGTCAGACACTGCTGTGACGTTTAACAGCTTCAGGGACACACGGAAGTGAAATTAACGAACACATGTATCAAAGGAATCGTTTGATTAGAGGTGGGAGAAAATAACACCATTTATGTAAAAATCGAGATTCTTATCTTCTCAGATTTTGAATAGATTCAAATCGTCCAAAATTTGGCTAATCAGTCACTCCCTGCTAAGTGCTAATGCTAGCTCTTTCACTCAGTAGAATGCCAAATGGAGCAGCAAGAAATTCAGCCAGTCTCACAGATGACTGGAGTAGATCCTGAAGTATGGACTAATTCAAAAATAGACTTTGAATCCATGGATTCAGAATTGCTTTGAATCTGAAATAGATTCTGAATCGAATTGTGACCCCAAGAACCAAAATCGAATCGTGAGAGACCCAAAGATTCCCAGCCCTACGTGTGATTGATTTTTAAGACACATCAGAAACTGAAGATCATACAGCTTCAAGACACAAAATGATTCATAATGATTTATTTGAACTTTTACTCAAGTTGAGGGAAAGAAAACTTTAAGGGGTATCTGTGTTATTTTTGTGTTTAGAGTTCCCCGTTAAAGAGCAAAGTCAATGTTTTCTTCCTCTCTTTTCTCTGCCCCGTGTTTAACTTCCAGTAAAGTGTTTATCACTGATCTGAATATTGACAAAGTCAAATTCCTGTCATCATCACTCTGTGTCCAACTGTTTTTTTAACTCTTCATCTGTGTGCCTCTGTAGTCTTGATGCAGTGGAGAATGGGGATCAAGGCTGACTGTATAAAACGGTTGATGACATGACTGTTCCACAAAAGTGAAGCCAAAACATTTGGAGCTCCATCTACTGACTGGCTGCAGTGTTGATCATAAAGCTCCGCCTCCTCCATGTTAGCAGACAGGACATTAGTCAAACTATAAAATCAAACGACACATGAAATACATTTTTCTTAAACATCGATCTTGTCATCTTGCTGATTTATGTGCAAGTATTTATTTTTAATGTTCCTGCTGTGCTACGTTCACTGGATTATCAGAGTAGAGGAGGAACGGTTAGAGGAAACATAATGAACTCTAACACAAGAGTCACTGAACTGTCCATGAGGGTCTGCTTCAAATCAACACTGCTGTGGACTGTACCCACCTGAGGGGTCTTTCACATTTTATCTGTAAGTTAAATGTGTGTTTTCATTTGAGGAAGGGGCGGGACATGTATATCGATGCTCCAAAAGACGTTCTCTACTGTGCAGGCTCCAAATGTGCCGCACCCATCGAGGGTGATATTTTGTCCCGTCAGTGGTGCACACAGTCTGATAGTCTCTCCCACTCTCTCCCATTCTTTGGGAATTTTCTTTTGACAATTGCGAAAAACTCTTTCTCAATTAACTCGTACAGTGTGAGCTCTCAGGTCGTCCCTGACAATCGGATTGTTCAGTGTGAGCACATAAATCGTGAGCTCTGTAACCGAGTAGCAGCCTGAAGCTACATTAGCCCATTTAAGCATAAAACAAAGTGATAGCAGAAAAGTTGTTGTGTTGGTTATCATGGTGCTGGTGTTGAAAAAGAAAATGTGTGGAATGAAAGACTCCACTTGTCTACACCTTCTGCACATATATGGTGAGCTATTTTTTAAATGATCCTTTGCCTCTAAATATCCAAACCAAAATATTCAGATTTTCACAAAACTCTGACCACTGATTGTCTTCACACTTTGTCATTGCTTTAATCTGATTTATGACATGGTTTTAAAAGATTACCAAACAGTGGTCACATCAGTCATGCACGCTGACATCCTAAATGATGGCTCACAGAGAGCTGGCTGGCTTTTCATAACAGCACAGCAGCTTGAGTGTGTGCTGATGAAAGACGGCGTGCAACAAATAGCATGAATACAAACATGCAGACGCTGCTTTCAGACGGCTGCTGCTGCTCTCAGTCGACAACATAGGAGACAATGATCATTCACCTCCTGGTTTATTCAGCCATAATCCCCTCTGATCCTCGGCTACCCTGTTTCTCTAAGAGCAGCAGGACCCTCAGCTCTTTCTGTGGTCGAGTAAATTCTTCGGAAACACTCGAGCAATTTATCAGGAATCTGCTTCAATCGTCACGTTGGAAATTGTTGCTTCTTAGAGAAGCACCTCCAACAAAAGCATAAAGTTATAATTATCCTAATGCGATCGTGTCTTCTTCTGTGTTGTATAAACAACGTTTATTGTTTCTTTTTTATCATGTTATTTAATTTCTTTCAATATTTGAAACAAGCGGCGATCTTTGGATTGGAAAAATAAAGCCAATCTGGAAAAATTAACAAGTGCTAAAAAGTGCAGTTCCTCAAGTGCCCACTTGAGACTGGGTGATGGGTTATAAACAGCTCTGACATTACGTTTGGATCATTTAAACAATTACTCCTGAAGAATATCCACATATTGAGAGTATTAATAGGACTAATATTGATCTGGGGAACTTTGCATTGTTTGTGTTCAAGTTTCAGTATGCGGTACCAGCTGATAACAGATCCTACAAAGATATGGAGAGTAAACATGAACACAGAGCGTCCTCCTAAGATCCATCTGTCAGCTGTGTGTCACAAAACAGCAATTAGAGACGTGACTTCCACCAGAGGAACACAAAGACAGCCACACATTGTCTGTGGGCCTAAAGCAAATAGAAGCTCAATAGCATGACACAATATACAAACACAAATACTTCAAATGAAAGGAACTCAAAGTGGCTGCAGGAGATCAAACAGAGAGGCTGCCATAAGTAATGGACCCTTTAGAAAAATAACCTTTTGTTTTATTGCGTCTCCATACTGTCTGGTTGCACACTGTCCATTTCAATACATGTACAAGGCAAGATTACAAAACAACAGAACAGTTTGAAAGTCTTTCATTTCCTTAAAGGAGCAATATGTAACTCTGACACCTAGTGTTCAAAACATTAAAAAGAGCTGTCCCCCCCGCCCCCTCCTCTCTAGAGTGGATGCTCACGCAGGTCACCATGTGGTGGACACTGAAGCTTCAGTGTTTAGCCAGCTCTGCATCGGTCTGTAAACCTTTCTGCGTTCTAACCTCTCTCCATTTTTCAAAAGCATCTCCAATATTGATCCTAGTTTGAGCACGTTTCTGCTCGTGGAGCTTATTAGAAACATGCAGAGGCTTTTTAGGTCGGGTACAATCACTTCTATCTGAACCAGTTCTCTTGCCCGCTTCCATCGCTGCAACACCTGTTGGTTTGACCTGATAACTGCTCTCATATCTGGCAAACCGAGGGGCGTCCAAAACGGACTAGTGGGGGTGCCTTAAAACCGCCTACCTTCTCTGGTCCAAACAAATCCAGACCATTCAGGACCAGAATCTAAAGTTAGAAGGAGGACATACTGGCTGCTGCATTGTTGTCAGAGAAGCCAGCACTTCAACATAGCATGTTTCCTAAATGTCTTTTTCAGTTTTGTCTTAGACCTTGAATAACTTGCTCATTAGCTCCCACTATCTGCTCCGTCTCCAGGTCTTATTCACAGACTATATAGCGCTCAGTGACATCGAGGCCCAACACGCCCAAAAAGATGTCTCGCACCGAGCAGTTGGCACTTGTTTTGCGTCTGCATGTGGAGAAAAGCTGTCTGCACCTATAATCTGAGTGGAAATAAGCTCTCAGGCTGACAGAGCACTTTATTTTGTCCACATGGAGATGATGAGCTAGAAGGGGAACTTTTTCATGGTTTGTTTTGATGGCAGACTTTAAAAATGTTAAATGAATTTCACTGTTAAGAACAAAGCTTCCTCTCTGCACGGAGCAAGTGAGGGCAACTTAAACAAAACAAACATGCATCCTCGTGGGTAACGGCTCCAGACCGTCTCCACACCTGTGGAGGAAGTGGAACTATTCCATCTTTGCTCATTATGTCTCTGGCCACAGGTGATAAACCTCATTGTTACATTCTAAACAGTGTATTTATCAGTCTCGAGCACTAGTAGAGTGCAGTTATCTGCCCTCAGCTTCCACAAAAAAAGAAAAAAAAAGTATTGTGCATCCCCTGTCATAATCATCAGTCCATCAGTGAGGAGAGTGTTAGTGCACTTGACCTCACTTTAACCCAGTTCTCATCCTTCCCTGTTGACAGACAGACGCCCCACAGTGAAGGTCACCTGCATCCTGTCTAACTAATCACAGCTACGCCAGCTGTGGTGTAGCCGTGGAAACCACAGTCACACAGAAGATCATTAAGGCTGGGTGCACACTAGACAATTTCAAATACATGGGAGACCACAGACTTGAGGACAGTGTCAACCGACTTTTAACATCATAATCCTCCGAACACACACTAGACGGATCATTTAGTGTGTGCTACGCTTCCCGGTCTGCTCGCTCTCATTGGCCATTGGCTGATGGCTGTTGTGGTATCAGGGAGGCTTTGACTCGTTAGGGGGCAGTACATCGGTTGTATTGACACCACACACTTGAAGATTTTTTTGGACAATCATTGGGGGGGATTGAGCCCCAAAATGGGCCTTAAATCATCTACAGTGTGTAGCCATCATTACATTATTAATCACAGTTTTTTTGTTGCTAATCATAAATGATATTCTCATGCATTAATCAAATAATATTCAAACATTTCTGTTTAGATGGAGCCAGTTTTGCTGACCGGATGAAATCAGAAGTAATTGAACTTTACTCATTTGTGGGACATTTTCAGGAGCATTTTGTCAGGCAGTCTCCCTTCCTGTTTCTTTTGGATTCATAAATGAATAAATATGGAAAAGAACAACCATAACCAGCATGTCTCCGTCCTCAGGATGATTGGGTTAGCAATATTTAAATAAAAAAAGGGTCTCTGATGGAGGAAGAGAAGAGACAAGAAATAAGAAAAGACAAAAATAAATCTATGATCTACGTAGTTGCATTTCTATGGCAGAGATCTTTGGGTTTCTTACGTTTCAATCAGGAGAGACAAGTGAATTAAGAAAATGATTTATTACAATGACTAACATGGAAATGTGTCTTGACAGGAATACTTTGGCGCTTGGACTCTATGGGGTGTTTGGTGAATGATAATTCTGAGCGTCGACAGAATAAATCCCCCCCATGGAGTCCAGACACCGACGGTGGTGAAGCTGATGACTTGATGAGACCGGATGGGTGAAGAATTGATGGATGATGATTCTGCGAAGGTGGAGGGGCGTACAAAACATCGGCATGAAAGAACTAAAGGCAGAGAGAGAATCATATTTAAAAGGGGAGCAGAACGATGATAGGCTGAAACTGAGGGAGGAACGCCTTGCCATTGGTTAGATGACTACCGCTGACGAGACAGCTGATTATCCAATGACAGCCCCAGAAAATGACTGCCTGAAAATGAAAAGTGATGAATGAGAGAAAGACGAGATCGTGAAGGTAATTATATCGTCTTCCTGACTAAACTTACGCTAGAGCTTCATATGACAAATTTAGACTTTTAGGCTCCACAGAACTAATCTTTGGTGTGGTTTTATTCCATGAAGCACATTTGTTATTATTGCATAATACTTGACTGTGTTTAAACTGACCTATATTGAGACGTGATTGACTTTGTCATTGTTTTTTTTACTATCTCATCATCACTGCCTGATTTGGTCAGAGAGTCTTGTAAAGGGCTTGTTTCTTTTAAAGCGTTGCTCGGTTTCTGCACCCTGCAGATAATCCAAGCAGCCAGCTTTTTAATATCAGCCCTTATTAGCCAAACATTCCTGAACAAACTGTTGCACCCTCCAACATGCCAATCTATCCAACACTCCAGGTAGTCTGAAACACACTCTAATTATGTGGAAGGCTCATCGTTACTGCTGTAATTTATGGACAGGCACTTACACAGCTCAGGTGGAACGTCAGCATGTAACAATACGAGGCATTCAGAGATCAGTGCGAGCTGATTCCAACGAAACGCTCCCAGATTTCACCTCTTCAACCCTTGCAGAGCAGCCAGTGGGTTGGTTGGTTACTGCAAACTGTTGTTGTGCTACCAAACAGAAACTCAAACACAACCTCCAAACACATGCTGAGGTCAGATATCGGCAGCCATATTAGCAAATAAGAATATGGTTGTTTTTATAAAATCCGATAATACTCTTTTTTCCTGTATCATCGCGCCTTTAAAGGAAGAATGTGCGACTTTTTGATCCAGTAGATGTCGCCCTTGAGCACCAGCGCTAAACCAAAACAAACTTGTGTTTGGTGACACCTCCTCCACACTGAAGCCTCGGCTCTCCTCCAGCGACACACTTCCAACCCCTCTCCAGTCGAGTTCCCACCAAGGAGTTATCAATTACAACGCACCATAATTAAGCACCATATTGTCCTTGGCAATTCGAACCCAGGCAACAAGCTCAAGGATCAAGCCTCTGTGCTTGGGGCGCGCACACTAACCGCTAGACTCCCAGCGGCATACTGATCAGCTATAACTCTATGACTACTGACAGGTGAGGTGAACATGGATCATCTTGGCTCCTGTCCTTAAAGCCGATGTGTTGGAGAAGGGCAAAATGTACAAGAGTAAGACTATGAGCGACAAATGCTGTTGATTCTGGATGTATTAAGTATTTGAAAACAGGGAGCAAACACAGATCTGGGCACCGGTTATAATTTCTGTATGTCACAACCTGGCTGACTCGAGCTGATGATTTTGAAGTTGGAATGCATGTGTGTGTGGGTGTAAATGTATAGGTCTAAAGGATGTGAAGAAACCAGCTGTGGGAGATGTAGCGTCAATGCCAGAGCCAGCAGGTCAGAGAGTCTGAGCTTCAAGAGAGAATGAATGAGAAGTCTGGGAGATCTTTAAAGGCAGAGCACACCATCCCAGGTGCAGCTCATCCAGCTGATGACTCCTTAAACCAGGACACACACCCCTGCAACACACACACACAGCCAGCAGAGCAAGACAGAGACACCTAGTGGCCTGGAAGAGGGGTCGTAACACTGTAACAGAGATCTACAGGCTGAACAGAAGGTTGAAGGTCATCCACGACCCTCACCCCCACACCCTTACCTTAAGACACCTCCTCCTGCACTGACTCTAACCTCAGCATTGGAGGTACATTTTCCGTTGAGGAATCGTCCAACAGTGACTTCATTCATGGAAATACTTGGCTCTCTCTCCCTCATCCTCTGGAGGTAACAACCACCGTAACGATTTGGTTCCAGCTGAACGTAGACGTATAGAACGGTACGAGACTGCCAATGTTTCTCAAATAGTGTAATTACCATTAAACTGAAACAATAAAAGTTATACTGCAAAATAAGTGTTCAGCAGTTCTAAATTGAAGGAACATTTTCAGAAAATATTGAAGCACAATTATCCACACTTCTGTTTGATATAATCTGTACTGAAAACCACAACATTCTGGGTTTCAATATTGACATTATACAGCAGTCACACTAGCAGCAGGCATTTGACAGAGAGGTATCTCAAGCTCCCAAGTTATGATTCCTATTTAAAGACATCCCACACTGAACGTGTAACATTAGAGGGCAGATGGAGGGTCTGCTGGCTGGCTGTCTGCAGTGATTAACGCTGAGGTTCACCTCTGACTGACAGCCACCGACTGTATTCCTTCTCCAGCTGCTGTTGGATTATTCAACCTCGCTGACGTTGTGGTTTGCTGTGTGGTTTGGATGAATGGCTGATTACATGTGTAATGAGACTGGGGAAAGCCCTGAAACACCCACAGAGCCTCGCAGAGATGGCCACAGGGAGTCTGTGAGTGTGCATGTGAGTGTGTATGTGTTGCATTGAAAACTTAGTAAAGCAGGGTAAAGGTTACTGTGGCTGATCGCCAGAGGATGAAACTTCTGTTGTCCACTTGTCCTGACTTGTCCTTTGGCATCACTGGTTTCACTTCCACAACACACTGTCACTGCTCTTTGATATAATACTACGAATTAAAATGCCCTCCTACAATTCTTCAATACGTCAGTCCAACCCTTAAAAAAACATTTTTGATGGTTTGAAACAGAAACATCTGCAAAGGAATACAGTTATTTAATGCCTCAAACGACTTTGGCTTGGGCAGTTTATTTTGGGTTGTCTGCGTTCATCGTCGTAACATCGTTTGACTTTTGCGTGTTTCTGAATTTTTCTAGTTTTCCAGTTGACCTTGTCAGCCACCGTACGTTTGTCTCATTCTCATTGTGTAACCTAGGTCAGGGGTTCCTAAACTTTTCAGCCCGGGACCACCAAAATAACAGTAAAATAGAAACACTAGAAGAAAAAACACATGTAATCAATTGAACTATGTTTTTGTTTGTATTTTCACAATAATGGATAAGATATGCTGTTTTATATTTCTTACATGTTTTTGGAAGGAATCTCGCGACCCTCCTCTCAGTGTCTCGCGACCCCCCAGGGGGTTTGGGAACCACTGACCTAGGACACAATGCATGCAGCTACATAACAACTTTTCTGATTTGTGAGCACAGTGTAACTCTGGCCTTTTGCCTCGCAGCCACTTGATCAATTGGACAGAGTGTAATATTATTCCTTCTATCTAGGAAACCATGCTTGAGCCAAACCTCTGTCCCAGCAGCAGAGAGACACGAGGAAACTGTACAGATGTGTCCAGCGAACAGCGCTGATAAGATTTCTGGAGTTTGAGCGTGGAGCAGGGCTGCAGTTTTGGGAACTAATAAGGAGAGGTGCGTTTGAGTGGCCTTGGATAAGCCTGAATCTGTATTTAGCTTGATTGTTGGCCATCTGTGCCTAAGCTGAAAAATATTCAAAGGAGACTTTGGAGCCAGTGAGAGAAATAATTAATTGCCTATGAAAACAGGCACTTGCCAAGGACTATATAACCAGAGCCCCTGCTAAATGAAGCATCATAATGTAGGAATGTCCAACATGAACCCTATCAGACTGCAGCTCCTGCACTTTTTTACAAACGCAGCCAAGCATCAGGCTTTTAAAGAAAGTACGAGGTGCACAACAGCTCCTACATTTGAAAGCTGCTCCTGTTCTGGTTTATCTGCCATCCGTGTTAGAGATACAATTTTCAAAATATTTAATATTTAACATTGTAAAGTGCATTCATTCAGGTCATTCATTCATTTCAACACGCCTTTTTAGAGTCATTGACAGTGACAGCACGACTTTGGTGTTTGACGAGTTTCAGGGCGGAGCATTCACAATCGTCAATTTATTTTGTAATGATTTAATTTCCATTTTCTTTCTCGTCGTACTCTTTTACAATTGTATGTTGTCTGTCACACTGCATGCTCTCATATATGTAAGGAGCTATATAAATAAAGTTGATTGTGCTGTGTACTAAAACTCGGCTACTTTATCCTGATTAAAATAAAGTTGTTCTGATAAGCTGTGATTTGCTAAACATGTGCAAACAACCACAACAAGTTAAACTACTCGAGTAGCCTTTATTTAATTCTGAATGTGATAAAATAAAAAACATGAGAACTCTTCAGTAGCTGAAAGTAGGGTGAATGTCCTCTGTCTGATATCTGTTTGTCAGAGCAGGGTTTAAGGACGCTGTTGTTCTCGCTCTGTGGTCTGAACAAAGCTGTTTGAATGATTCTGATAATCTAGTCAAACGTCTTTGTCTTCATGTTACAATGAGGAACTGTCAGACTGAGGGACAGAGCCGCTTGAGTCTTTTCATCCATGGGTTATACCAAAGACAACAGGATTTAACACTCGAGTCTGAGTCTTGATCTCTTCTATTGCAATAACAATAATAGCACCTTTAAAAACAGATGTTTACAAAGCTCTTTGACAGACAAAGCAATGACAGGAACTCAGAAAATAACAGAACGAGCATCAGTAGTCAGGCCAAACGGAGGACATCTGATAATTAAATTAAAAAATGGTAGATATGTTTCATTCATCTAGTCATGTACAGTTTTGGTACGGCGTAACATCATGACAGCTCACAAAGCATCAGACTCTATGAGAGCTGTGGACAAGTATGTGACTGTAAATGAAGAGTCCTGAACGAGGCCTTCTGCAGGTTCATCACACTCAGGGCCTAATTCACTAAGAATGAATTGCAGCTGCTAATAGCTCCAAAAATTGTGCATCAACTGCTTCCGCTATCTGCTTCTCCTCCAGGTCTTAATTCACAAAGCAAATAGCACTGATTAAATTCAGGCGCAAACCCACCCAAAAAGTTGTCCTGCTCTGTACTGTTGACTGATGAAGCTGTTTGGTCTAATAAAGATGATGGGCTTAGAGGGGAGGGGGATCTTTCCCAGCGTTTATTTTGATGCCAGACTTGAAAAATGTAAAATTAGTTTTTACATTTAGAACAAATCTTCAGCTCCGAAGGAAAATACACAACTCACATCCTCGTGCATAACGTATCCAGAATTTTTTCACACTGGTCAAAGACAAATTTGCAGACTTTATATCCAGATATTATTTACAAGTCTTACAGAGGCAGGAATGTAATCCTGATCACTGGAAAGTTTGCCTGTGACATCTCTTATAAATACTGCGGCGCAGTTACCACCAACTCTGAGCAGACGGTTGTTAGCGCTTGTTTTTGTGAATAAGACGCTCTTTTGTAATGATCCTTATTTGCATTTAAAGGGGAAAGTTTTTCCCCAGATGACAGCTCATTGGTTCATTTAAATAAGCACAACAATCACCATTGCACAGAGATGCTGTTTGCTCTGCGGCGCAGTTAGGGATGAATTTAACCCATTGCATGTGTCACGTGAAGTAGATGGTGTCTATTCAATAAATCTACACATTTTGAGTGCAAGGCTTTTGTGAATCAGGCCCGCAGTCTGTAAATATGAGTCAAAACTTAGAACAGAAAATGTTAAGGAAGTGCTTCTAGAGATCGTAGATCTGTTGATTGAATGTTTATGAACCAATATCATTTTTATCAACTTTTTTTACATGTGCCGATTGAATTTATTGTGGTTGAATCCCTCTGAGTGGGTGCTTTTGGAATAATTTCTCACACAGATGTACTTCCAGTGACAGTTAAAACAGGAGTGTTGTTCAGCCAGAAACTGAAAGTCTCCCAGCGGTTTGTGTGTCAGTGAAAACAGCAGCTTGAGTTCCTGTGCAGGCGTTACTGATCATTTACACAACACGGACATGTTTTTCTGTTGCTCTATCACTGAGCGGGTGTCATGCCATCAACGATTTATTGGTTTAATAAGGAGCTGGAAGTCAGGTGTGGGTGTTGGTGACAATAAGAAGGAATGTTTTGTAAGGAGGGATCCTGCACAGCTCCCAGCTGCCAATTTTCAAACAATGCTTATTTGTTGAAGAGATGCTTTTGGAAAACACCTTTCGTTCTTTTGGCACATTTCGGGATCGCTTTCAACTGCCAGAGTTGGATTGTATGGCTGACTCTGTGTTTCTTCATCCCCCTGATACAGACAGGAGATAAGAAGCAGGCTCAGACTGAGCCGTGGTGCACCCTATGTTCGAGAGTTAGATATACACAGTTACAGTTACACATGAGTAGTAATTACAGCAAAGGCAGCTGTCAATAACTCGCTGTTAGAAATGTTTGTGTAGCAATTACCCAGTGTTTTACTCCGTGTAGCATGTGGGAGGGAACTCTTATACGTATTCTTTTAAAGGCCTTTAAGCACTAAACCTCTCTATGATGGTGTTTAATCGTTTCACGTCCTACCACATTTCTTGGTCATTAGAAATAAGAGCTCATTCATGTTCCCGGACAAAGACATGTAAGACTCACTTCCGGCATCTCACATGTTCCCTTCTTTAAAACAATAGGACACAGATGTCTGAGAATAGTATGTAAAGTATTAAGGAAGTCACACTGTTGCATTCACACAGGAGATACTTGCAGAAAGTTTTCAGGAAATTCCGGATTAAATATCAAGACAAAAATTAAGAGAAATGTTTTTCCCTTCACCGTCTGTACCAGGAAACATGAACCGCACACACAGATGTGTTTAAAAAGCTGTAAACTAATTAGAATATACTAGATGTACGTTTGTAATGAATGTATTTAAGGGTGGTTTATTGAGGTGAAAACTTCTCAATTAAGCAATCTTCTGTATTGAATCTGTCCTGGTTCTTACCTGCTGGTCAAAGTTGGCACTAGGGTGATTGCGATACCAGTATTGTAAACTTCACATGATTGATGTCCTGGTTCTGGCTTGCCCTCAGTCTACGCGGCTGAGTTGTCGGTGCCAGAAAGGGAGCCATGTAGTAGGGAAGGTATTGGTAGGTAGTATCGGCTACCTCACTACCTGGCTAGCTCGCATACTGTAAATGTGTTCTGGGTCTGTTGATGGTGGCATTTCTGTTTTGGTTGCTGTGGCAACTAAGGGCCGTAAGGTAAGTTATGTAACTTTATAGGGGCATAACTGGGATGAGGGGTGTCTTCACTAAACGCTCATCCTCTCACTAGGGCACAAGTATAGTGTTTATTTCAAAGCGTACTGTAACTTTCCTTTCAATCTTGTGACAGTTTTAGAATATTTTTTTTTTATTCTGACTCCTATTATACATTCAAATGGACTTGACCATTCATATTTCTGACACATTATCGTAGACAAAGGTGTAGTAGAATTACTATGTTACAAATAAAACAGTTTAAAGAGTGTAAATGAAATAATAAAGGATATCATGTCACAAGACTGTTAGTCTTACATTCACGGGACAAAATGTATTCATATGCATTGATGATACATTTAAAAATGATAAGAAACTGTTGTGCAAGTATTATGCATGGAGGCCTAATGCTATTATTGTACACAGTTGAGACCGTCTTTTTTTTTTTTACTCTAAATCTTTTCTGTTTGTTTTCTTTCCGGCTGACTCATATCTGGTCTGCTGCACGTTTGCTGTAAGTGTTATTGTTTTCTTCTGTACTCCGTCATTTGCTGCACATTTACGTTGCATTCTATTCCGTCTTTTTTTAGACGTTATTTTTTTGGGCCAGTTTTTGCCTTTATTGGACAGGACAGCTGAAGAGAGACAGGAAATATCGGGAGGAGAAAGAGAGAAGAATGACATGCAGCAAAGGTCCGAGGTCGGATTCAAACCCTCGGCCGCTGCGATAAAGACTAGCTCGTGTACAGCGGTGGGTGCAACATAACAGCTAGCCCTCGTGGCGCCCCAAAAACATATAATTTTGCATCCCCACGTGTATGTTTAGCATTAGCAGAGATCCAGACTGGGCCTCAGGCCCATGCAGCGGCTCTCCTCGCCGTACCCCGGAGGCCCGACATGTTGAGTCGTGCACGTCTCCGTCAGAAGAAGAAGCTGGATGAAAAACAGGTTCTTAACAGTGCAGTGCTCTGTGAGGGAACACATACAGGTGTTTGTTATTTTAGGACCCATCGTCAGACAACTCCCCGAATTCCTGCGTAAACTCTCTCACTGTAGACGTTTCTGTTTGTGTGTGTGTGTGTGTGTGTGTGTGTGTGAGTGTGTGTGTGTGTGTGTGTGTGTGTGTGTGTGTGTGTGTGTGTGTGTGTGTGTGTGTCCTCCTGCACTCCTGCAGACTCCTGCACTTTAAGGGCAGCACATTTTCTCTCATTGGCTCAGTCTGAGTTCCTCTCACCCCAGCCGGCTCGAGCTTTCTGCAGCTTTGGTTGTGTTAGGATCCTGCAGCAGAGCGCAGTAAGACCTCTTCAGGCCTGATGTTTCTGATAAGTGCATGAGCTGAATGGCTGAAACACTAAATACAGAAACCTTAAATAAGTCAGTAAAGAAAAGATTTCCATGGCTCAGACGGACCTGCAGTGACGGAGAGATGAAGTTCTTTAATTTTTCTATACAAAATAGGAAATAAAAATAAAGTCCTTCCAGAGTTTATCCATAAAGATGAGTAAGATTACTGACTGAAGTCCACATTGTAAATTATCTAGTAACCTGAATGTACTTAAATTCATTAGTTACTCTAAAAGCAAGAAGAGAAGTAAAATAGTAATCAGAAAAAGTGCAGATTAAAAAAAGGGAAACAAGAGTAATAATATTAAAAAAGGAATGACTGAAGGAAGAAAGAGAAGAGAGAAGGAGAGATCAGGTGTAGAGAGGAGGACAGAATAAGATGATATAGTGACTCATTTATTAATGATGACGGAGAAACATGACAAGTTAACATCAAAACAAAGACACACTCTTGATAAATAGATTAACATTCATGTATTTCAGATATGATTAACAGAGAAAAAGGCTGAAGACATATCCCAAACTGTTTTCTTAGGAAAGACAATGGAAAGAGGAGAAAAAGTGAAGCCACGTAGACGGCAAATGGCCCACACAGTGCTTTTTTAATGAAACCAAATTTGATTATTTGAAGTTTAAAATGTACTCTCCAAATGAAGTCACCCTTACTGTCAGAGCCTAGTGTGAGAGAATACTCTCCTCTGAAGTTTTCCAAACTGCAAAACACATGAAGATGACGAGTGAAGTCAAAACTCGGCCCACAGTGCTGTAGTGTCTGTCCTGTCTCTAGTCCTTGTTCCAGGCCAGTCTAGGGTGGCCAGGTTGGCAGTTCGTTAATGGAATTGGGACTTCCTTAAAGGTGCTGCCGGGGGTTTCATTTTTGTCCGTGGTTTGAGTGGACCAATGTTAAGCCGTGCAAAAATCCATATCATAAATAAAGTACTTTGTTATTGCACAAATCAAAACACATCGATGAGCAGATAAGCAGGGACACGTGGAATATGTCACACAACAAAAAATACACACACACACGCTGTGCCGGCTCACACACAGATGCAGCCCCGCCTGCACGCGCACAATCATTGCTAGCGAAGGTTGAAATTGATGAATTAAATGTATATCAAGTAAAAACAGTTAATTTATGTTCTCCAGCAGAGAGGAAGAGGAGCAAAAAGAAAAGACAGAGAATGAAAGGGACGGAGCAACAGGTTAGTTGTGCTTTAATGAATCCTTGTACACATTCACAGAGATATATTTAACCTGCTATGCTGTATAATAACTACAGATATTAGGACCTAGATAAAGAAAACGGCTTGTACTTTAAAGGCAATATGTATGGTGTGGCCGAGGTTTGCAGGCTTATTATGGGGCGGCTTTGACCCAAGACCTGTATATATTTTTATGTTGACAACAGACCTCAAAGCTCTGACAGCTCAACCATCCGAGAGTTGAATTCCAGCTTCATAAGTCAAAAACACATCAAGAGGGAATCCCTAATGTTTATACTCAGATGTGTAGTTTAATGTCATATCCACAAATGTCTGAAGTTCCCAACCTTATTGTGATGAAGAAAAAATATCTGTGTTTGACTGTGGTTTATTGACAGCCTTCATCTGTAACACCAAGTCATAAAGGCAGAATGTGCGACATTTTACACATAAATGCAGCAGAAATCAAGTCTATCCTGTGTAAATGTCTCTCTGAGTCACGACTGTCTACAATGAGTGAGAAGCTCGAGTCCCGCTGGCGGTGTTGTTGTCAGAGCCGTGTTTACATGGACAGGACGGCCGGCTCCTCCCCTTGTGTATAAAAGCTGTTTTAGTCAAGGACTAGAGAGAAGAAGAAGAACATACTCACTGCTTATTTGGATGTCACGTTTAGATCACGGTCATTCCGTGTCAATTTATGTGCAATATGAAGCTACGAGTTATCCAAAGTGTGCTAACATTAGCCTGCTAACACAACAATGCAGGACACAGGCAATTTTGCAGTTCGAGCAAAGGACAATTTTGTCCGACACTTGTACTTAATGGTGCTTAATTATGGTGCGTTCTAATTGATAACTCCTTTGTGTGAACGCGAGTGGAGAGAGGTTGGAGGTGTGCCGCTGGAGGAGCGCGGAGGCTTCAGAATAGCTGAGGTGTCGCCAAACAGCCGTTTGATTTGGTTTAATGTTGGTCACCGGCGACATCTACTAGATCACAAAGTTGCACATTCTTCCTTTAAACAGATTGAGCATGTTCTGTAAATCATCTTCTGAGTATAGAACAATATCATCTGCATATAACAAAGCACCCACTGTTACAATCATTCAAGTGTATACCCACATTGTTCATTTCAAGAGCCAGGCCCTTTATAGAAAGAGAAAACAAGCTAGGGGACAGAACATCACGTTGTATGTATTGTGTTGGATCTATTTAAACCATTAGGCAACACCAACATTAACTACCCAAGAGAGAGAGAGAGCGTTGACAGATGCTTTACAGATGAACAAACAAGAGCATCAGAGCTCATGTTTACTGTTATAACAAAGCAGTATGACCTGAATGTGTCACACTGCATGCAGAGTTTGTGCTCTGTTCAATAAAATGCTTTTATGTAGAGGAATGAGAGGAAAGAGTACGAATGTTGGAATGTGCATCAGCTTCAAAACGTATTGTAAATATTAGCTTAGTTATTTGTTCGGACTCGAGGTGGAGTGTTTGTTTCTTTAAGTCAACTTCACAGAGCTCCTTTCACCAACGCAACGCAAATCAGAAAACAATCCGATGAGTCAACTTTAACAATTAACAATCAGGCAAAGCACTGACAAATTCAGTCAAAGGGCATGTCAACATTAACATGGTTCACTGTGAGGCGTGGTGATAAAACAGTGTTGTGCAATTAACGTCAAAAACAGAAAAAATTATTCAGAGGAAGACTGAATTGTGAGTATACAGTACGTACTTCTCTTTTTCCCAGAGAAAATAAAGAGGTCAATCACTTCTCCCTCCTTCTTCTGTTTGTGAGCGTCACCAGGACATCTCAGCATCACGAGCAAGTGCATTCAAGTCTGCTCTCAACTGTCCTGACACTCCCATCAAATGAGATTCAGGTGTTGGCAGTCACCTCGGGGAGCAGTCACCTTAAGAAATATCGCTTAAAATGGGCAAATGTGCGGCGGATTTTTTACGGATAACAAAGCTAATGCTAAAGCTAATGCTAAAGGTTTATAATACGTACACTACGTATTTATCTGTGCATATCGTAAAATATGTTTGATTTAGACATTACCATTGTGCTGCGGCAGCCCCGCCCCTGACAGCCACTTTTCATATCTGCAGCTATTTAGTATATGCTTGTATAAACAATAACAGTGCGTCAGCCGTGCGGAGTATTCGCCCGCGGCACTTCAGCCTCCCTGACAGACAGACAGCACAAACCTCCTTTGTTTCATCTCGAGAACAGAAGTTGTACTGTGGTTAAGCTGTTTCGCTCGGATGGAATGTGCTGTTGAGAGAAGCCAATAGAAAACACACACCCACCTGTTTTCACTGCAGATAGCATCACCGGTGTCATAATGACGGCTGCTAATTTTTTTGGCTGCCGCGAAAGGAAGATTTATGGTTTATTTATGACAATAAAACATTCAAACTGATGAGCAGGACAGGCATAATGAGTCTGTTTCATATGTAAACCAAAGCTTTATGAGAACCTTGACAGACACTGCTCTCATTCTGCAAACTGATCTGCATTCTTGTTTGTTTTTGAGGCCTTTGGAAATCAATAAACCTCGCTCCAAGCGTGCTTGCAATGGTTTGTCGGTTAAATTTGATCCTGAGACGCATCTCTAGAACATCATTGATTTAGGTGCATTGCAATTTTCTTTTTACCCGGAGGAGACCCTTTTTTGTTTTACGTTAGAGAAACTTTCACTGCCAATCCACTGTGCATGCCACGTAATATTTGCATACAGTGAAGTGTACGTTAGGGGTGTGGTCAGGAGAGCTTTCAGGTAAAGGTGACATTCTGTCGTGCAGGGCGCCACCACCTGGAGGGGTGTGCCAAAGACGAGGAAGAGGAATTTGAATTAAAAGAAGTCACCCACTTGACTTTTAAGAGTCTTGGTAAAAAAATCATATTCTGACTACAAAGTGTTCTGATATTTTTAATCATTTAATTGACGTATTAAAGTGTTTCTTATGTAAATGATCTCAAAATGCTGAGATTAAAGAAAGAACTTTTTTTAATTCAGTAATGTTCGAAATGAGAGTTTAAAGGGGCTATATGTAACTTTCAAAAATACTGCGTTTGTAGCGATAGCGCATGGCCGTCAGGCGAACTGCCTAACGGCCTAATGATTTATATATAGCTACAAGTTACATATATATGTAACTTTTTACATGTATAAGTCGTTTTTTATCGGCCACTAATAAGCGAACGTTTAACTGATGTGAAAAAGTAGATGTTCACTGTCTATCTGTGTTGCCTGTATACAATTTGCCCCGGCTCCGACTTTCCGCTAAAGCTCCAGGCAGTGTCATTTTATTTGCGTTCTCAACGTCCTCCTCACTCCGCTCCGCTTACAGAAATCAACAGTACAAACTACAAACTCATCGCACACTCCCGGTCTTCACCTGCACAGCCAGAGGCCGCCTTCACCACACTTATATC
Organism: Tautogolabrus adspersus; assembly: GCA_020745685.1. Lineage (NCBI taxonomy): Eukaryota > Metazoa > Chordata > Actinopteri > Labriformes > Labridae > Tautogolabrus > Tautogolabrus adspersus. Next base: position 3,832,188 of record CM036552.1, on the reverse strand, counting down.
CGTCCTAGGAGCTCTCACAGGCGGACAAACTCATCACACACTCCTGCTCTCAGGCAGTGCCTGCCGAGACTGTCGTTTGTAGGATGGAGAATAAGATACACAGACTCCTTCACAAACTCTCACATGTGTATGACCACTTACCTCCTCTGTAAACATTATGCTGGTAAATATCCAGTGTTTCAGGGGCCATGTTGATGCTCGTTTGTGTACGTACGAGCACGTATGACAAGCTAAAAGTTACATATAGCCCCTTTAAAGTTAAATTAAAAATGATGGCGATAGGAACAGGTTTGGACGGGAAATGAGGAAAGTAAGGAGTGCAACTTCTAATAATTATTGGTTTTATTAATAAAAATTTAAGAAATATTAATGGTGGAGTGCTGGTGGTCTAGTGGTTAGTTTGCACGCCTTCAGAGGCTGTAGTCCTTAAAGTGAGCAGCACAGGGTTCAAATCCGACCTGTGGCTCCTTTCCTGCATGTTGTTCCACACTCTCTCTCTCTCTGTCCCTGATTTCTGAATCTACCCACTGTCCCGTCTCCAATGAAGGCATAAAAGAAAGCCACAACAAAAACAGACAGACAGAGAGTAAATATCAATGGTGGTAGTAGTAATAATAATGTTTAAGAACTATTCTACAAGAGCACTGATGTTTGTGGAGTCAGGAGAAGTGAAACCTGGTGCGTTGGTGGTCCAGAGTCGGGAACCATTGGGAGGCCTGAGTGCAGGTTAGCAGACCAGTCACACAGGCTCTACCAAGTACTTTTATCATTTTAATGTATTAACGTCTCTTTTGGATTTATTTCTAAGCATTTCCAAATAAAAACTCAGTTTTCCTTTTTGTATTTATTGATGTACCCCCCCTTTACTGAATTATGACCTCATTTACAGAACGAAAAAGAATCTCCTAAGTTATAAGAAATGGGTCCTGAATTCTCACTTTTTATGTCAGCCCGGATAAACTTCTGTTAATTAAAGTACAATTCATTAATCAATTAATAACCTTAACGTTGGTGTGAACTCATGAATATGAATGTAGTTTTCTTCTTTGCTGCAACATTAAATCGCTGTGTGCTGCGAGTGACTTCAGAGACTTTGAAGAGAGAAATGTAACATGTAACTGCTCATTCTGGTCAAATAATAATAACCTCATAAAAAGTTTATCTTCCCGTGCGGAGATCGACTTCTTCAATAATTTAGACCTCAGATGAAGTCAAAATAAAGGACCCCAGTTACACGTCTTTATCGTGCGGTCCTCTCTATGTTCACACGACGAGCGTCCACACACACACACACACACACACACACGCTGTCATTCCCCCTCTCACTGCTCACTGGTCAGCTGTTAGTTATGCATGCCGGCTGCTCGGTGATCCCGTTAATGACGGAGGTTAAAGCAGGTATTTGAGCTTGTCTCTTGTCCTACCTGTGATGAAGATGATAACTCAAGCTGTCACGGCGAAGGAAATAAACATTTCCACAGTAAGAGCATTCAAGACTCACCTCAATCGCTGCACGAAAAAATACAGGTAAGTAATAATTACAGAAAGAATGAGTCCTGGTACTTAATGTGCACATAAAGCTCAGAGATGTATTCTGCAAATAAATTCATGAATCTTTAGTTGAGTTCAAATCCTGATCTCTGAATTAAATCTCAGTTCTAGTTATTTATTTTTTTCCGTTTTTACATTTTTGATGTTTTTCTGCAAACAAAGTCTGACTTCTGACACAGATCTTAAACACATTTTTATGACTCTAATCCTCTTCAAACTCTCCTATAGGAGAGGAATCTCAGTTTCATTAATCCCCCCTCCTTAGATTCCTCCCCATCATAAAATAAAGTCTTCTTTTGTTACAGTTTCATTCCTGTCTCTGAGTCATCGCTCACATGCTCCTCATTGTTTATCTAATCTTACTCTTCTCTCGTTCGCTTGTCTCTGATCACCACACAGTATGATCACCCTGTGGGTGTTCACGACTGCTCCAAGGTGCAGATTAACCCTGAATTATGATTATTTCTGACATGAACCTGACTCAACAAGCCACCGTCCACGAAGGAACATTTTTAACAATCAGCTTTCAAAACCTGCAGAACAAGGAAGAAGGCTTCGAATCTTCGAATCGAAGTACTAGTGGAGAAAATTAAATAGAGTTACCTGAACATGCAGCAGGTGTTTAGATGAATGAAAGGTGTACTTTTGGTAGTTCATTGTCATTCCGGGATATGTTAATACACACAATGGATGAGTTAAGAAGAAGCTACTCTGGTCCTATAAATATAAAATACAAGACACGTTTATTAATCTTCACATGAAGAGCAACTAAAGAAAGGGGAATAAAGCCATTAAAGTGTCCAAAAACAGTTATGACAGAAGTTGAAATATTAACATACACGTTAAGAGTGCCGTGTTTTAAAGGTAAAACCTGTCAAAACGTTGTGTATTGTGTTTTTTTAGAATGAGGTAATGCAGCCATCTAATTTATCTCTGATCCATGATTTTCAGTGCCCGTTTATTTTGCTGTTCCTGCTAATTCTTTGGCACTGTATGCATGTATCTGTATAAGGTGTTGTCGTCGTCGTTGCTTTGCTTGTTTACATCTGTCCGCTTCTTCTTCCTGCATCTCTCTCTGTCACACTTTCGTAGCCCAACACAGTCGCAGCAAATGGCTGTTCAACATGACTCGAGGTTTCTGCCTTAATTATACCTTTACTCTCTGCACTGTAACTTTGCTAAACGTTCCTTACAGTGCTGTACTCATGGTGGATTCATGTTGATGATATAACAGAGAGAACGGTCTAGATGTGCTCCTTTTGTTAACATGAATATGAGGTGTACAATAAGGCGTGTTTCAAGTGTTCTGTACCTTTAGTTTCATCACTCTTGTTTCAAACTTTACATTCAGAACTTTTCTGAGCACATTAAGGTTGTCGAGAGAGAGAGAGGAGAGCTATCTTCATCTTACTCACACACTGTAAAAACTACACACTGTACACACACACTCATGCACTCTCAACACGACACACTGGGTCCTGGGACCATGTTGCATACCTCAGGCCCTTGTCTAAACAGGAAAAGAAGTCTGAATCAGTAGTCCTTTGTAGTGGATAACTTTTGAGCGGGAAGCCGGCCAACTCCGCTCTGTGTGACAGCTCCACGGCGAGGAGGAGGAGGAGGAGGAGGAGGAGGAGGAGGAGGAGGAGGAGGCGGTGCTGAAGAGATGCAACGTGTGGATCCTGATCTGATGACGGGCTGCATCTCTGGATCTGGTTACATGTGCGAAAGATTCTGTTTTCCTGTCTCTGCTTTGCCTCATGGCAACACTACACAGGAAATCGATTTCTTTAAGACACAAAGGAAACACTCAAGTAGAAATGGGACTGAACGATTTCCCTGTCAATAAATGTTTATTCATATGTCAATCTAAATATTCAGGTTTTAAATTTAGTTGACCTTGAAATTACTCGATTACCCTGACCAGTAGATATCACTGGCTACAAAGCAACAACATCAGACTGTTCTCATTTACGGGGTACCTTCACATACTAATAGTATTACAGTTTTTACTTACACAATACTGGCAGACGGAAAAATAATGCGGCCGTTGAGTCACCTGCATGGAGATCTCAATGGTAGTGTGCATACAGTCTGTGCATGCACCGTTCACAGGATATAAACCTCACAACCCCTCTCCTCACACTCGCTTGATGGGAATCCTCCTGATTATATCCTGCTGTTTTCTCACATCAGCTCACTCAGACTCTCTGCAGAGAAAATACCGGGGGTCTGGAAGGAGAAACTCCTGATAAAGTCTGAGTGAAAACTTCAGCCGTTTGTGTTCACACATGCAGCTCACCCCGAAAATTTCAGGAGCCTTTTTCTAGAGTTTTGTGCAAGGCTACATAAACGCAGAACTTCCACCAGATGTGTTGCGTGTCGGCTCTGCTTCGATACGACTCTGTGCTCCCTCGTCTTTCAACACCCACAGGCTGCATTTTCAGAGCACAGCATGGAGCAACAACGCAAGACAACTGGAGTTGAGAGACCAAGGAGTTACCGTGTTAAATTACAAAATCACTCGCAACGGCGCAATGTGGCATAAAACAGGTGTAAACAAAACAACAAACACATTTAAGGTCATTGTTCCAACCGAAGGAGTGAAAGAAGAGTTGACGTCTTGGATTTGTTTCTTTTCTTTCATGGGTAAGTAAGATTTAAGACGTTTTGTTGATGTAGTACAGTGAAATATGATCTAGCGTCAAAACTGAGTGTTTTATTCTGAAAATTAACCAGATTTAATATCGTTCCGGTGTCTGACTTCCTGTCCTGCTCGATGTGGTAAATTGATGCGCCATGCTCCTGCATGAGGTAAACAAAATAGAAGCCTTGCGTATCTGCAGATAAGGGCTCCGGATTGATGAGGATGAGACGCAGCCCTGCCAGGGGAAGCCCACACATGGATTGGCTGCGCTGCAAAGATTTACCAAACACACATCTGGTGGAATATAGCAGGAACTGTATGAAAAGTAAGAAGGGGGCTGTGATGAAAATCTCAGAATTTGATGAATATGGAAGAGAATGCTTTGGAAATTGGTCGAAATACACAGAAAAAGTTTCTGTTAGATATCATGTAGAATGCAGAGTGACGCCTGTACAACAACTGAGATTATTTCATTTTTAACTAAACTATGATTCAAATCCTCAGCATCATGCATCACTGGAGTTACAGCACGTTACTTTTAGCCTTAAGGATCTTTTATGAATCTTGAATGTTCTTCTCTTTTGTAGAAACAAACACGTCTAGAATGGGGAAGGAATCAGCCAGCAGCATCCTTTCCACAGACTTTTATGAGTTGACATAAAAGTATCCCACAGAAACACTGCACTTTGACGTAGTCCTCAAACTGAGTTTATAAAGGATAATTTCTTCGGTAATGTAAACGCTGTCGCTGAAGAGACGGGCCAGTTTTAGATCTGACACACACACTCGGCTTCTGGCAGAGGAAGACACTTGTGGAACATCCGGCAGTTTCCTCCTGCTAAACCCTCGTGTTTTGACAAGAAATTCCTTCTGTGAGCCACTGTTTGAAATGTCGGACTGTGTACACAACGTGAGTCTGAACGCCTGCAGCCCCCCCGCCGCTGACACACGGGCTCAGGGGGCTGCGCTCGCCGAACAGCCGCGGGGGTCTCACGGCCGTCAGGTGGTGGTTGTTTGCACTGCAGTGATTTTTTAATTTCGATATAGAAACGATTGTGTGAGAAAGAAACTAAATGCAGGGGATTTTTTTTTCATCTCTGAGAACATCTCAAGCGTTGTGAGTTCCTCCGCTAAGGGTCTGATTTCCATTAAAAACACAAAGGAAAGAAATATACTTGAAAAAGGAACACAGTGTTCATGGTCGAGGGCTTCTCCTGTTTTGAAACCAAGAAAATAAGCGTAATGCAAAACAAAGCTGCTCGTCAGACCTCAGAGACTGTTTGTACAAATCATTCTAATTAGAAACAGTGAGGACCTGCGGTTTGTGGCAGTCCTGAATACAGGGCTTCTAAGCTCACATTTTTGTTGGACCCGGCTGACGAATACATTATGTGGCATTCTTATTTTTGTATCACACCTCATAAATCCACAGCAGATCACACTGGGGAGCTGTACCCGGCACCCACAGGCCTCCTCGCCACACCAGGTGCCCTGCAGTGCTCAGGAAGAGCTGCAGCAGGATTATTTTTATAATTTTTTTTTTTTTAAGATTGATTTTTGGGCTTTTGTGCCTTTATTGGAGAGATAGGAAAGTGGATAGAGTTGGAAATCAGGGAGAGAGAGGAAGAGAGGGAGGAAAGACATGCGGGAAAGGAGCCACAGGTCGGACTGGACTCGAACCTGGGCCACCCACTTAGAGGACCAAGGCCTCCGTACATGGGGCATGCGCACTAGCCACTGTGCCACCAGCGCCCCAGGATTATTTTCTTTCAAAGCTAACAACACAATGAGAATAAAAAAATCAACCGGACATTAAATAATCTGAGAGAAGAGAAAAATACATTTCTTCTTTCTAAAAGGGAATTCTGCAGGACGTCATGTTTCCTTTCTGTTCATAGCTTCACTTTCTCGTCACAGCAGTTCATGAACCTTCAGAAAAAGAAACAACCAGACCTCAGCTTTTCTTTTTTTTTTCAACCAGAACCAATTCAAGGAACAAACACTTTTTTTCCTGTATGGGAACGTTTTGTCCAACATGTCATTCCGTTTTGTTACGTGACATGTTAAGTGTCAAATGTGGGGAAAATATCCTCATCATGCATTATCCTGTTTTTGTATAATCGTTCATTATAGATGGAGAGTAACTTTCATATTACATAAATTAAAGTTGCACAGATTTACATTACTCCAAAAGACGACATACAGAAAGGCAATGAAGGCACGGACAGGTCTTTAATTCAAAAGGTAAACAGATTAGGATTTCTTAAAAATGACTCATAGGGGATGCTGGTAGCCTCGTGTTGGTACGGGCGCCCCATGTACAGAAGCTTAAGTCCTCAAGAACCCGAGTTCGAATCCAACCTGTGTCATTCCCTACCCTCTCCCCCTGGTTTCTGACTTTATCCACTGTCCTTACTCTAAAATAAAGCCAGCAAAAGCCTGTTTGGGTAAACAATTTAATATAGACTCAAATGCAATGTCATTTATTTCATTCATGGTCAAGTATCTTCAAGCGAAATCATCATAATGAAACAGACAGGCTGAGGTGAATTTAATGATCATGACTTGCTTTCTAACATGCATGACGATCATGTTGCCAACGTCTATAGTGACCTTAGCAGTTTGAACTTTTTGTCTAAGCAGTAGTTCAACTTGTTTTAAGTTGAGAGACATAAATGAAAACTAAATCGCCCGCAGAAGCGCACACTCATTGCAAGACGCCTGTACCTTTACTGCTTGTACCTACACTGCCAGCTAACGCTCGCTTGCATAAGCTAACCGCCGACTGAGCCTGCCTGTCCAACAGAAAGCAGGCTAACTCCTTGTCTGCAGGTAAAAGTCAACCCCAGGTTCAACCTCGTAATGGAACAAGCGTTATCTGTGTGCCGTTTCGTCTCACTATGATTACATTTACTTTTCTTACACGCTACATCCACCTCCGTAATATTAGCAAGTCTGAATGTTGCCGATTTGCTGAATTGTATCCACTCCCAAACTCACCTGTCATTGGCTGGAGGAAACACTGAAGGAAACACACCAGCTCCCCACCAGGAAACGTCCCGTGGAAACCATAGTTAACACAATAAAAACATAAAACATCAAAGAACAGGCAGAGGACAGGGTCTCTGCAGACACAGGCACCACCACACACCTGTGTGTGCGTTTAGATTGATGCATCTAAAGGGGTTTATCCTTATAAATAACCATTCTCCCACAGGGTCTCATATCCCCTACTACCCCTGACCCCCTCTGTAACCCTGAAACATGTTTGTCTTAGTCCTCGGCAGTGACCTCGGTGACATCAGGTCGTGTTCAGGACTTCCCATGAAACATTAGAAAGTGCTTGTGTGGTGCAGCTGCATGTTTGTGACCACAGTTTCATTTCCAGCCTCCTGACATCAGCACTTTCCATTATTTCAGCCTCAGTGACTTCGACTATAATTGATATTATTTGTGAAATAAGTAATTGCTGCTTCAGTTTCCACCCTGACAGATGAGGTGGTGTTACTGTGGGCAGCGTCCTCTGGCTGTGTTTGTCATGTCTGTTCAGAAGAAAAAGGGAGGAGCGGGCAAAGAGGGGACAAATGTGGACCAAAGGACTCAAGCACCAGCAGAGTAAATGCCCCCCCCGTGCACCTTAAAGCCCCCCTCCCCCCTGCTGTCAGTGTAGAGATGTATGTCTTCTGAAGAGCCTGACACACCCCTCGCTCCTTCATGTGTTGCCCTCTTTAACCCTACTTGAGAAATCTCTTTTCAGCGTCGCTCTTTGAGGGACTAATTCCCAGTTGACTCACTGCTGGTCATAATGGGAGGGTGTCACAGGGGCATGGACGGGCAGGCAGCGCTCACACTTCACTCACTTCATGTTTGAGTTTCAGCTGCTGAAAGTCAACATCGCTGAATAGAAGTTAACTGAGCCAGAACAGACACTAAACCGTCGCTTTCATCTGAGTTCAAAAGACATAATTTACTATGAATCAACATCGAGTGACACAGCAGAGGTTGAAGCACACGACGTGCTGAGAGACATTCTCATAGCGAACCTCTCCGGAGCTTTCACATGTTCGATGCCACACTTTCACTCCATATCCAAAACTGTTTTTCTCATTGGGTTATATTGTCCAGAAGCAAAGTGAAGAAAGCAGTATGTCTGGAACACGTTAAAAATCTTGATTTGTTTTAAGACTTATCTTTTTTTCAAGATTTTAAAAAGACAGGGTATTCTCACAGAGTCTCTACTAAAGGTTTCAACTGGATTCCTGTTGATATTCTTTCCCATCATGCCTCTGGAGGAAATTAACAGGAAGAAATCCAAACCTACACTTGTGTGTGCAGAGATTTTTGTCACCTGTAGTGATTGAAGCTATAAATGAAGCTGGTTTAGGAGCGGATTTGTTGTGCGTCCCATGTACATATGTACAGAGGCCATGCATGGTCCTGATGAGTTTGAATCTGATCTCGGGCTTTTGCTGCATGTCAGACCCCACTCTCTCCTCTCAACATGTCTTGTCTCTGTTCAACTGGCCAATCCAATAAAAGCAACAATGGCCCAAAAAATATCTAGAAAAAAAAGTTTTGCTGGTTTGTCTCAATGACATTGCCCCTTGGTTTCTGTAGTGGCGTTTTGAATCCCAACAGTGGCGGCCGCCATACTGGAAACGCTAACTCCTAATTACTTCATATCAATCTAGAAACTGAGCTGAGGCGTGCCTTAAGCCTCTTGGCAAACAGTTCCAACATGCTCACCTGACAGTCAACTCAGCCACACCCCTAGTTATGCAAATGTATGCATAACTCTAAGGCTTCATAAAATCAAAAAAGATAAATTACTTTTAAAAACAACCTATTTATTTTACTTTAAAGGGGCTCTAAATACTGCGTTTGTAGCGATACCGCATGGCCGTCAGGCGAACTGCACCAGTAACCTGTTGCTCGCTCGTCATACGTGCTCGTACGTACACAAACGAGCATCAACATGGCCCCTGAAACACTGGATATTTACCGGCATAATGTTTACAGAGGAGGTAAGTGGTCATACACATGTGAGAGTCTGTGAAGGAGTCTGTGTGTCTCATTCTCCATCCTACAAACGACAGTCTCGGCAGGCACTGCCTGAGACCGGGAGTGTGTGATGAGTTTGTCCGCCTGTGAGAGCTCCTAGGACGGATATAAGTGTGGTGAAGGCGGCCTCTGGCTGTGCAGGTGAAGACCGGGAGTGTGTGATGAGTTTGTAGTTTGTACTGTTGATTTCTGTAAGCGGAGCGGAGTGAGGAGGACGTTGAGAACGCAAATCACTCCAGGCAGTGTTGGAAAATTGGACCAGGGGCAAATGTTATACAGGCAACACAGATAGACAGTGAACATCTACTTTTTCACATCAGTTAAACGTTCGCTTATTAGTGGGCGATAAAAAACGACTTATACATGTAAAAAGTTACATATATATGTAACTTGTAGCTATATATAAATCATTAGGCCGTTAGGCAGTTCGCCTGACGGCCATGCGGTATCGCTACAGACACAGTATTTTTGAAAGTTTCACATAGCCCCTTTAAATGAATGGACATAGGCATTGTAATATGGGACCTAATGAGGATTCCTTGTTGTTTGTAGAGTGGTGTACTCTCATTACGAGGAGATACCAATGGGATGTTTGCGGACGAGACTTAGAGAAACAGTCGTGGATAAAAACTGCAAAGATCAGCTCTGATTCATGAGAAATAAAACCCATCTTGAGCAGATAATCAATTCTGTAAACTCTTTAAAAGACTCTTCTGACTTCATGTCTACGGCCTGCATGTGCCCGTCGAATAAAGATGTAAAGAATGAAAACGTTAATGTACAGAGAAACTTTCTTTAAGGTCTCTGTTTCTCATCTTTGACCGCTGATGTATTTATAATAGAAAAAGCCACAGGACTCAGTATTCCAGAGTAATGTTTCTGATAGTTTATCTGAAGTCATGCAGAGATGAAAATCTTTCATTCTTTTATCCCAGCGAACACAAAGACAAAATCCAGCGTTATTAAAGCCACTTGTTGCCATGCACATCTGCCTGTTTAGCTCTAAAAGCATCCTGAATGACGACTAAGTGATTTTATAATACACTCTGCATGTTTTCATTTGAGCTCTCGACAAGCTGTCATAATTAGACGTCTGAAACGAGAAGCAGGCGGTTCTTCAGACGCTCCGTTCAATAAAAGAGCTTCTCCATCTTCCTGTGAGACGTCTTCTCCTGGGAAAGTTTCGGAGGCCCGGCTCTTGTCATTTCACCAGCTCTGTGGTGATAAATGAGAGAGATAATGTGTATTAAGCATGTCCAGTTCCTCTGAAAGAGCTCTGTAAGTAGCTACATTGGATAAAGGGAGTTCCTGCTCTTCATCAAAGCTGTTCCCTCTGCAGTGAGCCTGTCAGAGAGTCCATAAAACGCTGACTCTGTCCCCTCTCTCTGACTGTATCAAGAATTCAGAGAGAAGATACTGTTTTAATCCTGCAAAATGACACGATGAAGGCCACACTTTTGTTTCCATCATTTACCTATTTGTCCCCTTTTTTAAAGATCCCTTATTATCGTTATTTTCAACTCTCATGCTGTCAGTCTGTGAAACCTTTAAAGAAACTTTGCAGGATTTGCAGCTCAAAAAGCTTCTTATTTATCCTCTACTAGTATCTTAAACAAATTAAAATCATAAATGTCATCCTCTGCCTGAAACTGTTTGTTTGAGCTGCTGTCTCTTTAAGGTCCCCCTCCCCGCGTGCCCACTTTCTTCTGATCGGCCAGCTCGGGGGCAGAACACTGCAGGGCTGCAGAGGAGGGATGCTCTCCAGTGCTGGGAGAAGAGAGCCTTGGTAATAGGGCTTTTGACACTTGCAGAAAACTCCTGAAAAACTCCTGATATTTGCTGGAGGAGCTGTATGTGTGAACGCAAACAGCCACATTTTTAGCTCGGTCTTCCCACCGGAGTTTCTCCTGCCAGACCCCTAGTATAGAACTGAGTGTGATTCTGTTGAACTACACATAGCAATGATACAAAGGCAAATATTGTCATTATAGCATCGTATAGCGGACTCTGTCGCTTCGTCTCCTAGTTCCGCGTCGTTTTTTTAAACGTCACGTCTTACCTCAGGAGACCCTCGCCCCCCCTCCCGTCTGACAGGGATAGTCTCCAGCTGTGAGGAGCATATGTGAACAGCCAGGTCAGGAGAATATCCGGAGCAGTCCTCCTGAAATTATCTAGATATTTTCAGGAGTTTTTATGTGAAAACAGCTTAAGAAGTGCAAAAACCTGCAGTACGTCCAGGGTCCACTTGAGGCCGGCTCCAGGTGTCCCAGAAGTCACATACACACCACGTTCCAAAATGCCTGTTTTTACATTTGATTCAAACCCATGTCCGCTGCTATGAGGACTATAGCCTCTGTAAACGGAGTATGCAACATAACCGCGAGGCAATCTGGCGCCCCGATGCTTTGTTTAATGTCACTTACTCCAAGGAAGTCTCCTTTTTTATTGAGTTTGGTCTTCATGTCTTGGTTGCCGCAATGCGCATATTTCTGCTACGCTCTAATCAAACATGCCACATAAACTAAAACTGGTCCAGTCTCATTTTTAAGAAAGATGTTGTAAGTCACATGTTGTGTTCTGAGGATCATTTTTCCATTGTGGCCTGATAACAACGAGGTTTTAGGAGCATAAGCATCTCCCCTACTTCACTTCTCATCCATCTGCCATCACAATGTTCAAGCTTTGGCTGTAAATGCTCGTAAAACAGACATGTAGAAGAAGAAGAAGAATGAGAAGTGAGAAGTCTAACCAATGTAAGAAAACAACAAAGCCCACCTGTCTTGTATTGCAGGCAGTTAAAGATGGAGCTCATTTTTTCATGGACAGAAAAGGTGCCAGATTCTCCAGATGTCTACCATTGCTGCACAGATTTATTGGATGAGCTGAGTGTGAAGCACATGTGTTAAACATGCTGTTAGCCAGAGGGGCTCTGTGCAGAAGGAATAGATCCCACACAAGGCCGCTTCTGAGACATGGATGATGTGGTTGTTTTTCTTCTGATAAAGTGGGAATTCAGAGATTAGGAGAACATCTTAAAGTGCTTACCATCTGATGTTAAAGCTTTGCATATCAGAATCAGCCAAATGTTCAATAATAATCTGGGATGTTGGGAACTGAGTGCGGTGTTTTGGTGTTAAACGCACCTAAAGGCTCCCTGCTGTGTGAGTGTGTGTCTGTGAGTGTGTGAGTGTGTGTGTGTGTGTGTACTGCTGGCTCTGTTGGAATGGTTAACCTGCGAGTACGCTTAAAAAGTCCTTTTTGGAGTTATCCCAGTGCACCTGCTTTTTCATTGTGTTTGGATTCTCTCCCTCAGGCCCTGTGAGATCATTACTGCAGACACAACTCCACCATAAATAAATACAAGGACATACTAAATTAATTAAAAAGACAGCACAGATGGTAGCCGCAGCTCCTCCACAGGAGCACATGTTGTGAAAGAACAAAAACACTGGAGTACAGTTAACATACATATCCACTTGAAAAACAACAACAGTCATGTCATAGAGCTTGGGCCATTAGGTACCATGCAGTTTAAATGGTCTCTACAAAGACAGATGACCAATCACAGAGCTAGGTGCAGAGTAAACGCAGCATGTTTGAGGATGTCAGCGTGTAATCAGAAACATGCAGTTCCTCTAATGTCCACTAGAGGCTGGCTCCAAAGGTGAGTCATAGAGCGGCGTTTTAATTACAGCAGAAAGAGACATGTTTAGTGTTGGATACTCAACCTAAGGCAGATTTCTCTTTTCATGACACTTGTTGAATGTTATTCTTAATCATGGGTGTGGTCTCTCTGAGTGACAGGTGGGTGCAGCTAGTCGTCTGCTAGGTGTCACCTCAGCTAATTCGAACACCTCTTGACCTTGTTTGGGTTTTTGGAGCCTTTTGGAGATTTTCTTCATGTACAATGTGAATATCAGACAAATAATGCAGATAGCTTAATTAAAAGAGTGTCCAAAGGTTTGCGCTCCCTTTTTTCTGATGAGCTAAATACTAATATGATTAGTATCAATACGTTAGCACTGATTAGCAGGTATTAGCATCTGCACTTTCTGTCCATGGCTTGTTAGCTCGTCTCGATTCTGTGATATTTGTTTGTGATGTCCCCATGTCTGGGTGTCAGGACTTTTCATTTCCCCTCAGAGAAGACGTCGATACCCTCTCGTCCATGTATGGTCACTTCTGGTGCTAAAAAAAGCAAGATGGAAGACAAAATTCAAATACACAAAACTCGTCCTTTAATCTGTCAGAGCTATTTCCTTTACCTTTATTTAACAGTACGGTCTATTTCTTATACACCCTCTCAAAGGATGGTCAATTTTGATCAGCTAATAAGAAAATGCAATAAAGAAATAAATAATAAAATAGGTCAAAGAAAACATAAACAACAAGGGGCAGCTCCAGTCACTCTGACCTGCTTTTACCTGTTGGTGTGTTCTCCGTTTGTCCACTCCCTGTAGCAGAGTGGTGTGTGGAAAGATTTAACAACAAGACAGACAATGACGGAAATAAAAGTTGGCGCTGCAGAATTATATTCTTTGTGCTATTGGGCAACCCATGATATAAAAATTACTGGGACTGCCAAAACATAACAAAAATGTAATTGATTTTGATTGTAATTTGAATAGTTAAACGTGATTAATCGCATTTTTGATTGCATGTTTGAAACTCCTTTATGTTGCATTTGAAAACAGATTTTGTTACGATTTTATTTTGTATTTTGTAGTCTTAAACCAAATTGAATTACATCCTCACTGGATAAAACTCCGGCTGCTAGAAAGACGCTAAGATCACTTACTGCTTCGATAAAAATCTGCTTTTATTTTGAAAGAACATAGCGAACTTTCGGTAGATTGAAAGTCACCAAATTAATTTAACCACTGACAAAAGAATTCTCCACGGGTCAAAAAGTAAATGAAAACAGCGAAAGAGGACGGTGAAAAAGCGAAAATGTTTGATGTCACAAATTGGATTTTTTTTTTGACTCGTCAACTGAGCTGTCGGTGAGTTTCTTTATTAAAGTGAACTGATCCAGTAAAAGGCGACTTAGTGTCGTTTATTTCCATCACTCTGGCAGCAGGAAGATGCTACGGTGGATTGGTGGGCGGAAATGGTAGGTGATTAAAAATAATTCATGCATTAATCTCATCATGATTAAAGCGTTAACCGGCAGGCCCCAAAAAAACCATCCCATAGTCTTACCTGTAAACACATAAATGGCCTCAACACTTTTAGTACAGCAGGAGTTTCACTGAAATAATGTTGAAAATGGAGACTTGAATCCTGCTTCCTGCCAGGTGGAAGTTCCTCCAGTGAATCACAGCCACCAGAGCACGGTGATGATTAAGGGGGTTCCCCCGAAGAAAACTGAACGGCAACATTATCAGGATCTGAACATGATAACCTGCGACCAAGTTACATGTAAGAGTCCAGGAGTCCTTTTTCCATCATCTGAGTGTCATGTCAATTTTAGCTCTGAAGCCGTGAAGCAGATTGTGTTCAGTAGTAAAGAGCTGAAGTGATAAATCTCCTAATGAGACCTCGGGCCGCTGGAGTCAGGGGGAAGAATGGAGTTTTCTAATGTTTGCAATCAACCATCAACTCAGAGAACGAAACCCATTTTCCTTTGCTGAAAGTAAAGAGTGATACAAAGGACAAACTTTATGGCATGCTGACTTTGGTTCACTGCTGAAATCCTTCATGTCTTCACCGCTTTGAGGCTGAGGGATACCGAGGAGCGATGCTGAAGTCACAAGGCTTCAAATTCTTGTTCCTCTAAAGTCGTCAAGATTTACATTCCTGACTTGTGATGCACACCCTGTAAATACAAAACAATGCCGCTGTGTTGTGTTTGATCTCTATTACAGGAGGAACATTTCAACATTTTCTGAGGATGGTGTGAAGAGGGATTAGTTTGCATGGACAAACAATAGAGGTCATGCTTTGGATTTATGGGAAATAAAGGCTTCGAATAACATAGTGAACAGGAAAACTACAAGTCTGTTCAGGAGGGATTATGGTGATGAAACCTTGGCCCTTGTATTTTGTACACACTCCTGGATGTTGAGGTTTTTAAAGTACCTTGAACTACAGAAATAGACCTTTTTGTGAAAGAGAAAGTTGCATTTTTGTGACCAAACTCTGTTGCGAGAATGCTAAATTTACTCTTCAGAACACAGCGGCGAATCCACTCAGGGCTGCAGACCACTTCCTCATTCTGCCAGGTATAAAGAATGTTTTTGAGAGTGGAGTCTGGTGGTTTGACAAAGAGCAAAGTGACGGCTGTATCTGAATTCAAACAAACATATAAACTGTTTTAAAAATGGTTCTTTCTGTTGGGATGAAACCTTTCTTTGATTTGGTGTAACCATCACATCCTGATGTTGTTGGAGGCTATCTCTCGGAGCGCTGAAACATTTTTTCTTTTTATGTCTTTTAGGCCTCAAACATGTACAAAATGGGTCCAAGGATTCAAAAAGGATCACAATTCTCCTTCTAGCTCTGATGGTCACATATTAGGGCTGCCAGTGTTAACACTAACTCATGATTGTTGAAGGTCTGAAATCAATGCATTCATTATTTTTAATCGCACGAATCGCATGACATTTTGTCCCTTTTGACGAACCATAGTTAATCCACCATTTAGCGTCTTCTTGCAGGCAGAGTGATGACAATATACGACAGCGGGGCCCCTTGAATGATTCAGTTCACTTAAAAAAAAACTCCCAGAAATCTCAGTTGAGTCAATAAGTCAACTTTGTCACATCAAACATTTTCACTTTCCTCTTACGCTGATTTCATTCACTTTTTGATCCGTAGAGTTTACCTTTATTTAGAGATAGGACAGTGAACAGAGTCAGAGAGAGAGAGAGAGATTGGGGAATGACATGCAGGAAATGAGCCGCAGGTCGGATTCAAATCCGGGCCGCCTACTTGGAGGACCACGGCCTCCGTACGTGGGGCACGCGCACTAACCACCAGGTTACCGGTGCCCCATCTCATCACATCTTATCTCACACTGAGTTCCTTATCATCATTCAGTAGCTGAGTTTAGGTGTCTTAATTTGAAAAGTAATATTTTGATTCCTTCACACACAGCAGGTGTTACTGTACATGTTAGCATTGTTATTATCTGTCTGCCAGTTAAATAATGACTCAATAAAGGTAACTAATTACTTAATCAGTGGATTATGAAAGTCACCCTTAGGGCTGTGTGGATCCAGGTAATGACAGGTCTAGTTTGAAACAGTATGTCTCAATAATAACTGGGTGAGAAACCTTCACTGTTGACCTTTTATTACTTCTTCTTGACCCCAGTGTTGGTCACTGTGCTGTACTTTTCCACAGCTGTTTATGTAATAAAGCCGCGTGTGCTCAGTTTATATCGGCCCCACATCACACATGCATTGTCTTCTACCTTCAAAAGAGCCACGCGTTTGCTCAGCATGAATGAAAAATGACTGTTTGACATGTAAACACAAGTTTAAAAAAGAGGCATCATTAAGCATCTTTGCTTAGGAAAGTTCCAGCGTCTGATCATTTCTCACACGTTAATCAGTAATACGATCTGTGAAAAGTAGCGAGCGATGTCAACAGTGAGATTTTGAAGGGGCGACGCCTCGACAAATGTTGTTCTTTCACCGGGTAAACACTCGATGCTCTCTTTGTCTCAGCTTCATTGTTGGCTGACTGATGAGTTGATCTGCTGGTTCCCTCTACAGGAGGTGCGGTGCAGTTTTTAACTCGTCTACCAGAACTTCTTGAGGAATCACACGCTACAAAAGCTGTTTTTGGACTATTTAAGTAGTGACTTTTTAAAGGTTCATCAAGAGATGCAATCTAACTGACCTCCCCTTTTATTTCTATACAGTCAGGCCTCATCTGACCCTCAACAAATACAGACTCTGCTTTATTGGCCAGGTCTGCTCTCACACACACACACACAAGGAATTAGACTTCAGTGAACTGAGCTCTCTAAGTACAAAAAATACAACATTAATTAACAATAAACACAGAATAAGCAAAGACTAATATGTACAAGACTAATGAGACAATAGTGCAGTAGTGAGTAGTGCAAAAATGCTGACAGTGCTCACAAGGGGAAATTTGTTTTGCAGCAGGAGCACACAGAAGACAAGACACACAAGGACAACATCACCGCGAAGAGATGGCTTTGTTTACATGATGAGGTATAGAGAGTTTTTACAGTCAAATGTTGATAATGAAGTGGCACACAGACCTGGGACCTGACGTACAAGATCAGGACGTGACCCAGATCCTGTTGTCCACAATAACACTCCCTGCAGGTCAGTGTTAAAACCCTGTGTCCTTGTAGCATAGTGAATAAAGACCTCTGATGTGCAATAATGTAGAGACGTACAGCTGTGAAGAAAACTACATTTCACTGCATCATTGTAAAAATAAAAATGTGAATTTAACTGATTTTGTTGGACATAAATGAGAGCTATATGGTTACAGAATCCTTAATTTGTTTTATTTTCAACGTCAGAGAGTGTGTACGTGTGAGAATGAATAATTCAAATATATTTATATAAACAGGATAGGTCAAGGGTTACTGGGTTAGTAATTGAATTTGAGTGCTGCTACTTACATTCATGATAATAATAAAATGGTAGTTATAAAAATGTAGTGGTGACCCTGGACATCAAGAAACAAAATCAGTCATGTTAAGTAAAGTCAGGGGAAGTGATTGTCGTCCACTGGTAGCTTTTCTTAAATCGCCTCCTTTTGTTTCTATACCTCACTGTGAGGGGGGTATAAATGGATCTGAAGTGAAAATGTGATCTGATTGGGCTTCAGCTGTGGGGATGAAGCTTACAGGAGCAATATGTAGCTCTGACACCTAGTGTTTAAAATGGGTACTGCAGTCCAAATTAAAAACACTGTAGAGAGCTGTCTCCCCCCGCCCCCTCCTCTCTAGAGGCGATGCTCACGCAGGTTGCCACTGAAGCTTCAGTGTTTAGCCAGCTCTGCATCGGTCTGTAAACCTTTCTGCGTTCTAACCTCTCTCCATTTTTCAAAAGCATCTCCAATATTGATCCTAGTTTGAGCACGTTTCTGCTCGTGGAGCTTATTAGAAACATGCAGAGGCTTTTTAGGTCGGGTACAATCACTTCTATCTGAACCAGTTCTCTTGCCCGCTTCCATCGCTGCAACACCTGTTGGTTTGACCTGATAACTGCTCTCATATCTGGCAAACCGAGGGGCGTCCAAAACGGCCGTGTGGGGGTGCCTTAAAACCGCCTACCTTCTCTGGTCCAAACAAATCCAGACCATTCAGGACCAGAATCTAAAGTTAGAAGGAGGACATACTGGCTGCTGCATTGTTGTCAGAGAAGCCAGCACTTCAACATAGCATGTTTCCTTAATGTCTGATCATAGAGTAAGCTCACTTTATCATTTCATTCAGTAGATCATTCACATATTGGACCTTTAAAAATTGGTTGTTCAAAAGACGATCAAACTTGTTGTTCAAACTTTGTGTAGGATGGAAAGAGTGGATTCAAGAAACTTCAGGAAGAAAATAGAACGTAACTTTTGAATTGGACAAACAAGACAACATTTCAGTTGCACAACAACAACATGTCTCATATTCTTTCTCTACTGATTTAGTGTCAGTAAATAATCCCCAAGTCATACAAGTGATCCCATTCTGATAATCCAGACTCTGAGGCTGGTGTGTTTGTTTTTTCTACCCAGAAACGATTATTAACCTCATAATCAGTTTGTCCCAAGGACCCTCAACAAGTAAACCCCATCTGCAGGTAATTGCGGGTTAATAATTCTATAAGTAAACAGAGATTAAACACATTGCTGCTGCTGCTGTGTGTGTCTGTCGTACTGCCGAGGTGTTATCTCTGCAGAGAGCCGTCACCTCCACCCAGACACTCGCCCTGAGATTTCATCATGTGCTCCATCTCTGTCACTGCATCGCACCACCATGTTTGCTTTTCTTGGGGGAGCTGCGGACTGCAGACCATGACATGTTTCTGTGCATCCACAGTGCTGCAGCCTGGCTGATGTTTTCATAGGCTTACATTTTGTCAAGCAAATCGTGCATGTTTTCCTGGTTTGGTCTCGACATTACCAGCATCTCAGTGTGATCTTAATGTCAGTTATAGAAGGTAGAATTAACGTGAGACTTAGGCATTGTCTAGATGACAAGCCTGATGATAATCCAATCCTTGTTTGTCCAAGTCTTCCTGCAAATCCCTCTTCTTGTTCAGAAGGAGATACATGCAACTGAATCTGTTTCTGAACAGGCAAAAACACTGGCATTAACATTTTTTGTGCATAAATGCCTTCAAACATGCAAATGATAGCATCATTCAGAGCGTCTCTTGTGTTAAATCGGAGCAGCAGCTCTTTTTAGTAAATCGGCCTGTAACGACACACCTTTGCTTCACTTTTCGCTTATCCATTCCTGACATGACCGACTTAACAGACTATTCTTCTTACTTAAGCCTGGCTCACTCTACAGGAGTTTTAAAATCCTTCTCGATTTTGATATCAGGACACAGAGACACAGAAAATACATGAATGACAACATAATGTAAATATAGACATACAGAAATTCCTCTGCTCAGTTGAAAGACAAAGATACTCCAACCACACACTGAGCCGGAGGCTGAAACAGCACAGAAAAGTGCATCATTAACTCAAATAAAGTGGTGTGCAGTGGGTAGATTGAGTAAATGATACTGCTCCCGACCGCCGTGGCCGTGGCCTACAGGAGACTGTGAAGAGAGTCTTTGCTGCTTCTCCAGTTGTCAATAATGACCTCAAACCTGGCTAAAGTTGGGTTTAGTTACCCTATAATGAACCTTTTAAAATTAAAAACATCATCTCGGTTTATTTTTACTAAAAGAGAAGATGATGCTGAGTTTGATTCCCAGTCCTTACCGTAATCCTTTTTACAGATAAGCGATGTCAAACACCAGAGTCACATTACACCCGGTGATAAACGTGATTGATCCAGACACCAGGAGAAGCAGTGGTTGTGTTCGCTCGCTCAAAGTATTTAATGGTCTTATGATGACCTCCTGGCCGGGACAACTGTAGGCTGCAAAGCTCTGAGTTTAGATAAACATTAGACCCTCGGGACCATTACAGCTTTGAGGGGTGCTGACAAGCATGATTGGCTACATGTGGGTTATTTATTTAAAATTTCACATATTGTTAATTCAGCTCTCGCATGTTACAGCCAAGAAATGTTAACCATTTGAAAAGCAACATTCTTGAGCCAGACTTTGGCAGAGACCATCAAAACGGGGAAATTAGCCTACCCAAAACAGCGCTGTGTTTAGCTGCACATGTGAGGTCACACTTGCCAAATGATTATTTTCTCAACAGTTTCTTTCTCTTAGCAACGTCCCAGGCTCCGCTGCCCGTGCTCCAAACACACAAACACACACACAGATGAAGAGAGGAAAGCTTCTTATTCAGTCATCAATCATTTCGCTCAGCAGAAAACAATCACGAGCAAGTACTGATGGTTGAGACGCTGGAAAAAACAGTCAGAGGAACATATGGACAGGGCGCTGGCTCTTTGCATGTTATCAAACTCCGGTACAGCTTGTGATATGAAGAACAACTGAATGATTGAGATGACTACAATACAAGTAATCTCTATAAACTCATATCGGCACAGGAAAGAGGGAATCGGTTGGCGAGGACAGAAGCGACCTGGTTTCTGTTTGTAATCCAAGTAGTAATGACTTATAATGTTTGAGAGGTCTTTGGATGTTTGCAGGGAAAACTGTCCCTGTGGAGAGCAAAAGAGTGGAGCTCGATGACTGCAATCTGTCAAGCCATTGGCTATCTCCTGACAACAAATTAACTTTATATTGATCTCTTATAAACACATATCTGCCAATGAGTGAGAATAAAAACCTGGTCCTGAACATTGTCTCTCAACTCCACTCTCGCCTCACCCTTTGCTGTTCTGACTGTAAGCAATGACAGAGGACTGGATGACATCCGCTGGCTACACCGAATTCCCTTTTTTCTGTCAAACCCCAGAGGCTAAATCATCGTAAGGGATAACCGATGTGTTTGGAGATTGTAATACAAACAACATATTTTCATACGAAGGTGCATGTTTTTAACACTATTCATTATTTAACGTCGGTAAATCAACAAATGTGCAAAGTCTTCTCATCCTGGGTTGATCCAGCACCAACTCTTTGTCATAGCTGTCCTTCGACGTCCCATACAGATGTGGAAGATATGGTCTTTTTAGCATTCATTTCAAGGTCTGATTGTTCGTGCTAATCGGGAAAAAAACAGTTTGGCTTGTCTTTTTTAAGGCACAACAACTTCTTGGTTAAGTCTAGGAAACGTTATCAACTTTAACTTTTGGGTTCTGCAATGTTACACCAAACCAAATCCACTTTGAGATGCATATCATGACTTGAAATTGATCAAAGAATCATGTTTTCAGTTGTTTGTTAGCACTTGTCTGCTGCTGTCTCTGCCGTACAGAACCCTGCTAGTGAAACAGAACCGGGTGGGGTTGAGGGATGACGGGGAGCATCCGTTTTGATCTGGAAATCTGCTCTTAAAGTTGCATATTAAGCCTTTAAAATGTATAGATCATGTATTTAAATATATCTACATGCTTGCTAGCTTGTTCGCTGTTAGTTAGCAAGACTATTGGGCGCCAGTTGAGCTCAGTTGAGAGAGCAGATGCACCATGTTCAGAGGTCAAAGTCCGTCCTAATGGTGTTGCTGGTTCAACTCCTGAACAGCAACCATTTGGTGCATGCCAACCCTACTCTCTCTGCCCCACATCTCCTTTCTCTCATTTCCTGTTCCCTGTCCAAATCTCTTTTTAAAACCAACAAAATTACGAGTTGCCAAATGAAGTTATTGTACAGTTAACTCATGTGTGAAACTGGTCGAGGCAAAGTTAACCAACATTTAATGCTTTAGTTTTGCAAAGAAAAAAAGGATAAGGGTGCTGATGACCTAGAGGTTTGGTCGCGCCCCATGTATGGAGGCTGTAGTCCTCCAAGCGGGCGGCTCAGGTTCAATTCTGACCTGCAGCTCCTTTCCCGCATGTCATTCCCCATCTCTCTAATTGATTTGCTACTCTATCCACTGAACTATCAAAATAAAGGCATAAGCCCAAAAATAACAAATCTTTAAAAAAATCACAATAATAATAAATTGAAAGGGTTTCTCTAGAGCCAGTGTTTGGTTTAATCTTCATGGACTACCGTTAAAACACGGTGGTGCAACATGGCACTGCATTGACCTTACACACCGGCCCTTTAGGTCTTCTGCTCTATTTAATCACATTGATATTGGTTGAGCATTTTTATTAATGCCAGACATTTCATTATGTGACTTTGAAATTCTTCCTCTTATTAGTCATCTTGCAATCCTAAGCTGTAAGCTAATGTGTGACAGTTTATAATATTGTCATAGATGTTTCGTCTGCACAGATGAAAGGAAAACAGGAGGTCAGTGACGGTGCCTGCCTCTCATTAAGCATCCATTCCAAGAGCAGAAGCTAATGTTTCTGCTCGAACCAAAACCTCCCAAATTACGAGCATCAGTCAGAGTGTCATTTAGCCCGTTAATGTCAGGTAATGACGGGAGCTGTGTGCTAAGAAAAGCTCTCCTTGTCCACACAGCTCAAACTGTGCTGAGTAATGGCATGTTAAGTGAAGAGAATCCAGCCTCGCCCCGTTTACTGCGTTTACTCTGAGCTCAACTGCAAATAAAATGCCTCACAATTAGAGGAGCTGATTGCAGTCGCAGAGGCTGCCAAGCTGCAATTTCCATTGTTAATAACCAAACGAAAACATTTATGTCTGATGCTCCGAGTTGTTTTGTTTTTAGTAGCAGCAATTCGTGGTATTTTATTATAATTAGCTAGAAAAACATCGTAGCCTCAGACCAGAGGTACCTAACAGTCGAGTGAGTGATTTAATGACCGCTTAGAAAAACAAACAAGTGTACATTTCTAACACACATACCAGGTCAGACAGCAAACATATATGATCACATTTAAAGTTAAAGAAAAGGGGAAACACGTGTAATTCATCATATTGCCATTATCCCTCTTTAAGTTTCACCAAAGGCCTCAAAAGTGTGTGAAAAGTTGGGGTCATTTCTGAGCGACTGTATGAGGAGACTCACTGAGGATTTGGATTCTGTACAAATACATTCATTTGAATGAGATTTATACAATATGACCTTAAAAATCTTATCTCATTGTAAAACGTATGAAGATGGACAACATGGCCCCAGTGATAGAATCAAAAATAAATACTTTGGATGATGAAATAAATCGTGAATTCAGAAATGTCTTCACCTGGAGAGTTTTCTGAGTATTTAGCAGGGCGTGATAATTTACTTTTCCCATATTCTCCAAGGGAAAGTAACAAATTATAACTTGTGTGTAAATGACACAGGGGGAAATTTTGAAATCTGAACCTCGGTGTTGCATATTTAAGGTTACCTTGATTGTGGAGCCTTGAGCATATGGGAAGCTGAAACTACTGGCCCATGCAGCGATACTCTCTAGATTAAGACCATGTATTGATCCAGGTGACCCCTTGAAACCTTGAAGATTTCAGGTTAACATAAGTGATTGATCCCTAGAGGCAGACAGATATCCCCCCAAAACTAACAAAAACCTCCAGTTAATTTAATTACCAAACTGTGAAACTTGACTCTTGTTGGCTCCTTGACAATTCTCGCCATCTGCAAGCTCTAACATGTCTGTATCTTGTTTCTTGAAGGAAGGCTGATTGTCATTGGTTTAGATTCACAGAAGTTTGAGTGGGACCCAGTGGTGACCCTGAGTCAGAGTAATAAAATATGTTTAAACTTTCCCACTCACAATCTGCTTCACAATTAGATTCCCCAAAAAAAGGAAAAAGCCATTTATCTTCTGGTTATATCACACAGTGCTCGTTCCTATCACTGTGGATAAGTATGCAAGTTGAGTTATTGCCACTCATAGAGGAGAGTGTGAGTGGACTAATCCCTGTGTAGTCTGGACACAGTTTTCAGTGTTGCACCCCCTACTATAGAGACAGCTGTGTTTCCTCTAGGAAGAGAACATCAATACTGAAGCAGTATCTGCTGTCATGATAAAAGAGCGACTGGACGAGTCCAACTGGAGACCAACCACATCTTAAAAAAGCCAGTTTCCCTCTCCTCTGTGTCTGCCTGCTGCAGTCAGGGAGGCTGGCTTTTATCATGCCGACACACTGAGAGCTTTTAAGCTAGCTGTAAGAATAATAAATATGCCCAGATCACCAGCTGCAGCCTCCAGAACCAGGCAATATTGGTTTCAAAACAAATAGTCAAACGTCAAAGGCATTATCTGTAAATGCTTCATCAGGTGGTGGCACAGCAGCGTCCGACGCTCCGTCCAAGTCCGGCTGGATGTTCTGTAACAGTAGAGCGGTCAGTGCAGCGCTGCCAAACTCCTCAGGAGCCTGAGGTCAGAGCAGTAGTACAACACAGAGATTTCAGCCTCGCAAAAATCCATCACAGTCCCAGCTGTCATGTCGAGCACTTCAGGGGAACTCGTGTAACGTAAGACAGTTTACTTTGAAATCTCACGCACTGCACAAACCACTTCCACGGTTACGAATGCAAGAAAAATTTTAACTGTTCCTTTTATGAAGATGAAAGCAAAGTGTTTCCTTTTTATCCAGACACAGATTAGACGCTTGGACTTGCTTAAAAAAATACTCAATCAAAACAAGATTTCGTGTTGGAGCTGCAGAGGGTAGTAAGTGATGTTTCGACTCCGCTCCGAGTTCACCGATCAACTCACGTCAGACATTCTTAAAAGTTAATTTTTTCCACCTTTTTCCAGACTGCATTTATTGCTCTTCATTGGGCATATTTGAGTGTAACTGTCAGGGACACAAGTGCTGGCAGACAAATTACAAAGGCCTAATCTGGCTTCTCTTTGACCTTCGTTCCCATGGTAACATGGTCAGGATGTCAGGGGGTGCTCTGAGCCACCTGTACTCAGGGTGGGGATACCCTCCAGGTCAGCCATTAGCTCCTACAGCCGTCAGCAGCTGACAAATTGCTTCAGATGCGAGGAAATAATAGCCACTGGAGTAATGATAATTTAGACGGATGAGTTTGGAGCCAAAGTAAACACTGGTCTAATCCCGTGTATGGTGTCCCAGAGCTGACAAATATCAACGGGTATTGTCAATAGGCTTATAATTTTGGCCTTAATGAGTCCAAAGTTTGTATCGACATCAATTATTGATTTTATTGCTTATTTGAGTGTTTAAAAAGTTGAACCTTCTGCCTTAAGTCTTGTGCTGTGTGTGTTTCATTATGGGTTTTTTTGCATAGTTTCAGAGTCTGTCAGTAGAACATTTATGAAGGCAGAAAGATGTTATATTTTACTTGTTTCCACGACCACAAACAAAGGTCACAAGAAAACCCTGACATCTTAGGGACAGGTAAAATCCCAATGACTGGTGCAAATGGGGCAATAGTCACGATAAGCATCTTAAAAGAACACGACCAAAAAAAAGCATCTCTGATTGACTTTAAGGCCCCCCTCCCAATGTGGCCACTTTCTTCTGATTGGTCAGCTCTCTGGAAGCCTTCCAGTGGCAGAACGCTGCAGAGCTGCCAGGGGAGGGCGGCCTTCCAGTGCTGGGAAAACAGCCTTTGGAAAATGTTTAGCGTCTTACCTATAGAGGCTAAAGGCTGTCTCGTGAAATTCTTGGTTTCATATCGGGGAACTGTCGTATGATTTGCAGAACAAGCTGTTTAGCGCCCTCTGCAGACTCATCCTGGGATTACTCCAACATACGTTTACCTCATGATCTGAAACTTTGCCCAGTATGCAGTTTAGTATTGGCATCCAACATAGTTACTCTAAATGTGAGTTTTAAAATAGGGATCAGCGTAATAGGTCAAATTTAAATGCATGATTATGACACAATGAGGGAGGGAAATATGTAAAAAAGTGGTCGTTGCCAGCCTGCTCTGCAGTGGCATAGCATACTGGGATGCTTAGCAACCAGAACACAGAGGTCTCCATGTTACACGTTCTTTATTTGACGGATTTTCTTTCCTTGCCAATTTCAACCAAGAAGGTGAGCAGTAGGGGAAACTCATGGGATGAAAATAACTCTTGCACATGGTTTGAAACTGATAAATCCCTTCAAACTGTGTGTTTTTAATCAACGCTTTGTGCCCTGCTTTTGTCTTGATTTTGTCATTCAGTGTCTTGACAGTTTTAAACTGATGTCCCTTCAACCCCCCTGCCCCACCCTCCTCACCCCGCCTACAGTACACGATACATTCCCCTACACAACAGGGGGAAAAAAAGGGTGATGAAGTAAATGAGGGAACCAAAACCTTCCAGCCCCTTGCTCTGTAGCTTTTAATGTTGTGTTGTGTTTTCTGTTCTGTTTTGAGGCACTGGGGACATTCCTGGCACTGAGCACTTTGGTCTCAATTGCAAGCAGCTGCCCACTCCCATTTTCAGAGAGCAGACTCCAACTCCCCTCGGGATCTGCAGCATATTTATTTCTATGAAATCATTCCAACGGGGTAGCTTTTAAAAGATGTAATGTCGCATTTTCTTTGTTGTGCAGGGGCATCTCGCATATACATAACATCGAGTGGGTAGGAGAGTGCTGCCTCCTTTGTTTCGCCATCAAAACTCTACATTGAAGTGAATTCAGATAAGTCAACATGACACAAATATGCCTCTCCTACCTGTCACACTGATTGTAAATTATTTTCCAAAACGAACAACAAAGCAAATTGATGACATGACTATTTGATCAAACAAACCCTGAACAAAGATATAATGCAGGATTCTCTGGTTGTAAGTCTTTTATAGGGATTCACAATTTGTCTATACTGCATTACCATCATAAAGAAAATAATATGTAATCACATATGATATGCCCTTGACCTTCAACCTCTAAGATTTCATCCACAAAAAAGACTTGAAGTTCAGGGCTAAGCTAGGAGCTGTGTGAGCCTAAACCATTGACTGTATGAAACATGGACAACATGTCTCCTTCTCCTTTGGTTGTACAAACGTGAGGCCAAAATACCCCCAAGATGGGCACTGACATTCTGCACTGGTGAAGTCATTTGGAGCCAAGACTTGCTCAGATAAGATCAGGATGGTGGAGCCAATGCCCCTTCCACTAAAAACACGCGTTTAATAAAACGATAAAATGTCAGAGATCCCTCAGGTCGGGACTGCCCACAGAAGAAGAGATGTTTGTGTCGGTCTTGAAGCACAATCACGGTCAAGTGGGATTTCAATGACGATTGTTCGTCTTCGTTACATTTCCCCTCACCGCTCTTCCTCCTCTCCTAGTCTGCTTCCCCATTAAAGAAAGCTGTAGTAGCTGCATTTGTCAACAGAGATCTGTTCCTTGTTCATACATATAACAAACCAGGACACAGTACTCCCTGCCATCTAACTGGCCTCTGTCAAAGCAGGTCTAGTACACTGGGAGGCTGCTGAGTGTTTCAGTTCACCTTTTGCTCTGCTGTGATGTTGTATTTCTGCTTTTTGATTAAAATGACCAACTTTTCAGCAACTGATTGGTCCATTTTTAAGACCAAATTTGTTTAAGTGCAGATTCTTGTTGATTGCAGATGTGAAAGGACTGAACGGTTAGAAGCTTATTTTTCCTTTTCACCTCATAAGGGGACAGACCTGTGAGCATGCACATGGTGTGGATAGCAAAGTGGTTTCTTTAGGATCCCAAGTACACACTTTACTCTTGAAAGTATTTAAAGAAGGTCCTTGCCCTTGGTAATATCCTTCGATGGATTTGGGACCCCTGACTCCGAGGTACACCTT
Organism: Tautogolabrus adspersus; assembly: GCA_020745685.1. Classification (NCBI taxonomy): domain Eukaryota; kingdom Metazoa; phylum Chordata; class Actinopteri; order Labriformes; family Labridae; genus Tautogolabrus; species Tautogolabrus adspersus. The sequence goes on along the minus strand of CM036552.1, from coordinate 3,804,070 downwards.
CAAGATGCACAGACTTCAAATAGACATTCCCATAGTCGGATCTAACACAGTCCAAGAAAGAGGTAACCATGAACTCCCATATACAACCACATTCTCTCACTTGACTTAAGGTAAATACCTAATGACTGAAAGTTGTCTCCATTCATCTAAGATCTTGAGAGGCCGTTGAAAGCTCTGGAAAGTGAGCTCTTGGCCCTGAGGAATAGTTAAAATAATTTCAAACACATAATTAAAGTCTGGGGGTCTGCAAAGGAGACGGGGTTCATGAACATCTACAGATGTGGAATAAAAAAAGACCTGGGCCTCTAAAGCCTTTATTCCTTCAGATTCCATATGTGAACAATGAATAGAATCATAATGCTGCATATTATAAAAAGAAAAAATTACACAGTTGAGTAAAACATGAACGGGGTCACATTCCTCAGAGCAGTTGACGATGATGAAAGGAAAAGCAGCGATGCGTGCAGCAGTTCTTTCAGAAGCTGAGGGAGAAAAAAAATACAGATATGTTATTGCAAATCAAGCTAGCAATCGCTCAGCGTGGTGTATTGTAGCAGGGACGTGAAGTATTGTTTCAGAGGAGTAGATTGTTTCTTTGGATCATTGCTCCTGACTCCTGCATCCCATTGATAGAGTTCGATCCTCAATTTTGTTGCTGTGTATTCGCCAGTGTGACTTATCAAAGGTCTTAGTGTGATTCAAGCAAAGTCAACTGTCTCTTTAAAGATATTCATTCACACAAAAGGTGATAAAACTGGTCGAGAAGAGATTCAGACACCCCAACCCTTTAACGTCCTCACCATGAACTCCCAGCTTCTTTATGAAAAGTGCATTATGTTTCAGGAAGTTACAGATCTGTTGGAAAAGGGCTGTCTTCACCATTAGCTTAGTGTAATATCAATATCTCTGCTCATTGTTTTGACTGATACTGCAGAGAGACCTCGTTTCATGTAGTGAATGAAACAATCTCTCAACTCTCCTCAGAAAAGCCAACAACAAACCCTTTACTCCACAGCCCACCACAAATAAATGAGCATGCAAGGTATGGTGAGCACAAAAAAAAAACAGAACTTTAAATCCCTTACACCCCAACACGATCACTCAGGCCCTCTGAGCAGTCTCTCCTTGTCATGCCTCGAGCTCAGCGGAAACTCAGGGGCGACCGCGCCTTCTCAGTTGCAGGCCCTTGTCTGTGGAATCAATTGCCTCCCCTCATCAGAGGCGCTTACTCATGAAATTCATTCAAAGAACAGCTCAAAACCCACCTTCTTTTCCCTGACCTTTAAAATGAGCTACAACAAATCTAATATTTGCTTCTTTTTTTTTTAGTATTTCTTTGTTGTTGTTGTTGGTTTTTTTACGCGTTGCCTGTAGAGCACTTTGGTCAGCTGAGGCTGTTTTAAACGTGCTATACAAATACAAATACAAATACACTTGTCAGTTACTGATACAAGCTTAGATAACATAACAGTAAATCACTTTTTTTTAAAGCTGGAGAACAGACATTTTGGACGAATAGTTTGGTGTTTTTGAAGTGGGTTTGTATGAGGTACTTGTCGACTGTTAGAGTATTTGCCACAGGGGAGTCATTCAGCCCGGACCCTTTACTGAGAAACTGGCTGGAGTGCAGGGACAGCAGCTAGGCTATACACTCCTGCAGACTGGAGCCATTAGTAGCTTGTTATTAAGCTAAAAAAAAGACACGGTCTAAATAAATCATTGACAATGTAAGTGTATGCTATATTACACACTTTTTAGAGCTCTATTCTACCATCAGCAAGCCGTTTATTTAAGCACTGCTTCGGCACAACACATACATGTTCATCAGCCTACAAAACCCTGAGCAGCTGTTCGGGTCTGTGAGCTTCAAAAGACACAAAAATTCTACAATTCACTTAGAAGACACTTTCATACTAGGCAACGTACAACAACACAAGCAAGGATCTAGAGAAGAGGAAACGTCAGGAAGTGCAAATGAACAGCTTTAAGTAAGATCGGACACACAGGTACTGACAGGAAGTGACCAGAGGTGCTGACAGGGAGTGACCAGAGGCAAAGCACAACATCGACAGCTGTACTTGACAGTTCTAATCAGCATCAATACCATCCTAAATATCGTCATCATTGTACAAAAACCATCATCATTATCAAAATCATCATCGTCATCATCAATATCATGAAGTGCTAAGTGTTGATGAGAGAGCTGGGTCTTTAGTTTTTTCTTAAAGGTGCAAAGAGACTCTGCAGATTGAATGGAGTTTGGTAGTTTATTCCACCACCGGGGGGCGACAGAATACAACTAAACACACAAATTAGCTTTTTTACAGCAAGTGTGACATTGACATGCTGTGTACTATGAATACATGGGGATCCTTTTACGGACAGGTTCACATTGGAAACACTTCTGCAGATGGAGACCAAACAGGTCAGAAAGAGAGAGGGTGAAACCTAAGGGAAATGGAAGTTTGTTAAAATTAGCTAAATAACGAGGTACAAATGCCCCCGTCTTCAGATGTGCATGGCCTAGTGTACATGTTGGCACTACAACTGGTTTCTCAATAAAGGGGCGGAGCTGACGAGCATCTCCTGTTGCTAATCCACGTACCAATGACAAGTATCTCATACAACCCCACATCTAAAGTACTGACCCATCCCTTTAAAGAGACGAATACAACAAACAAAGCCTGAAGTGACATTTAGCTTTAGCTCCAACATGTCGCTGAAATTAGCTACGCTCCTTATTATGAACTTCAAACCTTAATAAAAAATGAAAACAGGTGAGTGAGATAAATTATCAGTTGTCTTGAAAATTGGAAAGTAGCTGTAAAGAAAAAAACAAATTAGTAACAGTGCAATGTGCTTTTATATTAGCTGTAAAGTTTGTTATCTAACATTGGGATTTATGGGAGCTGACTCACTTTTGGAACCAGCCTCTAGTGGACATTCAAGGAACTGCGTTTTTTGGCACTTTATTATTGCTCTCATTTTACAGACTCTGAGGTTATAGCTCGGTATCAAATCAGTGAAAAGAAGTCGTAAATTATGAAATGAACAGCTGCATAATTGTCACAACAGTAAGCTATGGGCAGAAATATGTCAGTTATTGATTCCAGCTGTACAAGATGGACCCTCTTACCTGTCAGCCCTGTACAGGTTTACAATCTGGCACAAGTTCTTGTGTTTCAAATACATGGGCCAGACGTGGCCATCGAACAGGCCACAGGACGGCCACAGGACGGCCTCAAAGCCCGTCTCCAACCTGGGTAAAATGTGGAGGGAAACAGCAGTGGGAAACAGGAGTTCTCATCCTCAATTGAGCATCAATCTTGTGTATAAATGGAGCAAGTGAAAGGGATACTTAGAGAGAGAGATCCCCCCTTTGGACCGTCCTCAACAATAACAAATAAAGCAGAGTGCTGCTGGCAGCGCCGAGGTGGAGGAGAAGAGAAAGTTGGGGATGTCTCGCTCTGTGCAGATGCTTCTGCTTCGTTCTGTTCAACACAAACCTGCACAGTTTGGGTCACAGCACGGTCAGTCACATTGGTCATTCTCTGACACTGTGTGTATCTGAGAAAAAGATTTATGGTCTCACTCGCTGTAGAAACAAGACTGTGTTGCAGCGGCAGTCTGACAGGCTTCAAACTGTGGGAAAGGCTGCCCTCAGCTGTTGAAATAGAACTGCCTGAACACCACCAGACAGAAAGATTCAGATCAGAGCCTCCAAGTCAACGGCACTGTTTGAGAAAAGACAGAAGTGGTGGTAAACGGCCATGATACACTTCCCAGTGAGTTTGATATTTTACACAATATTTCAATTTGAATTCAGTGTGTTCATCTTAAAGGACAGAACTCCAATGGTGTCCAAAAAACGATTAAAAAACAACAATAATGAGCAAAAACTTTGCACTTTAGCAACATGGCCTTCATACTGTTTGACTCCATCAATACAGTTCAATCAGGAGAGACTTAAATAAGAGTGAACACTTATTTATTTCACAGTTTAGGAAAAAATAAGTATGCAATTTCTTTCTGGCGAATAGTCTCCGTCATGATGACTTCATGCACTCAGGGGGGTAGCGAGGCCGACAGCAGGATAGGGTACCCCCCTACGGAGTCTGGACCCTGGTGGTGGTGGTGATGGAAGAATGCAGGATGTGATGAGGAGTGGGTTTCTGAGGCTGGATCTGAACTCTGCTGAGTTGGAATGGAGGTGACCGGGCCGAAGGAGGGTTACAGCGATCACACTGAAACGACAAACGGACTGTGGAAGAGAGAGGTTTTAAAATGTGACAGCAGCAGGGTGATTGGTTGAGAGCGGTTGTGGCAGAATCTGGTTGGATTAATACTTCCTGCTTGAATTTTTGAGCTCCATTACAACACCAAGTGTGGATCTCTCTACTGCTGAAAATCTATGATGTCCTACTACTCTTTAAAAAGGACTTTATTCAACAAAGTGTTTTGTACCCAGTTAGATCTTGGGGATATGTATGTACAGCAGTGATATACAACAGTTCCCTGTATGTATAGCACTCGCAGAAGTAGTGTTGTAGTATTTTGGCGTTACCTTGTAAAAGAAGTCACCGACAACCCTAGGTGGACACAGTCAATCAGAAATCAAGGTCAAGGTCGAGGTTTCTTAAATCCGTCTCTTGTAATGTAAATGTAACTTTATAAACCATGAGTCCGTTAATGTTAGCTTTTATAGCAGTTAATCAGTTTATTCTGTGAATAATTCACTGAAGTTAACATTAAAGTTAACAGGTGTTACGGTGTAAAACGTGACCGTGTTGATTGGTGACTTCCAGCTGAATGGGTCAGTGGTTGTCAGAGTTAAAGACATATGATTGGTATTTTTAACATTACGATAAAAAAGTATACAAACACACATTTCTTAGGACACTTTCAGTCTTCAATATCTGTTGTAGCCACGATAACCACAGACGCAGTCGGCTCAAAGCCGCCTGTTAACATGGTCACTTTTTTAACCATTACACCACCGTTCATATATATACATACTTACAGATGTATTTACTGTAATGTCAGTAGATTTGAGTTCCTCAGAGGCCGTGACGGCGTGTAAGACTCAAAATCACACGTGACTGAATTAAACATTTACAAACAGTATAAACTTTTTTGGTGTATGACCTCTGTCTTCACTTCAGCTGTGCTTTTTAGCTTCATGTAGGTTAAGCAACATTTCACAATAAAAGCGCTCAGGGCAGAGACAGGCATTTTGGTTGGCTATTCAATAAGCGTCTCTAAAGAACAGGAGGCAGTTTGGTCTGGATCAGGTTGACCCCAAACGGTTTTACCATGTAAGAGCAGGCTTTGGATGTTGGTTGTGCTTTTTTTTTTTTTTTAATTAAGGTCCACGTTTAAAATTAATTTGAAAACTGAACGGCGATAATTAACGATTAACGGATGTGGGCCCAGCTCTTCCCACAACCATGACTGCTTCTCAATCCATGCCAATATTAATCAATCTCTAAGGTCGCCCAATGACTCAAAGGACTCAAAGGACTTCACACTGTAACTGTTCTCTTCTGGGATTTTCAGAGTGTGTGTGCTTGTACAGTTTATGCGTCCTCGTGTGTCTAATGGAGCACAGTCGTCTCAGAAGAAATTGTTGGTTATTGAAAACTCTCCATGTGGCCCTCAGGAACAAACAGAGTAAAAACACAGCTGTGGATGTCCAGTCCCCCGACAGGCCGGACCTCTACCGCGGAGTCCAGAGCATCCGTCTGCCTGAGGGGTCCGAGCCCCACGCTGCATCCCCACGTCATGCCGTGAGCTTTATTTACTCTCTTGTCACATGTTCCACGTCGGTCGCAGCGGCTCTGGCAGAAGCAGTTAGCTTCCCCGCCAGTCCCCTCTCTTGTTTCTGCAGATGTTACGGAGGTTTATTTGTATTTAGAGGGCCTTTGTTTTCTTCAGTTGCATCAGTAAGCTGTTCCTCCACCGCAGGGGTCACATGCCTTTGTGTCAGACTGTTTCTTGCAGTTGGACAGCTGAATCCTCTGGGGCTGGAGAGCTCGAGTGCTCCAGCCGAGCTCTCAGAGGGGTCTGACTGCCTGTGATGCTCTGATTCAAGACCTGATGGTGAACTTGGAGTTTTACACCTGGGAAATGTTTTCTTTTCAGTCTCTACACTTTGAATTAAGCAATACTCATTTTACAACAGAAGTGATTTTTGATTCAGTTTACATTAAAGTTGCCTTTTGGCTTTCAACCTCTTTATGGTAACATTTTCCCGCCGCCATCTAGAATAGTTCTAGTCCTTCAAACAGCCCATGGAGGTCTTTGGCTGGGTCCCTGCAGGGTCCCTGCTGTGTCCCTGCTGTGTCCCTGCTGTGTCCACAGTGATGTAGTGAACATGATGGGGCCTCATACAACAGTAAACCAGCTGCAATGCACTGTCTATACACTTGGAAGATTTCAACCCATTGACACAAGACATCAGCTTTTCTTATCATGGCTAATGCACCATAGTGGTCCGTATATGACCCTGGTTCTAGGACTACCCCCCTTTTCAGGACTCATTTTTGAAAAAAGGCATTTTGGGGACAGAACCCACTAAGAAACATATATTAGGAGAATGAGAATGTGTGCAGCTTCCACAATCTGATGTGATGTCACGTTGATTAAGTGATGGGAGTCTGTAAATTGTGTCTTATTTTGAAATTGAGCGGATTGCCTTTAACTCTGCCTCAGATGTTGGTAACTTAAAGGTGCACTGTGGAGTTTAGGTAGAGAAATGCTAAAGTAGGAGAAGTGTACAGATTCTGTAGTATATGTTCATAACTCTATACACAAACTGTCCTCAGAGGAAAATGTGGTCCCTGTAACACTGTTTGAAGATAAAATGCTAAGTGAGAAGTTATGATGGAGGGTCCGCAACAGTGAAACCGTAACTCTCCTGGTAGCTTTTTAGCCCCAAACAGTGTCCAGGGACCCATCTTTTCCTTTGAATAAAGTTTGTGTATTTAGTTCATAAAATATAGAATAGAATTGTTTCACTTCTTCAACTTTCAAATTTCACTACTAAATCTACATAGTGCACCTTTAACCTTTTGATTTACTTTGGTGTGAGTAATTGTGAGTGATGGCTGGTGTCAGTCATGAGTGGTACACTCGTCTCACAGATAAGGGGCTCTATCTATTTCTGTGAAGGAGTGTTGCCATTTAAAAGAACCCCCCTTATTTTCAACAGTATTTGAAGGAAATAACCCCGTCTGTTTCCGTTATTCCTGCACTGAGCACACCTTGGTAAAACGAAGAATGGTCAGCCTGGTCCAGAACAAACTGATGTTCTATATTTCGTGCAATTAGTAAAACATATAGTTTATACAAGTGCAAGTGTTTCACAAAGTCTATGTTGTTGTCCCTGATTCAGCACTACAAAGGAAGTCTGTGGATCTACTGCCCTGGGAGACGGTTTAGATCGTATCTATGAGGGTGAACATGTTGCAGGTTGTGTTCAACTAAGGATGATAAACAGAAATGACTCCACAGTCGAAAATCTGCTTCTGTTAGCTCAACACATAAAAGAAGCATTAGGGGGCTTGAGTATATTGTACATGAATCATATATTTATTTCACAGATTAATCATTTTGTCCGGCTCTCAACTGCATGGCGATGGCAGCGGTCAGATTTCATCATCAAAGACAGAGCGGACAGTGTAAGTTGACCTACAATACTACAGGAGGCTAACGTAGAAAACACACACACACACTTCGGGCTCTCAGACTCCCCCCCCCCCCCCCCCCGTCCCTCTGTGGGGCATCGTGTCACTTTCTCTGCAGAGTGTGGAGTCGTAGAACTTCATAAGTTTTTCCACCTGCTCCTCCGCCTCTGGTGTGAGGCCCGCCGGAGCAAACTGACGGGAGTTAAAGCTTCATGTTGATTCAGCTTCCTCTCATCCAAAGCATTCCCTAAGGAGCGGATCCTGTGTGTGGGGCAGGGGGGCGGGCAGGGGGTGGATGTGGCCTGGGGCGATCCAGATGACATGTATAGGCTCATGGAGGACTGATTAAAGTAATCCTGTCTAAATTAGTTAATCCAAGTCGGTGGCAAGGAGGTGAAACCATGTCACCTGGAGTCAAACATGGAAGTATCTTATCAGCTGTTTTATGGGCTGTAACAGATCAAGAAACGGGAGTGTAGCAGGGCATTCCCATTCTGTTCCCATAGGAGCTTTTCAGAGGGAAAGGGTTAAGAAAACATACACACGCTTACTTTGAAGTCCACTGTTCACTCACCTATGTATAGCAGCAAGGAAACGTGGGAAAATATTGATGCATCCAAAAAAAGAACCAGCTAATGAAGTCCAAACCGGGTAAGAATCACATGACACAAAAGCTAACATTCAACAGAGCGACCTGACATCTGCATCTTCCAACTAATGTCTGCAAACACATTAAACACTAACACCATTGCATCAAGTGCATGAACAGCATGCACACACTTTGCAAACTGAGGCAGGGTCAGTAAGGATTGTTTCTCTGCTCAATGTTAAGCCTTATTCAATGATGCACTTATATTACTATGCATGTAGAAGTTACTCCTAGGACTGAACCTGCAGCAGAGTTGTGTTTAAATGAAAACTTTAAAAATGCACTTTTAGAAGTTCATCACTTGACATGTGATCAGGGTTTCCCGTGTGTTTATTTGGAAACAGGGGCCTGGTTTCCTGCGTGTTACGAAAGAACTGCATGTTACAGAGATGTTTAGGTTTTCTTTTAGATTTGTACAGAGATACAGCCAGTAGTGTTCCCATTAAAGGAACAATCAGATACAGATATTAAAGGTCAATTTGGGGGCGCCAGTGACCTAGTGGTTAGTTTGTGCATCCCATGTACGTACATAGGCTGTAGTCAACGAAGCTGGCAGACCAGGTTCCAATCTGGCCTGTTGCTTCTTTCCTGCATGCCATTCCCCACTCTCTCTCTCCCTGATTTCCGACTCTATCGACTGTCTCTCAAATAAAGCATAAAAAGCCCGAAATTAAATCTTGAAAAAAAAAAAGGAACAATCAGATGCAGCCAGCGGTCTGAGACCTGCAGCAGGACAAGCATATCTGTAACATCTTCGACTTATAGTGCTTTCACATTTACACAAAACTCCTAAAAAAACTCCTCCTCCTCCTCGAGGTGCTCTGCATGCGTGACACAAACAGCAACTGCTGCATTAAATTTTCTGTTCTCCAGTAAGTTCTCCCTCTGTTGTTGATGTTGTGATTCTGCACAGCTACACATTGTCTTTATAGCCTCATACAGCGTACTGTTGCTTCGTCCACCACTTCCACGTCGTTTTTTTTTCGTCATGTCTTACGTCAGGAAACACCCCTGCCCCCCCTCCTGTGTGACAGGGATAGCTTCCCACTGTGAGGTGCATGTGTGAACAACCAGGTCAGGAGAATTTCAGGGGTAGTCCTCCTCAATTTGTCTGGAAATGTTCACAAGTGCATATGTGAAAACTGCTTTATTCAAAACATCTGAAGAATCATCTTCCATTGTTGTCTCCAAAATACAATTATAAATCAGAGGTGAAAACAGGGGATACATGCAACAGGATGCAGGAGAGGAAATCAAGTTTCTGATCAATTAAACAGCTGCTCTGACGGCTGAATACTAAAGTGGGGGAGAGTCGTTGCTGCCAGAATGGATATGTTATAGAAATCATGTTAACTGATAATCAGGATGACAACGTCACAGATTGGTTGGAAGCATATGTGAAGCATGGATCTGGAAGGATGTTGACCAAACAGATAAGTCCTGAGCCACATGACCTCTGCTCCATCACAGGGACCTGAAAGAGGATAAAACTGCATAGCACACACACGAGCAACCCCGAAACACTCAAACATTCACACGGAGAGATAAGAAGAAACAAAACACACAATAAAGAGAGAAAAGAAAAGGGCTGAATCTCCTGCGGGACGAGGATCCAGATCCAAACATCTGGAATGAAGCAGAGAGAGAGAGAGAGAGAGAGGTCCCATGACAGCTGACGGTCCAACACAGAGAAGACTGAGAGAAAAGAGAGGACAAGGAGGAGAACGGTAGATAAAGAAACAGAGCAAGAAGTAGCTGTTCTTGTGTGACAAGAACAAACAGTACGTTCTCAGCATTCTTGTCAGCAGAAAAAACACATACTCCTGTTCTAGGTTTACCAGAAATGACGCTAACAGATGGTTAGAGGTGATCAAATATAACTCAAAGTTTTGGTCAAAGATGGGTTTTACATTTTTGATTCAGGTTATAGAAACCAATCAGATCATTAGGAGGGTAAATTCAGAAGTAGTGTGCTTCTTTTTACCTTTCAGGACAGGCAGGAGATCTGTTTCTGTTGAGCGAGGGTCAAAAGAGATAAAACAGCTACTAAGAGGCTCGTCATTTTAGAAACTCTATCAGAAGCACTCAAAGGTCTGATCTGACGTTGACACAAAGCCAGTGATGGGAGGCTGAAATAGCTGAATGTGGGAAAAAAAAAATCTTGTGTAAGTTAAGATTCAGCTGCAGCATTGTGAAACATTTAAAGGCTTTTTGAATAAGCACAAAACAAGCCAGAAAACAAGATCTAACACAAACAAATAAGGATAAAAGAGGTCAGACTTGGATCCCTTCATCAGCCCTCAGAGAAGAAGACCTGATTTCAGCTTTGTAGCATTAATTGAAAATGGCTGCCTTGGTGATTTTCTTATTGTACTGATCAAAGCAAACAAATGTAGCTGCAAGACTTGTGGCTGGTTGTCAGGAGAACATTTAACTTACACAGGCCCTGAAGAAAAAGCACATGTAAACAGACAAAAACAAACAAACAAGCAAATTCAATTTTGTGAACACGTGCAACAGTAAGACAAGCGTTGCATATAATGCAGCCAAATTCAGGTTGCTGCTGTCTGCGTTTGATTGTGTGTTTATGGACATGAGCATCATGGGCATCTTTAAAATCAGCTGCAGAGGCTGCACTTTTCTGTTGTTTTCAAACAAACAAAGGATATTCAGGCTATGCTGACGTATGGATAGAACAGAATTTGAGGGTCTAGTTAGGGCCCCATTTTTCCAAAATAGACAAACTGGAGCCCAAAGTTGGGATACAATCTGTATGATAGGATATTATACGATGCATTTACTTTCATTTGGGCAGCTGTGGCTCAGTTGGTAGTCGGTCGTCTCTCAACCGGAAGGTCGGTCGCCAGATCCTGCAGCCACATGTCTGATGCGAGCAAGATACTTAACCCCGAGCTGCTCCCTCTGCTGCGTATGAATGTGTATGAATGGGATTGATTAATACTGATGGACACTTTACACAGCAGCCTCTGCCATCAGTGTGTGAATGTGTAGGTGTGACCTGCGGTGATAAAATGCTTTGAGTAGTCAGAAGACTAGAAAAGTGCGATACAACATCAAGTCCATTTACCGTTCTCGATAGGATAGGTTACGGCACAATACGGGACAGTATGCTACGGATATGATACGACCTGTATGATAGAATATGATACGATACGGGACAGTAGGCAACAGTGTAGTACAGATTTATACTGTATGATACAATATAATAGGATAAATTATGGCAGGGTAAAAAAGATTATGATACACTTTTATGTCACTGTCAGGAAATTTGTCTTGGACCTGCTGCATGCATTTAGCTGTCTCCACAGTGGCAATAAAAATGTACCAGACGAGCAAGCTTAGGTTTTAACTTTGCAGAGAGGTTGCCGTACATCTTGTACCTCAGGATGCTCTCAAACACTCAGCCTGGTCAAATAAAAACATGATCTTCTGACACAATCCATAGCCGTGAGCTTGCGTAAAGAATACAATCTTTGTTGTAAAAGGGAACACATATGTGCAGTGCGACAATACTATGACTAGTACCTTAGATATTTAATTTCGAAAGACTCCATCAGGTGCCTTGTGGGACATTTCCCCCCTGCCAGTGGTTCTGATGATAATTAGATTTGTATGATTCACATATTTGAGGAAAGAAAACTTCTCAGTAATACGGCAGGGGAGAGAAAGAGTGTCAATGTTGTTATTGAAATGTCAAACTTGACATCAGGGACTTGTTCCTTATCTCAGCCAATAGTGAAGTAATCCCAGTCACTTTTTTTTGTCACAATACAAAGTTGTGCAATGAGATGTTAGTACTCAACTGTTTAAACATGCTGTGCAAATACAGTAGTGTAAAAAGGGGGGATAGAAAGATTCATATGTAGTTATTTATGTGTACAGGTATTTTGCATAGTATAAAGGAAGAATGTGCGACTTTTTGATCCAGTAGAAGTCGCCCATGAGCGCCAGCATGAAACCAAAACAAACTGCTGTTTGGCGACACCTCCTCCACACTAAAAGCCTCGGCTCTCCTCCAGAGACACACCTCCAACCCCCCTCTCCTCGCTGTCGCACAAAGGAGTTATCGAATGAAACGCACCATAATTAAACACCGTTAAGCTCAACCGGCAGACAAAATTGTCCTTGGATCAAGCTGCCTGCATTGTGGTGTTAGCAGACTAATATTAGCACACTTTAGCTTGTAGCTTCACATTGCATGTAAACTGACAGGGAGAGACTAATGATCTAAAAGAGCTTATGTGACATTCAAATAAGCAGTGAGTATGTTCTTCTTTTCTCTAGTCCTTGACTTAAACAGCTTTTAAACACAAGGGGAGGAGCCAGCAGTCCCGTCCATGTTAACACGATGTAAACACAACTCCGACAACCACACAGCCAGCGGGACTCGAGCTTCTCACTCATTGTAGACAGTCATGACTCAAAGAGACATTTACAGAGGGCATGCTTGATTTCTGCTACATACTGCATAAACGCATACTTAAATAAACCCTGGAAACATGTGAAGTATAAATGATTTAATCAAAGCAGCAAATGCTGGGGCTGAAAAATGGAGCCACTGCAGAAGTGTAAAAGAAACTGCAGTTCCTTGAGTGTCCACTTGAGGCTGGCTACAAAGGCAAAGAAATCCCAAGTAGTTCCCATATTGAAATGTCATTTTTTTACATCAGAAATAAACACTCTGACAGCCTGGCTCAAGAAACAAATTTAGTCTCTTGCCCATTTCTTTATTTTTTTTAAATTGTATGGGGGTCGATTTTTCTTTTTATAACTCATCTGTTTGGATTTTATTAAGCCTAAAAGTTCTGACTAGCAGATGGGTGCGTTGTAGCTGTTTTACTGGAGGCTTAAGGTCCACCCCAACTCCATCCCTTTGCCTGTTTCTAGACTGATTCAAGTTAGATGGAGAAAGCATTTCCACCACTGCTACTACAACTGTTTGGCTTCATACCGCCACTTCAGGAACCAATGGTTGATGTCACTGAGACTAGGTCCTTGTTTAATACAGTCTATGATGTAAACACATCCAGGGAAATCACTGGAAGCAAGAATTCACCTACAATAGGATTCATAACTTAAGGTGAAGATAGTATAGATAATGGATGGATGGACAGAATTTAGAGCTGTAAATAAGATTATTGTCAAACATTACCGAAGGAACAGCAAGGTGCCTCCAAGGTTAAGTCCTTGGGTTAGTCTCTGAATCATGATCCATATTTCTCTTTCAAAGAAATTGTCACCTAAAGGTTTGACTCTTCTCTGAACCGTCTTGCATTTCTAAAAGGCCTGATCTGCCCAACATGCTCCAAGAGATGTGATTGGTTTTTCAACGGTGCTTCATAAGGGTTGATCTCTTTCAAAAAGTGCCAACCTTTTACACAAACAACAAATAGTGTGTTCAGAATAATGTGTTATGCTTAGGGTGAAGAGTCTTGAGCAATACTCTCGAGGCAGCAGAGCACAATGATTTTACGTGAGCGTGGGGTTTGATTTCGGCCTGTTTGGAAATGACTGCGACATCCTCTGTTTGGAAGACATTCCCAGATGCTTTCAATTAAAAGTTTAGGGAAGCAGCTGTGCTCTTTAACAGACGTATAGCTGCCAAAAAAACACAATTAGTCATTATCCTTGAAGTCTTTTCTCTCATAAAACCAAAACACATTGTCTGAGAACGCTTCCAATACATCATAAATTTCACCTGCGTGTGGCTTGTCCAAGTGAACTTAAAGTGCAGCATCTTCTGTGCTTGTATCTCTGTGAGCCAAACTGAAATGGGCTCTTTACTACTCCATTTGGCACCACTCACAGGACAGGGCAGCAACACGTACGAATCTGGACAGAGCACTCGAAGTTGACGTTTAAAGTATCTGCAGGCTGTAAATGAATTGCCTGCTGGAACAACATGTTCTCAAATCATTCCTGACTTCAGCGTGGCAGTGTCCTACATTTTGCCATTTTTCAGTGTGTGGTTGTGCCTTGCTGTCACATACTAGCGCTTTGTCACGCAGCGTGGCACCTCATTCAGATTATTGACTGTATATGTATATGGGCGGCGTGTCTCTGTCTCCTTCCATTGTACAAAAGTGAAGCCAAAGTACCCCCGTGAAGGGCGCTGACATATTGCAGTGGTGCGTAATTTGGAGCCAAGACATGCACATAGTGGAGCCGACAGGTGGAACCGTGAAATTGACGCCACTCCTCTTCAGCTAATCAAAGCATACTTACCAATAAAACTTTAGAGCTCCGTCCCTACCGCTCTGGAGAAGGAAGAGTATTTGTGCATGCGCGTGTAGTTCCATTAATAAGTTAAACCACCTGGCGTGGCCTGGAGTTTCACGTTAACCACAACGTTTGAAGTCGTTTTTTACAAATCTGTGTGCAGCTATTGTTCAAGCGTTGTCGCGTGAATGCTAAACTTTTTTGAAAACAAAATGACTCTGTTTTCAGTGTGAATGTGGCCTCAGCCCAAACAATTCCATAATTCTGCAGGAGTTTTGTGCATTCATGTAAACCCCTTATGCATTGATTATAAAAGACCAAAAACTGCAAGAGTTAGGACAAACTTTATTTCGCAATTGAACTCCAGGTTAACATTGCAACCTTTGATAAAGACCAGGACGCAGTCACCTCCTCTAGAATCTCTGAAGGGGACTCAGCGGATCCGACAGTCACAAAGGTTTGACCGTGACTTTAAGGAGGGAAGGAAGGAAGGAGCATGAAATTTAACCCGACCCAGCGTGTCATATACCTCTCAGATATTAGCCCCTCTCTCATCTCAGTGAGTGATCTGATGTTGACACAAAGCTGCTGAGCTGCTTTGTTTGGACAGTCACCTACTGATTACATGGACACTCTGAGGGGGAAACCAGTCACTGAGAGGGTCTTCATGGACTTCACTGCAGACCGTGAGCCCCCTCCTTGTCTCCTCTTGTCCAAATGTTTTCAATAATCCATGGTTTATAAAAAAAAAACAGGGCTTTTAACAATCTTGAATATCTAATAACATCCATGTCATGGAGCAACAGCAGCCACTCAGCTAACTGTTCACTTCTCTCGGAGTTTACACGACACAATTAGATTCAGCTGCATTTTTTCTCTGGATTCTTGGAAAGCTGTGCTGCAGTGTTGCAACAAGAACTCTTGAGATTAGATGATTGTGTTCCATTGAAGATGATGATGTCAGGATGTTTTATCACATCCTCCCAGCTCCCCGCAGAGTGCCAATTTGGCATGCTCTTACAGCATGCGAGTGGAGAGAAAATCAGTCCGAAAATGCTCGCCTGTCAGCCCTCTTCCATGTGCTCTAGCTCAGAGGATGTTTAACCAAATAAGAAACAGCCTGACATGTATGTCCGACATCCATTTGGCAAAAAACATGAGCATTTTGGAACGAAAATGAACTAAATGGAAGATCCTTTTCACTGGAGAGGGGCTTTTTCTGCCCCGAGTGTAAGACAAGAAAGTCACTAACATGGTCTTTTTCTCATCATGCACTTCGCTGTTGTCACATACAATATAGAAGTATCAACTTGTTAATTCGTGAAGCTACTTTTTTTATTTTACTACAAAATCTAAAATTTTAAGCGATACAGACGCAACCCAGAGCTTTCCTCCCTGTTCAGTCAGTCAAACTACGCAAAAACATACATGGACTTAAAACTGAAAAAAGAAAAGAAAAAAGATAGATAACACAAAGTACACAGAGTACATGTGGCGACTGTGGCTCATTTGGTTGAGTCGGTCGTCTCTCAACCGGAAGGTTGGGGGTTCGGTACCCAGCTCCTGCAGCAACATGTCCGCTGTGTTGGGACAAAACACTTAAACCCCAAATTGCTCCCGTTGCTTCATCGGCGGCGTATGAATGTGTATGAATGGAATTAGTTAATTCCGATGGTCACTTTACATAGCGACCTCTACCGTGAATGTGTAGGTGTGACCTGCGGTGGAAAAGCGTTTTGAGTAGTCTGAAAACTAGAAAAGTGCTAAACAAGCTCAAGTCCATTTACCATTTCATCATCGCCTGCAAACAGTGTGTGTGTGTGTGTGTGTGTGTGTGTTTGTTTATAACAACAACACAATGATTGCCTGGTGGATTCACAGAGACAGATTAGTCAGGCAGACTCCATTTTCAAAGGCGGAAAACTGATTGCAACTCAGATCATCTTGCAGCATGTTACCCTGACAGGCACTGCTCCATATGTGTTCTTCAAACCAAACAGTAACAGAGTAGAGTGTAAGTGACAACCTGATCTCACAGAAATACTTCAAATGGCCATGATCTGTTCACACTACATTATGTGACACTGAGGTCAGATTGTTGCTCCAGAAATGATGTGTCATTTGCTCCCGATCTCCTCTGTTTCAAGGTCTTAATGAATGAATTTAGGCGCCAAAAAGTCCCCTACTCCGTGCAGTTTGCTCTTGTTTTGCGACTTAATGTGTATCTGTACCTTTACTCTGCGTGGAGCTGCACTCTCATGCTGACGGAGCACAATTTTAATCTACGTAAGGATGATGAGCTAAGAAAGGAAACTTTATCAAGTTAATCGTGAAGTCAGTAAATACGTTTTTGTTTTTCTGCAACATTGCTGCAACTTGTCAATGATCTGGTAAAGTTTAAGTTTAGTGCTGGATTAAACATTCATGAGAGAAACAAAAAAAAAATCCTTCCATCATCAAAAACAAAAGACAACAGACATGAACTGCTTTGGGCTCCACGGTTTTACCTAATGCAACTGTGTGTCAAACTGTTTAACCCTAAGCTGCTGTAAATTTCACAGATGGTACAAACACTGGTATTTGAGCTGAATCAGTGGAGCTGCAGTTCTTACCTTCTACAGCCCCAGGCCGGGTCCACTAAAGGGGGGCGCCAAAAATGAGATTTGCATATGAACGTAAATGATAAAATACTTATTGGGTAGTTCATACAAAGTTCTGTTGGTAAGTACGGGTGTGTTTAGGCATTCTGTTGGGATTTTAACAATTAAAATTGACGTTCATTTTTTGATGTATCACTTTTTTTCAGTGTTGGTCCTGGTGGGGCTCAGCTTTTCTTCGACACTAGTGTGGAGGGTTCATGGAAAAAAGGTTGGGAACCGCTGCTCTACAGAATTACTTAATACTTCTTAAAAATAGTTTATTATCTCAGTGATATATTTGGCTCTTGTAAATTCTCGCAACCACATTCTCACACACACACACACACACACACGCACACGCACACACACACGGTTGTTGAGTTCCAGGTCATCCTGTTCACTTTCTCTCCACTCATCCTCCTTCACATCCACAGAGCATTTAACAAAGCAGGAGGGCTGCCAAGGCCAACAACCTGACAGGACGGAGCTGACAAATTAAATCAAACACACCTTTACGTTAACAGAATGAGCCCGGTGGGAAATCATTTGACCATAATTTCTCATGAAACGTTTTTCAAAGTGCAAAGGTAGCAGCACAGTTTGGATTTGTAACCTCAGTGTGTGAAGTGGTTCAAGTTTTCTCTGTAACTCACTGACTGTATGTTGTGGGGTCTCCACACTCCATATCACTCGGCCATTTTGTCACCCTCCACTTGTTGTTACATCAGATATGTACGTGCAAACGCCTGGCACGGTATCTTGGGAAATGGAAATGGTGCGTTCCAGCTCTGTTGGAGTGAAGGAGACCTCCTTCTTAGAATCAGATAGGACTTATTCAACAGAAATGACTTAAGTGGCTCTTAATAATGGCATTTTTCTATGTGGATGCTTGTTTGCAAAACTCCTAATGGTAAAGTGATTAAAATAGTCAGATGTGAGATTGAAAATTAGAAAAATATGCTCCGGGCTCTGTTTAGAGTGGGGCTGAGACTTTCAGAGCTATGAGAGGTCCTCATGTTTACGACTTTCATGGGACTCATTCTTGACTTTGGAAAGCAGTAGCTTCACACAAAAAACCAAACCGTGTTTTTTCAGACGTTCAGGGGACTCTTTAATGTGTTTGGACCATAGACAGTAAAAAAAGATGGACGACATGACAGCTCCCTCAAAACATTCGGAGCTCCCCCTGCTGACTGGCTGCTGTATAGGTTCAAAAGCTCTGCCTCGTCCATGTGAACAGATGGGACATGAGTCAAACTATAAGATCAAAATGCACATCAAATTCATTTATCAAACATGGTTTCTGTATCTATACTTGTTTCTTGTTTCCTGTTTTGACCGAGCTGTCATGTCGTCCACCTTTCTTTACTGTCTATAGTCCGAACAGTGTTCATTATTTTGAGAAGTTAAGTTTGAATTAGTTACTTGACGTCATGATTGACAGCTCTGTTGATGAATGAGGCTCCCACCTGCTGGTCTGTGTGCACCAGATTATCAGAGTAGAGGAAGAACAGCAAGAGGAAACGTGAGAAACACTAACACAAGAGTCACTGAACTTTCCATAACCGTGAGTGTCTGCTTCAAATGCTGTGGACTGTACCCGCCTGAGTGATCTACGTTTAATGTGTGTTTTAGTTAGCGGAAGCGGCGGGACGTCAAAACAGCGGAAGAGTCTGGTGTGCTATTACCAGCGCAATATGGCAGATCCTCTCGTTTAGCCTGAGTTTCATACGACCGGAGAAGCATGAGACAAGCTGCCCATCTACAATACATGGTCTGAACTGATTTTAAGATGAATCCGCCCCGAACTCTTGTGTTTTTGAGCACCGCTTTATATGGAGCTTGGACAGTAGCATACATGATAAGCTTAGAAGCTAAAAGGACAGCATCACTGAGGAAACATAAGCAATGACTAATCAAGAGGGTGAAGTTCATTAGTCACGTAACACAGAGAAATATGTGTCCTAAAGAAGCCCCTGCAAATATAAAAAATAAATGTAAAGTAGAATAAAAAGGAAGAAAGGAAATAAGAATTTAAAAAAACCTTGAGTAGTTAATCTAAAATCTGTTCTTAAATTTTAGGAACAGTCCAACTAGACTTAGTAAGGCTCTCATCTTCTTATTTGTGCACCACGGTAACGGATGAACTGTCAGTCCTGTCCATTACCTGCTATTTATGTCATGCTCATTTGAAACCAATGTGACTGAAAAAAATCTGGCGTGCTCACTTCAATGTTAAGCGAACACGTCTGCTCCACTCGTACATCATCTTCCAAATGAAGTTCAGCTGCAAAAACTGGAGATGTTTACGTTGGAGTAAGGAGCAACAGTAAAGTTACAGGTGTAGCTAAATGTGACGGTGACGTATCCGTATAGCTGCTCTATGTGGACGTGTTATTTTAACAGTAAGCGCGTATAAAGTACACATTCTGCCAAATGAACTTGTCACATCAATATAGCTATATTGGTTTCCCACAGCTAGCTGTCGGGTTTGTTATTATGACACTATTGAGTTGCTACTAATTCTTTTTAGGATACACTTAAGTAAGGTTTTTATTGGCCCTCAGCACTGAATGAGCTCAATATATTTGCAGAGTTTGATAGGGCTGTTCATCAATACCAATGACTCATTGATTTCTTGGCCAAGTGTTGAAACTCCCAACCCACCGGAATGTCAACAGACTCCCAATTTCCCCACAACCTCCTGGTATGTTGGGCTCCTCAGCCGTGGAGGACACAGCAATGAGTGAGGGAGTGGGGTTGCAACACCTTTCAGGCTGAAAAAGCCTTGTTCTCCAGCCAGCAGTGAGATTAATCCGGTGCTGCCCGGCTGTGTGTTGTACCTCTGAGTTCTCAGGATGACTACAGCTTGATAAAAGGGAGCTCTTATTCCAAGCACATCTCTCTGTAATGATCATACATATTTTGTAGTATGTATGTATCCAATGAGAATCCAACCTTTAACCCTTACACTGTTGCTGTTCCATGTTTTTGCATGTATTGCACTGAAGTTGAAAATGATCCATGAAACGACTCTTCAGAGAGAAATACATCACATGCACTGAACTCGCTTTCGACTGTGCTGTACTCTGAATTTAATGAGTAGCTTATAAAATACTCTGGGATCCAATTTAAGAGGAAAGTCTTTCCAATGCTACTGAAGCTAAAACCAGCACACTACTTGTAAAAATATTATACTCCTCATCAGGGGATTTCTCATAGATCAGTCGTCTGCAGATTGAACAGGATTCTGAGGAAGGCTGCTGCTGTTTAAAAACCTTCAAATTCTTTATGTTACTGGAAGGTTCTTTTTCAAACTGCAGTTTGGGGAAACATACAGGCTGTTTTCATCGGTGTGTGTACCTGCAGACATACGTAACACTTTTAATTTATTAAATAGATCTGGGGCAAATTTGACAAAAATCAATTGCAATAGTATTCGCTAAATGCATCTCTGCTTATGCAGATGATGTGATTCTGTTGGCTTCATCAAAGCATGCCCTCCAGCTCCATCTCCAGCACTTGGGCAGTCTGCAGCCAAGTGTGAAGCAGTTGGGATGAGAGTCAGAACCTCTAAATCTGAGTTAATGGTTTTCTGGCAGAAAATGTTGGATTTCTGTCTCCAGCCTGGGAGTGAGTGACGTCCCCAAGCAAAGAAGGTCAAGTATCTCCAGTTCTTCTTTCTCTTTTGTTTTACAAGTTACGTTTTGGGCCTGTTTGCCTTTATTAGATAGGACAGCCGAAGAGAGACAGGACATTTCGGGAGGAGAGAGTGGGGGATGAAATGCAGTAAAGGGAAAAGTTCAGATTGAAACCACAGCCGCTGCGACGAGGACTACAGCCTCTGTACAGACGCACGACATAACCGTTAAGCTAACGGTGCCCCATGTATCTCCAGTTCTTGATCACAAGTGAGCATTGGATCATGAAATTAAAAGAAGGGTTGGTATCAGCAGTAACCCAGGCATTGTTCTGACACATTGTGGTGAAGAAGGAGCTGACCCTTTTGGCGAAGCTCTCACTTTATTAGTCGATATATAGTTTCAACCCTCAGCCACAGACTACACCATGGAGATAGTCTCAGTGATGTCCCCCATTGTTTACTGAAGGGGAATTTTAAAGGTTTAATTGTGGTTGCCATGTTAGAAATGATGTCTAAACCCAACTTTCATTTATGCTAAAATCAAACAAAGAGTTGAGGCAGGCCAAACAGTTACAAAGTGCCTGCCCATCCTTCGTCAATTAAAAAGGACGAGTTACAAAAAAATCACCCCTGTATTGTGTACCAGCTTTTCATTTGTTTATAGGCTGTAAACATGTTTATTTCTGCTGTCAATAAAGGGCATTGTAGGGTTAAGACATAGGGGTATAGGGACATGAGCTCAGACATCGTGAGAAGAGCCACTATTCCTTCGTATCAAAAGGAGCCAGCTGAGGTGGTACAAGCTTTGATTGCTTCATGGGTGCTTCCCTTTGGGGGTTTTCTGGGCACATCCAACTGAGGGAAGACTCCAGAGAAGACCCAAAGCTTGCAGGAAGGATTCTTTATCCCTCGTAGCCTGAAAGGAGCTGGAAAACAATGCTGTGGAGAGGGATGTATGGGCTAACTTGTGTGGCCTGCTGCCATAACCTTACATGGACTTGAGAATCCTGGTTTTGATCATATTCAGGATATGGTGAATGTGTTTTTTACAAACTTCTGAATGACACATTTTAAAACTCAATACTAACTGTATCAATCCCTGATTTCTGTCTCAAACATTTACAATTAATACTGAAACAAAATAAAACACTGAAATGGCCATTACGGACAACAATATTCAATGTTTAGAAATGTTTCTGGCAACAGCAGCAACTTTAAGGCAGCTAAGCTAGAAAGTGAGTCAGAGGCAATTCTGTCCTTAAGAAATGATCCAGTATTAAGGTATGAACTTTCAAGCTCTTATATGTGATGGGTCTTTATGGCTTGAGCTCGTCTTCAGTCCACTAGGAAGGTAGAAATGGGATTCAGCCTGATGGTAACTATTTCTTTTGCTCCAGATGGGAAATGGCAAAAGTTGACGGAAACACAGAGCACAGGTTGTATGACAGAGTTTGAAATGGTGTGACTGAGCTCCGCAGAGAGAATGTAGGAAATTATAATTCATTGCTTGTAAGACGCCGGCTGTGCCAAAACAACCAAGCTGTGAGGGGCTATAAACAGAGCCTGGCCGAGCAGCACCGAGGGAGTCAACGCAAAGTTCAGGGGAGCCAGCCAGCATCCTTCACTGTTCCATCCAACCACAGAGCTGTGAATCATGACGAAATCTTCTCGCTGAGTGACTGTAGACCTCCATGAACTAACACAGAGTCTGCACTCTCCTGGTTCTCTCCTTTCTTGGCCTGTAAACCTGATTAACATCAGAACCAACAGTGAGCGCAGGGGGTCAGAGTGTTAATGCGGAAAATGGCTACCACACTTTTCAGTGGGTCGCACTTCCCTCTCACTGAGCTAAACAACAAGGATGGAGGGGGGGTTTGGAAGGGTCCATTGGAGGAGGGGAGGCGTGGTTTCATGGGACCGTGGCCCCCGTGCATTGCATGAAAGTCAGTGGAGCATAATCCGTCATCCTCCACAGTACAGGAACCTGCCTGCTGTTAAGTTGTTTACATATCCCTGAAATGACTCTGGAGTGGGTAATAAGTGCAAATCAATGAGCAGAGAGAGAGAGATTTGGGCGAAGGCTGCAGCCCCCTGATGTAGCCCAGGCTGACAGTACATACCCCTATGATGGATTAGTGCAGCTGGCAAATTACGCCTCTCTAATTGTGCTTTGCAAGTGCGTTACCATGTATCACTGCTGCTTTAATCTCAGCTAAACACAGGGCTGATGTCTCATGGAGGAAGGCAAAGGGTGGACTCAGTTTAGGTTCAACTCTGGGAATTGATTTTTGTTTTTCAATTAACGTTTGGCTCAAAGCAGGATGAGACAAACACAGGGATCGTTCCAGTTTACGTCAGCTTGGGTCTTATTTTAGAAGATTTAGCCATCATTATGTTGTATTATATTGGCCAAGAGTGTCGGTCGTAAACATCTGTCAAAGTTTCTGCTTCAGCTTTTGACCACTAAATGTAAGAATTAAAGCAGCTCTCCAGTGTATGTCAACATTTGTATCGTGCTTTTTATATTTGAGTCATTTTCTTAAAGTCTTAACTATCCAAACGGTTCAACTAATTTGTTTTGACATAAATATCTGAACTTTCTGAGCAAGGTAAAAAAACAACACCAATAAAACCATCGCTAAATTAAAAACTATGACTTCTGTACTAACATACACGCTTCAGGTCGTACTTTCCCCTCCAAGATCGATCAGGTGCACGGCCATGAGCTCACACTGATATACGAGCTCGATCAAGGTTGACAAGAACACAAGGCTTTGATATGCATTTTGGGGGGCTTTTTACTGATTACTGCAGAGAAACTGGATAATAATTGATCAAAATATTCCCTTATTCACCCTTTAATGTCCTCCAGGTACTGTGTGATCTCTCTCAGAGTTGTTTAGTTGATGCTAGTTAGCTCAGTTAGCTCTCTAAGTGCGTCTTCACAACTTACCTGTTTGCTTAAGTTAAAACAAACAAGAGTCTTTGGGCCATGTAAGTGCGGTTCGTTTGTGCTGATGTTGAAGCTGTAAATCCTGGTGTGGCCCAAACAACCGTTCAGAGACCGCTTGAAAGCTTTTTTCTGACTCAGTGGCTGTTTGTTTGAAGTAAGAACATGATCCTTGGACCTCGATCCGACCTAACAGCAGGAAGCATTGCGCTTTTTTTGGATTAAACCAGCAACTGTAGCCGTACATCACAATTGCTGAACATGGGTTAAAGACCAAAGCCAGTCCTGATGGATCTCCGGACACATTGTTGGTGGATGAGCAGTTGTGCCTCATTTTCAAACTGTACAGTATAATTTGCCAACAGTGATAAATGCAAACAATTTTAAAAAACGTTGACCAGCATTGATGCCAACATCAATCAGTGCAGACTTCTGTCCATTTAGAAAGTCAACTAGTCTTCGTTTACTTCAGGGAGATTTTCTGCAAGAAATTCAATCAGAGAGAGTATTTTCTTCGTTCATTACACATTTTGGTCCACTTGTACATGTCCCTGTGTAAAAACTAAACATCAGAACTGCACTCATCAGCCTCCCAGTGAACACTACATGCAGTGACCGATGGCATGTTCAGGACAGGCATTAAAGCAGGAGAGGAGCAAGAGGAGGTTCGTAATCTGCAGCGCTTTAACCTTTGGAGGCCCGAGCTGTGGTTTGTTTCATCACGCAACTTTTTCGATTGATTTCGCACAATTTAAGGAAAAATGTAGCTCATGACATCTGATTTTTCTTCCTGATATCTGTAGTGGCCACTCTCATGGGTTAATATGAACTCAACAAGTTAATTGTCTGCATCTGGACATTTTATAATATCATTACAAATAGGTCGAACATGGCAGTAAAAGTAAATATTAAGAACATCCTCCAGGTTTCATACTGGTTTACAGTTCAGCTAGTTTGTCTTCCTTTTTTTCAACACACATCCAAACTGGAGCTCGCGTTTCCACATATCAATAATCACTTTAGAAGGATAATATTATTCTAACTAATAGAGGTGATAGTCGAAGCTTAAAAAGGGCTCAAGTGGGATTATTTTAAATGAAAAGTTTCACTTTTTCAACGAGAAGGAGAACGTAACATTAATCCTTTTAGAGTTACATTGTCTGACGTTAACAAATGAAGGGGGGTTGAAATGTAAACAAAAAAGAAGACTTTGGCGTTCAGTTGCATCATGATTGAGAGAAATTTCCAAAGAAAACAGGAACAGTCCGAAATACCATCTTACTCAACCCTCTGATTTTCATTTGAAACATTCCACATCAAATCCATCGTCTCTAAAAACACTGCGACTCATCTTCTTCTCTATTAATCCACATCATCCCGGGCGCTCTCAGGTTTCAGGGCCTCCTCCTACTGGATGGTAATCACAGGCCGGGTCAGGCAAGGTCAGGCCTGTCAGTGTGGCTCCCCTGAGGACCTCTGAAGGCCAAAAATTCAAAATATTTCTGAATCCTACTGGGGGCTGAGACTGAGAGCAATTTCAGAATGGCTGTAGCACAGGAAACTAATCAGCTAACTGCAGTTTGTGCTTTCTCAGGGTTTGGTTAAAGTGCTTCACTTCAAGAGGTTTATCGGACATTACAAAGCTGCTCTGATGTCTGCAGCGAACAAGTGGACACGGAGAGGGATGTTTGGGCTTTTGCTGTAACAACCGTAGATAGCATTAGCCTCTGGCTGGTGGCCCCCTTTAGCTACGATGCTTACAGGGGAATTCACGAGTTTTAAACCTCAGCCCTATTTTACATATTTCAAGGTCTCAATTACAGATAGGTAGCCTACATAATATTTTCGAAAACTGCTCCTGTAGATTGCTATAACTGGCAGCTGCTAATTGGGCTACAATGGTTTCAACATAATCCTTTGGGCCATATGTGTCAAGTCCAATCTGCCCACTAAAAGTTCTCGTTTTTGTCACCGACAGGCTCAGATTGTAACTTTTAAGTCTGACACCATCACAGAAAGAATTCCCCTCAGAGAAAGCCCTTTTCTCTAATACGTACCTACCTGTCAATCAACTTGGCCACGCCCCACATTATGCAAACTCCTCACCTGTTTCTTTTGCTGTCATAAGAAGGGTCTACTGACAGTCACACACTCTGCAGAGAAACACAACAATAGAGAGACCTTCTCTGGTCCTGTGAAGTCTCCTTTTTAATGTTGGCCTACTAATGCCTGTTTTTCAACATGTAAATATACTCATGGTAATGCTGTCATTCTGCAGGAAACACTGACGAACGTCTACAGCTTTCTGACTGCTTGTTGGATGCCTTCAGCCACAAGTCTCCTTAAAGCACTGAAGCAGATTCTTCAGCATGTGACAGAAACTTGAAAATCCGTGAGAAGTTTTAGAAACATACAATAAATCTAACATATTTTCTCCTGTGGGAACATAAAACATTTCAGCTGTGAGGCTGTTGAACAGTATACGTAGCAGTGGATGCCTGAAGGTTGAGGTGAGCGTTGCCTTTTATTTAAACATCATGCAACATGTAACCCGGGGTCTGAGGTTGTCACATGGAGGGTCTGATGGGTCACCCCGGTCGGGGCACCGTGCAGACGGACATGTGTCCTGGGAGCGCTGGGCTTTAAGTGTTGAGACCGACCGATCCCTGTTTCTGCACCTCAGTACTGAGCGCCGGCCTCCATTTATCACAGCAGACTCTTGGCCCGGGTTAGTGACACACTGGGGCTGCAGATGTCATCTAGGCCATTTATTATGTCAGTTAAAGCTGTTTTTTATTAGCTGGATGACAGATAGTTCTTTAATTGTTTTGTTATTTTTTTTCTCTTCATGTGAGAGAACACGGGCTGGAACGTGGGAATGCTCGGACTCTGCTGCCGCTGCTGTGTTTGGATAGAAAAGTCTCACAGAACATGTGTGATAGGATTTCTAATGTGCTGATATACGGAGCTGATAGCGCCGTGAGGTGAGCGTGGTTTCAGTTAAACATGTAACATGATGAATAAAAAACTTGGATCAGTGTGTGGAGTTAAGTCTCTCAGGGCGGTGGCGTAAAGGTCACGGTGCTGTTTGCTCTCACAGAAAGACGAAGGTTTATTTAGAGTATCACCTTTTGCTTTAAGGAAACGGGACCTTTAGTTTATCACAGAGATATATCCATACACTTTGGTTTGAATCAAGCCTACCCGTTTTATTATGGATAAATATGGTTTATATTTGTGGCCTGACATCATCAGCTGCACGTTTTTATGAGGGATAATCGTGTTGATGTAAGAGACGGGCGATAAATCTTAATGAATTATCTGTTTGGGTCATTTATCATCAACAGCTTCAAAAAGAATGCCACAAGAATGTAGTTTTTTTATGAAGCAACTTTTCAAGAGTTTTCCTTTTAATTGTTGGAGACAATTCTTCCCTGACAGAATTATCTACTTTTATAATAATCAGCTTCCTCGCCCTAAATCATGAGCTACCTCCCCTAAAAGTATCTGCTACCTTTGAAAGAATGAGCTACTTCACCTGAGAGAACGAGTCCACCACATCTTTAGATGTTCCGTTTATTCCAAGCGGCAACCTCCGGTGTTGTAAAATAAAGCTGATGTGGAAGTGCAAAATCCTGCAGTTCATCGAGTGTCCACTAGAGGCTGGCTGTAGAAGAACAGGAAGTCACGTACACATGACATTCAAAAAGCCAGTTTTTACAGCAGAAATTAACATTTTTACGGCATGGTTCGAAAAGCAAAGTAGATCTGATTAGCTCACGTTTCGATCGGCACACACTGTGCGGGGGGGCAAATTTTTTGATAACTCATCTGTTTTGATTTGATGAAGGACAAGCGTTATTCACAATAGGGCCTCTTTCTTGATATGCTGCTATTGTGTACAGTATTTTTATTTTATTCTATTTTATTTTTTGTACCTGAGTGCTTTTTCTGTCTTTTGGTGCTACCTGCTGCTGGAATCTGAATTTCCCTGAGGGAACCTTCCCAAGGGATTAATAAAGTTCCTATCTATCTGTCTGTCTGTCTGTCTGTCTGTCTGTCTGTCTGTCTGTCTGTCTGTCTGTCTGTCTGTCTGTCTGTCTGTAGCCGACATGATTGAGAGGCTGGGGTGATATAACGGTTCGTCAAGAGGCTTAAAACCCTCCTCTGCTCCAGCTCTCAGCCTGTCGTTAGGTTGACTGAAATTTGGGCTGAGACAGCAGTTCCTGCATGGCGCCTGCCATCGACGGGCTTCCAGAGCCCCCCTGCAGTAACACATGGGTGAGGTCACTCAGGCGTCGTCCATTAATATTTACAGTCTATGTTTCATGCACGACTGTAGCTTACGGCCAAACCACCCAGAACCGCCCGATCTCGTCTAATCTCTCCCTAACAAAATATATTACCATACCTGACAGAATAAGCTAACCACCTGACTAATTTCACATCTTGTATCCAGGCAACATTTTAATGTGTCGGATCCTTTCTTTTACACCATCAATCAATCATTATTTCTAATGCGCCAATTCACAACAAGTGTTATCTCGAGACGCTTTACAAAAGAGCATATGGGATAATACGCAGGAAGGATTTCTCCGTTGTATTCCTCTCGTTCCTGTTGTCCACACTTCCTTGCCGCTGAGGTGGAGGTCGGAGCAGGCCGTGCATGAATGAGGACGCTGGTGGTTGTGGGGACGACACAGTCCGATGGTGGAGGCTGGGCATCAGGCGGTGGTTGGGACGACACAGTCGATGGTGGAGGCTGGGCGTCAGGCGGTGGTTGGGACGACCCACTGCCCACCTCATGTCATTAAAGTCTATGAGGGTTCAGTGTTGCGGCTTTTGGTTGGAGATTGATACTAGGACTGTTTGTCATACTTCATCTTTAGTCTTTTTCTTTTTTCCCCCCAATAGACAAAAAACAAGGATGGGGGCTTTAATGATATCCAATGGAAAATGAGAGTGGTTGTTATTGCCTTAAATTAAAACACAATACTAACATTGAGGGTCCTTCTCTATCACACATGCTTTAACTCAGTGCTGCTCCACTGGGCAGACAAAACTGGCAACACAGCACCATGACTCTGGCCTGATTTGTCATTGCGTACAAATAGTGTACCTGTTTTTAATAATTTACGGATTCATGTGTATCCACTGCATTATCATATAATTATTACCATACTGCGGCCATGCGAGCCGGTGATTAAGGCTTGGCGAGCTGCCCAAGGCTCACAAACCGTGTAATGTGTAACACTGCTCAAACTTCACGGCCAGGAGGTTTATTTTGACCGGCGCTATGATTTTGGTGACCCTTGATCTGCATGATATTCAAAAATCAAATATATTAGCTTATGTCAGGGCATGAATTCTTGATTTAAAAGCCCTGATTCCATATCATTCATCTCGGATGCTCGGAAAATAGTGCCAAATAAAACCTTCACTCACATAGTCTTACTGAGCTTTTATAGAACACATACTGCATGTCTTACTTTATGTGTAACCTAACTTTTCTGTTGTATTTAGAATAGATAATGCTAAAAAAAAATATATATATATATATATATATATATAACCAAGATGTGAAAAACTTGTATTATTTAGTAGTTAATTATGGATGCACAAAATGAATGCTTCCCATTGGCTTGTTTGCAGTCATGTGATCCCGGTGATGTGCTAAAGCCACATGGGGGACAGGAAGTGAAACGCACGGTCAGGAATTGTTGGGAGTGGAGGGAAGTGAATACTTTATAGCTGTAGTTGGACTTGCTGGCAGCAAATCAGAAGATTGATAAGCACATTGGATATGATCCCTACACTCTACCCAGAAAGGTGATTTCTCCCACTGGTTAACCGATTTGCCTGGTATCGAGGCGATCGATATCACAAATTACTTACCCCTGCAGACCTCCTACTACACGGCTGGCCCAATGAAGCGTACAAGAGTCTTGAGGCTTACATTTGTTTGGGGTGTGGCATGGTCAACCGTGCTTCCGGTTTTTATACATCTATTTTAACTGAAGTTATCTAGCTGCAAAACACAAGCTGCAGAACAAACTCTGCTCTATTGAGTTATATCGTATGTTTCTGGAAACATTGTAACCTTACCTTTCACGAAGTGGTCACCCCATACATGAGCTCTGTATGACTCTGCTCCTGCAGACTTTAGACGGAGGTTTTTAATCCATGTCTCCCGCCGTTTCTCTGAGCTTTTTAAACTTTTCTCCTTTTTTTGTCACTACTTCTGGGGTCATGAAAACTAGCTCTTGTTTTTTTCCTGATTTGACCGGTTGGCAAAGCCAAAAACAGCACAATTTTTTTTGCATTTTGATGTTTCTCAATGCAGAAATCACTTCCTGCATGCCCCCCATCTGGAGATTTCCACGGTGACATGACGTCATCTGCAAACAACCTATAAGTAAAATGCTGATTCTTTCTAATGTATTTTACAGATTGCAAACAGAATTATTCCAACTAATTGCAATGACAATTAAGTAAATGCAATTGCATCTCCACTGGGATTAATGCATTACTATGCCTACCATTATTGTGAAACTTCATCTGTGTCATCTATGACTTCCTGATAAGGGACACCTTGTTGGGCATTTTTATTGTAACATTTCTAAAGTTGCATTTCCACGCCTACTGTCACTGAGTGTGTCCTGTATTGCATTAGACCTTATTTTCTGAACACATTTTCAGCCTTTCATATCTGCAGAAATGTCAGTTTGGGGGCAATGACTGTATTTAATTTGGAAGCCTTTGTCAGCTGATACCAATGATGAGCCGTTACTATGGTTCATTCCAATTTTCAATGCAACCGTGCATGCAATACATAAAAAATACTGACTGCATGAGTAACTAAAAGTCTTGCACACAATGCAATTACAGACATTTGATACTGCTGGAAAAAGGAATTTAATTCAGTCTCACATGTGACTTTGACTCACTGATCAACTGTGGATTAAATCAATTCAAAAAACAAACAGTATCTCCTTGAGATGTACTGTCCCTTTAAGAAAATGATTGGCACTCTTTTTTTATGATGTTTCTTTTTCTTTTCATTGCATGGCCATAAATGTGCTCATATCCTCGTCATAGTTTGTGTAAGGGTAAAGCAGTTTTTATTTCCCTCTGTAGGCAGCAGCTACTGGTGTGACGGGGAGCTGCAGAGTGGAAGCGCTTTGGTCTCCGCTGCTGCAGGGCTGAAACTGAGCAACGATCTGGACCCATGGATGTTTGTCCGTTACAAGTTTGGCTTTAAGCTCCGATGTTTTCCAGATGTTACAGATGTTATTACCACATTATTGCTGCTGGTAGAGCCCCAACTGTGAAGCCAACCAGAACAGGTCCGGCCTCAGCACCAGCGCGTCGCAGCGGAGGAGTTTGACTCTGTGTTGTTTCTTTTGGTAACAGGCCACTGGGGCCTCTGAAGGCTTTAACTGATTTATTCAGGAAACCTGAGACTCCTGCACCAAGATGATGAGGGTTTTCAGTAGCATGTTTTAGAGACTCGGACACTTGGTATATATATATCTGCGGTGCAACATTAATGTCCTCATCATAATGGTATGTTCAAAGTCTAATCTTACTGTATTTTTATTGTCAACAAATTACCTCTTCTGGATTTCGTTGCTGCTCAATGTCAAGGTTCTGACGTCAGACTAACATCAGGTTTGGATGTCAACCCAACGTGGTTTAGACGTCAGCTCAAGGTCAGGTTTTCAGGTCATTCCCACATCGCGATCTAAACATTTTTCAATGTCAGGTTTTGACCTTAGCCCAATATCAGGTTTATTCTCAACTCAATGACATTTTGACATCTTGACATCAGCCTATTGTTGGGATGGCCTCAAGTCAGCATCAGGGTTTGACATCACCCCACGTTGGATCTGACGTCTGCTCCATGTCAAGGTTTGACGTCATCCCAACTCCAGGATCTGATGTCAGCTCAACATCAGGTTTTTTATGGGCTGGTCACAACCAGCAACTCAAAAACAGCAGCAAAGAATATTTGCTTGCACACTTGCTGGAATGCTACACGTGTTTTTATTGGAACATAACGTCTCGACCAGAGGTCTTCTTCTGATGATTATTTTCCGGAAAAATGTGGGCTACACCCATAGAGAGATTTCTACAACAACAGCCAATAGGCATTATTATGGCAGGTGTGGTCAAACATTTAAAACACCCCAAGGTATAACCAGCCCTTTTCAAGGTTATTGTTGCAAGTCCAAAAATCATAAAATGGTTTATGTTTCTCTGCAAGCTACTGTATAGTTTTAACGCCTAATCTGACATTGCATATTTGTTATCGCTTATCCGACCACTGCAAGGGAAACACAAGAGGGGCCTGATCGTCAAAGTTTGAATTGGTAAGTTATTGTAAATAGATAAATAGACATTTTACAATACACATCAGGTCAATATCTCTAAAGTGCCAAACATTCCTACATATTGTACCCTATAAAACACTGATTAACTCTGAATTACTAAATATCATTAAGATGGAGGATCCTCCTGGACAACTTTTATTCAAAAACACTTTGTCAAATATGCTTGTCATTGAAGCCTGCAGTGACATGTCATGACCATTATCCGCTGATCATTGGGAGGGTTTTGCTGACATCCCTTGAAACTGGTTTGGAGTTTCATTTAGTCCACAGCTGACTGTGAGAAACGGACTCTTACAAAGGCCATACACCAGGAGTTATAAACAATTTGGAAAAGATCTTGAATGCTCCTTGCATCAGGCCTAACCCATGAGGAACACAATTTAATATTTTTGTATTTAGATGAAATGTTTGTATAAACATGTCACATTTTAGCTAAACTAAACTGACTTGATTTTGAGTGTGAGGCAACATTAATTGTATACATTCATACATACATCTCTATGCAGATGTTTTAATAGCCTGAATAAGTTTGAAAAACAACCTGTTATCCACATTTGTACTATTTGCAAGGTCCCTTTTCTTTTTTCTTTTTTTGTGTAGCTTTCTATGGAGTTTAAATACAACATTAAAAATCGTTTTCAAATATAATTTGACTACTTTGAGGGCAAATTATTACTTCTGTGATCAAAGTGGACCCCAGTTAGTAACTCAGTCTGTAGGGACTTGGGTTGGGAACCGGAGGGTCGCCGGTTTAAGTCCCGGTGTGGACCAAATTACAGAAGTACTAGTAGCTGGAGAGGTGCCAGGGCACTTACCGAGTACCGTCGAGGTGCCCTTGAGCAAGGCTCCCTGCGTAGCAGTGTGTAGCAGCCCCACTCTGACATCTTTCCAATAATGCATGTCCACATGTCCTGTGTGTGCATGTGTGTGATTCGGGCCTATGTGTGTGAGAAGTATGTATTTCAGTCAGTAGTTTCTACGCGTTCATTAAATAGATGTTTTATGGGTGCATAATTTCCTGATAATTACTTAGACAGCATTTAAAACGTTTGTAAAATATTAATATGGCCTTCAGAATACAACCCAGAAAAGTTGAATAGTTGAAAAATCATTTTTACGAGTTTCCGGAAGGCAACACGTAACCGTTGAGAATTCTGGGTAATGAAGTATTTCTCCGTTGTTGTGTAGTTTTCATTACAAGCTAGCTGTAGATGCAAAGAGCTCTGACCAGCAACTCAATAGATGTCTAACTATCACTCAAAATGATGAACGGACAGACTGTCATAGTGACCGGTGCTAACAGCGGGATAGGGAAAGCCACAGCAGCCGGCATCCTGAAGCTCCAGGGCCGGGTGATAATGGCCTGCCGGGACCGGAGCAGGGCTGAGGAGGCGGCCCGGGAGATCCGTCAGGAGACCGGGGCAGACAGTGCACAGCTAGTCGTCAAACAGCTGGACCTCGCATCGATGGCCTCTGTTCACACTTTCTGTCAAGACATAATAAAGGTTTCAAAACTGCTCATTGTTAAAAAGCGAAGTTTACCTCACAGTAGTAAAGTACGCCACTGCGCAAGAACGTCCAGCTGAACCTCCTTCAAAAATGTGTCGATTTTAATTTTGTGACCTTATTTTGAACTTTTGTGTGACTTAAAAAAAACCAACAGCGTGTTATCTGCCCTGGAGGAATAACAATGTGTAATTCGGCATACATTTGTTTACTAAGATGACGTATTTGAGTTAAAATCAACTTAAAAAGCCTGAAATCAAAGTATTTTCATCCAGTGAATTTGAGATGAAGCTAATGCTAAGAAATATTAGACCTTAGTTAAATAGGAGCTGCTTTATGGAATATGTCCTTTATCAATGCCGAATTGAAGAGCATTACACAGTCATTTATCAAAGTGTATTTGAGATACTTAGAAGCCTATATTATTATTGTTATTGATATTTTTAATGGAGTTCGCATGGGTAATTGCAAGACCTTTTTTGGAAAACGTAATTTTAATAATTTATTATTTACACAGTTATTTTGAACATGATACACACAGGCTGAAACACACATGCACAAACAGTATCCTATGGACATGCACTAATAGAGAGCTGTCAGAGTGGGGGGGGCTGCACACCGCAGGCGCTCCTGAGCTGGTGGGGGGGTTTGGTGCCTTGTTCAAGGGCACCTCGGCAGTGCTCAGGAAGTGGACTGGCACCTCTCCAGCTACCAGACCAATTTCCAGACTTGGTCCATATTGGGACTTGAACCAGCGACCCTCCGGTTCCCAACCCAAGTCCCTACAGACTGAGATACTGCCGCCCATATATGTGGCTGTTGGGCTACTGTTTAGTCTGTAAAAGCTGTAATTGAAACTTAACAGGATCATACAGCAGACAAACTTCTTAATCAATACACCATTATAAAAAATAATTGTATTTCCTATAAACATTTAAAAATTGCACATTAGGTCCAATATTTAAAAACCTCAAACATCACACAGAATAAATGTGTGACATGCATGGAATATAGTTTTGATTATATTGTAGCTTGAACTGACATCTTGTTCTAACACTAACTTAACATCCACATTTAAATGTA
This sequence comes from Tautogolabrus adspersus, assembly GCA_020745685.1. Taxonomy (NCBI): domain Eukaryota; kingdom Metazoa; phylum Chordata; class Actinopteri; order Labriformes; family Labridae; genus Tautogolabrus; species Tautogolabrus adspersus. Next base: position 3,769,282 of record CM036552.1, on the reverse strand, counting down.
AAGCTAAGTTTCTGTCTGTGCAGACACGTTTCATGATCTCTCCTCTGCTGCTGAACAGGAGGAGCCTCGGTTGGATGTCCTGATCAACAACGCTGGCGTCTACCAGTGTCCTTACACCAAAACAGACGACGGCTTTGAGATGCAGTTTGGGGTCAACCACCTGGGCCACTTCCTGCTCACACACCTGCTGCTGGACCTCCTGAAGCGCTCCGCTCCCAGCCGGATCGTGGTGGTCTCCTCCAAACTCTACAAGCAGGGCCACATTAACTTTGAAGACCTGAGCAGTGAGCAGAGTTACGACAAAGCCTTCGCCTACAGTCGCAGCAAACTAGCCAACCTGCTCTTCACCTGTGAGCTGGCTCGTCGACTGGAGGGCAGCGGAGTCACGGTGAACGCTCTGACTCCGGGCATAGTGAGGACTAATCTGGGGAGGCATGTTCAGGTCCCGGTTTTAGCTAAGCCCCTGTTTAACCTGCTCTCCTGGGGCCTGTTTAAGAGCCCCGAGGAAGGAGCTCAGACTTCAGTGTATTTGGCCTGCAGCCCAGATGTGGACGGTGTGCAGGGCAAGTGCTACGCAGATTGTAAGCCTCAGATTCTGCTGGACAAAGCCACAGACGAGGAAGTGGCGAGCAAACTGTGGGACATCAGTGAGGTGATGGTGGGAATAACCACATGACAAATTCATTCAAGCTTCCAAAACGGTTGAAATGAAGCAACTTTAACCCAAAAAGAAATACAAAAGGTTGAGTGCCTTATTCTGCACAGTATTGATTGTTGATTATAATTGCACTTTATTTCCCATGATCCTTTGTCCTTTGCTTTATTACAGAGTGAATTTGTGTTCAGACCAAAAGCAATCTCGGGCTGTGCAGTGAATCGCTATTTTAATCATAATCATGATTAGGGCTGGGCGATATATCGAGTTTTTAAAATATATCGATATATTTTCAAACAAGATAGAGGGTAAGACAATATTGTTACTATCGATTTAGTTTATGTTGCATTAAAATCGTGTTTTAAGCATCTTCTAGAGCTGCCAGTTCACATGTTTCTCCTCTCCCTGTGTGTCCCTCTTCACCCTCCTCCTCTCTCTCCCTCTCTGAGCCAAACTCAAAACAACAAATGAATAAGGAACATTAAAAGACATATCGATGTCCAATGTCGACATTCAGCTAAACAAAATAGAGAGTTGAGTTTAGGTCCTTATCGCCCGGCCCTAATCATGATACAAGAACTCGTAATTACAACATAGCAGAAGTCAGAATTTATTGCAATAAATCAGTAAAAAGATTTGATGTTGACTGTCAGTGCTTTCTCACTCAGCATGCGTTCATTTTGTTTATTGGATGAAGGCCTGAGTATAAAGTGCATGAAACTGTCAGCCACACTTTGATTAATTTGTTCTGATTTAATGTTGAAAAAAAGCTTTTTGTGTTTATTTTGGATTCAGAGGAGCGACATGTTGCAAACACAGGCATCGTGTAAAACATGAACAACAGCAGATAGACAAAGAAACTCGGAGTTAGAGCCAAATGCACTCAACTTTTCACATTTCTGACTTCATATCATTTTTGCATTTTTGAACAATGTAATTGCACGTCACATATTTTCCTCATTATCTTGCAGGGTTCAAGCAACACAAGATTTTATCAGAGTTCATCAGCTAGATAACATCCACAAGGCCGGGACAAAACTGAGTGCCGTACAATGTGAATGTCACCATATGCCTTAAGTCTTCTGCTGAAGACCTGAGATTGTAGGTCAAATGTCGGATCCAGAAGTCATGCATCTGAATAGTTGAATAAACCAAACCCAAGAAATCCTAAGTTTTAACATTTTAAAAATGTGCATCATACTTTAGCCAATCATTTAGGGGAGTTATTAAGTCTGTGGATCGATCCCTATAGAAGCACATTACTTTTTTAAGCATTTAAACTAGGGCTGTCAAATGATTAAACGTGAAACGTGATTAATCGCTTAATTAACAGTCGTTAATTGTGATTAATTGCATGTTTGAAATTCCATTATTTCACATGTTAAATAAAAATTGTTCTGCTTTTATTTTGAATTTTTGTACTTTCTGAAGCTGAGAGTACTTAACTTGCTGTTTGAATTCAGCCCTGCTTTTATTTTGAAATACAGTAAGGACCTTCAGGTAGATTGAAGGTTAGGACATGAACTTAAGCGCAGAAACAGGAAGTGGTTAGGGATCCCAAACTGACGTCAAACAGCTCAAAGGAACGGTAACAAAGGTCAATGTTTGATGTCATAAGGAGGATTTTACTTTGGACTCGTCAGCTGAGCTGTCTGAGAGTTTGTTAAAGTGAAATGAGACATTCAAAGATGCAGCAGTGTCCTTCTTTTACATCACTGTGACTTCAGGGAGACACTGAGGACGAGTATCTACGGTGAGCCTGAAGGGACAAAATAGCAGGAGATTTATGACGATTAAAAAAAATGTATGCATTAATTTCAGACCTTATTTTATTGCAAATCTGACTGCAAGCATTTTCAGCCAGTTGTTTGCAAACTGTTAGCATGTGGAGTTTGTGTATGTCCATACAGCTGTTGCTATGACGTCTATAGGCTTGGGCTAAATCGCTTCATGCTAATTTATCATACTAGTTGTGATAGGTTTGTTAAGTTGATTGAAGATCTACGAGGAAAGAGACACCTTTTTTTTGTGTTTTTGATTATTGTGACATCTGAGACATACATTGGGTTAGACGACTTTCTGCAGCCAGTAAAGCTGCTAAACACGAGACAACGATGACACCCATAACGATGCTGCCTAACGTTACGTCTCAATCTGTTCTGAAAAATATCTGCAGGGATGTACACTCTGCTCCTTGCTCGATCACTCTCTCTGTTTCTCTTCATCCATCACCGTCCTCTTCCTCTCAGCCGTTGTATCTAACCGTACAGAGACAGGCTACCTGGCGTCTTTTTTTGACTGAAGCTCTGTGAACTTGTGCCGTAAAGCCGTACGCACTGCTCGCGAGATGACCTCGGCCTGCTGCCTGCAGTAAACAGGCGATCAGGCCGCGCTGTGGGCTGTGGGCAGAGACTCTGTTCTCCCTGTTGATGGTTATTATGCGGTTAAATCGACCTTTGGAAAATGCTATTTTAAGGTGGATAAGTTACATATTGTTGCTTTCACTAATAAACTCTTTGAAGGACTCGTGCTTCCCCACTCAGAGGTCTGTTATCTTCTTGTACTCTAAGCCTCCATAATCAGGGGTTCATAATAGAATAATGCTCAGCGCTTTGCTTCATTAACACACTGCCTCATTTAGAGAGAGGCTCCAGGAGAAGCCGGGGTTTGGAAATCACATTTCTTCAGGGGTTAGTTAGGCTTCAGTCAGCCATGCTGCTTACTCTGAGAGTGTGCGTTGGCTAGGAAAGTGTTCTCTGCAGGTCACCTATAGATACAGCATTTCACCTTACATGAAGTGGCAGTGCGACCCCCAGGGTGCGTAATGATTTTTCCCACAGGTATTCTTCATTAGGACATTTTCTGGATCATTTAAAGAGGGCTGGAAAACACAGGCAGCTGCTTTATCAAATGCATCTCATACTAAATGTTCCCGGGACTTTTTAATGGCAGCTCGATTGTATTTGTTTTACAAATAACTCCAATTGGTGCAATTACAGAGTTTAATGTCCTTAATCGGCACCGGAATATTGATAGGTACTGCATGTATGCTAATGCAGATGTGAGGGCCTCACTCTGGCGGCTTCTGCCTCGAGGTCCAACACATAATGGTTCAATTAAAAGTGCATTAAATCTGTCTTTTCCTCAGCTTCTGTTAGACTCACTGGTCTCCAGCGTAATCCGCTCAGACATTGACTGAAGTACAAAATGTACAGTTTATTTATTTATGTATTGTGTTTTTACCTTTCATTTTTACAGGGGCAGTGCACAATTAAATGTAGTCACAACAGAGTTAGCTAATAGCTCATTTGCATCTGTTGTCTCTGGGCAGGTAGACAAAGAATACGTAAAAGAAGGTACATTATCTAAAATATGAACATGAACGAATCATTTTTATTTCAGTATATTCATTACAAAATAAGAAGAGTGGAAAACATGTGTGTGAATAGTTCACTTATAGTTACAAAAACACACTCAACATGTTTACTCTGGTCCATTTCACACAATAAAAATCAAACAATCAACGACCAAAAAAGAGGAAAAGGCTGAAGCCCGAGGCTTATTTCTGCCCATCCTGTACAATCCAACCCAGAACATCAGCAATACAACAAAGAAAACAAAACAAAAGCAGGAATATTTTCCTGGGAGCTCCTGAGCTCTCATGTCTTGTAGGTTCCTCTGGAGTGTTAGTGGAGACGGCCCGCTGCTATGGACACCCCCAAAATCCGGCGTCTCTTGGTGCCTCCATATACCTCGTCGCTTACAGCATAAAGTAAATTAAACTGTTATATTGGATGTGTACAGATAGCAGCTTTTCCCCTCTGACATCACACTCTGGGTGGATAATGTCTCATTGCTTTGTTGTAGGTTTTGCAGTTCTTATAAAAGAAGGGCATCAAACAATCTGCAGTCATTCAGCATTTTGACCAGCGCCTGCAAAAAGAACAATATCAGGGACATCTGGTGATTTTTGATGTGAAATAACATTCAAAAATTGTCTGTTGTAAAGCACTTTGTTACTTGTATGGAAAAGTTCTATACAAATAAAGTATTAAAAAGTCATTAGCAAACTCTAGCTCCGGTTCACAGCTGTCATTGAAATTCAACCACTACCACTATTTCAGAAATCTCCATTTAAAGAAGTTTTTGTATAATTTTGCTTCTTATGGCCAAAATCTGTTCTAATGGAGTAGTCAGTTTTAGATGTGTCGAGAATTTTTTAAACTGATGAATGGATTCATGTTTAGGGGCATCATAACTGCAAAGGGTGACATATGCATGCACACTTAATTATGCATATTGTAAGTTTCTAAGGAGCAAACCGTGCCTGTGTTTGTATGGTGACATCTAATAATTCTCTGCATCTTTGGGAAGAAATAACCATGCAAAGCATTCATTATGATAACAGTATCCGCCCACAGACCCAGCACACGGGGCTGCTACACTGCCTCTGCTCCCCTGTGACACGAGCAGACTTGGCCTTACATCACAGCTGATGTTAGACAAGATGGTGAAACCGCGGCCACAACAACAGCGTACGGCAACACAATTAGATAGGGTGATGAAAATGTGGTAAGAATGTGTGAGAAGATCGTAGTTTTACATATCAAGATGTCAGGGTTAATAGTTTCATGCTGTAACCTCGAGTTAACCTCGGTTCAAGCTACACAGCGCTGCAGCAACACAGACCTCTGGAGAGGAGATAACGATAGAAGGAGCTGCACACAACAACAATTTATCTTAGAGGAAAAATGTGCAACTTTTTGATCCAGTAGATGTCACTGTTGAGCCACAGCATGAAACCAAAACAAGCTGCTGTTTGGCGACACCTCTGCTATTCTGAAGCCACCACTCTCCTCCAGCGACACACCTCCAATTCCTCTCCACTCGAGTTCCCACGAAGGAGTAATCAATTAGAACTTACCATAATTAAGCACCATTAAGCACAAGCGGCGGATAAAATTGTCCAGTGCTCGAGCTGCAATCACCTGTGTCCTGAATTGTTGTGTTAGCAGGCTAATGTTAGCGCTCTTTAGTTAGCTCGTAGCTTTACGTTGCATGTAACTTGACACAGAATGATCTAACAACGCTTACGTGACATCCAAATAAGCAGTGAGTATGTTATTCTTCTTTTCTCTAGTCCTTGACTAAAACAGCTTCTTGTACGCCGTCCTGTAAGGCCGTCCTGTCCACATAAACATGATGTAAACACGGCTCTGACAACAACACAGCCAGCGGGACTCGAGCTTCTCACTCATTGTAGACAGTCATGACTCAGAGAGACATTAACACAGGATAGACTTGATTTCTGCTGTATTTAAGAGTAAAATGTTGCTCATCCTTCCTTTAAAGGTGTTTGCGTGTGTTTTTGTTTGTGTGATAAGATTAGATGAAAACATTTCAAACAGTCCTTTAGATAGTGAAGATGCTTCTGATTCAAACCCTGATGATGACATATTTGAATCAGAAAGAAAGATTTCAGTGTCATCAGCATATCATAGCAATGCTGTCATCGGTTTCAAACGATAACGCCATGATTTTTATTGGATGAAACTTTCAAATTTGGTTTTTCAAATGCTTATTTTTTTGGCCTTTTTATGCGTTTATCTTTAGAGATAGGACATTGGAGAGAGTCAGAAATCGGGCGAGAGAGAGAGTGGGGAATGACATGCAGGAAAGGAGCCACAGGTCGGATTTTGAACCCAGGCAGCCCACTTGAAGGACTATGCCTACGTACGTGACTGGTGCGCACTAACCACTAGGCTACCGGCGCCCCAAAGCATTGAGTTTTTGTTTGTTTATTTATTTATCTTTTCGACATGTGTATTTGAATGTGCAATGTTTGGATTTAGTAGCACTTTTTCTCAAAATTGAAAACTGTACGTGTTGGAATTTGGTCTCTTGTTGTGTTGGTGCCACCATTAGTCTCTAACACAGAGCAGAGAAACAGAGCAAGGCGAGATCATGGCTTTGGTATTCAGTCTCTCAGAGGTCGACCCTGTCAGCTCGAGCAGCACCTGAGGGACTGGACCCACCTTACTGATTGGAGCGAGACCCTTAGATGTTACCTGTTGTTAATATCACGGTGAGTTGTGTCGACATCCGTGCCTCCCTCCTCCTCCCCTGCCTGCTCCCCTCGCTCTTAAAACAAGTTGTCTGCAGAACATTACTGACTCTGCAGTTGTCAGAGTCTGCTCAGACCCCCATACATCATCGAAGCTGTGTGAAAAATACGTTCCTTTTCCTCCTCTGAATGCTCCACAACTCTGTGGACTATCTTCATGTTCACTTACACAGCTTGTTCTACTTCATCATACTTAATGCTAGGAAAAGGACGACAGCAAGAACAGTACATCCTTGTTTCTGCAGCAAACAAAGTGACAAAGCAGTGGGATTGAAGTGACTTGAGTTTACCATTTAAAAAACAACTTAATGAGTCTCTTTACATTGATTTACTCAGTTCCTCAGCGCACTGTTAATCATGTTTGACCACAAAAAAATGTGTCATAACTCAGCCAATGAGAATAGTTAATACAGATAAAAACTGTGGTGTTGTGGCTCCCTCTACTGTTTAAAGAGGGAATGTCTGAATGGCAGCTGTAGTGTCATTTCTTACCGTAAAGGTCTGGATGAAATCAGAGACAACATTGATAACCTGCCAAGCAGAAAACAAAATAGATTATATAGATCTCACCTATTTGTTGGATGTGTTGTGGACATTTGCAGTTTGCTGCTCAATTAACCCTCACTCCACGTTGCAAGGACATGAATTCAGACAGCTCTGCCTGGCTCTCACACATCAATATAAAGATCTGCTGTCATGGAGAGGGTTAAGAGCAGGGGCTAAGTAAGAGTCGAGTCAAAGGTTTCAAATATGTGAAGAATGAGGCAATTTTCTGCATTTTGAAACATTTATAATCAAAGGCATGGCGGGTATTATGTCTCGATCAGTCTGACACTTCAGTTAAATGATGCCAAATTTCTCACATCCTAATTACCAAATAGATGTTGTAGCTTTCATTTATCAGATTACTTCCATAATGTGAATTACTAAAACCTGACTAAATCAAACACTCTGCTCTGACAAATGAAAGCCTAATTAAAGCAACATCTGTTATAAGTTTGAATCATCTTTATCATCAGCAGCATCATCGTGTTGTTGTCATCATTATGAGACTTTCATACCTGCCGCCCAGAGATCAGCACCTTTACCTGCCGGATGCACATCTCCATCACATCCTCCCTGATTGGTCTGAAACATTCAAATAACAGAGGAAACTAAGCTTTTTAAAACATAAAAATAGAAGTATATTTAAAAACCAGTAGTACAAGAGTACAGTTTGAGGCACAAATGATTAACATAAGTATGTTATATTTTAGCCCTCCCAGTTTGAATGGGCATGACGCTACTGGTTAAGAGCATACAACAACTTTACCAGAAACAGCCTGAGACACAATTTAAAAACTCCTTTTTTGTCTCCCTGACTATCAGGCAAACATCTTATTTACATGCATGCAAAAACAGTGGACAGAATGGACACATATTTTTCAACTGCATCAGATCTGGATGGAAACACGATTACTCTTTTTATCTACGTTGGATCCTGTGGTCTTATGAGAGGGAATTAAATTAGCTGTAGCTCTACTATCTTCTTTTTACAGTAATATATTAAATATCTGCATATTCTACTTCACCATGGTTTTCTAACACAAATATGGGTCCTTAGTCTGTCTACAAACCCCCCAATGATGAGAAAAGTCCATCCTCTCCGTCTTCTGCCTGCTCCACTTTTCAGAAAATGTGTGCTCAAACAGGCCGTTTGGAGATTTTCCCTTCATGACATCACAAAGGGCAGTAACCCCTCCCCCAGGTGGGTGACACTCCCACAGCTAGGTGTTTGTTCTGCCCTCTGAGTCTGCCTTCTCACTGTAAACAATAAGGCATGGAGCGAGAAAGCCCGAGATACATTGACTTCCAGAGAGGAGCGTTGTCAGACACAGCTCATTTGCATTTAAAGCTACAGACACAGAAACAGCCTGTTCTGAGCAGGGCTGAAATAGAGGGGTTTATAGGCATGATCAAATACAGGATCAGAGTGGATTTAGAACAAGAAACTTCACACACATGTTTAATAGGGCTCTGAGACTTATTAAACTGGTTGAAAAGGAGAATAATATGTGATCTTTAAAACCAGGGCTGGACCCAAACTATGGCGACCAATCAATGAGTTATTTATCAGGATTTCAGAGATGACATCCAGAGATTCATACAAAGTGACAGCAGGGACTCATCAGACACACTGAAAGTATTACAGAAATCTTTATTCATAAAATCTTTGCTTGAATATGAAATGAAATAGAAGGTGTGAATAAAACAAAGATGAAATCAAACCATAAAGTAAGAACTATGTACAAAAATAAAGATTATATTTTCTGTTTTCTGAACTCGAAAAACGAGGCCAGAAGCTTTTAAAATACAATCATTCATCAAGTCTCTCTAAACCCCCTCAGATTCTTTACTCACACAGATCACTGACAGGGCTTAAATACAATCATTGCTGGATTTGTGTTGCTAGAAGTAGTAGAGATTAATCAAAGGATGGAGTCATGAATAATAAAGGTTTTCCTTTAGTGAAAATTAGAATACAGTAAGCAGTGCAAAGAGCCCGTAGAGCAGGGCGCAGGGATACGCCACCAACAGCTGCTGGCCCTCCATAGCCAGGGTGGAGCTGAAGATCTTTGAGGCTGAAAAACTACACCAACAAATCCCCAACAAGGCCAGAACTGTTCCCAGGAAACCTCTGTGGAGACAAAACCAGAGATGTATCACTAAAAGTCAACCAGAGCGGATCTCTGCAAGAAGTCTAAGCTGACACCTGGGTTTAAATGTTGTTACTCCAAACTAAATCAGACACTGGTCATGCTTTTTTGCTTATTGATAAGCTGGGTGGCTGATCCTTAAAGGGATAGTTTGCTCTTTTTTGAAGTGGGGTTGTATGAGGTGCTTGTCAATAGTAAGTTTATTAGCCACCAGAGATGTTGGTCAGTTATGCCGAGAATTGCATGTACTGCACGAGAAAATGCAAAATATGGCAGACACAATTTCTAAGCTGGCAAATTTTGCATCCACCCTTAAAGTTCCTCTGTTAGGAGCTAATGACAATACGTCTTCTACCGAGTCTACAGAACAATAAGGACCCTTAACATTTAGTAAGAATAAACTTCAGAGACTTACAGTGATCTGCCCCCAGAAATAAGAGTTATACCGTTTAAAAACTGTTCCTCATGGTGCATGCATTTCTCTGCACAACGCCGCGTTATTCTTTAAATACACTGACAACGTTTTGAAGATGCCACTGCTCTGTTTTGAGCTTCTGAATGCCGAGGCTTATGGGTATTTAATATTTGTCAGAACTTTTTTCTTAAACTAATATATTTCAATTGGATCTATTTTGGGCCTGTTTCAATCACTGCTTTGAGACTTCAATTAAGATACTCAAGTAAAAATGTATTTCCATTGTTAACATATAAAAACAGAAAGAATAAAAGATCACAGTGCGGGCTTACTGTAAAGAGCAGAAGACGGCAAATGCAGAAAGGGCCACCATGGGCAGCAGGCAGTAACCCAGGACACTCGCCACACATCCATACGACACAGCCAAGGAACTCATGAGACTGAGCAGAACGTAAATCCCAGTACAGCCTGTAGCACTGGTCCCATACACATAACCAAAGTGGGCTTTACCTGCCTTAAAACGACAGATAGACACACAGCTTGTTTGGCAGGCTTCTTGAGTATATGGTCATTTACTCTGTTTAAACTGATAGTGTTCTAGGATTACCATCATTAAAGTGACCCCGAGTGCAATGCAGAAGAGGATGGGACCTGTCAGATCAGTCTCGTTCATGATGCTGCCATCTGCAGGTTTAAAAGGGTTCAACACTGTCAGCGTCTTCTGCCAGATGTGATCGAAGTTGATGCCGAGTTCTGCAGCGTGAAAAGAAGGCAAGAAAACAAAGAAATCAGATAATAATTAAAATGTGATTTTTTGGAAAATGTGTTCACATGCAGGTGAGTAAAGCACCAGGGCGATCTGGCTTTAAAAAATGTGAAGGTCAAATACAGAATGAGAAAATATGAGAAATGAAATCCCTGTTTACCCTCCAGAAGGGGAGGTTCCTCTTCCGGAGAATCTATCCCTGTGTGCAGAGACGGCATTGCAGGTTGGTAGAACTGTCCGGTGAACTCCTGCTGCATGGACGGATCCAGAACATCAGGCGTGAAGGTCTGTGCTCCGCTGAAACAACACAAAAGAAAACATATTCATGTTAAACCTGACAGAAACACATTTTGTGTTACTTTGTCTTAGCTACAAACACGGTATATAAAATCTTCTATTTCCACGAACATTAAAGTATTATCTTCCTTCCACCTTTGTTGGCTCATAATTGTAAAAATGATGGAAGTGTAAAACCATTGGTTGGACTGTGCATCATGTCAGCTGTCTGCACACGTGCATACAAGGGCTGTAGGAAAATATGGAAACACGAGTTTTGTGCATAGACTGTGAGAAACATGGATGAAGTCTCAGTGACGTCACAAATTTGGTTCTGAAGGACAGATTTGAAGCCAATTGATGGCGGTCACCATATTGAATTTCATATCTTAAAATAAATGTCAAAAAGCAATCAAAATAGTAACGTACAAAGAGGCAGAGCTGGTCACCTTCAGTCTCCTTTCTTACAGCTACAATGCGCCTGTCAGTCAGATCAGACACACCCCTAGTCCTGCAAATTTAGGCATCGCACTTAGCCGTAATGCAATCTAAATGGATGAGTTATAAAATACATTCAACCCCCTTTACAGTGTTTGTGAATAATGAAATGAGCTCTAGAGATCAAAACAGGTTCTTTTAACCAGGCTGTAAAAATGTTTGTTTCTGAAGTAAAAATAGACATTTTGATATGAGGGTTAAAGGGACTTCTAGGGCTTTAAGAGTTAGTATCTGGTGGCCACTTGAGGGAATGCAGTTTTTTTTTTGCACGTTTTTAACACTGAAGGTTGCTGCTTGGTTTTGTAACAGATTCTTGCAGGTGGTGCATCCTTCTGTCATTATGCATTTGCACAAGAGCCAACTAAGCTATCTTCTGGGTGTTTCTGTAATATATGACTTCAGACGTTTATGACTTAAATGAGCAAATAAAACATGAGAGGAATAATGAAGGACATTTCTTTGTCAATGTGAGTACTCACTCGTCATAATAAGCAGGGCTTGTAGAATCGTAGTCAGCGTAGTAAGCCACAGTTTGACCCTGGTCATCGATGTAGTATCTCGTCTGGTAGAAATCCTGCTCAAACTGCTGGATGTCCCCCATGCTAGTCAGACACAAACCCCACAGTCAATACAAAATAACATTCATACAATACAACTGTTTACCAGAAACAGAAAGTGTGTGTCACTCTGTCAGTGTGGAGAGAAAAACAGAGGCCTTAGCAAACACCTCTGAGTTAATCTTCTTACTGACTCACTAAATGTTACATATTTGAGTCAGTGCTATGTTCTTGTGACAGACTTTATTTGTGCTTCTACATTTTTTACCTAAAGTCCAACAAACTGGAAGTTAGAAAACAACCAGCCAAGAAAAAAATATTAAAATCCCAACAAGAAAATTAGCTGAATTTTTTTCCTCACAGAAAGCTTTCTTATCCTGAGAGAATAAGAACATTAAGAAGAAAATCTCTACAAAACAACTGAAACTAACTTGTCATCAAGAGAAAACAAGTGTTATCTCGAGATAATGAGATGAATAAGTCTCTAGCTTGAGAAAACAACCAAAAATTTCTAGTTACCACTAGAAACAGAGAAAACGAAATGTATGGATGTATGTCCGCTCAGGGCTTCCGTAGGATTGTCATTTTACATGATTTAAAACACAAAATCAGATTGTTGGACATTTTCCTCAGTAGTCAGAGAGACACAGCAGGAGAAACAAGCAGGAGTTTATGACCTTAATGAGTGACAATCAATGTTGTCAGCTCCAGATTTAGTTGTACATATCGTTCCTTTTGTCAGAAATGAAAATGCCAACTGGGAAAGGGTTCTATTGATGTTTCAGTTCCCCCCATACCCCAGTTTGATATCCACAGATTAACAATAAAATGAGTTGAAGTCTTACTATCCTTAAAAACAAATCACCTCAGCCTCTTTTTCTCTCCTCAGTAAACTCACCTGTTTAGGTGTAAAGAACACAGGCGGGCAGTAGAAAGCTTTCTCCCTCTTCACAGAGTTGTGTGGTGTTTTCAGGGCAGAGGAAGAGTGAAGCCCAGTCTGTTAGGATCTTCTATTAATAACTCACTATATTTAGACCTCCTCTCAGGGACATGACAACTGCCCACTATGAAAGTAGAACTGCAATATTAGCCTACTGTCTATACTGTATGTGTCTCTATAATAAAAACAATGAGGCTGGAGTGAGTGACTTTGAATTCCAGTTTGGTGCATGAGTTTCACGATCTTTGCTTGTAAAGAAAATGTAATTGATACAAACTTGCTTTAATGGATTTATAAAGTTAGCCTACTAAGTCTAGGCAAAACTGTAATTTTCAACAATATATTCGGAGCTATTTTGAATTGCTAATAGGGGAGAGTGGGGTAAGTAGTGCAAATATTTACTTACAGTGCCTTTCAAGCAAGGGGATTACAGTAATACCTCCAACTAAAATATGTACATATAGTTTAGGATGTTGTGCATCCCTGGGAACAATCACTTTGGATTTTAAATAAACTGTTTGAGAAATATAGCTTTAGAAAAAAAAGGTTTTGTGGCACAACTTGCCCCCGGTGCCATTAGAGAGAATACACTGGGGTAAATTGTGCCATTGATAATTGAAGTAAAACAGATCATTTTAACCTCACAAACGATAATGCTATATAAAAGCAAGACAAATTCAATACAAAATTACTTATTTAACATTTATTTAAAGTTATAACAACATTAATATAGCTCCAAATACCTATCCAATAGCATACTTGATCTAACCTGCTTTTTCGTTTCCATCTGGCAGGCTAATGTTATTTCTTTGTACGAACTCAAAAGCCAGTTCACGGCATTTCATGACACCAATGCCATGAAACATTGCTGCTAGTGTCTTAGTATGGTCAGCTAGCTCTTTCTGGCCAAACAAGTTCTCATTGAAGACTTGTTTGGTGACTGCTGTTCTTTCATAGCCTGGCTTTGTTGCTTCTCCTATTTTTTTCTTATCCATATATGTTTTTATGGTCATCCTGCAGATCTTCATCTCCTTTCCAACCTGACGTATGGTCTTCCCCTGTTGCACCTCTTTCACTGCTCTTTCCCTGTCTGTCTTCCTTTTGTATTTGCGTGGCATGATGGATTTTGGTCTAAAATTAAGAATGTCACATAGTTTAACTGATCAAATGTAAGAATACAATGTACAATAATAATAAAATACAATAAAGTAATATATAGTAAATAATCATAAATTCACTTTAAGTTGTGCCACTGGCACAACTTAACCCAGGCCCTTTGGCACAAATTACCCCAAGCCCACCATGAAAAAAATGCATCCCCCAGCTGTTTTGAGCAAGCATTTTGCTAACTGTATAGACTCATGGTGTAGCTTAATAAAGCACTAAAACAAGTGTGAACTGTTTTCAAAGTTGTCTATAATTGTTCAAACCATAGACTGGTTCAAACACAGCAATCAAAAAACCTTGATCATAGAAATTTTACTTTGGAGGTGAAAAAATTGTTTTTTGAACTTAAATGTGCTTACCTCTCAAGCCATGTGTCTCCCTTCTTTGCAGGATGAGTGAAATGGATGCCACTTCAAAAATATGTGGTCACATGACCAACTTCTTCTATGGTTTTCTAGATAACAGGGGTGGCACTACTTGCCCCTTGGCACAAATTACCCCACTCTCCCCTATGTGTGTATTCAAGGCAAGCCCATAGGGCAAGCCTAGGCCTATAATGTGTTAGCCTACTTAACAACGGTAAGAAGTAGCTGGGCCAGATATGACTATTAACAACCTATTGACATGTGAATCGCTGATTATGACAGAGGTACATTTAACTCTAAGCAATGAAATCTAAGACATCTGCTTAGTAGCGCTTCGTTTAGTTTTCACATTACGCTTTAAAACTAATGAAAACACCGCCGTCGAAGATTTCCGAGGAGCATTTGAATGCAGCAACACCTGCATGCTCATGACCTCACGGTCCTTACAAATGCTGTGTTTAGGAAGCATCGGGAAAGCAGTATTCTAAAAATAAAAATGTTTCTCATATCAGTCAAAGGCACTTTATATTGTATGTAAACACTGGAGAATATCTTGTATTTACTTTCCATAAACACAAGACCAATCAACCAGTTTATATCTATCTGTTGTCTGCTTCGTCATCGGTGTTGTGAAGTAAGATGACGAATTACGGACTACATTGAACGCACCTTCAAGAGCCGGAAACAAAACAACTGTGTCATGTGATTTCTGCTCGTGCCTCTTTCTAGTATGTAGCTGTAAGGTGTTAAAGCGATTTAAATACAGCTCCAAGAAGGTATGTGGAAACTTAAACTATTTTAATTTTGACTTTTCTGTTTTATTTATCATAAATGTAAAAGTCTGATGTTAGCACGAGAAGCTGGAAAGGTTGGTTGCTTTATTTAACGGAAGTAATTGATAGCTGGATACCGCCTGTTAGCTGATTAGCTATCAGGTTAGCATGCAGTTAAAAGTACCCACTGTCATATTAAAATACAGTTTAAGCTGCAGAGGATGTTCAACATTGCTTTAACTTTTTCTCCACAGTTGCCAAGCCGTCTAAATAAGACGAGAATAAAGTGGCCGCCATGGCTGATGTGAGTATGGCCTGCCTGCCTGTCTGTCTGTCACTCTTTAATCCACTCATACCAAAGTACTGTCCATTTTCTGACACATTGATGGATAACAAATATGTTGTGGCATCTTTATTAAACAAAGAGGTGTACATGATGAAGTGTGTTGTGTGAATAATTCGGCAAAATCCGGCTGAGGGAAAGCTGACAGGTTTAAAAACAAACCTGTCTACACACTGATGAAAAACCACCTGACTGTTACTCAACCATAACATACTGTCAGTGATATTTGACAGCTGTGAAAAACAGACGCTGAATGTCTTTGTTTTTTCCCAAAGTGACCCAATCTGTCGTACACATTTTGGAGACTCAACTCAACTCAACTTTATTTATATAGCACTTTAAACACAACATAGTTGATCCAAAGTGCTGAACATCGCAGATAGAAAGAAAACAAAGCATTAGAAAGTAAAAAGACAAGAACAACAACAATCAAAATGAAAGAACAAGAGAGAAATTAGGTACAGTATAACACAAGACTTACAGAGCTATGGATTTTGTGCTTGACGGGTTATTGAAAATTAAAGGAAATTGAGTATGAATATGTCTTAAGGCGAGTTTTAAAAACACCAATAGTGGGAGAGAGACGGATGTCTGGAGGCAAAGAGTTTCACAGTTTTGGTCCTGCAATAGAAAAAGCACGATCCCCATTGCACCGTGTCCTGGATCTCGACACTGACAGACATTTGTATTGAGGGAATTTCTGGTCTGAATCAAAATTGATCCGGACAATACCGTAAATGCATCCATGAACAGTATTTAAGGGTTAAGATGGTCGTTTACGACTTTGTCTGTGACACTCTTGTACAAATGTGTCCTATTTGGTTATTTCACTTATTCCTTCATATTTTCTTTTGCAGGATTTGAAGAGATACCTGTACAAGCAGCTGCAGAGGTGTGCATGATTGATTGCATATGGTTAACTGTCTTACATGTCACATGTCGTATGCTGATGAATCACTGGAAATATCTGCTGTCTCTTCTCAGTGTTGAAGGTCTTCATGCGATTGTAGTGACAGACAGAGATGGTGTCCCGGTTATTAAAGGTAAGAAACTACATCTGAATCCTTTCATCTTTGTTCATAGATAAGATTAAAACTACACTTCACATGAGCGCTGCATCAAATGGACACAGGGAATGATTGAGCAGTTATGCTGATAGCTATATGTTATTATTCAATAGTGGCCTTTGTGGTTAACGGGGCACTGGTTTGTAGAAGCAAATAAATGACATCATGAATAAATTGAAGAACACATTTTTTGAATGAATGATGAAGACAGCATGGAGAAGCAGCAGAAATTCACCGTCTGTTTGTCTGTGTACATTATTAACGTTGCTTCCGCTTCCTCACAGTCGCCAATGACAACGCCCCCGTCCACGCTCTGAGACCGGGCTTCTTGTCTACTTTTGCTTTGGCCACAGATCAGGGCAGCAAGCTGGGCCTCTCCAAGAACAAGAGCATCATCTGCTACTACAACACCTACCAGGTCTGACACCAGCTGCACTAGAATGATCCCACGTTAGCTTTTGTTAGGATGTCGTTACAACCACCTTCAAAATGCACCGAACAAAAACAAAGAACACAAAAAGCGGTTGTTCAAGCTTTAATCTTTACTCAGAAATATCTCTGATATCATTTAACATCTAAAAGCCATTTTCAGACTGCTTTTTTTTTTTTTTTTAAAGTGGCGTAACTAAGCTCAGCCGCCATCACGTCTGTACATTCATATTGATTTGGCGTAATATTGGTGTCCCAGTCTGTGAATTCACATTGTTTTTCCGCGTTGGGGAAGCACGGCACAGCGGGAGCTCCACATACACACAGTCAGACATGCACGCACACACAGCATAGCGCTTCCCCACTGGCTCTCCACATCTCTCCTCTGTAACGCCTCTGTTACTACCTCCAGAGACGGTACAGAGGGGCATCACTTCGCCCCCATATTACGCCTCTGCAACATTCAGACTGAAGGTGAAACCGTCACTGGGGGCTTAAATATCTCGGCTTCAAACTGCAGTCTGAAAAGGGCTTTAGACAACCCTGCACATCCGTGAAACATATGAGCAGTGAACATGGTCAGTAGCTGAATGTTTCCAATGATGTCACTGACGGTGGTCTGCTTTTCTTCCAACGTGTCTTTTGCTTCCTCTTGCTGAACAGATTGTGCAGTTTAACCGGTTACCTTTGGTCATCAGCTTCATTGCAAGCAGCAACGCCAACACAGGTAAAAATCTGATCCAGTGATTGTTCAAATCTGTTTACTTTAAGTCCTCTGTAACCACTGTGGTTTGTACGCTTCTCTCAAAGTCACACTCTTAAAGAAAAGGAAACACACAGAACAAACTGCTTTAATGGCTCATCAACACTCTGCAGTAAAAATCCTGACAGAGACTGAAAAAGGGCTAACCCAGAGATGTTTGCTGGATTTGAGATCCCATTTCTTGATGTCAGATTTTTTTTTCCATTATTTTTGAAAGCATTGGTTCTCAAACTGGTGTCCAGGCTCAGGAAACACCAGACCATCAGAGACTAGATAGATCATTTCAGTTTTTGTTTTTTAATACGATACAATGCGAAGCACAGACAAACTGTGTATAAACACTCCCTCTGGGTCGCTGTCAGACGAAGGGATTAACATCATGCTGAAGAAAAAGCCTTTGTTTACATTTTCCACAGCAGAGATTCACAGTGAGCGGTGTGTTTGACTGATACATGCAGACAGGAGGAGATCCTTCGTTTGAACCGTACATCGTTCATGGATCTGACCTGACAGCTTTACTGGTTTTATTTTTTGAGAATGTAATAAAACTTTGCCAATCATATTGCATTGACTCCAGGTTAGGCAGTGATACAGTAGGATGCACATAGTCAGTGATCCAAACACTACCTTTTGTAGAAGAACAAACGATGAAGCTGGACCAAAATATGCACGAGAATTGCCGAAGTGAACCTGCACCTCTCCAGAGTGGGATCAATATTTGTTTGTTTGTTGTCTGTGTACCTTCAGCTGGATGGATGTGAGTAAGTTTACCACAGCCAGTAAAGAGATGTGCAAGAAAAACTGGAGTCACTGTAACTGCTGCAGAGTGCAGATTAGATGTTTTATGCAGGCGGTCTAATCTAAAAGAGATCACATTGTTCACGTTTTGTTTGTCGAGCAGTGAAGTCACCGCAGGTCTCTCTGTGTGTCTCTTCAGGCCTCATCATGAGTCTGGAGAAGGAGCTGGCTCCACTAATAGAGGAGCTGAGGCAGGTGGTGGAGGTGACATAAAGTCTGACCGACCCTGATCACGATCCACAACAGAAACATCCGGATCACACCCAGCTCCCTTAATCTGTCTGTCTCTGACGGTGCATTCAAGTCACGTGGGGAAACCTGTCTGCAACTCCTAAGTAATGGATATCGTTTGAACTTTACACATCATGATTGAATCTTCCGGTATTCTTTTTTTCTTTCTGTTTTTCCTTCTGTTGACTTTCTTTTCGGCTCATTTCTGTGGAGTGTTAGCTCTCTTCATCAGCATTTCCACGGCTGAGACAGTGTTTGTGTCCAATCAAATGTCCACAAGTCTGAATAAATGTATCATTTTTAGCACCTAACGCCGTTTCCCCCCTTTTTTATACTGTTTATCTTTGATAGTGAAGTTTAACAGTGTCGGTCAATTTCTTGAGACTGATTTTTAGCAATCAAAAAAGCAGACATACAGGTTAGACAAGTTAACTAACAATAACAGGTGGAGAAGTGAAAGTGAGGACAGTCTAGTGCAGGCAAATTAAACCTGTTTTCAAGAAGGGGCCAGATTCAAAAAGAAGAAGCCTTTTACATGAGGCGGTTCATTACAGCACTGTAACAAAGTTCAGTGGTCATTGCGCCTTACTGGTACTGGTGTTGGCGTTGGGTAAGAGCTAGAGCAGTGGTTCCAACCTTCGCAGCTCGTGACCCCACTTTGACCTCAGCTACATGCCTGCATTTATGCTCGTCATAATTATATTTCCAAGTTAACTTTCCACACGTTGTATTAAGACTCAGACAGAGATAGAAAAGACAACATGTGCTTTAATCCCAGAGTATACCTGCCTCTAACTGGCCTTGCGTATCCCGCGGTGTTTTGGAGCGTCTGCTAGATGCAATAAGCATATAACCACTAGGAGCAGTGTAGAGTGTTATGGGGATGAGACCAGAAACGACAACTTCGGAGACACTAGAGAGCTGCTACAACAATCAGGGAAAAGTTAATAGATCGAGTTCGCAACTATGATGTGTTATAGCCGTTGCATAGCAACAAATATGCGTGCCAAACAGAGGAAACAAATGACATATTTAAATATAGCTGGCAACTGATCATATCTACTTCAGTGTTTTACGGCGCCTGATTAATGTGGTGCTCCCTCTAGAGGAATCCTCCAGTAACACACTGCACAAAGGCAAGTATGTGACATTTACGTTCACGACTCAGCAGGTTGTCCACGTATACGCAAAAGCAAGTATATTTGAGCCCTTAGTGACATCAGCTTATAAGATTTCTAGTTTGACACATTCAGTGATCTGCAGCTGGAGATACCCAAAAAGTAAAAAACAAAATCCAGAAACAAATGAATATTTTTCTGTTTGAATCAAATTTACTAAAAAACCACAGTGATCAGCGGTATGAGACTCTTCAGATGTAAGCGTCTTTGTACTAAATAGATTCATTTTTATTTGACATGGACATCACAATCACATTGGACGCACCAGATGCATTGATCGAGTGTGTTAGCACACATGCTAATTCTCCACACTTGTCCACAGGGGGGCTTTTGAGGAATATGTTAAAAAGCAAAGTGGATCCATGTCCCAGCTGTCAGCCTCTGGTCAGCACACTCAGAGAAATGTGTCCCCGTATTATTCCTGCTCGAGTTCACTCTTCAGCTCTGAACGCTGCTGTCCATGACTGTTCGTCCAGCCGCTGTGACATCTAGGAAAAAGGCGGGGCTTGTTTACATCGCCAGCAGTCATCGGCCTTTCCTGATCTGTGACTGGAAACAAAGAGAGAGTAACTGAGAACATAATCACAGTGAGATCAACGTTTTATTAGAAGTGTGTCAGTTCTTTCTCTCTACATAAAGATGTAGAATCTGTATATGGGATCTGGGAAGTTTTCTGGTTTTTTGTCAGAGCGTAATATTAGCCAAGCCTGATGACAGTTTACTCCCTTTCAATGTTCTTTATTGCTAAAATAAAAATCCTCCCTCAGACGCTGGTAGAGATGTGTTGCACTGTCGGGTTTACTGACTCGCCAAGTGTTGAAACAATAAACTTCCCCTCAACCTGCAGTGTCTTCTTCCTCTGCTGGTGATTTCCTCCGTTTACGGGAACGCTTGAGCAGAATACTCTCGGTTGTGTTTATTAATCTTCAAAGTGGAGACCCTCCAGCAGTTTGGGTTACTGGTTTACATGTCCATCCTTTTGTCAGCACACGTGTTCATCAGCTAACTCACCAGTTTCCACCACAGGATCTTGAGCCACTCGTCTGCTTCCACCCCCGTCTTTGCACAGAGATAATACGTCCTCTCAGGAAACACCAGACTGTGAGCGCAGAGAGATATGGAGAGTTACAGGAAGGAAGAAGGATCTGTGCATCATTACACATGAAAGTTGTGACAGTGTAAACTCTAACCAACAACAACCCAAACATTCGATCGCTAAGCAGTGGCTCTGTAGTGGCAGTAGTGGTTGTCTTTTAATTGGAAGGCAGCTTGATTCCCACTCGTAGCCACGTATCAGAGTGCCCTTGGGCAAGACGTTGACCCCAAATTGCTCCAGGTGGAAAAACAGATGTGAATGTGACATGCAGGGATCTTAGTGGTCAAAAGACGCTACATACTGTAGGTACATTTAATAAAAGTCAGCCTGAACATGGGTCCATTCTCACTTAATTTTTTCCCTCAGTAAACATTTTCCTAACAAGTAGATAGTCTCAGTCTCTAGCTTCAAGTCTTCCTGATGATTTTTATTTTGCTAATTACATATAATAATAAAACAAGGAGGACTTTAGGTTGCGGCTTCCTGTTGACATGTTGCCAGAATAGATATTAGCAATGTGTTTCCTCCTTGTCCTTCAAATGCAGTCGCTTAAAAAAACAAAGATGCCAAACTCAGTGCTCAGTTCAGTCGTCCAAATTTTTAATTTTGGTCACTTAACCTGACCATTCAGAAGAAAGTCAACCAGAGCCATAAACTCTTTGTTTAAACAGAATATTAAGAGAATAGAAACTAGTTTTGATGTCTAATTTCATGATTCATTCATGACATTTATTCATCTGACATTGACTCCAGGAGAAATAAAACAGCTCAACCTACAAAATCATTCTAATTAAAAAGAATAATGGAGAAAGAGAAGGAAGAGATTGAATATCAAATGCCTCTCTTCCTGTTTGTCCTGATAAACCACTGTGCTTTCTTTTTGACACGGTGTAAAAGGTTAAAGGTTTGTCAGTGGTTGTAACCTCATATTTTCAGCCTCTGCTTCTTTGCTGCTCAGCGTAAATTTGCCTAACCTCCTGTTTCCTCCGGTTGTTTAACCGTTCTGACTTCTCCTTTTCAAAAATCACAAATGTCACATTTTGCTGCCACGAGAAAGTACAGCAGCAACAACAACACCCACTGGGCGTCTGACTGCGGTGTTGTGAAAGATCTGACACAGATTGGACTTTTCCTGTTGTCTGAAACATATTTTATAAATCAGCTTCTTATTACTCATGTCAATTATATCCTTATAATATCATTTTTTACATTTTACATTTCTTTTTCAGGTGATTGTGTTCCCATAGTTCTTTATTTCTAACATGTAAGAGAGTGATTTGGTTTATAATCAATCAATCTGTTGGTTATTGTGAAGAAGAATCACCCTCACGGAAATTATAAAGTGTCAGATACCAGAAAAAGGTTCAAAACAATGGTCTAAAAGCATTAATATACTATCATAGATGACAAGACACAAAGCCAATATGGAAGTGGAATCTAATTACTTTAGTTCCTTTTTGACTGATAACATTTACTCAATTTCTTTGAAAGATACGCTCCTTTATGTGTTCTGAAATTATAAAATTTCTGCTCTACATAATAATAATTATCTACAAGTAATATTGAACCCTTTCCTTTAAAAACTGATGTCACTGGGTTTAGCTCTTGACATAATCCTGTTTAGATTGACCTTGATTAAAAGCCACAGTTGCAAGAGCATAACAAACATTTATACATTTTGGAACCCGACATTTACTAAATCTGTCCCACTTACATTAAAAAAAACAACACGACAATATTGCATGGTTGTTACAAAGAAGATCATCTTAGCTCTCTGGAAGTATGGAGATATATACCTTCTTTTTGTGGTTGTGTTTTTTAAACCTGGCTACAAGAAACGACCAATCTGAGTAAAATTGGAAAATGTACTTTGAGCAAATATTTTGTGGATTGTTGAGAAGTATTTTATCTAGATTCATGATGACCTGTAACAGGTTATTTTGTTTTCAGTGAAGTGAGAGGAAAAAACATGTATGCTCTATTCACATCACACTACACCTGTGTTCATCTTATATTAAAGGTATATGACGGGGCGGGTACAGTCATCCTTGATGTGATCAGCTCATACGGCTTTTGTATAAGGATGAAACAAACGTGCAATATGGTTTTATTTTCCACATTCCTTTATGTAAATAAGTAATATGATCCCCTCTTAGTACTGATCGCTGAGACAGTTTCTAGCCTTTTGCGAAATACTGGAGTCCCACAGGGCTGTGTACTCGGCCCTATACTGTTCACTGAGTACACCCACAAATTAAACATCTGATACGGAGCTAACACTTCCATCATCAGGTGCATTAAATCAACAATGTTGAAGAGTAATGAACAGAGACAAACTTAATGCTAATTGCTAACAATACCAGGAAGCTGATACCTTATTTTAGGGAATTTGTTTGTGGAACTGAGGTGGAGCAAGGGAGCCTTCCTGACATGCAAATGTTCTTTTGACAATTTCTAACAACTGACTGCTTCAACTCGAGCATTTTGCACGTTTGTAACCCGACTTCAAGCAAATGATTTCTAATAACCACAAACATGCTGTCCCACACTCACCAGAAACAGTTGACTCTGTCCTGAGAGTAGTCAAACTGGGCTGCAGAGCAGGCTCTTATGTCCAGAGTCCGGATGGGCTCCTCACACTGAAACGGAAACACTCTTCATCTTACAGAGGAACAGCTCAGAGCCTCTTATTATTTGTTTGCTGTGACTAGAAGTAGCTGAAAGTTATTACGACTGCTCGATTTGTGTAGTTTAAATCAAAAAAGGCAAAAAAGTGAAGTCCTAAAAAAGCACAAGAAGCACACAAGCTGAACGCACACTCACCATTTTGTCTTTAAAGTACTTCAGATCATATCTGTTTAGAGTGAACCACCTCTGCTTCCAGTTCTGCATAAAGAAAGGTTTAAAGTGCAGGTATTTTAAATGTCGTCTCAGAGTTCAAACACTAAAACGCACAAGTCATAAAAAGATAATATTTGAATTTACAACCACATGTGAACAACTGAAAATGGGATTTCCTGATAACAGCTGATTTGTGTTCAGACACGGGGAGGTGTAACTCCCTTCTTACCTTCACTAACGCTCCCTGTTTCACCAGATAGCCTTCCTTTGTGCCCAGCTGGAAACAAAAAGGGTTTGTGTCAGGAAAATAATTATACATTTATTTATTATTTACTTTCAGTAACAATTTAGATGAGATTTTAACTTTGGTCATCTTCAGAAGTTGCTTCAACAAACCAAGATGCTGATGGTCAAAGAACTAGAATCAAGGCTTCAAAACGTAATCATAGCTACTAAGTTTTTCTCACACGGTGAGTGTGTTTAGCTGACAGTTAAATACTTCAGTTAGCATACTGTTTTCATATCTGTCAGAAATAGTAGTCAAAATAAAAAAATCCCCCTATTGTAATATTACAAAGGGATTTTTTAAGTTTGACTTGTAAACAAAGGTGAGTATTTTAGCATGAGCTGCTAATGGGTGTAATCAGGAGGGGGCCATACCGATGGTGCGTTCGGCACCAGGTCGTTCTCTGTTCGTCCCGTCTGTATCGCTGTGTGAACTCGCACAGACTCGTAGATGGACGGCTCCTCCACACGCCAAGGGTACGGACACTTCAGCACGATGAGGGTTCCTGGTTCACAGAAACAATGGATTAAAACGTAGAGAAATAATATATAACAAGCTACAACATTTTCCTCTTGTTAAATACAGTAGTGTAAAGTTTATCATAAGCAGCTGGGGAGTGTTGTCATCCTTTATATATACTGTATATATTTAAAAAAAGTGTCACAATGCATCACTGTGAAATCAAAAGGTGCAAACAAGTTAAGGTGTTGTGTTTTTTTTTTTATAGCAAACCTGTCATATCTCATTTTAACAGCCGGCCACAACACTGCAATGTGGTTTGTTATTTTTTAACCTGCAAACATGAATTTACAGCTTGTCTCAGAGGAAAAAGATGAATTCATCTCTGAGAAAATGTAATTATTTGTTCAGTGAAAAGGACATCTAGAGTTGGTGTTTTTTTGTCAATCCGAAACAGTAATAAGTATTCTGTAAATTTGATACTGTCTATGGTTAATCGGAAATGTTCAGAATTCCTCAGAGGATATTGTAATACATCTAAAAATAAAACTGACAGTTTCCAGCATTTTGGTAAACACTGGAGTCCCACAGGGCTGTGTACTCGGCCCCATATTGTTCACCCAAAAATTGAACATTTGATACGGAGCTAACACTTCCATCGTCAGGTGCATCACAAACAGAGATTAGAATTTATAAGGAGATTAAATCAACAATGTTGAATGTAGAGCAATGAACAGAGACAAACTCAATGCAAACTGCCAACAAAACCATGCAAGGAGCTGATGTTTTATTTTAGGGAAATTATTTGTTGAACTGAGGTGGAGCCGGTGAGACATCCTGACATACACATTTTCAGTTTGTAACCCGACTTCTGCTGAACCAAATGGCTTCTCATAACCACAAAAAAACACTAAAATTAGTATTTGCCTACACATCAGAAGCATTCAACCAAAAGAGAGCTGAAAGAACTATAGTGTTTTAATGTATGAGCCTTTTGACATGCAGTAAGCTCAGTAATGGATCTCTGTTGTGTGTACCTGCGTTACTGCCCAGCAAAGGCTGGTTTGCGAAGTGGTTGACGAAGTCCTGAAGTGTCGCAAACTTGTTGAACCCAAACACATAGCTGCTGTCTCTACGTGTCACGTGAAAATGCTTCACAGAGTCTTTGGCCCTGTGTGATAAAAGACCAATTAACAAGATTAACGTTGCACTCTCAAAGTCATTCATATAAAAAAACATCTTTCTTTTTCTTCTAATGGTGCATTTAAGTGTACAATGTGAGTTGAATGACATATGAAGATTGCTACCTGAGCATTAAAAGTGTATTGTTACTGGCAGACTGACCTCACAGAGAGGGCAAAGCAGCTCGGACCCTCATTACTGTTTCTGAGGAGATAACTTCCATCAGTCCCGTTGGACAAGAGGAGGGCTTCAGCGGCGTGACGGGAAAGGTCATTGTGGTACCACCTTCGACAAAGTGAATGAGATCTATGTCAGTTCATTGCAGTATTGAGATTAAATCTTCATGGATTAAAACCGTGAAAATGAAGGGATTTAACTGAACCGCCAAATATGTTGGAATAAAACTACGAACAACACCATTGACATAACATCATGGTACAATAGCTCTTACTATTGACTAAAGAAGCCTTTGATTTCGATTCATTTCGCAGTCTGTATAAAGGAAAGTTTAAAAAAAAGGGGAACAAAGCTCAGACTGAAAGAAAGATGCTATAAAGGAAACTAGTAAAGGGAAGTGAAAATCTGTTATTTGCATTTAGACAGCTGAGAACGTGCTTTAAAAAAACACATTGAAATACTTTTAGGGGCGGAAAATTAGACAGACAAATTATTCCAAAAGGTTGAATTCATAGTTGAGCTTTTGCAAAGAATAGGTGGCATTAGATTTGGGTTATTGAGTGGAGTATTAACAATAGGTTATGAATCTTGTATTTTACCCTCAGGACTATTTGCATATGAGATTTGAGCAGCGAGACACTTCACCTCTCCAGTAAAACAAACACTTTCGACGATAAGGAACTTGGTAGTTTATTATTACTGGTTGTGAAGTGGGTCAGTGACATAACATGATACCGCTCTTAAACAACAGTGTTATATGTATTAAAAGTGCAAGATGTAAGAAGTAGGCTACATGCATTTGTAATACCAGGGAATTCAACAATACTATTTATGTTAGGGAATGAAATAATGCCGATTTCGCTCAGACAGTCTGCAGCTTTCTTATTACTCGCATCAAATGATTCTGTATGTTTGGGATAAGCTTTAGGCGAAAGTCAACTTTTTATTGCGATTTAAAGCAGCAGAGTCTGGTAGATACACTGGAGCTGGTTCTCTTTTCATCATATTGTTTACAGCAGGTGCAAAACAGAGGAGAGGAGACACTTACATGAATCCTAATAATCAATACGGACTTACCCCAGAGTCTCTAACTCGTCGCTCATGTCTTCTGTGGAAACATCGCAGTAGAAACTCATCTCTGCAGAAGCAGCAGAAGTTCCGACGATCTTTAGAGAGGTCGACAGAGAGA
The DNA here is from genome assembly GCA_020745685.1 of Tautogolabrus adspersus. Taxonomy (NCBI): domain Eukaryota; kingdom Metazoa; phylum Chordata; class Actinopteri; order Labriformes; family Labridae; genus Tautogolabrus; species Tautogolabrus adspersus. The sequence continues at coordinate 3,742,011 of CM036552.1, read as the reverse complement.
AAGAAGTGAGAGCTGCCAGTCTGAGTCAGACACACCCAAGAGGAAGTAAGGGAGACCAGGGGCAACAGAAAAAGGAAAAGGGCTTGTGAGACTCCTCCACCTACATTTTTATTTAATTTGATCTTTTGCACTCTGATCTTATGAAACCAAACCAATCACCAAAAGTTCTGATCATGATGTCAGAACTTTATAGTGTCTCAAAGTCCCTATGAAATGAAAAAGTGTTCCTGTGTTAAATATTCATTTATCTGAATAATTATCTGAGTATTTTCGCATCATAATAATTGTATTTTCTCTTCCTGTAAAACATTTCAAATGTCTGAAGACTCATCCTGCACTAAGTGGCAATTAGGTCTTCTCATTTTTGACCAATCATAAAGCTTGGTCAAAGCCAACGATCCAATTGAATTCATCCCAATATGTCCTGCTTTCTGTCTTGTGATTGGTTTAAGTTGACACACCGGAAGTTCCATGGGGACTCTTGCTGCATTCATGTGCTGCTCGGTTGGTGCAAGTTTCCGAGTTGGGAAGTCGTTCTTCCGACTTCAGTGTGTTCACGTGATTTCACACTAATTTTCTTTACCCTTGGATATTTGGATGAGACGACTTAAAGACAATTTAAAGAACTTTGACTGAGACTGAACCTTCATTTTAAGACTAATTTGAGAGCTCACTGTAGTCTCTTTTTGCTTTCAGCTAAGATCTTGGAATGAGACTCACTGTTTGTGTCTCAAGATTGTCTTTGAGACCAATGAGAAAATGGCCACAATTAAATACATAATGCTCATTTTTGTGATCTATTTACATAAATGGTAAATGGACTTGAGCTTGTATATTTATTCTCTAGTCTTCTGACTACTCAAAGCCACAGGTCACACCCACACATTCACACACTGATAACGTTGCTATGTAAAGTGACCTTCAGTATTAACTAATCACATTCACTCACAATTACACTCCGCCGACAGAGCAACTTAAGTGTCTTGCCCTGGGACACATCGAACATGTGGCTGCAGGAGCTGGGTATCGAACCCCCAACCTTCTGGTTAAGGGAGGACAGACTCTACCACTGAGCCACAGCCACCCCCTAGATGAGACATGAATAACATCTTCTGTCCACATGGATGATGAGCTGGGAAGGGAGGGGGACACTTTTTCCATTTTATTGTGAACAGACTTGAAGAATGTAAGTTTGAAGTTTCACAGTTTCAAACAAAGCTTCCTCCCTTTGCTGGAGCAAGCGAAGGCAATCACTTATTAACACTGTGGTGCAGTTACCACCAACTCTCAGCAGATGGTCTTCACTCCCCTCAGAGCGTAGCTGTTAGCGTTTGTAAATTTGACCTGTTTGTGCACTGAGTCTGATTTGAGAGAGGTGACAACATCATCTGAACGTTACTTTTCCATGGCTGGGTAGGTAAACTGGATAAACTGTGAGAACAATGAAACAATCGATAGACAGGATATGAAACAGACGAGAAAAGAAGGAGAGAATAATTGACGAGATCATTGTTCAGTGTATTATACTGAGCACAGACAACAACAAGATTCAAACAGTCTGTTTATTGCTTTGTCTTCAATTGTACAAAGAAACAGAAGTTTTCATCATACAACAAAAAATACAGAAATTATTGAATATAAAAATCCTCTCAGTGACTGCACTTTGGTTTTTAAGGCCTGTCCTGACAGTTACCATCTGGAGTATTGCATTAAGGCTTCAGGAGAATCTTCATGTGTGCATTAAAGAGGCGAACATTACAGACAGCCTCTGATGTCACATCCTTCCTGTACAGATGTAAACAGCCTTTTTAAAATGTCGATTACAGCAAATAAATAAAACAGATGAAATTGGAGTCAGTATGACTCAGCGATAAATCGTTCGTCTACCAGCACCTGACGTAGTCTGAGCAAACAGCTGATCAGGTAAACAAAAACAGGCCGCTGGTAGCAACACCTGTGTTTCTGTTCTGTCTTCATACACTGTCCTCAGCTCAGAGGACTGTAAACACATCCGACCCACAGAGCACACTGAGCATCATCACACATTAAAAACATGTCAGGGTTAAAAGCTTTAAAGCACATTCAGCTCATAAACAGTGGAAACGTTCACTGTGGTTACCTGGAGCTATGAGACCAGGATCCTGACTCAGCAGAGCTACAGGTACTGCTGTGACTCTTCATAAATATTCAGATTATTGCTTACTGTTCATGTACAAACGAGCGTTAAAGGACTTCTTTGTGTTGGAAGAAAAAGCTCTCACTGCTTCATAGAAATCTGTTTGGCTTTATCCACACTGTAAGCTCTTTTTTTTTGCATTTAGTCGAGCAACATTTTTAAAATTTGCCAATTTCCACATACTCAGTGCGCCGCTGCTGGTAAAAGAAGAAACATTATTTGAAGCTTTAACGCTCAATTTAAATTCAGAGGCAAGATTGAGTGATCTGTCCATCACTATATTACACCTGTGGTATTCTGATAATAAACTAATGAGACTTTTAGAGTATTTTATTGCACATGCAGGACATACTTTGCATTTAGCAAAAAGAAAACGGTGATAATGAGGGAGCAGAAGAACCAAAGTTCTGATTTTGGCTGTTACCTTTTTAGTGCCTTTCCAATAAACACCTCTGTGCCTTTGAAAACTTCATGTAACAGTCATATCTGAGAATTAAATTCAGTCACTTTAACCTACAGTGTGGATGAAGCTTTGATTGTAGATCAACAGATTTCATTCTACATCGAGTCTTGTTGGTTCACAATGTTCACGAAAGAACAAACTGAAGGCCGGTAGACGCCGGTCTCTTTCATTCATGCAACAAGCTGAAAAAGCTGATGATTTTATAACCCCTGTCACAACAGTTTGTCTCTGAATAATGTCAATGATGGTTGTGTTTGACAGCTACTGTTCCCATACAGGCTGAGTGAGGTATTTCAACAGATCTCATTAAAGTAGATCAGACTCACACAGAGTTCTTGTAGTAAAACGATCAGTGCTTCAGCAGAGGAAATAAATATCACATCATACAATGACGTGACCAGCAGGGCCGCAGCTCTGCCCCTGTTTGTGAGTCAGTGTGTGTGCGTGCGTGTGTGTGTGTGTTAGTGGAGGTCAGGAAACAACCGAGGCTGTGTTTGGCTCCAGGTCGGGGTTATCCACACATACTGGCACTCTTTTGGCCGGGGAGTGTTTCATGTTCCACCGCTGCATACTCCTGCGGTACTTCTCTGAATCCACTTTGTCCGTCTGAGCGGCAGAGGAGTGGAAGGTGTTGTGTAGAGCTCGAAACAACAGCCTGCAGAGGAGATCACGCACGACACAGAGTCAGAAACAAGTTCACAGATCAGCGAATAGTTGACTTGATTTTTCATTTAAGGAATGCAACTTAGACGTCACTCGCATGTGTGTGTGTGTGTGTGTTTGTGTGTGTTCACCTGGGTAACAGAGCCGTCACAGTAGTGAGAGCACACACGATGTAGAAATGAGGCTGGGACATCTGGAGTGTCTCCACCCCCAGAGGGTTGGTGGGGGGGCTGCAGGTCACACAGATCAAACTGAAGAACAGCACGAAGCCAAAGTAGAACACAGCACTGAACACCAACACCAGCACGTGGATCCACGTCTGCAAGACAGCACGGAGGGATAAGACCGCACGTCAAACTGCACAACAAAGGAGCTGCAATCCAGTTTAAAAAAAACAGTGATTTTTAATAGCTGTGTGTCTGACCAGAGTGTGACTCTCGATGACTTGGTGCAGGAGGATGATGAGGAGCGCCGAGGCATTGATCGGAGAACCTAAGGCCAGATCCCCCCACGTCTGATCCTTCAAAGGCCTGAGTAAAAGAATTTCACAGGAAGCTAAATTGAAGACGCATAAAGTGAAACAAAACAGAATAAAAACAGAAATTAAATAACTGCGGATAGAAACTCCTTAACGCAGTGTACTCACAAAATAAGGCACGAAGAAGCAGACGAGGCTTTGATAAAAAGCATCCAGGACTGTGATCCAGAACATGGAGGGAACATAAACCTGCAGGTGGACAGGATTCATCCGTTAGTCTTTCTAAACAAGCTGTCATCAGGCACGACAGCACAAAGACTTAGAGTTAATAGACTGTGTTCATCTCCTAGTTTCCCTCAATCTTTCCTCCTCCCTGAGCCACTTCAGTGTCATTCCTGCCTCTCAGTCACCAACAAATTGATATCAGTTAATCTGCATGAAAGTGAAAGTGAGCTGGAGCTGCATCTGATTGGACAAATGGTGTAAATGCAAGAACCATGTATCCAGGGTTCTGACTACTCAAAGCGCTTTTACACTGCTGGTCAGCTGGGGATTGGACTTTCTGCTTAAGAGACGACCGACTACCACTCGTCACAGCCATTTTAAAAATGTTTCCTCTTATTCATTGCATTTCAGTCTTTTGCCATTGTGTTTATTACTCACATGTTCACATCAGCATGATGATGAAAAATAAGATTCGTACGAGACATCGCTCTCACATCTACTGATCTAACCTTGGGCCTGTACTACAGAGCGGGACTAGTGTTGATCGAGGTAACTTCAGGGTTAACTCTGAGTTTACCAGACTGTGACGGTGGTTTTACATCCTGTCAGGGTAGATTGCCATGTTGAACACCTAACCTGCTCTGAAGCAGGTTTTGATCAGGATAAGAGATCATCCTGTATGAAACTCTGCCTACTGACCAATCAGGTCGCTTGAGAGGGGGAGGAGGGACTAAAATCTTGTTTTTCCTGTATGATTTTTTACAATAAATACAATATAATAAAGACTGATAGAAGCCCTTCATAGACTTTAAAGTAATTGCACTGCTTAAAGTATGTTTACATTTTCATTTTTGTTGTCTCCATATGACTCTGATACCGTCAGAGCTGCAGCCAGGATTAAACGTCAAGAAAGCCCAAACATCTGAGCAGCAGATTCATTTCATAAACAGAAGTTAAATAAGTCATATCCATCATCAGTCTTATTTTGTGCAATCATGCATTCTGTGACTCTTTCTCGACTGTTTCTGTCTGCATTGTTGTAAATACAGTTGTAGTGATTTTAGTCTGGATTGCTTTTAACTTCTTCTGGATTTTGGTCCTCATATCACAGTTTGCTCAGAGTTTGTGAAACACGTCTATCTACTGACGGCCACGTGTGAGCTGTTGTGAGTGAATGTTCTTATCAAGGTAACTCCGCCCCTTTTCATATGAATGCACTCGTAAAAACCCTGTTTGTACTTAAGAGCTGATAAGCAGCTTCCTGTTAGCGCTCAGTGCTATCTCTTATGATGGGGTTAATGAAGGCAGATCACAGAATGATAACCTGGACATGTTCAACCTGTTTTGTTTAGTCCAGGCTCCAGCTTTACGCACAACGCCGCTTGTTTTTGTCCAGTACAGTTCATTTACGACAACCCAGCAACAGCAGCAGCAGCCGTTTTAAACAGCAGATTTGTGTGTGTGTTGTGTGTGTGCGGTAACCTTGGAGGATTGTGTGTCCTGGTAGAGCTCGGGCAGCTCCGTCAGAGTGTCAGCAGGTGTGTCTCTGTCCAGGACGCCGTAGATAATGGGAGGAACAGAGGTGAAGAGCAAGTTGAAGAAGATGAGCACCCACGAGTTTGTCATGACGCTCCCAGAGAACCCACAGAAGAATTGATACCAGAACAGCAGGTTCACGTACATCTGCAACCACAGACACACACACCCACACATACCCACACAGACACATGCGTTTGCTCCGTCAACTTGGTCTGAGTTGCTGAGTCACCTTGAACTAGAGCATTTAGTCGGCTTGGAAGATTTAAAAAACCAGGATAAAGCTCATTTGATGTCTGAATGCATGTTTCTCTGCTGAGCGCTTCTGATGTGTTGATTTTCTGTCTTTTGCACTCCAATTAAATATCAGACCAGCTCTTAAAGAGACATTTTCTCACCACATTCTTGTAGATGAAGTACAGGATCATGTTTGCCAGACGAGAGTAACACCAGCGGCCGTGGACCAGCAGCAGCTTACTGAGGTGTTTGAATCTGGAGATGGCGAAGTCGCTGGACATCACAGCCTGAGGGGCGATGAACAGAAGCAGCCATTTTTAACAACGAGGAGAAATGTTTTAGAAATGTGTCAGGGGAAAAGTGTTCTGCCAGGGTGAATATAGTTTCCATTACCTGCATCCCCTCCTGACCAGATATCCCGATGCCCACGTCAGCCACCTGAATCATGCTCACATCATTCGCTCCATCACCTGCAGGAACAAAAACCAAAACAGCATTTTTAATTGTCCTCCATGTTTAGGTAGCACATAGCATGTAACACATATTCCTACATGTTGTGTGTAACAATCATGAATGTGCATGAACATGAACTAAATATCTGTAACACCCCAGAAGACATTTGAACCACAGTCATGTTTTATAGTGCACAGATGTGCACATGATTCTGTGCAAAGTGCAAAGGTGTTTTGATGGAGCACCTTCAAATGCTTCATGTCTTTAAAATCATTTAGAAATCAAAACCAAGTTTATAAAGATTTGCTATATTTCTCATAGTCCGTATTAAAAAGTTCTGAGTCCTCACCCACGGCCAGGGTCATGACGCCCAGCTGGTCGCGGACTAGCTGGACCACCTGGCTCTTCTGCAGCGGCGTGGACCTGCAGCAGATCACCGCCTTACACCTGCAGCTCAGTTCCATGAAGTCGCTCTTCAGCTCCTCCTGCAGGGCCCAGTCCAGCGTGCGGCCGTCTGTAACCAGGACGAAACCTGTCCCACTGTCCGAGGATGATCTCCCATGATTCCCTGCTTCTGTCGCTTCAGCCCAGCCGACTTCACCGCGCAGCACTTCCAGTCTGAGCTCCTGTAGTAGAGCTGCACACGCATCCTGACGGAGAAGAAATCCACGAATACGGTTAAGCAGCAGGGACTGAAGTCAGTTGTATTGGAGAGGTGTTCTGTGCAGCGATTTTGGAAAAATAAATCTGGATGATGTGCTGTTTCACATAAGAAAAGTTAAAGAAAAGGTCGATCACTGTAGTGATTCTGTGATGTCATCAGAGACTTAGAATAACTTAATTTGGGTACATTTGAAAAGCCATTACAGCAGGTTTCTGCTGAAGAACTCTATTGAAGCTGCTCCAAAACTTTTAGTATCTTGAACTCAAAATATATAAGAATGAACTCTTAAAATGAACCAGGAGGTTGCTTATAGAAATTCTGATACAAACCCAGCAGGAGAACAGTTTTACAGAGAACAGTTATTTTGCATTGTTTTGGCCTCTCACTTCTTTGCAACATACACGACTAATAATGCTTAAAAAATCTTTTTAATGTCTGATCAGAAAAGTTTCAAAATCCAGCTTGGTAATTAATGGGGCAAATTCACTTTGAATGGATTGCAGCTGCTAATAACACCATCAATAGCACATATACTCATATGACACTGCTCTATCTCAGAGTCAGATTCACAAGCATGGAGTGCTAATGCTAAGTGCAGTTGAAAAATGTGTTGAAAAATGAAGCTGATGCAGAAGTGCAAAATCCTGCAGTTAGTCGAGTGTCTGCTTGAGAAGTCACATACACACCCATTCAAAAACGCTGGATTTGTTGTCATGATCTCTGTAAAGTTTGAGTGTGACATCCCTTTAAAGTACTGCGGCGCAGTTACCACCAACTCTCAGCAGACAAAAACATTTCTCTCTAACTGCATGTGGCTGTTAGCGCCGGTGTTAGTGAATTCAAAGTTTTTTTGCAGTGAGGCTCATTTGTTGAGAAACTGAAGCTAATAGGTGCCATTTGCTCTGCAGCCCAGTGAGAAGTGCATTTAACCCTTGGGTGTGCTTTGTGAATTAGAAAGTGTCACACACAGGTCAAGCAGGTGCAAAAGACATGCACCTGCATTACTGCGATGAGTGCAGTGATGAAAAAATGAAAAATCTGCATAATCAAGCTGAGATAAGCTCAAAAACAGGTCCACAGACCTTGCTTCCGCAGCTGGCCGTCAGCAGCTGGTCGTTGGGACGGAGGAGTTTGCAGGCGTAGGCGATGTTGATGGCTGTCTCCTTCTTGTCCCCTGTGAGGACCCAGACTTTGATCCCCGCCCTCTGAAGAGCTTCAATGGTCTCTGGGACCTCCTCCTGCAGTCGGTCCAGAATCCCTGTGGTACCTTAAACACACACATAAAGAGACACACGTTAACAAGCGCTGTGATACAGGGGTGGTTTGTGTGTGAGCGTTCTCTTTACCCAGCAGCGTGAGGTCGGTCTCCAGCCTCTGAGCCGACTCCAGCAGCAGCTCCTCTCTGTTCTCGATGCTGCTCTCTGCCAGCAGCTGTCTCTTCAGCCACACCTCGTACTCCTCCTCCTCCAGAACCTGATACACGAAAACAAAACACATTACACATCACGCCAATCAAAGCTCACACTATGCATTGTTTCTCCTAGGTTTTTCTTCTAGGGGCGGTGGCTGGAAACTTCTTCAGGTGAGAAGTTTAGCTAAAATTCATATCCTGGCGCTGCGTCTGAGACAAACCTTAAAGTACATGTGCCAGTCACTATGATTATGTCAAAGACGGCAAATCGCCTTCTGCAGGAACACACGAGCAGAGCAGAGACATTGCTCAGGACAGAGAAAGGCTTCAAAAATGTTCATCCAAGTACACAAGTACTTTGTGCCCTTCTTTTCCAGTGGCTTGAGGTTGCGTTGGGGTGGCGGATCGGCCTCTCAAAATGAATTGTAAGAGAAACACTGCTATGTCTACATTAGTAAGAAAAGCAGGGGCATCTCCATGAAGAAAGTCTAAATGGGTAAAATGAGCATGACCTTCTTAGCGATGCAGAGCGTGCGCAGGCCGTCTCTGGCGTAGCTGTCTAAATGTTTTTGGGTTTGTTCTCTGATGTGACTGTAGATTTCCTGAGCCTGCTCTGCACCTGAACACGACAATAACACAAAGAAGTTTGATTACGATATGTCCATAGGATTAAAAATAAAACTTCAGTCAAGGCTATAACATTCTCTTTAGTAGATTACCTCTAGGCATCTCCGTCAGGTCCATGATGACCGAGTCGGCCCCCTTTGTGTAGACCACCACCTGTCCTGTGAGCGGGTGGCGGATCACCACTGACATCCTCTTCCTGTTGGCGTCAAACGGCAGGATGTGGAGCAGCTGGACCGCCAGAGAGCCGATTCCCGGCAGATCCACGAGCAGGTTCTCTGCAGAGCGGCCCCTCAGGGTGCAGCGGTACGCCTGCGCCGCGTGAACCAGAGCAGCCTCGTCTGGACTCTCCGCCTCATACAGCAGCTCATCATCAGAGTCCACGTCTCGGCTCGGGTCCCTCCCATCAGGGCTAGTGTTTGTATCCTCTGTGATGTCATCCTCCCTCTCCTTCACCTGAGCAGCATCTTCTCTGTCGACTCTGGAGGATAAATCCAGATTAGTCCTCAGGTTGGAGGTCTCCAGCTGGTTTTCTGGGCCTGTTTCTTGCCTCTCTGCCGCGCTCTCTGGGGATGTAGGGAGGGTGAAGGAGCCGTTCTTCCCGCGGTTGAAAATCCTGCTGGTGAAGGTGTGAGGGCTGCCTCTGATCTGAGGAGGGGAGAAGGTGGAGAGGGTGGAGAAAGGAGAGAAGCTGAAGCGCTGGAACATCAGCTTGATTTCCTCCAGAGACTTCAGAGGGGTTCGTGCTTCGGGAACCTGCAGGGGGGGAGGAGGAAATCAGAGTTTTCTCTGTGAGGAATAAGGCTGAGTAAAAATGGAAGAAGTTTTACTACACTTTGGTTATAAACAGAATGTCTTCAACCTCCTTATATATCTACTTCTACTTTAGTTTATAGGTTTGTTATGTGTTGGCACGGACAGTTTTTACCACGTTGGTTGACAAAATCCTCACACATCTCTTGGAAACTAAAAATCACAACAACACAATGCAAACAAACGAACAAACTAAGCAAAGGCAAATCAAATGGCAAGCCCAGAAGTAAAATAAATACAGCTGTAGAGGTAAAGACGCCCTGTTCTCACCACATGTCGAGGCTGGCTGGGCGAGGACACCACCACGCTGTTACACATGGCCAGAGCTAGGAAGAAGTCTGTGATGTAGGTGAGCTCCAGGCTGGATGGAGTCCCCGAGGAGCCATCACTCAGAGACAGCACAGGAGAGCAGAGCCAGTTCAGCTTCCTCACCAGCTCAGGGTCCGGTACCACCTCCCTCGCCTGAACACAGAAACATCGAAGAAGAAGAAGGAAGCGTAAACATCATGGCTGAAGGGGCGCCGGTGGCCTACACACAAATAACGTTCCTGTAGCGTTGGTGTGTGTTTGCATGTGTGTTATTCTGACCACGCGGCTGCAAAAGGCGCTGGTTCTGCGCTGGAAGTCATCGGTCAGTTGGTCTTCCTCCTCGTCAGCCTCGTTGGTGAGCGTGTGCAGAGACACGGAGCTGCGGTTACAGCTCAGAGAGCGACAGCTCAGAGATTTCCCGCTGCAGCCAGACTTTAGGGTCACAGAGCGACCAGCGGCCTCGTTCTTCTCTGCCTCGTACACCTCCAGCCTCCGAGCTGACACAGAAACAGAGGATTCACATCACTTACAGGACACAACTAAGAGGTCTTCAAGATTTTGCTTCTTAATTACACTGATATTCTGTGCAAAGAGTGATTTATCTAAAGCTAACAGAAAGGTGGATTAGGTTTTTATTTTGGTGTTTTTTTTTGTTCCAAGGTTTTAGATCAACTTCATTAAAAGTAACATGTTTCTCTAACGCTAATGTGTCCCTAGCCTGTATACAAACCCCCCAATTATGAGAAAAGTCCGTCCTCTCCGTCTTTTGCCTGCTCCACTTTTCAGAAAATGTGTGCTCAAACAGGCCGTTTTGAGATTTTCCCTTCATGACATCACAAATGGCAGTAACCCCTCCCCCAGGTGGGTGACACTCCCACAGCTAGGTGTTTGTTCTGCCCTCTGAGTCTGCCTTCTCACCGTAAACAATAGAGCATGGAGCGAGAAAGCCCGAGCCACCCAAGCCCTTCCAGAGAGGGGCGTGGTCAGACACAGCTCATTTGCATTTAAAGCTACAGACACAGAAACAGCCTGTTCTGAGCAGGGCTGAAATAGAGGGGTTTATAGGCATGATCATTTGACTTCTACTGGTTTGAAACTCGTTAACTATCATTCACAGCTTGGACATTTTATATTAGATTTACAGATCTGGATCTGTTCTCTGATTGGGTACTCACCATTGTTAAAACATTCCTCAGACAAACTCTAAATGAATCCTTCTGGTGGTAAGATTTTATCTCCTCACCGTTCTCCTCATGAGGGTATTCCACCCCGTAGATGCTGCAGCGGCGGAACACCATCTTGTTCTCCGTCAGAGTTCCCGTCTTATCAGAGAACAGGTACTGGATCCGACCCAGGTCCTCGGTGATGTTCAGGGCCCGGCACTGGATCCTGGAGTCCAGCTGCTCATTGTACAGAGCCAGGTCGTTGTGGATGAAGTAGATCTGACCCAGTTTAACGATCTCAATGGACACGTACAGAGAGATGGGGATGAGCACCTGCAGGACACAAAGTCATTACACCTGCGACACCACACATTCATTAACACACGTTTTAAAACATGCACAAGATGATACACATAAAGGATATACATCTTTTTTTATACAAGTTATGAAGCAAATCAAGGATAAGGCATCTTAACGATCCTGGTTCAGCTGTTGTCACGTGACATAATAAACTGATTCAGCACCGTAGAGGCTCCCTGTAGTCACAGTACTAGAAAAGAACGACCCTGCTGCGACTTTGAATGTCTCACTTCACTTTAAAAAACTCTCAGACAGCTCGGCTGAAAAGTCAGAAGTAATGTCCAAACATTTCACTTTTGTACCTTTCCATTGAACTGTTTTTATTTACTCGATCCGTATCGAGTTCCTTTTTCCAGTCAAGTTCAACCTACTTTAAATGACTTCCTTAATTCCAAAATAAAACAGGTTTGTTTCCAAACAGGAAGTAAAGAACCCTCAGCTTGAGACTAAAAGTAAAAGGATAAATATCAATGACAGTATTGAAATGAAAAATATTAAAAATGTGATTCATCACGATTAAATACTGAAATTCAGCGAATAATCAACCTTACAAAGAAAACATTAATTGTGCTGATTTTATTCTGAAATGAAGAAAATTACACAAAGGAAGTTGTGACTCTGTGTAAGAAGATAAGAAAAACGATTATGTAAGAAAATGGATCTACAGTTAGTATGAAGATTGATACCAGTTTAGTGTTTTCAAAGAGAGGATGGTTCAAAGTTTACCTGCAGCACAATGATCATGGTCCAGAAGACGTAGAACCCGGCCAGAGCCGGAGACGTCTGTCCATCCACCTGAAAGATCGGATCTTTGAGGTTCTGCAGCCACAGACCGTGACCTGAAAAAACAAGTCACCAGAACCACTCATCATTACACGGAGAAACTCAAGATGAAAGCTGGACGTGAGCTTGGATTACGGCTGTAGATGTTTGAACAAACACAAATTCTGATGATTGCATTTATCTGATTTTAAGGAGCATTTCTCTGATCTTTGTTTTGTGTTAAATATTGGATAATTTTACAAATGTATGGTAGGCATCATGAAATCAATTTAAAGGAAAAGGCCTCGATGTTTGGACTGCAATGAATTCACAGCCACATGTATGATTCAGTGATGTTTTCATTGGATTATTCTCAGTTTATAATCTTCATTTCAAAGCTAATTTGTGACCACTGTTGCCACTGAAGCCGTCATACAAAATGGTTAACTTAAAAAAACCTGCACTCCAGTGGTCTTTTTACTCTCCTAACTCTACCACTTGTTCATATTCGTGTTGTGCGGTGAGCTTCAGAGTTGGTCCTCACCCACAGCAGCAGTCAGACACATGACCACGAGCAGCAGCACGCACCACAGGATGTCTGTGTTCAGACGCTTCTCCAGCTGGCTGCGTTTGTAGCGCGGCCCGCTGTTGTTCATCATGGCTTTAGTCTCATGACCTGAGTCCCACAGCGGGAGGGGAACAGATCACACACATGCTCAGTTATACAATACAAACCTTTATACTACAAGAAGTGGTCAGCAGACTTGAAAACATCGTTCAGTTTCTTAAAAAACATGAGCTTCATAAAGACACACCAACAATGTTTTCACAAACAGTCTTAAAGCACCTCTTACAGTCTGAACATCAACAAATAAACAGAAACTTTGAAATATGTGATTTTTTATTACATTTCTGTTATTTCTGATGTTTAGTAGGTTTCAGTCTTACCAGCGTAGACCACGATGCCCACCACCGTCTCTGTGTTGCGGATGGTGCAGCTCCTCAGCAGCAGGTTGCTGTTATGGAGGCCCACACGAACCCCACTGGGGTGCTCCCTGTGGACCGACATGAACATGAACATCAGCTGCACAACCAGACCTTATTTTACTAACTGACATTTAGAAGACAATGAAAAGTGGGTTTGGGGGGGGCGTCGGTAACGTGTTGGTTAGTGTGTGCACCCCTTGTACGGAGGCTGTAGTCCTCCAAGCGGGCGGCCATGTTCCAATCTGACCTTTGGATTCTTTCCCGTCTGTCATTACTCTCTCTCTCTCCCCCTGATTTCTGACTCTAGCCACTGTGCTGTCACTCCAATAAAGGCACAAAAAGCCAAAAAATAAATCTAAAAAAAGTGTTTGATGCTCTGCTGCTCTGTTATCAAAGAGCAGGAACCTTTGAGAGTCAGGTTTTGGTTTTGACTAGTTATGATCTTCTCTTCATGTTCATTTCTTTACAAAAATACAAACTTTTAAAATTGAAGTCTTCTTACATTATCTTTTAATATTTGACCCAGTGCATGGTCACTGAGTCTTGCATTGTATCAATAAATGGTTTCAGTGATTTTTGCTGCTGTGTGTCATGACTTAATTTGAAACGTTTCATGAATGGATTATATAATATCTTAATGTTCATTTCTTTACAAAAATGAAATCAAAACTTTGAAAATGTCTCTGTGCTGTTTTTAGGATGTGAATTGCCTGAATGAACCTCTGTGCAAACCAAAGTGCCCCTCAGAGACAATCAAGATGTTTTCAATCCAATGAAAAGAACTCAAGCCAGGGAAACAAATACCAGGGAGGAAACAAATGTAAATAAAAAAAGATAGAACATATTGATCCCATGTATTGATTTCATGACCACGTGTTGGATGTCTGGAGGATGAAAAAGACTCACATGTAACCTCTGAACCTGATGAGGTCATTGTTTGGATTCTCACACTCGATTCGACTTTTGAAGTTCTCAAGAGTCAAGTCTGCTCCCTGGAAAATACACACGCACACACACACACACACACACACACAGGCAGACACACACACACAAACAAACACAAACAAACAAACAAACACACACACACACACACACACACACACACACACACACAAACAAACACAAAGACTGTGTCACATGGACATATGGATTGCAGGTAACGGATGCAGTTTTGCTTTTAAGGCAACACATTGCAGATCCTAAAGATCTTAAACCTTTTGAATCCTCCTCGTGTCTCACCTGAAGAGGAAGGTCTGAAACCACCTGTCTCTGTTTCAGGTTGGTCTCCCCGTCCAGGTTGGAGGTCTCGATGTAACAAACCCCTCGTGGGTCGGAGGAGTACAGCAGCAGCATGTCAGCCGGGATGATTTCATTGGAGGACAGACGGACAAAGTCGCCCACCTGCACATCCTTCCAGCACCGTTGAATGTACGCCTTTTGCTTACTGTGAGACGAAATGAGAAGATGGAGAAGAGAGACAGAAGAATTAGAAAAAAAAGTCCGGACATTCCCCTGGTCTCAGCATTGAAGCTGCTATTCGTTAAAGAGGGAAGGTCAGAGGAATCTTCCCAAAGATTACAAGAAAAACTGCAACAGAACAGCTACAACATTATGCTGCTAATGCATTGATTTATTTTATGTGGTCGTGTATCAATGGAACGACCAGTCCACAGGGTACGGTGAAATACACCAAGGCGGCCCCAACCGACGCAAACGTCTTTCCCAAAACGTTCTCAACATCTCACTGTGCCACATTCTTAGGGCTGAAGATGGTGATTGGTTTATTTTACCATCCATTAATGCCATCACTGAATGAAAGAGTGACCTGAACAGTACTTTTAGTTGTAAATGTCTTCATCAAGATCGACTAAAAAGAGAAAGTATGGAGATTGTCTTTGATGAAATGCCGATGTTTAGAGGATATTTCTCCTTATTGTATTAATGATACATTGTTAGAACTGTGGTTATGTTATGTATCCAAGTGTTCTGACTAAAAAACAGAGACTGTAAATAACAGTCCTTCCTGTTTTATGAGCCTGATGACACAGCTACATGTTTAACACTCACCATGTGGGACATGCTGGAGGGGAACATGGAGAGCAGTTTGTACAGTAAACAAAGCAAACACCCTCACTCGACAGCTTTCTGTACATCATGCTGCTGCTTCTGCTTGTTGACGTTAAGGAGCACAAGCAGAAGTTTGTTGGCGATCACAACAAAGGAGGGTACTACTCTTCACAAAGTTTGAAATGTTTAAATGACTTTGTCCTTTTGTGAAAGGCCAATTTGGAGAAATAATTACACAATGAGGCCAACACCTAATAGAGCATAGACTGTGAATATTTAGGGAAGAAGCCTGAGTGACGTCAGCCGTCTGTTCCTGCAGGGGGCTTTGGAGTCCCATCGATGGCGGCCTCCATGCTGGAAATGCTGTCTCAGCCTAACTTTCAGTCAACATAACGACAGGCTGAGAGCTGGAGCTGAGGCGGGTTTTAAGCCTCTTAACATATTGTTACAGGGTCCTGCCTGTCAATCATGTCAGCTACTGGCCTTTGTGCGAATAACTCTTATCCTTCATAAACTCAAAACGGATGAGTTGTCAAGAAATTCACCCCCTTCAGTGCGTGCCGATCGAGACATGAGCTAATCAGACTTATTTAGTTTTTTGTACCAGGCTGTAAACATGTTCATTTATGCTGTAAAAATGTTTTTTTTGAATGGGGTGTGTATGTGACTTCCTGTGCTTCTACAGTCAGCCTCTAGTGGACACTCGATGAACTGCAGCATTTTGCACTTCTGCATTGGCTTCATTTTTCTACACTGGAGGTTGCCGCTTGGGTTAGGGCTGTATGGCGGTAAAAGAGTGACACAGATAGTCCAAGTTAATGTCTTTTATGTTGATTCTTGGTATAAAAAAAAAAATCTACAATTTCCTGTCGTGGTCACGAGAAAAACAAATGTCATAAAAGCAGTTCGCTGACTGATATTTTCCACTCATATAACATGATGGACCTTCACCGCTCACCCAGTGACACACTTTCAGATTTTATGGCTTAAGAGGCTGCAGGAGATAAATTAATATGACCTGATTGGAGAACACTAATAAAACACATGACCTTGTATAAGACTTTTACAACGGAGGCAGCAGCTGGCCTGAGAACGACTCTGTGCTGTCCATGTGTACCGAATGTTGTGACGAAGAAAGCTCCAGGTCGTGTTTGCCTGCTAACAGTTTACATTCCTCTCTCCGTAGAGAAACCCGCTTTGAATGACAGCTATGAATGAGTGTGAATACAATCAGTGGTTAATTATTACACTCACTTCCAGCAGACCTGCACGCCTTAACTTTGAGGCAAGAAGTGAAACCCGACAGAACTGAGAGAATCATGTACAGATGTACAGTTTACAGACATCATGTCATTCAAGATGTTATCCAAATATAGAACTGATTTAATGTTGTGCAAAAATGTTCAAGTAGGCAACCAACGACAACAGATTTCTTGAAGCCAGGCATCATGACACCCTGACTGCACTGCAGCAGCACTAAAGCACTTTGTTTTTATTGCTACCATTCCAGTGGAAACTTTAACTAACGGATAGATTTTATTTTTCTTGGGTGTATTCCATCAGGTTGTTTTGCACCGTCCTCTGTCTGTTTATTAGTTGTGTTTTTGTCCACTGCTGTAAATCAAATGTCCCTACCACGGACAATAAAGGTCTGAACTGAACTGAACATTAGTGTTATGACCAGTGTAGTCCTTGCTTCATATTCTCACTCCCAAATCAAATCAAATATGTCAGCTTAGCCAGCAGCCTCACACTTCAAAATATGACACTATAGGTTCTCCTCTAGTGTTGGATTTTCACATTAAGAGCTTCTAGGCCAAGGAGCACAAATATCCCGCCTTGAACTGGCAATGTATGAACCCATCCGATGGTTCAATGTGGCCACACATTCACTGGAGCAGAGTTTATAATGAAATCTAGTGAATGTATTGATATTTTCAATGAATGGTCCATGTGCCAATAAGGAAGAGGTCTGAGCCTTCGACTGCAAAAACTATAAATATTGTGGGATTATATTTTGTATTTAAAATTAATTTAAGCAGTTTGTGAAAACAAGTATGATTCGCTCCTGAGCTGGGATATGATGGTGTGACGCAAGGCATTTTTGTGAACCTAAGTGAATCTGAAGTTGGGATTTTTTCTGGGGAAATATCAATTGTTCAAACAGCAGCTCCGAGAGAGTAATCAGAAGGAGCAGACAGACAGATCATAACTTCTCTTCTGGTCACTTAAAGAGGGACCAAAAGGAGCAGGGAGCAGATAATAAGACATCATAGATTTTGTTTGCCGCCAGATCTAACTTTTAACCAACCTGCTGTAAACATGGGCGTGAAGCCTGTTGATCAAACGATCCGACTTAAACCTGCGAAAGTCTTCCCAGATATCCTTGATGGCCGTCACCGACAACACCAGTATGATGGGAATCAGAGCGATCTCTGGCTGGAAGGCCTCCACCACAGGGACAAAGTTTAGCGCAGCGAGGAAGATGAAGTAGATGTTTGCGATTCGGTGAAGCTGCTCAAACAGATTCTTGGGCAGGAAGGAGAGGAGAGAGTATTTTGTCGTCCGGATTTTGTTGTTTTTATACGACCTCAGGACTTTTCTCAGCTCCTCATCTTCTGTGGAAGAAGGTACCACAGTCCTCCTCTTCTGCAGACGTCTCCGGGTCAAATGAGGACGAGATGGACGTTCCAGGCTATACATGAGTCCGCTCCACTGCTCCACTTGATAATTTCTACGTCCTGAAGCTGTAATTAACCTACAACTGTGAACCTAATTGTAAATGTACGTCCACACTCATGCTGTCACTTCTTCTGACAGACTGACAGATTT
The DNA here is from genome assembly GCA_020745685.1 of Tautogolabrus adspersus. NCBI lineage: Eukaryota > Metazoa > Chordata > Actinopteri > Labriformes > Labridae > Tautogolabrus > Tautogolabrus adspersus. Next base: position 3,723,788 of record CM036552.1, on the reverse strand, counting down.
TGAATCACTTCTCCTGTCCGTAAGAACCGGGAAGGGAACGGCCATGGGAGCATATTCATTTGCCCCTCCTCTATAAGCGACTGACAATGTAAACAAACTCAAAGTTCAAATTCTACAACCACCTCAGAAGACTGATTGGGTAATCAAATAAAGGAGGGAGGGGAGGGAGAAGGAGCAGCAGCAGCAGGTATTGTCCTGTCGTTGATTTCCTGACAATCCTGTAAGGTGAGAGTGCACAGAGTCCTATATCATTACTGAAACTACAGAAACTTGGTCTGAAGAGCCTCTCTTAAAAAGTCCTTACTGTACACTCTGACATAAAGAAACTGTTATCGAGGGTCATAAAATTGCAATATATATCGCAGAAAGAAAAAAATCGCAGTGTCAGTTTTCCCCCCAATATCATTAAGCCATAGCTCCCAGTACTGCACTGGACAGGTAGCACTACTCAAAAGAACAAGGCTCAAAATGGTCATTTGATACTAAGACCAACACACGATGGGCCAGTTGACAATCACACACACACACACACACACACACACACACACACACACACACACACACACACACACACACACACACACACACACACACACACACACACACACACACACACACACACACACACACACACACACACACACACACACACACACACACACACACACACACACACACACACACACACACACACACACACACACACACACACACACACACACACACACACACACACACACACACACACACACACACACACACACACACACACACACACACACACACACACGCATGTACACACCTAAGATTACCTTGCAGAAAGAAGCTTCCCTAACACAACCAGGAACTTTTATCGAGGTCTCGAGTCCCTCTGGTGCATTTCTTTCCAGCACACCTGAACTGAGCTGTGACAGTCATGCAAATGAGACTGCTAGTCGATTTAAATGTTTGCTTTGGGACGCACGTTTTGCATGTTGCAAGACAACATTTGCAGATGTTTAAAGGTACCGTTGTGTGACTGTGTGAAGCATGTTGAGGTGCAGAGGGAGGTTCCAACATCTTAAACATGTTGTCTATCTCTTTCTCCTTTTCTTTATGTCCTGTCGTCAGTTAGACACTACGTCGCTGAAAATCCCATCTCAAACATTGGCTTAGGGTTGGGTTGCAATTGTTGTTTTGAGAAATCTGAGTGTCTGAGCTTGTGATCAAAGGAGGACAGTATAGATCTTTACATTGTTGTTGTTTCATGCTGGGAAGGCGTGACGGAGAGACTGAGCAGAGGGCCGACTGCTTAAATTAAAAGCGTCCAGTTAATCATGGACTTAACCTGTCAGAAGTCTCCTCACTTTCACGCCACACCTGAAAGCTATACTATCACTTCCTGCTTTGGCTGCAACTGGCATTACTGGTAAGCTAGTTGGCTGCATATGCTAACAAATGCTGCTAAGTGCAGATAACCAACTGTTTATGAATGCCTTCACTTCACTCTTTCTGTTTTGGCTGGGGGGGGGGGGGGGGGGGGTTTCTAAGAGAGAAACTCTTTTTTGATTTTGGAGGGGGCTGACTTTTCCCTTAGCCTTTGGAAACACAAAAGGAAAAGTGTAAGAAATCAATAAAACTCTCTGTCCACCTGCTCTTCTGTAAGCTGCAACAGTTAGCACATCTGGAGAACCAGTTTAACTTAAATCAAATACATGTTCTTTGTTTGGTCACAATGTTGTTGTTTCTTTAAAAGGGCCTGTTCTGACACGCCAGTGGTGTTTGTATTTTTTCACTCTTAAATGTGATCAGAGTTTCCTACCATTCAAAATAGCTGCAGGACTGCCAGACATATTATTGCTGATCATCTTTGGTAGCATCAAAAGTGAACAGAAAGGAAAGCCGAGAAAAAGCTGAGCAGCATTATGTTCGAATTGTTCTGTATTCTATTAAGTCATAATAGTAGAACAATAGCTCCCGGGTGTAACACCAAAACAGAGGTTTTTCATTCTTTTCAAAAGACAGTGAGAACAGGTTTTTGTCAGGGACATGTAGCTGTAGCCTCAGTCTTTAGCATTTACAAACATGTGCATTAGTCTTCAGCTTTCTAACTTACATACTTTCTGAGACAGTTTGACCTTTTTAAAGAGACATCTGAAAACAATCAAATGCATCCAGCCTATGTTTAAATTAGGCTCATGGAGTTTCATTGTTTGTTTAGCAAGAAAGGTAATGTTAGCTAATAGATTGTACCACCAACAGTTGGTCAATGGACTTGAGCTTGTATCGCACTTTTCTAGTCTTCTGACTCCTCAAAGCGCTTTTTTACCGCAGGTCACACCTTCACATTCACACACTGATGGTAGAGGCTGCTATGTAAAGTGTCCATCAGTATTAGCTAATCCAGTTCATACACATACATACGCTAACAACAAAGCAGCGGTAGCAGCTTGGGGTCATGCCCAAGCAAGGACACATCGGACATGTGGCTGCAGGAGCTGTGGATCGAACCCCCGACCTACTGGTTGAGGGGCGACCCGCTCTACCACTAATCCACAGTTGGCAAAATGTTGAAATCATGCTTTTTTCTACTCATCTCAAATCAACAACCTCTACTCTGTAATACAAGTAAGAATTCCAGATGGTTACGCTGCAAAGTTACTATTAAAAAGTGCATTATGTGCATAGAACAAAAAGCTTTGCACACACAGCAACAGTAACCAAGTGGGGCTGACTTAGTGGGGGTGATCACACTGGCAATCCGTACCGTACCGTACTCAAGCACAATTGCCCCAGCCATAAATAAATTAAAAAAATAAAAGATCCGCACATCGGAGAACAACACGGAGAACATGACAGCTACTTTGTGGCTTATTTTGAGTCATGTTTAGTCAGATACAGCCATAAAACTCTGGATTTCTCCATAATGAAGGCTGTCAGCGTTATGTACCCGCGTGCTTGTGCTCGTGCATGAACTGTACCGTGCTGAAGCACACCTCACCGAAGTGTGCCAGAGCCAACAAGTGTTTACACTGGTCAAACGAACTGGACTTTAGGGGTGAAACGTGCTTAGGCACTGTACCGGTGGCAAGTGTGATCGCGCCCTTAGTAAAGCTGTTAGAGGCTGACTCACCTGCAGAAGACTCGCACTACATTGTTGTTGACCTTCTTGTCGAACAGGTAGCGTCTGTAGTCTTCTAGGGCGTCTTTGATGGCGATAACCGTGAGAACCACCAGCAGAGGAATCATGGTGATTTCCTTCTGGAAGGCTTCAACGACCGGCACCCAGTTAAGCAACGCCAGAAACAAGAAGTAGAGATTGGCAGCCCTAATAAGGAAAGAGCAACAAATTGGTATTAAGACAACACAAATGTTGAACAGATGCTGTGTAAGCGAAACTAAGCGCTCTCAAACCAGTGTGCTTCCCTGTTTTGTTGGTTTCACTAGGGATGGTGGTTGTCAAAAAGTTGTGTCGCTCGCTAGTCAGCACGGGAATTACTAGTTGGCTGAAAGAATTGTTAATATTTTTATGTAGGCCTTCAATGCTCCTTGAACGTTGTGTCTAAGCTGTAATGTAGCCACCTTGCCACTAGCTGGTGCTGTAGCTCCAGTTAATGGACTAGCTCTCCCTGCTCTACTGCCCGGATGTAAACCAGCACTGTGGTGTTTTTAAGTCGCCTACACAAGTGAAAATCTGACCTGTGGAACTGCTGGAACAGGTTCATGGGGATGAACGTCAACAAGCTGTACTTAGTAGTTCTGATGGCGTTGCCCTTGTAGTTTTTGGACACGGCTTCGTACTCCTGTTGGCGGGGCCCATGGCGGGCAAACACTGTTCTCCGCTTCCCGCTGACTCTCTGTGGCGAGCTGTGGGTGTCCAGGAAGTTTTTGTTGGGCAGGCCATCAGGAGTAGAGTACCAGATTCGGCCCGAGTCTCTCGCCAGGAGCTGCCGACAGCGATGCTGCACCCAGTGGAGCCGCTCCATCTATGCAGAGTGACCGGCCCCCCTTCCTGCTCCCGCTTTGCTCCACTGCGGACTTTCACAATGTCCTCATCCTGCAGAGAGAAAGAAACAAAATGATTAGTGTCTCGAGTTTTCAGTCAGTCAGTCCTCTAGTGTCTAAATGCCGACCAAACCCAGCAAAAAGACACAATGCAAGTAGAAGGTCGCTATACTTTCTAAACTCATGTTTTTGAGAGTTGGAATATTTTTAAAAGTTGGAATGCCTGAGCTCATCTGGGGGAATAAACAAACAGCTGGGAGCGCCTGTGGAGCTCGCCTGCATGCAAATACGGTCAACAAAATAAAATAAGTGGCAAAAAATGGATTTGAGCAAACGTTTAGCTCTGCCCTTCAGAGTGGAGCAATGTCCACCAACTTCTCATGAGGCAAAGACTATTTTGATCTTTATTCTAAATCATGATGGTAGAGACTTTGTCAGCTGGCTTCATCCTTGTTTCTGTAGTTAATATGTTAGCAAAAAAAGATCCTCAGTTACAGATCTGCATTACCAAATACCATTAACACCAATGTTAAAAATGACTGCATCAACTGGATGAGTTTATTCTTAACATTCACTCCTTATAGCTGCAGTTAAAGTTTCAACAACCTACAGATACAAACATCTAACTCTTTAGCTGCAAAATGCTCCACTATGTGCATCAGATAGTCTCTACTTACTGTCTGTCATTTTATGCCATCAGGTTGTGAAAGAGTTGGTTAATCGAAGCTTTCACAGCACATCAGCTTCCTGGAAACATATTTCAGAGGTTTTATCCTGAAACTAAAACACGAAGTGAGGAAGCTGACCGGATGAGGACGTTGATCTGAGGGGAACTACAGAGGCTTGAATTATTCTCTGTGGGTTTGTTACTGTGGTTGACACCTGTTACATTACAGACCGACTTTAGACCTGAAAATATGATTAGCTTTCAATTCAAGCCAAGATAGCTAATGATGCATGAAATCATAAAGGAAGAGTGCAGAAGGTTTATTCTAAAGCTCCTGCACAGCAGCAGTGAACCCAGAGTGATTATGACTCATTAGATCTTCTCTTAGTAAAGCAGGTGGGCATGCACAGAATGTGTCAGATCCGATATCTCCCTCTCTCTCCACTTGGTTTTGTTGTACCTGTTTGGGTGAGAAAACTTCAACCCTAGGATGCATGTTGTTGGATTTTTGCAGAATTACCAAATGTTTCAACACATTGTGTCCAAATGTAATAAAGTTTCTCTAACTTTTATTTTAGGAAAGCTTTAAAGTGAAAGGGTTAAGAGCTGTCTGTTGGAACCACAGACGTTACAAGGAACAAATGATGCTTCTCAGTGATAGTGATTTTATGCTCCGTCCTCCGTAACAAGCGAGCAGTGTTTGTGACCTAGCTCTGCTTTTTTGCAGCTATGCAACATAATCACCCTGCCATGCACTTTGGGAATTTATCACAACAACGAGGACAATGTGGGTTCAGTTTCAATAAAATATCGACAAGGAGGTCGTCCACCATCGGACCGTGTCGTCCCTCAACCAACGCCGTCCTCGTTCATGCACAGCCTGCTCCGACCTCCACCTCAGCGGCAAGGAAGTGTAGACAACAGGAACGCGAGGAATACAAAGGAGAAATCCTTCCTGCATTTTATCCCATCTGCTTTTTTGTAAAGTGTCTAGAAAGAATACTTGTTATGAATTGGAGCTTTACAAATAATGATTGATTGATTGATTGATTGAAACCTTTTAAACTGGTATATCAATATTCTGTTTGAAACTTTTTTCTCACAATCACAAAACTCCTGAAAATGTCCCCTGACTCTCACGGTTAGCTGCATGTGTGATCAAAAAAAGAACCTGGAATTTGATCCCTGACTTTATCTGAAATGTGTCCTGCTATGCTGCAATCATTGTATACTGCAGGAAGTCACTGTGAAGTCACTGCAGGTGCAGGGTGGGGTTGAATGCATGCACAGGGTCACAATAAGATGGAACAATCTGTTCTCGTTCATTAAATATTTGGCTCCTTCTCTCATCCTGATGTAAAGATTCAACATTTAAGATTCAAGGTTGTCATTTTTGTCTGCATACTGTACATCAAAAAGATGAAGAGTTGTTCTTCCAGCACGCAGCCGCAGAAAATACATAAATGTAAATAAAATAACAACCTCCCATATAAACAACACTACGCAAGAAGGAAAACCACTGCAAAAAAAGATACCCTAAACAACTACAATAAAAACTGTTGTCTGCTGCTCGCTTAAAACAGCGACAAAAACGTCTCCTCCTTACTTAAACTCTCTCATCCAAGTCGACACTCCCTCCCGCCCACTGCGCTCTGCCAATGAAAGGCGTCTGATCTAACCTTCACAACAGGGTCCTAAGACGCTAACTAGACTTTTCTCCTCCGTTGCCCCCCTGTGGTGGAACGAACTTCCAAACTCCATTTGATCTGCAGAGTCCCTTTGCACCTTTAACAAAAAGCTGAAGACCCAGCTCTTTCAAGAATACCTACGACCTTAATGATGATGATGGTGATGGTCTCGATAGATGACAATGGTAATGACGATGGTTTTGTTTGATAACGACGACTTTTAAGACAGTTTCTATACTGGTTAAGGCTCTTAAGAACTGCCGTCAATGTTGTGCTTTGCCTCTGTGCACTTCCTGTCAGCACCTGTGTGTCCAATCGGACTCAAAGCTGTTTGTTTGCACTTACTGACATTGTTTCCTCTTTTCTAGATCCTTGCTTGTGCTGTTCTTACTCTCTGATGTACGTCGCTTTGGATGAAAGCGTCTGCTACGTGAATTGTAAAATTGTTGTAGAATTGTAGAAAAACTACGGAGCCCCTGAAGTCCCAAAAAGTAAAATCCAAAAAAAGCGTGTGCAGAAAATATATTTTTGTATCTTTCTGTGACTCTGTAAAAAACAGCTTATCTTAAAGAAGAAGTAATAAAAGAAGCAGCGTGCACTTAGCTGTCGTTCAAGGAGTTCTGTTCAATGTGCAGAGAAGATTTGGGAAATCTGGGTAATCTTTGAAAGTGAAAATGTGAAAAGTAGGAAGTAAAGGCTGGAGATCTCTCTCCTTAGCTTTTCTTTTATTTTAGACTAATTTAACATCTGATCCACAAATTAAAACAACATGTTTTCCAGTGTCCTCTGTGGTGTAATCACCCGTTAGCTCAAAGCTAAGAGTCCAGCCCCCCCTCCCTCTGTACCGTCCTCACGGAGCTCTGTGACATGCCTAACCTGCTCACCATCATTCTCAGCACATCGGTGAGATAATGACCCACATGACAGGAGACATCAACGGAGGTAAACTGAGTTAATAAGGCTGCCTTGTAAAGTATTCTAAAACTGACACGGAAAGATGTAAATCTCTGCTTTATCTCCGGATGATATCACAAACACTGTACTGTTCCTACGCCTCATCGCTTCAGAGTTATGTTGTGTGTCTTCTTCCCTCAAACAGTCAGTATCACAAGTTCGGCTCAGACCTGAAGGTTGGAAGCTTTCCTCTTTAAAGGACTGTTTTGGTATTTATAACCCTGGGTCCTCTTTATTTGAACAGACAGTGATTTTCAGTGTACAATGACTGTTTTTGTCAATAGAGTCTGAAGAGAGAGAGATGTAATGCCTGTTTGTGTTTCTGGTTACAAAAAGTATCTTCCTCTTTCACATAGGATTACTATTACCAGACTCTGAGAATCCCCGAGGGAAGATTCAGGGTTACACATGCACAAACATGACCTGAGGACATCGACAGTGGAGAGATGTCAGAGTGGGGCTGCTACACAAGAGAGAGGCCCAGGGTTGTTGGGGGTTTGGTGACCAAGGGCACCAGGACAGTACTTGGGAAGTGACCTGGCACCTCTGCAGCAACCAGGCCAACTCCCAGACTTGGTCCATTCCGGGACTTGAAACGGCGACCCCCCAAATTCCCAACTCAAGTCCCTACAAACTGAGCTACTACCGTACTTGTTTTTAAGATGTACGATGAAAAATGCACAAGTACTGTATAGAACAATGAAGGCCAAAAATCCTACATCAGGTTATGTTTTTTAAAAACTTACAAGACTTTTTGAAAATCTACATATCCCAGGTTTGAGTGACCTAATGAGGTGTAGACTGTGAGGAAGAGATCTTTGAAATGTCCCTGCCCTTTCTGTTAGAGATAAAAAATCGATTAACTAAAGTATCGCACATTGTTATTGGACGATTCAAAAAAATACATTTGTTCCCCTGGGATCGATCATCGTGACGTCATATCCTTTATCAGAAATACAACAGACGCGAGCCGAAGGGTTCGATAGCTTCTGAAAGTGTAAAGGGGAAGGTTCTGTGCTTGACATTGAACTTACACTAGATATGTCCTAATGTCCTTTTGCATGTTTGAAATGTGATTGTAGAAGTGTTAGTAGAGCTGACTTTGTCAAAGCACAGCAACAAAAGTGTTAACACACCATAGGAGCAGCTCTGAAAGTGTTGCATTGCTTTCAACCATTCGACTGCAACACGTTACAACAAGCTATTTAGCTGAATTATTCTGCAGTGAGTTACTCTACCACTTCATATTGTACCAGCAGAAATCTGAAACCCCCTGAAGGATCCCTGCAGATCCCCTGACTCTAATTTGAGACCTGCTGACTTAATGATGTCACTATCCTGTTAACTACAGGATCATTCTTAATGTGTCCTGTCAGACATCTGTTACACCTTCAACAGGTGTCGTGTTTGACCAAAGTATGTGAAATCGCAGCTCTTTTGAAGACTTAAACAGAACTTAATCTTAACTTTACTTTTTCAAAAAGACATCATTAAGATCGGACCTCCAGCTGTGCAGCCGAGCTATCGGTCTATCAGACACCATTCCTCAAAGCTCATGGGGTTTGTTAACTGTAATAAAGTTGTGTTTTTGAACAGTAGACCGTGGTCTGAAAATAAATTAGCTTCCCATCTAACTCCTGCATCGGAGTCCTAGCTACTGTCTGCTCTAAAGTCAAAGTGGAATTATTTGGTCTCAGGGATGCCGGTTCTACCTTTAGGACATGCCCATTAAGACATTTCAACCTTTCTTCTAAAGACGAGTGCCTTGGCCTTTTCATTGTAGATCGTATTTGTCTGACTGCTTGTCTTCACTGATTTAAAAAAGCCATGAGCATCGTGATGCATCATAAACAGAATCGAATCATTAACAGGATAATTGTAACTGAATCAAATCGTGAGCCCAGTGATGATGCACAGCCCTTCTGTCGATTAAACATCACTACTTACAGTTTTGTAATCTTAAACATTATAATATATCGCCTTGCTTGCAGAATCTCAGTATTTTGCCACATCTTGAACCACGTTCCCTGTATTGTGAATAGATTACCCTCATGCCTATAAAACTGTGAACAGATGGCGACAGGTTGTCTTTGAACATTACTGACCTGCCCTACCATGGAAGAACACCCAGTCAGTATCAGACCATGTCTCTCCAGGTAAGGCAGGTGTATGCTCAGCAGTAAATAGGTGAGGCATCTATAAATGCTGATTCATGATTAATCCACACTCCTTATCAGCCCGAAATAGATGCTTGATTTGAAGCAATGACCTCCTCTTCAGGTCTACAGTATACAGGACGCTGCACTTTAGCCATGTACACCACACCTACTGTAGGCTACATACCGAACTTATCTATTGTCTTTTTTATTGACTTTAGCTGTCCATACTCGAAGCACACAACATACATGGTCGGGGTTTCCTGCAGTTATCCTGCTTAGCTTTGTTGTCAGTGTTTTGATCCGTATCTCTGCTCGATAGTCAAACGTAAGTTTCTGCACATCTTATCCTTACACGACTGACTGCTCATACAATAACGTGAGGCCCGGTGTACATTGTTCTTCGTCCCTGCATACCTTTAACCTTTACTGTAATGTATGAACGCACTTCCTGCATTAAAACAGACTAGGCTACAGGTAAAGACAGGCGACACTTACCTGCTTTTCTCTCTCCGACGGCTGCCTGTTGTGTCAACAGTCTCATCACTGTTTGTCAGAAGACCTCACAAACAAGCAGCTTGCAACACAAAGCAGGATGTGAAACACTAGCCTCTGTAGACCTGCTGCTGGGATCGTTTCGCTTTCCTCTGGAGCGACGTGCAGCAGAACTCCGTAAACAAATGGGTAAATTGTAGACTTGAATCGGCATCAGCAATAAAGTACTGGAGTTAAAAACGAGTGGCTTCACTGTAGGGATGAGTGAGTCTATATGTTACATCCGGCATCCACTAAACCAACGCAAACACTTTGTAAGATAGTATTTTACTCATTAAAGTGTAACGTGGTTGACTGTCTGTTGCCTTCCAGCCGATATTGAAGGTCAGACTAAATTGGCAGATCTTGAAACGGAGTTCGTTTTTTTCTCTCCACTTACTTCAATAAAATAAATGGTATAACATCTTCAATGCAAAAAAAAAGCTTACGTAAATATATCGAGCAATACGTAACGGATATCATCTCCGTTCAGTTACGTACAACGGTCCGAGGTGAGAAGTCATTTGATACGATGAAGACAATTTTTCCAGGTCACATGAACGCAGCTTAGTCCACCACGTGACTGACGTCAGCTGATCATCAGGCGGAAGCAAAAGAAAACATGGTGGATTCGTTGAGCAGGTTACCTGCTGCAGATTGTCTTACAGTAAGTTACATTTTTAAACAATACGAGTAATTTTGTTTTTTACATTATGTGGAGACAGTTTGTCAAATATGAAGATGATTAAAGTTCCATAAGGACATTACAGCCATTCATTCACAAGTTTACCGCTTCATCAAATGTTATTTTTTACAGTCCTTTTTTTGACATTGTTTTACTGACCTTGTTGGGGGAAAAAATAAAATTTTGTTTTTCGAAATGTGTTTTAAAATTCAGCCACGCTACTGTCAGTAGGCTGGGCTACAGGTGTTCTGTGTTAAATAGTGACCGTGTTAACTGGTGACTTTCAGTCAAATGCGTCTGTGGTTCTCTTACAACTGATGTTGAAGATGGAAAGTGTCCTAACGAGGGCCTCTTTTTGTAGTTTTTTGTCTAAAGTACTTATCAAGTATGTCTCTAATGAAAAATTAAACAAAGATGCATTGTTAGGACACGCTACGTCTGAAACATCTGTCGCCAGGGCTAGGTGATATGGACCAAAAATCATATCTGATATATTTTATCTTCATGGTGATGCACAATATATTTTGTCTGTAAAGACATAAAAACAACGTCAGTCCTCAGTCAAATCCACAGCGGCCAAATGTCACACAGACCCTTTTATTAACAGCCAGCTGCACAACGTCAACATGTACATGTGTCTTTTGTTCTGCAGGTTTGTTCAGAGAGGGAGAGACAGTGAGAGGCGTCTCTATGGATGAAACCTACAACTTTATTTTAACACAACAAACTATATCGATAAGCAATGTTTTCTTACACTCTTTTCCAGCCCTAGTTGTAACTATGACAACCACAGACGCACTTGGCTGAAAGTCGCCAGTTAACATGGTCACTCTTTAAACCTGTACTGACAGATACAGGTGTTGTGTCGAGTAAAGCGTGCACTGCGGGAGAATTGAAAATATAGCACACACAAATTGCTGCCGTAATTTGTTCTTCTTCAGACACTTTCAAGTCAAACACTGTTTGCAATGTATTTTTACTCAGGCTCATGGAAATGCGTCTTCTACCAACTCTGTAGAATAATAAGGAAACGAAAACTTGAGGCTGGCTGCAATGCCAATTTCTACAGCAGACATAACAAAATGTCAAGTCTGCTTGATTTAAATTTGATCCGAATAGCTAATATTTAACATCACACACTGTACGGGTGGTGATTTTTTTTTTAATAACTCATTCGTTTTGGTGATATTAAGGCTACGAGTTATTCATAATAAGGGGTGGGGCTGATCTGACTGATGGACAGGTGTGTTTTAGCTGTTTGTCAGGAGGCTTAAGGCCCGCCTCAGCTCCAGCTCTTTGCTTGTTATTAGGTTGACCAAAAGTTAGTTTGAGACAGGATTTCCAATATGGCAACCGCCATCATTTGGCTTCAAATGTCCGCTTCAGAAACCAAAGGGTGACGTCACTGAGACCACGTCCATGTTTTATACATTCTATGATTGTTCTAAATTGCCAGAATTAGACTAAAAAGGATAAAAAAATTGGATCATATTTATTTACCACTACTTAATTTGCAATTCCTCAAAACATCGTCCTCTGTGTAGCTGTGTCACAGGGTGGTGGATGGACTCTGCGGTCGGGAGCCTCCATGCCGGAAAGACTACAGCGCCACCTGGAGCCTGGAGGAGTGGCTGGACCTCCTCAACTCCCTCACAGCCTTCTTTCGCGTGGCTGTGGGGAACAACAGCTCGGATGAAGAGGTGATACATCGTGCATCTCTACAATATCTTCATACATCACGTATCAGTCTGAGCCAGGGTTGTCATGACAACAAAAGGATAGACATTTTGAAAACCTTTGTCTATGCTAAGGAATTACTTATTTCTAAATGTCTCTGTAGTTATAGATCATCTGGCTGTACGGTGGCTGTGAAGGTCAGCTGCAGTGAGTGTCCGTTAATCGTCTCAGAATCTCCGCTCTCTTCTCGCTCTCTGTGTACAGGTGATGGGCGGGCTGTCAGGTATGAGCAGCAGCAGCCACGCAGACGCCGTTCTCAGTGTGCTGAGAGCCCGACGAGAGGAGATCCGGCGTGCGCTGCTGGACAGAACCAACTCCATCTCCTCTGCTACGCTGAAGGACTTTGACTGGCAGCTTAAGGTGACTTGAAGTTTTAGTTTTCACTGTTTGCTCCAAAGTGTTTCTAAGGTAGACGTCATTACTGGATTAGATATTCCAAAGTTGATATTTATGTCAGATTTTTTGAAACAGTTCTTTATCGATCGTAAGAACAAACAAACACACAGATGACTGATGGTCTCCTGCAGACGGGGGAGGGGGGCAGCTCTTAGCCACTTTGTAAAATTACATAAGACAAGTATATTAAAATATTGTCTGGCTGTTTGTGTTGCTATTAAAAACATTTTAAATGAATTTTATTTGTAATTTTTAGTAAAATAATGGCAGATAATTAGAAAAAAACATTTCCTGAAGCCCGACATGATATACTCTCAACGTATTGTTCCGACTGCGACCTACATATATTCAGTGAAACGACTTTTTTTCCAAAAACAAACTTTTTAATTTCAACATTTTATTTGTTGTCTTTGTGCTGTTTTTGTTTCAACTTTAAGCAAACCCTCACATTTGTTCTATCAACATTTTCCACCTTTGTCCAAACAGCTTTAAAAGCAGGGATGAACATGCATACATATTTACTATGCATGCTCAAACAGGACTCCTCTAGTCCTTATATGTAAACTGTTGTTAAATGAAGCTTTGCCTTAGTTTTTTGCAGGACTCAGAAGTCATACGTCCCCTGCTGTAATCAGCTGACAGCCAGCTGATCCAATCATGGTTTCAGTCACACACACCAATCACAGCTCGTTCTCACATCAAGGCGGTCCATTTAAACACAACCTCCATCTCACTGATCTCTGTTACATCAGTGCTGTTCACACTGCTGCTGCTGGCAAAGCTCTGCCTCCTTTCTGCCTTAAGCCTTTGGTTCCCCCTTGTGGTGGGGTTTAGCACTGCGCTCACTGGAAACCTGTGGCCTGCTGCTCAGCTGAGCCTTCCACGCCACGCAAAACTGTATCTCCATTTAGCAATAAAATGGTTACATTTATGTACAGAGAGTTCCTGGCTGAATTTAGGTTTGTTTGATTACTCGAACATGTTCATAGATGGAAACATGCTTTAAATGATCTTGTCATCTATTGGTCAAAAAAACCTGCCTTCATCATTTGGTCGACAAAGATCATTTTTGGCTACATAGACGACACTGTGACTGCAGCCTGAGGAAGATATCTCACACTAAAGTCCAGCCCTCATGGTCTCAGAGTGAGTTAGTCCGTCTACTGTGCTGCTGTGTCTGAATGAACTCGTGTTACCTCCACCTGTCTTTATTTCCCTCCTCAGTTAGCTCTGTCCAGCGATAAGATCTCATCTCTGCACACTCCTCTGCTCAGCCTCAGTCTGGATGTGAGAGAGAACACAGGCCTGCGCTCCGTCACCATGGAGATGAACAGAGACGAGTTGAACACTCTCATCAGTTCACTGGAGGCTGCTAATAAGGTGAGGCTGCGTTTGATGTTAATGTGGGATATGAAGCACCTGTAGATAGAAGTTACGAGTTATACAACATTTCTTACATTTCAATGTTTAACTCAAGATGAACTTTGATGATCCTACACGGGGCAACGTTCACCTGTTAGAGCAGCGTAAGGGTCATATGTTAAAAGACAAGTGCATGTGATCAAATACGAATAACCTTCATATAAGAATAAGAATAAAAACATAAACTACTTACACCTCCCATTCATACAGAGACAACTTGTTGGGTTATTGTACGTTATAACTGCACACATAATGTTCAAACACAACCTTTAAATGTGAAGCTTTAAAGCGTGATGAAATATAACAGTTTATCACACGGGATGAAACTGGACTTAAAGCTACAGTTTAAATTAAAGCACATGTAACCAATAATTACTTTATTTAAATAGCGCCTTTAAAATGTAACTTGATAACAAAGCAAAGCAAGAAAATCAGCAGGTAACAAAAAACCCAGACAGCATTGTCAGACAGCAAGACCCAAATATCAAGATACTTTAAATATGTATTAATGTGAAGGAGAGATGTCAAATAAAAAGTTAGAGGTAAAAGAGTAAAGAGGGTAAAAGCAACGAAAAGCATTCAAAGGGGGGCGCCTGTAGCCGAGGGGTCAGTGTGTACGCCCCGTGCACAGAGGTCATTGACCCTGAGGCGTGCGGCCGGGGTTCAAATCCATTCCTGTGGCTCCTTTCCCGCATGTTATTCCCCCTCTCTCTCTCTCTCTCTCTCTCTCTCTCTCTCTCTCTCTCTCTCTCTCTCTCTCTCTCTCTCAAGCCCAAAAATACCTTAAAAAAAGAGAAAAGTATTCAAAGGAAATTTAAGAAATAGGAAAATAATGCTATAAAAGCACCAAATGGAATAATAAGAATAAATGTAATTAAAGAGTTAAAAAGCTGATAAAAGCAGTTTATTGAAAACACGTCTGTTTCAGTTAGATTTATAAATAAGTTTGAATATTTAGATTACAGTAACTTCACTTTTATCTACAACAGATACAACTAAACATGATTTATTGAGTTAATTAATATGTGATGAGGGTCTATACTGGTGTCATTAGACTGTCATAGCATGCTGAACATAGTTATGAAATGATCGATAAGGTGGTAGAGAAGTAGATGACGCTCTGCCATCTTTGTTGTCATCACTGGTGGAGAACAGACACTAGGTGGCGTCATTGTTCCAGTGTGAGGTCTGATTTAATGAAGACATACAGAACGTGTGATCCTGCTTCAAGTCAAACATCCTGACTGTCAGGATGCATTTCAGTCATTGCATGCCGTCTGTGTTCCTGCTTTAAAAAAACACTATGGAAACAGACAAACATGTCTGAATGGACCATCTGAACTCTGAATCCAAGTAACGTCTTGTTTTACTTCTGCTCTGTTAGAAACAGATATTCTGTGTACTGGATTACTTTTTTTAAACTGAAATCATTAGTTAGAAATGTTGTTCTTCAAAAATGACCAACAGGCTTAGAACTGAGATTCACAGAGAAGGAAGGAAGTCTGACATTTAATTTGACATATTTTATTAATCACTGAGGGAAATTCTAGTTTTACACTCTGTTTTTAAGAGACATGCTTCTCACACACATAGGCCCAAAATACACACGCATGCACAAACAGGACCTGTGGACATGCATTAATGGAGAGATGTCAGAGTGGGGCTGCTACACAGGAAGCGCGCTACAGGGGTTCGGTGCCAGTGCTCGGGACTTGGCCTGGCACCTCTCCAGCTACCAGACCAACTTTCAGATTGGTCCGCACCGGGACTTGAACCAGCGACCCTCCGGTTCCCTACCCAAGTCCCTACAGACTGAGCTACTGCCGCCCCCAATTAAGTCATTCAGAGACAGACAAGCGTGTCGTTGGGTTTGAGCTTTACTTTGATTTATTGTCTAAAAGAAACTCTGTCATGTCCCTTTAAACCTGAAACAAGTCTTTTTTTTCTGCCACTTGGGGGCAGAACTTCAGGACATGTTTGTGGGGCTGTTGTTTTTTTATGTGACCATTGTGTCCATTTCGTGTGATGTTCTGTAGACGGACCTTTGAGGCGTCCTGTAGTTGTACATTAGTTTCATGTTTTAGTACCTGCTTTAGGACTACGGATGACTTGTAGCCTCTTGTGCTAATTCTGACAGATTTACATGGATGCTGTTTGCAGATGTGTTGATTAATGTGCACTGTCCTAATTCAATACATAAATAAAACATGCTAAACATAACAAGCATCACATACAGTCAACTTACAGAGTATCTTCATATATCTCATTATTATTGTGCAAACATTCAGAAACAGGAGATCACCATGGGCAGAGTTTAGAATTTAAGATGTGACTTTAACTTTTGACGTTTTAAGTGAATTCTGGGTTTAAAAAAAATCTGGACTGAAAAGGAAAATGTGTCAATTAAACATTTGTATCGGGGAAAAATGTCTTAAAAATTGAATTCATGGAAAAATGAATTTTTAAAATGTATGATAAATCATGTATTTGAAATGTTATCTGCGTGATTCATTACAGGAATAATGACACATGCCTTTATGCCAGACTTTAAACAATCTGCAAAATAATTAGGATTAAATTAGTCAAATTAGTTCCACTGTTTTCCTCTCACTTGACCAGTAAGAGGAGATGCTAATAATGAAATGTTGATGTGTCTTTCAGGCGGTGCTGCAGCTGAAATGATGGACAGATTGTGGACCACTGATCCCATTTAAAGCCCTCGTTCACAAGAAGTTAAAGTTACTCTCTCCTGTGATTCACGTGGAGGATATAAAATGACTGATTGCAGGAGTGTTGTTGAGTCTCTGTCCTTAAACTTGAGCCACTGAACACCTCATGTTTTTGTGATGTGCTCTTGTATCATGAAATGTCAAAAATAAATGTGTCTTTGCTTTTAAATTCTGTGGTAATTACTTGACGGCCCCTGACTTTCCTGTTCACACAGTGTGCACCTCACAGCTGGAGACTATCCCTGTCGGACAGAAGTGTGTTTGTAGGGGGGGGGGGCGGGGGCTCAGGGTGCAGGACAGAACAATGGAAATGATGCAACAGAGCCCAACGCTATGATGACAGTTTAATTACATAAATGCTACTTCTAATTAGATGTATTTACTGTATCAATGAATGGGAAAAACACAACATGACAATCGTCTCTCAACGCGTGCTGAAAACATCCTCACCCCTGCCACCTGCACCCTTACCTGCTAGTTTTACACATCGACCCTGGACGCCTAGAGCCTCTTGTCTCATGCCCTCTGGCCTGGTGCCCTGAAGCCATGCCCCCTGGAGCTTTGTGAGCTTCTAAATTTCAAAATAAAAGCTCACAGGCTCGGGTGGTGATGTTCAGAGTAAATCTTCAGCAGATTGTTAATATCCGCAAACAAAGGTTGATGTTAAACATTGATGCAGTTTCGAATGGTAATGTCATCGCATGTTTCCTTAAATAAACAAAATACATTAACCCCAGGGACACAGCAAATTCACATGAGACTCTCCATGTTAACAGATCAAACTGTTAAATACAGGTCAAATCATTTTCTTCTCAAACATGGTTTCTGTCATTATAGTTCGTTCTTCTTCTGAGAAGTTTAGTTTTATTCAGTCATTTGATGCTGTCAAAAGGATTGTAACACCATGATTGACAGCTCTGTTGACAAATGTGGCTCCTGCAGCGCTGTGTGCACCGGATGATCAGAATAGAGGATGAGCGGCGAGGGGAGGAAAAGTAACAAACACTAACACAAGAGTCACTGAACTTTCCATAACCGTGGTTGTCTGCTTTAAACCGACACAACAATCTGTTATGCTGTCGACTGAACCCACCTCAGGGATCGTCGATGTTTTCTTCTAGAAGAAGGGGCGGGACGTGAATACCACAGCTTGGCCATCTCTACGCCACAGACTCTGGCCGTCACATGACATCAGCGCCCATTGCAGGGGGGCCTGATGTCCATAGGTGAAGGCGGAGAGGCGTTGCTCATCATACAGCCACTGTGGAAGGTTTTCACGCAAAGGCAGCCATACAAATAGATAGAGGTGCAAAATAACTGAATTTAAGAGAAATCAGAAAGGTCACAGTGCACTCTGGGTGAGTCCAGGTGTGACGTCTGTTTCCGGGCTGAAGCCTTCCTGTCGATTAGACAGCTGGCTGTATGATTAATAATGAGAACAAGCACAACTTTCCCGACAGACACGGTGGAGCTAAATGTGCTAATGGCATCAGTCTTCACTCCAGAGCTTCACATTAATCATGAGAATGAGCACTGCTGCTGTCAGCTGCACACATGCTAACTGGACTAATGGCTTCTCTTCCAGCCAGCACAGTTTCTCTGCTGACCTTCAGTCTCTGCAAAGACAACGGCCCTTCAGGTCTGCAGTGTTCAGCTGGAAATAAAACAGGATGAGTCAGTGCTGGCCTGAATCAAAGCCGTTATTGTTCAACTTTTTGGAAAGCTTGGTGCATGTTTCTTTTCTCATTCATGATAAATAGTAAACCTTATTGTTTAAAGGAAATGCACCATATTTAGACAGTGGACCTTTTTTTTTTTTAGCTCTACCGATCTCGCCTCGCTAACGCTTCTGTTACTACCTTCAAAGGCGGCACAGAGGAGGGATCACTTGTCCCCCATTTCACTTCTGCAACATTCATATTAAAGGCGAAACATCACAGGGGCGTAAATATCACGCCTTGAAACGGCAGTCTGAAGTTTAAGGTTTATGAAGCTACATCTGTGGTCCCTGGACTCAGTCAATTACTCAGAACATGTTGTCCAACATATAAATATGGTCTGATGCCCCTCTGGATTTTCACTTTCCATTGCCTTAACAGATGCAGACTGAATAAGAAGCAAATGGACTTGAGCTTGTATAGCGCCTTTCTAGTCTTCTGACTACTCAAAGCGCTTCTACACAGCAGGTCACAGAAGTAACTTATCCCATGCATGCACATTCATATGCCGCCGGGGTTAAGTGTCTTGCCCAAGGACACATCTGACATGTGGCTGCAGGAGCTGGAGATCGAACCCTCGACCTTCCGGTTGAGAGACGACCGACTCTACCAACTGAGCCACAGCCGCCCCACAATGAGTCATTAAATGAAAATAATTTGTTATTTTTCCAGGTCGATTTGCAAACGTGACGTACAGTGTTTGAACAGATTACATAAAATCGGAGAAGAATGTTCGAGTTTATGGATATCGAGAAATTTGATCTGAGATTTTACATATATGGTATTTATATTGTGGCTATTAGGACTTATGTAGCTTACAGTGAATTGTAATAGCCTTAGACAGAAACACCCCCCCGTCCCATGCAATGAAAAATAACTCTCGGATGCTTTAAGTGTCTGCAGTTTGATGTCCTCACTTTACCGTCACTGCACTGAAACAAACAGTCAAGTTTTCAATTATCCTCAACTTCACTTTTGAAATGTGTCTGGACTCATAATCAGAGGCGGGTTGTAGTATTGTTCGCTCTTATCAAACATTGTTGTAGCAATCTGAAATCCCCACGCTACAAAGGAAGTGCCACCCAATCACCGTGCAAATGGCGTAGTGAGACATTTGAAGTCGAGGCCGAGCCGAGTTGAGGCAAACCTTACCATGCAGTGGAGTAAATGTTGAGCCAATACTGTCAACAAATACAAGATCCTGGCATTAATTGAACTTATCAATACATTTGAATGTTTGGTTTCAGACAGACTTATACAATTGGCAGCTCCCGGGCCATATCTTGCACTGAAACAACCTTAATTAGGACTTTTTAATGATTTATAAATGATTAAAGTCCCCTTAATAGCAGATACCATTAGCAATATCAGACTGATTCAAATCTAAATTTATCCTGTTCTAAAAAAAGCTCATATGTTATCCTATCTCTATATCACCCAGCCTGCAACTCGACCCAGTTCTCCGCATGTTTATCAGTTTTTATGTTTCGTAAAACAACAACATACAAACACATTTTCCACTGATGAATCAGCAAAGAGAGACTCGTTCATGTTGTCGGTAGAGCTGTCAGCATTTTTATTTAAATTCTAAATTCTTTGACGTCTCTATAAGTTGACACAAAGAATTTATATTTTGTGTTTCGTCCCTTTCATACACATCCATAGGCTCCCACACACACTCACTCTCTCTCTCTCTCTATCTCCCACACACACACACACACTCTGTCTCTCTCTCTCCCACACACACACACACACACACACACACACTCTGTCTCTCTCTCTCTCCCACACACACACACACACACACACGCACAAACACTCTCACAAACACACTCTTTCTCTATCCCACACACACACACACACACACTCTCTCACACACTCTGTCTCTCTCTCTCTCTCTCTCTCCCACACACACACACACACACGCACACACACTCTCACAAACACACTCTTTCTCTATCCCACACACACACACACTCTCTCACACACGTTCATACAACCAGTCCTGCACCGTGTCTCATGTTGGCCTGAAAGCAAGCAGAAAGACACACACATGCAAACACACCCACACCCCATTCCACTTCAGAGCACATATAGAGCATGAGAGAAAAATTGTACAGTAATTTTACACAATACGAGTCCAGCACACGTCCTCCCCCCTTCACAGCCTTTGGGCAAACTGGGTTTTCAGGGCTTCCATTAGCTCACCCGTCCACAGAATTCATGTGTCCATCTGCTCCGGGTCCTTTGTTGTGAAGAAAGCTGACTTGTTTTTGTTGTTTTGTCCGCTCTTTCCGCTCTCTGCTCCAGAAACAGCATCAATTACATCATGGAGACCTTGCAGGAGATTATTTTTCAGCATTGAATTTTCGAAAGATTGTCATCATAATGCTGGAATGTCTTACTACAATCTACGCTTAGATAATGGTACTGTACTGTAGAGCCTCAGAAAAGATCTTTAAGAGTCCGCATCTGTCTCTGGTTCTCCTTAATCCTAAAAAAAGTACAAGATGATCTGTTGTTCAATTCTACTCGCTAGATAGAAGTTAAGTTTAACCCTGTGAAAATATTGAGAATCTTGGTAAAGGCACAATATTCAGCCATGAGGAGAGAGGACACTGCTACTATTCTATGCCCTGTAGAAGCTTATCTTGTTTTCCTGTTTTTTTTTTAAGCCCTGATAAGACAAGCAGTTCACTTGAACTATCAAGTTTCTATTATTATACTGTTTAGTTTGTCCAAAAAGGGGGAAATATTTGAGAATTCTGTAGTTTCATGTCATGTCTTTTTATTTTCCCTGTCTCGTAGTTTTGGCGATACTTCCTGTCAGATAAATTACTTCAAATAAAACGGGGACATTTGTGAAGACAGGTTTTAAAGGTCACATATTATTCTCCTTTTAAACCAGTTTAAATAAGGCTCAAATATACTTGCTGTTGAACCTCGCGTACGCGTAAACAAACGGCTGCGTCGCGAAGGTTTACGTTCACATACTTGCCGTTGCGCAACGTCTGTTACTGGAGGATTCCTCTAGAGGAAGCACACTAGGGAGCACAACGTAAATCAGACCGCGTAAAACACAGAAGTAGAGAACATTGATTTGCATAGGTAAACTAACATGTCAACACTGGAGGAGGTTAATTTAATGGTCATTTTGAGATCACGGCGGCGTAAAAGGCGAAAGGATTGATTACCGGTGGACAAAACAAGCCATCAGCACCGTCCCCACTCCGTTTCTGCATAATTTTCCGCCGGGCACGGACGTAACGGTCTCGGACATGTTTCCACTTGTTTTTAACAGCTTCCATGTCGACTTCTAAATGAACACTAGTCTCTCGCCAGCTATTGAGGCATGCATGTTTGTCGCTGTGTAGCGGCAATGACACATCATACAGATGTGGGTAGTTTCTGACTTGATCTATAAGGTTGTTTTCAAATGTTTCCGCCATAGTTGTACAGCTCTTTGGCGTCTCCGATGTTGTCACTTCCAGTCTTATCAGCATACAACTCTACACTGCCCCTAGCGGTTTTATGCATATTGCACCTCGCGGACGCGTAGCGTTAATTTCTGAGGACATGCACAACCAACGCTCCAAACCACCGCAGGATACGCGAGGCTGACGTCATGCGTTCGCGTATGCGTAGTTAACAGCAAGTATACTCAGGGCTTTAGAGATCCTCAAAACATGTCTGTGAAGTTTCTTGTTCTAAATCCACTCTGATCCTGTATTTGATCATGTCTATAAACCCCTCTATTTCAGCCCTGCTCAGAACAGGCTGTTTCTGTGTCTGTAGCTTTAAATGTAAATGAGCTGTGTCTGACCACGCCCCTCTCTGGAAGGGCTTGGAGTACTTGGCCTTTCTCGCTCCATGCCCTATTGTTAACTGTGAGAAGGCAGACTCAGAGGGCAGAACAAACACCTAGCTGTGGGAGTGTCACCCACCTGGGGGAGGGGTTACTGCCCTTTGTGATGTCACAAAGGGAAATTTGAGCACACATTTTCTGAAAAGTGGAGCAGGCAAAAGACGGAGAGGATGGACTTTTCTCATCATTTATGGGTTTGTAGACAGACTAGGGACACATATTAGTGTTAGAAACAAATGGTAAAGTGTATTTTGCATAATACGTGACCTTTAAAGGCCAAGTTTCAAAAGGTTAACCTATATCTAGCTTTGCAGAATCAATGTTCCGACTTTTCCTACATAAAAGTTATTATCTCTATTTATATACCCCAAGTAATCATGCATCAATTGGGCTCTGTCTGCAAGAAATATCATATGAACAGGTTAACTGTCCTAGGCATTCAATATGTGGGAACTTGTGTGATAATGTAGACTAGACTAAAGAGTGTTGTTGTGGTCGCCATCAAACATCTCCCAGGAATCCAGGTAATCCTGGACTGGTTACTTTGTACACTTTGTGCTCTGCAAATCAATGTTTTTTTTGCATCCTTGAGACTAGTTTGAACTCTGAAATCTAAACTTTATGTTTTTACAACTGGCCCTTACCCCCTGATTACCAAGAAAATCTGCATAAAAGGAAGACTGACGCAAACATTATTCTAATTCTTTAGCTATGCACAGGGGCGTGTCTAGAAGGGTGGGCCAGGGGTGGCATTCCCCCCCCCCCCCCCAAAAATCTGATTGGTTGGCTATTTGCCTTGTCAGAGGCGGGACGTTTGTTAACACTACTATTCTGATTCTTTTTGGCAACTTGCTGCAAGTTTTTTTTACATGTAGCATATTATATGCTCTTTGAATTGTAAATAAAGACGCTGAAAGTTTGAAATCAGGATTTTGATTAGTTGAAATTGTGACTTTAAACATCTTTGGCCTACTTCTTTAAGGACTTAAAAACAATCTGTTATGACTCTTGGATTACATAAAAGTAGATTAGATTAGTGGCGTAATAAAGGGTAAATAAATAAGATTCTTGTGGATTCTTGTGGATGCACAACACTTCAGGCCACCCCTGCATAAGTCTGTGCCCCAGTTGGGCCCCCCCAGTCAGAAAAGCCTGGACACGCCCCTGGCTGTATAACAAATAAAGGTGAGATAAAGCTCTGTGCAAGGGGAAGAATAATTTAAAGTTCTGGACAAAACTGTTCATTTTAGTAGCCTGTTACACCCAGAGTTTCAACACCAGCAGCGTGTTTTATCAGGGCTTAAATTTGTTGATGTGAGTCTGAACATGTGGTGACATCATTGGTCATTCTTTACCTGATTTATTTTAAATCATTTTTTAAACAGTGTACATTGTCACAGATGTTGTGAGATACCACAGGTACAAATTTGACTACTTGAGTGGAGTCCCCATTAACACTGGCCCTGTTCTGACCTTAAATGCAATGATTGTTCGAAAGCATACTGTATAATGAATATAATACAGAGGGGCCCAGGGAGCCATGCAAAGCCCCTCTTCTCTTTTTGAAGGAAAAGAAAGAAAACGGAGTTTGTTTAACAGTGCAAAAGGATTTCAGCACAATGATACATACTCAAGCTTAAAGCAAAGAAGGACTTCTTCATTACGATGGAACTGAACCGTACGGCTTTTGCTTATTGGCTGAATGAGCTCTAATCTCAAGATCTTGTAAAAAATGTTTTATTAGTTATCTTCTTGTTCTGTACTGGGCTTCATTTTCTTTTTTTTGTTTTACCTATAAGCAAATAAAATGTGTGTTTCATTCACATGCAAAAAGTGAGATAACAGAAGGTAAAGATAAAGAAACAGACCATATCAAAGATCATTGCCAATTATGTTGGAGTCACCAAAGTCTGTTTGGCAAGTTTGGACATAGCTGTGAACCTTTACTGTGTCTTAAAATCCTTATAATATTTTATCTATATCTATTCTGTGTGGATAAGTACAGCAAAAGTGATTTTTAATAAATTATACCTCTGTATGTATTATATATATATTATATATATTCAATTGTATTTACATTGAAAAGGTATCCAGTTCTACTCATTCCAAAACCGGATTTATACAAATGGAGTGAATGCTCCTCTTTAGTCATCCCTGTACAAGACCTAGGTAGCTTTAAAACCCATAATGAGCAGCAGTGCTGCCACACAGGCTTTCTCTCCCCTCTCTAGTTGACGTAGTAAAGCCAGTAGACGAGGTTGAAGAAGGTGAAAGCGATAGGAAAGACGACACGGGACCACTTGTCTATGGCGTTGACATCCGTGAGGTCCGGGATC
Source organism: Tautogolabrus adspersus (assembly GCA_020745685.1). NCBI lineage: Eukaryota > Metazoa > Chordata > Actinopteri > Labriformes > Labridae > Tautogolabrus > Tautogolabrus adspersus. The sequence goes on along the minus strand of CM036552.1, from coordinate 3,698,917 downwards.
TTGACTTTTAGCTGCGAGGCCCTCCTTCGCAACCGGCCCTTCTTGTGGCCCATCGGCCGGTCGATGGCCGGTCGTCCGTACAGGTCTCGACTGGTCATAGGCTTGCGATACTGTATGCTGGCGCTGTCGTAGGAGAACATGGTGGCCCGAGGGTCGTTGAGAGCGCCCATCATTTCTGCTCCAGTCATCTCACTGGTTAGGTTGGTCAGTAGGATGTTACCATGAGCATCAACCTGAGGAAGGAGGTTATCGGACATTAGTCATTTGATTTTCTAAGTACATTTAAATAGCTTGGGTACCAACAACAGGTAATATTGAACATCGGCACATCTTTTTTACAACACTTTTCCTTACGAAGCTTTGAAGGAAGCATATTGTGTTTTCTTGGTGGAGTAAGAAATCCTACAACATCCTAAAACTCAGTTTTAAAGAGGAAATATTATCCCCCTTTTCCATCTTTTCAAACAGTCCCCTGTGGTCTAAATGAAACATCTGTGCTGTGCTTTGGTCAAAATATAACATGAATCAAGCAGCAGAGGAGGTTTGTGACCCTGTATAAACCAGCTCTCTCAGAACGCTCCGTTTTGGTGTGTGTGTCTCTTTAAATGCAATGAGCCCCCCGAGTTTTCCCGGTATACATCACTCCTCTGTAGTGAGAATAAAAATGGCAGACCAAAAGTTTTGCTCTAGGCTTGGGGTGGAGTCCATGGGTGGAGATACCAGGGGAGGGGAGGTTTTTTTTAACCAGAATCCTACTGTGACATCACAAGGAGAGCAAATTTGAAACAGAACATTTTTCTCTGTGTTGTAAGACTTATGCAGACCACAAACAAAGGACTGGATGGGTTTATTTCACAATTTGTGGGTCAGTAGACACTCAGGTTACCCAAATATACGTTCAAAAACACTGTCAAAGTGGATTTTTCATAATATGTCCCCTTTAAGACTCCTGTATACTAAAATGAAATGCCTTTGGAATTAGATTTTTTTAACCCAACAAGGTGTACCTGGTTATATGAAGGTTGCATTAATTGAAATAAATAAAAGTGAACTGTGGTGTTTTCAAAGTTGGTTGAGCAGCAGGGTTATGTGGACACGTTTCAGTTGGGGCATGGGCGATATCCTAGGGGAAACAAAATATTGTGGTCCTCTAAATGGCCATGCCTTCACATCTTTAACAGCAAAATCATAATTAGCGCTTGATGCCGAGTAGTTAGCTTTCCCTGTGGCCCCATGCCTCTTGAATTACTGTCAGTCCATACCCTGCTGGGTGTTAATGAGAGGTTATCTAGGTCATCTGACACAGATCCAGCCTCCTGCAGCAGTGGCGAAATCTTTTCTAAAGTTCTACACCATTGTTGGGGAGGTTTGTTGCTAACTTTACTTTTCACAGCTTTTCTTTGCTGTGTCCTACTAAGCCCAGGGGTTGATTAGGCCGTCTGCCCGGATTGTAGCTTTGGCCAGCCGGTAGCATTGCAAATCACAGGCCTCTGGGCTCTGGCTATCACTCCTCCCATCTCCCAGGGAAATGATTTATTCTTAGGCTTAGCAACACGAGAGCCAGGGAGAGGACTACTACATGCAGATGTATTGCCAGACAGACATCCCTTATGTTTCATTGTAATCTTGTGGGTGTTAGTAAGCCATGTTTTAGCACCCTCTTCTTCACTATTTTACATCATCTGTAGAGTAGGATAATTCCACAAAGTCCACTCAACATTATTTTAAAGAGTGTGTTGGTTTACAGCACATAAACCTTTCAATCACAGACAGAAAGAAGAGCTTATTCTGGTTTGGAGTCCGAACTTTTGCAGGACTTTTAAAGTATTATAGGTGTTACAAATGTATTATGGTGATAGCCCTACAGTTAATATTTGTATAGGTTAAATCCCCAAGTATCTAGAAACTCTGTCAATAACCTTCAGCAGAAAAAACAAGGATATGGGATGGGTCATGATTTTCAATTTTGGAATAGTCATTAACTTAGAGGGCATTTTTGGGGCAGCAGTAGCTCAGTCTGTAGGGACTTGGGTTGGGAACTGGAGGGTCCTAGGTTCAAGTCCCAGTGCAGACCATAATATGGAAGTTGGTCTGGTAGCTGGAGAGGTGCCAAGTCACGTCCTGAGTACTGCTGAGATGCCCTTGAGCAAGGCAGCGAACCCCCTACCGCTCTGGTGTGCTCCCTGCGTAGCAGCCACACTCTCAACTATTGCTAACGGCTAATTGCCTCTGCAAAGTCACTGACTGTGATGCTATGAGATGATAAGAAACTAACTTAGTACCTCTTCACTTAAGAAATGATTTTTTTCACCTGAAGACTGTATAGAGTCTATTTGACTTTATATTGTTTTTTGAGTTAAAAGTACCGAGTAGACAAATTGATCAGCATGTTTTATCTCTGAAATCTTATAAACAAAACATACCTGAACACTTCACAAGCAGTGTTACTGACGTTGTCGTCATGTTAAAGTCTCGTCACGTAAGTCAACCACCATTTTTCCGTGAAGAAGATGAGATGTTGACGAGCTAAAAATAAATCCTTGATGACGACACGTCTGTTTTGTTTTCGTGTAAAAGACCAGATGGGACAAAAATGCTATTGGTGGGCTGTTGGACATTAAAAATACATGATATTTTTCCCACTGTGCGTCCAATCTGTCCGTCATCCTAAAAGCAGGAGAGCGGAGAAGTGTGTGTGTGCTGCCATTATATTGCTTTTTCTGTGTTTTAAGGTTTTTCATGCGTTTATGAGATTAGAAAAACAGCCAATACAACAAGTCACCTTTATGATACCTGTGTTTGGCTGATTGAATCAGTTGGAAGAGAGAAAACCCTTTGACTAAAATGTAATGACTAAAACTATAAAGGCTTAAAAATGTGACTACAACTTTGAAGCACTTTTGTCTAAACACTAACAGCCTGTCCTGACAGCATGCAACGTGCATCAGCCTGAAATCAGCCTGAATCTTTTGCTTCCTATTGGAGTGTCCTAACTGCCTGTGAGCGATGCAGCATGAAGCGTCGCACCGTTTTTACCCCGACGCCCCGTTTCCATTTTCCTCTCTGTCCCTCGAGTAGGCAGACGGAGAAAGAGGAAGGAGGGGGCTCTACATGGCACTGGCACTCGCTTTTCTCCCTCAACAGAGCTCGTAAGCTTGTTGTACAAAGGGGAGATAACGGTGCATACATAGTATCCACATCCGTTATTGAAATGTTGAGCTTTGACTTGTCAACAACACCGGAGAAAAACTTTTTTTCGGCTCACCACGAGCCGTTCATTGACGAGCCTGTGTGGTGATTTGAGTCAACAGCTCCCAAATACAAAGCTCCAAACTTCAGTTTGTCCACCTTCAATACAAAAGCACTAGATGTTATACTGTTTGAAAGGGGAACCTGAAATTCACAGAGCAAAGAATTATATATTTAACGGATGCAGTGTGGACAGCCAGCGTGCGATCATGCGCGATGGGACGCGATATATAACGCTGGCATGCTGTTAGGACAGTCTGTAAGACTTAGGCTACAAAAGCTGCAAAGTTAACAGTGTTCACAAAGGCTCTGTCCCACCTGCACTTTGTTGCTCTCCAGTCTCTTATTCTCGTTGTTGGTCTTGGCAGCTTTCTCTGCCACCTTCTTCTGCAGGTGCGGACCGCGCCCAAAAAAGATGTAGTTGACGAAGGCGTACTCCAGCAACGCCAGAAAGACGAAGACAAAGCAACCCATCAGGTAAATGTCAATGGCCTTGACATAGGGGATCTTGGGTAGAGTCTCCCTAAGGTGGGTATTGATGGTGGTCATGGTCAGCACCGTGGTTATACCTGCAGACAAGCAGATGAGGACCAGTCTTCACTAATATGGTGACAAATCTTACCTAAAACAACATGCTGTTCTCCGCAGTAAAGATAATGCCTGTAAAATATCTCGTTGTAATCCACCTAAAAGTTTAGAAACATTTTAGTGTACAAGTCGGACCAATCCCCCTGACCAAAGAAAGACATTATGGCCATCAAGATTCACCAGAACTGAGAGCCTTGACCTCTGTGGACACTTTTAAAAAGCAGCTGAAGACTCATCTGTTCAGACTTGCTTTTGTTTGATCTGTCTGTCTTTGATTTTATGTAATTGATTGTATTATCTGTTTTTGTTTGATTGTGAAGCACTTTGTGATGTCTGCTCTTGAAAGGTGCTATATAAATAAACTTTACTTACTTACTTACCAAAATCCATACCGTAAGACATAATAGCTACTGTAGTTTCTGAAGAATTAAAACATCACTGACCCAAGGCGACTCTGGCAGCCGAGGCATCATAATTGATCCAGAAGGAGACCCAGGACAGGATGGTGATCAGGGTGGAGGGCATGTAGGTTTGCAGGATGAAATAGCCGATGTTCCTCTTCAGCTTAAAGCTCAGAGACAGACGAGGGTAAGAACCTGTGAAAGACACAGTACAGGATTATGCAAGTTGACAAGACATAGCTAGAAGCAGGCTATTTTTAGAAACTGAAATTAAACAGGAAGCTGTCTTTAGAGGGTAACTGGTTGATATAACCTTGCATTCTCTAAAGATGCCACCATGAAGGTCAAAAAAACTTAATCATGCCCACTTCAGAGCCTTACAAAAAGGAAATCAGCAATGTTGACCTTCTGTGTGTGGAAAGAATCCTGAAACATTCCCATTTCAAAGTCAATGGAAACCATTTACAACTTTAATAAATGTTACATAATGTTTTCCTTGCGTATTTGTTCCACTAAAGCTGTGTTGAATCCCAAGTAAATATTCAAAACAGCTGAGTCATGCAATGACTTAAAACTATCAAACAGATTGAGGCATCAGGGACCAGTGAGGGCCTGTGTCCGCTGTTTACTTTGCGATGGTGACAGAACAAAAACGCCCTCGGCGTCAGCCATTATTGTTGCAGCTCTCACAGTTGAGAAAAGTTCAACTTTTGCAGCACTGTTGTGCTTGACAGTGTCATTTCTATCATATCTTCTTTTGTCTCCGACGCTCTCCAAAACAACATTAACCAAGAGGCACGGACCCGAAACGTTACAAAGCTGCGGCTTCACTGCACAACAAAGCGTCCTGGGATACATAGCGTTGCAGACAAAACTTATGAAGCTACTTTTAAGAGATTTTCTCCCTCATTAGATCATAATCCTGCATTGTAGGATAAACTTTGTGGAGTGCTGGTTTAATTGAAAAGACTCCTCAGTCAAAGTCAATAAGTGACCGGCAGAGGTGAACGGTGTGACTCTACAAATCTGTCATGGGCTGTAGGTCTCTACTTTACCATAGGCCGCAGAGCTCAACTACTGTACTGTCTGCTAAACAAGGTTGCAAACTCCACATGGTACTAGAAAGAGCTGCACAGCTGCACAGAAAGTGCACTTTGCTGAAAACGAAGAAATCATCAAGCAGACAGTTTAAGACTTTTTTTCCTCTGGGAGGCCAAAAACAGACTGTCAGTGCCACTCATATTCTGGATGTCTGGAAGCTTTAGAGAGTCAGAGCAGCAGAGTGGTGATTCTGATATGTGTCTTCAATAAATCTTTCATTGCTTTAATTTAATATTCGCTGTGCTTTGTATATTATTTTGTGTTCTTTTTTAACTTAAAATGTTCAGGTCAAACGGTGAGAATGGATACTGTATGACTGCGTTACCTGTAGCAAATACAGCTTTCTTGGAGAGGGTCTGGTAGTCTATGATGGAGAACTGAGGCAGTTCTATGTTCTCCACCCCGGTGACTGAGCCAGCGGTAGTCCCTCCCTGCCAGTAGAACTCAATGTCATCAGTGGTGTATCCGTCTGAAAGAGGCAGAGGAACACAACATGTTCAAATCTCCACAGACACACAAGGACAAAAACATCTGGCTCAGGGCAAAAATGAACTGTATATGAACAGGATCAACACCTGGGGCAGACTGTTCAGGGCGCTTTCACACCTGCTAGGTTTAGTTTGGTGTTTTCACTCCGTATAATTTACCCTTTCACAACCGCTCTTGAATTCAAGTCATTGGCTGACCAACAAAATGAAATCATAATCAAAAAAATCAAAATGTTACACCTAAGGCTAAAGGATTTTACTGCTTACAGTGACAGTTATTCAATGTGCATGCCAAACTCCTTCCCTCAATAATATTTTGGTCTGGAATTTGCCACAAGTACGTTTTTGTGGTAGATGTCGGAGAGACCGTATAGCAGTGTGCTGGCTTAGCTAACAGGCTGCTAACTAGCTAACAGGCTATTTCCTTCAATTAAGTTGTGTAAGTTGATTGTCAAGTGAGTTTAAAGACTTTCTTGATCTAGTTTAAACACATTGTGAATCTGAGTATTGTTATTCTTCTCAAATATGGTTACAAATATATAGGTTACAGATTGCCATTTTGGTATGAAATACAGTCATCCCCTTTTATAGGTTTGATATAATTCAAACATATTCCAAACTACTGGATGGTGAAAATTAGCCTCTTCCCCATGGCTACAGCTGGTTTCTATAAGGTTTCTATCCATCCGTAAAGATATGTACTTCCTTGCGTTGGACACTGGGAAGCATCATCCATATATTTACGGATCTACAGACACCAATCACATACGTAAGTGCAAATGAGGCATTGGCGCCAAAAGAAAACTTTGCCCAAATACAACAAGCCACATTTTGTGTAATTGTGTCTTTAACTTTGTCGCAGTCCCAGAATTAAAAAATATATATCACAGCAAAATACCAGTCCAGAATCTGGAACATCATCCACTCTTCAAAGGAAATGTCGCACTTTGTTCCAGAAGAGGAACCGAAGAGACAATAAATCTTTGTTACACCATCAGTGAGAGACGGCAGAAAGTAGGCCTATCGTTTTCTGTTCAACTACTGCTTCCAGCTTCCCACAGGCTCAACTGGAACAACAATAAAGCCCTCCTTTAACTTTTTCTGGCAGGTCTCTGGGCTATGTCTAAAGCCTGGACCTGAGCGGAACAGGCCCCGCTGCCCTTGTCAGTAATTAGACCAATTTAATTAGGCCAGCTGGTCTCCGGCTTCAGATTCTGCATCTTATCTGAACGCAGCTGCAGGATTTCAGGGAATTAGCTTCTGCTCATTACTGGAAGGGCTTCATTACGGTTTTGCCCTCTGTTTTTTTTCTTATCCAATTAATATATTTTATATTACAGATAAATTTAAAACATGACAGTTTACTTTCAAGTCAAGGTGCAGTTTAGCTGCAAAAACGTATTCTATAATTAATTATGCATCGTATTAACGCTTAACTGATGAATGCAACATGAAACAAATGCAACACTAGCATGATTTAAACACTGTTCATGTTGTATCACTCTATTTTTTAGTGTCTGAAATTTTAACTTGAACAAGAACTTCCCCGTGCTCACAGAGTCTCCGATTCAATCTGTTTGGCCAAGTAAAAATAACAGAGAGTTTAAAATACTCAGTAACAATTCAAAGTCAGTTTATCCTACATATAGACGGTAGATGGTAAAATGGACTTCAGCTTGTAAAGAGTTCTAGTCTTCTGACTACTTAAAGCACTTTTACACTGCAGGTCACACCTAAACATTCACACACTGATTGTAGAGGCTGCTATGTAGTGAGACCATCAGACGTAACTAATCCATTCATGCACATTCACACAACGCCAACTAAGCAGCAGGAGCAACTTGGGGTTAAGTGTCTTGTCCGAGGACATATCGGACATGTAGCTGCAAGAGCTGGGGATGGAACCCTCGACCTTAAAGTTAGACACACAAAAACACAACAACATGTAAAAAGGGTAAAAGCATTGTGAAATATTTCAGTGTTCAAGTTAGCTCAATAAGTGGTGAAAAAATAAAAATATAAGATGGTCTGCCTGGAATAAAGTTTTGTGACTCCCACTTGAAAGAATTTCACCTTGAAAAATATTTTTAATTACATCCAGTAATAATTTCTTGATACGCTTAAAAAAAAGGATGATTCATTAGAAAACGTATCTACTAGCAGTACACCTCAGTGGCCTCTTAAAGACAATTTTGGGTTTGTTTAAAATAAGTCGCTACACTAAGTGTCCAACAAAATAAGATTCTAACAAATCACAAATACAGGACGGGTCTGTGTTTGTGTTGTTTACACTTTGAATAGTGAAATAGGACACATGTTCCTTGAATTGTCCTTTTTTTCCGCATCAAATTGGAACATCCAAAGGGCATATTAATGCAATACATCCCGAAGTGCCAGGAATGCCATCTTACTGACATTTATTTATTTATTTTTGCCTGCTTTCTGACCCCATTTCTCTCTTTCTAAGTAAAGGAATTAGTATGAGAAAGATTTGATGTTCGTTCAGCACCAGCTTCTTCTCATAACGTGAACATTTGCCCTTTGGGACTGTAGATGAGGATATTTACTGGTCTGTCTCAGATAGTCTGCTGCAGCTGAGAGAGGCCGACTGGCTGAGGCAGCGGCTGCACAGGTGCAATGCATCCTGGTACATGTAGGCACTGCTGGCTGGGTTCTGCGAAATAATCCAAAGGTTCAAAATGAGGATGTTAGCATTTCCTAAATGGCTTTAAAAAATGTCGATTTTTTCACCTACTAAAATTTTTAGCGTGTTATAAAAACTGTGTTATCCAGATGTCAGACCATGACTAGTAGACTGTCACACAGCCACCTCAAACTGAGCTGTGAGAGTTTCTATGCATTCATTATGTGTGGAACTTTAACTATGCATGTGGGTAGTATCCATTATTTAAGTGAACCACTCCAGCCAGGTCTGATTGAACAAGAAATGCCAGTTTGCATTAGCTGGCGTAAAGTGCAGCCTGACCTCGGTGACCAAAGAGTCTTTGGGAGGGAAGCACATTCTGACCCGAGGCTGTGTGGACCAGAACAAGAGGTGGAGAGATTCAAAAGAGCAGCATTTAAAGCTAATTAAAGTTAAATGTGGTTTTTAAGCTCTGGTGTGGTTGAGTACTGAAGCTACAGCTGTCCAAATGTTTCACTGACAGCAGTCTGTTGGAGATGGCAAAGTTGAATATGAACATCGATATTTCCGTGTATTAAAGGTGATGATGATGCAAAAGGAACCTTTTTCTCTTTCGGGATAAAAAGGCCTGAAATGTTTGGTTTTGTACAATGTGGGAAAGTCAGAGTCAAGGCTAAGTTATCACACCAAAAAATATGAAACTAACACAGGATATTTTTATTAGAGATCTCCTTGACATCTTGTCTATTGAAGCTGCGGTCCATCGGTGCCACGGTTTTGCTAATTCGGACGGCGTCAGCGCAGCCATGAGCAGCTGTAAACACATTACTGGATAACTACAAGATCACGCGAGGATAAAGAGCAAAACATGCAAACAACATGTTGCTTTGTCTTTCTGAGGTTGCTTGTTGTTCGTTAGGTGCCTTTTTTTTCATAATGTTGATAAAGTGATGAAAAATACGACTGCTAGTCTGTGTATTGTGTTTATTGACCCAATTCTCTGTGTGTTTCCTTGTCTGACTTTCTGTCTGGGTCGATCTTTTCTGTCCAGCTTGAAGCTGCTTGCAGCGAGCGTGTAGTGGCGCTTCTGGCACACTCCGTAGACTGCTCGCAAAGCTCGCTGCGGAAACAGGAGCATTCACTAGAGTGGCAGTGAACGACAGTGTAGAGCGCGCCGCTGACAGACCGGGGGGTATGTGGAAATTGGAAATAACTTCAGCATCCAGTAGGATTTTAAACATTTCCAAACAACACACCAACATATCATATGTTGGTGTGTTGTTTGGAAATGTTTAATTTCTAGCAACAGATATGTAAATATGACTACCAAGTCTGCAGAAGGTAAAAGATTTCAGTATCGTTGCTCTGGTATTTGTAGTCCAAGAAGTATTGACCAATCATTTTTTAAAGGGTTTTGGTTGCTTTGGGGGAAAGAGGCAAAAAAAAGATAGAATACACTTGACTAAGGCAATCTCAGAATCCATCTGCTCTGAAACACATGAAGCTTTTATGAGCTTTTTAAAGTTTTATCTGCATAAGCACATTTCTGCTCGTAGAAGTTTACCAGTGTCACTCAACTCAAACATTTCTTGGATCTCATGTTGCTACGGTTGAGTCATAAATGAACAGTTCTTGAAAACAGGCATTGATATCCTAAGTCCAGATATCCGCTGCTACTTGATAGCCCTGAAATACCCTTGAAGTCACCCCAAGGAGAATATCCTTGACATATGATGTCTGATAGCTTCATAAATAAACAAAAGTGTGGTGGAAGTACCGAAGATCAATAAAGATGAGGGATGTGTCAGCAGTGATCTGGATGCTGGTGCTGAACCTGAGGGCCGTCAATCTACCATCAAACACTCACTGGTAGTCGTGAGCTTTGAGTAGTGACTATAAAGTTAGATCACAGGCTCAAGAGGCCAAAATAACTGTACTGTTCATTTCTTCTTTAAAGTGAACTACGGCTCTTTTTCTATTCAGAAGTCCCCTGAAGTGATTCTAGTATCTGAATGTGACACCCCCTGCCTTTGGAGTGGACTTGGCAGACAACACGTGAAAACAAAAAGCTTTACTTCTATCTTAACTTGAAATTGTAGGAAAACTCAACCTGGTGTTGTGTCATGTTAAAATCTATTTCATGTCAACAAGTTAAGAAATAAGCAAACGCCAAATCCTACTTCTTTTTGTCGTGTTTTAGTCAAGCGGCAACCTCCTGTGTTGAGTAATGAAGCCAATGCAGAAGAGAAAACTCCTGCAGTTCATCGAGTGTCCACTTGAGGCTGACTCCAAGAGCAAGTCACATACACAACCATTTAAAAAAGCCAGTTTTTACAGCAGAAATGAACATGTTTACATCCTGGTACAAAAAACCGATATTGGTCTGATTAGCTCATGTCTTGATAGGCACACACTGCACGGGGAGTGAATTGTTTTAAAACACATCCGTTTTGATTTTATGAAGGATAAGAGTTCTTCACAATAAGGTATGTAGATAACATGATTGACAGGTGGGCGGGATGTAACAGTTTGTCAAGATGCTTAAAAACCCGCCTCAGCTCCAGCTTTCAGCTTTTCAATGAAGCTCCGGTGAATACCAGACATCTGGACTGAGATCACATGAACACGCTGTGATTTTTTGATAGTTGATTGTAGCGGGAAATAAATGCCTAAACTACTATTCATCCATCTCTTCAAAGGGAAATGTTAATTTCATAGATATACATGCAAGTGCAGCGACTTTACCAGGTACATAAGGATGTGAAAAGAGGGTAAAATGAGGCATGTTGAAGTGTTCAGCAGTCAAGTTAACAAGGTGTCAATTAAAAAACAATACACTCTAACACAAGGGTATACCTTTTCTTTATCTCTTTTACTACCTGTTCTTTATTCTTGCTGACCGAGGAGCTGAAGTTACCGCCTTGAGTTATTGTCCTTTCATCCTGTTTTATTGGTGAGCTCTTTGGGACACCCCACAAGTTAAAGAAAACTTACATTGGTTTCAGTAAAGAGCAGTATGACCACCCTCAAGCACCACAATTAGATTTCCTTCTGTCAGTTCATGTAGCCAGAAGACGTCAACAAAACTGTCCAATGAATGAGCCACTTCTCCATCCATATGACTTTATGTTTACTCAATTTCAGTCAGAACTGAAACAAGCAACAGTGTATTTCTTGTTTCACTTGGCGCATACATACTGAACCGATCTGCAGGTGTGAAGGAGACCCTTTTAGAGTATTTGTACCTGTGACAAATTTGCTACGTGGCTTTGATCGCTCATGCACTCACAAACACAGACAAACTCAGTGCCACTCACAGCTCTCTATTTCCAGGGTGCAGTTCTGCTCGTCCAGCGGGTATCTGCGCAGGTCCATCATGCAGGCGGCTGTTGTTGTGATCCTGAAAGAAACAAAAGAGAATATTGTCAAATACTCAGACAACCTCAAACACATTCTCATCCTGTGTCAGTAGATACAGCTACTTTGCAGATGCATAGTGTGTCTTCTGTTTTCTTTCTGTCTGACACGTTGTTAACATCTGCTCAGTTTGTTTGCTAAGGCGCAAAAGAGCTACGTGATTTAGGTCAATTAATGCATCATGGGGTGGGCTGGAACGACGAGTGATTACTTTCTAGAACCCCTGTCTCCTGCGGGAAGATCCTGCATAGTCAGCAGGGGCTCGTCCATCGGGGTGTACATATGTTTGTTTTGTGCTTTTTTTATGTTCGGGATATGAGAAAAAGAAATTGAGATCTGGAGAAAACAAATACTGGTGATTACAAGAAAGTACATAAAATGCGTATGTGAATTTTTCTCCGCTTGGGGCTCCCGTAATTTGGAAAGTGTAGTAATCTTATTTTTGTTGCCCCCACTAATTGTTCCCCTGTACTCTATGTTGTATATAACTTGTCAACAAAACCCAGACTGAGCAAAGGTGAAGCTGAAGGATTCCTACATTGTCAGATATTGAAGTCCAGGGCTGCTGAGTCAGCTTCTGCATTTGGCAAGTTGGAAGTCAGAATAGGTTGTATCTATCCATCTCTAAAGCACTGTTGCCTTACATAACTCAACTCCCAGATAAAATCATTGTTAAAATGCACAAATTGAAAATTCACTTCCCTCCGTAACAGATGCAGCATTCATGTTACAAAAGAGCAAAGCATTTATTTTTCTGATGCCTGAGAAAACTCACTTTATTAAAGAATGAACAATATGTTCTAGCCCTCACACAGCAGACGTCCTACCTACTCAGCCTTCAATCACACAAATCCTTTTACATCTAGCCTGGAACTGAACTATCTGTTTCTTTCCCATAATTGCCTCTGCACTGCTGGAGTCATGACTGCAGCTCGGCTCCCTTTGAAAGGCCTCGTGTTTAATCTTAATTACAACTATGAGTAATTAAGAATTAACACTAAAATCCAGGCAAGTGGGTAAAACTCATGTCCTCCCCCCTTTGAAGTCTTACATCTGAGGGAGGAGACACTTTGGTCTGAAAATTTAGCACGAGAATTATTGATTGAGTCGTTTGGTTTCAGTCACAGTTCTTCAGAATCTCTGGTCCTTCAGTTCGTCCTGTTACAGAAGTGGGCTCTGCTTACAGGCTGGTACAGATGTTTATTGGTTTGTTTTACAGTCAAAGGGTCAGTGATGGAAAGCATTTGTTTAAAACAGCAAATACAGTAAAATCTCATGCCAGAAAATCATGTAAGCTATCCATGCATGCAACATTTATATGCTGTAATCCCACATATAAATATTATAGGGGTTATAGGAGAGCAGTTATCCAGCTGACTTGCAGTTAAAATCATTTAAAGTGCAAGTCCGGCAGCATCGAAACAATCACTGTGCACCTCATATACTCTTTCAGGGCGCACTCACACTAGGCCCAGTTGTCCCATACAGTGCTTAAGCACGATTGCCCCCCCTCCCCATTCCCCCGCTGGCCTGCACTCACCCTGCTCCAGGACTAACCGGGCCTGAACCGGTTACTTCTTGTACATAACGTCGTAATACAACACATGAATGGCTTTACGTAATTATGAAGCGTGCTTAGTTTACAAGACAGACGGACTCGAAAATGAAAAATAAAAATAAATAAAAGGAACGGCAGTCGAGTCTGCGTCCACACAGAGAACATGACAGCTTTAATGACTTTGTCGCTTATTGTGAGTCATGTTAGTCAGATACAGCCAGAACTCACTGGGATTTCTCCATAATGAAGACTGTCCACGTTGTGTACCTGTGCTTGTGCTTGTGCATGAACTGTACCGTGCCAAAGCACACTCTTCCAAGCGTGCCAGGGTCAAGGAAATGTACCGTGCACGAGCACAGATCAGAGCACTTACACCAGTCAAAGGAACTTGACTTTAGGGGTAAAGCGTGCTAAGGCACGATACAGATTGCCTATGTGAGTGCGCCCTCAGATACTGATAGAGCTTTCACACCTGCGGAAACTCCTAAAAAACTTAAAGGTTTCGGGGTGAGTTGTATGTGTGAATGCAAAAAGCCAACTTTTTTTCTCTCAGACTTTATCCGGAGTTTCTCCTGCTAGCACCCTAGTATTTATTTCTGCAGAAAGTCAGGGTGAGCTGATGTGAGAATGCAACAGGATATAATCAGGATAATTCACCTTGAGCGAGTGAAAGGGGGTGGGGATGTTTATTCCCTGCGATCGGTGCACGATCATAAATCTTAAGCACACGAATGGTACAGTCTCCGCGCACGTAATTGAATGGCTATATTTGCTCCGGTGTGTTCTTCTTCGCTCTTTTGTTGATATTCTGATAAAGTAAGAAGACTGTAAAAACACAAACCTATCAACAAAAAGATAGCAACCATGACATCACATTTCAGACCCTTTTACTCCCTCAGTTGTCGCCATCACTGAAAAGCTTTGTGAATGTTTGCTCTGTTGTGTCCTCTTGCTTTATCTAAACTCCTTCTGGTCGCAGCCTTCTCTGCTTCTGTCTTTCTTACTTGCCCTGTTTAGAAGGGTGAGCAATTACAAGTAACCCCGGCAGAGGTCTTTTGAGCTTTCTGTGCTACGCCCACGCTCTCCTTGAATGTAATGGCTTTAAAATTTTTAAACAAATAGCCCTCTTTATGAACTTTGCAAACACCATCTTAGATTTCAGTTATAATCAATCCACACAATTCTTTCAATCCACTTGACTCCCCACAGTTTGCCAGGTTGGGTGATGTAGTTTTTATAGGGTTTAGTGATGAAAGCTGCCAACACATGTCTTCTGCCACCAGATCAGCCAATAGAATCAATCAATTGCAGTAGCCAGGTTTCAACCTGTAGAGGGCAGTGGCCATCAATGTTGGGAATAACGCGTAACTAAGTTACTCGTTACTCTAACGCCACTATTTGTAGATAACTAGTAATGTAGTTACTTTCCAAGTCAATAATGGCAAAAGGATTACAGAAACATTAAAAGCTCTCGTTACTCATTACTTTATGTGAAATAGGCAACAACAACATAAGATTGAGGTTTATTGACATCAATTCAGCGGGAGAGGTTACGCTAGCATCAGCAAAGTTGAGTCCTGGGAGAAAGAATATAATGCACAAGAAGCATGCACACAAGCTGATGATCATTCAGGGGTAATTAATTATTAACAAAGCCTGAAATTAATTAGGTTGTTGTTGTAGAATATTGAATATATCTGCAGTATGAAGTTTAAACGCACAGTATGTAAAATCCGCCGCCAGGGTGCTCTCAATCAAAACAATAACAAAAGATGACGAGGCTAGCGGGGAATCATGGGAGTTCTCTCTGCTTAGATATTCGAATATAAACATTGTCATTCAATTCTACATACTATACCTTTAATAAGGAGTAAGTCCCGGTGCTAAATGTGACCGTGGTTTGACTTTCTATCATAGTTTTGCAGAGCTCATTGGTGCAGAAATGAACATCATTTTATTTTTTTTATCGTAACTTAATGTATAATATGATGTGAAATAGATGCATGTCAGCAAACCTTTTCTGGCAAAGTTAAGAGGGATGACAAGTGTGACTTTGAAGCCAATAAAAACCCACTAATGCTCCTCCTGGATGGTCTTTTTTCCACTCTGCAGAGAGTGAGTGTCCAGCTGTTCTCACATCTTCAGCTGCTACAGTGTCAGGACGTAAAAAGCCCCTCAGGACATGAATATTCATTATTTTCTTACCTTCTTGAATATCCTGGGGCTGTCCATGCTCATCTTAGACACGCTGAACGCATTAGGGAGCACTGCATGAATTATAAAATAGGTGCAGAGAGTGGACAGTCAGTAAAAATAGAGAGTGCCAGCTCAGTGACCTGTCAGGAGAGACTGCTTCTGCAGCTCTCCCGCTCTGGAACAGCTATCATTAGGTCTTCAATGGACCAACCGTGTTTTCATGTTAGAATCATCCAAAAATGGAGTCCGACTCAAAGACACACTCACGCATATACCTAATAAAAGACCAAAAAGGAGCCACAAACTGCTTTCTACTCTTTTATTTTATGTGGGACAAAAATGGAAACCATCGCAGCTGACTGTGGAGATGAACCGTTTTAAATTTTCATTCAGTTTATCAAATAACGCATGATAAATTTGCTCTGACGTCTTCAGAGATTTTAAGGCCATCACATTGGTCAAGAATGGCCGGTCATCTCTCGAGCCAAACTTCACAGGACTTGATGGTGATTCGTCCTGTCAGAGTTCTGTTGGAGGCACATGCTCTATATGATTTATTTATGACTACAGTAAGATTGCAACTTACATTTTAGCTTCTATTAGAGCTCTGTTCAGTTATGAATGCACCATAAACCCCCAACCAGTGGTCAATATTTAACCTTTAGCAGAGACAGCATGTCCTACGTTCAGGCGTGAAAATTGTGGAGTTTGATTTGGGGATTGCAGTTGGAGATCTCTTATTTGTCTGTTGATAGAGACATATGGAACATTAGGTGTTTTCGGACCAAACAGTTCTGGGGACGTTTTTGAAGAGGAACTATCCACTAGGCAGTTTCCTGAGAACTACCCACCATGGAGACTGTTTTCTGTCTGCATTCGCACCACCATGGTACCTACTCTGAAGCAGGAGCTTAAAAGGTTCCTTTAAACAGGGTTCTAGGAACTAAAATAGTTCATAGTTCCTGCAGTGCGGAAGCTATAACAAATGGGGAGATTTCCAACAGTTCCTATAGAAGTATGAAAAAGTTCCTGCAGTCCGAAAATGCCTTTAGTTGATGATTTCACGGCCTATGGTAGCCCAAATCCTCAATTACCTTCTTCTTTGTAGGTTTGGGTTTATGCATGATATGCAGCCTCTAAATGTACTAGAAGTTTCAAACCAAACACTTATATTGTGAAAAATAAATGATTTTACAAAAAAGAAAGAGTAGCCAGCTTTTCCGTACGTTTACATGCAGAGTGAAGTCAAACTGCAGCTCGATTAGGCCATCTAATTGGAACTACTGTCCTTGTCCCAGTATACAAGCACCGAGGGGAGAATCTATTCATTAACAGAAGCATGTCCGACTCCTCCACAGTGGCGATATGCCCCCTTTCAGCTAGTTAGGGTACTATTGGATCTTCTTACCATTCACGTATTACATCCTCTCACATCACAGGAAAACCAGACAAGATAATCTTTAGAACCGTCAAAAAAATCAAGACTTTGCTTATGACCACGGCCTTTATTTACTTACACTACAGAAGGTTCCAGGCCTTTATATGAAGTGGGCTTGTATAAGGAGGAAGGCCTTTACATAACCAATATCCTTTGCCCATGGGGAAAATGAACATGGGAGAGTCTGCCCATTCTTGATGAAAATCTCTCTCTATGCTGCCTTCTTTTCTAATTGTAGAGCAGCACACGATGTCTACTTCTCCCTGACTGACTTAGCTTCTCACATTGTGTTTCTGAGATTTGCTGTCTGCTGACTCCTCCGGGTGTTTCTGTTCACTTGCAATGCCTGGTCTGAGTAGAGCCTTTGATTGGCTGAGTGGTATCACGTGTCACGATCGCTACCGTAAGGGCAAGAAAACAACGCTGTTTAAAATAGACTATTAAAGAGCATGAAAACTTGAATTAGTATGCTCATGTTAACCCTTAATAACCCTGGCTTGTAAAAGGAGGTCGGCTCTTATTTGTTTGTTTGGGCCAAGCCCACAGACGTAATAGGAGGCTCAGCTCCTAATTGACGACCGTTATAGCCTATTTGAGGATTTGTGCGGTGTCTCTCACATTATCCACATCTGTTAAGATGAAGAATAGACCTTTGAGTTTGGGCCAGGCTTTAAAATGAAAAGGGCCATGTCTTCATAATTGACATGCACAGATAGTAATAACGTAAGAACATTAAGGTTTGTAGTGCTATAAAATATGTAAAAACCTGTAAAATGGAACTGTATTCATACCCCTGCATTGAAAATCAGTGTCAATCTGTGTGTGTAAATCTTCCCAGCGATGTAGCACAACATTCTGGACTCTGCTTATGGACTCCTCCCCAACTTCATGGTTATTCATTCTCTTTGTGAGCCTCCCTCACATGAAGGCCCATATACTGAGCCATGACAAGCAGCTTTATAAACAGTGCATCAGCACAGGCCCAGCGGCACAGACTAAACTTAGCTGCTCTGTCATCTTTTATCTTATTTTGTTATTGAGGACAGCCGTCCTCCAGCAGCCACAGAAACAACAGGAAAACAGGTTTGCTGCATCTGTGCTGTGCATTATAAACAACCAGACCATGTATGTGTTACACGTCTTTTAATGCCAAACCGAGATACTGAGCTACAAACATCCAAAATGTGTATGTGCCAGACAGCGGTGAGGTCATTTTGGCAAACCTAAATATAGCTTTGTGTCAGCAGGGAGCACACTGGATGAATAATTGTGGGAACCTTCAGGGGATAATGATTCTGCAGTGTGCTTCTGTGGAAAAAAAATAAAATCTTTCCAGCTCCTTCATAAACTGTGAGAAAAGAAGCTGAAAGCTTGAAAAATATTTCAGGGCTGAGGAGACAGAGAAAGAAAGAAAGGAATGCTGATTTTTCCCCATTAACATGTTTTTTTAAATTTTTTATCCAATGATATATTGAGTGGCAGCAGTTATTGTATTCGCTGCAAACCTGAGAGCAGCTCACTCATGTTAGATGAAGACATCAGACTGACAGGATCTATGAAGTGTAAAGGTTTTTCAGACCAAAAGGAAAGCTATTTTTAGAATGGAACAATTACATTTAAAGTCAAACAAAAATGGAAAGGTGATTTATTTGTGTCAATCTGAGAACTCTTATCCTTGATCCGACCCAACAGTCATCCAGATTTATTAGTAATCTGGGATAACTTCAGAGTTAACTCTGTGTTTTTAGGGCTATGGAGGTGGCTCACTCCACCAGGGTAAAACGCCATGGTAACTTATACTGGACACCTAACCTGCCCCAGAGCAGATGTATATGAAACTACGTGAGCTGATCATGAGAAACACCTTGTAAATGTCTGATTTGTCATGTAAACATGATCGTGAAATATATTATTAATGCTTTACAGAAGAGACTTATTAAAGCACCGAAGCCGTCTTCTTTTGTACTAGATATAAAATGAAGTGCACTTACCGCTTTCAGGTTTGTTTTCATATTCATTCTAAAAAGCCCCATACCATTCTGTTTGGTCCACTTGCTTTTGTATCCACCTCCAGTGGCTGTTTGAGGGACTGCAGTTTTGGCACTTCTACATTGGCCTATTTTTCAGTTCCAGAGGTTGCCTTGACCCGAGTCTTTTCATGAATATTTCTCAGCAGAAAACCATTTTGTACACTGACAATAACTAGTAATGACAAGGACTGACATGATAATAGAATAGTGCAGAAATAAATCTGCTACGTCATGAGTTATACGACGCAGATGGATACCCGACTATCAAACTGACAATAATGCCATAAAAAGGACTGACAGTTTTCTGCCCGCTTTTTGCATTTTCATCACTTTAATGTTTTCTTTCAATCTGGAAACGGCCTCGTCTGTGGAATGAAAATCCAAGGGCAGTATTGAAAAGGGAAGAAAGAATAAGAGGAGGGGGGAGTCAAATAAGCAAGATGGAACAAGGAAAACCTGAAGGAGACAAAGGAGAGAAAGAAAGGGAGCTGTTTTGTGTGTGCACCAAGCTTTGCCTTTCTGGAAACAAAAAAAGTGTGACAGATGTGATGCGGACCATTCAATGTCGCTTGCTCTTTTTTATATGGATCCTGCAGACGAATTACTGCAAGTAACTCAAGGTAAATACTTAAGTATGACTTGACATAAGTCAATAAAGACAATGGCTTTCTTTTCCGAAACCATCTACTATATTAGTAGTATGTACTGATTTGGGCAAAATGCAGTATGAAGTATGCAAACAAATGCAAGATCTTCTGTATGCCAAACATACCCAGATGTTGAACTGATTTGGAAAAAATGTGCAGTGTGCATCAGACCAGTCTTCCTCACATACTGCTTAAATGCGAGAAATGCGGACAGCAACGGCTATAGTAACAAGGGAAAGAATCAAGATCAGACAAAACCACACATAGATAGCACCAATTATCTTTTTGATTCTCAAGATCATGGAAATGAAATGAATCACTTGTCAGCTTTTTTCAGACCGGCATTTGCCGTTAGCTGGGCTGTTGTTTACGTCCACATTCCAAGTCCAGAAACCAGCTTAGCCTGGCATACTGAAAAATAACCAGCGATTGGCAGTCATATTACATACTGCATAGGTTAGATAGTGGAATGTAGGGGTTTGGAAAACAGCAAATGACTGTTTCACATGTTGAAAAGTCAAAACTCAAAAGTCAGTGTACAGTTGAATCATTGTAAGTACTTAAAGTAAAGTATTTAATTCAGTGTAGATACTGATTGTTTCAGACAGTTACGAGTGAGTGCAATAACTCCACCTAATCTGTTCTCCACATTAATGTATTTGTGAAACACGCGGTGCCCCGTGTGAGGTCATATAGGCTTCTTCACATATAATATATGCCAAATATAAAGCTTATTCTTTATTATTACACATTTTCAAATCCTTTAGGGCCCTCATGCTTCATGTGTATACCTCTGAGGACACAGAGAATGGTGAGGACAGCCTCCAGGGCCTGTGTTCACTCAGCCATGAAGACAGGGCCAGCCAGTGTTGTTTTTTGACAAATCTAGCCACTGCTCTCTGTCCTTTTCAAGATGCTCTCTCCTGGTTTTGGGCATAAATAGAAAGCACTCCGGGTCAGTCCTTGGATACTGCTCTCTCTCTTTCTTGCTCTTGTGTGTCTGACACCTGGGCTAAGTTCATCTGTTGAGAACCAGTTGTAAGAACAAAATTCGTGCATATTGGTGCACCTGATCTGTTCCGACATGTGGGTCCTTCTTGTGTTATATTTACTTACAACGCTCATTCAGAAATCTACCATAAACAGGGCCAGATTGATGTAGGAGATGTAAAGATAATTAACTTCAGTCACCCTGCTGGAAGACCTGATGAAGACTTGTTGTGGGAGGAATCTGCCTGCTATTGGGAGGTTGACCTGGCAGTGAATGAATGGCAGCTTAACACGCCTCTGTTGTTTGACCTGCTCTGTGTGAATGCAGAGTTTAACTGCAAACTGTGCTGTCAGCCTCTGAGTAATGGTTTGAGGTTATACCTCAAACATTGCAAAAAGGAAGTAAACTCAAAGGAGACAACCATTTGCAAATTCAAATAAACTTTACTCAATTTAAAGGGCAACTAATCCCAAAAGTTTCGGCTGAAGTACATCTGCCC
This sequence comes from Tautogolabrus adspersus, assembly GCA_020745685.1. Lineage (NCBI taxonomy): Eukaryota > Metazoa > Chordata > Actinopteri > Labriformes > Labridae > Tautogolabrus > Tautogolabrus adspersus. Next base: position 3,677,670 of record CM036552.1, on the reverse strand, counting down.
AGAATTTTAAAATGCCTTTAAAATGTCAATGTATCAACATGGACGAGGCTGGGGGGATGAGAAATACCCACTAGGTCCTACGCGCCGTACATCAGCCGCAACTTCATACAGTCAATGCAAAACACACATACAACACAAACACAGACACATAAACTGATAAGCAAGTTTAGCCAGGTTATTTAGCTATAAAAGACGACTTGAGAAGCACAGCAATGACACTTTATCTACTGAAATGTGTTTTGAGGTAGAGGACTTCTCTCCTCCAGAGTCTCCTGAAGGCCACGACTACGACGGGTGCAGAGCCGTATCAGTTAGCACAGGTAGCGAGTGCTGAGACGGCCAATGCTGAGGACAGTGAGGGGCAGGAGAGGATGGGGGAATGTTTCTGATTGGTAGACAATTCCCCTGGAGGATTTCAATGTGTAAACATTTTTATACAAATAGCCCAATTTTTGCACTTAACAATCACCATGTTTCACGGCAAACCACTTTCCACGCAATTATCTCAATCCACTTGACTCCCCACAGTCGTGTCGTGATAGTTTTTAAAGGGTTTGGTGACGAAAGCTGGCACCACATACGTCAACTGCCTCCAGATCAGCCAATAGGAAAATTCTAAAGCGTCAAAATATTTATGTATTATAGCTGTTATTAGCGCTATGTCATTCATTTTTCTCTACATATAATAATGAATGCTACGTATATGATAAAGGACTATATCTTAATCTATTTGACTTATTTCTTCCCTCATCTGGACTACAAAGCTCAGGATCATGCTGTATAGCCCTCAGGACTGTGTCTTACAGTAAATCAAGCTGTACCTGTGGCAGCTGCTGTGTACAACATGATTCACAGTCACCCCAGTGTCTTCCTCTAAAATAAATGTTTCCATGCTAACCATGTTGGTTCTTTTCCTGTACTGGTCAACTGTCAGAGGCCTGCTGCTCAACCACCTGCCACACCATCACCAAATCCTGCACCAATGATGGTGCAAGCCAAACCTGTTAACACACACTGTGCATGTTTACCAAACATAAACAAATGGAAAAGATAATCAGACACATGGTGGGACTTTGTGGCTTACATTCCTAACACAAAATCAAGTTGTGAGACCAGGAAGTGAGTATTTATGACTGATCCAAAACTGATCATATATTTCAAAAAGAATACAGGGTTATGAGGTACAAACAAGGGAACATGTCCATTATTCTGCCGCTAAATGAGTTGATGCATAAAAAATAGGCACCAGTTTTTTGGCAGGCTGCTGGAGGTATCAACCAAATGGATTACTTTAAAATGTTTCACTCTGATTCCTTTCCAGGAGGGCATCAGAGATAGAAAAAAAATCTGCGGGTTGTAGGCACAAAAAGTTGGTTGAAAATGTTTAGGACAGCAACAGCATTGAAGGCCTGATTCACAACAGGACTGCACAGCTTTTGCACCTGATGAACCTGAATATAACAAAAAGACACAATCTAATTCTTCAATCATGTGCAAACAGTTAAGGGCAAACAATGAAATGCACCCCTTAATGCGCTGCAGAGCAAGCGGCGTCTCTGTGCCAGCACTGTTTGTGTGCATTTAAATGTTCCATTATGCATTTATTCAGGGAAATATTATCCTCATATATGCAAATGAGCCTTAAAGCAAACATGTCTTATTCACAAAAGATGATGCTGATAGCCATGTGACGTCAATTTTTTACAGTGTAGATTGTTTAAAGAAAGGAATATTCAGAATTTGGTCATATATCAAAAAAACTCCAAGATATTTTATGTCAGCAATTCATACATCACAGTACCCCTTTTAATATACAGTATGTAGATTTTATTACAATGTTTACATTCAAATTTCTAAATTAATAAAAAATTGACTAAACGTATAATTTTTTAGTTGTAAAGGGGATGTGTCTTGTTATGGCAGCCACCATGACGTAACCGCCATGACAGATACGACATGTTTATAGTTGCTGTGGAAACAAAGGATGTTACGTCAAAGACAGCAACATAAGGAAGCGAGAATTGCTCCTGGAAGCTGCCGTACTGTCGCTGTATGTGCTGCTTTGATAAAAACTTCATGTAAATTATACTCGGCTACATTAGCTCGTCGGTAAACATATTGTCTTCCTCAGGTCGATTTCGCCAACTCGTCTTCAATACGTTTAACGCGGCGTTCGTTTTCATCGGGGGGGGAACTCCCAATGATTCCCCGCCAGCTTCAACGTCATCTTTTGTTATTGTTCGATTGAGACCCCTGGTGGCGGAATCTACATACTGTGCCTTTAATGAGATTTCCAATCATCATTTGGGTTAGTTCTTTATATTTTTATTTAGGACGGGTCAATAACTCATTTAGCTTCAACAGTTCAGTTGGGTTTGTGAGGGAAAAAAATCAAAGAGAACACCAGTAGAACATAGAAACTCTAAATAAAATCACACTCAACATTTTATCCGACACCATAAACACTGAAACTCTGACAGCAGCCGTGTGTTACAGTGATTCTAAATGTCAGGTTTTGATGCTGATCCAAGCTTTGATATATTCCATAGCACCTTATTAAAATGTGCAGCTTTGCCTCAGAGCTAAAAAAAAAAATCTCTCATCTGAAAACTGTCAAGTCATCACTCCTCTCTCATGCTGAAGCACAGAATGCCTTTGAACTCAGAGGTCTGAATTATTGACAGTGACTGGCCCACAGTTTCCTCAGTTAACTCCACGCAGCTTGGTTCATCGTCGCTCCGCTCTGCTGCAGAGGGCACGGCCGAGCGTGTGTGTGTGTACACTGCACCAGGAGAGGCTTCATAAATGATTTACCAGCTGGTTCTCCCTCGAAGCACCAGAGGAGACACAGACAGAGCAACACTTACCCTCTGAAGGAAGCCTTTGAGGAATGCTCTCCATGCTAATCAGATGCTACTTATGGAGATCTGCAGAGGTTTTTGTATGCAAACACTGAAAAAAGTATTTTCCTATTTTGGATTTGTTGGTATTGAGAAAATAGAACCAGAAAGCACCTTCTCTCTCTCACACACACACACACACACACACACACACACACACACACACACACACACACACACACACACACACACACACACACACACACACACACACACACACACACACACACACACACACACACACACACACACACACACACACACACACACACACACACACACACACACACACACACACACACACACACACACCGTGTGCAGAGTAGAGCCACTCTTTTTAAGGGCCCATCAGCTTTAAGATGTGAAGCAACCATTCATGAAATTATTAATCTAGAGATTTTACTGCTTGAAATTAGGACATTAATCTTACTTTCTGTTAATTACGATACACATAGTTCCTACTTTACTTGAACTGACAGGTTTTGTGATGAGTGCTAATTTCACATCAAAATCTACTAGTTATGTCTGCTGACAGATGCAAGGAATTTGACATTTTTGTTGCTTTAAATGTACTTGAATTTACTTGTAATAAACCTGACTTTATCACATAACAAAGCTGAACAAATAAAGAGACCTAAAGACCTAGTATTGCATGCATATAGACTGCAAAAGTGATGACGTATTTTTGTAGGCCAACCCGGAAGTAGCATCGCCATGTGTTCTAACGAGAATTCGCCTATGGGATTTTTGCATTGGATTTTGGATCATTGCAGAAAATAAGCTCTGTGGCTAACACACGTTTCTGATGCGTAGGCGTTTTGTTCAGCAGGATAATCTTTACAAATGAACACCACTTTTATGAAGTTTGAAGAGTTAATGCAGCCAAGAGAAGTAAAAAGCTAACGTTATGCTACAAGCGAACTACACCACGGTCGGTTGATTTTGACGTCACTACCGTTATGCTTCATCGATCTAATCAGCGGTTTTGACAAGCTAGCGAAACCGTAGCTTAATAAATTGTTTATTAACCTAATATTTGCAAGAGCACTGAAAAACATGACTAGAGGCTGTAAGGCGGACTAGTGAGAGAGTTCCCGGCGTGATGACGTTTAATGTCCCCGACAACCACTGTAGTCTCATTTAGCCACTTGTTAGCAACCGCCGTTTTTAGTACGTGTAAAAACTTTAAAATTCACAAGTTGGGGTCTTATCTAACGTAGTTTATCTCGTCTAACAAAACGCCAACATCTCTTAAGCTTGTGTTAACCAAAGACCTTATTTCAGGCGTCTAACCACAAACCCATTCAAATTCCCCATTGACTTTTAGAGTTTAGAACCCATGGCGCTAAAATGCTAACTCACTTCCGGGTTTTAGGACTCATTCCTGTGGCAGTCTATAGATGAGCTAAAAAGACTAGCACCTATAACCAACTACATGAATACAAATGGGTCTACGTATACATTGAGAGTCAAAAATGGTTCAAATGTTGCAACAAAAATGAAATGTAAGTAATCCATGGAGTGTGAGGTTATGTGCAGTACATGTATGTATTCCTGTCTATATATCAGGTATCACAAATTTAATCCTATGTCTAAAATCAATCCAAATAAGATTTAGATTTTAATACTGGATACAAAAGATATGCAGTTCTGTAATTCTGGTTCTTTCTGGGGCAGCTGTGGCTCATAGAGTTGGTCGTCCAAAGGTTGCTGGAATAGCTTAATAATGACAAAAGATTTTTTTTAAAGTACAAATTCATGCTTTGCCAGGATTATCCACAAAAGGTGAAGTGCAAATGACTCAAAAAAAGGAGGTTGGATGAAACATTGTTAAGGACATTTTAGGACGTCTTTCACATAAAGCATCACACAGAGGTTTATGGTGTAATTTGTTCACGAGGACGGATGACTTACAAAGACATCCTGCAATGCAAGGCATGCTCAGAAATATTAGCATCGTAGTCCTGATTCCGTATTGTTTTTCACATAAAGTGAAACGAGTGCACTCAGAAGTTCTGTTTCATCACGTCGTGCCAGTGTGTGCCACTTCTCAACTAAGTTGGTCAGGGGTTTGAACCCCAGCCCCTGCAGCTCCCCCTGCTGGCTCAGGGGAGTGTGAATGTATTAGTTAACACTGATGGACACTTTACATAGCAGCCTCTGCCATCATTGTGTGATTGTGGTATGAATGGGTAAGTATGACCTGCAGTGTAAAAGTGCTAAGAGTAGTCAGAAGACTACAAAAGCGCTATACAAGCTCAAGTCCATTCACTCTTTCTTTCCTGTTCATCTCTTCTCCATTAATGTATGTAATGTGTATGTGATACTTCTTGCCAAGAATGTGAACGATTCATAGATGTTCAGATGTACAGATATAACAGATGTGTGGAAAAAACATAACGCCTCTGGCCCTGACTGTCCCCGAAGTAGAGGCTAAATAAAAACATTTCTACATAACAACATATGGACGTATTCTGCATCAGTGAGCCTCTTTGGAATATTGCAAAGGCGAATGTATATGGTACAGGGGGTCCCAACAAACAAACAAACAGAGCAGGGTGAAAAATATACAGAAAGTGAGAGTGAATCAAAATGTGTTTTCATATGCAGACACCATTTTGAACCACAATCTGGCTTGATCAGACCCCAGCAGGGCCTGGATTCTCTGCATGTTGTATCTAATGTCTATATCTGTTTTCACATAAAAACATAGAATCTGTACTCTTGGGTCTGGATTGTTTGGATAGTACGAGAATAAATCTGATTTTCGTTTGCAATATGTTTCTTGTCAGAGTAGTGTTGACCAATCACGTATCAGCAGGCTTTGGTGTATGTAAGAAACAGTCTGTACGGAGGGTAATGTGCACTGTCCTTATTAAATAAATAAATGAAATGAAATAATGCCATCCAAGTTCCCATCAGAGGTAATCAGACATCAGTTTATTTATCTCTAGAAACAGATATCTGCATGAAAGTGCAGCTCACAATCTGTTCTATATCTAAATGTTCAACTTAAGTGACAATTCTGCTTGACGCTGTGTCATGACAGCCAATCAGTGATCAGATTTCCAGACTCAGAAATGATCGATCCGAGCTCCATTCATCAAACAAACTTTTTAAAAGTTGTTTTCTTCTTCTCCTGAGGACGGCGCTAACAAAGCTTGACTATTTACTTCTTAGAAATCTGCATCATTATGTTGTTTTTTAAACTTTATAGACATATCTTGAGTGGAGAATTTTGCCTTTCATGTAGATCTGAACACACGGTTTTCTTATGACGTTGTTAATTGGACTGTAAACAAGGCAGCGCATGAAGAGGAAGTCTTATCTGGTAGTTGCTTTGTGCTAACCGCTGGCTACACCAATTTGTCTAAAAGTTTGCCATTGTTCTTTATATCATTGTCAAAGGACAGCCAAATGGTTCTGAGATTTATGTAAGTAAAATCAACAGCATCTTTTATCGTGTTTCATTAAAAATGTTTTAATTCTATCACCTGCCAAATGGTGCACACCAAAATGTCAAGGTCACAGGTTTACAACAATATTGAAGAAATAAAGACAGAGCCTCATAGCAACGTTTTTTGGTAACAGGCTGTCAGTGGAAAAAATCTCTTACCTGAGACCATAGAGCACAGTTCCATCAGGGTGCAGTCTGATCATTCGGTTTTTCACGGTCACTCCATGGACGAAGGACTTCTTGTCATTGATGAAGTAGGTGTCAGGGACCCACAGCTGGTCTGCTACCCGATTGTCCAGGGTGAGGTTGAGAGGGATACCGGTGTAGGAGAGGCGCTTGTCTCTCCAGGACTGCTGGAAGTACATGGTGATGGTGTAGTCCTGCAAGAATAACACAGAAAAAGAAGGTCAGCAAATCAAAAATAAGGCATAGATGTCTTGTTTTCTTAAAGTTGTGTATCAGTAATTAAGAAACATTTGATCTTTTAATGGTAACTTTACCAAATGTAGATCTACAGTATATTTTAGCCTAACCCCCGATGGATCTCTAGAAATAGTACTGAGATTGGATTACAATGAATTGTGGGGTTCCCCAAGGCTCAATCCTTGGGTCATGTTTTCAGCCCAGTTCAAAAAACAACTTTTTATGTACACTAGACTGGGGTTCAATTTTTATAACTCGCCTGTTTTAATTTTTTTAGAGCCCAAGACTTCTTCATAAACCTGCAAAATTAGGGTTGTCGCTAAGTTGACTGACAGACATAAGTGTTGTAGCCGTTTGCCAGGAGGCTGTTCAGGAAGCAATGGGTGACCTCACTGAGATTACGTCCATCTTTTATACAGTTATGGCTGTACCTCACTCTGCCACATAGTGAATACTGTCCCAAACATGTTCTCGGTATGTGCACTAATCATATCAATCAATGGATTTGCCAAAACATTTAGGGCTAATAATAGTCAGCAGTCATCCTGTTATTTGGAGAAGCCGGCCAGAGTTCGTACATGGAGGACAAGCCATGGACCACTGCAGACCGGGTATGGAGACACATGGACTTAAGCCACTAATTAGTCCTATAAGAAAAAACATTTCAGTGTAAGTGGTCACTATTTTATTAAATGATGTATCTCAGTGCATGACCTAAAGTGTGTTGAGACCAAAAACAAAGCTAGGTTTTAGGCTGAATTACTCGCACATGTTTGCCAGATCATTATGTTCTGTCAGTTTAACACAATCCATAAATATTCAATGGTACCGCCAAGATTTCTTGGATGGACACAAACTACCATGACCCCCACGACTGCAGCAGAGCGCCTGTCCATCTGTCTCCCATTCACAGCAGTTTCACTTTGTCTGGCAGGGAACACGTTGGCTATAATCTTATTTACTATGGTAATTATAATATTTAGCTTTGATTAAACTACCATTAGCTGGTCGTCCAAAGGCTGCTGAAATAGCTAAATAATGGCATAGATTTAAACAAGTTAAAATCCATGCTTTGTCAGGATTGTTCACAAAAGGTGATGTGCAAATGACCGACATAAAGGAGGTTGGATCAAACATTTTTGAGGATGTCTTTCATAAAAAAACATCACACAGAAGTTAGTTGTGTTATCTTTTCACATCCTGCAATGCAAGACATGGTCAGAAATATTAGCACCCTACTCCTGATTCCGTATTGTTTTTCACATAAAGTAAAACGAGTGCATTGAGAAGCTTTTGGTTTCAGCACGTCCAGCCAGTGTTGGCCAGTTTTCAGGTAAATACCTTGTGCGTGGGTGTGCAATATGATCTGTGTGGGAAAGGTGATCTCTGCCAGAAACAATTAAAAATACTCCATAGGGAGGCATTTACAGAATGTAATAACACTGAATGGTTATTGATGAAGTAATAACTGCCATAAATGATTAAATGATTGGATGCAGATGTAAAGAACTACACATTCAAATCTATCTGTGGCTGTAATAAAGCAGTGGAAGTGTGACTCACTGGAGGAGTGATATGAATATTTTGTCTGCAGTGAATAATTTGGACGGTTGCAAAAACACCTGAGACAAAAGAAGAAAAAGACATCCATATATATATATAGCAGATACCCTATATAACTAAACATATAACTCATCAGGACACAGCTGTAATACGACCACATTTTCATCCTTTGGAAACTTTCCCTCGCAAACTGTTTTTTTGAGAGTAGGCTTGTCTCATAAAATGTCGTATAGGCTTTTAATTGTTGTGATTATTTTCTACACTATTCCAGCCATCTTTAACCCTTAAAGACCTCTGCCTGATCACGCCGTTCTGTGCCGTGACCAGAAACTGTATTAAATATGGACGTAGTCTCAGTGACATCATTCATTCGTTTCTGAAGAGATGTTTTGATGCCAAATGACAGTGGTCCTAATATTGGAGATGCTATCTGAACATAACTTTAGTTCAGTGGCTATTAGGGTCTGTTGGGGCCCCAGGCAAAGATTGATTGGGGGCCCCTCCCTCCAGCTTTCATCCCCATTATGTCTGCTAGTTTCCCGATGCTTACTCCTCTTCCCCTTTCTTTTTTCACTCCCTGACAGATAATTCTTCTTCATTTTCCTTCAGTGACCGTTATTGACACACTTAATGCATAATAATGATGCATGCCACGCTTAGCAGGGCAACGAGAGGGAGTGCTGTCAGATGGGGTCCCCTCAGGGAGGTTTCCTACTGTTATTGCAAAATGTGCACATTTTGAGCCACTGCTGTGGTTTTAAGTTTGCCAGCACTTAGGGGCCCCAAGCAGTTGCCTGCCTTGCCTGTTGACAAACAGCGCCTCTGCTTTGGATCAATCTAGAAACAGACAAAGATGTGGAGTTAAGGCGAGACGTAAGCCTCCTGACAAATACAACACACATACCTGTCAGTCACCTCAATCATGCCCTCAAATATGCATTTGTATGCATAACTCTTAGCCTTAAACTGGTTTGTCATAATAAAGAAATGAGCTATTGGGGATGTAAACATGTTTATTTCTGCTGTAAGAATTAGCATTTCAATAAAGGACCTGATAGGGGTCACTTGGCTTTTTGAGCCAGCCCCAAGTGGACATTTGAGGAACTGCATTTTTGTTGCACTTGCACAAAGGCTTCATTATTAACACCGGAACATGCTGCTTGGCTTTGATCGTGCAGGTTTAATTATGCAAAGGACTTTCATCCAGGGATTCTATTTAAGTCAAGTGTGAAACCAAACATCTTAGCTCTCTTTACTTTTAAACCAAAACCATGATTTTTTTCAAAATTTAAAAAAGTACATGGTTATCATTACAACCCCGACATTTGAGCTTAAGGACATTAACATGAGTTGGGCAAACACAAGAAGTCAATTAATACACGGGACAGGATCTTGATCTCTTGGGTGAAACAAGAACATGTCTCTGAGAAGAGAAGCGCTTCTTAGCAGAAAACCTCAAGACAAACTTTAAGGCAACAACAACCAGATAACAAATAACAGCAAAGGAGTAGTATGGTGTTCTATCACAAAAAACTGCGGAAAATTTCCAGAAATGTTTGTGGTGAGCTGCATGTGTGAACGCAAACAACAGCTCACCAGTATGTTCTTTTCCACTCTTTCATTGATACTGTGATTACGTCCAATAACACGTAGAACTGATAAAAAGGCAAAAAACTTTCATCATGGTGTCGGACTGTTGCTTCAGCCACCATCTTGGATTTCCACAGTGTCTTTTTCTTTTTGTCTTGCCTCAGAGACGTGTGAAAAAAGACACTCAAGAAGATTTTAGGGCCATACGGCGAAAGATTTTTTAGGAGTGCATGTGTGAAAGCGGCTAAAGTCATAGATGGTACAGGAGTGAAAAAAAAGATGGAGGTCTTTGGGGGAAAATACACCCTATTTGAGGCAATGGTAACACTTTACAGATATCATGAATAATGTGATTGCTTGTTTTGCAGTTTTGTTTGGACAAAACTTAAAAACGATCCTCCTTACATCACTGACACATCTTCTTTGTAAGGAGCTGACAGGTCTTTAAAGATTATGTTTTGCGTTGAAAGTATTTAGCAGTATGACTGTGTGTGTGTGTCATTGTTGCTGTGTGACAGTGCTTGAACAGTAGTGTACTCGCGCTGAGCTCCATGATTGAGTCTGGCCTGTCAGAGGGCAGAGAGCCACAGCTTTCTGAGCAGTGTGTCCCTTCTCCTCAAAGATAACTCGTTCCAGCCGCAGCGCAGACTGCTGAGGTGGATTATGTTGTGTAACGTCACTTCTTATTAAGCAGCCAGAACACTCACTGTCACTCGTTCCAATTCTCTTCACAACTCCTCAGAGAGCCGCGCAGCCTCCTTCACCTGTCCTTCAGTGGCTCCTGTCACCACATCAGCCTGAGCACGCTGCAGGCCTGCGGTCAGCAAATCCACCCACTCCTAAACGCCAACCTTACCCCTCCCTCTCTAACACCTCTGCATCCAATCACAAAGTTATGACAGCTCAATTAATATGGCAGGAGAATATAATTGCCAGTAAGTTTTACCACGACTGTGAAACCTCTTCTTCCACTTTTCTGACTTAAAAAATCTGACAGCTGTCTTCTGCACCACATGCTACATCACAGCACACCCAATAATTATTACAAATTATGTGCAAGATGTCGATGATGCTCGGTCAAACAACTCTACAAATTTAAAAATAGAAGCATGAAGAATTGATTTGCACTACCAGTAGCATGAAATTAACATAAAAAATACAATGCTTGTGTTTATGATTAAAGAGGCCAATTCACTCTGCGGGGAAGGAATGTGCCTCGACAGATTTGTAATATCTGTAATTTATATATTTCATACTTTTATTTTAATATTTTTTTGTATTTTTCATTTAATTGCATGAATCATATTTATCACATTATTATGAATCATAATAATCTATATTTAGATGGACGAAGCAACAGCTGCCTGGAAGTGAAGCCAAGAGATTCAGAGCTCCCCCTGCTGACTGACTGGTCATGAACAGATGGGACATGGGTCAAACTATAAAGTTAAAATACGTCAAATAAACTTCTTGTCAAACTCGAGGTTTGTCGTGATTTTTAATTCTTATCATGCTGCTAAGTAGTTTTGTTTTAATTAGTTATTTGATGCAAAAAAGAGCGGCTGTAACGTCATGATTGACAGCTCTGTTGACAAATGCAGCCCATTGCAGCATTCTCAACCAGATGATCAGAGTCGAGGAGGAATGGTGAGAAACAAACAAAACAGTCTATGAACTTTCCATAACCATGCCTCCTCTAAACCGACTCAAGAATCTGTTCTGCTGTGGATTGCACTTTTTGAGAGGTCGTTAATGTCGCAGCTCCACCAGCCAGCTTTGTTCCAATACGCGCATGTCTTGGCTCCAATATACTCCACCAGTGCAATATGTCAGCGCCTGTCACATGAGTATTTTGGCTTCACTTTTGTTCAAGGGAAGGCGATGGAGACACGTTGTCCATATGCATGTGCAGTCAATGGTCCTACTGTATCAGATCTTTAACCAAAATTTCCCAGGTCCATTCAGGTTCAGCTCTATCACGTCGCACCTTTGAAGATCTCTACTTCAGGTGTGCTACTGTAAGAGTCGTGACTTGTGATAGGAAAACATCCTCGGCTGTGTGAGTCTAATGGACACTTAGCTATTTTTAACAACACAATCAGTTTATATTAAGCAACACAACCGATTCCATCTGATATCTGCAGGTCAAAATGCAGAGGATAACGTCATTATACTTCTGAAAAAAAAAGTCAGAAAGCAGGAGGTGGATAAAAGAGAGGTCACTGTACATTCTGAAGAAAGTCAAGATACAATCATTGAATGTTCTGCTTTGCTGAGTTTAGTAGTAATAACTGTGAAATCTGCAGAGACATATAGGATATTGTGCTCACAATTTAGCGAGATTAGTGCCGCTGATTTTATTTATTGAATAACTCTAGAATACAGTATCATACTGTAGTCATGCTAATAACCTTTATTAGCATGCGAGTCAACCGTTTTATTTGCAGTTTCTCACAACGTTCCATCATCATCACATCCCTGGAGCACTGGCAGCCTCCATTTGTAAGCTGAACATTTGTGGGTGGTGTGTTAATAACCTGTAGACATACAGGCGAAAAAAACAGGTGCAGAATTAACAGAATAAGGCTGATTATTATGCATGCAGTAAGGGTGCAGTGCTTTGAAATCTGCCACTGCAAAAAGACCAAAAGAGAAACAGAGCATAAATAATAACCTAAGCATTAATACAGAAATGGCTTCATTGGTTTGTAGAATTTTAAGAACCTCTTTAAAGCCTTGCAGGCGTTCAGAAGAGCGACTCATCGACATGCTTCAGTTGACTGCAGGTAACCTTTGCAGAGCGCTGCAGGAGAAAGCTGCACACTGCTCCTCTATCGAGCTAATCTGAGGTGCAGAGCTGCTGTTAAGATTCCACTCACAGCTCTCTGACTTTCAGCATTCGTTGCAGTTTGTAAAGATGCTTATTGTGCATTTCCCAACAAGCCAGGGGGAAACAAACTTTTGGAAAAAAAAGAGAAAAAAAATAGCAACCATGTACTTCAGGCACATCTGAAAGCTTTTCCTCTGTGGTCATAAAACAGCACAAAGACAGAAAAAAGGCTTGTTTTCAGCCTCAAGACAACCTCTGCTGCTGTATTTGCTAAATGCATCAACTTGAACACTCGGCTCTGAATGTATCACTTCACTTTAGCCGTTAGCTAGCTTTGACTTTGCTTTGCAATGTTTAACCTCTTTAACTTTTGCATCTTAGTACCCTGATCATATTTATATCAACTGTGTTTTGATTTTGATCTTTGTTTTCACTTCACTTCTATCAAATTGGTTTACATTTCCTATCTCATGTCATGCATTCAACTTTTTTTTCCTGCTTTTTTTCCATTTTTAAAAATCTGTTTGGTTGTAGTTTCTATCTTAATAACATGGCACTGTATCCTTGCTTTCATTTATTTGATATCTGATGAAATATTTAAATATCCTCATTGTTGTTTTTAATAAAAGATGCTACTCAAAATAGTTGATTATTGTTTTAATTTAAAAACCCAAACTGAAGAGTAGAGATTCAAATCTGAAGACGACCAGGATGCACAAGTCTTAACATACGATGACATTAAGTAGAAACCAAGCAGCCTTCACCTTGATGGAACTTTTGTGTACCATCAGGTTTCTATAATCTTTTTTGAGCAACATTTTAGTAGGAATTGTTGCGGTACAGATAGTGTTGTAGTCAAGACCACACAAACCCAGACCAAGACATACCCGATACCAGAGTGCTCTGAGACAGAGTCAAGACCAAGACCTTTAGAGATCGAGACCGAGACAAGACCAAGACCAAGGCAGGGCGAGACCAAGACAAGATCAAAGATATCACAGAATAATCTTCATCTTGTGTTTAGGGGCCGTGTCACTCACTTAGACTGTAGCACCGGGAAGGTTGCGGCCGTAACGGGGGGGACAAACTATAAATGAATTAAAGCTATTCGTTGTTTTAGAAAGTGGCGTTTTCCTTCTTATCACAGGAATGACATGAGAAAGAAGCCGATCACTGGTGGTCTTGACTGGTCTTGTTTTACAATCCGGAGTCTGTCCAGTCTGAGACCGAGACAAGACCGAGTAAAAATGCTTGCGATTCCAAGACGAGACCGAAACCTTTAAAAAGTGGCCTCGAGACCAAGACCAATCTTGAGTACTACAGAAACATTAACTTACCCCCCTGAGCAGACCAGTGTCTCTTAAACTGTTGTAAAGAGCTCAGGTTCCCTCCTGATCAAACACGTTACATTCACCTTCATAGTTTGGGTGCTACACAGTGAAATACATCATCACCTTGACACTGACGTTTTTTTGATGCAACACCGTCAAAAAACCCAAACTCAGATTCAAAGAAAACTATAAACAGGTTCCAAGTTTGTCCCCCATCTATTCATATTAAACATGCTCAGTGGGGGCACATGCTAAAAATGTTTCTCAGTCAGAATTTTGTTTGTTTGTTTCACTTCATTAAACAATTTTGAAAATTTGAATTGCTAAACAATTCAGGGAGGGGAGCGATGATTCATGAGTCTGAAAATAGCACGTTTAAGTCCTTCTCTGGATGACTTCCTGCTGAATGCTCCCAGACATTAATGTCATTAAAAGCTGTAGTGATACAGCTCTCTGAGACTTTCAGGATTTTTTGTTGGCTCTTTGCATGTCTCTGTGTCTTACCATGATTCTGTGCTTACATGCACTACGCTTGTCTGGTTCCCAGTGTCTTAAGTACTGGAAAATACAGCACCTCTTAATGTCTTCATCTAACATTTGATGGATTTGACCGTTTACACTGAATCTAGGCCGGCTGCCTCATGAACAGAACTGTTTACATACTTGTGTCTTACTGGAGTTTACCTCTAGAGGGCGCACCAGTGATTTCAGGCAGTATGTCTGCTACCAGATGTGCATGATGTAAACGGTCCCACTTGCATGTTTGTAAATAAAGGAATAATCAAAAATGTCAGTAAATCAGGCACTTGGCCTACCTGCTTGTCTTCAAAACGTTCTGCCATTGTTGCCCCTGCTGTTGTTTTGACTCTGTCACGTCCCCTCTGCCTCTACACTGCCCCTTCTGGTCATGGGCATACTGCATGTTGCAACTGCGAACAATCAGTTTTGAGGACGTGCACAGCCGACGCTCCAAACAAACGCAGGGCAGGCGTCATGCGTAAATGAATGTGAGGAGCAAGTATATCTCTGGCCTTGTGAAGAACACAACATAAATAACATCAACTAAACTTTTTGACCTGCTGAACCAGGATGAAAAAAGTTACCACTTTATTTCATCAGACCCCTCCGGCCAATATAAAGCAGAGTGTTGCCTCACAAGCCTCTATTTTTGACCCATTTCAGTAGCAGGATCTGGAGCACGTTTGTTCTCCACAGCTGGAAATCTGAAAAAGACAACACCTTCTCCAGGCTGTTTGTCACCCCCATACCCCCATTTCTCTTGCTTTGTTTGCTCTGTGATGTTTCATTGACACACATCTTTTTTTAAAACCTTCAATTTATGTAAGTACGTTACTGTTAGGTTAGTAAACATCCTCAAAGTCTTGTTTTATTCACCTGTAATCTTGTTATATTCAGAATAACTTGATTTCTGACATTGCGAATATCTGCTTAGTAAGATGAAAGCATGGGCCGTCGCTCTGCAGCAACCATCAATAGATCATTTAATCACCCCTAACAGTAAGTGTCCACTAATTAACTGGAGGTGACATCCCTTTTCATAGAGCTGAGACAGAAAGGACGACCTTTGTGAGCGTGTGCTTGTAGGTGTTTGTTTGTTGTGTGTGGGTGGGTAACAGTCCCATTGGGGATGAAGACTCTCTAAGAGGCTATTATTAGAAACAGCTGATCCCCTCAGCACTCGTCGGTGTGGCACATCTGTGTTTCCGAGGCAGAGCAACCTTAACGTGAGCTGAATACGTGATGCATATACGAGCTGTGCTAAAGTAGGGTGGCCGGGAGAGGCAGAGCTGCAACGCTGCTGCACCACCACACTGCACTGCACACAGGCCCAACACGAGAACATGCCTCTAATGCCCTTAGTTTGTCCTTTTCCCCTCCTTTATTAATGTGGAAAATATTTTCAAATGCAGCCACAGTTTCTCTCTAAATGTGTAGAAATCTGCTGCATCTTCAGTTCTCCGTCCTGATTTTAGTGCAGCAAACAAACAAAGCGGCACAGCAGAGCATCGATGCCAAGCTGACCCCACTGCAGCGAGCTCCTGCCTGACCTAATTCTTCAATCTCTGGTTTCAGCCTGGAAGACATCCCAAAGAAAAGTGAGCTGAGGTAACAGCGCAGTCCTTCTGCAGCACACTTCAACTTCTGATCAGAAAAAAAACTCAAACTGCAGGCAGCAGTGCTTCGACATTAATCAGAAAACTTTCATCACTCACAAATCACATTTAAGGTCTCCATGGGACGAGGAACATGCCACCTGTAATGACCAAACCCTGCTGCCGTAGTGAAGCTTTTTAGCATCTTTTAGCTTAGCCAAAGTGTCAGCTCTAATTGTTCAGGTAATGTATGCAATGTTGTTATTAAGATTACTTGCCTTTGTTGATTAATGCTTCAGTTCTGATTGATTTTGAAGATGCCTAATGTGTGACTTAGATTAAAAAGCAAGTAAACGCCATATTCAGGTTTCACCAATGTTGAGCAACTTAAGCATGCTACCTGGGGGAAATACCACAAAGTGAGAAGAGAGGGTAAGTCGGGTCTTTTGAGCCTAAAGTTGTCTGTGGCACACAGCTGGTTCTCTTTTATCCTGGCTTTATCACCATAATACCACCATGGATCACCATGAGTAAAATCTGTTCCTGCAGGGGGCTTTGTCCCATCGCTGGTGGTCTCCATGCTGGAAATGCTGACTCATCCTAACTTTCAGTCAACCTAACGACAGGCTGAGAGCTGGAGCTGAGGCGGGTATTAAGCCACTTGACAAACCGTCACATCACGCCCGCCTGTCAATCAGGTCAGCTACACACCTTATTGTGAATAACTCTTATCCTTCATAACCTCAAAACGGATGAGTTATCAAAAAATGCACCCCCCGTACAGTGTGTGCCGATCGAGACATGAGCTAATAAGACCTATTTGTTTGTTGAAGCAGGCTCTAAACATGTTAATTTCTGCTGTAAAAACAGGCTTTTTTTAAATGGGTGTGTATGTGACTTCTGGTGCTCACTGCAGTCTGCCTCAAGTGGACACTCGATGAACTGCGGGATTTTGCACATCCGCATTGGCTCCATTTTTCAACACTAGATGTTGCAGCTTGTATCATTCAGATGGAGTCTGATGATGAAAATGAAAGACACAGAGAGAAGTTTACTTCTTCACCTCAAGGGTAGGTAATTTTCGAAACCTAGCATGATTTTGAAAGTCTCTCCATGCTCCGTCTTCACCCACCCCCTCCCCTCTGTGCTCCCTCAAAAGCCGTGCCCCTCACTTACATGCACTAGCGCCATTGGTCCAGAAGCGGACCTCAGCTCATGCTTTGAGTGTGGGCTCGTGCATGCATGGGGTAGAGAACGAGCAGGGAGACAGGGAGGCATGATTGGTTTATAAGACTAGAACCGAGTGCAGACATTGGTCGAAATGTTTACATGTTTACAACTGCTACAGATGACGGATTTTCTTTGTTTCTTTTTTCAGAGCACATGAGTTATTAATTTCTGTCAGGACCTAAAGACAGTTTCAACCAAAATCTTAATAAGGGTATCTGGAGGAAATTTTCTACCCTACCTTTAATTATTAGCTATGATTTAAACCCTTATGTTCATCAGCAAAAAAACCCCTTAATGTCTTTGTCTTCGCCTGAATTTCAATGACTTTTTCTAAAGTGAACCAAAATACACAATAAGACATTATCGTCAGATGTTGTACTTTTGTACAGGTGCTTCAATTTCTTGTACATTAAGTCAGTTCCGGGTCAAATTTGACCCATATCAGATCAGGGACAATGCACTGCAAAAAACCCCAAATCTAAGCAAGTGCATTAATCTTATTTATTGTCAACAGAACATGAAGGAAGCCAGGTAGACTATTTGTTCATTCTAAATAGATCTGTTATGAGGGGAATTGTCAGCCCAGGTCAAAATTGACTCTCTTGCTGTTACCAAACCAACACAGCTTCTTCTCTCCCTCCCTCTGTTTCCATGCCAACCTCAGTATGCACTCGCATAAAGGTAGAAAGTGACGATTCAGTGAAAGTCAAGGTTCCTATAGCAGTGAACCCAAGGACACGAGGAATGAATGCCACAGCCAAGAAGCAAGAACAGAGAGAGAGTGTGACGGCTTTGTTAGAGGGACTGAAGGGTTTTATGTGGGCTCCATTTTGCACCACTTGGTTGGGTTTTCATTTGACCACTTATACAAATCATAAAGTTTTCTATAACCAATCTAGCAGAATACTGTATTTAGTAAAGATTTATTTGAGGATAATAAAAAAACTAAACATACCCAAACTAACAGTTGAAACCCGACACGATTGGATAATGACATGGCCACGCGCTGTTCCAAAAGTTGAACTATTTTTAACTGAGAGCCCTGTGAGCGCAGCGATAAAATGCTGAGGGTGTTTTAGCGCTCAGGACGCTGAGCACTGAAAACACTGAACTATGTCCATAGGTTTTGTATTGAACGAGGGCGCTGCAACATCAAAAAACGCCGTCTGTGGAAACTAACTAACCCTAACTCTTTAGGTTTCACGGACTGACTGAAGAGTAAAGGTGAACATGAGGAGAATATCGGATCTTTAACCAGCTAGTAGTAAGCCAACTAATACATTATCAACTGGCACTGACGGTAAAGCTTTGATAACCTTACTTTGACTGAAAAATCTGAAGTCACAGGGTCTACAGCCGATGTGTATTCTGCAGGATCACTTATATCATATCATATGTAATCCATGTGAAACCTCTCTAAGCATGCACAGGTCAGTTTCCAGCTTATTTCCAGATGGATTAGATAACCAATAATAGGAAAAGCTATGAGATCCATTGACTGCCACATAATCGTATTAGCTGCTGTCAGTGTAATGCAGACATAGCTGTTGATGGTTCTGAAGGGGATGTGCACATTTTCATTAACAGCTGATGGGCTGCTTATTGCTTGTGTGCTGAAGCTATTGATTGATTTTGGCAGCAGCGAGCTTTCCACGGCCTCTGGGACGGTGTCTTCTATCAGATGATGTGTCATTAAAGCACACAGCAGACAGAACTCGTGCGAATGCGTGCCGGAGTGGAAACACTGAGTCAGATTTATTCATCAAGGCTGCCCTGTTAACAAATCTACACCCCCTCATTAGAGACAAAACACAACTCAGAGAATAAGACCAGAGCACAGAGTGCAACTTCATTTTGGTTTAAAGAGCTCCAAAGTTACAAGTTCAGAATGAAGTGTTATTTTCTGAGCTCCATGAAAAAGAAAACATATTGCTTATTTGAAACATGGTATCACGCAGTCAACTTAGAGTACGTAGAATGAAACACAAGAGGCCGTCTTTGTAGCGTCCATTTTGGTTTCATGTTACAGCCTGGCCCACATGAAAAAAAAAAAAAAATCTAATATGTTGAAAAATTAGACCCCACAACTGAATGATCGCTTGAACTGTTTTGTTCCTATAGTGTGTAGAAATGGCCGATATGACCAAGACAGCACATCACACAGAAACAGATTCCATTCACGAACAACCCGAGTCCTGACGGGGAAACAAGCCCAACATCAGCCGATTATCTAGTACACTGCAAAAAGTGTGTTTCTCTGATGTCTAATAAAAAATGTCTCAGTACATTTATTACAAACCACATTTCACTGGAAAGGCAGAATAAACATTTATTAAACTTTACTAGTAAAAAAACAAACACATGTTTTCCTTGTTAGGCGTCTTGCAATGAGCTAACTTCTGCTTGAATGTAATTGTACAGGGCTCAGCAAATCACTGAACAGGACAGTAAAGGGTTAAAAAACCAATGAATAAACTAACTAACCAATTAAATAAGGACATCCTATATCAAGAAACTTTCTTACTTATTACAAGAAATACAGGCCTTATTTCTTGTGTTTATTTGTCTTAACGAAGATCTATTATGCTGATCCATATTTAAATGCATACATATACTGTAATGTTACGATGTTGGATGTCCATATAAACCTGGGCAGCGTTTTTTTAAACACAAGATACACAGTTGTTGGCGTAATCCCAGGTCGTGGTTTCCTGCTGCTCTGAACGAGACGTTACGAGAACTTTGGGAGACTTGGCCAGAACTGGAGGTCAGGTTTTGCCGACATGGAGTAAAGATGTAGGACACGCCCACCCCGACAGCTCTTTTACAGACACACCAACTCGGAAGCTACGACTGTTAACAGAGCTGGCCAATCAGATGAAAGTGGGCACCAGGGGAGGGGGGTCCTTAAAGAGACAGCAACTGAAATGAAGTGTTTCAGGCAGAGACTGAAATGAGAGACTTTACTCACGCCACTTAAATAAGGAGGTTTTTGAGCTACACATCTTTGAACGCTACTCAATAGGTGTCCCAGAGTTGCATAATTAATGGTGAAAGTGAGTATAATAGATCTCCTTTAAGTTAGAGTTTGATCTGGACTTGTCAGGGGACGTGGTTTATAATAAGTGTACAGAGATATTTTTTACTAGAAATGAGACAAATAAACTTGATTCGCCCCCAATGTGACGTGACAAACATCCTCAGGGAGTTTTTGCATTGTAGTGTGTATCCAGCTTAAGACTAAAAGACTGAGAACAGTAAAAGTTTCCCAACCTGGGCATTTGGATCATCAGAGCAGCACATGAATGCAGGATAAATCTGCTTTGTCCATCTGATTGTAACAGGAAGCAAAAGAACACCACTTCACTGATCAAAAATCACTATAGAGTAGTGTTCAGAGAAAACAATTTGTCATGATGCATTGTGAAATGAGCCCTTCCTGGGACACAACCTCTTGTTTCTGCAAGGGATGCTGGGATAGCAAATGGTCAAACTACAGCTGCCAGGGTTTGACATTCACAAGACAAATAACAATGTATCTCCAGACGTGAATACATGCTGTGCTCCTTTCTGCAGAGAGCACTGTACATCATACAGGCAGAAACGATGCCACAACCGATCAGTCTGCACGCTGAGAGAGAGAGCCGGACCTCAGCAAGCGAGCAGCAAAACCTCACGACGCATCACTGTCGCTTTACCTCACCAGCTGCTTTCCTTTCTGACAGCACAGCATGTCTGATGACTAAGGCCAGTACGGGCCTGACAATGATCTGCAATCTCCTCGCAATCTGTTCACTAACTGCCAAGTTCAGTAGTATGCTTCGCAGGCACACGGGCCCTTGTCTGCAGGCCTCGAGTCAATGTCAGAGACAAGGTCGCCTGATGTGCCCCAATGTGACATGACAAACATCCTCAGGGAAATCTGTAGGAGTCCGCCTCATCCATCGGACTTTTTGTCCATATGCAAACAAGTAGAAGGCCATTACTCACAGGGATAGGTCAAGTTGGTCCAGGCACAGATGAAGCATTTCTGTCTAGAACTACACAAACTTGTGCGACCATACACCTTTTTGAAAACGACATAATCTCCTTTATATTAATCATCAACACACTATTGAATATTACCAGCTTTCAGAAACTACATTTAGAGGATCTGGGTTATCTAGATTGGTAGGCAGGCGCCCCATGTAAAGAGGCTACGGTCCTCGCCGCTCTGGTCGCAGGTTCGAATCCCGATCCTGACACGCTGTTAGATGCATGTCATCCCCTACTCTCTCTACCTCCATATTTCCTGTCTCTGTACGTCAGTCCTTTCAAATAAAGGCACAGAAAGTACAAAAAAAACATAAAAAACTACATATCTTAAAACAGGTGAGTAGGAGAGGAATGAATCCATCAAATTGTAAGGAAACAGGTTCGCACTTCAGTATCGAAATGTTGCAAACATATTTGTGCAATTTCGACCATTTGTAAAAAAAAATGTATAATTAAGACAAGAGATTTCCCAGTATTGGAGGCCGAGGTTTGGTTTTTACTCAATATACCAAAATTTGGAATTGTGACAACTCCAAATTGTCCGATATTGGTGCTCTGTCATGCCCTTTGGCCTCTCAAACACCCACACAAGGTGTCCTTAAGCTTCTGCATGACACATAGCAGGCTTTCAACAAACTCCACTGAGCTGCATGGACGCTCGTAGCCACTGATATGAGTGAGGGAAAGAGCTAGAAAGTCTGCTTTAGGGCCGAGACTTCTTCCTACCAGCCGTTTGATCTCCATGTGATACAAAAACTCAACTTTTAGTTTTTTTTTAAACACAAACTGTGAACTTTAACCTTCGTCTTATCCATTTTAGTATTTCTGTTGCCTAAACGTAATGTAACAGAGCATTTGCATTAACCACGTGTTAGAAAGTTCCATCTTTGTGAGACCAAAGCCTCGAGATTTGATTACATGAGGTGAGAACATGTTACAAAAAACATCCAAAAACCCTGAATTAAAAGCTGTGGATATTCACCATCTTCAGGGCCCAGTGGTTTAAAATTAATCTGATGATTGAGGATATCAGATTCGATCAAATCCCGAAACAAGTTGTTTAAAGAGAAAATTATCTCAGAAACGATCAGGTAATCAAATCTGGATTGTTATCCAGTTTGTGTTGTTTGAAACTTTTGAGTCAGATTTGGATAACTTCAAAAAAATCATGATCCAATCTATTTTTTTTAAAGCAGGACAGAAGTGAGCTGAAATGATCCTGGAGAGCAACAGCAAGAAAAAAAGAAAAAGTGGATTTCTAAATTTAGACAATATTCATTTTTTTCATCAACCAGACCCTGAGGATGAATAATCAGGTTTGCAGTGACCGTCTTGTTCTTTCCTACACAGGAATCATAACGGCTACAGTTACTCCTGCTAGGAATGGTCTGCTTCCAGAGGATGAACCTCTTGATTTTAAACCTCTTCTTCAATTCTACCATTAATCAAAAAAGTTTTAAACTCCACATTGTAATCAGACAGGTTGACTTAAATTCATCTTTTGAGCACAGGAATACTTGACTGAGGCAGTGTTGACAAAGGGAGGCAGAGACTGTTTTCAACAAAGACTGAACGCTGCAATAAAGTGACGAGATTCATGAAGGATCCAGCTGGGAGTTGACCTTTAACCCTGCTGCGGTCAGGAAGAAAGTAGTAGATACACCAAGCAAGATGCAAAAAAAAACTTACGTTATAGGAAGAATGTGTGACATTTCACACAAAAATATAGCAGAAATCAAATATATCCTCTGTGAATGTCTCTCTGAGCGATGACTGTCCACAATGAGTGGGAAGCATGAATCCCACTGACTGTGTTGTTGTCAGCACTGTGTTTACATGGACGGGACGGCTGGCTCGTCCCCTTGTGTATAAAGCTGTTTTAGTCAAGGACTAGAGAAAAGAAGAAGAACATACTCACTGCTTATTCGGATGTCGCATACAGTAAGCGTTTTTAGGTCGCGGTCATTACATGTCAATTTATCTGCAATATGAAACTACAAGCTAACCAAAGAGTGCTAACATTAGCCTGCTAACACAACAAAGCAGGACACAGGCAATTGCAGCCCAATTGTGTCCACCGTTTGTGCCAAACTTCTTTATGCGAACACGAGAGGAGAGGGGTTGGAGGTGTGTCTCTGGAGGAGAGCGGAGGCTTCAGTGTGGAGGAGATGTGGCCAAACAGAAGTTTGTTTTGGTTTCATACTGGCGCTCCAGATCTATACGCTTGAGCACCAGATCTGCTGGATCAAAAAATGTGCACATTCTTCCTTTAAATCCAGATGTTAAACTGTCCATCTTTAACAATGGGCTGTTTTTCAATCTTTAAACATTTTGACTGTTGTTTTATCTTAACTAGCCAAGCAAAGGGAAACACAGTCGGCTCTCAGTTGCTTTCAGTTTGATATAAATATAACCTTTTGTTTACTGCTTACTAACTCTTTTCTTGACCATCGGAACTTAAGTAAGCATTTGAGAAACACATTTCCAGTTCCAGCCTTGTGTATTAGTCATAAAAGAGACATGGCCACCTGCCTCACTTCCAGCCAGCGTTCTCTGCAGCCAGCTGTAGCAGCAACGTTAACTTTTGGCAGCTATTCCCGTATTTTGAATTTTGGCTGTGAGTAGTTTGTTTCTGTCCTCTCTCTGCAGCCTCAGGGACGTCACTGAAGCTCATTCAGCTCCTTCCAGATAGCTACAATGAATTGGTGAAGCCAATATGCCAGGGCAGGCAGAAGCATGTTGGTGTGTATGTGCCTTTAAAGAAACATCACAGAGAAAAGCTGCTGCCCTTCTGTTCCTGTTCTAATTATTATGTTTTCACACCTAACCCGTTTGGTTCGGTTAAAATAAACCCATTTGCTAAGTTAGTGTGGTTTGTTTGTGCAGGTGTGAAAGCTGTCAATCGAACTTTGGTGCGGACCAAACAACAGTACCAGGGTTCGATTGAAAAGGTGGGTCTTGTTCCCCTTTCTTCCGACTGGTGTGGTTCGTTTGGAGTGAAAACTTAACTGCAGGAATCAACCACT
Organism: Tautogolabrus adspersus; assembly: GCA_020745685.1. NCBI lineage: Eukaryota > Metazoa > Chordata > Actinopteri > Labriformes > Labridae > Tautogolabrus > Tautogolabrus adspersus. The sequence continues at coordinate 3,653,171 of CM036552.1, read as the reverse complement.
GTGAGCTCTTCTCTGTTCATCATTGCTGAACATTGTGTTGAAGAACACAAGCAGACCAGACGGATCTTCAGAAACTGATTGGGTGGATGAGCAGGTCATGGTTGAGAAGGATTTACACGGGCGCCTTCTCCCCTAAACTGTCTTCATAAACACCCTCATCGACCCTGGTACATCAACATGTTCTTTTCAACATCAATCCGTGTAGTTGTCGGTTAATTTAGAAATTGTAAAGTGTCTTTGGAGCAGCCGCAGCCAGACAGGAGGCAACTTGCATTTGTTTACTTCCAGGATTTTTCTGCAATAAATTCTGACCTATCAGAGAGCATTTCCCTAACGCATCACACATTTGGCTCTGCTTGTAAATGTCCCTGTGTGAACACTAAACTTGACGTAATTATGCAACAATGTAAGAAATTGATGGATGATTCAGACCAGAGCAAACAAACTAAACGCCCTCAAATCTTACACAGGTCTCATTTATAACTTGATCATGCATAAAAGGGGCCAGCTTTCCCTCTGCTGCGGCCACCGAGCAAAATGATCTCTCACCTCCTCTAGCATCTCCATTTTTTTTACAAGTTATATTTCTTCTTCCTCACTGTCACCATGATTCACAGCTAGGAACCCTTTGATCTGCTGGCTCATTTGTATGCATTTTCCTTCACAAGGTGCTTTGCATTGACCTTGTACGGTTACATATGACCATGTACTTGGCGGAATATGAGGCGGTTCCACAAGCACACCTTTCAAGGTGGATTGTGATTTATAATGGCAACATTGCATGCAGGAGAGCATGCACCTGGTTTTATACATCTTATTTTTAGCACCTGCCATTCCTGTTTCACTTTTATGTACACTTTCCAGTCTGTATTCTAACTGCTGTTTTATGAATGAGACCCTGAGTCTTTCCCCTGCATGAAAGTAAAACCAGGTACACAGATATGACTTTAAATTGGGATGTGGGATAACTTTGCAACTAGTGGCTCTGTTGATATCCATCCACATCATCCAAAGTTATTTTTTCTTCAGTTTGGAAAGTTCACTAATTTTAGCTCTCTCTCTCTCTCTCTCTCATTTTTTGCCACTGTGCTCAAGAAACATTCAACCAACAAACCTGCAGGGGGGGACAGTAATTTGCATTTCAGTTTAACACTAGGCAGTTATTTTGTGCGCAAACAACCAACAGGAAGCCCTTCTTATGCAAAGGTGATCCTGCAGAACAGTAAACATGAATGCAATAAAACAGAGTGAAAATGGAGGTACAGCAACACCAGAAACATGAAACACGCGGTACAATGAACATTGTGTGCTAGGAACACAGAAACAGTCAAGCCAATGTTATGGAAGTGCAATTCTAGAAAAGTGTTTGATTCCACAAGAAAGCAACTATGGATTAGAATTTCTTTTTGACAAACTCAAATGAATAAACTACTTGATAATTGTTAAAGAGAGTGTGGAAACTTTCTCCCTGTGTTGCAAATGGATATTTATGGTTGTCAGGATTTGACTGCCCCGGACAAGTCATCAGACAGTCACAGGACTGACACAAGGAGACAGACAACCATGCAAACTCACACTCCAACTTTGAGCTTCTGAACCAAACTTGCATGTCTTTGAAAATGTTGTAAAGCCCCTGCTTTAAAGAGCTGATGAGGCTGTTTAACTCCAGCAGGACTCTGAGGTCCTCTGTTCAGGGTTTGGTGGTTGTTCATCATACCAGACTCAAAACTGATTTTGAAGTTGTAGCTCCTAAACTTTACATCTGTCATCCACTGGAACTGAAACCTTCAGAGTCTGTGGACATGTTTAAAAAGCAGCTGAAGACGTTTTCATTTTGTATTCCCATTGTTTCATCTGCCTATGTCTGCTTTTAAGTATTTGTTTTCATTCTCTTCTCTTATTGTGAAGCACTTTGTGACGTCTGTTCTACATAAATAATCTTCGCCTGCTTACTAGCAGATCATGCTGAACACATTCAGGCATTAGAAACGTCCTATAGCTGGCCAGTAGGTTAACACAAAAGCATTTATTGTGAGACCACAGTGCAACGACCTGCATCACCGTGTTTAGTGTTTTCTGTTAGGAACTCTGACTTTTTGTCCATTTTGGTGCCCTCTGCGGACAAAGCATCACCTCTTGTTTCTTTGCTGATCTTGTACCTCATCCTGCTTTCTTTTCACAGTCAGATGTGTCAGTCACCATTAATCTTCTCCACAGAAAGTGTGGAGTGCTCTTTCGTCTGTGCGCTGGTTATTGCCTCGTCGTGACAGACATTACAAATAACTTTAAAGAAATAATCAATCTGATTCCTGAAGGTCTCTTTCGTTTTAGCTCATAAAAAGACATCCATGTTTTTTACCAGCTAAAAACTCCTCACAGAAGCTTTATTATAGAAAGAAGAGTCTCTTGAGTATCTAACTTATAAAATCTAATCTTTATTCTTTCACCATTAGCTTTTATTGTCTTACAAAAAATTCAAAAAGGCAGGCACATCCGAGAAGGTTAAAGTGCTGACTTCTGGAGTGCGGCCTCAATCTTTTATTGTCTTCCTCATTTCTAGGCCCTCTGTTTTATATTCTACAATATCCATGAGTACGGTGGCCCTGAGGGTCACCTGGTCTCTTCTAGTCCAATCACAAACTGGCAGTACAGTCCTACCCTTTTGGTTTTATGAAATATTATTTGCAGAAGGTGATTTATTTGCCCCAGAAGTTGAAGATTTTTTTGAAGTACGTGAAAAGTTTTTGACCTTATTTGTGTTTTATGAAATATTTCTGCGTTCATTGGAATATTTTTGTCCTCTGCTGAAATGTTTAATGCAATCAGGAAATATTGTGCAGTTGACCTTCTGGGCCACCGTACATGACCCTCAGCTCGTATGTCGGTTGAGGAGATAACCAATACACGAAAATACAGTTTTTAAAAGGCATCGTGTAGCTGTAAAACAAGGTACCAGAGTAACTGAGAACTAAATGGATCCTCTCTGGTTTTACAGCTCTGTATGAATTGAATGATTGGCACGGATGCAAGAGCCAGAAAAACACAACACAACACTCAGTTGTGGGTTTGGGTCAAGATATCACGTTTGGAAATGATGGTACAACCTAAAAAGCTCCACCTTCAAACCATAACTGAGAACAGTAACCTTCAAGTCAGCTTATGGTCAGAAACATAATGCGAGTATGAGAGAGAAAGCGGCTCTGATTGACAGGAGCACGACAGAGTCCGTTTTACTTTGTGTGATCAAGGTGCAATGAGATGCCCTGATGGTGATGGAAACACTTTTTCCTCCCATCAGAGGTGAGATCAATGAAGTGCACCCCACCACGGAGGAGTGTGATGAAAGTTATTTGAGGAGTTGCAGTGTGTCCTTGCAGATGAGAGGTGACTGACAAACGGTGGATGCAAGCTGCAAAAGATGTGTGAGACAAAGCAGAAAGTGAGAGGATCAGCAGATATAATGAGGCAGGAGAGGCGAAAAAGAAGACGTCAGCTCATCTCTGCATTGCACCTCACATAGAAACTCCAAACACATGCCTTTCTGTGTGCATACGAACTCTTAGAATAGGTCTGATTTATTAGCACCTGGGTCTCTTTTTGTAGATTTTTTATATTGAATCTGTCGAGGTAAGAGAACAACGGGACATTATCGACCAGTGACAGTTCCAATAGTAAGAAATGATAGCTTGATAGCTTTTTATTAGTACTGAAGTGTGTTTCTGTGGATGTGCCCAAAACTGCATGCTTTCATACTATTCAAACTAAATATTAGAGACTGGGGGAAAAATCAATACAGCATAGTATCGCAATATTTTGCATGGCGATGTTATATCGTCTTATAGCCGCCAAGTATGGTTATTTTTATATTCATAGTAATTATGCTGTTTTAATTGTAATTACTGAAGGGGTTCCACAATTCATTTTGAACAAGTTGCATTGTCAAAATTACTGCAGTTCAGTCGTCCGTACGTGTTTGTGTTCAGATAAGTTCGATTAGACTGAAATATTAACAGCTGAGATTGCGAGGCGCATGCAGACTTTTACAGGGTTTGACTTTGATCACAGTGTTGGTCCGTCTGTGGGCTCGACTCCCATTGTGTAAAAAATGAAAAGACTGAGAATTATTTCTTATTTGAAAGAAATGTTCTTGATTTAGTTTAATTTTGTGGACATAATTTGCAGTGAAAAAAGTTAAATCCCAATCAATTGTATCACAATTCTCAGCACGTCGCAAAATGTTTCAAATCGCAATAATATCGTATTGTGACTCAAGTATCGTGATAATATCGTATCGTGGGGCCTCTGGTGATTCTCACCCCTAATATATATGACGTCACATTATGTAGTATGATCCAACATCATAGCATGTATTCATGTGTATGCGAGGAAATACCTGGATGTTTACTAGATTTTTTAAGCCAGAATTTTTTAGTATGACACGGAAGCATGCTAAACCGCCCCACAATGCATTGCGCCTCTCGGACTATCCAAAAGCAAATCTCACCAGCCAGCCAACTAGCAGCATACAAATAAAAGTAACCGTACTGTAAAACATTTTATACGTTTTCAAATAATACAGAAATGACTACGTATTTGTTAGTAATGAACGGATGCATTTTGTTGTTGGATTTTATTTACGGGTCGCGCTAGCTTGATGCTAGCTGATCCACCGTAGCTCGGACCGGAAGTAAGACATGTGACCATTTTAGTTTTGCATGTTGCCAGCAGCATACTAACGGTCAGGTTTGTAGGAAGTACGCAGTATATGCTGTTTGAGTATGTAGAAGGCAGTACGTTAGTGTGTGGTTTTGGACACAGCCTGGTTGTGCATTTATGTAACCTAATTATAGAAGGTTTTTGCCATTAGGTGTGTGTACTTAGTGATCATGTTTGAATTGGCAATTAAATTAAAACTTGTTTAGTTGGTTTTTAGTTGAAGGTGGTGCACAGATGGGGATTTCATTTCATTCAAATCTTGTGGTTTAACCTGAAGTAAGCGGAACCTGCTTAGGTTGAAGGCTTTTATGCCACAGTTCTGAGGAAACAACTGCCAACCTAGCAGCCAGCTAGCTGCTAACACCGCTAACGTGACAGACTCAATCACTGCAGACAACACAGACCACATAAAAGAAGTCTTAGCCAAACACTGCTTCTGTCATGGTGGAAAATAATCTCAACAGGAGGTTTTGTATGTATAGTTTTCTGATCCTGCAAGATTGCAGTCTTTGTAAAAATGACAGCGCAGGTCTTCAACAAGACGAACTATGGGATTTCAGTAGTTCACCAAGAGGTTCACAGACCATCCCAAAACAATCCAAAAATAATAAATGTACCTTCAAAGACTCTTTCTTCTTCAATTCAATCAACTCTAATACAAATGAATAGGAGAGGCATAACAGCTGGCAATACAATGATGATGCTCCTGTCAAGTGTGTCAATGTCTGAACTTCCAACCAATCACAGCAACGTAGCAGCAACCTTCATTGTCATGTTAGGTTTGTACACTAGCTGGGCGGAAGTGAGGAGTTTGGTTTAGCCAGATATATGATGGACAACATAGATGGCCATGACAAGAAAAAGCAAAAAAACAACTATGTCCATGGAGAGTGGGAAAGAGTTATTTTTCATGAATGTGAAGGACAAGAGTGCATACATCATGTGTGGAAAAGTGTTTCAGTCTGCTTAAGAAGCAATGTAAAGAGCCACTACTACACTCAAGTCCAGGGTAACTTTGCACAAGACTTTCCTGTGGGGAGTATGCTACCAACTGAAGAGGTGAAAGAGCTGACAGCTGCAATTAAAAAACAGCAATCTCTATTCACACAACAAATATAGGGAAATGTGTCAAAAGAGGAATAATTTAAAGTGATGCACATCCTTACAAAGCACAGGAAGACATTCATCGACAGAGGGATGGTGAAGGAAGGAATGTCCACAGAGGTCGAGACTTCGATCTATTCAGGGACAATAAACGTAAAACTGAAATAATGTACGCCATTACTGATGTAGAGTTTTGTGCTTACACAGTGGCACGGAGAGTTTCTGCAACTTGTGAGCTTTTGGTGTTGATAAAAACGTGCTAGAAGTACATCTGGTTATGATTTGATTCGTCACAGGTGAATCACGCCTGGGTTATTTACGAGTTCCCATGAAAGTTTTCACAGCTCTAATTCAAGCTACTGAACAATTCATAACCAGTGACAGCACGCCATTAGCTCCCCAAACACAATGTGCGTTTACTTAACAAAGCCACGCTGTCATGTTAAGATGAATTATGTATGTCCTCTAAATGTAAATGGTGTAGCAGGTTTTCATCCTGATGGAGGCCGCAGACTTGCGATTTAAAATCAATGAAGCTATTTAGAGACAAGGATCAGAGTCACCAGTGAAAAGTCTTGAAACAAGCTGCTCAATCAGATTGAAATGCAACAGAATATATTTCAAAAATGTACATCAACCTTGAGGGATGAAACTGGACATTAACAAAAGCTTGAGATTGATAGTTGTCTTCCTTTGGGAATTTCCAGATAAATGCTTAAGACTGGAAATGTTAACGTTTATAGAAATGATGCATTCTGACACCGTTTGCTCTTCTAGATTCAAACCAAAGTTTTTATTCAGGTTTTTGATAAAACATTTGGCTCCCAGAGCTCCTGTAACTACTCAGGCACTGCCAGTGGCGATTCTAGAGTCTACTGGGGCCCCAGTTAAGAAATAATTGGGGGCCCTACAACTTGCATTTATCACCACTATGTCTGCCATCGTCCCGACGCTTACTCCTCTTCCTCTTTTTTCCTGTTTCTGATTTCTCTCCTATAGGCAGATAATTCCTCTTTAATTTTCTTGATTGTCTTTCTTTGTCAAACTTTGGTTTTCCTCGCAATAAGGCACGCAACGCTGAGCAACGAGATTGAGTGCTGTCAGATGGGGCACCCTCAGGGAGGTTTCCTACTGTCATTGCTAAATTTGCACATTTTGGGCCGCTGCTGTGGTTTAAAGTTTTTGAGCCCTAAGAAGCTGTTGCCTGCCTTGCCTGTTGACAAGCAACGCCTCTGGGCACTGCTCTGCAGCAGGTTAATCTAAGTTCAAGAACATTTTAACCAGTCGTGTCACATTTTTGTTAAAGATTTATTTTTGGGCTTTTTGTGCCTTTATTGGAGAGATAGGACAGTGGATAGAGATGGAAATCAGGGTGAGAGAGTGGGGATTGACATGCGGGAAAGGAGCCACAGGTTGGATTCGAACCTGGGCCGCCCGCGTTGAGGACTACAGCCTCCATACATGGGACGCGCACACTAACCACTGTGCCACCAGCGCCCCGGACGTGTCAAATTTAATCTAAAAACTTTGTGTGACTATAGATCCTCCATTTCTGCATTTTTAATGTATAAGTTACTTCAAATAAAAAAAGAAAGAAGATAACAAAGAAGGTTCCTTTGGTCAAGTAGGAAAAGAGACAGACCACCAAGCGAATTGATGTCAATGATTTCATACCAAGTGGACGCAAAGAGGTGGGAGAAGAATGAAGGGAAGTTGTGTAACACTGTATTTAAATTTTTCTGACTTCTTAAAAAAGCATCACAAATGGTCAATTTCGACTCCTACAGGACTAAAAATGTGTTTGTTTGTTGACAAGCGGAAACTTTTCACACGTGCAATCCTGAACATTTCTTGAAAAAAAGAAAACATCTGTTTATTTTAGGGTGCTTTAGTAAACCAGATGGCACCCAACATGTGACTGGCTGGATATAGTGAAACTGCCACTCACAGGAGACACCATACATGTGCTCTGCAGCTATAACTGTAGTTGCTTTCCAATACAGCAGCTCTGATACTGTGCAAAGCCAAGCCGGGCCAAGCTAACAAGTCATCAAACTGAGCATGAGTCAACTCCAAGTTGTGATGAGTGTAAATTAAGTTAATCAAACATTGTCACTGGTTGTGGATGACTTATGCTCAAACCATGGGAGTAACACAAGATGAAAATGTTCTTTACCCTCAGTCTGAAGTTTATCTTTAGAGGTTCTCTAAGTATATTTCACTTCAACATATAGATACAATGATTTCTAGGCAGCTCCTAAAAATAGTTCCAAGAACTCTGCTTCAAAGCAGCACCAAGGTGTTCTCAGAAGCTTGCTTATAACAGACCTCAATATAAAAATTCAAAGCCAGATTTGGTTGTATGTAACGCTGCAGGAGAGCATCAGTAATGTGATATAAGTACCAGTATGTGCTTAGTCATGTTTAGCCTGAGTCTCTCCCTCAAACACACACACACACATGTTCTCTGATCTCACACAGCTCGTCCTGCTAACACTGATGTGCATATTCCCCTGGCTGCAGCATTGATACCTTGTATTAAGTGGTCAAATCATATTCAGACGTTCTGCTCCACTGGGCTCCTTCCTCCCGTTGACTCACTGACGGCCGTTATGTAATTACTGCATCGAGGCCAAAAAAAACCCGGACAAAACGCGCTCACAGACGTGTTATTTGTCCTGTTCTTTCCCACTTCTGTCCGTTTCCCTGACCGCTCGAGCTGCTCTGACTCCTGCACGCGCCCCACGCATGCTGAGCCCGCAGCCGCGTGCGTGGAATCACTAAACAGTCTCTCTCTCTCTCTCCTCATCCTCTGTGTCTCTCTGTCTCTGTCTTGTTAATACTCTGCCTCCGCCGGTTGTGACACCACAGGGGAAGTACTTGATGCATACGGATTGGCTTTGACACATTGCGGATCTCTCCATGGTGCTGAAAAGGGGAGCGGAGGGGGGAGGAGGAGGAAAAAGAGGAGGGGGGGTTCCTTTTTAGCTTCCAGTAGCGGCGCTGCAGTACACCGGCAAACCGGACTGACACCGATTTCAAACCTCTCTACTTGTTTTGTGGAGAACCTCCTCTCTCACTGCACCGCATCAAGAGGCAAACTTACCATGTTGACTTCAGACACCATGTCAATGCTGGCGATGTCTATGCTCATGCCAACATCCACAGGGGGGCCTATGGAAAATATGACAGCGGAATGCTAGTGAGCATCAGAGCACATGTTAATTACAGGAACACAGCAGGCTAAAGAATGTGTGTGTGTGTGTGTGTGTGTGTGTGTGTGTGTGTGTGTGTGTGTGTGTGTGTGTGTGTGTGTGTGTGTGTGTGTGTGTGTGTGTGTGTGTGTGTGTGTGTTGGGGGGGGGGGGCTTACCTCCAAAATCAGGCCTCAGACGGATATCATAGCCATCCAGCACCTTGTCCACGGTGGCTTTCACATATGACATGTTGTTGGGCTCGTTGGCACTGGGGAGAGAAACACATTAATGTTGAGAGAAGAAGAATTCACACTTGGATCATGTATGAAATAGGACATGACACATGTAATTCTCACCTCTGAGCCCCACACACCACAGTCGCCAGCAGGGACAAGCAGCAGACCCCCCAGCACCCGCGGTCCAGAGTCCTCCACATCACTAACTCCTGATCCTGCCAGCGACTTTGACACAAGATCTCAGGGATGCAACTTAGGCTGCAAAATTATTCCAAGAGCAACGCATGCGCGTCGTTTTACCAACATCCAAGCGTCAGCTGCGAGGTGAGCAAAGACGAATCTGGATGCAAATGAAGCCGCGGTGAGTGGGGGAAAAAACAGCCTAAAGGTGTTGAGGCTTCACCTGAGGAGTGAAGGTTTGCGCATGAAGCGTCACCCAGCACTTCACATGTCAATGCACAGACCCCCCACCCACCCCCAGCTCCGACAGCTTTATTCCAGCAGTCACAACAGGGTCCGGAGCAGATCTGCTACAGGGCCGTCTTTCCACCGCTGCCGCTGAATGTGAAGACGGTAAATAATGAGCGCAGTTCGTAGCAACCCGGTCACCTTTACAAAGCGAGAGAGCGCGCGAGAAAGCGAGCGAGAGAGAGAGAGAGAGAGAGAGAGAGAGAGAGAGAGAGAGAGAGAGAGAGAGAGAGAGAGAGAGAGAGCGTCATGCAACACAAGCACGTCTGAAGAGCTGCGCATTTTTCGGGGCAGCGCATCCCATTCTGCTCGCGTCACGGGCTGCACCAACTTAATTAATTGTTTAAAATCCCAGAAAAATGCATTAAAAACTGCAACGCACGACTAAGTGATGAGAGAGGAGATAGGACACGCTGTGTGAGAGCTGAAATGGATTCTGCCTTCACTGCAGGACGTGAAGGGAATGAAGAAGAAGTGTTCTGCATTTAACCCGTCAGAGATTTTCAGCCGAAGTAGAAAGTTCTCACCAGATTTTGTCATTTCAGAATAGCTAAATTAAGTACTTTTAAACACCCTTAAGCTGCCCCTGGAAACATTTATTTGTCAGCGAGGGAACCTCTGGACCAATACAGTCTTACAAGATCTCCCGACACCCTAAAGAAGTCCATGAATCCTGACCATCAGTCTCAAGGCTGACACCTGGAGAAACACCTCAGAACTTCCTCAAGCAACTATTTCCATCTGGTTTCCCATCAACTTCACAGAATAAAAGAGCTATCATGTTGACACATACAGTATTTACTGCCTCGTTCACTACATGAGCAGATAAAAACTACAGACACAAACAGGAGGTCGTTCATGGAGGAAATCATCCATAAATGAATGTCCTCATTGATTTTTCCTCCGGTAAACCATCAACTATGGTTCGTGACCTCTGCCTGCGTATGGGAACATGGAAGTTGAGGGGTTAAAACAACAGGAAAGGGCAGTTTGACAGCAAGGTGAAGTAGCAGAATGATTCAAAATCATGCCTAACTTAAAATCGATTTTTTAAAACTTGTTAGGCTTCTTCCAAGTGGCTGAGATACGCTTCACTGTTTCCCCTGCTGCGGTGCTTCAAAAAAGTATTTTAGCACTCATATGCTCCTCTAAACAGGGGCTGTACTAATCAACATACTGCAATTAAGACACTGACTACTGAGGAAAGCTTCACACAACTTATCACAAACCATCTCTGAATGCAGTGAGCAGAGCAATATTATTGTAATGCTCCACTGAGGAGTATTTGGCCGGTTATAAAACAGACTAATATGAACAACTATGCTTCTGTACAGTATGAGCTACCAAAGCAAACAAGACCAAGAAGGTGGATTTCTTTTATAGTAATGTGCAAAAGTCTCAGGCCACCACTAGCTTTGTCAGTTGCGCAAAGTTTTAATGACCACATTTATCACTCACACTCTTAATAAGATACAACCAGAAAATGCAGATACATTTTACTCATAGCTAGAAGAAGAAAATGGCTTCTACAGGCAAAAGTCAGTATTTAATGGGACCTCCCTGCATCTAGCAACACTCTTAAAGGGGGATGTCTTAAAGTTTTCTTAAAGGTCACATATTATTCTCCTTTTCAACCAGTTTAAATAAGTCTCAGCTCCATAAAACATGTCTGTGAAGTGTCTTGTTCTAAATCCACTCTGATCCTGTATTTGATCATGCCTGTAAACCCCTCTATTTCAGCCCTGCTCAGAACAGGCTGTTTCTGTGTCTGTAGCTTTAAATGTAAATGAGCTGTGTCTGACCACGCCCCTCTCTGGAAGGGCTTGTGGCTTGGGCTTTCTCGCTCCATGCCCTATTGTTTACGGTGAGAAGGCAGACTCAGAGGGCAGAACAAACACCTAGCTGTGGGAGTGTCACCCACCTGGGGGAGGGGTTACTGCCCTTTGTGATGTCACAAAGGGAAAATCTCCAAACGGCCTGTTTGAGCACACATTTTCTGAAAAGTGGAGCAGGCAAAACACGGAGAGGACGGACTTTTCTCATCATTGGGGGGTTTGTAGACAGACTAGAGACACATATTAGTGTTTGAGAAACATGGTAAATAATATGTGACCTTTAAAGCAACATTAGTAAATGTAGGTGCATTCTGCAAACAAACAAACAACGTATTAATGTTTAGAGTACAAGACATCAGATGAAGCTTCTAGTTTTCCCAGGGGAGTGTTTGGATCCACCACAAATTATGACAGGACGTTAACTATTGAGGGATTAGGAGAGTAACTCAATTTTGGAGGCAGAGAAAGGTTTAGCTTCTACACATCACAAATGGTAAAGATGTATTTCAGCTGTGAAAGCTAATTAGATGAGGGCGAAATCAGGGAACAAAGTGAGAAAAATTCAGTGATCCACAGGGTAGCCGACATAACCTCAAAAACCATCTTGAGATCTGATTGGGTCAGAAGTTCTCTCTTAACACTTGATTCTGCAAAAATAATCCCTCAAGGTGTCTGACCCATAGACTGTAACTATTAATGGAAGAAGCCTGAATGACGTCAGCCATCTGTTCCTCCGGAGGCTCATCGGCAGCAGCCGCCATGTTGGAAATCCTGTCTCAGTCTAACTTTCAGTCAACCTAACGACAGGCTGAGAGCTTGAGCTGAGACGGGTTTTCAGCCTCTTGACGAACCGTTACATCGCGCCCACCTGTCAATCATGTCAGCTACATGCCTAACTATGGATAACATATCATTTTCAAAATCAAAACGGAGCCGTTTAGAAAAAATTAATTGATGTGTTTGTGGCTTCGGGTGTTCCTGGAGCCAGCCTCAAGCAGATACTCGACAAACTGCAGGATTTTGCACTTCCACATTGGCTTCATATTTCAAGACTGGAGGATGCCGCTTGGTCTGAACTCTGAAACTAGCTCATTATGCCTCTACTACAGCGTGGCTGAGTGGGCGGGACGTTGCTCTTGGCGGGTCTAATGTTTGGACAGTGAGGGGCTCATGTGAATGAAACATGTTCGAGCCTCTGAGTAAAACGTAAACGAGCTGAAGGAAGTGCCGTCCCATCCCATCACCCATAGGAACATAGAGCTGAGAACAACAAGCCCAAAGGGGAGTTTGACTGTCTTTGTAGAAAGGTAATGCTCACTAATGGGACTATTTCATATCTGCTTTAATAATGTTTAAAATGTTGCATGTTCAGTGGCGATTCTAGAGTCTGATTGGGCCCTGGGCAAAAATCAATTGGAGGGCTCTCTCTCCTAAAGATGGTAAAGACGGCTAATTCCTCTTCATTTTCCTTTGTTGACTTTCATTGACAAACTTTGGTTGTCACAGCAATAATGCATGCAACGCTTAGCAGGGCAACGAGTGTGAGTGCTGTCAGATGGGGCCCCCTTAGGGAGGTTTCCAACTCTTGTTAAATACTTTTCACATTTTGCCTGTTGACAAGCAGCGCCTCTGCGCGTGTTATACCTTCAATGCTTTTTGAGGCATCACAAATGAAATGAGCTGAATGTCTGTAAATCATAGTGTACACTATCGTCACAAACAATGTGATCAGTTAGTTCATTGTAATCAGTTTCCTACAATCCCTGCATCTCAGAGGAGAGTGAACATTGTTCAGAAGTAAATATGTGTCGACTTGATTACTTGTTGGGTTATTTGCATACGTATGATATGAACAGAGCCTTTTGAATAAACATCTCCTCAGCTCTGCACACACAGGGGGTTTGTAGGAATGTCATTAAAGTTGTGTGCACTTTGAATAGTGATTGTTGTCATACATATTTAATGTGTCTTTTCATTGTGTGTGAATACAGGTATTCATATTCCCCTCGGGCACTGTTCTTCTTCTGCTCACTTTATTTGATCCAGCAGTAACATGCTTCTCACGTCATGCAAATTATCGTAATGTTTTCTAACCAGTGGAAGGGGTATTACCTTGTCAGGCATCCCTCATTGTTTTATGTGTGGTGGTCGTGTTTGTAACAAACGTGCATACACTGATGGATGGTTTACTCTTTTTATCTGCAGCTCTCTCAACCGCTTCTTAGATGTTTTTCTGAGATTTCGTTTTAAAAAGAAGACTTCTCATGTTTGGCTGCAGCGGCAAAAATCAGAGGTGGACATCGGTTTATTATCCACTTTGATGACTAAATCATCAAAAGATGAGCCAATTTGACTGGTAGTGATAAATTATTGGTGCGCTCGCTTTGATTCAGAATAGAGCTCAACTGATCTTGAGCCCAATTCTTTCATCTGAAAGAACTATTTTTTAACATTTACATCACCAAGTTCATCACCAAAAGATCAGATGTTATACAAATGATCACTGTGTCTGTTCTTCAGAGTATTGTATGAAAACAGATTTCACCACACTAAAGATTCTACTGGAGCCCGAAGTTTGAAATAAACACAACATACCTGTGCCCTAATGAAAGGATAAATGTTCAGTGAACCAGTCAAGCCCCTATATCCTACTGATAAGTTACATCACCTACACCATTGCTATTAGTTACACCTGCAACCAAAACAGCATTTAATATTTCTTCAAGTCCTGCAGATTTACTCCAGACTTGGAAAATCCAACTTTAGCTTTTAACTCCAAACATTCTGTATTATTTACAACACTCCCACGTTCGATACTCTTGGATATATTAAAAGGAAGATCTCTGGGCGCTGGTAGCCAGTAGTTATGCTGCGCGCTACATGTACAGAGGCTGGAGTCCTGGTCGCAGCGGCCGTGGCTTCAAATCAGACGTCGGCCCTTTGCTGCACGTCATCCCCTACTCTTTCCTCCCGATGTTTCCTGTCTCTCTTCAGCTCTCAATGAAGCCAAAAAGGCCCCACAAATATCCTCAAAAAAAGGAAAATTTCACACAACTTTTCAGCAGTGATCAATTGTTTTCCATGAGTGTGGTTTGTTGTGCTTTTTTATATCTTATCATCATCATCATCATCATCATCATAAAAGAGGAAAACTTCAATGCTCGCATTTTAAAACTCCTCTGGTAATTAAACAGTCTGAAATTAATGCGATGCCTCCAAATGACCTCCAAAATCAAACGAGACTATCAGCAACAACACTGATTTATAAAGTCCTTTGAAATGCCTGAAACCACTGCAGGCGTCTGACGAAGTGACTAACTGCATGCTGCCATTTTTATAGCTCACACCGGCTGCTACTTTCTAACTTTTCATGGATGTTTTTTTAATCAGCTATCAGGGTTTTTGTCCTCTGAGTCTGACATAACTAACGTGTACCAGACAGTTTCCGACAACAACAACGGTTGGCGTGCATGTTTGGTGCATCATTTGGTGGGCGGGGCTTTGCAGATTGCAGAGGGAGAGGCAGAAGGTGAATGGTTATGTTGCTTTCTGGCACTTTGATTGGAACAACTTTTGTGCTCTCTTCATGACCATTTCATGTATTTCTGCGAGATCACATTGAGGCGGCAGATATACGTCTGACCTTTATTAAGCTGGCAATGCATTCATGTTCAGAAATTTCACTCATGAACTCTTCAGAGGAGGAGAACATCACAGCTTGAGGCTCTGTGAGATGGGGAAAAAAAGTCCCAAACAGATGTCCTAATAGACCGATTTGGGATCCGAGAGGGGCAGAGCTGTGTGAACACAACTGTCAGCACCAATCACAGAGGGAGCAGATGAAACTGTGATGTAATTAACCAGCTTTGACAGCTCGGCTCTCTTAAAGCCCAAACTGAAGTTATGTGTCATTTTCAGTTTTTCCATTTCTGTCATGTTTGAGATGTTACAGACGATTCTCCAGGTCCTGGAACACAACCTCGGGGTTAAATTTAACATATGTTCGGTTTGACATGTCACAAAAAAACACTGAGGGGTCTAACCCCATGCTGTCTGACTGTGGTCTGTGCTCTGCTGCCATCTAGTGGTGCTAAGACGTCCACACAGTTCTTTATCACAATGAGTTCCATAGATGCTCTTTGTGAAATGTGTCAGTAGTTACATTTTATTGTGAATTGGAGCTATAAAAGTCATCTTGAGTGATTTACTTATTTTTCCACTTTTACACTGTAGTAATATCAATTTACAACTTTGCTATTTTCTCCTCTCTATAAATCAGTAAATGCAAAGCTCAGAGATACAGACATACACAGAAACACACAGCGAGAGCTAACGATGTCTCTCCTGACAGATCTCCCTCGTCTCAGTGTGTTGTCGGTCTCCATGGCAACTTCTCTGATGACATCAGGCAAAAACACAAAGCACTCTCTAAACAGGAGTGTGTGTATCCATCCGTGTGTGTGCGTGACCAGGAATACACGAGTTCAATTACAGGAAAGAGGCCACGCACGCACACGCACACGCACACGCACACGCACACGCACACGCACACGCACACGCACACGCACACGCGCACACACACACACACACACACACACACACACACACACACACACACACACACACACACACACACACACACACACACACACACACACACACACACACACACAGTTCATCGTAAAATTAACTACATCACTCATTAAGATAGAAGAATTGTTTTTAAAATGACATGATCATATCTTTAATCAGTGACCTTCTCTTCTTCTGTGGTTGATAAAATGCTCGAAGGATGACAGATTCAGATCACATGAAAGAGAGACTGGATTTAATTAGATATTTAATTGTGACCTTTGTTTATATTAGGGGGAGAGGAGCGATAATTAATAATCACTTTCACTCTTTTATCCACAGATTTATACGTCTACATTATGATGATGATATATATTATAATATGTTCAAAAGAGAAAACACAAGTGGAGGAATAAAACCAAAAGTGGACACGATGAAGTGTGTGATATAATTAATTACAGATGTTTAGAGCAGGATTCCCGCAGGTCATTTAAAAAGTTTAAGGTCATAACTCGTCGTAAAGAGTCTTATTTTTTAATCTTGTGAGACGTCTTAGATTTTATCTTTCACTTTGACTAAGACATGACTGATTACTTTTTCAAATCTACTCTTTCTACGAGTTTTTATTGGTCCTTTTTGTATTGCCTTATTCACGGCTGTGGCTCAGAGGTAGAGTTGGTTGTCTCTGAGTCGGAAGGTCGTGGGTTTGATCCCCAGCTCCTGCAGCCACATGTCCGATTTGTACTTTGGTAAGACACTTAACCCCAAGTTGCTTCCGCTGCTATATCTGTGGCGTGTAAATGTGTATGAATGTGATTAGTTACTTCTGATGGTCACTTTACATAGCAGCCTCTCTCTGTCATCAGGGTGTGAATTCAAAGCTTGATCCAAAGGCAACTGGACTGGTTGAAGATCTTGAAGACGTTTCACCTCTCCTCCGAAAGGCTTCTTCAGTTCTAAAGTATTTGGTGGACGGAGCTAGAAATGTAAGCCTCTGTGGATCGCCTAGAGTCGTTACCAAGTCTTCAAGATCTTCCACCTGTCCAGTTACCTTTGGATCAAGCTTTGAATTTACCATGACCTGGATGACAGAAATGGCTGTGAATGTGTAGGTGTGACCTGTGGTGTAAAAGCGTTTTGAGTAGTCAGAAGACTAGAAAACAGCCACTTACCATTTACTCTTTCCAGCTGGCTTTGAATGAGTTTCTATTATTTTTGTGGATCTGCTTTTTTACATGAAAATTCACAGCATTTTTAGCAGCGCATTAAGTAAGCGTTCACAAACCACAAAGGGAAGAGGGAAGGAGGAAAAGATGGAGACATACAAGTTTGAATGCAAATTAAATTTGGCTTCAAGAAGAAAAAAATCAGGGAACGGTTTGCAGGGGCAAACACCGATTACGAAGAGAATTGCAAGAGAAGCTGGAAAAAAAAGTTTTTAAACTTTGGAAGATCAAAGCTGCTGAGTCATGAAATATGGTGAAACATTGGTATTTATTTTGCTGTGTGCATCTTGAAAAGTTTTACATTTGTTTTTTATGCTGCAACCCAATTAGGGCGGCTGTGGCTCAATGGTAGAGTCGGTCGTCTCTCAACAGGAAGGTCGAGGGTTCGATCCCCAGCTCCTGCAGCCAAATGTCCGATGTGTCCTTGGGCAAGACACTTAACCCCAAGTTGCTCCCACAGCTTTTCTTCTTCTGGGGTTTTAAAACTTTTAATGTAGAAACTATTTGCGGTTATCACAGAGCCTTGACTGACAAATGTAACGTAATCCAGCTGAGTAGACAAAGATAAGAGCTGCAACCAATGAGTACTTGATTTTTTAATGACTTTGAATTGTGTGTAAATAAACAAAATATAGTCTCCTTGGTCAAACGATTTATTTTCTCACCTCAAAATGCCAGATACTCCCTTTGTAAATCAAGACTCAATAAAATCATAAAGAGTTTGTAAAAAGGCTTTTTTTGCAGAAAGTCATTAACTAAGATAATGTATGAATGGGTTAATATGTTACGTCCATCACTTTGACTCTAACACATTAAGTGCAGTTTTTACACAGTTCACCAGCAGATGGCGCCTTCAGTTTGCTTCTGTTTCTGCAAAGCCTCAATTAAATCTGGAGGTTTTTTGCGTCTATGGTCCGTTTTAAATCCATCAGAGATGTCCGTGAAGGGTTTTGAATATGTAGGCTACCCTTAATGACAGAGTGAGAGGGTAAAGGGTCTGTTTGCTCGTCGTGAGGAACTATTGATTACTGGTAAATCAATGGGTGGATCTCAATGAGCAGCTCGCCACAGATTACTGCTGTGAATGTAAATAACGGAGAAACAGACATGTCAAAATGAGGAGGCTCATCTTGGTGAAAAGTCATTATCCTCTGATGAGAAACATGAAGGCTGGCTAAGCAAAGGGTACAGTGGTAGATTGGATCTGTGGTTTCCAAAGAGTATAAAGTCGGTTCAGTCAAAAACTGAGAAAGTTAAATAATGCTTCCTAACAGTCTTAAGGCAGTCTCAGTTTAAATTTCATGTTTCATCAAATGATGCTGGCAGCAGCAGAGACTTTCAAACATGGCTGACAGGCTCATTCTTTCGACTGTTTTGGGGCTTTTTAAACCTTGATTGAGAGATATGAATTGAATTGAGAGACTTGAATTTCCCTCGGGATCAATAAAGTATCTATCTATCTATCTATCTATCTATCTATCTATCTAGATATACAGTCGATGGAGTCAGCAATCAAGGAGAAACAGAGTGGGAAGTGACAAGTGGGTGTCCTGGGTTCAAATCCGAGCTGTGGTTCCTTTCCCGGAGGACTTTAGCCTCCGTACGTGGGGTGAATGCACCACCCATTAGACTTTCGGCGCCCCTTTCGATATTCATCTGTACTCAAGAGATCATCAAGTGGCGACTGTTATTTAGTTGAATTCAGAAACCTTTATTTTTCTCTCGTTGGTTAATTCAAAGGCACATCGAGCAGAAGCATGAAAAACAAGAACAGGAACAGCAAATATGGTGCAAGGTAGACTCAAAATATCAGATTACAGAAATTAAAATGACCAGATAAATAAAGTAGACTCAAGATAACTGAAGAAAGTGGACAGTGATCGCACTAACAACAGGAAACAAAAACGTAAACAGAGATGTCCGCAGGTTGACGAATACTGAATAAGTAAAGTGATCAAAGTGCAATGAAGGACGAAGGTACAAACAGGAAATACATGTGAAACCAGAGCTGTGTAAGAAACTAATAACTAACTAATATATTCATGCTCTTTCTGTTGTTGCAGATGCATGACACTGCAGAGTTTTTGTTTCACATATTGCATGTAAATACCGCCCAGTGGACGGCTCGTTTTTCAGTTCAAATTGTGGATAAGATAAGAAGCTGCTTATTTTCAATTTGGTTTAATTTGAATTAAATGTGCCTGCACATCGCCTGCTTTGCATTTGTATTTTTCATTTTATTCAGTTACGAAATGTTTTAAAGAAAATGTATTGCATATTTAAATCTACGGAGTCCCTGAAGTCCAAAGAAGTAAAAAAGTTATGATAATTTGCTTACAAGATAATTATTGTACAAGATATTACATTCTGACACAAGTTAATATCTTCTGTGCGCAATATTTTTTTTTACTTTTTGGGACTTTAGGGACACACACACTTTGATAAGAGTGTGGAAATACATTTTCCTTTTCAAGTTGACATGATAATTCTAATATTCTCCCTTGTGCGCGTCCATAAAGACTTCTTACAACATTTCATCAAACGGACTTGAAGAGTTATTGGATGGTTTCCAAACCCAAAAAATATCAGGGTAAGTCTACGTTAACTTTCTGGAAGATTTCCCATCGCTGACATTATTCAGACCGTCTGTGTCAAAGAGGAAACCCACATCAAAGATTTATGAAACGACAAGTGTTAGGAGTCTTATTGAGGTCATTATTTAACCATCTGGTGGGATGGCAGTCACAATATTACTGCAATAAGTCTCTCTGAAGAAGATCTTATCTCCTCCTCTCATATCTCGTCTGAAGCTGCCGGTTTTTCTGCGTGTTTCAAAAACAGCATGGATATCATGCCGGTTGTTTTGCATCGTTTTACTCCCAAAATGTATAATTATTCAGTAAAGCATGATTTAAAGAGGACATATTATAATCCTTTTCCCCCTTTTCAAACAGTCCCCTGTGGTCTAAATGAAACATCTGTGCTATGCTTTGGTCAAAATATAACATGAATCAAGCACCAGAGGAGGTTTGTGACCCTGTAATAAACCAGCTCTCTCAGAACGCTCCGTTTTGGTGTGTATGTCTCTTTAAATGCAATGAGCCCCACCTGAGTTTTCCCAGTAGACATCACTCCTTCGCTAGCGAGAATAAAAATGGCGGACCGGCGCAAAAGTTTTGCTCTAGGCTGGGGGTGGAGTCCATGGGTGGAGATACCAGGGGAGGGGAGGGTATTTTTTTTTTTTACCAGAATCCCACTGTGACATCACAAGGAGAGCAAATTTGAAACTGAGCATTTTTCTCTGTGTTGTAAGACCTATGCAGACCACAAACAAAGGGCTGGATGGGTTTATTTCACAGTTTGTGGTTCGGTAGAAACTCAGGTTACCCAAATATATGTTCAAAAACAAAGTGGATTTTTCATTATATGTCCACTTTAAAAGGAGCCTCTTTACTATATTTTTTCAATCCTGGTTTAAAATCTCCTCAATAAAACCAGACTAGTTATTCCAAATGACATATTTACAGTCACACTTTACCCAGGTCTCATTAAAGCACAGTCCCCTTCATCAGGATGTCTCCTTTGACCTCAACCTCACCTTTCTGTGGCACATGCATCATTCTGCTCTGTAATCACCATCAGTCATTGTTTGACAGCTTGAGCCACCATCACACAGGAGCTGTCACCCAGCCATTAAACCTTCATTAGTCCCCCATTCCAAATCCATCACAACCAGTGCACATGTGTAACTGGTCCCAGAGCAGCTGTCTGCCAATAGATATGGACCATGCAGGCGATGAGCTGGAGGCGCGTTCAGCATCAAAAGTCGAGATGAAGAAGAGATAAATGTTCAGATGAGGACTGATGGAGCTCAACCTGTCCAATCATTTTTTTCACATTTCAAACTGTAAGGAAGGAACCTTTTTTTTTTTTATTAGTCAATCTTGATCAGTGATTTCATACTTTTCACAAGGCGTGTACCAAGGCAGTTTGCTCAAGGGCACCTCAGCAGTGCTCTGGAAGTAAACTTGCACCTCTACAGCCACAATCTCAAATTCAATACTTGACTGGTACTGGGACTTGAACCAGTGACCCTCTGGTTTTAAGTTGGACATTTTTAATATTGGACCTAATGGAGATGCCTTGGCTTTTACAGACAGCCTCAAGTGGACACTCAAGGAAGTTTTTTTGCACTTCTGCAGTGGCTTCATTTTTTAACATCGGAGGTTGCCGTTTGGATTTTACTTTAATGGCCACAATATTAAGTGAATTTTTGTAAACGTCAGAAAAAGAAAAAAACATTTTTTATCTCCTCTTAATGCTCTTACTTGTTATTGTTTCTATTTTCAATTGCTTATTTATCTTCTTACAGCCCCGATCCTCCTGGTCTTGACCTTGCCTGCAGGGTTCCTGTGTTGCCCGAGTTATTATGAGTTATTATGTTGCCTGAATCCTGATGATGTTTGTGGTTCTGAAATAACGAAAGGGGCGCCAGTAGTGTAATGATTGGTGCACGCACCTCATGTCCAAGCGGGCGGCCTGATTGGGTTCATTTACTGTCAGGGTTTTTTTTGTTGTTGGGTGTCTCTTCGGTTGGTTGCCTTGTTGCCGTGTTTTTTTGCTGTTATTTGCACTCTTAAGCTTTGTTGTTGTGTTATATTCTGCACGTGTCAAAGCACTTTGTAAACCCTTGTTTTTAAAAGTTATTGTTATTCATCCCTAGGGGGGAATTTGGTAGATCAATGAGATAATAGATATATCTATGTGAGATATCCATTCTGTAAAGCACATGCATGAAGAAAGCAGAGAAACATCATCTCTGGAAAACAAAGCTTCTCCTGAAAATAAAGTGTGTGCAGGCAGGAGATGACAGCCGCGCCCTGACAGGGAAAAGAAAACAGAAGTGGCCCCGGCTCTAAAAGACTCACTGTCAAGAAGGAGCAGCTGTTCAGATATGAACGTCGGCTATGAAGAGGAGAAACACACTGGTGAGAATAAGATCATGTAATTTACGGTATCTGAATGACAGCAGAAGGCCTCTTTCATGCCACATGCTCTGTGCCTGCCGTTATGAGCGCAACATTTTTACAGAGAGCTGTCACGGCTGTGTACCTTTATTTACCATGAGTCCCCTCCCCTCCCCCAACCACACAAACACACACACAGAGACACACACGTATGTATGCCAGCTGTGTGTGGCTGTCAGCCTCCCTTAGTATCACAATAAACTGTACGCAGAGGATGCATCCACCCAATGCTGTAAATACTCTACGACATAAATGTCAACAAATGCCAGCTACAGTACATTTAGTGATAACATGTCAACATAGAACAAACCTAGATCTCAACACTGCCATTAAACATTCAACACGCTGACATCATGTAGGCTACAAGAGAAACACATAACAGATGGAAACAATAAAAACAATATGCAACATGAATGTTGATGTGCTTTAGAATTTGCATGTAGCATCATTTTGGTTGGCAACTCCAGATTCATTCAGTGTTTAGATTAAGGTTTGGTTTAAACCAGGGGGGAACGTAGTTCTTCTAATTCTTGCCAGTAGGCCTACTACTACGACAACCTTCATCTCTTCTAATTGTTCACCTCTCCCCTCTTTGTGTCTCTTGTGCTGCTGCCTGTTGCCCTGCATTGCCCCTGCATTGCCCAGAGCCCAGTAGCAGGGCGAGACCAAGTCAAGACCAAGACCAAAGCAGGGTGAGACCGAGTCAAGACCAAGACCAATGCAGGGCGAGACCGAGTCAAGACCAAGGCAGGGCGAGACCGAGTCAAAACCCAGAGCAATGCAGGGCGAGACCGAGTCAAGACCAAGACCAAAGCAGGGCGAGACCGAGTCAAGACCAAGACCAAGGCAGGGTGAGACCGAGTCAAGACCAAGACCGATGCAGGGCGAGACCGAGTCAAGACCAAGACCAAAAATATCAATGAAAAATCATCATCTTGTGTGCAGCAGGCGTGTCACTCACTTAGACCGTAACACCGGGAAGGTTGCAGCCGTAACTTAAAATGTCAAATTATGAATGAAGTGAAGTTGTTTGATCTTTTACAAAGAGGTGTGTTCCTTCTAACCACAGTGATGACGTGGACAAATAGCCTGTCAGTGGTGGTCTTGAGCGATCTTTAATAAATATCCAGAGTCCGTCCAGTCTGAGATCGAGACAAGACTGAGTAAAAATGCTTTCGATTCCGAGACAAGACCGAGACCTTCAAGAAGTGATCTCGAGACCAAGACCAATCTAAAGTACTACAACACCATTCTCCAGGTTAAACACATTTTAAATAATCAATAAATCTTTGTATCAAATCTTGTATTATTATTGGTATTGTGTCGTATCATATTGAGTGGCTTTGATTAGTAACAGATCTCAGTAAGGGGCCCACATTTCAGTTTGAAACTAAACAAACCTTCTTCATCTGCTTCTTTATCGGACGCATCACAGATTATACAAATTATTTTATTTTTACATACAAGATGTACGAGCATATCTAAAGCTGTTAGCTGAAGTAATCCAGAGTCAGCGTTGAAATGGACAACCAAAACACAATTTTGACTTTATGTTGGTCCAACGATCATTGAAAATATTGAATTTAGATGCTAACTGCTATGTTGCTATGTGATACTGTAATATGTGTTACTATAAAACCCCACACTACTGTAGCTTCAAATGCCTCTGAATATGCACTCTTTAATGCATTGTTATGATGCCTGTGGGTTACATCTGGACTCAAGTCATGATTTAAAAAAACATGTTTTAATTAATTAATTTTTCGCTGAAAATGAAAAGATGCCATGCGTAGTAAATGACATGTCAATGTTAGTGGTTTTCCTCCTGTCCATACCCATTTCTTCTGTAATCACCAGCAGCTACAGGTAGACACTCAAAGTGAGGACTGAAGCTGCTGCTGCTCTGCTTGCAGGCTGCTCCCAGTTACCTCCTGAGTAGATGTGGTGTTAACATTATAGCAATTCCCGCTTCCTTATGCAGCGGTCTTTAACGTAACATCCGGCGTTTCCACAGCAACGATAAACATGTGGTGTCTGTCATGGTGTCTCCGTCATGGCGGCGGCCACGACAAGACAAAACTGATGTTACTGTTCATTCACGTTAGCTTGCTTGCTTATAAAGCCTGTGATGAATATAAGCCCATCAGCGTCTGCTCGTATTGTACATTTAACATATTTTTGGTCTTCTACCATATGACTGCAACATGTTGGGATTCTTGCAGTTGTTTGTGTTTAGTCCCATTGCATACTTTTGTTAAGAGCAGCTGCTTTAACTTCAACTTAACAAGACGCTGAGCTGCTCTCCAACATGCCTGCAGAACAGATCCGGTTTGTGCATTTGTCTTTACCCTGTGCAGGAGCATGATGTCATTTTGAAGGGTCAGGAGGCCACCTTAGCAAAACAGTATCGTGTAGAGCTGAGACTCGAAGGTGAATGTGTGAAATCTTCACCAGTCATGTACCAGTAACCTAGAACTTGCTAAGCACTGAGTGGTAAGGCTGATCTGAGCTTTCCAGATCGCCTCAGGTGGAATTGTTCATACTGGACTGAACCTGTCACGATGCATTTAGCTGCCAAGTTCAGAGCTAAGCAGAGCACCATGGCTGCTGTTGGTGTCATCACTAAGACAGATACCCACATATAGAAACATTATTTCACGAAATATGTCCACATGACTTTTATGTTCACGAGGTCAATCCTGGGAAGAAACATATAGCATCTGTTGAGGATCAACCGTCAGTTTCAGCTGTTTAAGATAAACAGCGGCTTCACTCTGGCACAATTCAGAGATATGAGTCTGGAAAAGAAAACTATATTCTTGCGATTTACAAAAAATCCAGTTTGTCGAAACAACAACATAGGATGCAGATGTGTGTAAGGCGGTAGACCACTTTTTGAAGGTCTCGGTCTCAGAATTGAAAGCATTTTTACTCAGTCTTATCTTCGCACTCTCTAAGGTATAAATATAATCTTTTATTTCATGAGCTCTTGTCTAAGCACTTTGAAGAATAAAACTAAGCACATCAAGCCAACATGACAACCAATCATTACAACAAAGCAATTAAACTAGTGAGTAGAAAGTAACGTAAATCCTAAAGACTTGACTATATCTGAAAAGTACACAAACACAAAATTGTTGTGTTCTTAATCAGTTATTTTCTACCAATTGGAGTCTAGATGGAATAAGCAGGAAGAGTTGGAAACTGCTCTACAGCCCTGGCTCCTACAGTGTGTCTGTTGTTTTTATGTATAAATTAAATCAATGTTTTTTTTTCTATTAACTCCACTACAGAACACAGTAAACTAGGACAGCTGCCTGATTAGTAGGCATTGTGCCACATGCTGCATGTTAAATTAATTTGTGTTTCAAATCAAACTGCCTAAAACTGGAAAACCTGCAAGCAAGTATTACTGCGTGTCTTCAAGTGCTGAACTTGAGTGGGAGCGTAGAATTCATTCAGCAGTATGCAGCTTTACAGGTTGACTTTACTGTACAGCAAAAGGGATCCTTTTAAGTGTTACTTCATGACATGTGACAAACAGATGCATGCAAGAGTAAAAGATCGGGAGATGACATACTTCTTCAGCGGAGTCTTACCATGTTCTTTTTCAGGAATCCTTCAGTGTGCTGCCATCATGTTCCTTCTGTAGTGTTTCGTGTTCAGATCAGTATGACTGAGCCAATGACTAAGCATTTACACTTGATGCCTGGATCCACTCCATGACCCTTTGAGAACAGCTCTGCCCTAACAAAGACGAGAAACGTGCTGTCTGAAGTGCTAACAGTCATCAGCACCAGGCAGGAGAATCAAAGAGCCGCTACAAGAGACGGCATCTTCCGACAAACGAGAGGTCCTTCAAATCATGATACGGTCTGTCGAGCCTTTTACGTCATTTTGGTTTTGTGTGATGGACAGCTTGAAGCCTCAGCATTTAATGTTGCTTTCACATATGACGTACGGTGGACTCAGTGCAGACTGAAAGCAAACCAAACCGAATGAAAATGCAAATGTAGCATTTTTCATTTGGTTCAGTTTGCTTTCAGACTGCATTTTGTCAAGCACACCAAAACCTGTCATATGTTGTGTACCGTAGCCAACCGTCACTAGTTGGGGCTGTAGCTCTGGTCAGTGGTTACTGCCATCCATCCTAATGCTGTTCTATGACCCGGAAGTAAACAACAGGACAGTGAGTGAAGAATGTCATCCCAAACCCAAACCAAAAACTAAAGTTCCCTCCTATCTTATCTCACCAGCTCTTCACTGAGCAAGTCCACTCCGCTGTCCGAGTGTAGCAAAAAAAAAGGGGGAACCTGCTTGTAGTGTTATTTGGACTCTGCAGCACTATTACATTACGTAAGTCCGTTACAGTATCCCATTTTCCTACAAATATCAGCAGCATGACAAGGCACTGAGCATCAATTTCGCACAGAGAACAGTACATTTGGAATTTTGTTTTTCTGGTTGCTAAGAGTAAAGAATGGTTCAGGCAGTGGTAAAACAATTTGCTTACGACAACCACAATGGAGCTTAAGACTGACAGGTCTTTCTTTTTTACTGCCCCCCCAGAGAAAGGGCCTGAAAACTCTACCATGTGCAGACTTTTTTGCTTTTTAGATTTTCTGACCAAACACAAAGCATTCTAACTAAGCATACAGTTCATATGTCTGTTCCTCACACAGGAAGCTGTGCAGTGTCCAGACTCTCTGCACCACTTCAGCCTGAAACTACTCCCTGCATACTTTATGTGCTTGGATGTGCCATCTGAACCCTACGCTATCCCGAATGTAACAGTCAAGGCTGTCTGATGACATCCAATTTAAAGAGGCTGGTCTTTGCGAACCATGCTGCTTGTGGCTGAGGCCCATTCTAGATCCAGGAAACTGTCAAACCTTACACCCAAGGCCAATGCTCTTTTCTCTATGACGACGACCAAACCAAGCTCAAACCAAAACCGTAGCTCGCTTTGTTAGAAAATCTATAAATATTTCGTTAGAGAATATAAACGCACCCTTTCTGACTGTTCCTTGGCCTACAGTATAAACTCTTTTTCAATGTCATTAAAAATACAGAACATGAAACCATATATGATGGTATGGGTGAGTGGAGAATAATGGTCAGGTGAATATTGTTGGTCAGACCATCAAACACTTAAGTCTGATGCAAGATGTCACTTCCTATACACATTGAAAATAGTTTGCTATATTTTAAATAGATTCATGGTTTGACGAGTGCCCTTCATGTAGCTGCATTTTTACAGCGAAATATAAATGTTTTAGGAGAGCACATTTAAACTCCAGTAAGCTGTTCCCGTTTCAGACAGATTGCGTGCCTTCCAACCATGCATAAAGTGTGTTTGTGCATGATCTGAACAGACACATTGAAAGAGAAGAATAAGAGCACATGGCTGCATCCCTCATCTCTCTCTCTCTCTCGAAGAACTCTGCTTTCTTGGTTATCTTGTCATCTCAACGCCGTGTATTGTAAGAAGTGGTAAAGCCTACTCAGACAGGTTGTAACACTTGTTTTTAGAAAACCGTTTTCAAATTTTGAAAATTTCAAACAGACTGCCCTCGACATCTTCCTAAGTTGCTTGTTCACGTGGGCTGACTTCAGGATATACAGGTCACCACCCCCTCCCGTTTCTCTTGCATGGAAGTCAGCTCACCCCGACTTCACATTGAAAATGTACTGGGAGGATGGCAGGAAAAATTAAAGGTATAGTCTTAGTGAAAAATTGGACTGTTTGTGTTCACACATGCAGCTCACCTCAACAATGTCAGGAAGTTTTCTGGAGTTTTGTGTTACTGTGAAAGCACTAAGAGAAGCTCGACCCCTGCCTGCTTTCACACTTCAGAAACTTGTCTCATGCTGTGTTTGATTTCACCATTTAACCGAGAGTTGTCACAATACCAGAATTTTAAACTTTGATACGACACTAGTAAAAATCTAATTATTTAATAACCTGTTTGGTTACCCTGGGCAACAAGAATAGAAGTTGTAGGCACCCAATAGGGGGTAATTTATGGTTTCAAAAATTGCAAGGAAACTCCTGCACATTGTCTAAATTGCACAAATGCATTGCCAACATTTCGTTAAATATTTGTGCAATTTAGACTGAGCTCTCTTTGTTTTTACTTTTTACTTTTCGGTGTTTTTTTATATACTTGAAATAACAAAGATCATTTTAAAACATGTAGTATCAAAAAAAGACAACCATACATTAGAACACATTTTCAATTTTTATCCCTACTCCTCACAAGAATACCAACATGTTTTGGTCTATCAGACCCTCTCATGTTGAAGGTTTAAATCGTCTTGTGCCCTCTCATTTATAACTGAAGCAAAGCATCAGAGCCTGCTTTGTAATAAATGTCAATGACACAAAAGGACTCCCCAGACAATGGCTGCTAGTCTAAATACCTTAGAACTTGACCTTTTGCAGGTACACTGTTTGATTGCAGTGCATTGTTCTCTCTCTGCAGCCACACACAAACATATGTTAGCATTAGCATCTTAACCGACACCAAAACCCTGACAGCAGGAGATAGCTGCCCACCCAGAGGATTATATATTCCCCTTGTGTGGTTTGAGGAGTTTGTACTGTGCTTTTCTTGTGTCTGAAGGTTGCTGCCGTCAGGGACTATTACATGAGACGATTACGACCTTTTAAGTCTTGATGCTTCCACAGTTATTCATCTGCTGTTTTTCTTCTGTGTTCAAACAATTCAGGCTTTTTATTTTGGATATCTTGTGGCAGTTTACTCAGACTCTGGTGACTCATTCTTTGGCGTATTAAAGGAAGAATGTGCGACATTTTACAAATAAATACAGCAGAAATCCAGTATATCCTCTGAAAATATATCTCTGAGTCATGATTGTCTACAATGAGTGAGACGCGCGAGTCCCGCTGGCTGTGTTGTTGTCTGAGCCGTGTTTACATGGACGGGACGGCCGGCTGGCTCATCCCCTGCGTACATAAAGCTGTTTTAGTCAAGGACTAGAGAAAAGAGTAATAATATACTGTACTCACTGCTTATTTGAATGTCACGCATGTGTATTTAGTTCACGGTCATTCCGTGTAAATTTAAATGCAATCTGAAGCTACGAGCTAACTAAATAGTGCTACCATTAGCCTGCTAACACAACAATGCAGCTCGAGACAAGGACAATTGTGTCCCCCGCTTAATGCTTAATTATGGTGCGTTCCAATTTGATAACTCCTTCGTGCAAACACGAGGGGTTGGAGGTGTGTTGCTGGAGGAGAGCGGAGGATTCAGTGTGGCGGAGGTGTCGCCAAACAGCAGTTTGTTTTGGTTTCATGCTGGTGCTCAAGTGCGACATCTACTGGATCAGAAAGTCGCACAGTCTTCCTTTATAAAGGAGTAGTACTTTGAAAAAAGAATAATCAGTGGACAACAAGGGTCCCCTAAGATAACTCCTAACTCTTTGTCAGTACATTATCATATGTGCACTAAATAGCCAGTTCATATTGGACAAGAAAACACTTCTTTACACTTCTTAGAATGCATACCAGAAAGTAATCATCTTGGATTTTTGGGGCGAAACAAATCACATTTGGACGAGAATCAAACACTGTTACCCCCTCCATCCTGGTTAACAGCAAATTATCAATCA
Organism: Tautogolabrus adspersus; assembly: GCA_020745685.1. Classification (NCBI taxonomy): domain Eukaryota; kingdom Metazoa; phylum Chordata; class Actinopteri; order Labriformes; family Labridae; genus Tautogolabrus; species Tautogolabrus adspersus. The sequence goes on along the minus strand of CM036552.1, from coordinate 3,623,153 downwards.
CAGTCTGAAGCATACCCTGTCTTCTTCTATTTTGTTCCTCTAAATGTGACCATAATGTACAAAAGATCATGCTGTGCTAAAGATTTGAGATTTACTTGATTTGGGAAAAAAACTCTTCAAGAAAATCCTTTCTGAGGTAATGAACCTGAACCTAAATCAAGTTAGAAGTAGGATTCACAATCTGAATCCTTTGTGCAACCAGTGGTGTCGCCCTCTGCTGGTGGTTAGAGCAAATGCGGGCACAATGTGCTTCCACATTGGCCTCCTAAAGCACCTAATTCCACCTGTTGTGTAGTTACCTATTATTTGTTTAAAATATGCAAAAGTATGTGTCATTATACTTATTCATCAGAAACTTATTATTCTGTGCATCAGCTTTGAAAATTCTGGCAAATGTTTTCTGTCTATAGTTTCATTGACATGTTATAATTATATTTAAACTATGCAGTATAAACAGCTGGAAACTGACAACAAAAGAAGCTATAGGTCGAAGTTTGTTGGTAAGGTTGAACAGTAGCAATAATTTATTTCCTTCTGTGTTGCTCATGTTGTTTCTGTCTGCAGAGAAGATGTGAGGCTTTGGATCTTTCAAGTGGTTGCTTTTGAATCATCATGTCCAGATTATTTTCTTCTACTTCGTTTTGATTCAAATCAGTGAGTTGAATTGACACATGTGCGCGCTTCATGCAACTTGCATGGTTATTATTCCTCGTGCGCAATTGGACGCACGAATGAAAAGAGCATATTGCGAGGGAAACGTGCGCTTCTCTACAGGCGGACCACTCCGCCTCAGTGTTTCTCCATCAGTGCGCTGTAATACAGCAGGGCGCTGCTCTCTGCACAGTTTGCTCTCAGGCTAGTGTGTCTTGGTGAACTGTGGGGATTCCCTGTTGGAGGAGCTGACAGAATGGACGGACAGTAACCGCATCTCTACGCGCTATACTCTCATTTTCAGCGGAAGGCTTGTTCTTCTTCTCCGTCTTCATTGACTTGCCCAGTATCTCTTGGCAACCCCGGAGACACCTGTCGCGTGTCAGGTAGGCAGCGTTCATCGTTCGACAAAACGCAAATAATTGGACACGTTGTACAAAAGCTTTTTGTTCGGACACTGTTTGGAGACGGAGTTGTTCTGAAGAGTCATGGATTAACCGCACCTACAAAAATACCTTTTTTTCCGGAGACTAAACCAGTGTTATGTCTGTTTTTATGTAGACAGCTGCATCTCTGCTGGATCCCTTAAATTGCAACCGCTGTAAGGTGCTTTGTGTCGCTCTACCGTGTAATTACGCGCACTGAAAGCGTTTCCCGTGTCTTTCGCAGGCTTCAGCGATGAGAGGACGATGGAGCTCACAGTCCGTGCCTGTATTGGTCTCTTTGATCGTTCTGTGGCAGACACGGTAAGTTTTTGTCAGTTATGTGTATTTGATACATAAACAGAGACAATATTACCAATCATACGGCAGACTAACCGCGCGCTCTGGCAGCGTAAACGGAGCTTACCGCATGACAATATTTAAAAACCTTGAGAAAGAGTCAAGTTTACTACCATTAATATAAAAAATTGCATTTTAAAATTATGATTTACTGTTAAACATTTAAAACATCTTTCCTCGCCTCTCGCTCTGTGCGCTCAGCACACCCCCACGTGAACGCCGCACCAAAAGTCATTGAGAAAAGCCTCAATTTAAGGACTATTTTCACATCAAAAGCACAGTGCTGATAGTCTCACATTTTAAATAGCCTCGGAAACATTTAAGAGACGTTCTGGGAATCTCGGTTTTTCGATATCAAACTTAGCATCAATTTTTCTAAATAAATCTCAACTTTAGGATTTGGCACACAATTCTTCCCACCCTTGGTCGTGCACTTTGAGCTAAACTAAAGTGGGAGTATCATGCATGTCGTTTCCAAAATTTAAAATCCAAATCCACTAATTAATCTTCCATCCATATTGCAAAGGGATAGTCCCTTTTGAACACATTAGACCTGACAGGGTTTGAATAAATTATAAAAAAGAGCAGAAGTGTGATATAGTCTAAATGAAAGGATTCAGATCAGCAGTCTACAAAAAGGAAACATGACAAATGTGCAATCAAAATCACTGCTGGGGTCATAGTTGACTTATATACCATGGGAGTAAAGAATAATATTCTAAACTGAGACTAGAAGGTAAAATAAAGGTGCATACAGGTGCATTTTGTCTCTTGATAATTCTCTCCCCCAATTACTATCCTTTGTTTTTTTATCTGGAATAAGCAAATCATCACTAAATTGCATTCCTTTTTAAGAGTGTTAATTGTCAGATTATGTTACAGATTGTTAAAGTAGACAATCTGAAGGCAAACATCAATAATGACTAGTTATGTGTGCATTCAGGATTGCATCTTTAAACATGAGAACATTTAGGTTGTCCTTTTCATCACTGAGTATAATGAAAACATATTGTAAAGCTTTAGACTACGACCCACAGTTAAAGGAAGATGCATAGAGAGGTTCAGGGAAAACGTGTCATCTCCAATACGATGCAGGTTTTTAGTCTTTAAGTTGTAATGTAGGTTTACTGACTGTATGCGCTACAACTGGATAGAAACAGACAGAAAATAAGCCCCACCCACTCAGGAGGGGAGAAACAACTCTGCGCGGTTTGTTTCTTTTTTTCGCATGAAGTTGCCTCACTGTCACTTTCTTATGCTATCAAAAGCTTCTTTGTTCTTGGATGCACCAACAACTGTGTAAAGAACCTAGAAATGATCAAACAGTATTACATGAGGGGGAAGAGATGTTATACTGACCATCAGCACTGCTGTTATTCGGCCAGAGGCACGAGGCGGCAGACGGATTGACAAACATCCTCCAGTCCCTCCAGGATTGTGATTGTTGTCTGATTTTTTACCCGTTTTCAAAATGTTTGCAATGAAGGTTGCCATGCTTAAGATTTTTTTAACACGTTATGCTGCATGCTGAGTGAGCTGTATGTCTTGTGACATCACCTCAAGTGTCTTTCCGTGTCAAGATGTCAATTAAAAGATATTAAAGACTCAAAAAATGAAACCCCTCTAATGTTCATGCAACATTGCAGGCTAATGGGGTTCAATATTTAAGCATTAAAAACAGATAGGCGAGTACAAGATGATGTGCAGGGAGGAGGGTGTATATGGTCAATGTGTAAAATTGCAAGGCAGTTTAAAATGTGCCTGAATTTGTTGAATTTACTTGAATTTGCTGAATTGCAACATGAGATATGTGTGCTGGGGGGGGGGGGGGGGGGGGGGGGGTCACCCACCATCTAGTGGTGGGTGACTGTGTTACAGCTTAGACACAACATTTATCTAACTCATTCATAAAGCAGATTAATAATTAGCTTCATCACCCGGTAATTCTGGTGCCGACAAGTGCAGGTGCCAACGTTGAATCATTTGGTTGTCTAGTCGAGCACACCCCTAGTGATGATCCTAACGGAGAACTCTCACTAGTTTCAGCATCAAAGTGCTTCTTGCCATTCTCTGGGATCATTCATTAAAGAAGAAAAAGGCAAACACACTGAGATAGATCAACAATAATGAACTGACATGTTTCTCTGCAGCAGACAACAAGGCGCTAAAATAACCCTTAAAAAAATCCGGTCTTTAGGTAGTTGCAGCATTTTGTTGGCAGTAACGCCCGAGGCTTCATTTGTGTCGCTGATATTTCCTGCTCCAGTGGTCGGGGTTTACAGTGTATGACGCATCCCTCTGTGTCTCTGTAGGATACATAAGCAGTCTGAGGTGGTACAGGTTTGTGTGTTTTGACCCTGTTGTTTCCCAGATGGTTTCTGCAGTGCTGTGATGGAGTTCAATGAGTAGAGGAGCTTTTTTTCTGCAAGTTAATACAAATGAACTTTAAACCAGGAGTGTCTATGAGAGGCTGTTGTTGAGATGATTGATTTTATGACATGTTACAGTGCAACCAGTGATGAACAACACAAACACTATATCAACATAAACATTTAATATGAGCTTCCAATTCATTAAAGCAACAATGTGGAACTCCTCCACCTTTAAACAGAAGTTTCACAGGTTGATTTAATCGCACAATCACTTTCAACAGGTAGACAGCCCCTCTCTCATGTCCACAGCGTGGCCATATCGCCTGTTAACTGCAGTATGTAACTTTGGCAGCAGGTCGCGGTCATCTCGCAGGAAGTGTGTACGGCTTTACAGCACTAGTTCACACAGCAGCCTTCAGTTATAAAAAGGAGCCAGTGAGCCCGTCTATGTACTGTTTGATAAAAAGCAGAGGCTAAGAGGAAGACGACAGTGAGGGATGTAGTTGAAGGCAAGGTTGGTAATTTTTTCCAGATACACTTTTTAAGATTTTGGTTGAAATTGTCTTTAGGTCCTGACTCACCTGGTTGGTGAAGACGGAGCACGGAAGAATGCTACTTTCAAAATCATGCTAGTTTTCGAAAATTACCAACCCTGCCTTTAACAAGAGAAAAAGAGAGAGTGAGCGAGCAAGAAGCAGAGTGCACATCCCTGCAGATATTATTCAGAACAGATTGTGATGTAACGTTAGGCTGCATCGTTATCGTTGTCCTTGTAGTCTCCACCGCGTCTGTAAAATGCTGTCGTGGGGTAAAACCAAAACTGTATCCCCGTAACCGAAACACATTGGAGAGTAAAGTGAAAACTCACTGCAATTTGTTGCTTTAGAGAGTTGCATCACTTCTTGGATCACAGCGACATGTCACTCTGGAAACAGCATGATTAGATTAGATTAGAGAGCAGCACAGGTTTAGCAGCTTCACTGGATACAGAAAGTAATCTAACCCAAGTTATGTGTTAGGTTGCAGACAAATAAAAGAAATGAATCCATCTTACAGCAACAAGTTGTCTCTTTTCTCGTAGATTTACAAATTAGCTTAATAAGTTTGAAACCTTACAAACGTATCTCAACTAGTATGATACATTACCCTCCCCAATGAAGCGATTTAGCCACACCCTATAGACGTCATGGTAAGAGTTGAATGAACATACACAGACTCATCATGCTAACAGTTTGCAAACAACGGGCTGAAAACGCTTGCAGTCAGATTTGTGCAAAATTTGGTCATTTTACTGAACCTTGTCAGTTGACTTGGTCGTAGCTTCTCACAGTGTCTTTGCCGGCACCCTTTCTCACCCTCTGCTTGTAAACAAATAAACAGTGTCTAAGAAGGGTAGGCGTGACTCCACTGTCGTTACATTCAGAGACCTTCGGTGGGCGCCAAAGCACACCAAACCAAATTCCTTCATATTGTTCCTTTAATCTCTAAACAGTGAACAATCAATTCAGTCTGAAGAAGCTAAAACTGCAGAATTACAAAAAGTACTCCTTTCTAATTCTAAAATACCTGGCTATGAATTCATTAGTTGACCACTCACGACATCACAAGAATGTGTTTAGCTTCCTGTAAAAAGTGGACTTACAGTTAGTTGCGTTGGAGCTACAGAGCATTAGCCGTGATGTACAACATGTGCCTCAGGGTTTGAATTTAAACTTGTGCACAACATTTAAGGTGCACATAATAATTTAACATGCAGAAATGTGCTGCACAATAATTCCTCCCAGGTTTAGTATGAAATAATCTAGGATAAAATGGATTAGATATTGTAGGTGGAGATTATCAATATGTTTCACCACCTACAGTTCTTAGCAGGATTTAAGTGAAGTCTATTTTTGTAACTGATGTGGGTTTTTTTTCCTTTTCTCTGTGTCCATAAAGATAACATTCATGTTTTTATTTAGGTCACAAGCAGTTTCCAATACAACACGTAACTCCAAAGACATCGCCACCTTCACGAAGATCCTGGACAGTCTGCTGGACGGATACGACAACAGACTGAGACCTGGCCTCGGAGGTAAGACGGAGAATATGACTCATCATACTGAGACTGAGATCATATATTCAGAGACTGAAATATCTTGACTAAATATCAAACTCCTCAAACCCTGGATCCTATATTTCCCATGATACAATTTAGTTAACCCTTTCATAAATAAAAAACCATGCCGTTCTAAATCTACATGGTCCACTGTGGTCTGTAAGGGTCAATGTTTTTGTCTAGATTAAATAATTCAATTTTTCGGGTTTTTAGAAAACCCTTTTCTGCATTGAAGGGATCCATGCACATATTGTGTTAAATTTAAAAAGAAGACTCCCTTTTTTACACTGGCAGAGCATCTTGAGTGATATTTGACTACCAAGATAGAAGTTAAAGTCCCTCCTGAAACAGATCTACTTGTAAGTGTCCTGCCATGCAGTTTCAGCTCTGTGTCACAGCCTTACAGTGACCGGTCGTCACAAATGCTTGAAACGACACACATTTAGGAAAATGCGCAGCTTATTCTGAAAGGCTGCACACTCAAAAGCAAATGCAAACTCCCGAAACAAATGCTACGGCTGAAACAAACAACAAAATCGCTACAAAAAAACAAACAAATGCGCTGCAAAAAGGCAAAACAACTGCATCAACATAAATAGCACTGAAAACACACATTCAGAAAACAACAGCAAGTACAGAAACGCTGCAAGTTCTGCCTTCCAAGCCTGTAGGGGCGCTGTGGAGCAGTTTATATACAGGAGAGAGTAAGAGAGATCGAGCACGGAAAGTTTTGTTTAGACCGTACAGCTACTGGCCACCGTACAACCTTCACCTTTGGACCTCAAAAACGGACTGACCTGGAAATCCTCATCTATCTTTTTTTTCTTTCTTTTTTTAACTTTCTGGTAAAATGAAAATATCTCAAAAGCTTTACAGAAGAAAAAACTTTTTGGAGTGCGAGTAAATATTTTCTTTCCCAGTGGTTTCTGATCATTTGAAGGTACAGATTATAAACTCTCTTGATGTGAAGCAGCAGTTCTTTTGGGTTTAGAGAAAACAAAATTATCACAACAGAGCAGAAATAAGGATCAGACCTTTGATTTCATTTGGCTCAGAAGTAACAAGCATCAAAAGGGCATCAACACATAACAGGAAATGAACTTACTTAAAAGAAGAGGTCCCCAGCTGACACACAAAAAGCCGGTGTGGGGCAAACAGTCGTTTAAATACTTTCAGGCTTAACCACTTTGCAACTAGGAAGTTGGAACAAATAATGAAATCTATTAAAACAATGAGAAACGTCAATCTTTTAATTCAGGGTTTACATTTAAAACATCTCTACAACATGTTCATCAAGCTAGTGAGTCGATCTTACTTTAGATGATTTTAAACTAAATTTAAAGACAGAAGAGAGCATTACATCCTCCCCCGTCTCAGAGTCCAACTTGGTACAGTCCAGTTAGAAAACACCTGGTGGAGCATGGGGCGTTCAAGTGCGATCGTTCATTAGAACGCCATCCTCAACCAGACAGTGTACGTAAATGATTAGAAATCAAAACAAGAAAACAAATACATTTTATTTTAAATTTTATTTAACAAAACATTTGACAACTTGCATTAAAAGAGAAGCATCTATGACTCAAATCTGGTAGTCAGTAGTTCAAGCAGTCCAGCTCAAAACATTGACATCCTGTAGAATCTGCTTCCAAGTCTTTCATTTTAGATTTAAAAACAATTAAGGACACCAGTTCCTTGAGTTTAAAGACATTCTGCAGCAGATTCCAGGCTGAGGGTGCAGAACAGTAAATAAAGGAGTTCTGCAGGGTGTTAATGTTTTTCTTTTTGTGACACAGTTTCCATATTTTGATCCACTACAATGTTTTATTGAATGACATAAACGTATTGCTTACTTCCCATTTCTATCACTGGGTTCTGAGGGTTGAGAAGGGAACATTTCTACTGCTGACACTTAAAGGTCACATATCATGCAAAACACATTTCACCATGTTTCTCTAACTCTAATATGTGTCTCTAGTCTGTCTACAAACCCCTAAATTATGAGAAAAGTCCATCCTCTCCGTCTTCTGCCTGCTCCACTTTTCAGAAAATGTGTGCTCAAACAGACCGTTTGGAGATTTTCCCTTAATGACATCACAAAGGGCAGTAACCCCTCCCCCAGGTGGGTGCCACTCCCACAGCTAGGTGTTTGTTCTGCCCTCTGAGTCCAACTTTCCACCGTATACAATCAGGCATGGAGTGAGTAAGCCCGAGCCACCCGAGCCCTTCCAGAGAGGGGCGTGGTCAGACACAGCTCATTTACATTTAAAGCTACAGACACAGAAACAGCCTGTTCTGAGCAGGGCTGAAATAGAGGGGTTTACAGTATAGGCATGATCAAATACAGGATCAGAGTGGATTTAGAACAAGAAACTTCACAGATGTTTTGGGGAGGTCAGAGACTTCATTGAAACTTGTTGAAAAGAATGATATTATGTGACCTTTAAGGAGTGACTCGATCGGATGCTGCCTTTGTTGGGCTGGTTGGAGTTTGCTCTTCTTTAGTCCGAAGGAGCTCATTTCTTGACACTGGTCTATCTTCCATGAGGAGAAAAAAAAAGCAGCTGGCTGCACAATGGAGGTCACAAGAGAGATTTTAATTTTATGCATACTGCAGAGCTTCCTCATTGTTCCTGCTGCTGAACAGGGGGTGGTCATTTTCAGTGTTTCTCTGCTGATGTGATGTAGTGAATCAATGTCCAAAAATGTACTTTTATGTGTTGCTTGTATTTTAAAGTGTTCCGAGTGTTAAAATGTTCCGAGTGTTTCAGTTCTATAAACAGATGCAGATGTTGTAAAATCATCGAGTAGTTGTGTTTGATAACCGTCATCTCAATATCAATCAATCCTGATTATAATCTTTTTGAGAAGCCCTTACATAGTGACATATTTATATGCATTGCAAGAATTTACCCTATAATATTACCTTAGCCGTCATTGTATGACAAAAAAAACAGAATGATAGAAGAGAATAATCTCTCATACTAATACAGCGGCTGTGAGTACAAATGAGACCTCAGCCCTTTGCTGCAGGTCGTCTCCCACATCCACTCTCTCCTCTCAATATGTCCTGCCTCTCTTCAGCTGTCCTATCCAATAAAGGAACCCCCCCCCCCCCCCAAAAAAAAAAAAAACGTCACCATTTTTTCTTTGTTTTCACCCAACGAATCAGTTAACAAAAAAAAACTGTTGCATCTTCGACATTAGAAAAAAAAGACTCTAAAAGCTATTCCACTAACCTGCCACTGCTGCCCCCTGTAGGGCTTTAAAGCATCATGTAGACTGATGTTCCACACTTTATTCCTGTCTGGGTTCAGTACATCTAATATGATGTTGCTGAAGTTGTATTTTATATGAACAACATATATATATACCTGCCAGTAGGCCTAACAACTTCTGCAGAAAGCTTACGTGTGGTGTTTATCATGTATGAACGTTATGGGCTTTGTTCAATCTGCAGCTCTAATGACATCGTGTATCTGAAGAAAAAAATAAAACAGTCGTTTTCCGTGCAGCGCTCATCGTTTTTTGGGAGACGTGGAGTAAATGATGTCAATGCCACCTTCAGCACCTCAGGCGGTGAAAGACTGACAGATTGCTGCAGCGTTCGTGCTGTATGTGCACGCATACGCAGAAATCAGTCAAAGCTTAATTTATGTTCGGTGGCTCAACAGTCTCTCCACACAAGATGAAATGTTGCAGCTCGCTCTGCATTTATATTATCATGACACTAATTAGAAACACTGACATGGGGTTTGATTATGGAGGAACTCAGGAACAAAGAAAGTGCATTTTTCTTTCTTTGGAAATCCATCTTTAAAATATATTTTCCTTTTGCCCTGCAAACAATGTCCAAGAAAGTTTCCTTTGACCTGAATTCTGACAGGGCCGTCAGAGTGCCAAAGATCAAGGCCATCCAATAATGTTGTTCTGCCTTCTCCCTTGATACAGAGATTTCTTCAGATTCTCTGAATCGTTGAATGATGTTCTGTACACGATGAAATCCAAAGATTCTTTGCAATTTTATGTAAGAAAAACATTCTTGAAGTGTTGCACTATTTTCCAGCCCCGTGTTTCACAGAATGTCGAACTTCTCCCCATCTTTACTTCAGATGACTCACCTCTCTGGGATGCTCTTTTTAAAGCCAGTCATGTTAACCTCATCAACTGTAAGAATTTCACAACTTATCCGGATTTTTGTTACCAATGTCCTAACTTTTCAGAAACATGTTGCTGGCATCAAATTAATTAAGGGCACATCATTTTCTAAAAACAATGACGTTTCTCAGTTTTTAAATATTCATTTATTTATTTATTTTTATTAACCTTTATTTAACCAGATAAGAATCCATTGAGATCAGGATCTCTTTCGCAAGGGTGACCTGGCCTAAAGGTCAGCAGCACATGTCAAGAACAGTTACAATGAAGTGACAGTATACATTAACAATAAAACAACAATTTAAGATTTAAAAACACAGGCACTGTTCAATGGTCTCACGCTGTCTGTCCCTCAGGATAGAACAGAAAGCTCTAAGTGGAATAAGTTAACATGTATTTAACATGTTTCTGATTACACTTTAACAAATGACCCAACTTTTTTGAATTTGGGTTTGGTGTACTTAAATCAGGATAACAAAGTAACAAAGTGAATAGCAGAGCTTGAGGAAAAGATTTCAGGCTCTTTGTTTCGTCAGCTTCCTAAAAATGATTCGTCTCCTCTGACTTCTAAAGGTTGTGTGGTTTTTTTATGTCCAAAATGTTCTGCAATAAATGTTATTCTTTGTCTTCACAGACCGAGTGACGGAGGTTAAGACCGACATCTATGTGACCAGTTTCGGCCCGGTGTCCGACACAGATATGGTAAGTCTCACACTTCACCTTAAAGTGCAACATCCTCTCAGGAACTGGGACGACACACACACACACACACACACACACACACACACACACACACACACACACACACACACACACACACACACACACACACACACACACACACATTTGAAGTGAAAGTGCCTTCAGGTCCCCTGAAAGCCTCCACTGCACACTCTCAGCTGTCAAAACAAATGTGCCGTTTCAAACATGTATCACTTAGTTTTGAAAAGGCTTAAAGGCTCTTGGCTTCAGGTGTGATTGAGAAGCAGCCTGACAGCCTGAGAAACGTTGGAGGCTCTGACACACAGACTGATGAAAATATTAAGAGCTCTAAACGAGTGAATGCATCAGGAGGATCGAGCTCGTTCGCAAAAACTATCAAACTAATTCTCAAAAGGACGGGGACAATTTAATAGAGGTTTCTAAAAAAAAAACACAAATCAGTCACTGAGGCTAAAAGTTCAGTTGGATGTCAGTGAGTCATGTTTCTTGAGTAGTGTCCAACGTGACCTGAGTTACGAGTTGGGACACTGGCGCCCTGTTCTCCACAGACATGAATAGGTCAGCATGTTGATGCTTTTCCCATCTAAACTTCCATTCATATCAAATTCTTTCATTACTGAAAGACAAAACTCAGTTTTTTTCATCAGTCCAGAAGTAAGACGCTCTCCCTGTTGCCGCCGTTTGTTTTGTCACTTAGCTGAGGCAGAGTCTGCGCAGGAAGTCTGCAGCTCTGAGAAACCAGGTTAAATGTATACATGCCGAAGTATTCCGTTTTCTTTCTGAGGTCTCCAGGTAGCAAAATTGGATTTTTCAAAACCAGGATAAGGGCTCATCCTGGTTTCTGAAAACGGGGTATGTTGTTTAACTGCACAAACACAAAAACAGGATACTCGTTGATGTGTTGCGCAGTTCGAGAGCAAATCTGCACTGCGCCGAGCTAAGGTTGCACTTGTCGTCTGTGCACGCTGCGCTTAAGTTAAAAAATGTTCAACTTATACGCAGCGCTCCATGACGACAATTTGCCGGGTCCAGTAGGAGTGAAGCACAGATGACTTGGCAACTAGGTTTTGGTCACCTAGCAACTTGCACCGATAATTTGTGTGTGCGCGCTCCCTTCTTGCTCTGCACCCTAGCCTGCGGCAAACACAGCGCACACTACATTCTCTGAAAGACCCTTAAAACTGCATGCCTACATTTAAGTTGTTGCATATTGTGATGCCATTTCATGGAGTATCTTCAGATCCTTTATACATTTAAATCAGTACATTTTAAATGATTTGTATTTGATTTGATTTAAACACCATATTCTTTCTTTTAGATTAGTTCAAATGAGTTTATGCAAACAACTATCCCTGGTGACTCGTGAGCGACCCTTTCCTTGTGGCCTTTCTGCACGTTTGACCCTTAACCTAATGTATGTGATTGTGTCCTAAAAACATGATGACATGAGAGACGTTATTCTTCGTCATGTTACTCAAAGAACGAGGCTCTGGCTACACAGGATTATGCATGTGAACGGCCTTTTTCATACGGTTAATTTATTCAAAGTGTGCAGACACAATATCAATGGCATACTTGTGCTCACGACTGCCAAACAATTAAGACTGAACACATGAAGAAGAAGCAGACTGTGTAAACCTTTTTGTCTCTAAAGATTTGACAGTTAACCAAACCATGGTGCTTTTTAAAATCTCAGGGTTTCCTTGCTGGGTTCGGCTCAGATGTAATTACTCACATCCAGCAGATAAAATCTCCCAGACAGAGACCTGTCAGCGCTGCTTGTCCTGTTGCCATTGGTAACCGAGCTACTCCAACCAGGAGAGTGATGACAAGGCAGGGGTCAGACTGTGTTATTAAAAATGAGATCCCATCATCCAGCGCCATGCTGCTCTGATTCGATGTGTTACATATTAAACATATTCATGATCATATAGTGGCTGTCCATCGAACAGCCTATTATACTGATTCTAATGAAGATTTTGGATTGGATGCTGCATGTTATAGTCCTGCATGTTTTAATATGGCTGCAGCGGTGTGTCAATCAAAGCTACACGCCTGACACCAGCACCAATCAGTCACTGCTCTCTGTAAACTCTCATCTATTGTAGGTCCGCTATCTTTCACTGCTGTGGGATGTCAGTGAGGATTATTACACCTTCTCTTCTTGCAATATCACACACTGCATCATGAACAGAAATGCACAACCTGTGGTCTCTAACCCAACACTACATACCATCATGCACATCATGCACATACATCAATGATTAATTTGTCCAATTAGCTCACCATATAGTCCTCTAAACCTCTAAAGAAAGCAATAATAGAGTAGTAAATCATTTCATGATTTCAGACACACCAAAGAGCTCAGGCCAACCTGATGTGCAAGATGTAAACTACAAACATGGCGACGGCCGAGCATGTTATTATGATGTTTATTGTGAGATCAGAAATCACGTCATAAATATAAATAATCAAAAATAACATCGGATCAGCTCCTGCGACTGCTGATCGATGAACAGAAGACACCGTCATACAGTCAGCATCCCGTTTTCTTTTCCTCCGTCCATGGAGGTAACGGTCCCGGTGTATCGGTTTATTGTGACCACGGTAACTGGTGACGTTTAGCTGTTACAGCAACCTTTGGAAATGGAAGTGTCCTCTAAATGCCTCTTAATGTAGTTTTTCAATATAATGTCAAAATATACTCGTCAGATATGTATTTTAAGATTCATTTTTATGCCTTTATTGTAGAGATAGGACAGTGGATAGAGTCAGAAACCCGGTAGAGAGAGTGGGGAACGACATGCGGTAAAGGAGCCACAGGATGGATTCGAAACCTGGGCCGCCCGCTTGGAGGACTTTGGCCTCTGTAGCTGATAGGCTACCAGCGCCCCCCAGTCAGATATGTATTTAAGGAAAAACTACAAATGCAGCACTCAGCTTTAAGACAGCAGTTTACAGGGTCACTCCTTGAACCGAAACACTGATCTTGTTTCCATCAGTTTGACAGGTCTCAACATCGACTTCTAAGACAGAACTCATCTGTCCCAGATATTCTGACAGGCTCGTTTTTCACAGTTCAGTTTCAGTGACCCATCTTTCAGACATGGATAATTGTGGACTTGATTTATGAGTTTGTCCCCAAAACGTTCTGCCTTTGTTGTCCCTGCTGCTGTGTTTACTCTGTCACATCACTACTCCATCCATCTGCCTCTACACTGCCCCTATTGGCCATGTGTCACGCACATTTTTGAGAACACGTCCACCGAACGGATGCAGGTCGGGACGCGAGGCAGCCGTCATGCTTACGTGTAGTTAACAACTTCACCACCTTTAGCATCATTGATTACAGGCAGCTCACTTTGTAAGTGTCATTGTTAAAAAAACAACACAAACCATTTTCTTATATCCTGAAATACATGATATCTTAAATGTATGTAAAAGTGTGCAATGGCTACTATTTGAATCTTTAGCGCTCCCTCAAAAAGACCGAGTGTGTAAAACAAGAATCGAAATCTGAGGTTGATCCAGATTTTTAAACCGTGTTTAAATGGTTTAAACAGTTTTATCTGACATTCAGCCTGATGTCTGAGAAAACACTCACAGACCTCTGATGCTCAACCACAGGAAATATGTCCCACACACACACGCACGCACAAACCCTTTGCTTTTTACCTTAAAAGCTTTCCTCAGTTTTTCCATCACAATCCGAGCCACCTCCCAGCCGCCCCCTCCTCACCCCACCCTTCCTCTTCTCTCAAATATTTAAGTGGCACAGAAGCGAGGGGCAGAGGGATGGAAGTGGTCGTGATCGAGACAGCACCTTCAAAAGAAAGAGAAAAGAGAGAGATGCTCTCATGTTTTATTCATGCCATGTCTCCATCAAACTTGCAGCAGATAATTTCACTCCACCACAGTGTCTTTTTTCTCTGCCTTTGATAGCTCGGCTCTGATAGGCACGCACACACACCCATCTCCCACGCAGGAACACACACATGCACACGCAGTCTCACATTAACACACACACACACACACACCTCTCCTTCCCTTAGCCTGATAGATTGAACGGCCCCCTGCTGCTGCTGCCGCTGCCTCCGTGTTTGTGAAGGTTTCTTATTGCTGGATTATTATGTCCCATCTCTGTTGCTCAGGTAAACACTGTGAGAGAAAAACAATCTGATGCACCTGCTTATTTTGTATGTTGGACTCCACACATGCACATGAACAATTCTAAAACCCTCAATTTTTCGATTCACAGCGCAGAAAAATCCCTTGTCCTGTGATGTGAGAGAAAAAAAATCAGACACTGAAGGAAGGAATGTGTCATCTAAATGTTATTATGTTTCATGCATGCAGTGGTGAGCGGTTAACGGGGGTCTTTCTGTGTGCATGTTCTCCCCATACATGCGTGGGTTCACTCTCTTTAAACTACGGCTTCCAATTAACTTTCAAAGACAAGCTAACTGGTGACTCTTAATTGCCTGTTGGAGTGATTGTGATTGTGGACGGTTGTTTTTTTAGTTGTCTAATATAAACCTTTATACATATAAAACAAAAAAATACAGGGGAAACAAAGGAGACTTACTATCACTAGCCCTGAGGCGTGACACCCTAAGGCCGGGAATATACTGTATGATCTAAATTATATTTTGGTGGATTATCATGTCACACTGTACGAGTAAATCGTTGACAACACACGGCCAAAGCTCACCATTAGCTCAGGTGAAGAGTCTGGGTGTCATCCTCGATGGCTCACTCTCCTTCAAATCCCATATCAACATCACCACCCGCACTGCCTACTTCCATCTTCGTAATATAAATCGCCTCCGTCCCTCCCTCACCCCCCACACCACCTCTATTCTTGTACATAGCCTTGTCACCTCCCGTATCGATTATTGTAACTCTCTCCTCTTTGGTCTCCCCCAGAAATCCCTCCATAAGCTCCAACTGGTCCAGAACTCAGCTGCCCGTATCATCTCCCAAACCCCCTCTTTCCACCACATCACCCCCATCCTACAGCAACTCCACTGGCTTCATACCTTTAAAGCCATCCACAACCTCGCCCCTCCCTACCTGTCTGACTTCCTTCACACTGCCACCTCCACCCGCTCCCTCAGATCCTCCTCCTCCATCCACCTCACTGTCCCCTCTGCCCGGCTCACCACCATGGGGAGCAGAGCTTTCAGCCGCTCTGCTCCCAAACTCTGGAACTCACTCCCATCTGACATCCGAAATATTGACTCCCTCCCTCAGTTCAAATCCTCTCTCAAAACCCACCTTTTCAGGACTGCATTCTCATTGTAGTTGTCATGATGTTTTTACTTGCACTTTTAATGGTTTTGTTATTTGTTTGCTCTTGTTTTAAATTGTAAAGTGTCCTTGAGTGACCTGAAAGGCGCTTCTAAATTAAATGTATTATTATTATTATTATTAATTTGTCCATACAGCCTGATTGTCAAGCAGGACCTGAGTGATCGCACTGTACGTGTACATTCAGGACAGAGCATTGACAATTGTCTCTTTTTTTTCTTTGAAAACTCTTGCGATGACAGACGGGAGTTGAAGTCAGATCTGTGTATTGCTTTCGTCTCATATGCACGGCTTAAATGCAAACAAAGTCAACATTTCTCACACTCCAACAGCATCACCAACAAACACAAGCTAGCTTGCATGCTAAATCAGAACAAATGTTCCCTGGCAGCTGGAGGTCAGCGGCTTTTGCTTGCCATTTCTTTTGTTCATATCCTGCATGATAGGAGGGTAAGATGAATTAAACAAGCAAGCCTGCTGTTGCCTCTGTGCTTTCCAACACTGTACAGTTTGTCCAGGTGCATTTAGGGAAAAAAAGGACTGGAGTTGGTGCTTTGGACTGTGTCCACTGGAGAAACCTTCTTATCTGTAGGCTAAATGTGTGTTTTAAAAAGTGCAAGGGACAGGACAGTAATACGAAGTTGTTGTTTTTTCACTTTATTTTTGGCGGACGTGGAGATGTGTTTTGTATCTTTATATTCAGTCAATGGTAGGTCCCCTCTGAAGAAAGACGAGATGGTTATTTAATTGTTACTTGCAAACTGTGGGCGGTCTGGTCGTGCTCCATGTTCAAAGGCAGTAGTCCTTCAAGCTGGCGTCCCAGTTTCAAGTCCGACCTGCAACTTCTTTCCTCACATCATTCCCTGCTCTTTTCCTGATCTTCTACTCTTTCCACCGTCTAATCTCAATGAAGGCAACAACAAACCTCTGGCAGTAACGAGGATTATGAACATATTTGCTGACTAAAGGACAGAACTCAATGTGGTCCCATGTCCTAATGTGTTTTTTAGTTTTGCTGAAAAGTAATGAGAGAGGCAGAGTGAGAGAAAGATGTTTCCGCTCGGCTGGACAGACTTGACGACCTCTGTGATGTAAACCTTGTCTGACATTCTGCCTCCGGGAGCAGCTGGATGTGAGACTGACAGTCAGGTCTGAACCCGACCAGGTGCCGAGCTAGGCCAGGCTGCATACACCCAAAAAAAAAAAGCCAACAAGACAACGGGACACGCCTGATTAAGAAGCAGTGTGTACCACACACTCACACATCTGAACGTCTGACTTCACAGTCTCTATAAGTATTAATAGAGATGGTATTATTCATGTGAGAGAGATGACACAGCTCTGTTCCAGCGTCACTTGAGATGAACTGTGCTCTAAAGGATCAGTTCACTCAAAGTAGAAATAGATGACACAAAGTTCATATTGGCTTCATTTTCAACACTGGAGGTTGCTGATTGGTTAGAAACCTGTAGAGGAGGAGCTTTAAGAGGCTGTTTAATGAAGTACCAAGAACTTTATTTAAAATAAAACAAAGTCTTAAAGGAAGAATGTGCAACATGTTCCACATAAATACAGCAGAAATCCAGTCTATCCTGTGTAAATGTCTCTCTGAGTCATGACTGTCAACAATGAGTGAGACGCGCGAGTCCCGCTGGCTGTGATAATGTCTGAGCCGTGTTTACATCATGTTTACATGGACGAGACAGCCGGCCGGCTCCTCCCCTTGAGTATAAAAGCTGTTTAAGTGAGGGACTAGAGAAAAGAAGAAGAACGTACTGTACTCACTGCTTATTTAAATGTCACGTAAGCGTTTGATCAGTCGTTCTGTGTCAGTTCACATTCGAAGCTACGACCTACCATTAGCCTGCTAACAAAACAGTTGCAGCCCGAGCAAAGGACAATTTTGTCCACCGCTTGCGCTTAGTGCTTAATTATGGTGCGTTCTAATTGATAACTCTTTTGTGCAAATGCGAGTGGAGAGAGGTTTGAGGTGTGTCGCTGGCGGAGAGTGGAGGATTCAGAATAGCGGAGGTGTCGCCAAACAGCTGTTTGTTCTGATTTCATGCTGGTGCTCAAAGGCGACATCTACTGGATCAAAAAGTCTCACATTCTTCCTTTAAAGATCAGGGATAAGCACGTTCCATGTAAGTGTCAGAGTCATGGCATTTCTCTTACTGAGATCTTCAAAGTGAACAATACAGAACATCATTGATCACGAACCCTAAACTGGTGTGTGTTGACAAGACAATTCATCCCCACGGATCTATTTAACACTGTTCTCTCTCTCTCTCTCTCTCTCTCTCTCTCTCTCTCTCAGGAGTACACTGTGGATGTTTTCTTCCGTCAGAGTTGGAAGGACGAGCGATTGAAATTTCACGGACCGATGAACACGTTGCCGCTCAACAACCTGATGGCCAGTAGGATCTGGACCCCGGACACCTTCTTCCATAACGGCAAGAAATCTGTGGCCCATAACATGACCATGCCCAACAAGCTGCTGAGGATCATGGAGGATGGAACCCTGCTCTACACCATGAGGTAGACGCTTAAATCATCTTTAAAGCCATGCTACATTTAAATAAGTGTGGTTCAGGTTGTGTACATCTATCCATTATTAGACGATACATTTCAAATCTCGATTCATAGGCTTTGATCTGAATCAGGGACAGTTTATTACACTTCGGTTTGACACGTTTTCTTTGTGTTTTAGGTCATAAAAATGAAAGACAATGTTTCATCTTCACTGTATAAAATTAATATCAAGAAATTAACTCTGTTCATTGAAACAATAGGATAATAAATGTGAGATGTAGAAGAAAATCAATGCTCAATCCGTGTTCCTGTAAGGATTCAATTACAGACTGTGTGTTCATGTGTGTGTGTTTTCTGTGTGTGTTCGTGTGTATGCTTCAGGTTGACGGTTCAAGCTGAGTGCCCAATGCACCTTGAAGACTTCCCCATGGACTTCCACTCGTGTCCTCTCAAGTTTGGAAGCTGTAAGTGTATCTCTATGCCTGCTGTTTAATTCAGAACCCCGGGGAGTCCACTGGAGCGCCACCTGTATTGTTTTTAATATCTCTGGAACCATACGACAGATCTTTATGAGGACAATTGTGATCGTAAACTAACCCTTTTGCTGGTCTATGGAGGGCTCCAGGCAATGAAATCCCTTCCAGGAGGTTTTTAATCCAGCTGTGAAGTGCAGTTTATTTGGAGCCTACACTAAATCAATCATAATAAATAAACCTCCGTTGTGACCCTCAAAGGAAACTACAATAAATTCCAGTCTTCCTGTTTACAAATCAGATGCTCTGATTTCCTCTTTTTCTTTACGGTAGCGTCCAGTCAGGAGCAGCCAAAGGTCAACAAGAGACGAGATTATCTGACAGTTGAAAAGAAAGAAATAATCCTCCACGGCCGATATTAAGAGAAGGACATATGGAAATGTTTGCCTTCGAGATTTACACACGGAGAGGGTTGTATGGCAGGAGCCTGGTGGCGTTCACAGTTTGTTCACATGTTGTTGCTTAGTTGGTAGAGTCGTTCGTCTTCAAACCGGAAGGTCGGGGGGTTCGATCCCCAGCCCCTGCAGCCACATGTCCGATGTGTCCTTGGGTAAACACTTGACCCCAAGTTGCTCCAGCTGCTTTGTCGGTGGTGTATGAATGTGTACCAATGTGTTTAGTTAATACTGATGGTCACTTAGCATAGAAACCTCTGCTATCAGTGTGTGAGAGTGTAGGTGTGGCCTGTGGTGGAAAGATCTTTGAGTAGTCAGAAGACTAGAAAAGCGCTTTACAAGCTTAAGTCCATTTACCATTTCCTCCTGATAATCAAAGCTCTAGGGAACCAACTTCAGAAGTGAAAATGATTTGTCATTGTTGATCTGTGTGTGATTTGAGTCAAGTTCTGTGAGATTCAATTTCCGTTCAGTTTTATATTTTGTCTTCATGGTCATATAACATTCATCATGCATCATTGCAGCAGACATATTCTGATAGCCTGGGTTGTTCTGAAAAAACAGATGTTCATACCATAACTGTGTTTGAAAGGGTTAAGGTTATACATTACATTCTTTTTTGCACAAAGAGACCAGGCGGAAGAAAAATAGCATGTTATGTTACCTATAGCTTTGATATTTTTCCTTCAACTTATTGCAGCCAAAGTCAGGTTTGCATCCAAACTAGTCAAAGGCACATATAAGAAAACACACAGGTACACATTAGACCAAAGAAAGATGAACCCAAGCCACAGTTATAAGCCAAACAGTGAATCTGAGACAAAGTGGAAAAACCCTCATCATGAGTGCTTCTCTGTGTAGGAGTCGATGTCAGTGGATGCAAAGGAGGTGCTCATTTGATCTCTGTCATTTAAACCTTAATAAGCTGCTCGGTGTGTTACACAATCTGTGTGTTTATCTGCGTCTCTTCACTCTCTCTCTGCCCATTAGATGCCTACACTAAGACAGAGGTTACTTACATCTGGACTCGTAATGCCTCCCAGTCTGTGGAAGTAGCACCTGATGGATCCAGACTCAACCAGTACGACTTGGTGGGTCAGACTGTGGGGAAGGAGACCATCAAATCCAGCACAGGTGAGCATCATGCACACATTTCAAGTCAGACAAACAGGTCTGGGTTTTTTATCTGGTTTTATAACAATTGCATTTTTCCCCCATGAAGTCTGTTACCATTTTTACACATGCACTCTTTCAAAGTTCTATAATATTTCAGGACAGCCTGCCGTTGAAACCACCCTGAGTTGCCTCATTAAACATCACTCACAGCGGGAGAGTTTCCCGGTTGGATGGAGGAGGAATTGTTTACCGCAAGACATGAAAAAACAAAGCTTGAGGACCCCCCCCCCCCCCCCAACAAAAAAAGCTATGGTCTTTCTATTTAGAGAGCGGGCATGAATCATTGGTCTTCTTCTGAAATAGTCCCTGCTTAGATTGTCTGAACATAACAAGAGAATATTTGATGTTATGGATGCTGTACAAATGTGCGCCTATCCAGGCATACCCCGAGGAAATTGAATGCTGTTCTTGAACAGTTTGGTCTACAAGCACAAATAAAGTCTCCCTTGGAGAGACTTTTCCAAGTGTGTTGAAATTCTTCCAAAAATCATTAAAAGGAGCGTACATCTGTTGAAATAAGGCAGGCGTTTGTCACAGATCACAATCTGTTGCCTTTAGAAACGCTATTCCTGTTATTTATTGAAGCAACGTCTCCACATGTTTAGAATTTCATTGGCTACAAGAAACGCCAGTCATAGGCACAGTCTCGTGCAATTAGCTGAGTGTAGACACCTCCTTTCATCTCAGGCTCTCATTGGCTATTGAAGCCTGGGAACAGTGAGTGGAAGGTCCTAATTGGCCAGATGAGGTGTCAATTGAAAGGTCAGAGTGCAGCCACTGTTTTGATGTTTCACAATCGAAATGTTCCATTTATAAACATGATGTATTGCTAAAAGGGAAGCCACAGTAATGCTCAGATAACAGTTTTTACCTTCACATCCACACTAGGTGTAATTGGAAATATTCACAGTATCAGAAAACGAGAACACACAGTACTGGTGAGAAGAAAAGAGTATGGAGCAGCTTCATCATTACCTTCTTTCCTGCTGAGATTGCACATTGCAGGTCACATCACACATCATCTCAGCCCACTTTTTTTGCAGAAATTTCACTCAGAGGCTGGCAGGAAAAAGTCTGGATGACGTTAGGCTGATCATTTCACCATGCAGCTCACCACGAAAGTCACGTGTTGTGTGCCTGCATGAAAAGCATCTAGGACTGCTCAACAGCAGGATCATCTTCAGTACTGAGCAGCACAGGGAATCCCAGTGGACAGAAAAATAATCGAGTGACTTTTACTAAAAACAAACCCCATTATACTTTCCACAAAAACAGATGAGCTGGAAGAAACACACGGAGAGATCAAAGCGACGTCTGACAGGCAAACACAGCTCAGCCTCTGCATAATGAAACACTTTGTTTATTTGTTCTACCAGGAACAGTTAGACAAATTAATAAATCAGAGAGATTATTCCTCAGTTCTCTGGATACCTTCTTTCATGATGGATGCATTATACATATATTTAACACTAGTGACACCTGTCATTTTTGTAGCTTTTAATCACTCTTCTCATCTAAAGTTTAAGTTGTCCAATGCTTGTTTACCATTTTATTTTCCTCTTCGTCCTCAGGTGAATACACAGTCATGACGGCTCACTTCCACCTGAAGAGGAAGATCGGCTACTTTGTCATCCAGACGTATCTGCCCTGTATCATGACAGTCATCCTCTCACAGGTCTCCTTCTGGCTCAACAGAGAGTCCGTCCCAGCACGAACTGTCTTTGGTGAGTTCTTAAATTCAACATTTTATTCAAACTTTTCCACAAAGACAGAAAAGACATCCTGTTGTTCTGCATTTGTCAAACCATTTCACTTTCAGCATGCTGCAAAATACTGTTTTTGTAAAGCAATATACAAGCAAGCGGCAACGGTGGACGGTTTATGAGACAGTAAGATATAATGTAGGGAGGACAGATTCATGTGATTAATGATTAAAGATGCCAAAGCAGCACAGGTCTGTCAGAAGAACAAGATATCAAGTCACCACTAAAAATTACACCGCCGAAAAACAGAAAATGCTCTCACGCTTGAGTCAATTCAATTCAAATGACTTTACTTATCCGTTAGGAACTTCAGTCGTGTAAAAAGCATCAGTGCGCACAGCTCGCATGAATGACAGCACAGCACAAAAAATAAACCACACACACTCACACACGTATCACATATCATCATCCAACCTGTAATCAAAAAGTCCTGAGTGAAGCGCAACAGATTAGCAATAATAATGCTAAAGATTTTAGGGTTAAAAATGAATACACAAGCAACATATTGTGTTGTTAAGTTTAAAGTAGGCCTACTGTATATCTTGTTTTGAATGCTTTATTTTTGACACTAATACATGTCTCTGTTAAGGTTTGAAACCAGTACCTCCTCTCAGGCAGTATAATGTCTGTCAATGTTGACGGATATCTATAAAATATAGATTAGAAGTTTATGGCGTCTATATGAGATGATTAAGCGAGATCTTAATGGTCAATCAATCGATCATTATTTGTATAGTGCCAATTCTTAACAAGTGTTATTTCGAGCGATTTACAAAAGAGAAGATGGGATAAGACGCAGGAAGGATTTCTCTTTTGTATTCCTCGCGTTCTTGTTGTCCACACTTCCTTGCCGCTGAGGTGGAGCTCGGAGCAGGCCGTGCATGAATGAGGACGGCAGTGGTTGCGACACAGTCCGATGGTGGTGGCTGGGCGTCAGGCAGTGGTTGAGGGACGAAGCAGTCCGATGAGGGTGGCTGGGCGTCAGGCAGTGGTTGAGGGACGAAGCAGTCCGATGGTGGTGGCTGGGCGTCAGGCGGTGGTTGAGGGACGACACAGTCCGATGGTGGTGGCTGGGCGTCAGGCGGTGGTTGAGGGACGACACAGTCCGATGGTGGTGGCTGGGCGTCAGGCGGTGGTTGAGGGACGACGCAGTCCGATGGTGGTGGCTGGGCGTCAGGCGGTGGTAGAGGGACGAAGCAGTCCGATGGTGGTGGCTGGGCGTCGGGTGGTGGTTGAGGGACGAAGCAGTCCGATGGTGGTGGCTGGGCGTCAGGCGGTGGTTGAGGGACGAAGCAGTCCGATGGTGGTGGCTGGGCGTCAGGCGGTGGTTGAGGGACGACGCAGTCCGATGGTGGTGGCTGGGCGTCAGGCGGTGGTTGAGGGACGACGCAGTCCGATGGTGGTGGCTGGGCGACGGGTGGTGGTTGATGGACGACACAGTCCGATGGAGGTGGCTGAGCGTCGTGCCATGACAAAAACAAAAGCTCTAACAGTGATTTACATTCCATCTGAATATTTGGACATTTTATAAAAAAATGAAACAATGCTGATTCGTCAAGTTGGGATGTGGAGGGGAAGAGGTGTGTGCGCATGGTTGATCTGTTTGTGTGTGTGTGTGTGTGCGTGTGTGTGTGTGTGTGTGTGTGTGTGTATACAGTATAAGGGGGAAAGAAACATCAAAAGGGAAGTACATTATCCTCTTACTGTGGGTATTGATGTGTTCACTGTGTGATAGAAAGCTATTAAATATGACCTGCAGCTCCAATAAGTTTGTACATGTGTGTGCGGGTGTGTGTGTCTGTGTGTGTGTGTGCATGTGTGTTTATCTATCTGACACGTGTCGTAACCCTGCTGTCGGCCTGCAGTGCTTATATCAAAGTCCTAATATTTGTGTTTGTGTCTCCCTTCACACAGCGAACGAATAAAGCCTCTGGTTACGGGTCTGTCTTTTAAAGGGCCACCATAAGCTCCGCCTCCTTATCCTACTTTATGATTGGTGATCTTCCCTGTAAGAGGCGGGACTAAAGTTCTTAATGGTCGTTCTGTTTTGCAGCTTTTTTGTTTTATTTCACTGCAGCAGATTTCGAGTTAGAGCTTTGAACAGTAGATTTGACATTTGACGTAAAATGTTTTGTCAACACAGACTTCTTTAATTTAATTGTGTTGGTGGTGTGCTTGTGCAGTTATTTTATTTTGTAAGCAGCCTACTTTTTTAATCTCACTAAGCACTTGAAGAATCAAGCATTGTTCATTAATTATAAATTATTTAATCACTTGCTGGTTTAATCACAGGAGAGTAAAGAGGCAGTAAAATGCTAAGATGGCAGTAATCACAGTAGATATGAGTTGTTTAGACAGACGCTCGGTGTTTCGGAGAAATGAAAATGCAGTCAAACTTTCTGTATCAAACATGTTCATACAACTATCTGCAGAGTGCATCCGACTGTCGTAAAACACACAGTGCTGAAATGACTCCCCATCACGGACAACGTTTGATATGCAGAGGGGTGGTGTTGTTGGAAAAGACCCAAATATGACTACATCCTGTTGTAGAGCCACCCTTTTGGCGGAGAATGTATTTATTTCTATCAAACCTGAGACATAACTTGTGTTGACTTTCTGCAGCTGGTAAAGCTGCTAAACATGAGACAACGATGACAACGATAACGATGCAGCCTAACGTTACGTTGCAATCTGTTAGGAGTTATATCTGCAGAGATGAACACCCTGCTTCTTGCTTGGTCACTCTCTCTTTTTTCTCTTCTAAGCTTCATCTGTCACCGACACCATCCTCTTCTGCCCTAGCCATTTAATGAAACAGTATTGAGACTGGCTAACTAGCTAGTACCGTTAACCCATACACACTTCTGACGAGAGAACCGTGGCACGCTGCCAAACTTACATCGTCCTATTAGCGACCTGGGGATCAGTGGAATTGGGAGGGAATCTATTCTCACTGTTGAAAGTTGTTGTTCTATGAGATCAACTTTGAGACTACTACTTTAAGGTGGAAAAGTTAACTATTGTTGCTTTAAAGATACAATTAAATAATGTTCCAAAGAGGTAAGAGAAACCAGGGGTAGCAGAGATTGACAAAAGTTCCTCACAGGAGCTTTCATAGCAACACTTATCATTTGTCTTCTACTAAACACATTCCCCTGATACTGAGCATCATGTTTCTTAATCTTTGTTCGTCTCTTTCAGGTGTCACGACAGTCCTCACAATGACTACGTTGAGTATCAGCGCTCGTAACTCCCTCCCTAAAGTGGCCTATGCTACAGCCATGGACTGGTTCATCGCTGTGTGCTACGCTTTCGTCTTCTCGGCACTCATCGAGTTTGCTACTGTGAACTACTTCACCAAGAGAGGCTGGGCGTGGGACGGGAAGAGTGTTGTCAATGACAAGGTAGAGCTGGGACACGCTTCTCTGGAAGGGTCCATCATAACAACCGTTCACAGTCGGGGGGGTGCTGAGTGTAGTGTTAACAGATAGAGGCTTCACGATTACTTGATTAGGATATTGACGTTGAAGATGTTGACTTTGGTTTTCTGGACAAAACTTTATTATTTGTGACAAAAACTGATTCCACATTTATCATGGCTGCCATTACAGCAAGGTGACAGTGCATACATATATACTTAACTTGCACTGCAATATCAACTAACCCTGAGGTGATTGTCCCCACAGAAAAAAGAAGCCGCCATCATGAAGAAGAACAACGCGTACGCTGTAGCCGTGGCCAACTACGCTCCCAACATCACCAAAGACTCCACGCTGCCGACCATCTCCAAGTGCGCTCTGAACGACACCAACAAGAACACGTCAGAGACCAAGCCGGAGCAGAACAAGAAAACCTTCAACAGCGTCAGTAAGATCGACCGCATATCCCGCATCATGTTCCCTGTGCTGTTTGGGAGCTTCAACCTGGTCTACTGGGCCACCTACCTGAACAGAGAACCAGTCATCAAAGACCTGGAACCTGCCAAATGAACTGAACAGACTCAGTCCAAACACGCAGCCCGTTCAGGACTTCTTCATCTGTTGGTGTGTCAGAATGAAGCTGTTGACATGTATGGACAATCCTTCTCTCTTTTCTTACTGAGGTCAGTTTTGAATCACAAGTTATGATTAAGTTATGAGCTCATACCTAACGAGTAAACCTGTCATTAGTAAATCTGTCACTTTCAAGCCAAACAGATTTTATAGTTTGCAAAAAGAAAACCTACATTCTGATTCTTGGATCTGCTTGGAAATGCTCACAAATCCTTGGAAACACTAAATAGAAAAAAGGGTAATTCCTCCGTTTTGTGAATGTTGTATTCATGACAGCTTGTGTTAAAATTAGAACTCCAGTATTTAGTAACGCGGATGCCTTCCTTTGCAGGTTTTGTTGTGTGAATAACTTGTTGGTTCAAACTGTCATTAGCATCAAACAGGCCGTAACTGCTTCAGTGTTATCCTTTGGGGCAAATGCAGCAGATCATAGTCCACTAAAAATTCAAAGTTTGTCACTGACAGGCTCCAATTTTAATTGTCTATTAAAGGGCCACCATAAGCAATTATTCTAAGTATCTCACAACATAAGGGGAAGATGATTACTTTCAAACAGAAACAGTTGTTGCATCCCTCTCGTCGACACCACAAGACTCCATTGACAAAAAGTATTTTTATTGCTGGTGTAACCGGTGGATTTCTGCGTTGTGTTGTGTGAATTCTCAATGATGCTGTGACACCGGGACTCTTATCGATCACCTTTAATCCGACAAAGGGAAGCATAGACAACAAAAAAAAAGCCGATTTGCAGACACCTCTCTCGCGTGCAGCTTAGCTCTCCTGATCAGTCCGCTGCACACAGAAACACAAAAGAGCGCAAGCAAACATCACCGAGAGCTGCGCATTAAAGTGTCCGTAAAATGAGCTCAGACAGCGACCTCAGAATAAGAGGCTGGTTCAGTTTTAACTTCCCAGTTGTACAAAAGGGCAGAGGGGAGGTGGCAAAACGAATACATAATAATAACCAAAGAAGAAGAAAACAAAGGAAGAAGGGGCTGCAGACTACAAAATAAGACAAAACAGACAATTGCGCGGTGATTTTGTGTAATTATAAAAACAGAAACAGTGAAATATGTACCTGCATATTCGACCCTGTTACACTGGTATACAACACTGCCTCAATCAGGTAGTTAGCTGGATTTTTTAAATAGTTTTTATTCATTTAGTCCAACATATTTGTGGAACAGGCAAAAACAAAAGAAAAAGTCGATCTACTGGGAAGTAGCTCTTGTGTTCTGTTTGGTAAAATTACTGTTTTTGACAATGGACTGGTGGATTTGAAGAGTAATGGCTGTCTCTGGTCTCTTATCCCATACACAATAGGCTATTTTTGTTATCATGTCAGACACTTAGAAAAACATTACGAGCCTCTCAGTAGCTAATACATTTTTTGTAAGTCATTTTTTTGTGGCCATTTGTGCCTTTATTGGATTGGACAGCTGAAGAGAGACAGGAAATGTTGGAAGGAGAAGGTGAGGGATGACATGCAAAGGGCTGACGTTAGATGATTCCAGCCTCACTGCGATGAGGACAATAGCCTCGCACATGGGGTGCGCGACGTAAACGCTAGGCCATCCGGCGCCCCTCAAAGAAGACGTACTTTGACCATCTGCATTTGCCCCAAAGGATGACATTTCAGCCATTAAATCCGTGATGCTGCTACCAGTGGAACAAAATCTACTGGAGAAATTTCAAACTGTTTAAACCTCATTAACAAACATGGCCCAGTGTGAAAAATGTTTGAATCCCTTGGCAACAGATCGAATGAAAATAAGTAATTTGAAAGGTGTCAATCATAAAGATGAAGCTGCAGAGTTTATCTTCAACTCTGAGGGTGTTCATTTGTTAAGAAATTTAACACCTTCCCTGTCCACTTCGATTGACTAAACATCCAGGCTGAACATAAAAAGTAGTGTAATGAGTATTTGCTATTATTCAGGTTTGGTTAGCATCTGTAGCATCAAAGCATCTTAACATGTAGCAATAAGACAGGAGCCCTCTGCTGTGGTCGTGAAGCTGTTTAAACCAACAGCCAGAGACTACGTTTACATGCACACCATTTTCCTATTAAGGTCCATATTCTGGTTCAGGCAATATTCACAAAAAGGTGTTTACATGCTCCGCAGAGTGCTGAGCTACTGGAATATTCCCGTTTACATGTTAATCAGCGAATAAACCGTAGTAGTAGAAGTAGTAGCGTCTTGACAAGACGTCATCTAGGGGCGTAAACAAATCCTTGAAGTAGCATATTCAGGAGCATATTCCGACTAACGCGTTTACATGACCCAATATTCGGGCTGATGCAGGCATATGCCAGGGGTCTTATTCGGGTTTTTAATAATCTGAAAATGAGCTTAATCGGGTTATGACAATTGGGATAAGGTGTTTACATGACTCCTACGCAATCAGAATATTGACATTATTCCGACTAATACAGGAATATGGTGTGCATGTAAACGTAGTCATTGCTGCCAGATGTATTTCCTCAGAGTGAGGGAAACAACTGTCTGGAGGTTAAAGGGATAGTTTGACGTTCTTTGGAGTGGGGTTGTAAAGGAAGTAGATGACTGTTTGTATTTCACTTATTGTTGATAAGTACCTCATACAACTTCATAATCCCAAACTATTCCTTTAATTGAAATAAATATTTCCACCACGAGGATCCGTTGATGATCAACAGTTATGGCGATGATTACCAGAGGATCCATTCCCTCATAAATTTCTGCCTACTTCTGCATAAATGTTGGAAGTAACTGTTCTGGTTTATGGTTATTGGTTGATTTTGATTCTACCATGTCAAACATTAAAAGAAATCTTTATTTTTACGTGAACATAGAGTACCACTCAGTGAGGTTTTTTTTGTTGGTCTCTTAACAGCTTTCTCATTAATGAGCTTTGATATTGATGAGGCAGTAGGGAGTTGAAAGGCAGCGATTCAGCGCCGAGTTAAAAATACAGCACTGTTGGGTGTCATCATGTGAACCACCCCGCAGTTATCTGATTTCTCACAAGACTATTCTTCGGTGGTCAACGGGGGCAACCGTGCTGCAACGAACCCAACGGGTTTCCATTAAAAGAAACATGCTGCAAATTCAGAAACACATGCAAAGAAAAAGGTGAAAGAACTGCATTCAAAGCTGCTTGTACAGCACAGTGAACAATGCAAAGTCGAAAACAAACAAACACAGACAATAATTGCAAAGAAAAAACGCTGTCAATCCAGACACTCCCTCCTGTGCATATCAGACTACATGCCTGCAGCACTTCAGCTGAGATGTCTGGATATGCAGCGTTTTTCTTTTTCATGTGTTTTCTGCGTTTGTGCTTTTTTGTCTTTGCATCATTAATGCGTTTGCAGTGCTTTCTCGCCATTGCATTTGTTTTGGACTTTTGCATGTGTTTCAGAATTTGCAGCATGTTTCTCCACATGAAAAATTACGTTTGCACCTTTGCAGCACGTATTACCCTTTTTGGCCTCTGTGCTATTCACAGTTGACTGTTCAGTTCTGGAAAACTGACATGAACACATCCAAATATTTGCTGTGAGGCTCCTCCACCTTCACACCCAGAGCTACATGTAGCTTTTGTACAGTCTTTTTCCCCCACATGGACTGTGTCACACTGTGGACGATGATTGTGACTTGATACAAATGTGGGAACATTTGTGTTTGTGTGTGTACATTATATGAACATAGCAGAGTTTCAATCAGGAAAAGCGTCTTTCTGCTCACCATTTCATTTACTTTTTCTATCCCTTTCTCTCTTTCTGTTCTTTAAACTCCTACTTTAATCAGCTCATCACGAACATTCACTTTCTAAGTTAAACCGACCTCATCTTGATCCAGTTTCCATTAACCGATCATATGTTGCCTTTAAACTCTGTCACATCTTCTCTGCTGTTTCGCCACCGTGTTCACTTCTAGTTTTTACGTCACCTCCTTCTGGGGCTTAGCGATACAGCAAAGAGCATGAGCACAATATATGTTTATCATATTGGAAAATATATCAGTATTAATCAGGACTTGTCATTTATAATGCTGCCAAATTGAGAGGAAATCTGAAAATGACCAACGTTTAAAGAAACTGAATGGCTTTAGATTCAACTTTACAGTTTATGTGTGCTTAAGCTGTCGATCACATTTTTACAGTTTTTTATCCTGAAGGATTACGATCATGAAAACTGGCTGAATTAAGGAGTTTCCTGTTTAAAAAGAAACAGCTTGTTTGTTGGTTAAAATTCCTTCAGTGTTCGTTTTTAATTTAAGATGAATTATCAGCTGAAGTTTCTTCTTTAAATCTGGTGATTAAAGTCGATAAAAACAGTGAAACGTGAATTTTTAAGTAAAAATCGATTTTTTCAAATGCTCGTCATTGGACACAGGACGCCAGGAGGGGCTGTAAGTCACGCTGTTTCTAACTTTGTCTCAGCTAACGATTTAAGATCAAGATGTCTAATGATTTAAACTTTATATTTTTACATAAAACAAGAGACAAATAATCCAGATCTGCAAAGTGGCTTGAAACAGTCAGAACGTAGAGAGTTTGGAAATGTTTCAAATCAATTCAGTGGACATCGCTGAAGGAAAACTCTTTAAGAATATATTGAATGTCTTGAATCATGTCTTGTTAAGATCTAAAAGATTTGTTGTTATTTCCCTTCCTGGTGTGCACCAACCTACGACACTTTTAATCCGAAAACCTTTTTCCAAACGTTTCCTTAGCTTTGGAGGATTATCAGAGTTCACTCTCGCTGTTTCTTCCTCCATAAGTTCCCCTCTTTTCAGAAGCACATCCACTCTCTTCTCTTGCAAGAATGAGCATGCAATTTGACTAAATCTTCTCAAAGCTTATCTTTATCAACATAGATTTGATCAAAGTCCCTTTTATTTGCGATCTAATGCCCACCACGTTTCCTCTCACTGAGCTCATCAAAAGCCCAACTCCACATTTCATCCATCCACGTCTCCAACCCTTTCTCTTCATCTCTTCATCATCACCATCATCATCACCATGACAACCACAAGAGTCTGCAGATATTCCCATTTAAACTTTAATTTGCACCTTGTCAAAAAAGAATCACTTTATATTTGAACTCTCTTCTGGTTGAAATATAATCACGTCTCCGTGTGTTTTAAGTGTTTTTGTGTCATTTTGAGTTGTTTTTTTATTGTTCACTTTTTATACTGAATGCAGTGCAGCAGGAACTAAGGACCTTTACGTATGTAGGCGTCTAAATCAGAGGAGACTGTGTGAAGACTTCTGCATTCTTTGACTTTTGTGTAAAAAAAAACAGAGAGAGACTTATTCCTGCCAAGAATAGTTAACATTTCTTATATTGATACTCGTCTATTTACCCTGTGCTTTGTTTAACCCACTTTTCCACTGAGCTATCTTTTAGGTGAGAATATCTGACCCTGTTTGTATTTCTTTAAATGTTGAACTGGAAAAGCTCTTTGTGATTCATATGAACACTAATACAACTTTGTGATATTCACTGACAAAGATCTCTGCGTGTCTTACTGGGTCGTCTTTCAGCCTGATAATTATGAGGCCGTTATGCTTAACCAATCAAACGTCAAGAAGAGCAGATAGCACAGTTAATTGATGCTCACTTCACGGTGCTGTCAGCGGCCTTTATCCATTCTTTGAGAGTTGGCACCAAAAGATGGACGACATGACAGCTCCTCTAAAGGTGAAGCCAAAACATCTGGGTGTCCCCCTAATGACTGGCTGCAGTAAAGGTCATAAGCCCCGCCTCCTACATTTAAACAGATGCTTCTCCAACATGGTCCCTGTCATTATTGTGAGTTCTTATCATGCTGATTTATGTCCAAAGGTTCATTACAGGACAGCACATGAAAATAAAAATCATTAACATAAAACAAATAAAAATACATCGCTAAAGCATCTCATGAATACACAAGGGATTTCAATAGCAAAGGATGTGACGCCTCTTCTAGTCGTCATCCTGGTCATTCTGTACCTGTGCCCCGAAGTCAAGAGTTCATACCATAGACTGTAAATATTAATGGACCAAGCCTGAGTGACGGCAGGGGGCTTTGGAGTCCCATCGATGGCGGTCGCCTTGCTGGAAATCCTGCCTCAGCCTAACTTTCAGTCAACCTAACGCCAGGCTGAGAGCTGGAGCTGAGGCGGGTTTTAAGCTGTTACATCGCGCCCACCTGTCAGTCATGTCAGCTACACGCCTAACTATGGATAACACGTATCATATTCAAAATCAAGATGGAGCCGAAATTCACCCCCTGTACAGTGTGTGCCAGTGAGGACAATAACTAATCAGACCTATTTCGATTCTTGAACCAGGCTGTAAACATGTTTATTCATGCTGTAAAAACGGCTTCTTTGAATGGGTGTGTATGTGACTTCCTGTGTTCCTGGAGCCAGCCTCGAGCGGACACCCGACGAACCGCAGGATTTTGCATTTCCACATTAGCTTAAGTTTTGTAGGTTGCCACTTGGTTCATACTCAGACCAAAGAGTATGCAGAGGGTCCGCTGTAATCTTGCTGGTTAAATTCATTGTGTACTGGTCTGTGAGGTGAGAAATGCTGCATTGGATTCTAAATCATATGAAGATGATATTATTAGCTTCCCTGCCTAATGTTCCATCAACAATTCATTTACAATCCTGTTATATAAGGGATTTTCTCATTAGTTTTTCCATAGGCTGAAAATGTCGTGCCCCCCTCCCACTCCTGAAAAACTGGATTACATTTAAATCAGCCATTAATAGTACTGTGAAATACTTGAAGTGAAGTTGGATGTAATTGAAATTGAAGATTTGGGCTAGTAAGATAGTCCTTTTTGTTTGTTATGTCACCAAAATAATTAAATTATTCAGCTCCCCTTAATCACCCCGACC
Organism: Tautogolabrus adspersus; assembly: GCA_020745685.1. Taxonomy (NCBI): domain Eukaryota; kingdom Metazoa; phylum Chordata; class Actinopteri; order Labriformes; family Labridae; genus Tautogolabrus; species Tautogolabrus adspersus. The sequence continues at coordinate 3,589,726 of CM036552.1, read as the reverse complement.
CCCCCAAAGTCATTTCACACCCCGACCCCCACTTCTTATTTTAATATGCTCATATGAAAACAACCCGTTTCATTTTCTTTATCTTTCTCCTTTAATCTCTGCTGTAACTAGAGGCAGTAAAAGAAAAACATCTATTCTCTCTCCAGAAGATAAAGCTACCATATAATTAACTGAGAGACTTTGGGGGGGGGGAGACTTCAGTGCTTTTTACTGTAAATAGATGTTCACCATCTGTTCCCCCCATTATCTGATGCAAATAACCCCAGTGAGCTTTAGCCCTGATAACTGCTGAAGTCTTCATCCACTTCATCTAAAAAATGTAAATGTGTAACCTCCAAGTGAAGGTGAGGGAATCCCTCTGCTTGACTGAGACTGTGTTACAGCCCTGGACGTATTTTCAGGTATCTTCTCTTTTATGTAGATTATTTTTGTTTGTGTGTGCGTGTGTGTGCTCTGTCTTCATTGTGGATCTTTGTCTGCTGGTCTGCATGTGGTGTGGTCTGAGTGGCTGGAGATGTGAGTCGCTCAGGAGGACATGCGCCCATCGGATGAGTTCATTTTCAGCATCAAGATTTTCAAAAATACTGGCTTTAACACAAAGGCCTACGCTCAACTGACAGCAGAGGTCTGCCTCTGGCTGCGGCCTCCAAAACCTTAGAACGCGGCAATATTTGTGTGGAATTATTTTTGTTTCTCTTCATCAAGATACTGTATGTCTTCCTGCAGACACTTTGGTGGTTTGCAGCCAAGTATAAAGCAGCTGGGGTAAGAGTCAGGACTTTGGCCTTGAAGTACAGTTTCTGTCTTAAACACGTCTCAGAGTCTTGTTCTTAAGTGAGGGTAAAATGTGAGATTGATAAACGGGCTGGGGCAGCTTCAGCAGTAATGCAGGCGTAATACTAAAAAGTAACTGGGTGGATGGACAACTTGCTTGATATACTGTACGCAAAGAAAGAGAACTTTTGGCCTGAAGGTACCATTAGGGCCTGTTTCCCTTTGTATTGAAAATGGTCGCTGCCAGTCCAAAAAATGGTGTGAGTGGACTCCTTAGTGGTCCTGATAGGAAAGTTTAGAAAAAGGGTACATCGCCTTTTTACTCTACACTCTTTGCAAATGTCTTGCATTGTGTTTTTATATGGTAACAACTTCTTTACTGAACTGACCAACATGGATGTCTTTGCACTTTGCTGCTGCTGAGGCCAAAATCTTGCACTGTGCAGCTTTAAGCCAGTTTAAGGTGACTCCATTGAAAGGTGTCAAGATATCCTTAATACACATAAACACACACACACACACACACACACACACACACACACACACACACACACACACACAAACACACACACACAAACACTGACACATACAGAAGTCAGCAGGGCCATGAGGCATCCAAATCCTAACAGTGCTTAGATCCACAACATTGCAGAGAGCGGAGTCCTGCTGAATGGTCGAGTGTTGCTGAAGAGGCTTTAATCAGGTGGAGCAGAGCGTCGGCAGCACATCAGCACATTTACCCTCCTGTTTGTCCACCTGCCTTTGATCTGCGCCAGCATCACCTGATCCTCTCTGCTGGCTCGCCTTTCACTCGGTGTCATCTGCCCGTTCACACCGAGGCGGCTTAAACCCCGAGAGCTTCAAACACATCAGCTATGGACAGAGAGAAAACTCTTAATATATGTAATCACATTTGATGATATAACTCTTAACCTTTACCTAAAACTTTATTGTACAACAGCCCAAAAAGTTCCTCATGCTTTTCTACAACTAGACTCCATAAAAGTTATTTAAGAATTGCACTCTGATGTGACCCGTAAGATTCTCTACGAGTCTGGTGGAGAAAACATTTTAAGGTTTTAAAACAAGAAAGGTAAAACTATTGGTGTTCAAAAAAATACTGGCAGATGTTGACTTAATCTGCAAAAATCTCTACAATAAATATTGTTAATAATTGTCTACTTACCACAGCTCAATAAAATGTGGACGGCCGCTCGTTGGGGAGGGAAAGGAGGGAAAGCTCTTTTTACAGTTTTATTGTGAAGTCCAGACTCCACAGATGTGATATCAGTCTCTCTTGTGGCTTCTTACTCTTATTATCCTGTGTAACTTTTCACAATAAATCAGGAACATGTTCAAATGTCTCAGTGTGTCACCCCTCATAAATCCTGCACCTGTTACCATCAACTTTCTGAAGATGCAAATAGTTCACCCCAACTTGAATTGAGAACAATGAGACTCATTTGTAAGCAAAGGGGACACTTTGATATGACCTCTACCCACTGAGCCGCCCCAGCTATGAGATGCTACTTGCTCTGGATTCCAGATTGGGTGCTTTTAACCCCTGCATATTCTATGAGAAGTAGACAGTGTGTCTCTTTGTCCTATTTGTGCAGGTTTAGCAGATTTCATAGCAGCAAAATCGCCTCTGCACATTTAGAATTAAATTAACTTCAGCTAGTACCTGGAAAACACTAGTTTAATAGTGAAATGAGTGCAGAGAAATGTGTGAACGGACATGTTCTCAGAGTTCACAAATAAACCAATAGTTTGACACTGAAGAGAGAAAAGAAAACATGAAAAGCAGGCTGTGTTTCCTGCTCCCTCGGGCCCCAAACAACACCTGTGTGATGTCAATGTGTAGGTGTGGCGGGGGTGTACAAAGTGCACTGAGAAAAATGGTTCTTTTACTGCTAACTCACAGAAAGGAAGCCATGTGGAAATGAGGTCTGGGTCAAGCACATGTTTGTTACAATCTAAAGAATGCAGAAAATAATGCATTTTTTTCAGTCAGTGTCTATTCAATCTTGTAAACACAACGCTACGTCTGTCAGTACCGCTCAGATCGTTTCATAACAAGTACACACAACCCAATAGAGTCCAATCGAGGGAGTTTAGATATCTGACGTTGAGCAGCTTTCTAACAGCCAAACCACAGCCAGAGGCCAGAGCAGTCCTATCTTAATACTCGTCACAAACTCCCAAACTCCTCCAACCTTATCACATCCACCCAACAAACATCTGCATCCAGAGCCACCTATCAGCTGCTGGAACATCAGGCTAACTAACACCTGGAGTCGGCACACAGATATAGCAAAAAAGGAATAGAAAAAAGTGAGCTCATTGGTACAACAGACTTATCTTAGACGTGAGAGCAGAGACCCCAGAAATATCCACACACCTGGAGAGAATAAATGTTTTCAAGTGATTTGTTACAGGCTTTGTGTAGTCACTCACTAAAACAGCTCACTGACAATCCAAAAAGTAATAATTCATATCCAACCCTCCAAATTGTCATGGGCTCTTACCTGAAGCAGAGGGCGAAGTGGAAACACGATTGATCACTCAGGGTGGAAGTCGTGGGGTGATGGATGGGTCACAGACAACAGGACTTTCCCTCAAGAGTCCTGCAAGATTTTGGGTCCGATTCCCCCCCATATGACAATCCTTAGCAAAGTCCTGATTTTTAATGATTCTAAAAATGATCTTGTGGTTTGAGGCGTGTGAAAAGTGATCAGATCAGGGGTGCTAATGGCCTAGCGGTTGGGTCGCACCCCATGTACGGAGGCTGTTGTCCTCCAAGCAGGCGACCGTGGTTCAAGTCCGACCCGTGGCTCCTTTCCTGCAAGTCTTTATGCACTCTCTCTCTCCCTGGTTTCCTACTATCCACTGTTGTATCAAATAAAGGCAAAAAGCCCCAAAATAAATCTTAAAAAAAGAGTGATGGAACGTGTGTAATATTTACAATCCAGAGTCCTGTGGGGGAACCCTAAGGACAGCTGAGTATGTTTTCTGAGGATTGTCGCATGCACGAAATGATAGGAGAGCGAGTTAATGAGGAAGAGCAATGACCACAGCAAATCAGTTTTCACTCACCTCCAGCTTGTTACATGTTTACGGCCATGACTTAATCAATAGGAGAAGTCACAATGCCTTGCATTCCTGTGATTTTTTTAAACCGTCTGTTCCTCGTGTCCGCACTGACCTCAGAAAAGGAGCGTTTCGTTTTGCTGCGCCCTGCAGGGAACTTTCTCCAGAATGCCTTGAAACTGGCAGATCTCATTTCACTTGAAGCCTATGGCTCGATCTGAAATGGCAAAAAATACGAGACCATTCGACAGTGCTTTTTTTTTTTTTTTTTATCTGTGATCACACAAACCAATTTGCATGTTTTAATTATTGTGGCTCTTATCTTTGAGAACAGTTTCTTAATCAGCTAATGTTTATTTATGACGTGTTCTGCTGCCCTCTTGGCCAGGTCACACTGGTGAAAGAAATCTTGATCTCAATGGGCTCATTACCCGCAAAGCTTAAATAAAAAAGATACAAATACAAAATACTATTGCTAATCTCTCCTCCCAGTAATATACAGTTACATGACCCCGAGTTTGTGAGATTTCCAGATTTTAGATTCAGGACTCTGATTGTTGGTGTGTGGTGTGTTCATAAATATTCTCTCCACACACTGCTGGAACAAAACTGTTGAATCTCATTATTTGTCGTCACGTGTTGGGTCTCAGGGAGAATGACGTCTGAGAGATTAAGGTTACTCTCATCAGAAATGTATCCTAGCAATCAGTTTCTAATTAGAATAAAAATGTCACAATTAACGTGCTCTTTCTGATTACATCACTTGATCACATCCTCATTAATTATTCCATCTTTGTTTTGGAAATCATCAAAGCAATTAGCATAAACAGCTCGCTCGTATCACACACTGTACCTCTGACACAAAATCAGCCTCTCGGTGTAAAGTGAAATGCCACCGTCAGCCCTCTGATGAGCTGTACACGCCCGGCAGCACCGCACCGCTCACATCTAAAACGTAATCTCAGCTGCAGCAGCGACCCCGAGGATGCAAGCCTGCTCACAATGGTTTTTATCATGTGTGGATAATCTACCTCTTCACCTCTGGGCTCTCTGCTGCCTCAGTCAGCAGGAAGGGACTCTGCTCTGCTCCTGTAAGCAAATACCAACGCACCACTGTCACACAAAGTGATCTAATGGGAACTAAAGAGAAACGCTGTGAGTTAGTACAGTTTGTGAATCAGGCAGATTTTAGGTCATGTTAACCCTTTCACTGTCACGGTCGATACAGTGGAAAGCTATTCAAAAGTTTAACGCATGAGTTTCATTGGAATGGTTCCACAGCAGCCACTGCAGTCGACGTTAGCAAGTAATCCCATACATCGCCACCCACTGGCCAGCCGGGGTAAGTGTACCGAAACATCCTTCAAAATCAAGATGGTCAAAGTAAAATCAGAAATACCATCGAGCTCTGACTGATCCCCCTTCCACTAAATCTGACGTCATTGCTGCCTTTATTTCAATCATAGTTAATATTAATAAATTAAGATACATGATGTGGCGTTAAGTCTTTTTTAATTATCTTTCAGGATGAATTATTAACAAAAAACTATATTTTGTTGGATTATCACATCAGTTTCATCGTGTGTTTACTGAAGGACCTATATAAGTGTCTTTTTCCAAACACAGGAGGCGGGTGAGAATGTGTTGGCCGTCACGGTGTCTCACGGGTGAGATTACTCCCCTTACATCATTTCTTTGAATAGTCAAGAGTATAACTGTGAGATCTATTTGTCAAGGTATTTTTGGGGCTTTTTTGCCTGTATTAGAGAGGCCAGCTGAAGAGAGGAAATGTTGGGAGGAGAGAGAGTGGTCCGTGTACGAAGTATAATTCATTTGCAATAGTTCATGATGTATAATGAAACATGCCAGTTTAAGGGGTATTGCCTAATTTTAATGTCCGACTTGGCGAATGCAAATACACGTTTTCGCACGTTTACTCATTCTCCCACAGCCGACTCAGTCTAACGTTGTTACCGCTTTGACTGTATTATTGTTTCATTGAGCGAGGACGTGCAGAGCTATTCAGCGCAGCTTGTTGCATTATCAAACTTGTACAATGAAAATTGAACCAAGGAAGTCGACAACCGGAAACAGACACAGCTCGCCTTAAAAGTTGCTATGAAGCGGCGTTGGTTGCCGTTATATTTCCATAGCTGTTGGTCGTGAATTAATTCGCCAGTCGGGGAGAACACTTTTATTAGCCTAGTTATTCGATTCATGTCAATGTGTTCGTCTACTTATTTGATTAAGAGAGTGTGACTGCTAGAAAGTGTAGCATATTAGCCTACCTACTTTTAACCGTTTATATTGCGAAAGGACTGGACAGGAGATCATCAAAAATGCTCGCGTCTGCAGTGCACACTTCCACTTAGTAGACGAAGTTCAGATTAAAACAGATTCAGTAATGCATCGCAGCAGCGTCTTTCAATGCTGTTTAAACTGCTCATTTCCGTGAATATTTTCGCCGAACGGCTTGAACAACGTTATAACTTTCGCCCTTTATTAAAAAGTTTAAACCTTCTTTAAACCACTAATACCTAACCTCACCTGCACAATCTCTACCAAATTAACAAAACCGAGAATAAACAGTAACTTTACATAAAAAAAAAAAGTTTGTCCTCAATGAAAACATACGCAACTAACACGATTCAAAACCAACGCACAGCTTTTATTTTGAAGGCGAGCTGTGTCTGTTTCCGGTTGTCGACTTCCTTGGTTCAATTTTCATTGTACAAGTTGGATAATGCAACAAGCTGCGCTGAATAGCTTTGCACGTCCTCGCTCAATGAAACAATAATACAGTCAAAGCGGTAACAACGTTAGACTGAGTCGGCCCTGGGAGAATGAGTAAACGTGCGAAAACGTGTATTTGCATTCGCCAAGTCGGACATTAAAATTAGGCAATACCCCTTAAACTGGCATGTTTCATTATACATCATGAACTATTGCAAATGAATTATACTTCGTACACGGACCGAGAGTGAGGGGATGACATGCAGCAAAGGGCCGAGGTCGTATTTGAACCCAATGCCGCTGCGACGAGGACTAAAGCTTCCGTACATGGAGCACACGATAACCGCTGGGCTATCTGGAGCCCCGAGATCTGTCAGTGGAGAACACACTTCTTTTGTTTGGGGAAATTTTGAGTTGTAGTGTTGAAACAACAGAAATATCCGCTTTGTTCTTTTTGTGCGGTTGTTTTCACTTGTTACCTGCATTCATTGTTATTTTATCAAAAACAACGTTTTTTTGTAGAATTTTGGTGTCTTTTCTTCTTTCCTGCTTTTTTTTCTTTTCATGTTTGTTCTTCTCATTAACTAGAAATGTGGATAAAAGAAAAGAGTGAATAGCATAGCGGCATGACATAGTGGCACAGATAGCGATGTTTGCCTTTTAACGACTCTTAAGAAGTAAAGCTTTAAAGTCTAACGAGTAACACAAAGCGGATCCTTTAAAAAAAACATGATGTACTTATCAGAAAGAATCACACAGATGATCTGAAGAGGGAATATAACTCTTTCAGGAGATTGTGTATAGATACGTCAAACACTTGGGTGTTTATTGAACGAGGATTGATGTGTGCTGGTGGATCAGCAGAAGTGCTGAGACGGAGCGATATGATGAAAAGAGCGTGAGAGATTTCACCTAATTGGTTTCTCTCATATCGTCTCCTTCATGCTAATCAGGCATGGACAATTAGATGATACGGTTGCTAAGCAACGGTGACAAGGTCTTTCCCCACAGGAAGTTCAGGTCTCAATAGTTAATTTGATAATCTGTAATGTGTTTCTTGGAGTTGATATTAAGCTTTGAGCAAAGTTGGGAGACTCCTAACTCGTTTCTTCTTCATCGTCCCACATCAGCTTCTTCTTTTGTCGAGAGAGCTGCTGCAGGTGGAGTCCAGTCATCCTCCAGAGACAGGAGGTGGAGAGGGTACACACACTTCAGAGGAAAACACTTATAGATATCCCCCTGGTATGACTTTGAATATTAAATACATTCATGAAAGATATTCATTGTGATTTACTGAATTCATCCTCCAACAGAGACTGATTAAAGCACTTAAAGTCTTGTTGCTTTACATAGAAGATATGAGAATAGACTCATAGCATCTACTGACACTTTAAGTTTTTACATTAACTTTCATCAGCTCCAAACAGCTTTGATATCACCGAGGCTCCAGCTGAGATCAAACTTTTTAAATGTCAAACACGTCATGGGGAAACACCTGAGCACATTAACTTGACTGAATGAACAGAAGATCGATCCAGCATCACAGTCAGGGATTTATTAAGATTTGAAAACCGTCGAGTGTGTAGCCAGTCTTAGTGTCTGAAATCAATTCCGAAAAAAACTCTCCTTGATGATAGAGCTAACCTAAACATGACCCTGGTAGTAGTTGAGTCAAACTCCAGGCTGAGAAAGATCCCTTCAGTACACTGAGATGTTGTCACAAACACTGAGAGGACGTTGAATTTACTGTTTCAACTCCGAGTGGGATTTTAAATGTCGTCCTTTGAAATCTTCACGGTGAAAATCAACCCTGCAGTGTGAGGTGCTGTGCTTCTCTCTTCCTCCTCTTTCATGTGAGGATGAAAACTGTAACGAGAGTTGTGTCAAAGAGACGTTTTGATCTTTTTCTGACAGATATTCATCTCGTCGACTCATCCGAACTGCTGACAGTGAAACCCAGAGACAAAGAAAGCTGTGGAGCCCATTAAGACGACAGCGTCGACATTTTGTTTTCATCTCGCAGAGCTTTGACTAACAAGCGACTAAAGTGAAAATAAAAGCACATTTTCATTAAGTGTGTGATTTCAAATGCATCCAAGCTAAATAATGTATTCCTCAGATGCTGGGTGAACAATAATTAGCCATGCTAATGGTTCTTAATACACAGGATGTTACTATCAGTACTCATAATGGCATGGATAAAATAAATCAAAGCAGACAGTAAGTGGAGCTTGAAAAACATCTGAGGAAAGAGAGTCGTTACTCTACATTTGAAATGTTTCACATTTTAATGTTGATGCAGGAAAAATCCAACACAAGAGAAATAAAAAGCTCACTTGTTATTATAACTATGGTCCATCGTTGGTCCATGTGCACAAAGTGAGAATGCCCTTTCATTGTAGGATTTAAAGATTCATCAGGAGCCAAGGTGTAAAACTCTATGAACTGAGCCGTTTAGCCTGCTCCATTAAAGGAAGAATGTGCAACGTTTTGATCCCTTGAGCACCAGCGTGAAACCAAAACAAACTGCTGTTTGGTCACACCTCCGCTATTCTGAATCCTCCGCTCTCCTACAGCCACACACCTCCAACCCCTCTCCCCTCGCGTTTGCACAAAGGAGTTATCAAATTGGACTCATCATAATTAAACACGAAGCGTTAAGTGCAAGTGGCTCACAAAATTGTCCTCGAGCTGCATTGTTGTGTTAGCAGGCTAATGGTAGTTTGCTCGTAGCTTCACATTGCTTTCATCCTTTACTCTGTTATTTATTTTATTTATGTAAAGGCTACCCTTTGATAGATTGTAATTTAAAAAGTCTCATAACTCTTCAAGAAGTTAAAAACTTTTGGATACTACCTGGTTCTTTATTTAGTGTCACCTCTACCAAGCTGGCTGAGTCGATGATAAAAGTGACGCAAAAAGACGGGTCAGGAAAGTTTAACCTGCAAGACACCCTGCATGAAATTAAATTAAATGAAAAACCACGCTGTACTGTAAGGTAAGACATCAACAGCTCGCCGTGCAAGTATCAGATAAGAAAGCACCGAACATGTCAAGTCTGCTGCTGCAAATGTCATGTAACATCCCCACATCCATACCAGGTTAAAAAAAGCTGAAATCGATTTTCTAATATCACTTTAGGTACAATCACAAAGAGAGGACCCAAACACAGACTTTAAGATGTATTAAACAAAAAGTCTAAAACAAGGGCTGGCAAAACAGAAGACTGAAGCAGGATTTTCGGTTGTCAAGGTAACTTCAGGGTTAAGGAGAGTTCTTTTTTTTTCTGAAGTGAGATGAGGTATTTGTTAATAGTGATGTTTTCGCCGCATGAGATGCAGGTCAGCTCTGCCTCTTGATTGAGATACCGGCCGAAGTTCCAGCTTGAAACTAGGCAATACATCACTGCAGACATCAGGGCCATTTGCACAGCATACAGCAATTATACATTATATTTAGAATGTCTTTCATCACTTTACTTCCTGCCAGAGAGACCCTTTGTTTCAGCACTAACTTCGCAACCCAGCACTCTGCCCGTTGTTCTTCCTGACACTGAGCAGAGAGAGCAAGCTGTTACCGCTGAGGTCACAGGCTTCCTCAAGCTACGGACCTCCTACAGGTGAGTGACAGAGCAGAGTTAAGCCTGCAGCTTGCCCTAGCTGGCTCCAGGCCTCTCAGGGCTCTGACAGAACCCCCCTCTCAGCTCTCTTGTCCCCAGTGTCGAAGTCTTAGCCGGACTCACTTTAAATCTTCTAGTTGGCTCCTAGTATTTTTCTTTGATAATAAACTGTTCCACTGAGCGCCCGGAGTTCTTCTCTTGAGGACTGGATTTGCGGTGTTGGTCTATTTGCAATCGTTTTCTGAATTCATCTTGTATGTGTTTGCAGGATCTTTGCCTTTAATGCGGTTGTTTTGCAGCAGTTTCTTTTCATTTGCAGTCCATGTTAGTCGTTGCATTTATACTTTTGAATTTGCATCATTTCTGAATTTGCTGCGTCTTTTCCCTAATGTGAGTGGTTAAGGCTGTCTCCAAGCATTTGCGCATCTCGGCCACCGTACTGAGCCCTGGTGGGCAACCTAGCTATATTTCTCAAGTATTCACAATATTCGCACATTTTCTTCTTGCTATCAGCTCCTATATTGCTGGCTTTAATATTTCCTCTTGAAATAAGTCATAAAGGCAGCAGTATTTCAAAAACAACTCAGCCAAGCATCTTCTAAAAAAAACTGTCAGTGCAAAAGGTGTTTTTAGAGCATCACAAGGTAAAAATGACAAGATTATGTTGATGTATGGACGTGTTCCTTCATGCCTGGGAGTCACCTTGGACCGATGCTCCCCTGTGAGCTGCTTGCACTGGTTTCCAGCACGAGCATGCTGTTGAGCTCCTGCAGTGTGAAAGGATTACACAGCAGCTGCACGTGAAAGAGGCTGCATCTGCATACAGAGATCCAGTGTTTTTTTTAAATACATAAATATGAGTGTAAATAATATTAAATAAGGATACACATCTAGATTACAACTATGAGTCAGTGTTTGTGGGGAGAGGCAGGTAGTTTTGGTCGGCGTGTGTGACAGCAGCCTGTTAGCGGCACTGCAGATGGACTAGAGCAGAGTCAGCTCCCCGGTATCAGCAGCACACGTCCTCCCCCTCCATACACACTCACACACACACGTTCACACAGCATGGACGCAGCTCTCACATCCTTCCGTTGCTACATTTAACCCTGAGCGGCTGCGTTAAGACGCGACCTGCTGAAAGAAGGCGCTCCGCGTTTTTTTCCTTTACTGTGCCCGGTACAGGTCGTTCGTTTCCCGGCTGAAGATCAGAGGATGAAGCGGCTCTTTGTCAGATCGGTGCGGGACCAAGCCATGAACACCTGGTTGATCTTCGCTATGCTCGGACTCTGGTAGGTGTGTGGGTGTGTGTGTGTGGATGTGGAGGAGCCGGAGTGTCTCCATCATGATGAGAGGTGGATGGTTATTTTTTCAGGGTGAATGGCTACAGATGTTGCTCTCGTGTCTCTGGGATCTCTGCGTTAATGCTGCATGTTGTATTTACCTGAGATCTCAGAACAGAGGGTTATTGTTTGAGCTGCGGCCTGACAGGAAAACATTTAATCTGCTGTCATGCTATAATTCATCAACCTTGGGCCACATGTGTGCGTTTCACTAAACTGTGCGTGTTTTTGCGTTCGCCCTCAGGCCTGATCTGTCTTAGTACTACAGCTGTTTACTGTCACATGGTTATCGACAAAGGAATGATGGATGATTTTGGTCCTTAGGAGACCCAGATCTTCATTTGCCTTAGCTAGAGGAATCCTTTATGTGTCAGTCGGTCACTGAGTGTCCTGTTGGGGACAGGCCCTAGATTAATTCCTGCTGAAATCTGTGAAAATGTTGAAGTGACGTGCTGATTAAACGCTGTGTTTCTTTATTCAACAGTTCATTCTGCATATTTAATTTTTCTATGTCAGGTTATGCTCCAAAGAAATGATTAACTTGAGCCCTGCAGGACAATCTGATAAAGTGAAATATCGAATTACCATCATTATGTCTGGCAAAATGAAGTTCTCACCTTAAATCTAAATTGTAGACCAAGCGGCAACCTCTGGTCTTGAAAAATGAAGCCAATGCAGAAGTGCAAAATGCTGCAGTTTGTCGAGTGTCCGCTTGAGGCTGGCTCCAGGAACACCGGAAGTCACATACACACCACATCCAAAAAAAGCAGTTTTTACAGCATAAATAAACATGTTTACAGTCGGGTTCAAAAAACGAAATAGGTCTGATACATTTTGATTTTGAGAACGATACATGTTCGTCAAGAGGTTTAAAACCCGCCTCAGCTCCAGCTCTCAGCCTGTCGTTAGGTTGACTGAAAGTTAGGCTGAGATAGGATTTCCAACATGGCGGCTGCAGCAGATGAGCCTCCAGAACCCCCTACAGTAAAAGATGGGGGACGTCACTCGGGCTTCATCCATTAATAGTTACAGTATATGTTGGACACATGCATCCGCTAGCATGATTCGTGAGGTTAAAAACCTGATTGGAGGCCTTTCAGTATCCAATATGTAAATAACATGGAGGGTGAACTCTTCTGTGTAATGCAGGAGACTTATTATTAAAAGTTTGAAATTCACATTTACATTGTGGAGGTGATGTTCTTCGTCAGGTTCTTGTGCTGAGCTAAAAGTAATTAAAAATGTACAGTTTTGAGCAAATATGAGTTGTATGAGAAAATTAGCATTAGCTGTCTTTGCATGCAGGGTTTACAGTTTTGATCTACACGTCAGAATTGATATAAAACACTCCTGTCACAGTCATTCAGCTGTTTCACTTTCATTGAAAGCTCCTCTGTGTGGCGTCTCAAAGCTCTGTGAAAACATTTATTCAATCATTTATTGCATATAAAAGTTATTAGCAGACATGAATATGAATATTGGTGACTCTAAAATTGCCCTTAGGTGAGTGTGCTGGTTGTCTGTTTCTATGTCTGCCCTGTGATTGACTGACAAACAGTCCAGGGGTCGCGGCTCCAGCCCCCGTGACCCCGAACGTGAAAAACGGTATAGATAATGGATGGATGGAAAAAGCCTCTTAAGGTTATCTGTATTCATACATCTGTCTTTTATTATCTGCATGTATACCTCTCTTCGCTCTCTTCGCTGATGTGCGCCCACAGGAGGAGTTATTGACAAATGCATTGATGAACACTCATCTCTTTGTAATTAAAGTCTGCATTAAATGAATAAAGCATGTGTCAGTACAGCTGATTATCCATTAATATGGGTTCTTAAAATAAAGTGTGGCGTCTCTTATTTTCAAGGTGAATAGCGTCTTGTGAGTGAACTTTTAGATTTAGGCGTCACACTGTTTCCCTCAGCAATCAAACCCCAGAACTCTTCTATATGGTTTCTATCATGCAGTAAATGGTTGCTGTCAGTGTCTCAGCTCAGGGGACCTTAAGGTTTAACTTTTAACCCGCTGATCGGCGGTTGCAGCAAAGCTGTGTTGGTTTAAAAGTGAGCCTAGCAGACACTGGAACAGATTACAGCAGAGAAAAGTCTCTGCAGAAGAACTTACTGAGACAGACTGAACTGTTACAGAATCAGTGATTCGTCTTAAAAAAAAAAAGCCTTCAGGGCTCCAGCAGGGAGATTTGGTGAAACTTTGCAGTGTGAGGTTTTAAACTTGAGCTGAACTCGAACAGAAAGCACCACGGCTCAGTGCTGAAAGCGGTGTCCCCGGTGTGTTACAGTGAGCCAGAGATGGACCTCACATGAGAAGTCAGACTGTAATGAACTAAGTGATGAAACTCCCAACATTTTCAAGAAATATAAAGTCAGTTAAATACACATCTGTATCAGTCGCTGTGCATGTTGCTTTTCTGCAACCTCCAACTTTGTGGATTTTTCCCCCTTTTGGCTCCAGACTTCACATTGAACTCAATAAAGTGAACCAGACACTTACACAATCTGAGAGCTATAAAGGCAGGTCTTAAAAAGGAATGAAGGACAACATGCTCGATCTATGGTAGCACCTGTGATAACATCTCTGCAAAGTAAACGTCCATTGAGCCAATAAAAAAAGGAAAAGATAATTCCCCTGAATTGCAGCGTTTGTTTTTCTCGTATATTCCTATCGACAGTCATGATAATGTTCTCCCCAAAGTAACATCTGAGGACCTGGTGAAGCTGCGAAAAAGAAGAAATTCAATGCAGCAAGAAAAACAGCATCTAGGCAGTGCTGCTGTAAACATGTTTCACTCTTCAGATCCACATCCTGCTTCAACTTTGTGGGATTTTGTTCTTGTACAATGAGGGACTATTTGAAGCATTTCTGGGGGGGTCACTTTCAGTTCCACCTACATGGAAGTGCTTTAGGTAACCTTTAGAAACTGTTTCAATCAATCCATTATCTATACTGCTTTTCCCAGGCGGCTGGAGCCGATCCCAGCTGCCATTGGGCACACTCTGGACTGTTCGCCAATCAATCACAGGGCTGACTTATAGAAACGACAATCAGCCACGCTCACATTCACCCCTTTTAGAGGTGAATTTCAGAGTCAACAATTAACCTAACAAGCAGGTCTTTGGACTGTGGGAGGAAGCCAGAGTACCCTAAGAGAATCCACGCATGCACGGGGAGCACATGCAAATTCCACACAGAGAGGCTCCTGTCTGACAGAGATTCAAACCAGGAACCTCCTCGCTGTGAGGCAACAGCGATAACCACTGCACCACTGTGCAGCTGTGGGGGGAAACTTTTTCCACATTTCAAATTCACAGAGTGCAAAGCTTAACCTTGAAAGCTGATTTTGTGCTGCCTTTAAGACAATATCCTTAAGAAACAAGAATCTGTAAATCCAAAAACAAACAAGCTTTACACTCTTCTTTTGCAGGACATTACAGCCAAGTGATGCACTTTTAATGCAAAATTCTTCTGATTAAAGACCTAGAAAGTTGTCAGAGATCTGTCATTTAGAATTGTGTGATGGTTGACTGGAACAACCAGCTTTGCTTCTACTTCAAGGTCCCATTTCCAAGCACCTCAGCCAGACACTGGCTGTTTGCTAACTGTCAGCCTGCTGTGCCAAGGTCCTAAATTAAAGTCACACAGTGAACACTGAGAAAACAAACTGTTAGGCTAGTGCTTGCTGTACCCCAGTGGGTGTTGCTTCTGCAACCAAAGACTGGACTGACATTGTAAGACACGTGGACTTGTTGACTTATTTTGCTGAACCCCATTTTAAAACTCACAGTGTCACAATGCTTGATGCCAGCACTGTACTAAACGTGGGCAAAGTTTCAGCTCATGAAGTAAATGTCTGTTGGAGTAATACCAGGATAAGTCTGCAGAGTCGCTGTACAGCTTTTTCTGTAAATCACGCCATAGTTCATGTGTGTGTCAGTTCATACGTCTACCTACCCTGTGTTCATTGTGGATTTTAGGTCTTACCTCCTTGTGGTCCACTTCTTTTTATTCTCCTCATGGCTCTTGTTGTTGTTGTTGTTGTTGTTGTCTGGATAAGTAAGCTTTTGTTTTTGCACTTTCTGTCCTTTGTTTTATTAAATACTTCTTTGTTATCTGCAACTGGGTCAAGTATTTTTGGATAATTCTAACTTGTGACAGAATGAACTGACACAGAGGGAAGAAACACAGAGATGAAATACATGCAGGGGTGAATCAAACACGCAGGTGAGACTAACAAGACACAGGTGAGGACAATGAGGGCAATCAAAACTGGAGGGAAAGTTATACATAATACACAAGGACAAGAACTACAAAATAAAACAGGAAACACTAAAAACTAAACTAACAGGATCACAACTAGGAAACAAAAACATCCGATGACTTTTTCATTATTGCTTTCAGTCTCTTTCTCGCTGCCTCTGTAAACAGTTTATGCAGCTGCACAGTGTTTGCATCTTGTCTTTTATCTTTTTATTATCATTATACATGAATTTATAATATTTTCTGAAGTGTCTCATGGCAGGTCAAACAGTTTCTTTACACAGCTCCCAGGTTGAATCATTTAAGTGTCCCACCCTTAACAAAGAATAGAACGAGAATATGAATTAAATAATGTTTTAACGTAACGCAAAGGAGAGAGGGGAGGAACGCATACAAATCTACGGAAGGCAAAGTTGCATCCACACTGCACTGTTATGTGTGTGTGTGTGTGTGTGTGTGTGCAGGTGTTGCGTTAGTGTTTGTGTCGCTGAAGTGACGGCAACTGTTTGAATCTGAGATTCACAGAATTGTATATATACTGTATATATATTTAACATTTTATTTTTAGGCTTTTAATGCCTTTATTGTAGAGAAAGGATATAGAGCCAGAAATCAGGGACAGAGAGAATGGGGGATTAACATACGGTAAAGGAGCCACAGGTCAGGTTGGTTAGGCGCGCCCTAACCACTCGGCCACCGGCACCTCAGAATGGGATATATTTGAGAGGATCACTGATCACAGCCGAACGTGGACCTCAAACATTTGACTTTCCACACCCTCCCTGACATTACTCACAGATTTCTCCCCTGTGTTACTGTTTGCCAAGCTTGCTTGTAATGCAATCTAAGCTTGTGATAAGTAAAAGCCCACAAGTGTTGAGTGTTCTTCTACAACAAGGTTTAAAGACGACACACACAAAGACAGATCATCTCTGTTTCTCATGGGATCATTTGATGGGTTGATCACCATGTTTTTCCTGTAGGAGCAATAAAGTCCATGTTACTGTGATTAGTTTTTGACCTTGATGGACCAGATGTGTTGGCTAAGCAAACATGTTGGTTTAAATCTGAGAGCTCTTGACCTAAGAGCTCTGCACTGCAGAAATGAGGGGGGGTCATCAAAGCCATTAAGATTAGCCATGATGTAAGATGTTATTTTAGCAGTTATCTGTTGGTGCAAAGCAAACCAACAACCTATTAAGCTCCACTGAAAGCACAGTTGCAAAAATCATTATATTTGTTCTGTTGCAGCAAAATTGCAGAGAAATGGTGCAGTTTTTCATGTTCAGTAAACTCAGCATGTTTTTTTGTACAGTGTAATTTCTGTTTTCAGGTAGCAGCAGAGATAAGGGAGGTGGGTTTCTGCAGCCTCGGTTGAGGTCATGTCCTTTGTATTAGAAGCCTGGGCTGAATGCCAAGTCCTCAGGTCTCTTTACAGTATCAGGTCGGTGTTCATTAACAGGGAAAAGGCAGTGAAACACCTTGGCACAGACAGGCAGAGTTCAGCCATGTGGAACAGACAGCCTGTAATACACACGGCAAGGCAACAGGAAACACACATAAAGCTGCTACAGCTGGATTTGACTCCAAGAATATCCTTAACTGCGTTGGATTCAAGCATGCTGGGTCTTTTAAATCCACTGTGTTTGTGAGTGTCTTAGGCTTCTAATGTCGTGCGTTTGAATACATGTTTTATTTTAACAACTTCACAATGTGGAAACAGAAAATGATTGAAAAGAGGTTTTATTTAAATTTATTCCAGTGATCACAGAGCAAATAGCTTTTTGTTTGCAGAGACAGCTGATTTTGTGTCGTGTTGTTTGCTGACATAAGCACAAAACAAATGCATGCTTTATAAGCTAAATCTGCTCGTTGTCCTTGAAGAGTCCTGCAGCGTAACCATTACTGTGTAAAAGGGTCCCCGTCCTTTGTACGTGTAACTCCTCAGATTCAGTCTGTGTTTTTAAATGCACTGCAAAGCATTTGATACTGATGAAAACATGAAAGTAAGGTTTTCACGAGACCAGAATTTTAAACTTCAAAACCATACCAGTAAAAATCCAACTGTATTGATATCTGTTTGAAAACCATTGCAACACAAATAGAAAACTAAGGCACCAGATATTGGGTGATTTCTTGTTTTTAGTTATTAATATATGCAGGCAGACTGCGGCACACTGTCTTAATTGCAAAAATACATTGGAAGCATTTCGGTAAAAAGAGTTGCCAATGCATTTGTGCAGTTTAGACAGTGTCACCTCTTCTGCTCTCTGTGTGCTTGTAAGAGACATAAAAGTAACTTTTGTGAGACGCCAAAAGGTCTTGAGAAATCAATATTTACTGACCCGTGAATATGAATGGACCCCCGCTGCTCCCTGTCTTTCTCTCCTGGCAACCCTTGGTGTTAAAAATATGTCTGAAAATCAGTGTTTTGTTCAGCTTCTGTACTTTCCGTTTCATCAGTCATTAAAATAACGGAGATTGTATCGTTTACAGATGGCATCACTATAGATTTAAAACAGAAATGTCAGCCATTCACCTTAAATCAGTCTCGTAGAAGATCTCACATACAGTACCAGAAATGAAAACAGTGCAAAGCAGATCTACCCAACAAACCAAAAGGTATATTACATGCACACTCTAACAGATCTCTACTATCTCTTCTTCTGCAGTCGAAGAAACTACAACTATTTTATTTTTCTATGCTTTTAAGAACAGCCTTTTTTAGGAACTCAATTTTTGATAAAACTCTTAACTTACACATTCACATCCAAAGCTGGAAAATCCCACCAATTTAAAATAAAATCAGGTTGGCTTTTTTATTCAAATCGAAATCATGCCCATAGATAGACTGTATAAAAAAGAATGGACGTAGCTTCAGTGATGTCAACTTCTCGTTTCTGAAGTCGAGTTTTGAAGCCAAATGCTATCTCAGACTAACTTTTTGCCAACCTAGCAACAGGCAGAGAGAGGGAGCTGAGACGGCCCTTTAGCGTCCTGGTGAACAGCTACAACATGCCCGCCTGGCAGTCAGACCAGCCAAGCCTCTAATCATGCATAACTCTTTACCTTGATAAAATCACAACAGATGAGTCCTAAAAAAGAGTCACTGTACTGTGTGCCGATAAAGAAATGAGCTAATCAGACCATATTCATTTTTTAACCAGGCTGTACGTTTTTTTATTTCTGCTGTAAAAACAGACATTTTAATATGGGACCTGATAGGGATTCCCTGACTTATACAGCCAGCCTCAAGTGGACACTCAAGGAACTGCAGCTTTGTGCACTTCTGCATTGGCTTCATTTTTTAATATCTGAGTTTTCGGTCTGGGGAAAAAAAACATTTTCCAGAACAAACTGTATTTTTGTACTCTTTAATAGTATTATGTAGGTGTATTTGCATACAGAGTACAATATTGCTCTCAAATGAAACTTCATAAGCAGGTTTACGTGCAGAGACACTGTTAGTGCACAGAATGATGTCTGTGCCTGTGTGGGGTGCAGTCAGTGGAAAAGCTGTTGTAGAGGATGATCCGTCTTATATCCTCTCACAGTGTGTCACATTTTTCAGATGCAGACTCATAAATGCATCAGCACTGTTAATTATTCCTGGCATTCAAAAATATAATCAAATACCATATTTCTGTATTTCTTATGTTTCTGTTTCTGTGTTTGTTCTCCACAGTGCAGCAATCAGCCCCAGTAAACAGGACGACGAGGACTATGAAGACGTGCCCATAAACAAGACCTGGGTGTTATCACCGAAGGTCTATGAGAGCGATGTGACTTTGATCCTGAACAAACTGCTGCTGGGATACGACAACAAACTGCGGCCCGACATTGGAGGCAAGTCAAGTTCATCCTCCGGATATGTCCTTTGTTCAAACTCACAAAACAAGAGCTCACAGAGAAAACGGGGAGTTCAAAAGAAGCTTGTTTATGGTCATGAGCAGTGTGTGTTTTTATGTTGTATGAGTAAACAGAACCGCTGCTGCTGTGTGGGGAATATTTTTAAATCATCAACATTAAAGGTTTTTCAAGATTGAATTTGAAGCTGCACTAAAAGAAGGTATTACAATCCTTCCTCTCCTGAATGAAAAATTGTATTCAGAAAGAGAAACGTTTTCTTTTAGGAGTGTAATCACAAGTGCCACAAGTTTCTTTGGGATATGAACGTTTTTTTTTATGAGTAAACTAGTATTCAGTTCGATACTCTAAAGATGTAACAGAGAGCCACCATTAAAATGTGGCTCGTGTGTTACAGTATCTCTGTACAGTATCTGTAGCTGTATGTCAGGATTACACAAGACATCCATTAGAAAATATACTTTGCTAAATTGTCATGAAACTTAGGATGTTTCTTTACCTCCTAGACCTTTAGATCACCTGTAGCCCTGTTTATGCATCTTGCTTTTAAAGTAAGACTGTTTAGAAATGTTTTAGAAGCCTTGATTTTCAATTGGAAGATCTTCAAAAACAACATGCATACACACTATCAGAGGCATGATCTTTCATGCAGAATGGTTGTGAACAGGCTAAACTGTGGTCAAGTATGATGCACTGTTATTAGTAAGAGCAATGGTTAAAGAAAAGTTTGACGAATTTGTTTAGTGAAAAAAGAGGACGATTAGCCATAAGCTACCAAAATGCTATCATTCCAAATCAAACTGAGAATGACATTTGCAATCTCTTATGCGGCCTTTTGAGGTAAAAACTAGTCTTGTTTTTTTAAAGGCATTCTGTATGGTGGTTTGCAAGTGCAAAAAGATGATATTAGAAGTAATAGACTACGGAAGCCCTAAAGGGCCATGCATTCATACATTTTATTTCCTCCGTTTTCTCGTGATAACGAGATAATTTAATTTGTTTTCCCGAGATAACGGGATAATTTTCTCGAGATAACGAAACGATAGTGTAGTATATTAAATCATTGCAGGAAACATCATTCAGCTGTTGTAACATTCATTCATCCCTTCATCAAAAACGTATTTAGCATAAATGCAAAAAACAAACGGAGAACAGTAGTGTTCAAGAAACCCATCGGTCAGCATGCCATGCCACTTGTGTGTGATGGAAATCTCAGGCCTATCATATCGCAGTCATTATCCCCGAGATCTCAAATTAATTATATCGTTATCACGGGAAAACAAAGTTTTCGTGCTGCAAAACAATAAATAAAACATGGTGCCAAAACAAACGCACTGCAAACAAATAACACTCTGTTAGAACCGACTATGCAGGCTTGAATTTTCTTTTTAAACTCAACAGCTTTGATCATATTATGAGTGGAGTTTTGCATATATTTGCATAATTAGGGGCGTGGCTGAGTTGTATGTCCGATGGGTTTGCCAGCAGGCTAAAGTTCAGTCTCAGCTCCACCTCTTTAACTGTTTCTAGATGGATGAAAGTAAGGTTGAGTTAATATTTCCGATACGGCGACGCCATCGTTGGCCTCATAACATCTCTTTAGAAACCAATGGGTGACATCACTGAGACTGCGTTCGTGCTTTATACTAACAATGGTTAATCCCTGCAGTCAAATGCTGCCATCATTCCTCACTGAGTCTCCATCATACGAAAGATTACCACCTTTAAAATATGCAAACTTGAAGGGAACTTAAATGTCAAAAAACCCAAATCATAAAAACGGATTAAATTTACTGACAATTCTGGACCATCGCATTTAATCAGCTGTCTTTGCCTTTAATCAAAACGAGGTGATGACAGGCGGATAAAATGCAGTTTTCTGTCAGGGCTTATTTAGTGATTAAGGTTGATGAGACAGACAGACATCTCTTTGGACATCTACTAAAAACATGTACAAACATGTTGATGCAGTCTTTGTCAACACAGTTTGTTTCCCTTTGTGTTTCAGTGAGGCCGACAGTGATTGAAACAGCCGTCTACGTCAACAGCATTGGACCGGTTGACCCTATCAACATGGTGAGACTGCTTCCTTTTCTTTCTTCTTGTTTCTCTGCTGATAAAATCGACCGAAGATGGATAGATTACATTTACTAATGTTTATTTACCGTTAGTGGAGACCGCATTGATTTTATGTTTTCACAGTTTGAGGAAATTATTAGAAGCCCCCTCGAGGGACTACAATAAAAAGATACGAAATTCCATCCCATAGTTCTTGGATTCAGTCTCTCAAAAATCTTTATCAATGGAATTTTTTCTGTACAAAGCATGATTTCAACCTGTTACGTGTCCCAGGAAAAAAAAAGAATCCTGCAAAATACAGGAAAAGTGCATCAGCAATGAAGACACGAGAGCATTCAGTTTGCCTTCCAGGTTGCATCTGAGGTGTGGGCGGAAGTGCTCACCTGAAACAATCCTGGCAAAACTGCTCCGTCGCTGTCAGTTCCACCTGAAGTGCTGCTCTGCTTTACAGTAATTTTACACAGTAAATGTAACGAAACAAAAATATGAAATGGTTGTTAATGTCCATCTGCTCGTATTAGGGTTTTCAAGTCGCTAGAAAATATCTTTTTACTAATTAAATCCAAAATAAACACAAGGTGGTCACACATCTTTAGGTGTGCCACATACCGATACTGGTTTTACCTGAGTATTCAACCAAGAGGAGGACAAAAAAGGAGAGAAAAGGCTAACTATTGGGATTTGATTTGTGTAATTGACTTGTTGGATTTGTTTGCCCCAAAAAATCTTGGAAATATACTTTGAAAAGTTGTCAGTCAAAACGAAAGGTTTGGAAGGTCATCAAAGTCATAAGGATTTTTATCTGGGAGCCAAAAATATTTGTAATAATGGTTTCCCCAATCGCTCATGGCTAAAATTAAAGCTGGGCATGGTTTGAATAATTAAAAAGAACATTACCAGTAATGTCAAAGTGAAACAGAAACCAATAGACTACTGCATTTGATAGCTTATTTATTACACTTTCAGTCATTTGATTCTGTCAGCGGCAGCATAAATCCAACGCCACTATCACTCATCCAAATGATGTCTGCACACACACATTATAAGTTCTAACTAATTCAAAAACATGATACTTCTCTGCCACACAACACAGTCTGTATGAGTTGTAGCTGTGGTAGAGGGCCGATCACATGGTGTATTAAACCCAACCTTACTTGGTACTAGGGTATTTTATAATCATGTTTGGGTACCGCACACTGATCAAGATTTACAACTCTGTCCTGGTGATGGGGCTAATTGAAATTGTACAGGATCACAACAATAATTACAATCTAAACTAAGGGGGGAAGATTATTTCCTGCCAAAACCTCCAACCAATATTTACTTTGGAACATCCAGTAATGATGTCAGGTTTGATATGGTGATCAATTATTTGAAATTGGCTGTATTTGCATCGTTTCCCGTCACAGGAATACACCATTGACATCTTCTTCGCCCAAACATGGTACGACAGCCGACTGAAGTTCAACAGCACAATGAAGGTTCTCATGCTCAACAGTAACATGGTAGGCAAAATTTGGATTCCCGACACCTTCTTCAGGAATTCTCGCAAATCAGACGCCCATTGGATCACCACGCCCAACCGCCTCCTGAGGTTGTGGAGCAATGGAAGGGTCATGTACACACTGAGGTAGGACAGTTTTGCACCCAGTTTTCTCACCTCACTGGTAGTCCCTTTTAAAATGTTAAACTATCAACTCTTCCAAAACCTTTGTTGTTTGTGCAGCTTTAGTGTGTGCATCTGTATTCTTTCCATGTAGTTACCTTTAAGATGACCCTGATCTGTTAGAGTGATATCAAACTGTCCTTGTTTTCTTTCTGCATATGTTGGTGTAATTACAGACATGACGTAAAGTACTTTAATATGTTCATCTACACTTAGGAGGGAAAAAAACAACCCTGAGTCTTGCTCTTTCTCTGTCACAATTCTGTTTCTGTCAGGTTGACTATTAATGCGGAGTGTTACCTTAAGCTGCATAACTTTCCAATGGATGAGCACTCGTGTCCACTGGAGTTTTCAAGCTGTAGGTGGTCGTAACATGTTCCCCTCTCATTTTTTTAACTGCCATCTAGACTTCAACTTCAGTAGCTTGCCCAGTGAGAGGGGCTTCTGTTTGGGCCAGCATAGTTGCTAAACCCTTGTACCTTCTCCTTGCCAAATGGCCCATCTGCTTGAGGCTGCCCTCTCTCAGCCTGTACCAATCTGTCATTTGCTCCACCAGCAGAGAGAGGAGGTCACCCAGTCCCATTTTCTCTGACAGTCCTAATGAATTATGCACCCTCTCCCAGTCTGATTCATGCTGTCTGTGTCATCCTCCATTCGTCTCCTGCACTGTGCTTTAGCGTCTCATGTCTTGTCATGATCTTAATCTTCCACACGCTGGTGAAAAATGCAAAGACCATTTCATGGAGTTGAGGACAAGTTTCAGAGCTAGCACAGTCACACAAAATGTTATCAAATGGGCACTAATGAAAATGCTAAACAACTACAAAGACCTTACGCCTCCCCTGTTGCTCTGAAAATGTAAGCTTGAGCCATCATTACAAGCCGATAATATCATTAAAACTCAAATAGGCCCTGAGCTTAGATTCATTAGCTAGCTAGTAAGCTACAGCATTGTATTATGGTGGTAATTAAAATGTTTTACAACAGTCTGGTTGTTTCCTACAGTGACATAAGTGCCCTATCAGAAAGCACTTTTCATTTTAGAGGACACTGAAAAGACACATGGCTCGTAGTTTAGGTATGAGAACTTGTAGGAAAAAATAATATTTATTCCAATGTAAGTGTTGAATACTTTTTCAAACATTGCAAAGATGTTTAAAATTCTACAACTTTGAAGCATCAAAAGCTTGAGTTAGTAGAAAATGTTGAAAAGGTTAAATACAAAAGGGAGCTTCTTTTCTCCTTCAGTGTACTCGCTGGGAGTAAGCAAAAGCTCTCCATACAAAAACAACCTTCTATGCACGATCAAAGGAATAGATTCACTGATGCACATTCGGTTGCATTTGAATAGATTTTGCTCATTTGAAGACATTCATTGAGACTGGGCTGGTTCTATCCATCTTCAGTGCTCCCCTTTGCCTTGCCATGATGCGATGTTCCCTCTTGATGTTCATTTCAATGAATGGCAGATATGAGCTCCATGTTGGATATTTAAGGTATCAGTAAAGTAGATGCATTCTTGATTCCCCATTATCCAGATGGTTATCCCAAAAATGAGATCCTGTATAGGTGGCAGAGACGGGCGGTGGAGGTGGCAGACCAGCGGTACTGGAGGCTCTACCAGTTTGCCTTTGTCGGGATGAGGAACACCACTGATGTGGCTCACACCCAATCAGGTGAGAGAGATTATGGGCAAGTCTGCTTGTATGTTGCCAGTCTTTAGTTTCTTGGTGAGGCACTCATACTATAAACATTCAGAATATAAGTGCCTCCTCGATGTCAACAAGGTCAAACTAGAAAATGAAAATACACGTCAAATACTTTTTTCTCAAACATGGTGTCTGCTATCATAGTTACTTATCATTATTCAGATGTATGCCAAAGTCTTTATGTTGTAGAAGTTTAGTTTTGAGTTATTTGATGCTTATAAGAGTAGAGGAGACACCGTGGGAAAAAGGCAACCAGCACTTGCAGAGTACTTGATCTTTTCATAACTGTGAGTGTCTGCTTCAAACTAACACAAGAATCAGTTCTGCTGTGGACTGTACCAACCTGAGGGGTCTTTGACTTTTTAGCGGCTAGTCAAATGCGTTCTTTCGTTAAAGGAAGGGGGTTTCAAGGCCCCAGCAGCCAGATCCCTTCTGAGCACGTCCTGGCTCCAAATAACATCACCAGCTCAATATGTCAGCATCCAGCGTCGGCAGTTTTTGTCTTCTTTTTTGCACAATGAAACGAAAGGAGACGCATTGTCCATATTTATATACAGTTAAGGGGTGCTACAATGGTTTAAACCAATCAAATGTTATGTGTTCACTATTCTTTACATTTATTTTTCTACCCAATATGTAAGCAGCTCACACTGAAGCTGCAACTTTTACTGAAATTATCATATTGACTCAACAAAATTCAATAAAGCGTATAATAATGTTCCTTGGGTTACATACATGAACCTGTGTGTATTTAACCCTTCCTTACATTACATTTGTGAACATCTTATTCCCCCCTTGGGCATATTAACATTTAATCTCTTTTTCTACCCTCAATATTTTAGGAGAATACGTAATCATGACGATCTTTTTTGACCTGAGTCGGAGAATGGGCTACTTCACCATCCAGACCTACATCCCCTGCAGTATGATTGTGGTCTTGTCCTGGGTCTCCTTCTGGATCAATAAAGATGCCGTCCCAGCCCGCACATCTCTAGGTTTGATATCTGTCATTTAATACAGAATTAAGCTGTTACAGATTGGTTTATAAAGTAGTTGTCTCAGCAATAGGTTGTAAAAAAAAGTAATATCTATCCACTGTCGAATATGTGCCTTGGCTGTTACACATTAGGCCAAATTTATCATTTGAGACAAAATGACTAAAATCAGGGTAAAGAAAAGGTTTTCCAGCTCCACTGATAAAGTGCTTTCTATGACAATCCATTCAGGTATCACCACTGTGCTCACCATGACAACTCTAAGCACCATCTCCAGGAAGTCCCTGCCCAAGGTTTCCTACGTCACTGCCATGGACCTTTTTGTTTCTGTCTGCTTCATCTTCACCTTCGCTGCCCTCATGGAGTATGGCACTCTGCACTACTTCACAAGCAACAGACAGAGCAAAAAAGCTAAAGCCAACAATAATGCACAGGTAGACAATTGCTTTATTTTTTTTCTCCGGTCTTTGATGTTTGTATGTCCTAAATGTAATGGTTACATGCTTGAGGCTTTTTCTTTTTCCACAAAACAGAAATCTTCCAGTATGGTGAATATCCGTCCTGGCACATCCCTTCTGCAGATGAACAACATTGTTCCCTATCACGAGGAGGCTGACTATGCATACGAGTGTTTGGATGGAAAAGACTGTGCCAGCTTCTTCTGTTGTTTTGACGACTGCCGCTCAGGTGCCTGGCGCGAAAACAGGATGCATGTGCGGGTTTCTAAGATTGATTCTTACTCACGAATATTCTTCCCAACTGCTTTTGGCCTTTTCAATCTGGTTTATTGGATAGGTTATCTTTATCTATAAAAACCACCGCCTCAAAAACATAACTGGAGTCTGACCACTGCAAGCATTTCAAAGACGTCAAGCTGCTCTTTAAGCAGCGATAATAATACCTACCAACGAGTTCGGCAAAGAAAGAAACACACAAAATATGAACAGTGCCTTTTTTTTCCTGACTGCGCATATACGTGTTGTCATTGCATCCTTCAGTCTGTCCAACACATTGTTCAGTGTTCCAAGTAGAAAATCCCAAGTTCATATGGCGACCCTAGAGTCTTTCTATCAAGTACCAAATTAAATATTCCTCACAAAATGACAGGAATCTAAAAAAACAAACGTTAAATTTGTCATGGTTATTCATGGGGAATTGATCCCATTTTTTTACAACCCTCAAACTTCTCAAACTTTTAACACTAGAATTACCACTACTAGTGAATTAGCGTTTTGTATTTTGGACTTTAACATTAATGCTTCCAAAGTGATTATCCCCTTTGACTTTTAAAAACCATTGACTTTTGGTCTAATTCTATCCTATAATCTTTTAGGCTCCAGCTATGATAAGGCTCCACCATTGTTTGTTCCTTCCAATTTTTGTAAAGAGAACACACCGTGGGATTGAATACATTTTTAAGCTTTGGGGGTTGTTAAAAAGGTTTTGATTTTGGCAGCATCCTGTACAAACACATGGTGTTTAATCTTGAAAATATGCTTTAAAGCTCATAAAAAAATATGTGCAAGGAAATTCCTTCTTGGATTCCCCAATGGCATAAAAAAAATGCAGAATTTAATGTAGAAAATGTTTTAGGCAGAGAAATGAGATGAGGGCTGTTTAGAGTCATCTTCTAATAGAGACAACATGATGCAAGACCCTGGCAGCGCCATGCACTATGGACCTGATCGCACCCTCTCTAGTCGATGCCATGTGTTTCCACGGCACGCGCCACGGGAAACTGTGGCATAATGTCCTTAGGAATCCACACAAAAAAGGGGAAAAAAACATAGTTCAGGGGCATTAAGGGTTCCCAATGGAGAATTTGAGATTCAGGAACCTTTAGTGTTACCTTTAGGTGAACAAAACATGATGAAGGGCCTTTACGCATGTCCATTTAGTGGAAAACAACACGATACAAGACCCTTTATGGTACCCATCAGGCAGAGAAATGTGTGACAAAGATCTTGCAAATCCCTTAAGGGGTTCTTCTCAAGGCCCATTAGGTACCTTTCATGATTTGAGATTATCCAAGAACTTTACATTGAACCAGCATTTAGAACTGTTGCACCATTCATGCATCAGTGTCCACCTCAGCTCCAGCTCTTTCCATGGGATCCTAAGCTCAGCTGACAGCTAAGGTGGCATGGGAACACCAGCCGTACCTAGGTACATCCACAGGGAGACATTTAACAAACATAAACTTGGTCCTTTCAGTGTGAAAGGGCAGATGCTCCAGCCTAAATTCCTTCAAGAACTCTGAGGTCCCCTCTTGGATCTCTCTAAGGATTATCCCAGACACCCTGCAAATGGTCACTTACCCACAATCCTTTTACAATGGGTATTTCCCAGAAGTTATGATCATGGGTAACGATTAAAATGTAGGCTAACTAGTGAATTGAGAGCTCATAAAGAAGACCCTGAGATCCTTGAAGCACCTCCTAGTGGCATTTACTTATTGCAAATCCAAAGAGCGCAATGTACTGTGTTCTTGCCTGTATCAGGCACAGGAGACTACATAGATTAAACAGAATCCTCTTTTACCTTGTGCATATGCCCTTTAAATGGTGGATCCCAACGTTTAATAAGAGTCCTAAATGTAGCAGTCTTCTGGTGGCCTTTACGTAAAGGCTAATGACTACCTAAAAAAACTTGTTTCTGTCACAGCAAAAGTGGTTTTCATGTTGGCTAACTATATAATCATAATCTGTCTGTTTCACAAAATCTTTTTTATTTGGCCTTTGACTCGATGCCAACCAAATAGTGTTGGGTTTCTTATTGCCAGTTCCATTTCTACATGTTTATTTTGGCAAAATGGTCCCATGCTAACAGTATAATTAGCAAAGGGTACTTAGCAAAAAAAAAAATGGCAGTGGTTAGAAATGTAACCTCTCAAAATTCAAGGATTTAAATTAATTCTGAGTCAATAATGAGATCTGATACTGGATTCAGATTTAACACATAACCCTAGCTTTAAGAGCTCTGACCCAAGAAATGTTTGCAAGAGTCAAACTCCAGTCCAAGCAGAGGAGATAATGCCATCAAACTACAAAAAAAAACAACAACAACCCAAAAGTGAATTTACTCTTTGCCATCGTGCTATTGTTTTAAAAAATGTAATGATGGGATATTGTTTGGTTTCATAAAGGTATGTTCCCTGATTTCCTTACAGAGGCCAGTTGCTCAAATATTCTCAAGAGATTAAAAACAAAACAATTATACATTAAAAACCTAGGCAGAATTGGTCACTATACAAAAAAAAACAGGGAGTATATCTTTGTACATTTCATCTCATTGTTCACTGGGTTCTATTTTTCTAGATACCAACTCACAGCATTGTGATTGGTGAGCTCAAACTGGGCTCGGCGCAGCTCAGAAGCTACTGCATGGATGAATTTGTAACCTCTGTCTAACAGTGAATTATTAAGAACAATTATGGTTGTTTTTCCGGCAGCCATTTTTTTATATCCCATGTATTCAAAAGGTAATAGAACTGTCACTGATGCACTATTCAGGCTAATGCTCATACACTCAAAAACATTTCTGCTCTACAGTTTTCCCAACAGGTTTAGGGGAACATGTTGTCCTTCACTAAACAGCTCATTCATTCCTTGAAGTTTCTTTTATACAGTTTCATCGCATGCAAAACATTATGTGGAATCCATCTTGCTGTGATCCTGCAAAGAATCTGAAGCACAGGGAATGCATACTATACTATTTCTAAATTCTTTTGCCAGAATTACCCTACACAACATTTGCAGTATAGCAGCTTTTAGTAGAATTAATGACAAAGGCCTTAAATCATTTCTTTCATTATTACTTTTCCGCCATGCATAGGCGCAGAAATAAAGTCAACATTTCTTCACAAATGACAGAGGTTCATAAAGTTGAGATATAGTTTGGCATCATCTCTGAATTTGGGGTGGAAGTCATCAGATTTAATAGTTTTTCTGATTCTCACAACAGTAGAGCTCACAATGGCATTTTAATTTAGCTGAGGGGGGAGCCCCATGAGAAAAAAAATGCTAATTAGTTGAACTAATATTGCGCATGAAACAGAACACCATGACTGTGAAGAGCGAGATCCATCCAACAGAGAGAGTATGTAGCTTTCATGCCTCGGTTGATTAAATCAGAAGCACCTGTAGAGTTTGTTAAGACACTCGGAAACAAGGCTGCACTGCGGGAACTTCTCTCTCAGACAAGCAACTAAAAAATGTTTATGCAAGTGAGTTAATGTAAGCTTCTCGTTTGTTAGGTCAGGGATCATTGTACTTTTGTAATAATACACAAAATATCATCATCATAGAAAGGGTCAGGGGCGTGTCTGGTGGGGCGACATGGGCCCCCCTTTGGAATCTCAATGGCCACCTCAAAATCCTAAACTGTGATTGGCTATTTGCCTTTTCTGAGGCGGGACTTATGATAAAAGGAATTATTCAGGCTGTGCTGCAACAGAGTCCTTAAAAGATTTACAAGCAAACACTGTCTGACTTGCAATTATATAACTGTCAATTTTTCAGTCTTGAAAATGACACGACAGAAAAACTTTCAACCCACATACACCTTAGCTCCCATAGCTATCAGGATGTTTACAGTGCATCTGTGTAGTCAGCTTAATACTCGGCCTTTGTGTGATATAGAAAAGAAGGATGAAAAACACACAATTACGCATTAAGGTGTTTTTCTATACTAAAAAATGTTGGGATGGATACACATGCAGATACAAAGAAAAGAAAAGACATTGCCCATTAAACAACTGCAGACAAGCTGTTCCTGAACATTTCATACACCAAAGAAAGTGTCAGATACAATTTAGTAGCATGTCCTGTAAATGTCATGTTGCACATTAGTTCAGATTGAGTCACTGCTCCGGATGTGTGAAAGTAATAATAATCTACAGAATGACTTTAACTCTCAAGATGGTGTTTCAATGTGTAGATAAGGCCATATCTCTGACATTTCTAAGGTGACATAACCGGTAATAAACCAAAACATTTCAGTCAAATTAAAACGTCTGGTGTTCCCCTACACAACTAGCTTTCAACCATGCAAACCTTACAATGAATGTACTGAAAGCCACATGAATCTATGCAAACATGAACATTGTTGCAGTCGTTTTCTAAGGGGATCTACATTTTACGGTTATACTTTGTTGGATCTTAACAAGAGATTTAAAATGTATGAAGTGAATTAAAATATATGATTGTAACTGATCACTGGCATTAAAGATGTAGGAGAGATGTTTAAAGAAAAGGTCGAAATTTTGCCAACAAAAATCCGGCATAAAGTAAACTAAAAACTAAAACGTCTGCACAGCCTTTATTATTATTTGCTACACAGAGGTGCATACGGCTGGCTGCGCCACTTTTGAAAAGCTTTTCTCCCTGATCAGGTCGTAATCATGCATTTAAAGAAAACAGTTGTATACTGTTAAGTGAATAAACTGGTGGGCAGTGTGACGCTAGGGAAATTTGTCTCAGGCCGTAGGTCCGTACATCACCAAAGTCTGAGAGTTCAACTATCGTACCGTAGCTAGCAGGATTGTGAACGCCACATGGGGAAAACAGTTGCTCTAGAGAGAGCTGTGCAGCTGTCACACAGGATGACAGTTTCAAACAGTTTCAGACCCCCCCAAAAACAGGCCGCGACTCTAATACACCAGTGTGACTTATATTCTGGATTTCATGGTAACATCACACATCAATGTTTGGCTACACCAGAGGAGGTTGAGCTACACGCTTTCACCTCAGCTACAGTGACACCCTTTATTAGCGTCATGACTTTAACATCTCGTTAGTAGCTAAGACATAATCAAATCAAGGAACACATGGTATGGCAAATATTTAAAACATGTAGCATATATAGCACAGCAGGCTTAGTTATACCTGGAAATTCTGTAGATACATGGGTTGCAAACGTTCTTCTGATTATCACCATGAGTGTGCTTTTGAAATTAGCACATTGCATTTTAATAGAGTTTAAGTATATTTAAGATACTTTATTTTAAAATGTATTTGTTCCTATGGGGGGGGGGGGATAAATTATAAATTGGATTTACTTAATATTAACATTAATACAAAGTTATTGACAACATAATCAATGTGAGCTTCTTTTGTTTCAGAGCTTTTTTGTTCGAATATCCTCGCTGTATTGCTGACTGAGTATCATTTTAAGAATTTCGCACGTTTTGACGGAGCTATGTCTTACCCAGAACTTCTACCAGATACCTTTTCTTGAATTGCCCCCCGGGGATAAATAAAGTTTTTTGAATTGAATTGAATTGAAGATACGTGTGCACACTCATCCGTCAACACCCACAGGCTGCGTTCTTTCTTCAGCAGCAAAGCCGTCAGCTGGAGTGCAGAGACAAAAGAATTCCCGCGGTAATTTTACAGATTCACTTGCGACAGCGCGTGATAATATTATGTGGTATAAAGCCGTATAAAACCCTTTAAAACACAAAAACAAACAAACATACGGTCATTGTTCTGAACCGTCAAAACTGAGTGTTTTATTCTGAAAATAAACCAGATGTTTTAATGTTGTTTCGGTGTCTGACTTCCCGTCCCGCTCGATCTTTTCTGTGGTAAATTGATGCAGCGTGCTCCGGCATCTGGCAAAAATAGAAGCCTTGCGTATCTTCTAAGGAGGGCTCCGGACTGCTTGAGCTGAGACGCAGCGCAGCGAAGCCAGTGGAAACACCCACATTGACTAAAGTGAAAACCTATCAGCTGCTGCCGTAACAGAGCAGAGCTGGTCCGAACACGCACCTGGTGGAATTTAGGCTTTAGGGCTAACACTGACGGCCTCTTCCTGCAAATGGTAAAACTGTCGGTTGTTCTCTCCCTAAGGCCCTCAGTTACCCCAGCTTCAAAACTCCTCTGTCTTGGCTTCAATAAATGATTGTTTTAATGCTCTATGTTGAAGAAGTGTAAGTTTGTATGGCTTTTCGAGCTTTGTAAGGTGTAACTCTAAATGATTCATTCACGTGCATTCACAAGCTGCTCTGTAACACCAGTTTTGGTTGCATTACCCTCCTTGTATGTAGCTCAAGACATCGAAATCGAATGCTGTATTTTTCAGCCAAACAACCTCAAAAAACATGTTTAATGATCTTGTGAAAGTGAGAGCAAGATTGTTTGCTGTACTAGTTATAGTGTTTGTCATACTGCTATGTATTGCATTCAATTTAAGCCATATAAACTCATCTATTGTCTGCGTACAAAGTCATTCTCTGTAAGTGTTGCTCATATTTTATCGTGACTACTTATTCAATACACTGTGAGAAAATAAAGCAGTGCCTGGAAAAGTCCAAATGGTGTTATTCAACTTCATTTTGATCCGTATTTGTACAATTTGACAAATAACAGCAACTAGTTACTAACACATCAATGATGCTTCATGATGACCCTGATGAAGGCCACAAGCTGAAACACAAGTCAAAACGGGTCAGCCTAATTTGTTAATAAAGTTGCATACTTCAAGTGTTGCTGGAGCATTTTGACCTCTTCAAGCCTTTCACTCTTCATGCACCTTTTTAGTTGGTGAAGTTGTGCCAGAAAATCCCGCTCTGCTTCTTCAATGAGATGCTGCGACAACATCTATGACACCTGTTTAATGATTTTTTAAACTTAACAATAAAACATTACTAGCTGACTACTCTCTCAGGGTTCAAAGTTACATCACCATCCAGCATGTGTTGATGAATATGTCATTTTAAAAACTTGAAGGGTAAGTTCTGTTTTTTTGCTCTGGAGAAAAATGTCATGTTGGAGAATTCCAACCGAGGGTGAAGGCTTTGCAGACCAGGACTGCAGAAGAAGACCCACAACTTCTCCATGTATTGACATGTTACTTCATCTCTAAGGAACAGCCGTTAAATTGTCTTCATATACTGTAAAGTAAACCTGTGACATAATGTTCCTTACTCTCGGTTTTCTTTCTATATGTATCAGTATTTGACCTGTTTGTCTTTAGTTCAGCTGATTCTGAATTTGACTTGGTCAGACACTTAATCTTGTTTTTTTAAAGTGCTGCTGTACACAGTATATGAAGTTCTTATTACTCACACTTAGAGAGCGAGCAGGGACTTTGTTTTGCTGAGTTGATATTTCAGCATTATGCATCACACCATGAACATATCCTGTCAGCAAATGTTAACACCTAGAGTTGTGTAATGTTTTGGAGAACAGCAGGAGCACACTGCAAACACGTTTGACCTTTAGCATTTTTATATTTGGCCTCAAAACTTGAAACTGCTGTGCATTACTAAATCACAATCACCCCAGTTTCCGATGTCTGAATGTTGAAACCAAAAGCTCCTTACAGCTAGTACCTTAAATGTTCAATATTGACCCTGACCCCTTTGCTCCCCTCTAGAAATATTCAATTAAACAGAATTAGTTTGGTATGAACGCAGATTGTCTAGCTGTGACACTGTGGGCGCTGTGTTAGTGGCTCAATCCAAGCCGCTGTTTGCTGCCCATGTGTAACACGATAGACGTTTTCAAATGACAGACTTTTTTCTGCCCACACACAGAACAAACAGCGGACTGTGATGAGACATCAAAATGTACTGGATTCGATTTGCACACCTCAGCACTCTCCACCCCCACCTTTAATGTACCAAACGAGGGAATGGATTTTGGAAGAATAATGTTCGACCGTTCAGTAGACTTCTACAGACGTGTGGGATCAATTCAAAGATGCACTGAAGGTTTTCTGGCAACATGTGGTCGCCTCAACACTTTACAAAGACAATTTGTAATGCTCTTTCCTTTCATTTGTCACCAAACATAGAGTAAGCTGTTAAAGAACAATGTAAGGTATTCATCAAATGTCCTCTATAATATACGTCACCTTTGCTTTTCTGGTGGGAACAATAAAAACTCTAAAACCCTTAATTAGTTTCTGAATATTACCCTGCCAGCCTAATCATATCTTCAGAGCTCTGCACAAACATTGTTTTGTGAAACTCTTTAGAATTTCATACCTGTTCAGTTTTTCCTTGATTCTTTTTTAATTGAAATGTAATGATGAAACATGGGGTTCAAGGGAAATGAAACAATTTCTGCATGCAGGCAGTCTGAGCTGCTGGGTGTAATATCACTAAAAGCAGTTTGAAAGCGGTGACTTACTTCTGAAGACACTTTGAGGTTCCTTTTGTTGTTTACGTCCCACATGCTCCAAGTCGTGCTTCTTTCACTCTTCATTGTAAGGTACTAATTACCCTGTACGCTGAGTGGCAGAGAGCAGTGATGTCTAAAAGAGGGGATGAAAATAAAGCTAACTGTCGGCTCCTGGTGTGACATGATTATGGGGTATGAAGACGTGTGAACTTGAAAAGCTCCCACCTCCTAGTTAATGAGAGTGCAGTGTGAAATGTGGATTAGATACATGAGACACTGCAACAAAAGATCCTTGTGTGAACAAAAAACATACAGATGTTCTATCTCTGGCAGGGAATATAT
Organism: Tautogolabrus adspersus; assembly: GCA_020745685.1. NCBI lineage: Eukaryota > Metazoa > Chordata > Actinopteri > Labriformes > Labridae > Tautogolabrus > Tautogolabrus adspersus. The sequence goes on along the minus strand of CM036552.1, from coordinate 3,554,111 downwards.
CGCAGCTTTAATTCAGTTTAGGAAGCTGAAGTCGTTAATTATTGTACTTTCCTACAATCATATTTCTCAAACATTTAGGGCCCTATTAGAAGAATGTAAAGTGCACAGTTTAAAGATGAATTTGGGGAAGGAGTAATTCTTCTGATGATGTAATAAAAAGTGCAAATGCAAATATTGTTTTACCATGAGAACAAATGTTTGACAGAAACCCTGAACAAGCTGTATTACCATCACACCAGAGGAATAGGAATAATTCTGCAGCTTTTGATGTGACCTATTCTAACGTCCACAGTGCTTCTATTAATCCTGTGAGTTGTGTTTCCTCTGCCTCCTTCTACCTTCACACACTACCTCCTGATGTCTGACTGCTGCATTAGACCCGTGGAGGAGATGGGTGAGCTCTGTGAACCGAAGCTAAAAGGTACCACACATGGCTTTTAGCCTTGTTAGAAACATCATTCACGAAGATTCTGCCAGAAGATGTTCACTCCATCTACTCTTATTGTGTCTTTGAGTGGAGGTGAGATTGAATCATTTTTGTTGGCAGATACACAGAGGTGCTGTTGCTCTTACACTGACATCATGAGCCTGTTGAAGTTGTACAAGTGAGCAAGTGTGGAAATCAAGTTTGAAATCTGTGCTGTGTTCTTGCAACAGTAATGATGAGCATGTGTGCTACAGTATTCCTACATGAAATAGGATTTACTGCTATTCCAGTCCTTTAAGATGTCAGCGACAACAATTTTGATCTATTAAAGGGTACATGTCGGATTATAGAAAGCATACACTGAGGGCTGCATAGGTTCACAAATGAAAAGCAACAACCAAACAGGTATACTTTTTCTAGAGCAGATCTAAAAATAACCAGCTTAAGAAAACTCCAACCTTAAAGTTAATGTTGGGCCAGGTGTACGCTATATTTAGAACATTTTCAGCACATTACTTTGCTGTTGGCAAGCCACTTTGTTTCAGCACTATTTTGTGACGTAACACGTAGGCTACAATGTTCCTCCACCTGCAGAGCACTGAAACCATGTAAGTGCTCTGAGTGTTAACCGGCATCTCCTGTGGCTAATACTCTTGTATGAACCTCATACAATCCCACTTCAATTCTAGCCTTTAAGCATTTGTTCATTTATTTTCTGAAAAACTGGCCCATTACTGGATGATTTGGCGCAGATTTTGGGTCCAGTTCACACCTCCCCTTATTCAAGGGACAGTTCAGCTAACAGTTAATGTTCTAAAAATGTATTTTTCGGACTCCTACAAATGGATTTTTTCCGACTTAATAAAAGAGGGAGCTGTCAGTCACTCTGAAGTCAGACATCTCTCATCTGCAGAGGGCCTCAGGTCACCGTGCCTCTGGAGGGTTTTCTCTTCACACCTGGCTGATTGAGATGAAGTCAGTGTGTGTGTGTGTGTGTGTGTGTGTGTGTGTGTGTGTGTGTGTGTGGAGGATGTGTCGTGTTGCTATTCCATTTGTTCATCTCAGCTCTGTAAAATTCCTTCTTCCCTAGGTGACAAAATGTGAGATTGGCTTTAAATATGAGACATACAGTATAAAAAGAGGGTTTTTTCATGCACTCTTTCATGCAGTGTTTTCGTGGCATTGTTTAGTCATGCATAAAATAAAAATAAATAGTGGAGTTTTCCACCGTGAGCTTTCAGAAATGCACTTTGGTTTGGTTTATCTCCGACCCACGTATGAGCTGCACACGGAGCATTGAGCATAACTTCATGTTCCATTATATAATCTCCTAATTTCACTTGTCTCTCTTCGCTGATGTGTTCAGGAAAAACTGAGAGAGCTCACTGAAGCTGACGGGCTGCACAGCATGACTGACTGATCGCTCCTGCCTCCATGGTTCGGTCTCTCTATCTGATGCAGGTGCTTTCAGAAGTGATTATCAATGTTTGTGTGCAGGGTTTCCTCTTGCATGAAGTCAAAGAGGGAATTACAGCTGCCTGGCATTTCAGCACAGCTCTTCAGACCAGGATTTGTCTTTAAAACTTAGAGTTATATGACTTTAACTCAAGCAGCACAATGCCTGAGTAGGTATAAAATGTGCAGAATGAATCAGCCGATTTCAAAGTGATGGGCTATCCTTTGCCATAAAGGACACATTGTGATCATGTTGAGATACACAAAAGAGTGTGACGGGGGGTTTCTCTTCGAAGCCCAGCTGTCAAAGCACATGAAGGCAAATGTCAAATAAGAGAAACTCATAAAGCGTTTTAATGCAAGCGGAGCTGCTGGGCTCAATATGCATATTAACCAGGGAGTGGTGACATTATTGTGTCCACTTCCTGTCATCCAGTTTATGATTAAAGAAAAGCCGAAGGGCAATGACAAATAATAAGAAACAAAAAAAGATTTTAAAGATGGTTTATCTTCTGCTTATTCAAAATGTATTATCATGAAACAAACTTCTATCCATGTGTTTTTACAAAATATTACAGGAAGTTTACCAAAGGCTGTGTACCGACTTTTCAAATTATTGCTCAGACTCCGGGGACAGTGCACGAGATTTCTCAGTCAGGAACAATTATTTTCAGTTACTCTGACTCTTTCCGAAAGCTTATTCAGCCACTCCTTCTGATCTTCAGTAACTCTCGCTGTGTTCTCCATCTGATCTTGCAGGTCCACTGACACACCAGCAGATCTGCAGTTCAGCAGAGTACACACTATCATCGGGATAATCAGGAATTTCATTCTCCTTACTGACAATCCTAACCAAAGTCAGTTTTCTTTTTAATGGTTCAAAAGATTCTCTTGCCAGATTTCCCTGTGGTGTGAGGTGTGAAATCGTAAATATTGACTTGTTAAATATTTACGATCCCATGACCTGTTGTGTGGGGAAAACGCAGAGGACAGTCAAGCACACACTCTAATCTGAATGGGAAAGAGCTGACGGAAGAAGGAAACTCAATAACCGCAGCAGATACATTTTTACTCACCTGTAGCTCGCGCTGTAACACGTACTGTACATCCCATGTGTACACAGTCTCCAAGTCTAAATTCATAGTTTGACTTCTTTCTTAAAAACGATCACTTTTTCTCCCCGCCCGTCGTTTGCCATTTTTATTTACTCTAAAGTCGCGTTTGACAGTGAGAAATTTCGCAAGATTTCCAGTTTTGGTGATCAGGTTGTTTGTGATGGAATCTGTTTTTGTGTGTAGTGCAGCAATGTGACCACAACAGCACTATCCTCTTGTGTGGAGCCTCTAACATTTAAAAAATATGTTAAGATTTAAAAGTGGGCCAGACGTACCTGAACAATCCTGCTGGCTCTTTGTCAATTTGTTTCATTGCATCTGTTTTTGCTTCCAGGTCTGGTTCTTTGAGCCTGCCTGAAGTCTTTCCTGTTTAACGGTTTGATCCTCCTCTCGCCCCCTGCATGGTTACGTTAGCCTCACTGATTGATTTCCTGGATTAAATCTCTGCTTGTTACTGGATTCAAGCTGACGCCAGGGATGTGTGGATCAATATCTAAATATCGATGCTACAAGTACTTTAGATACAACATCCTTTCTATTGTGTTGAAGACAGACAGCATTAACTGTAAACTTAATTATCATCCAAATCAATACAAGAAAAGGATTCGGTTTCTCTTCTCTTTGGTTCATTTCTTTATTTTAATAAGGAGTGCAAATGTGTGTGCAAAATGTTCTTCCATCATGAAAATGCTTTAGTGCATGTACTCCGTATCCTCTCCTGCTTTTAGTCGTGTTATATGCACTTCCACAGCGTGTGACATGCATGTAAACACACTGCTTACAGTGGACTTTCTGTACATTGCTATTTGTGTAGCACTTGAAGCTCTGCAGCACTTCCTGCTAGGAGCACAACGTGTTTTCCATTAAAAGCACAGAAGAAGCAGCCACAAAGGTACATTTAAAAACATTTACAAAAATACAAGCTTACAATATAATCATAGAATATAATCAAAAAGATGAAGAATATATAGTGCCGATTCTAGAGTCCATTGGGGCCCAAGGCAAAAATCAATTGGGAGTCCCTCCAGCCAGGGTTCAGCAGGGCAATGAGAGTTAACCTGTCAGATGGGGTCCCCTTAGGGAGGTTTCCTACGGTCAATTTGTTTACATTGCTGCTTTTGTTTACATTTTATCAGCCCTCTGGGGCCCCCTACTGGTCTGGGGCCCCAAGCAGTTGCCTGCCTTGCCTGTTGACAAGCAGCGCCTCTGAGAATATATAGAGATGATTAACTTGACGTTAAAACAGATGGTTGCGAAACAAAGCTGTATTATTGAAACAAGGGAGAGCATTTTTGGGGGGTGCAAACAAAAACACAGAACGACCCAAAAACGGCTAACATGCAGCCCTTTGAGTCATGATGGAGAGAGGTTGAAGCATTTTATTGGAGGAGTTTATGGGTTTACATACTGAGGGATATACAGGTCTGATTCTTGGAAGAGTGTTCAATGGTTAAAGTCCATCAAGCACAAAAACTGGAATATTAAGAGAGGAAAGACCTTATTTTTCAAAGTTTACAAACACCTTGTGTGACTCCAGATTTATTTGGGTGTGAATAATTCATTGTGCTGACAGTTTCACGCTTAAATGAACGCAGGATAAGGAATTCAAAGGCGCACTCACTCACTGTCTTCATTTAAAGGGGGAAATCAGTGGAAAAGCCTCAATCTGTGTGAATAATAGATAAAAGGCCATTTTCCTCGTATGAAAAGGCAACGACTCGTCCACGTCTCCGCCGTGAATGTAAGAGCAGAGCGGCTGTTGTCACTGACGCTTTTCTCCTCTCACCCTCCCAAACTTGTCACCTGAGCTTCCTCTCACAGACGCCACTTTTACTCACTATTGTATGATCACTAATTAACTGTAAACTTAATTATCATACAAATGAGATTCTACCTGTTCGGTTATTATTTCTGTGGGGAAGTTAAAGGTGCCTTATTCCCTGAGGCTTCATGTCTCCAAATATAACTCTTAAAAGAACAGGACTCTGTTCTCCTCGACAGAAGATAAGCTCCTTTAAAATGATTGAAATGTAAAAGGAAATGATCTGTGCAGGTTAAGAGACGTCATCTCTGCAGGCTTCAGGCATCAACACAGCCTCTTTGAGCCCTGCAGCATAGAGCTCTGAAACAAGCCAAATCAAATGTGAAGTTTTCTTTCACTTTTGTTTCTTTTAAAAATATGTTTTAAACTCAATCTCTGTATTTCTTGCAGCCAGCTCTATTGTTTGATTCCTGCGGGGTAAATCCACCTGTCACACAGAGAACATCTCACACACACACACACATCTAAAACTGAACCCAGTCCTCAAGTGTGTCATCAGAGATCACACAATCATTTCTGATTTCTGATTGATGTTTTCATTTCATTTTGATAAATATTCCTGGATTTTGTTGTTGGGCCCCGTGTACAACTAGCACTTTTTTCTGAGCTCCAGCTGCTTTGAAAAAATTGTTTTCAATGAGGAGAGAGTGTTTGCATCCGCAGGCGGACACCTGGAGAAAAGGCGCAGTGCCCAGCATCTTTTCGCTGAGCGCTCCACGCCGCTCTGAGTGCTTCAAGTTAAAAATCTTTCAACTTTTCAGAAAGGCGCTGTTGATGTCACCAGTGCACCTTTCCAAATGTACAGTATAATATTCCTCGTATCTTTGCCTTCCACATCCTCTTTGCTCCGTGTCTGATCTGGAAAAAACGAATATGAAACATGAGGTAAAAAGCAACAAAGTATTGTCGCTCATACAACGGCCGTTGTCAACAGAATGTCGTCATAGAGACAGGACGGATGTGCAGCACTTTGATTCTAAGCGCACAAACACTTCATCTGAACGCTCCCGAGCGCACATTCAGTGCTTTTCTGAAAAAAAAGCTAGATGGACACGGGGGCCTTAGGTTCTTTCTCAAACTGGACCCTCACCTCGCGGGATGGGCGGAGATACCTAACCTTTTCAAATCGATACAATCTCTATACTTTTTGTTGCAATTTTTCCAATACTAATACCAATACCGATACCAATAATGACTTCAAATGGCAATCTAAAAAAATGATGCCTGTATTCTCTAATATGTGCGTAAGTGACAAATTAAAGTCTGTATTAATATCAGTGGCATTCATAAAGATATCTGCTCATCCCTCTGCTCTATCAGCAAAGTCACTGATATCAACCCTAGAGTAGAGAGCCTTTGTGCATCCCGTGTGTGTGTGTAGTAGACTTTAGACCAGGTTTTAGGTGGTCTAAGGCACAGTCGTTTTTTTTGCATCCTCAAGAAAGGAACGCACCAGCTCTGCGTTTTTACCACACCTCATTTTAAGACACGCCCCCGGGGCGCAAGTTCATTTGCTTTTTAAACAACATGAGTGCTGCTGGCTGTCAAAATGACAACTGAGTCAGGAGGAAAATAGGAAAGACACTTGTGCTGCATGCCAAGACGCTTTGTGCCGGGTGTAGGATAGGGCAATAATAGTTGACCTGGAAAACAACATCCAAGAGAAAACACTGAGAGCAGTATTTAATCTCTGAAGTGCAGCTGTAATTTAAACTGAGATTTTTTACATTTACACCATAAAGAATAAAAGAATATCTAGATACAATATGCATGTTGATACAGTATGTTAATGTGGGTCATATTGATGCCCCCTGGATGGCGTCACACTGAGAAATTCAAGGAATTCCCGAGGGACAAGCTGGAAGACGTAGCTCTGGAAAAAAAGGGATCTGCACTATTCGCATATTGTTCAGCCACCGTAACAAGAACGTGATGCATGGACGGAGATGAAAAGCAGAAGTAATTCACTACAATGAATCATTCTAAAACCTTTTGGACGTGTTTTACTTCAAGTAATGCATGAATGTTAAGATGATGGGGGAAACAGTTTGCATCTGTTTAACCATTAAAGACTCAAACCAGCTTTTTCAATACATCTAGGTTTCTTACACATATTGCTATAAGAGCTTATTGCACTGATTGCAGTATTTTTTGATGAATAAATTGTCTGTGTAATCTAATACACAGCTTGTCAGGTGCTTTTAGACACAACAGGCTCGGTTTTCTCATGTACTGTAAGAGGAACAACGAGGCACTAATCGAACCTATTAGAATGACAGCACTAGGTAATGACTTGTATTATTAGAAAGTAAATGGAGCATAACAGAAGTCTACTTCATGCGTATTTGTTCCTAATGCTAAGCCACACCTCAACCTTTATCCCACTCTCAATTTAAATCAAACAGCAAATTCCCACTCAGAGGGAATCATCTAATGTGTGCAGTTTCCCTCGCAGCCCACGGTGTGTTCATGTGACACACGCAGCATCAGGACCTGAAAATGATGAAGTCTGGAGGGAATCTGTTGCTTTCTCATGAAGGGCTCATTAGCCTCTAATGGGGTCTGTTGAGCTTTCAGTTTCTGATCCATTCTCTCCTGATTAAATTTGATTTGCATTCAGACTGCCCCAATATGTTCTCTACAAAGTCTGCAGGTGTCAGACCTTCTGCACAGCTGCTCATCAAACTGTTTTCTGTGGGGGAAAAAACATCAATTAGGTTATGATCAGGCAGAAACCTCTGGGGCTGAAAATAAATAAATAAAGGGAAACACTGTTAGCATCAAAAGTTGCAATTCCTGGAGAGGCCACTTGAGGCTGCCTCCAAAGTGAGTCGATCCCCATAGATCCCCATGTTAAAAATGGAATCATTGTTTACAGCCTTTTAAAACTGTTTAGGTCATACCGTATTTTTTATTCATGGAAACGGTGCAGGGTGGACATTTTTACAAGTTTTTAGATCCTATAAGACACCATCTTTTTTCCTCAACATCAGAAAAATAGATCTGTCTCTGCTGAACTCAAAGACTGTCCAAGAAGTGTGCCCTGCCTTTTTTCTTTGAGTTGCTGCCAAAGTCGGGATGTGGCTGCAGGTTTGAACAAATAAACTCTGTTCTCAAGACGACGGATATGTTCTTTGAAAATCTGGTTGTCAGTGCAGTGGAGCAACTAAAAATGAGGAGGACGATTTTGCTTGTTCTCAAGAGAATGAAAAATAAGTAAGGCCTTAGGATGGGGTTTGTATTACCTTGGGACCTCGGGTGTTTGGGAAGTAAAACCCAACGTTGTTGTTTAGTTTTTCACACACGCACACACCACACACCACACGTAGACACACACACACACACACACAAACACACACACACACACTAACACACACACACACACACAAACACACACACACACGCACACACACACACTAACAAACACACACACACACAAACACACACACACACACACACAAACACACACACACACACTAACACACACACACACACACACACACACACACCGTGCTTTTTGAAATATTTAGTGATATTGATAGGAAAGTGTCTGCCATGGTGATTTGGTGTTGCCTAGCTACAATGAATCGTCTTTTTCAAATTGGCAATGTAGTGCACCTGGTATTTGCAGGCAGCTTTAGTGCAACCTTAGTGTAGAAAAACCCACAGAGAGCTGCTTTAAAAGAACAATCCCAAATGACTGATGTCCTAAATCTGACTGGAGCACTATCATCAGAGGACCGATGTGTTTATGGGGGTTAATTTGCCCTTCAATTTTTAGATTAAAAACTACAGGCATGGTTGATTCAAACTGGATTTAAAACACTGACGTTCTTCGCCATTATTATCAATGATCACACAATAATATTCCTGAGCCAATAACTTTATTATATAATAGGGAGGTGGGTTTATAGATTGAAACAAACAAAGCCTGGATGAACTGAAGTTTAACAATAAATTCTGATGTACTTTTCAACAGTTCGAACTTATACTGTAGGTGTCTGCACTCAGCGTACCTGGCTTGTTTGCTCGATCAGTGTTTGTCCTACATTGAACCATTTAGCCACTTTGGTCAGATGCTATTATTCCTGCATGCTATATAGCAGTGGATTGATCCCTCTCTGCTGGGAATGAGTAGCCGCCCCAAGCGAAGGAGTTAAAGTCTCTTGGGATCTCACAAGCGAGGGGAAAATGGAGCATGAGATGGACGGGCAGATTGGTGAGGTGTCAGCAGTAATGGTTCAGAGGAAGCTATAGGCTGGAGGGCAAAGCTTTCGATTCACCTCTCAATCTACGTTCCTACTTTTACTTTTCACAGTAACTGAAGGAATGAGATTTCAGACACAAGCAGACAAAATGAGTTTCCACTGGGAGTACCCTCAATATGGAAAGGAGATGTGACATCCTGAGGGAGCTGGGTGTAGAACTGCTGCTCCTTCGCATCGAAGAAGCCAGCTGCGGGGGTCTTGCAACTGGGACATGACCCTGCAGTCGACCTAAGCTACATAATTACTTATCAAATCTTCTGTGAGACCCCTTTGGGATTCCCAGGAGGAGCTGGAAAATGTGTAATGGTGAGAGGGACTTCTGAAGCCAAGCGTATTGCCACCAAGACACAACTGTGGATAAGCAGACGAAAATGGAATGGTTTTACATTTAGCATTTAGCAACTTAAAATAAGCATATTTATTTCTTAGGCAATAGGTGGGGACCAAACCAGGAAAGGGATGTAAAGGGATGCTATTTGTGTTTTATCAGAGTTACATTGTGGTGCAGTGGTTATCGCTGTTGCCTTGAGATGTTTCCTGATTCGAATCCCCTGTAAGACATGGGCCTTTGTGTGGAGTTTGTATATTCTCCTTGTGCATGTGTATAGGTTCCCTCTGGGTACTCCGGCTTTGTCCCACAGTCCAACAACATGCTTGTTAGGTTATTTTGTGACTCTTAATTGCCCATAGGTCTCTGTATGTTGGCCCTGTGATTGACTGTCGACCAGTCCAGGGTTTACCCCGCCTCTCGCCCAATGACAGCTGGGTTCATCTCGAGCCCCCCGCGACCCAAAACAGAAAAAAACTGTATAGATAATAGATGGATGGAGTGATCTTGAATCCTGGTGTTCCTCTACAGTTTTGTGGATTATCAGTGAAATATAAGAACTGCAAATCGTAACAAAAGCTCGGTGTCATTAAGACAAAGATCGCTGTTATGATACTTCTGTTCTTTCACTGCATTTCATCAACAAAAACAGCTTTCTGCAATGTAAATAGATTGGAGTTCTTAAGAGACTTACTCTTAATAACATGTTTCTGAATTGAAAATCTACAAAAAAAAGAAACTATTTCATTCATCTCCTCCCCGGACAGTCGCCCAACAGCGGACTGTAAGTGTGTTTACCACCAAACAACATAAATAAATAAGATTAACGTACGATATTTGATCCTGTATATGAAAAATATACAGGATCTTGTGCAGCCAGGACAGAGACATTTGGAAAAATTATAAATATCAAATTTCATCTCAAGATTCAAGATTAACTTTATTGTCTCACAAAATGAGACATTTATCTTGGGCTTGTGCTGCAGCCATCTCCAAATGTGAGATGGGAGAGCAAAATCAGTAAATATTGACTTAGAAAGTATTGATTTGTTTGGGAATTCCCAAACTCGTGGCCATTAGAAACTGAAATGTGTGCTAAATGTCTCTCAGTTGACTCATCACCCAGTTTCTACGTTTCTGAAAACAGTCATTTGGAGCTGATTGGAGTCAAATGAGTCTAAAATAGAAAGCCTCATTGTTTCCTGTGCCATCAGCAACCCACCCGATAATAACCGTCATCAGCCGGAGGGCAAGGTGACCCTGCAACACAGCAAAAACTTTGCAGTGCCAACAAAACGTGTTCACCATCTGCCACACTGAGTCAACACTGCTGGGACATATAGACATAGAATTTCATGGTTCCTGTAGGGACAGCTCAGGACTAGCAGTCCTTTTCAGTCCCGCTCTTCCACTTATGTGGCTCCAGAGGTGAAGGAGTTAGAAAGGAGGTCGTCAAGCATCATTAGGGATTCATTCACAATTCATTATTTCATAATCACATAATCAGTCAGTCACTGGTTCACAATCATCACTCACCCTGATTTTTTTTTTTTTTTTTTTTTTTTTTTTTTTTTTTGATTTTTTCCCACATTATCCATTTTTCAATTTTTATTGTAGTTTTTAGTTTTTCAGTGTTACCTGTGTGTGTGTGCACGTGTGTAACCCAGTGTGTATGCACATGTTCCTGGGTGTTAAAATATATACTAAAATCTATTTCATAAATATATAATAAAATAATTTCCTCCTGTTAAAATACCCTTTTTTAATTTCTTAAAATTCCTGTAAAATAACATTTAAATTAAGTTAAAATTCCTATTATCTTGTCTTAAGTGTCAGTTTTTAAATGTTAGTAAGACAGACAGTGGAGTGCTACAGAGGTATCTTGGGGGGTTAGTCTTCTCCTCCTCTATGATTGGCCGCAGTGATGGGTTTTCCTTGGCTCCATTAAGGTATCTTATTCCCAGGACAGACATTCGTTCTTGTAGGGTCATGAGGCCGGAGAGTTTCTGGGTGTATTTATTGTTGGTGTAAGTGGGGAGTCTGTAGCACATTTTTATTGCAAGATTTTGAATGACTTGAAGTTTCTTGAGTTGTGTATTTCCAACATTGCACCAGGCAGGCATTGCATATTCAAAGATTGGTCTTATGTAGGACTGATACACTCGTAGGGCAGTTTCTGGGTTTGCTCCTCCACGTTTTCTACAAAGTACCTTCAAATGGTTTAGCCTCTTTCTTGCCTCTTTTTCAATCAGGCCAATGTGTGCCGTCCACTTCATATTTTGTTGAAATGTCACACCCAGAAATTTTGCTGTGGGGGTAACCTGAAGATTCTCACCATATAGTTTTAATTTTACTGTTCCGTTTTTGCTTGGGTGTTTGGAGAAGAGCACACATTGAGTTTTTGATGGGTTTAATTTTATTCTCCACATATTTGCCCACTCTTCAATCTCATTTATGCATTTCTGCAGTTTCTTGCTTGCATAGAGGGATTTTTTGGATGAGGCCCAATAGCAAAGGTCATCTGCGAACTGGGAGACTTGTCCCTCTCCTCTGGGTGGGTAATAAATGTCGCTGATGTATATTAAAAACAGCAGAGGACTGAGAGCTGAGCCTTGGGGCACTCCAGCTTCTGGTGTAAATCTGTTGGAGGTTGATGTTCCCACTCTCACCGTTATCTGTCTTTGATTTAAAAAGCTGTTTAAAAGCACCACTGTTTGTTCGGGGAGTTGTAAATTGCGATCTAGAAGTCTGTACATTAGCCCTTCATGCCACATCTTATCAAATGCCTTTTCAATGTCAAAGAAAACAGCGATTGTCACCTCTTTCTTGTTAAAACCTCTTTGGACATCTTCTGCCAGCCTTAGGACGTTGTCAGTAGTACTCCTTTTCTTTCTGAATCCTGCCTGGTGGACCCCTAAAACCCCTATGGCGTCAAAGTGTATTTGGAGTCTGTCAGCCAGAACTTTTTCTAATAGTTTACCGAGATTACTCAAGAGACTAATAGGCCTATAGTTGATGGGCAGGTGCGGGTCTTTATTTGGTTTGGGGATCATAGACACCAGGGCTGATTTCCAGGGTTTGGGGAAGTAACCAACTTGAAGGCAGAGGGTAAAGAGGTCTGAAAGTTCTGCTAAAAATTCTGTTGAAGCTTCTTTGATGAGTCGGTTGTCCACTTTGTCTTCCCCGGGGGCTTTGGTCTTTAGTTTTTTTAAGTGTTGCTGCAGTTCAATTATTGTGACTGCTTTGGTTAGTGGATGATTGGTTTCAGCGTTTCTGAGGGGTAAATGAGAGGGCAGATTGATCTGGCGTTCTACTATTTCTTTCCACTCTGGATCGAACAAGGGGTCAGCTGGGGAAGAGTGCGTTTTTTGCAGGTGCTCTTTAAAAACCTGTGCTTGATCCTTTTCTTCCTCCACTATCTGTCCATTGTGTCTTAGAACTGTAATTCTTGATTTGTTTTTCTTTCCATTTATTTGGTTAATTTTTTGCCAGAATGTTTTGGGATTTGAGTCATTATTTAAATCTGTATAAAACTTGTTCCAGGTTTTTATTCGTTCCATCCTAATAGCTTTGCGTATTTGAGTTTGAATTTGGTTGACTCTTTGTTTGATATCCAGGGATCTTGTTTTCATGAATTCTCTCCTAAGTTTTCTTTTGGTTTTAATAAGATGTAGCAGAGCAAGAGGGAGGTTCTTTCGGTCTGTTTGTTTACCTCTTAGGTTCATTGAGCTTTCTCTAGCTGTCAGGAGTATATGTCCGAGTAAGATGGATCTTTGGTTGATGGCAGAGGGTTCTGGATCACACGGAGGAAGGTTCACAGTTTGATTGGCTGTGGACAGTTTAAACGCTTGCCAGTCTGCTGTTTTGTAGTTGTACATGTTTTGCCATTTTTCATACTGGATTTCTAGGTTGAGTGAGATGAGTATAGGTAGGTGATCGCTGCCAATGTCACTGCAGACAGAAAATGTGTTTACTCTCCCAGCTAATTCTGGGGAGCAGAAGCAGAGGTCCAGGATGTCTACTGAGTCGTGTGTAGTACAATAGTGTGTTGGCTCATCATTATTCATAAGGACTAGATCAGTCTGCTCCATGATGGCATTAAGTGCATTGCCTGCCTGATTTGAGCTATTATTGTTAAAAGCTGAGTGTTTGGCATTAAAATCTCCCATTATAACGACATTCTTCTCCTGTAGAAGGATTTCTTGGAAGAGAGGGGAGGAAGGAGCTACACCTGGAGGACAGTAGATTGACACGAGGAGTATGTTGGCTGTGGGTGAGAGTTTGATTCTTGCAGCTATGAATTCATTGCTTTGGGCATATTGTGGATTTTCTGTAATAATTGTTTCATGGTATGTGATTGATTTTTTTATGAGCAGAGCAACTCCTCCACCTTTTCTCTGAGGTCTGTCACTTCTCAGGATGTTATAGCCTGGTAAGGAGAAGTCTATGCCGGGGGAGAGGAATGTCTCATTTATTGAAGCTGCATGAATATCCTTTTCTTGTAAAATGTGAAGTAGCTCTTCTTTGTTTTGTCTAATTCCTCTTATATTGACATGTAGTATATTGAGCTGGTTGAATTGATTCATGTTTTTGTTGTTTTGGAGCATTTTTACTGTAGGTATCTCTTGAGGCAACTCTTGATAGCTTCATATTGTGTTTCATCCATGCAAAGAGTCTTGAGGTCATTTTGGAAAGCAGAGCTGTGTTCCAAGAGTCTTGGAGTTTTCTGGTTAGGGAAAGATTGGGAAGGAGGCTGGGTCTTGGAGGGCTGAATCATGGATACATAGGCGGGGCATTGCTTAGATGCAGCAGAGTGGCTTCCCCCACAATTAGCACATTTTGGTTCGTGTTTGGGCCTGTCACATGATTTGTGTTGATGACCTCCTCCACACCTGACACATTTTGTTTCATTTTTGCATTGGTGAGCTGTATGGTTAAAGCCTTGACAATTGAAGCATTGTTTTATGTTTGCTGCAGGATGAGCTTTTTCCACTCGGTAGTGGAAGAGATCCATAAAGAATCCTTCACTGATGAGTTTGACTGAGTCGTCTGCATTGGATAAATGGACTCTGATGAAGTTTGTCGGTTGTTCTGTTTTCCTACTTATAATACGGTGTACTCTCTGAGTTAGGACTCCTTGTTGATGTAATTCCTCTTTGATTTGTTCAATGGTGATATTGGAGGATGGGCCTTTTATGATAACTTGTTTGGTCGTTTGGCGTTCTGTGCCTCCTTGACGGCTTGCCAGTTTTATACTGAGTTTGGTGCTTTTGAATGCATCCTCAGGCCACGGAGCCAGAAGCTGGTTCATTGAGCTTGGGTCTCTTGGAAAAACCAGGAGACCTCCTCTCTGCATGTTGACAAGTTTTTGGACTTTGATTGTTGGTTTACATCTCATAATTTCTTTTGCAATGTCTTTTTCAGTGTTGTAAAATGTTCTGTTGATATTGTCAATGATTATTGGTGGGGGTAAGTTGATCTGTTCCTGTGTTGTTTCGGTCAGCGTATTTGATTGTGGGCTATTACTGGCTCTGATTCGTTTCCTTGGGTTTTGAACCAGTATAAAGTTATGGTCATCATCTTCATGGTTTTCTATCACAGCTTGTGCAAAGCTTCTGGTTGCAGCTGGGTTATTTTCAGATGTCAGTAAGTTATTCATTCTGGAGAGTGTATTTTGCAATTCTGGCAAAAATAAGGCAAGCGGTGTGTTTTGGATGTGACTACTCAAGTCTTGGAATAAGGTTTGTACCTGTCCAAAGATGGTTTTCAACATTTTCTCTGATTTATTACTGGAGTTGGCGCTTGGAATTGACTCTGGGGCTCTTTTCTCCATTTTCTCTGCTTGGCGTAGGCCGCCTCCATTGTAGCTGTTTAAGCTTAGATTGTTGTTGGGATGGGGGTTGGCAGAGACCAGTGGAGTTTTGGGTTTTGTGCTTAGTTGGATCCGAGGTTCGATCAGTTTAGAAGGATCGGAAGGGACAGTTGGTGGTTGGGGTCTGGTGCTTTGTTGGGTCTGTTTGACTAGTTTTGATTTATCAGCAGCAGGTTTTTGTTTGTTTGGATTAGCTTTGACATCAAAGGCTGAGGCCCAGACAGTTTTCCTCTGTTCAGGTGTGAGTGCACTAGGGGCTGGCTTGGACATCATTTTAATAGACTAAAAAGTTTGTATTAGTTAATTGAAACTGTTATAAGTAAAGAAGCTAAAGGTGACAAGACTATATAACAATTATGAAGTGAACAATAGGGGTTGGTAAGAGTGATTGTGAACAGTTTGAAGGGTGATTAAGTGACTTGAATCCCTTGGTGAGGATAAGGTAGAAATCCTTACTGTCCCGGATGATGAAGAGGGCTGTTCAATGAGACGGTGTAGCCTGCAGCGGGTCCGCCAGGACTACCTGTTGAGTTATCCTGAATACGCCGCTCCTGCGGACGTACGTGAAGACTCGTCGAATGGTTTGTCTCGACGCCGAATACGCCGCTCCTGCGGACGTACGTGAAGACCACCTTTCTTCCGCGTTTTAAGAATAGTAGTTGGTTTACAATGGAGTCGATGGAAGGTCAGACTGCCTCAATGCAGCGGGTTTAGGTTTCTTTGAAATCAATGATACACGTTAGCGGTGTCAGTTCCGTTTGACTGGCTGTTTTCCTCTCGCTGGCTGTCTCCACAATAGGACTCAATAGGATGTGTCATCTGCCACACTGAGTCAACACTGCTGGGCTGACAGGATTCGGGTTTTTATACAACGTGTAGTTCAAAAAAGAACATTGTGACCCCGTAGTGCTCCCTCACATCCTCACAGAGAGGCTTACATACGGCAGTAAAGTCTGAGCCCAGACACTGACAGAAGTTCAGCGTGCTCATTTAATATACCACCAGACTTATGATTGAGATAAAGTATTACAATCTACAAACAGCTGCATATTCACTTATATAATGTACAATAAGGTTAAGCTTGTTTTGAACAGTGGATAAGCAGTTCTGGGCCTGCACATTAGTCCACTTCATGGACATACACTACCTGCACACGGCAAACTGTTACCTGTTGACTGAAGACAAACCCTGTGTCCTCGAAATTATCTCTTGCTGTCCAAATCAAGGAATATTAACACACCTTGTAGGAGCCAAAATTGTCTTAAAGACACTGATCTTTTTGCCAAAATCGTGTAAAAATTATGAGGCGGTGTCACTTTGAGTGACAGGTGGAGCCTGCAGGCTGTCTGTGTTACATCATCACACTTCACAGTCACTGAACTTAACCTCTCAGCTGTGTTTAGGATTTTTTCACTCCAGCATTGGCAAAAAATCTGCTCTTCTTTGAGGTGTGACTGGCAGTCAAAGAAGTCTGGACTCGTGATTTTTCAGGAAGGCAATTTCTAAATGTAAAAATGTACACAATTCTAGAGGCGCTGGTGGCGTCGTGGTTAGTGTCAGCACCTGTGTGTCCGATCAGACTTAAAGCTGTTTGTTTGCACTTCCTGACGTTGTTTCCTCCTCTCTAGATCCTCGCTTGTGTTGTTCTTACTCTCTGATGTTCGTCTCTTTGGATAAAAGCGTCTGCTAAGTGAACTGTAGAATTGTAGGTATTTTAAAGAAACCACATCAATTAAAAAAATTGGTTTTTATTTGAGAATGAATTAGAGTTTATATGACGGATGTATAAGAAAAAAAATGTGGCGATCAAAGATGGTCACCCATTCATTCCTGTTTTACTTTCTCTCTAAACTGAGCTGGTGTAGAACGAGTTTTTACAAGCTGCATACATTTTGCATAAATGAAAAAACATACAATTATTTGACATGAAGCCTTATTCTAGACGTTTGAAAGTTATTGCACAGAAAAGATCAATTTCTGATTATTAAGATGGTTTCTCTTTACTCAAATCAGCTGGTGGATAAAATGAAACAGAACAACTCGTATGAAAATATGAAGTATACATCACAAGTTGGAAGTGTCGCCTGTATCAGCCTCTGCTCTGACAAAGTGTTTAAATGACTTCTCTTTGCAAAGATCTAAATCTGCTCCTCGCAGGGTCTGCAGTGTGAGCGGTCACACGCGCGCACAGATAAAGATAGATTCTGAGCATTTTTAAGATGACATTCAGAATCTATCAGCTTTAATAAATAATAATGCTAATCTTAGCAGCCTATCTCGCAGCCATCTGAGGATCTCGACAGAAATCTCACTCTTCCAGGACTCTGGTCCGTGTGTGCTGCCTGCAGGAAAAGTGTAGAAAGCCTTTCTTTCAGTGAAATGTCTCATAAACAATGTATGACACATATATGTCAGTGAAGTGCTCGCTCAGATGACCTGTACTTTATTAAAGCATGAACGAGGAATGTCCCATCTGTACCATCCATTCCAAAGGCTGCAGCAGATCCCCCGTTTAAGGTCATTTTTATAGTGGAGCATTATCACAAGCATGCTTCAGCAGCCATGAGTTTATACAGAATAAAAAACAAAGACCTCAGTCTTAAAGGTCCCATATTATTCTCCTTTTTTAATAGTGTAAATAAGTCTCAGAGCTCCCTAAAACATGTCTGTGACGTGTCTTGTTCTAAATCCACTCTGATCCTGTATTTGATCATGCCTATAAACCCCTCTATTTCAGCCCTGCTCAGAACAGGCTGTTTCTGTGTCTGTAGCTTTAAATGTAAATGAGTTGTGTCTGACCACGCCCCTCTCTGGAAGGGCTTGGGTGGCTCGGGCTTTCTCGCTCCATGCCCTATTGTTTACGGTGAGAAGGCAGACTCAGAAGGCAGAACAAACACCTAGCTGTGGGAGGGTCACCCACCTGGGGGAGGGGTTACTGCCCTTTGTGATGTCATAAAGGGAAAATCTCCAAACGGCCTGTTTGACACACATTTTCTGAAAAGTGGAGCAGGCAAAAGACGGAGAGGATGGACTTTTCTCATCATTGGGGGGTTTGTAGACAGACTAGAGACACATATTAGTGTTAGAGAAACATGGTGTGGTGGATTTTGAACAACATGTGACCTTGAAAGACAGTTACACTGACTGGAAATATTGGAAGCACTTTATGTCCTTGACCCTGGAACAAAATATATTACAACATTTAGGTTTGCTGATGATGGGAAATCTTGCTCTTTGTCTCCAGTCCTGCATTTCAAGATCGGTGCGGACAGTCACATAGATGGACGTACAGACAGCCACCTGACAATATGATGCTTCTCTCATTGGTCAGCTAGCCCAAAATTGCAGTCCACGAGCCCTCATCATCCAATTCCTCAGATCACGTCTCTGAACCAGGAGGAGAAGAAATCTATTTTTTTGTGCGTATCTAAAACACCTATATGGAAATCTTACGTATTTGGTATATTTGGAATCTTTGAGAACCGGAAAATTCAGTTTTATAATAATTGATTTCAGAGTGGCTGTCAACAACATGAGGAAGAAAACAAATATCTGGATGTGAGGATCCTCTGAGACTCCTCCTCAGCTGTTCACGCAGAGGCTGCATCCTGTGAGCTCTGCTGCACTTCGATCCCTCCCCCTGAAAGCAGTGCAAACATATCATTCAGGTGGAGCAGAGTTAGTTTCTTATGTATGTGTTTACCCTGCAGAAAACAAAGTGAATGTTCTGAAAGGCTGCTTGAGAGTAGACAGGTTAATAAGGACATGAGTCATGTAAAGACAGCGGCTTGAGAGATGCTCTAGATTTCTTTTACAGCTGAAGGAGCCGCGGATTTATGGTCACATTGATCAATTAATACATTGTCCTGCAGCTGCACACTCCCCCGTGCTCACAGGCAGCTGTTACATGACTTATTAATGCATCCAGACATATGGGTTCATTATTTAAAGAGCACAATGTGTAGCTCTCCCCTCTCACTCCCCAAGTAATGGAAGCTGAGGCTCTCAGGTTTTGGCGTCATAAATAACCTGTAGGAATGATGTCGCAGTGAATCATGGGAGAGATAAAGGATGGATGTGTCTTCAGGGAGACATGCACACTTAATAAAAACCTCTAAAGATTTTTAAGAGACTGATCTTGGTGACAAACAACGAAATGACTCCTAAATCTGAACTCTGCCTCGCGTTTCATGTCATTAGACATGCGGGAGGGCTGACAGTCTGACTTGAGTCAAACGGCTTCCCATATGCAGTCGAGCGCTGCCTTTTGCTCTGAACGCTTAAAATGACAACAGAAGAAAGTTAGACACTCCAGACACCTGAAAGGGGACATGCAGTTAGAACAGAAAACACAGATCAGAGAGCATTCAGATTCATCTGTACCCGGGAGCTCGCTACGTTTAATAAAACAGAATTATCTGTACCGTTTTAATGCACATGACTTAAGCGAGGAACGCACTAAGAGACGAACCAGAAATGTATGGATACTGATTCCCCCTTCTGACAATCCTGAGAAAAGCCCTGATTTTTTGTTGGTTCAAAAGATCATCTTGAAGAAGCAGAGCTGGATTTTCTAGCACATCTTCACCAACTGGGGGGGGGCGGCAGTAGCTCAGTCTGCAGGGACTTGGGCTGGGAACAGGAGGTTCACCGGTTCAAGTCCTGGTGCAGACCAAATCTGGAAATTGGTCTGGTAGCTGGAGAGGTGCCAGTTCACTTCCTGAGTCGAGGTGCCCTTGAGCAAGGCACCAAATCCCTGCACCAGCTCAGGAGCGCCCTCTGTGGGCAGCCCCCTCACTCTCACATCCCTCCATCAGTGCATCTCCACAGGATCCTGTTTGTGCATGTGTGTGTATTTCAGCCTATGTGTGTGCAGCATGTTCAATAACAGAGTGTAACACTGAATCCCCTTGCGGGAAAAAGTACATGTCCTTCTTCTTAACAAGGTCCATGGTGAGTGAAAGGCTTGAAGAGGTCAAAATGCTCCAGCAATACTTGTAGTATGAAGAAACTTTAATAACAAATTAGACCGAAGTGTGCCAGATTTCCCTGCCGTGAGAGGAACGTTAAGATCTGTTTGGAAGGACGTCAAGGCTGCTCCGATTTCAAACAAAATGTTTTAAACATATTTAGCCGAGCCCACTCTCTGTTAATTATCACATCAAGGAAACAATAGTTCATGCTGTAACATTATGAGCCCTTCTTTCTGCCATCGGTGTGTGAATGTGGTGTGAAAGGATGAATGTGACATGATGTGTAAAAGCAGCTTTAAATAGTCTAGAACATTGGTTCTCAACTGGCCTAGCCTCAGGACTCACAACCAACTCCCTCGTAAAAATCACGACCCACATTTCTGATGTTTATTTAATGAATAATTGTGCAACTTGGACCTCGGACATTGCAAAATGTGACAACAAAAAAAGAAACTGAACTGATCTAATATGTTTAAAAAGCACTTCCCAGACTTTTTGCCAGGCACACATTCAAGACCCACTGAAAACAGCTCCTTGGCCCACTTTAAGGTCCCGGGACACCAATTGAGAACCACTGATCTGTCCAAGTCCAATCTACTGTTTCTACCATCTTCTAAAAAGCATCTTCCTCTTTATCAAATAGATTCTTCTTAGCTCAAGATGGATGCAGCCAGCATGCATCCATCTTGGCTGCTGCTAGTAAATTTGGCAATGCAGCTTCCTGTACAGCTGAAGAAAGTCTTTCTGAACATTTGAGAGAGTTTTATAAACAAATCAGTGCAGATATGCAACAGGAAAAATCTCAGATTTTATGTTAATTGTCCCCCTGTCAGGTCTAGAAACAAGCCAGAACATCAGTCATATCAGCATAGATTTTAAGACAACAAATGAAGTTGAAGCATCTGCCCAGTCTTGGTAAATCTCTCACGATGCAGGCAAAGGAGGCAAAGCTTAGTGCAGCTAAAACACGAACAACACTGGCTGGTGAGGAAAGATGTAGATACTTGATTCACACAAGAAAGGTTCTGGAGACTCTGACGGCTTAAGTTGAAGTATTTCATATATGACTTTAAATAACAAAGAGTAAGGTCTTTTACCTTCTTTTTGTAAAGCGTCATGAGTTAACACTTGTTATGAATTGGCGCTATACAACCAAAGATTGATTGATTGATTGATTGATTGAGTGAGTGATGACTCGCGAGGAGAAATTACATTAACAGCACACATGATACATCGTCCTGCCAAGCCACTTCTGTCAGACTGTCCCAAAGGCTTGGTATTTATCCTCTAGATGATGCTAAAGTCAGGGAGGGGCATGCTACCCTACCTACTCTACCTAAAAGCTTGTGATTTGATACAATAATAATGTGACGTTTAAGATAATTGAGAGCAGACAGCAGACTTAGTGTCTGTGGCTGTCGTCAGGCCCGGGGAATGAGCTAAATGTCTGTACATCTACAGAGACAATCACTAAATCTAACTCCCTAACTTAACCAAAACAGGAGAAAAAAGTGAGTTCAAAAGAAAATGGCAGTTCACCCCTACTGCTTCTCAAACTAAGGAATTACTCAAACACAAAGATATACTTTTCAACAAACGAGGTCTGGAACAACAATTTACAAGTGAACCAGTTTGGAGGCCAAGGGAAAAACAAATTCTGCTGCTGTCAGTTTGAAAACGCTGCTCCTAATGGGGAGCCCAGCTGACTTTAAAGGTTTAGACGTGGCCTCCGGACCATTGATGCAGGCACCCTCTCTCCTGTCGATCTGCTCCTCCAACCAATCACAGAGCTCCACCTGTGGCGCAGCATCCAAGATCTTCACACACATACAGAGGTCTCACTCTCACACACAAACACAGGCAAACTAAACACAAAACGGCCAGGGCCGTAACACACACCAAAACATAAAAAAGTAGTTCCCATGAGTGTTATACAAGAATTGTAATTTCCCCTTCAGGTTACTGCCATGAAAACTCAAACATGCTGCAGATGTTTCAAGTTAAAAGCTTCCAAGGACAAAGAGCATTTATATCTGTTTGCAGCAGATGTTGAGTTTTATTGAGATTGGCTGTTCAGAAACTGAAACATTGTGAAAATGAAAGTAGCAGGAAGTAATACATGAATAAAAAAAGCTTTTCTGGTTGAGAAGCGAAAACCTTTTTAAAATATCTGAAAGAATCATGTATCATGAATACAAAGTGCTTGTTCATTATTTAAGTTTCCTTCTGACTTCCGTAATGCCTCCTGATTTAAATCATCCTGGTCTGGTCTCAGTTTTCTGTCTGCTCAGAGGTCAGGGGAGGTAAACAGGTCTCGCTGGGTCACGCACACTCTGTCCAGAAAGGCCTCAGCTGTGCTTTCCTTCGTCACTCCCTTCAATGCCTGATTATATAGTCCCGGTTGGTTTGTCTCCTCAGTGCCACTTTCACCCCCGATGTGTCAGAGTCTTCTCACTGATGTGTCTGCATGCACTCCACTCAGAGTGTCAGTGCCGGTGAAGATCAGACAAAGACAGATGTCACTTTAAATATGCACAAAAACTTCTTATACATAACTGAAAATATCACTGTTATGATGTTCTGTCAGAGAACTGGTTCCAGTTTATTAAACAAGGAATCAAAAAAGAAACATTGGACCTTATGGAACCAGTCTAAAATAATAACGTGCTACAGTAAGTGGCAAATAAGGCTTGTTAAAGGAGCAATATGTAACTCTGACACCTAGCGTTTAAAATGGGTACTGCAGTCCACATTCAAAACATTAGAGAGAGCTGTCTCCCCCCGCCCCCTCCTCTCTAGAGTCGATGCTCACGCAGGTTGCCATGTGGTGGACACTGAAGCTTCAGTGTTTATCCAGCTCTGCATCGGTCTGTAAACCTTTCTGTGTTCTAACCTCTCTCCATTTTTCAAAAGCATCTCCAATATTGATCCTAGTTTGAGCACGTTTCTGCTCGTGGAGCTTATTAGAAACATGCAGAGGCTTTTTAGGTCGGGTACAATCACTTCTATCTGAACCAGTTCTCTTGCCCGCTTCCATCGCTGCAACACCTGTTGGTTTGGGCCATTCAAAGGGAGGGACGTCCAAAACGGCTGTGTGGGGTAGCCATAAAACCGCCTACCTTCTTTGGTTTAAACAAACACAGGCCAATCCGCATCGCAATCGAAACTTCGGAGGAGGACATACTGGCTGCTGCCTCTTTTTCAAAGAAGCCAGCACTTCAACATATCATTTACCTCGGAGATGAATAAAGTATGTAAAATAAAAAAAGAAAGACTATGGTCTGGTTTATGGATTTAGTGAAGGTGACAGAGTCAGTGTCCTCAGGCTGTCTTTAGTTTGCTCTTTATGTGTCCATGCACTGTGCTGCTAAGATGATGTATGGATAAAGATTTCTAACTGTTGATACATTTCACACAGAACAGAACTGATCTCTAATCTGACAACTGACATCCTGTTAACAGTTCTTCCATTGTTTCATGCTGACAGGTAGCTGGACAGAAGTGCTGTAATGACAATACTTAAGCAGATTATGCAGTTAATCGCTCCTCACCCTTCTCTTGAAAACAAGTGTTGTGTGAAGGACTGATTTGTCTTTTACAAAAACAGAGCTGAAGTCAGGACCTGCTGTGTTTTTATCCTCGCACAGTGGGGCAACAACCCACCTTTAATACAGAGCAGCCCCTCCAACAACAAAGATATTAACACTTTAATTAGGTTCATTTTATTGATCGGCAAAAGGTGGTCATTCACACATGTACAGGAGTGAGCTACTTCTAAGACCACCTTCTCTAAAAACGGACAGGCTATGTCCTGCTGTTGGTGTTTTTTGACTAATTTTCTGGATTACTTCTTGTCACGTTCAATCTCCGTTCCTCATAACAGCAGCTCAGTTTCCATGGAAGCAGACGAGACAGCCGCATTGACCATGAATAGCTTACTAGTGTGCTGAGCGTCAGGTCAGAGCCTGCACACATGCACTCTGAAAGGAGCTATAATGACTCATAGCAGGGGTAGAGATGAATCATGACCGGGGTGATGCAAGGTGAGAAAATATTTGCTAGGATCTTTTGGATTAATGCAACGCCTCACCACCGAACAGGTCTGAGCACCAGAGCGTCCACCTGAGGTACTGGAACATGTCCGCCGTCACGGGCATTAAGAGGGAAATTAAAGCCTCACGTGTGATTTGAGTAACAGATGAACCTACGATAACCATCAGAGAAGTTCCTGAAGAGAGTGAACCACACAAAACACTGGTTTGGAAATAATATGAGATCTAACGATTCCTCTGCCTGTATAAATTATTGACTAATATGAATATAAATATGAAACAGGCCTTTGTACAAAAATGAAGTTAACATATCACCTGACGGAGCTCCCCCAACCTTCAGCGAGGTGATCTGGCACTACAACCACCCGACGTCCCTGACGCCCAGCCACAACCATCGGACTGTGTCGTCCCACAACCGCCACCTGACGACCGCTATACAACTAATGATTGATTGACTGTGACGAAAGTTGACAGATGGCTCTGGTGATGTCTGTTGGAGTCGCAGTCTGTGCTTCAGAGTTCAGCTAGTGGAGCTGCAGTATTGATGTCCCACCCCTTCCTCTCATAGCAAAACACACGTTTAACTTAGCAATGTAAGAACGTCAAAGATCCCTCAGGTCAGTATAGTCTATGGCAGAAGATTGTTCAATTCAAAGTTATTTTTTGTTACGTTTTCTCTCACCGTTCTTCCTCCACACTAACAATCAGGTGCACCGACTCTGCAGGAGCCTCAATTGTCAACAGAGCTGTCAATCATTGTGTTACATCCCCTTTTGAAAGCTTTAAATGATAAATATCAAGTTAAGTTAATGATGAATGAACACTTGGACATAAACCAGCATGAGAAGAACGAACTATAATTACAGAGAAAAGGCCCATAATGCAGGAGGTGCAGCTACTCAGTTGGGGATCTCAGAATGATTTGGCTTCCCTTAAAGATGAAAATCAGGGATCACAATTCACCTGAACTATTTTTATGTTCATGCAATACAATCTCCACAGTTCCTGGTTTATCTGAAGTGAAGTTAATACATGTTAATTGCTTCCAATGTGTGAATTGATTGTTGAATTATTATAAGATGAGACCTTCTGTGTTATTTGTCGAATGATTTGAATGTAAAGGTCAGAAAAAAACACGATTAAATGTTATATTTGTGGGGCTGTATGGTGGCACCTCACAGCAGGAGGGTTCCTGGTCTGAATCCCCCATCGGACAGGGCCATTCTTTGTGGAGTTTGCAAAAGCTGGATCCTCTCATGGGAAATGCAGTCCATATTCAGAAGATTGAAGAGAGCTGTCTCCCCCCGCCCCTCCTCTCTAGAGTTGATGCTCACACAGGTTGCCATGTGGTGGACACTGAAGCTTCAGTGTTTAGCCAGCTCTGCATCGGTCTGTAAACCTTTCTGCGTTCTAACCTCTCTCCATTTTTCAAAAGCATCTCCAATATTGATCCTAGTTTGAGCACGTTTCTGCTCGTGGAGCTTATTAGAAACATGCAGAGGCTTTTTAGGTCGGGGAGAATCAGTTATACTCAGGGTACTCTGGCTATCTTTGACAATTCAAAGACATGCTGGTATGATTTAATTGTTTCACCTAACTGCCTTTATGTGTTAGTGTGACCCAGTGTCCAGGGTGTGACCCAACCTCTCACCCACCAATGACAGCTGGGATTGGCTTCAGCCCCCCACAACCCTGAACATGATAAGCGTTATAGATAATGGATTGATTGATGGATAAAATATGTGCCTACAGATAATTTTTCCTCCCTTTAGCTTCTCTTTACATGTTTAAACTTAGCTAAGAAGAGTCCACTAACATCATGAGATTCAGTCCAAAAAGTCCAACAAACAACACAAAGCCTGTCTGTCCAAAACAGGAATGTCTGATTAACTTACTTATTTAAATGTCGTCAAATGAGCTCGTTCATCCAGCCTCCCTGAAACTTGCAAATACAAAAATATGCTGCAAAAAATAAAAAGATACCTGAACAGCAAACCTGTAACAAAAACACAAATGATGCACAGTGAAAGACACACAAACCCAGAAAGGAAATAGAAAATGAAACTCTGCATCTCTGTTCATTACTATGGAAGTGATCCAGACCTGCTGAACCATCGAAGGGGCACAAGGGTAAATAAACATCTGCGTTACTCTGGAGATTTTATTATCTTGTTTTTTTACAGTAAAACAAAGACAGATTATTTACCTGATAACATAAGGGTTCCAATATGTTTGGTTTGTGAGACAGAACTGGTCCTTTGTGTAAAAAGCGCTCTCAGGTAAACCTGCCTGAACTAATAAATCAACTTTAATAAAATCATTGATTCAACTCACATGCACCAGGCTCTCTATGAAAAAAGGTTGAAAGTGAATTTATATTCAATGAGCATACTGTGCTGCTGCTGCTGCTGCTGCTAACACACAAACTGAGAGGATGCTTTGCTGTGCTCAGCCTCTGCAGTATAATTGGCGGTTGTCAGAAGTCTGCAACTAACATGAGATGTTGCATTGAAGCACGGAGGGATTCCACAAACCCCAGGGTGTGTGCGCGCCGGCAGGGGCTTACCCAATCACTAAGCCTAGCAGTTGCCATGGTTACAGTGCCCACTCTCCTCGTTGGAGATGCACTAACCCCCATCCAAAGGGAAACCTAATCATCCACCTTCACTGAGGGATATGAGGTAGGAGGAGGTGAGAGGGAAAAGATGCAGCTCCAGGTCTCTTGACATCAGACACACGTGATCAGATGTTAACTTTCCTTTTGACCTACGACCTCTAACTGTGTTAATAAACAACCAAAGTTAAATCAGGGGGCTGAAGCCTCTGGTGTAACTTTCAGACTTGTGCAGATTTCCTGCAGGGACTCACATCATCATAAAGAAACACATAAAAGTCTGCAGAAAAATGAGCTAGGCTATTTTTTGGATGAAGATACAACGACCCAGACATTGGTACATCGTTCTCTTCTGTATGTGGCCATTTGCCTTTTTATTTATGTTCTTTACTGACTCTTGAATCTGTCAGCATCGTAGCCTTCGGTCTCGTGGACCCAGGGACGGCGCCAGGATTTTTTTTCTCCAGATGCTGAGGGGGAGCTTGACTAATATGTTGGGGACGTATGAATAGTCGATTTTCATGAATTCATAGTTACTTTTGAAGTTCTTTCTCTTTTTTCAAATAAAAGCCGACATACGTGAGTGTGCTTAACCGGGGCTAGACAGATTTGTGAGGGGGCTATAGCGCCCCTCCTAGCCTCGGTGTAGCGCCGTTATCTTTTCCTCAAACTTGCTCTGTCTTTGGTAAAAGAGCTTTTAATGTTGTATCTTCATCATGGTCAGAGCTACAGAGTCACCTTAAACTTGAATGTTGTGTTAGCTTAAATTAAGTAGCACTACTGCACATTAAACTAGCTGCACGGTCACTCTGTGCAGTTACGATTATTAATTTATCTTTTGTATATATTGTGCGTTGCTTACTTTAATCAGCTGTTTGCATTTTTTATCTTGCCTATTGCTGCTGGGCACCAATGACATTGTTTTGGATTGCACGTAATGACGATAAAGTATCTCATCTAAGAAGATTTTAAAACCAGAATTAAGGATTTTTTGATCGTGACTATTGATTGATTGATGTCATGTGTTGTCCATGCTCTGTCCTTATTTGTGCTGCTGTCTTGGCCAGGACTCCCTTGTAAAAGAGATTCTTGTATCTCCATGGTAAAACTCCTGGTTAAATAAATCAATAAAACAGACAGCTTGTTTAATTCAATAGAAATATTACATTACATTAATCATTAATCCAGTGACTTTATTTTGAGTGTCCACATTCCCCTATAGGCCATTGTTCTGTTATGACTTTGTTTGGTTAAAGGTCATGTTTTACATGTGAATAGATCTGAAATGACAGTTTGTGACAGCAGGTATTCTGGGTAAGGGAGCCCTGCACAGGATGGTTTTCTTTATCCCGCTTTCGCTCGCTCCTGCAGTCTGTGTATGATCCTCTTCTGCCTGCACCTGCAGCATGTGTGTCCAATCCCGCACAGACCCCCAAAGATTCTGACCATTGACTTTAGACGTTCAGAATAACAAACACTGTTATTCAGAATTATACAGAAATAATACAATTTAAAGCAGTACACATGGTGAAAACCTCAGGCCTTTTATATGAGCCTAAAATGGACTCTCCACTTTTACAAACTGTGACAAAGCGTAGCAGACTGTGTGGCTGCAGCCGACTGACACTCTACAGTCAGTCATATGCGCAGCACTTGCACCTATAATTGACAAAAAGCAGAAACATTTGAACACCGATGTCTCAGCAAATGTCTCTGCAGCAAAGTGTGACACATTTCTCTGTTGTGTCTTGTTTAATATGTGCAGGAAGAAGTGCTTTATCTTTGAAGGAGAGCTTACTTTGATCCAGGAGAACGGAGCAGGTGTGTCTTCTTAACTCAGACGTGTCAGATTTTCTGACAGTTGTGTAGAACAGAACTTTTGCACAATTGTTGCGTCTAACAAAGTCCGCTTCTTTTCACTTCTTGTCATCAGTTACATTAAAGAAATTCGTCACTTGCCTTGCTTTGTCTTTGTGATGTAAAAAAAAAAAGCTTAAATCTTCTTTTACAAGTCTTTTGTGATTTCCATCATGGTAAGCATTATCTATCCGGGACCCACAGGGATGTTTCCACCGCCCGCTCCTACCCGCAGCAACGTGAAAACAACCTGCTCCTGTGAGATTTGCACCCGGACCCGCAGGATTCAAACGAAGCCCTCCAGCAGATAGAGAGCAATTTACATGTATTTTACATTTTCTACAGAAAATACTCAGAGTGATTGATGAGTGTGAGTGCTGAAAGACAGCAGGATGACATTTTTTCATTAGAAACACTACTTACACATGTACAGAACAAAATACAAAGAGATGAGGTATGCTGCTTCGGTCATAGAGCGCACATGAAGATCAACACAAACTGATCGTTCCTCAGAGTAGAGATGCATGGATGGACGGATCCAAGCTTTTTAAATGTGACTTGTAATTGAGTCTACTCACAAGCTGGGTATCGCTCTAAATCATCAGATTCAGGAATCATCTGTCAAAAACCAGTCTTGTGATTTTCAGTTTTTTAAAACCCAAATTGCGAAATGTGTGTATTTTTCTAAAAGGCATCAGAAACAGATTCATGACAGCTTTTCTGAAAGTGAATCTCAGTCGCCTTGTACAGCCGTGATTGATAGCCCATGTGGTTCTTTGTTTATTTACAGCTCATTCTTATAAAACATGTACAAGAAAAATGTAATATGTGTTTCTGCTGCACTTTTGTCTGCACTCATTATCTAACGTTATTTACAGACCGTTTTTTTCCTGCTGTCCTTCAGCTTAGTGAGCTCATATGTTCATGCAGTATTTCTAGGTGAAGTAGAAATACTTCACCTCTTCATGACACTAAAACACACTAATGTGTGTGTGGAGGAATGCACATGGAAAGAGGAGGAATTTATTCTAGTTTTAGAAAAGCAACACATTTTGTTGTACAATGTGCAATGACAACTGAGTCATTCTTCTGTTCTTCTTGTCACGCCTGTCCTTATGTCTTTACACTGGCTCCCCATCAGTTTCAGAATACAGTTTAAAGTTCTTGTTATTGTGTTTTGAGCCTTGCATGGTCAAGCTCCGACTTACACTGAGCTGTCACTGAGCTGCTGAGGCCATATAACACCAGCAGGTCCCTGAGGTCCTTTGACCAGGGTCTGCGGGTTGTTCCTCGCACAAGACAAAAAAACAAAAGGAGACTGTGCCTTTGAGGTTGTGGCACCTAAATGTTGGAACTGTTTTCCCCCAGGACTGAGAGCTGTGAACTCTGTGCACACTTTTAAAAAGCAGTTAAAGACTCATCATTTTATGTGACTGTCTGTTTGTAATGTCTCTGCTCAATCCTTTATTGTGAAGCACTTTGTGACGTCTGTTCTTGAAAGGGGCTCTATAAATAAACTTTCCTAACTTACTCTTCCTAAATCGAACCTGTTTTTTATCCTCTGTTGAGCCGTCTTTGTTTGTCTGCAGTGTGTAAAAACGAGACAGTGATGGAGCACTGAGCAGCTTCCTCCTGATCATCTGATCCGAGCGTTTCCTGACAGTTTCTGACAGACCGATCAAACTCCTCTGCCCGTCACTCTTCACCTGCAGCCTCACACCGCTGCCCTGCTGCCAGAAATTGATTTCCTCTGTGAGTCAGACCTTTACAGACCCCTCATCCCCACGCTGACTGAATATTCACTACAACGGGTTCACTCAAGTGATCCGCAGCTTCTTGGAAATCA
This sequence comes from Tautogolabrus adspersus, assembly GCA_020745685.1. Classification (NCBI taxonomy): domain Eukaryota; kingdom Metazoa; phylum Chordata; class Actinopteri; order Labriformes; family Labridae; genus Tautogolabrus; species Tautogolabrus adspersus. The sequence continues at coordinate 3,523,482 of CM036552.1, read as the reverse complement.
ACATGCACATGTTTTGGTTGGATTATTTTTCCTGGAACCAGAGAGCTTCAAAAAGGGAAACCAGTGTCAACATGTTTTACATACTGATGAAAGACGGCGTATTAATCTAAGTGCTAATCAATCTCCTCATCATGTAAATCAGCTCCCCGCTGGTTAATAAAAGTGATTGCAGGATGTGTTTTTATCTCGTTACAAATCTGCCTTTATCCCGCTGGATGATTATGCACTTGAATTTTCACATCAGTAACAGATATTTATCTATACGTTAATATTGGTGTGTTAACTGCTACATGACCCAGTTATTAAACCAGAGATATCTTGATGGTTTGTATTCTGTCCTTCCATCCATTTTCTTCCGCTTACCCAAGGTCGGGTCGCGGTGGCAGCAAGCGCAGTAAATCCAAGACTTCCCTCTCCCCAGCAACATTTTCCGTTTCCTCCTTGGGGATTCCAAGGCGTTCCCAGGCCAGACGGGATATATAATCCCTCCAGCGTATTCTGGGTCTGCCCAAGGGTCGCCTCCCAGTTGGGCGTGCCCGGAAAACCTCCAAAGGGAGGCGTCCAGGAGGCATCCTAATCAGACGCCCAAACCACCTCGACTGGCTCCTTTCGATGAGGAGCAGCAGCTTTACTTTGTATTGGTTTGTATTAAAAAGATAAAAATCTTTTTGTAAGAGGAAACGAAAAATACTATCAGTGTCAAATAATGTTAGGAGGAAAAAATATTTTTTTTATGGAATATTTCGAAGCTTACTCTCGGGGTTATTTGACAGCCTCCCATTGGCTGGTCATGCTTAAGAGGTGAGGACGTCCTGTGGTATTAAAGCCACATTAAAGAAAGACATGAGATTTGAGAATAAAGTTGTAATAATATGAGAAAATATGAATTTTATGAGAATCAAGTGTTAATTTTAGTTCTGTGGTTAGCATTTGTGTTGAAGGGGAGTATCACAGGTACGGTCAGTCACCTGCGCTGACAAGTAATTCTTGAAACATCACTACTGCAACCAAAACTACGTTTTAATGTCATAATATTCAAACTTCATGAATGACATTCAGACTTCATTCTTCGTTTTTTACAACTTGACTTTTCAAAACATCGTACATTTTGTTTTCATCTTGACTAAATCTAGAAATCTCAGTTTGTTTTTCTTTCGTTTAAAGTGTTCTTTTTATGTAATCATGTTTTTTAAGTAATGTTTGTTCTAGTGTTGTCAGACTCGAAATCGGACTTGGTCTCAGGACTGGTCTCGAGACCACTTTTTGAAGGTCTCAGTCTCGTCTCAGAATCGAAAGCATTTTTACTCGGTCTTGTCTCGGTCTGGGCAGAGGTGCTGCTTGTCAACAAGACAGGCAGGCAACTGTTTGGGGCCCCAGACCAGTAGGGGGCCCCTTAGGGCTCACATACTTGAACCAAAGCAGTGGCTCAAAATGTGCACATTTTTGCAATGACAGTAGGAAACCTCCCTAGTGTGGCCCCATCTGACAACACTCACTCAGTCATTGAAGAAAAACGAAGAGGAATTTGCCGTCTATAGGAGAAAAAAAGAGGAAGAGGAGTAAGCATCGTCTGGTAGACATAATGGTGATGAACGCTGGTTGGAGGACCCCCCATTTGATTTTTGCCAAGGGTCCCAACAGAACCTGGGTGGACTTAAATCAAGACCGGTCAAAACCACCGGTCAAGGCTATTTTTCCACGTTGTTACTGTGATTAGATTCTATTTCTAAAAGAACAAATAACTTCAATTCATTTGTAGTTTGATTTTTACCCCAGGTTGCGGCCGCAACCTTCCCGATGTTACGGTCTAAGTGAGGGACACGCCCACTAAACACCGGATGATTTTTCATCGATATCTTTGGTCTTGGTCTCGTCTTGGTCTCACCCTGCCTTGGTTTTGGTCTTGACTCAGTCTCGATCCCTAAATGTCTTGGTCTTGTCCTGGTCTCTGAGCACTCTGGTCTCGGGTATGTCTTTGTCTTGGTTAGTGTGGTCTTGACTACAACACTAGTTTGTTCCCTACAACTCATCACCAACAGCTATAAATGTCCCATAACCACAAGGAGTCTTGCTCTGCCACTGCGATGTGGATCCAACAGGTGTAAAATAGGACCAGGCAGATGTGTGTGTGGGCACCTGATTGGTTTCCCCATGGTGTGTCTCAGAAGGACCTGAATTCTATTTGCACCATCATGAATTCAAATTAGCGAAGCAAAGAGCAAGTGTCACCTGGTTCCATCAGAGCCGAAACAAAACACAGAGGAGGCTGAGCTGCTCTCATCCTGCTGCCTGTTTAATCAGGCTTCAGTGCATCATAATAAAGTAATTACTCAGTATTTATACATGTCATATTTAATCAGTGGCATGCATTTCAGAGGTGCCACAATGCAAACGCAGCACTGTTTACTGTGTCAGACTTTCATTGTGAGACACAGTGAACTTTTGACCCTGATTCAAACAGGCAGGACACGAGCAACTGATGAAAAGAGGCGCCACATCCAGTGGGAAAAAGAAACATCTTTATGACTTCAAACACTGAGCAGGACACTTTGAATGCAAATCTAATGATAATATTATTGATCTGATTTTAAACAGACGTGACACGTCGCTAGAGGAAAACCTATTTCCATCAGATCGTTCACTTAAAAGAATCAGAGACAAACACGTGGTGTGATGTTACAGTGAAAACATCTGGACGCCAAAATAGCGACAGCTGTGGGAGGTAATTTTAACAGTAAATGCAATCTCAGAACCCATCCGCTGTTATCTGACGATGATATGTGCCTATAGGAACAATCTGTACCCTCTTGATGATTCTGGTGTCGCCAGCTGTTAGTAATAAACGACTCCAATCCAAGACTAACTTTTCAGTGTGCTGCATTGTTTACAGTCTAAATATTTACCTGAGAGACCGACCTGAAATTCCTCCCTCCAGCAGTGGTAAATCAAGAGTCTATTGGGGCCCGAGGCATAAATTAATTGGGGGGCCCTCGAACCAGCGTTCATCACCATTATGTCTGCAATTGTCCCGATGCATGCTCCTCTTTTTTCTCTCCAAAGACAGATACTTCCTCTTCATTTTTCTTTGTTGACTTTCATTGACAAACTTTGGTTTTCACAGCAATAATGCATGCAACGCTCAGCAGGGCAACGACAGTGAGTGCTGTCAGATGGGGGGCCCCCTTAGGTCCCGTGTCCACCTAGCGTTTTTTCCGGGCAGAAAAGCGCTGGCTGTGCGCTGAGAAGAAAAGCGCTGCTCGCCCATCCTGTCTCTATGACAACAGTCTGTTGACAACGGCCGCTGGATGACCGACACTGCTCCGTTACTTTTTACTGCATGTTTGATATTTGAGATCGTTTTTTACCAAAGCCGACACGGAGCAAAGAGGATGTGGGTAAGAGATACGATCTGTAGGAGGCTAAAATACGAGGAATTCAGCAGGGCTGAAATAGAGAGGTTTATAGGCATGATCAAATACAGGATCAGAGTGGATTTAGAACAAGAAACTTCACACATGTTTTGGGGAGCTCTGAGACTTAAAGGGGGAGAATAATGTGACCTTTAATGTCACTGTTGCATCGTAAATCTCCAGAAAAACACTTTTCCAGTCATTATTACATCCCTGTCTTATAAACATGTCAGAAAGAGAGAGAGAGAGGTTCTCTGTATTTTGTCCCTTCTGGTAATGGTCGCACTTATACTTTAGATGCTTTCTATAAACAAATATTTACCCCACCCCGCCACTGTCAACCTGTGGGAAGACATTCATAAATGTCGAAACATGTTCAAAAGTAAAAGTTTGATCACTTTCTATTTGAAGATGTTGATAACACGTCTATGTTTAGACCAGATTTCACATATTTTTCAGGTCGCACCCCTATACAGTATGTTGAGGCTGAAATGGTTGAATTACTGAGCCATGCATCATAGTCAACAGCAAGAATAAAATACAAAATACGCGATTAAATCTTATGACTGCTGAACTGCAAGTCCCCCTCTCCTCACCTTTGATCATCAAATCCTTTCAAACCAAATTCACCCGTCAGGTATCACTCAGTGGCGTCAGCACCCAGGGGTCTTTCGGCCTCGTAGTCAGAGCTGCACATTTGAAGTAGCTGCTCAGTTTGATTTCTCCTTCTTCTTCTTCTTCTGTGGGGGAATGTTTGAAACTTCTTCTTAGCATCACTCGCCCCATTTATGATTTGTCTATGAAGAATAAAATGGGTTGAAATTACGTCTTTGGGAATACGAGATTTCACCAAACACTGAAAAAATGACTTTGGAGATATACCATTTGTGTTTTCTGACATACTGATATTTAAACTGTATTCTTACCAGTTGAAAAATTGTCAAAAGGAGGGCTTGGGATGCCGGGTGGCCTGGCGGTTGCGTTGCACGCGCCATGTACAGGGGCTGTAGTCCTTGTCACAGCGGCCGTAGGTTCGAGTCTGGCCTCTGCCCTTTAGTGCATGTCGTCCCCTTTCTTTCCTCTCGGCATTTGCTGTCTAATTTAATGGGGGTGAAAATGGCCCTAAAGTTACCTTTAAAAAAAGGAGGGCTTGGACGAACAACCAGATTTCTATCTGTTTTTCAACCAAATGGCATCGCTGAATTCACAGTTAGTGCTCTCTGAGAACACTTGACACTAGAATCCATCAGAAAGATGACTTCATCGATACCACGACCTCGTCCTCTGTCCAAACTGAATACATTTCTAACAAACCCTGTTTGGATGAACACACATGAATGTCAGTGAAAATCAGGTTGTAAAAAACAGCTCAGAATTCAAATGTCCCTGTTTCAATCTGTATGCTAAGCCCCACGACGCCTGCTCTTCATTCAACAGACAGATAAGAGATTGATTTTGATCTTTTCATCTAACCTTCAGCACAAAAGCAAATGATGTGATTTTCTCTGAATGGCGACCACTCTCTGATCAAACATCAGAAAAACCTCAAAACTGTTCACAACGAGCAACGAAACAGCTTCACAATATGCAGAAAAACAACAACATAAAGCAAAACTCTGAGGCGTCTCAGACAAACAGATGAACATCATGTACTTTAAAACACTAATGTGTACTTTAAATGTTTTCTTTAAATTATTTTCGCTGCTCAGAAACTTCATCTGCCCAGCCTGGGATCAATAAAGTGTGTCTTCTCTCGCGGTGGAGCAGAGAATCTGAAACGGTAAGAGCCATTTCAGAGTCTGAATATTTGATTATAACTGAGGGGCGTTTACAGAACACAGGCGTGAAGGAAATAGGAGGTCATACTTTTTATTGTCATCATGTCTTGACATACAGTACGCATATTTCATACTCAACGTGAAGAAACATTTTTAGAAGTGATGTGAGAAGCAGGAAATGGTGACAGGTGTCGCAAATGAGCCTCCTCTATAATCTGAATAATGTTCGGTAAGGCGGTGTGGGTGGTGCATTAGCGTCACGGTGTTCCTTTATGTTTTATATTCTCTTTTCTCTGTTATATTTGCATTGGTATGTTCCTCTCTGTTTACACGCGGATGTGTTGCTCGATTGTTTTTTATTTATTGATTCTGAAGGAAGCAGCTGAATGTTTAGTAGCACCAAGAGTCCAAGACAAATTTCCCCAAGGGGACAATAAAGTGTATCTAACGTATCTTATGGTATGGTATCACACACACACACACACACACACACACACACACACACACACACACACACACACACTAATATTATAACAAATCTAATCAATAAGAAATATATAAGATAGAAGATTTACAGCTTCCTCATCAGTGCGCACATTTCACATTTGAAACATACTGTATAACAAAGACGGTTAAATGTAATACCCCCTTTAAATACCTTGTTTGTTATATTTCGAAGAATAATCCCGCGAGGGGAAATTCAATTTTACCCTCTGTTGTTGAACATGTTGCACACACACACATGCACAAACAGGATCCTGTGGACATGCACTGATGGAGAGATGTCAGAGTGAGGGGGCTGCACACAGCGAGCGCTCCTGAGCTGGTGGGGGGGTCGGTGCCTTGCTCAAGGGCACCTCAGTAGTGCTCAGAAAATGATCTGGCATCTCTCTGGACCAATTTCCAGACTTGGTCCACACGGGGACTTGAACCGGCGACCCTCCGGTTCCTATCCCAAGTCCCTACAGACTGAGCTCCTGCCACCACTAACATATTTAAATGTGTTCATTCCATGTTTGCCAAGATTTATATACGGTATCTTATGTCATGATGCCTCTCAGTCATGGGCCACCATCGGTGTCAAATCTTAGGAAAGATCGCCCCCCTGTGGACAAAAACAGGAAGGCACAAAAACATTGAACCATTTCAGTTTCTCTTCTGTTAACTTTGACTTTTATTCCCACACTGAAATATGTTTCTATTCTTATTTACTTTAATGTGATCTTATATTTTCATATATTTTGTATTCTGACTGTTTTGTTTCATTTTAGCCTCGTTCTGTTTGATCTTTAAGTTTTCTGTTTTGTTCTTGTGTTTTTCCTCAATGTCATACTCTTTCTTTCTTCTTGGATCTGATATTCAAAGACATGTTTGTATGTAAAGTTGTAAATCATATTTCTTTAAAGCGCTCTGTGTTTTAAATGTTCTGTTTGTAACGTTGTTCAGCCCGTTCTGTTGCTCTAGAAATGGATGGTGCTCTAGATAATAAATGAACGTACCTGACCTTCTTTTAAACATGGTTTGTCGTCTTGTCTTTTTTATCGTGTTAGGGGGTTAACCCTTTGTAATCATGTCATTAATATACGAAAGTATCCATAGACTGTCTCTTTAAATCAGAGGAACTCAACCTTGTTGGACTCATTGACGAAGAAATATTTTTGCACGAGCCACAATCCAAAAATGTCCCTTTCTTTCCTCAAAGCGTTTGAAAAGTTTTCTACACACACACACATACAAACACACACTTGCACGTCCCTCTCCGCCTCTTTCGTAGCTTAGTTTTTCTGGTTTTTGACAGAATTCATGAGCAGTACACTAAAGCCACATAAATACGATTATCTGCGTTTTCAAATGTCCGTGGTACCCCGTTATCACACCAGGTGATTGGCTTGTGATGACGCGTATCACAACAATCATCATAAACTACGAGTGCAGGACAGCATCAGCACCAAGCAGCTGCAGAAAAATACTGAAATGAAGGGTTGAGAAGCTTAGACTCGACACACAATAATGTGACTTACAAAAATCAATGTTTCCCTTATTTGAATCATTTTTTTAGATTCAATTTTCTTTTCCAAGAAGGCTAGGTCACAAAAGAGCCACATGGGCCGAGAGCCACGGGCTGAGTATCACTGCTTTAAAACATCATTTCATCAAAGAAAGTTTGAGTCATTTGAGTCGTAGTAAAACTGTTTATTGTCATTACAAAACAAAGACTTTTTTACAGTTTGTGTGCAGTAACTCTGAGAAGTAAGAAGTGTAACAGCGTGATAACGACGAGGAGTGACTTCAGAGACAAAGGAAGCAAACACAGGAATGTTGTTACACCTTCACATTGTAAAAAAAGAGATACAGATGTTCAGACTGTGAACAGATGCATCCTGAGTTTAATTACTGACGCATGAGAGGAACTTCAGAGAGACGGTCACAGTCAGCGGAGTGAGTTATGTCATACTGTATAAAGATCTGAAACACCAAATGCAGTAAAATAACTGAAGACTGTGTTGAGGATTGAAGTTCCCTTTCTGACCGTCGGGTTCATTTGTGTAACTAAATCATCCAAACTCTGGGTTTTTTCTAATGAGGTTTCTCTGAATGAAGACGAGAACAGACGACATCAGCTGTCTGTGTAAACGATTCACAGCATCCACTAAGAGGAAGGACGACATTTACATCTGACACAAGAGACACAGGTCAACGTCTCCCTTCATTAACAACCACACGCTCTTTCAAACGTAGCTATGTGATGAAATCTGAGAGAATCCAGGGCCTGGTTGTTTAAAGGTTTTTTAACTGGATTCAATCTTGAACTCTTCTTGTTCAAATGTAAGAAACGGGTTACATAATCAGATACGATCAGAAAATCAAACCCTGGTTGCAGGATTTGGATTTCCTTGCCGGAAAAAAAACCAGGATCATCCTGATCCCAGCAGAGGGCCGGATTCAGACTGGACTTTATGGAAAGTATGTTTTTAATTTGTCGACTTTGTCAACTATTCTAAAAGGCAGTTGATATTTTAAACCTTTTTCTTCATATTTCACACTAGAATGACCTTTTTCTTCAATGACAAAAGTAAAGACGGTACACATGAGGGCTGCAAAACAATTTGTTATTTAGACCTCATGATATGCAACAAAAAGGCCTAGGTTTAAAATGTCAGGAATCCCCTTTTAAACAGGATGAAAAGTTTGCAGTAGTGGACTGTGGCTTTGTTAGGCGACTTCTAATGTAACAGTGAGGGAACCATTCGTTCACATTTCCTGGATACAAACGTGTTAAGATGAAATGAAATCTCAAAGTTTGACTGAAATCATCGGTCACTCTCGTTTACATTCATGTGTGTGACGTGATTATTGGTTTCCAGAGAAGATGTGGAGGAGTTACTTCCTCTGGCTGGTCGCTCATCGCTCATGAATAACTGATGAAAGCTAACTTGAAGATACATTATTTACCGTTTCATTCACATCAATCAGAGACAGTCTGGGTTTATTAAGAAAAAAAACCAAGAACCTTTTAATGTTTCCCGCTCAATAAAGACCCAGACCCCCAGCAGTGATTTACAAATTTAAACTGTTACTGTCCCTTTAAGGAACACCAAAATCAGTGAAGCTCTCACATCTTAAATGCACCATACCTGATTATTTCTGTCACATTAATGACCTGAATCTTTTCTGACAGCACTTCAAATCTGCAGGTGGACAACAGCACGGGTCAGAAAACAGCTCAGGTAAACAACAGTACCAGAAGAAGAAGAAGGCCGTCTGTCTGTTCATGTCGGATCTGTGACGATCTTCAGCTCTCTTCATCTTCTCAGTTTTAATTCTCCTTCATGCTGAGCACCGGGTCCACCAGTTTGTTATGAACATGCATCAAACCTTCAAAGAAAACAAAAAACAAAGAATTAGCACAGACAGTTCTGCAGAAGATAACTGAATTACTTGACTTTAAAATAAGCATGTTGCCAGTTTTTATATCACAATCAGGAAAAGATAAACCTTGTGTTTGTTTCTGTGGGATACAGGGAATACATGATTACCCATTATTACTAATAATAAAGTGTTTTTAACCTTTCTAATATGTATTTTTCTACACACAGCAGAATAAGGATGGAGGCCGTGTTTTGGATACCTTTGAAGTATTTGACTGTTTTGACTCGTAGCTCCAGCGTTGCGTCTTCGTCACAAACAAAGATGGTGCGCGGGTGCTGCTGGAAGGCCGACACGGTCCACATGTGGTTCACTCCGTCCTCTATGGCTTTATACAGAGCGAAGGCTTTGTGAGCTCCTGTGATCAGAATCATCACCTGAGCGAAGGACAAACACGGTCATACTGCTTATCAGATGTCAGTAATGATGGAGGAAGCAAATAGTGAATGTACAGCATTTGTATGCATTGTATGCTGTATCGCCTGAGGACACTTCAACATGTAGACTGAAGGAGCTGGGGATAGACCCTTCAACTAGAAGACAACCCACTCTACCACTGAGCCACAGCCACCCTAAAGAATTCTCACATATTGCCTGAAAAGATGTGATCTCACTGAAACAGAGTTTTAAGAAATGCACAATCTCACAATTGTCTGACAATGACATGGCTCCTGGGAGCAGTGGCCATCTTTTTGGGGCTTCCTGTGTACAGACTACAACATGTCTGTTCATCTGTTTCTGGTGAGTCTCAGTTGAACAGTAAATAGTAAGTTACACAGAGGCTTCAGTCTGGCTTACCTCAGTGGTACTTACAGATCTTAAGTTCACTAAAATAACGTCATGATGCAGATAAGCAAAAAGTAAATATATACAAGCTTCGTCAGGTCTTTCCTCAAGAGGAAGAGAAAGTAACTTTAAACGTTTGTTGAAGCGACGTCAGAACTATTGTTTCAATCCAAGAAGTCCAGAAATCTAAACACTGATGGCTTTTGTGACACAGAGTACAAAAGTATAAAGTGTTGATCTAGACTGGACTGTGTTCTGCCTCTTGCTCTCCACAGACTGTTATCCTGCATACGGCCAAAGATCACTGAAATATTGGACGATACGTCTCGTTCTAAAACAGAAACTCCACCAAGTGTGATACAAAAACCGGGCCCTGCACCGGCCGATCCTGAATTTATATGTAGACTCTACATATCTCTAAATAGAGATAAGCACAGTACAGAATATTTTAAGATGGTTGCGGATGGTTATTTGATAGAGGAATAAGCTATCTGCCTGTGTGTCTGACCTCCTTGGCATCCATGACAGTTCCTACACCCACAGTCAGAGCCATGGTGGGAACCTTGAGAAGGTCGTTGCCAAAGAATCGAGCGTTGGCCACGATGGTGTCCTTAGCCAGGGTTTTCACTCTGGTCCTGGAAACGAGGCTGGAGCCCGGCTCGTTGAACGCTATATGACCGTCAGGGCCGATTCCTACAGATAGGTGACAGACAAAGGCTTGGATTAAGAGAGATGCTTTTCATCCCACGAGACATAAAAAGCTTCCTTCGGCACACGAGGAAATATCCAACGTCATGTCTGACCTCCTACGAACAGCTCGATCCCTCCGGCCTCTGCAATCTTCTGCTCGTAGGCTTCGCACTCTGCCTCCAGGTCGTCTGCGTTTCCATCCAGGACGTGAGCGTTGGCTGGATCGATGTCGATATGCTTGAAGAAGTTGTTCCACATGTAGGAGTGATAGCTCTCTGGGTGAGCACGAGGTAGACCTGAAGAGAAAGAGGAGATGCAGCGCCATAAGTCCAACTTTAAGAGTGAGGATGATAGGTTTTCTCTATCACTCGTTTGACCAGATATTAAAAAGGTACGCTAAAAGGTGCCACAGACCTGCTAAGTTAAGAGGATGCAGAAGGTAACATTAAGAATCACAGCCTGATGAGGCTTATTCAGAGGTCACTGATATTGCTAATACTAGCTTTCAGGATTCCTGAGTGATGAAAAAACATGTGGCTCAAAGATAGAGCGGAAACTAGTGTGCACACATCCAGGCAAAGTGCAAACAGGTGCAGGACAAGAGAAGTATGAACCGTTGACTTCAGGGTGCAGGCATCACATCCTTTGCATTCAGCTGCTTAATAAGTTCTGATTATACTGAACCTGCTACTTGACACAAAGTATAATACGTGACCTTTAAAGTAAAAGCCACCGTTTGGCAGCTGAAGCATTGTACTGATGCAAAACCAAAACGTTTGTATCAATAAGTCATTTCGACTCTGATACATGTTGAAACTGAGCACATCATAGCAGAGTTCTTCTTCTGGTTCACGCGGGTTAAAGTTTATCGAGTAAACAATGTCATTATCTCTACGATAGACAACGTATAACAGTGTAAGAGGGGGGGAAATCTTCCCTTCTTGATTATAACTCACCTACATATTCATCCATGTTGAAGGTTTTCACATATTTGAAGGAAATATCTCCATTCCTGTAATATTCTATTAACTTCTGGTAACAGCCGTACGGAGTGCTCCCTGGAAGAGAGGAGGCGGGTTGATGTGTAATGTGACTGATCCAATGAAACACTAAAGACAGGTTATTGTGAGTGTGGATGATTCTCACCTGTGGGTAAGCCCAGAGTGAAGTATCTCTCAGCGCAGGGTTTGAACTGGATAATTCTGTTGCGGATGTATTTCGCCGCCCACTCACTGGCCAGGTCATATTCGTCCAGAATCACCAGCCTCATTGTGTTTGCTTTTCTAAATAAGTAGAAAAAAGAGGTAGTTATACGCACATCACGTAGGTGCAGGGCATTATCATGTCTGAGACTAAGGGACACAAGGTCTTCCTCGTGTTTCTGGAAACACTAGTGCAAATGTCTCTTCGTATTTTAATGACTTAAAAATGATGACCTGCAGTGATTTTATCCCTTTATTGTCCTGTATTTATATTTCTTCTGCTTTTTTCATATGACAACATGGACATATGGGTCTGAAATTAAGTATAAAGTAATGATACAATAAGTAATACCTTAAGCTTTAAAGGTGCACTGCGTAGATTTTTAAATTTGTAAGTTGGATATGCTATATTTTCTGAACTGAATACACAAACTTTATTCAAAAGAAATAACGGGTCCCTGAACACTGTTTGGAGCTAAAAAGCGACCAGGAGAGTTACGGTTTCACTGTTGCGGACCCTCCATCATAACTTCTCACATAACATTTCATCTTCAAACAGTGTTACAGGGACCACATTTTCCTCTGAGGACACTGTGTGTATAGAGTTATGAACATATACCACAGAATCTGTACATTTCTCCAACTTTCACATTTCTCTACCTAAACTCTATAGTGCACCTTTAATAAAAATAGTCGTAAGTTAGAGCCACACATAACTCGCCAAACTTCCTTCAGAATCGAGCCACTTCCTGTGTGTTTTTTGTCGGCTATTTTCAGAGTTGTCACAAAACAAGGCGTCAATTATTTTAAGAAAACCTTGTGGAAAAATGTCGGCGTATTAAAGGGTGGAAGTTGTTTTTTTCCTACGACTGAAACTGACGGTCGGTAGGAGTTATATTATGCATTTGCATTAACCTGCTAAATTGACATATTTGTCTATGGGGTTTGGTGATGCAGCAGCTAATGCTAGAAAGCATAACAACAGCAACACAACTCTTCCGGGTTTACTTCACTGTTGACGAGTCAGCTAAGTCCTTAAAGTACGTGATACATGTGAATTATTATTTATAATAAAACAAACTGAACACAGAATAATTTCGTGTTTTACCTCTTTGCTGTTTGTCAGACGAGAAGCCAGTTGTTGTTGCAAAGCGTCTGTTTTCCTGTCACATGATCAACTCTTTTTTTTTTAACCTTTATTAAGTAAAATCAAACGACAATGATTTAAAAATGTGTTAAAGATAAACTTTATTGATCCCCCATTGGGGGAAATGTGTATAATTAACAAGCTTTGTTAATGCATTTTTACAAAAGGATATAATCTGTTAATCCCAGAACATACCTGAAACATCTTGAATTTCTTTCACTTCATAATCTGCAACCAAAGTCTGACATTCGCAAACACTGGCGATTCTAGATGGAGGATTTTGCAGCTGTATGCAGGGTGTGTCCAAATCCTTGACTATGGTTGGATATTTGCTTCGCCAGATGTGGAATAATCCACTATTCAGGCTGTGTTGCGACAGGCAGCGCATAGTCTGCAGTGTGCAGAGGTTTGTTTGTAATTTTTAAAATATTATAAGTTGTGACTTTGGACGTACATATTGTTTTGAGTCCTTGAAGAATTAAGTTTAAAAGATGTATATGACGCGATTATCTTGTGTTACTTAAAAGTTGATGTGATTAGTGCAGACAGGAGGGGTGAATAAATGCTCTTCATTCATGTGGGTGCACACAAACTTCAGGCCACCTCAGTCAGAGCCATAGTTGGGCCACCCCAGTCTAAATCTGGACGTTCGCCCCTGGCTGAAGGTCTGTACTAACAGAGGTGTGGAAAAGTTATTTATTTTATTTCTTAAAAGATGAGCAAATAAAACAACAAACCAGTATTCTAATACTTCAAGAAGAGACTGATGAAATACAGAAAGGGCAGAAACGTGTTTTCTAAATCAACCAAAACATTAAAAGAATTTTATTTCAATACATTTTTGCATGATGATCTAAAACATCATTTTTTAGTTTACACTGAAACTGTTGCCTCTAGCCTGCATGTAAAAATAAAGTATAAACTATGGAAGCCCTGAGAGTCGAGTAAATGATAAATGGACTTGAGCTTGTATGGCACTTTTCTACGGAACCCCGGTAGTACCAAAAAGTAAAAGAACACATCTTGTGCGCACAAGTTAGACGAGATGTTTTATTTTACATTTTGGAACTTAGGGGGCTCCGTACATTTCTAGCCTCCGACAAGTCAAAGTGCTTTTTACGCAGCACGTTTGAAAAACGTAGGAATAAGCTGAATCTTGATTGCCTTTCTCGTGGCTGTACGAGAGCTGCAGTAAGATAGATGACGGAGCAGAGACACACAGTGGGCATTTAAACAAAATCCAGCTCCTTCTCGACAGTTTCTGCAGCATTGTGTGGGTTTGTAAGTTCTTTAGTAATATAATATACAAAAGATGTGCATGACACCCCTTTAAACTTAAAGTATTTAATGACAGATGTTTTAGTTGGGTGTGGCAACGCCTGCATCGAAGCTAAATCTGGCTGTTAATTTTTTTTGAAATAGTTGATGTAGGAAACAAACCGCAAACCTCCTGCCCCCGCCATGCAGGACTAACCATCACTCCTGGGGGGACAGGGTTCTCTCCAATGCCGCTCCCACCCTCTGGAACTTACACCCAAAAAACATGGGACTCCCCCTCACACTTCACCTTCAAAAAAAAAATCCCTAAAAACCCACCTCAAAATTGCCTACAAACACTAACTCACTCAACACTTCTCATCCTCCTTTTCTTATTGTTTCTTCTTTGTTTTGCTTTTACTGTTTTGTTTTGTTGTTGTCTTTGAGTACTTAGAAAAGCTCTATAAAAGTCTAATGTATTATTAGTATTATTAGAAGCTAAACAGAGAGATTAGCTCACTGCTGCCCTTGTTAAATCAGTATTTTGAGCTTAAAATAAACACAAAGAAATTCTGATGGAATGTAGGAGTCTTGTTTAACTTAACAGGTTTTAAAATGAAGCAGTTCGTGATTAAATTGGAAAAACTACATGGCCTTTTATGGCAACAAAAAGTATTTTGAGCTCTCCTGACAATATTGGATAAACCCCTGGAGACCTCTGGCTGCATGAAACCTTTTTTAAACATGCGAGCATCAGATCGAGTCATCCATTAAGTTGTAAAAAGCATCATCGAGGGAGTGAAATATACACGTAACAGGCAGCAAAGTGTTGTTTAAAATTTAATCTTGTAACATACTCCTGAACAGGAAAGATGTACAATACAATATTAAATGTAGTCAATCTGAAGGAGCCAGTATTGTTGAACAGTTGTTCCATTTGGGATGTTGAGTGGAGCCGTCAGAGAGGTAGAGGAGAGGAGGTAAAACTTCTCTGCCAGCGGAGAGGAAAACGAAGATGGTCCCAGGTTGTCACTGGAGACAGGAGGCCGGAAACGCCAGGTAAAAGACTGCTAAAATGTTCACATTACTCCTTCTTCTTGTAATCCTCCAAGTGAGCCAGGATCCACCCAGATGGTCCCAGGATGGCCAGGGAGAACATGGTGATCCCGATCGCAGTTTCCTGGACGAGAGAAACAGAGAGGATTCAGTCAGCTGACAGCCAATCAGCATCTTCACTGCTACATAAACAAGTAACATTAGTGACGCTTACAATAAGACAACATCATCCTACTGGCCCTTGTGCTTGTTAAGGTAAAATAAAATACAGTATATCACAGTTTTAGAAAACGGACTAACTTTTAAATATATAAACCGAAAAGTTCTTAAATGAAGGACTCAGTCTCACAAAGTCAAACACCACAATGAATAAATCTTAAGCACAAAAACAGAATTCTCAGATGTTACCTCTGACTAGAGTCTTAACCAAACCAACACAAATCCACACAGTGCAGTCAGATATCCCGTCCATACCCAGAAAGTAAGGGTATCAGAATATAAAAACCATCACGGTCAGTTTAAATAAAGCTAATCGCTCATCAGCAAAACATTTCAGAACCTTTTAAGTGTTACAACTTCATATGTCTGAAACTGAAGCCTGTTCCTTGTTCAAGAAATTCACAACCTGGGTCTCTCGTAGAGAAGTTTTGAGAATTTTCTTCAATTAAAACTCATTTTCATTGGTCAAACTTAACTCTGACATTCTTACGTATGTTCTCTTCAGTCAGAGCGTAAAGAGGGATTTACAAGCTTGAGAAGGTCATTCAAAAGGAGACCCATAAAAAATTCAGATGCTGTTTTGGTCTATAGAATATCAGTATCACAAAATGGATTATGCTAAAAAGGGAATTAATTAGAACGTAATGACATGGTGTAAAGTACAGAATCTTTGACATTACTTATCATTTTGCAATGAGAATTATTACAAGTGTTGCAGAAAATCATACTTTGCTCTACTGGTGCCATCAGACTACTGTGACAAAACAAATGTCCTTGCAATATGTCAGGAAGAGGTGTCGGCCTGCAACAGTGCGAGTATCACCCTGATACAAGACTTTGTAGAAGTTTAAATGTATTGGGGGTACAACAGCGTAAAGCGAATCTGAACTCTTATGTGCAGGTTGGGAACATTTCTGAACACAGACTCGCTGTATTTATTTTTTTAGTTGCCACAGAGCAATGCATGAAATGAGGAGCTTATTTCTTCTCCATAAGCTGAACACCACATCTCAAAGTGAAATTGACAAACTGATCTTAACCTAAGTTTTGTTTTAAGACCAACAACAACCACACAACCTGTCCTCATGCTCCCTGTTATCAAGTAGTTCATGATCAAAGTGAGAACTCGGGTAAAAAACGAGGGGGTTTGGTAACTTATTCAGTCTATCAATAAAACAGTACTTTGCCCTGAAGAGTATTTTACTGCTGAAATAAAATACGATGTATTAGAGAGAGAAAATAAGGGGCCTCTGTATTGTGGCGTTTATGTAAATGCTAAGAAAGGCAATGCAGTCATTGCCAACACTCCTCTCCTAATTTGTAATTTCAAGTAATGATGTTAAATCAATTCCTCAATTAAACATCACTTGATTAAATGGTGTTGTACTTAAAAGTAACATGGTGAGGAAGGATGTGGAGAGGAGAATACGACTTCTAAACAACTTTTAATTGAAATGATAAGTGTCTATTTCAAAGTGACTCTGGATTTTTCAGTCTTTTGAGTGCAATTTTCTCTTTAAATAGTTATATTTTCACATTTTGACCCGACTTAAGTCCTCTAAAACACACAGGACGAGATTAGATGTTATGTTAGCATCATGTGTTAGCCTAACGTCTCAGCTTAGCTTCATGAAAATGATGAAACAGTTTATATAGACACAACGAGCAGTGACTTCGACGGTTTAATTAAATAATAATGATAAAGTATGTTAGATTTATTAAACAAATCCTTAAAAAAATAGTGTTGAAGACCACTCTCAGACTTTCTTGACTTCTATTTTGACCTCGTCAGCCAAGGACGGTTAGCATGAAGCTGCTAGCTAACGTTAGCTCTCCTGTTAGCAGGAAGTCGAGATGGATTAACGGATAACGGCAGACTCACCTTTACTCCGATCTTATCCTTGGCCGGTTTGCTGTACATGTTTGCCTTCTGAACGACGCTGTGTTGCCGCAGAGCTGGGGCAGCACGGCTGGCGAAGGTCCTCAGGAGTCCCGACATGTTTCTATCTGCTGTCTTCAAGTATGACTGAAGCGGAAGCTGTTGTTACGGAAAGCGGAAGTGGATCTTGTTCTTCCTCTGCGTTTTTTGTTGTTGTTTTAAGCTGTCGGTGTCCAAAGTTCCAATACCGCCTACCTCTGGACTCCAAGCAATAATACAGCTTATGTGAATGTCAACGACTGCTATTTATAGTAATTTCTATTTTCAGCCTACACTTATAATACAATTTGTTAAGATTTTTTATAACTGGAAATTGATTAAAAAATAAAAAATCATATACAAGTTGTGATTTATGCTCTATTTTGCAAGATTTTCGGCCTAATTGCAAAGTTCTGCGAGCCTTAAGGTGCTTTAATGCCACAGCAGAGGAATCACTTGTGTTTATGTGTGACAGCATCTTTCTGTTTCCAAATAAACTTGCAACAAAGATCCTTCTCTGGCCACAGCTCAGGGCAGAAGTTCAAGAGACACTTCAGAACTCTTATATTATAATGGGTATAAAAAATAAGAAAATAAGAGCAGATCATGAACATGAGAAGTGTTGGAAACAACCTCATCAACGTGTCATAGTACGACCAACCCTGGTCCACATAAAGGCAAAAAAAAACACCTAACCGAGTTGTTAGTTGTTGTATTACGAGAAAAAAGTTTTTATATTGCAATAATATAGATTAATGTTGTTAATGAGAAAAAGTCTTAATTTTATGCTATGGTTTACCTTTGTGATATTTTGTAGGGTAACATCAGAAGAGCAACCAGCCGTCTGTGATACAATTAGATATCAGGAGCTTCTTGAGAAGTTACATTTTATCATAACATTATTCCAAGAGCTGAACTGTTCTGCAGGTTTTTCTGTGATATCATATTAATCTTGAGGAAGCGAGAGAAATTAACTCATTATCACGGAGAAAACCATTGTTGTAATCCTGTGATAACAAGAAATAAATTGAGGAAACTACTGAAAGTGTTATTCTCTCCATTATGTAAATTTCATGAACAATTTTAAACCAGTCCTCTAATGTCAGAGCGTCTGGTTGTAACCAGTAACCTAGTCAGGGTTTTGCTTTGCTTTATGTGTATGTAAGACGAGCTCTGTGTATAGTTAACATTACTGTAACCTCAAACTACCCTTTTTGAGTATTTGTAATCAGTCTCTAAAAACACATTTTGTCATTGAACAAGACAGAACAGAAACGTATTTGTAACGTATTGTCACACAATGACTCTGCAGGTTCCCTCTTAGTAACCCGGCTTTACTTACAGTATTTTACCCTCTGTGTGGCTCAGTGTTCAGTCTGAGGTTCAGGCATTAAACAACTTGAGTTTTGTAATGTGAAAGCTTCTTGGTAAGAGCCAAACCTGCAGCAAACTCCACGTGAGTGTTAATCCTCGGTGCTGCAGCCCTGCCGACCGTGATTCTTACAGAATGCCTCCTAATAAGTGTGGACGGGGGAGCAGTGGTATGTAATAATCCTCTTCACCCTACGCCCCCCACTTTCACCCCCACCTTTTCAACAACAACACCCCATAGAGGTTTTAGTTAGAAGAAGAAGAAGCAGTTTGCACTACAGCCTCTCTGCATCTCTTTTTCTGTCAGATTTAGCTTTTATTTTCATCTCATCTCAGTTTTGTCATCTGTCATTTTTGTTTGTCTCCTCTGGTGAAAACATGGGGATCGAGTCTGGAGTCAATATTTCAGACGTACCTTACGGAGGAAAAAGTGCTTTTACCCAACTGGAGCACAACATAGTGGCTGGATATCTCCTCACTGCAGGTAACACAGAAAAGACCTCCACGGGTTTTATTCACAGATTCTTAGCGTGGTGAATAATCTACGAATTCTGTTTTTAGTGTGATTTTTCAGATTTATATTCTCTGTAGGACCTTGTAGGTTGAAATAATGAAACAAAGGTGCTTTGAAAGGCCTTAAAACCTTCAACAGTAAGCTGTGAGGAATATGGGGATTGGTGTAACAAAGTAAAAACAGTTATCATACAGACTGAGTACAGCTTTTACTGTGGAGCCATAAGCAGAAAGGAATCCATACATTTTATCTTCCTATGACAACGAGCAATATCAGGGTGTTTTCTTGAGATCTCGACTCATTTATAAACTGGTTTTCCAACCAAAAGTTAACTTCAGTTGTTTTCTCGAGAACTGGTCTTAACTGGTTTTTACAATAACAGCGGATTTATTAACCTCAATATGTCAAAGCTACAATGCTGTTTTTCTATCGTCATCATTTTCTGGCTATCTAGAGAATAAATCAATAGGCTGCTCACTGTGATTGGTCAGACCTCGACATGCCGAGTCGTCATTGCCCGGGCGCCGCCGATGGATTTTGTGCCTGATGCAGAATGTAAATGCAGAATGAAATTCATTTTGAAATAGATTTTTTTTCCACCCAACACTGTGATTTGTCAAAGTCAGGTATCCATTCACAGATTGTCTTTTGTTGTCTATCACATGTAGTAGTTGCTGGGACAACATTAATGTATATTTCCATCCATTCTTATCCCATGATGGAACCTTGACAGAACCTGGACGAAGTATATGGACGTTTAGTCTTTGTTTGCAGAGACGTTATTATCTGCATCTGTTCAACCAAAAGATTATCTGTATCTGTATTTGGATATAAACCGGAAGTGGGTGTGGCTTATACTGGACATGTGTTTTTTTAAAGCTTTCTTGCTACTTTTAGGCTACCATAAAGAATAAGAACAGACTAAAACAACAGATGAACATTACATTAAAGGAAGTCACGTTTATTCTGGCAATGCAGTTGATGTCCCTTCAAAGCATCACATTGATTTACTATCGGCATATTCATATTTATGAACATATTTCTGCCTCTGCATGCTGTTATTTAATCTGTTACTCTCTTTCTTGTTCATTATTTTTATTTTTATCTAAAGTTTTATAAGCTGTCTGGACGCTAAGTCAAAATTCTTTGAAACATGTGATGGCTTGAGGCTTTTATCTGCCACAGTAGCTACTGTCCTGAGTCTCTCCTGCTCAGTGACTACGCACATACTCATAGAACTTGAGTTATATCCAGTAACTACTAGCCTAGTTTCTCTGAGTGATAAAGTTTAAACTAACAATGACTGGGTTTTTTAAACTGAGGAAATTAACGCATACAGTTCTTTTTCCATTGCAGGACCAAAGTTGTGGAACTCTTCACCTCCAAACATCCGTCTCTCTCCCACTATTGGTGTTTTTAAAACTCGCCTCAAAACATATTTATATTAAATCGCATTTAATTTTCAATAACCCTTCAAGCACAAAATCCATAGCTCTGTTAGTCTTGTGTTACACTGCACTTAATTGTTAAATGTTCTTTCATTTTGATCGTTCTTCTTGTTGTCTGTAACTTTCTAATGCTTTGTTGTTTTTGAATCTGCGATGTTCAGCACTTTGGATCAACTGTGTTGTGTGTAACGTGCTGTATAAATAAAGTTGAGTTGAACAAAAGTTCTCAGCTTAATTCTAATGTAAAGTTTGCAGAGGTTTTACAGAAATCTGCCTGTCAGTTACAAGACCTCCACCTCCAAACAATTAATGAATCCTCCCCCAATGTGAGACAGTGAGAGACGACTACACCGCCAGTGTGCAGCCGCTGCCTGCAAGAAGTGACACAAAGGTCCATAATATGTAGTGAATAACTTCCTTAATGTGGACTACATGAAATGAAGCCACAGTCTTAGTGAATGAATGAAGGAGGGGCAGATGAAGATGACCTGCAGGTTCTCAGGCCTGAAAAGAAAAACTAAACAAGATAAAAAGTGATTTAAAAGGTCAGAGTTCATTAAGGTTGACTTGTAGTCAGTCTCTTCTGAAGCAGTCAGTGGATATTAGACAAAATAAAGGATTGAGTGTTTCATGTTTGACTCTTATCTCCCACATATTGAATCTGTTTGTCGTGTTTTCTGTCTCTCCTCAGGCGTTCTCAGTTTAACGAGTAACATCGTGGTGCTGCTCATGTTTGTGAAGTTCAAGGAGCTCCGCACCGCCACCAACTACATCATCATCAACCTGGCGGTCACTGACATCGGAGTGGCCGGGATCGGATATCCCATGTCTGCTGCGTCTGACCTGCACGGCAGCTGGAAGTTTGGCTACACAGGTTGCCAGGTGGGCTTTATCTATGCCCCATCAATGTACATTATTTAACTGACTGAGTGACTTAGAGTTATACTGACAAAAATATATAAACAGCACAATATATTGAAATGAAACACATGCAGCTGTGGCTCACAAAAGTGAATTGAAAGACATAACGTGATGTTCTCTTTGAACTTTCTTTTAAGGATCCATCATACACTTTCACACGAGAGAGGCTACACACTGATTTATTTACTTGTGTTATCTCGTGTCTTGTGCATGTTTTCTAAAACCTTAAAATGTCGTAATAACTAACGTGACTTACTCTGAGCTGGACTTGAGACTAAACCTTGGAGCAGCTGAGGCACGTTCACTTCAGCTGCTACATTGCAGCCGGCCGCGTGTTTGGATTCTTACTGCAGATTATGATTTTTTTTTCCTTCAGTCCTTGTTGTCGTACTGTAGTATTGAGACATGTGATACTAATCTACAGGAGGAAGTGGAGCTTGAAAACCAGGACCCCAATGCTGCCACTGCATCGTTAAAGATTTCTTTACTGTGCAACTATGCTACTCCTGTGGGTGGCTTCTAACAAATGTTAAGACATTCCCGCGAACTTTGTGCTATATGTCATCATTGTGTGCTTTTTTTTTTTTAAAGAAAAACACTTAAAGAAGCATCTCTTGGAATTTATTTAGTCAGTAAAACAATGCACTCATGGGTCAACTCAAAACCATTCTCACAAAAATACAGCAGTATAAAGCCGTTTTCACACAAGCACTCCTGAACATTTCTAGAAAATTTCAACAGGCCACCAAACATCGTGTGTGTAAAGCTTGGGTTACACATATTCAACAAGTTTAAGAAATACACCTGAAGTTTTGAATACCTTTCTCTTTGTCTCCAGATATATGCGGCTCTAAACATCTTCTTTGGAATGGCCAGTATCGGCCTGCTGACTGTGGTGGCCATCGATCGCTACCTCACCATCTGCAGACCAGACATAGGTACATAAATCCTGAGTAACATTTTACAATATGGGTACACAATTTATCCTTTATTAATGCTGAAGTTATCCATGATTTATGATCATTTCATGCATGATTTAAAGAGGACATATTATATCCATCTTTTCAAACAGTCCCCTGTGGTCTAAATGAAACATCTGTGCTGTGCTTTGGTCAAAATATAACATGAATCAAGCACCAGAGGAGGTTTGTGACCCTGTATAAACCAGCTCTCTCAGAACGCTCCGTTTTGGTGTGTGTGTCTCTTTAAATGCAATGAGCCCCCCCTGAGTTTTCCCAGTAGACATCACTCCTCTGTAGTGAGAATAAAAATGGCGGTCCTGTGCAAAAGTTTTGCTCTAGGCTGGGGGTGAAGTCCATGGGTGGAGATACCAGGGGAGGGGAGGGGATTTTTTTTTACCAGAATCCCACTGTGACATCACAAGGAGAGCACATTTGAAACGGAGCATTTTTCTCTGTGTTGTAAGACTTATGCAGACCACAAAGGACTGGATGGGTTTATTTCACATTTTGTGGGTCGGTAGACACTCAGGTTACCCAGATATATGTTCAAAAAACTGTCAAAGTGGATTTTTCATGATATGACCCCTTTAATGTAGTATGACACATGAATTCCTCCTTGTTCGATGACGTAAATCGTGTTGCTAAAGTGCGTGGCTCAAAGTCAGTTATATTGATATAGTAAAAATTAGTTCTTTCTCTTTCCAGAACAGAAAATGACGGGGCGATCGTACAACCTTCTTATTCTGGCAGCGTGGCTGAACGCTGTGTTCTGGTCCACCATGCCCATAGTGGGCTGGGCCGGTTACGCCCCAGACCCCACTGGAGCAACGTGCACCATCAACTGGAGACAGAACGATGCGTGAGTTAACAATAGACTGCTGCTATTAATGCATTCATGATGGGTTTAAATAAGTGCAAGATTATTGCTCTGCAAGACTTTTAAAAAACCTCTGCTTCTCCTCCACAGCTCCTTTGTCTCTTATACCATGGCGGTGATTGTCGTGAACTTCGTGGTGCCTCTGTCCGTCATGTTCTACTGCTACTACAACGTGTCGGCAACCGTGAAGAGATACAAAGCCAGCAACTCTCTGGACAGCATCAACATCGACTGGTCGGATCAGATGGACGTCACTAAGGTAAAAGCTGAAGCATAATGAGATCGATTCTCTCCTGTCATTAAATATTTGTCATGTGGCAAAGACGTTCATACAGCCTGAAGCCCGACAAGATGACCAGTGCACTTTCAGCTTTTGTCAAAAGATATGTCACACATCAACACAAATATTAACACAGATTTTCAAGTTGTATCTCATATATCTTGTTGGAAATGAGTGAATTACTAAACAGTAAAAATAATGGAACAACTGTACGTCAGCATCCAGGGTCTTTGCGGAGTCAATACTGGACAGCCAAAGTACCTGCACATGAGCAGTATTACTTTTTATTCTTCTGTGGGAAATGGGTAAGGATTAGGGTTAGGGTTAGAGGTCAAGTTCTCTCATATGGTAAATCACACTAAATTACATTTTTGCAATTTTGAGCACCAAAAATTGCATAATTTGCAGATTCTGACATTAAAAACAACATTGAACTTAATGTGTGTATGCTTAAGAGGAAAACAAGCACGGAGGACTGATAACCTTATATCCCATGCCTTCTTAGACTCTTAAAATGCCCTTTTTAATCATTAAGTCGGTCTCCTCTCCAACATTATGCTTGTCATACGATATGAAGGTTGTGCTGCTGTGTTTGTGGCCTGTAGATGTCCATAGTGATGGTTGTGATGTTCCTCGTGGCCTGGTCTCCGTACTCCATAGTGTGTCTATGGGCGTCTTTTGGGGACCCAAAGACAATCCCCGCCCCCATGGCTATCATCGCTCCACTCTTCGCCAAGTCCTCCACCTTTTACAACCCCTGCATTTATGTCATCGCCAACAAAAAGTGAGTTTTCTTCCCCTCTTCATGGTGTTAGATATTTGTTCACGTGAGCACAGGTCTTGTTTTCATGCTGGACTAGGCTTGTTGTGAGTGTATGCTGCATTCAGTCTGATATAAATCTTCTGTTCCTGCAGGTTCAGGAGAGCCATTATAGGTATGATCAGGTGTCAAACCAGGCAGCGAATCACAATCAACTCCCAGGTTCCCATGACAATCTCCCAACAAACTCTGACCCAGTGAGGCCAAGCTGCTTCAGTACCGCTGACATTAAAACCATGTAAACACTGAAGATTGGTAGGACTATAACATGAATGACTGAATGTTTTCTTTCCGTTGTAGCTTTTTTTTTTCAGTTTGCAATGCACTGTGGTGTTTACTGTGTAAATCTCACTTGCTGTGCGGCTGTAGTTTTTGTTGGTGTGCTGGTTAACAAACTGACAATGAAAATCTCTTTGTGTGGTCTGAATTCCTCAATTTTCATCCATCTCTCAACATTTTGAAGACTGGGCATAGTTTTTGCATATTGAACTGCAAATAGGTTCAAAAGGTTTTGGCATAACTTCACCAGATTGCTTCAGCCTGACATCATGAGCATAGATTATATGAAACATGGACGTAGTCTCAGTGACGTCACCCATCAGTTTCTGAAGAGACTTTATGAAGCAGAACAATTGTCGGTGGCCATGTTGGAAATTCTACCTCACTTTCAATCAGCTAGAAACAGGCAAAGAGGTGTAGCTGAGGCTGGCTTTAAGCCTCCTGGAAAACAGCTACAACACATACACGTGTCATTTAACGTGGCCATGCCTCTCATTGTGAATCAAAACCAAAATCAGTTATTTAAAAAAATGACCTCCCAGACAATGCGCGCTGAAAAATCAATGAGCAATTCAGACTAAAATCTTTTTTTTTTTAACAAGGCTGTTCAAAAGCACATTTCTGCTGTAAAAATTGCCATTTTAAATATGGGGCCTAACAGAGATTCTGGAGCCGACCTCAAGTGGGAACTCGAGGAACTGCCATTTTTTGCACTGATTTTTGCAGCACTCGGGGTGCCTTGAAACGTTGGGCATGAAACAGTCTGCAAAATAATCTCTTATCTGCCAAAACAGATTTGAAACTAAAACAAACATTTTTTATGTCTTTTTAATGTTTTTGAAAAAGTTTCAGAGTTCAATTTTCATTTAAAGAAACAAATTGCAGGAAATACAAAACAACAACTCAAAACAATGGCAAGCATTCGGCAAAGTTGCAACATTGTGCTTTTGCCGATTTCGCTCCCTACCGTCACGATTAACCCTGACAAGTGTTACTCCAGGGTTTCTGTTATAAAAACGTGTTGAGCATTGGAGGTCTTGATTGAAATATCTACAGTGACTGTCATGGAGGTTGACAAAAGTGGCTATTGTGACGATAATGAAATAAGGATATTGCTGCAAAGTTTAATTAACAAATAATTTATATCTAGATGGATGAATAAGTAAAACAGTGAAATGTAATTAAAAAGTAAAATGTGTCAGCCCCTTTGTAATATGGAGTCTTAAATGCTTGATTTGTACATCCATCCATCCATCCATTATCTTCCGCTTATCTGAGGTAGGGTCGTGTTAGCAGCAGGCTAAGCAAGTTGCCCCAGTCTCTCGTCTCCCCAGCAACGTTTTCCAGCTCCTCCTGGGGGATCCCACGACGTTCACAGGCTAGAAGGAATCCCTCCAGCAAACTCTGCAGTTGGACGTGCCCTAAAGACCTCAAAGGGAGGCGACCAGGAGGCATCCTGATCAGATGCCCGAACCACCTCAACAGGCTTCTTTCGATGCAAAGGAGCAGCGGCTGTTCTCCGAGCACCTTCAATTTGTATAGATTTAGTTTAATACAGATACATTAAATTAGAAAGAAAAAATAATTCTATAAGGAAAGCAACAACATCGATACATGCACTTTCCTTTGGCATTGGTGAAAGAGCCATTCACGGCTTTGCAAAGACGGAGTGCAGTATTTTCATTTTCAGGGTCAAATATGTGACTTTACGTCATCGTTCTTGGCCTTAAAAATCTCCAAATGACAACAACTGCAACCTCATACCTTCATATTTAGCTTCTCCGTTTTACTACTTAACGTCCATTTTCTCACATTAACCCTTTGTGTAGTGTAGCCTCTGTGGGGCAGTATAGCACAGACTTACTTCAATATTTGACACTACTTGCATCACTTCACACCATTTCAAAACCATGAATTAAAAGTTAAGAAACCAAAGCTATTTAAGTACAAATGTATTCATTCAAGTTAAAACTCTTCACCTCCATTATAACACCAAAGGCACATGAAACAAGGTAAGATCAGGAAGAGCACAACATCATAATAACACAGGAGGGTCAAACAGTCATGGCAGAATAACCTTCACACAGTTTGGACTATCCTGCACGCTGCACGTACATCATAAGAGATAAAGCTTGAGCTGAGATTTCCGGTCATTATAATTCAATCCAACACAACATTTGCATACAAGACTTGTTGAAAATATCAAAAGATTTCAATTTTTTAACAAAAAAGCATTCAAGAACTTGTATTTAAAAAGGTTTGTACAAGGAGTGGTGGTGATTGACGGATAAATGTACATTAAATAGATATAAAACATGCCCATGTGTCTGATTTTGTCCTTAGTTACAGGCAGTAAGAAATCACTTTTTTTGTGTGCATTGTGCTCGCGTGGAGAGCATGTAAGTAGTATTTGCAGTGGTTTTCTGTTTACAAATATGAAGATTAGAGCAGTTTGTTTTCATATATTTGAGGTCTAAATGATAATCAGGTTCTGCAGTAGATTGCTTCAGCTGCCAGGCATGAGACAGGCTTGAATGGCTGCAGGGTAATCTAAACAACGTCCACTAAAAGTTCTTGTTTTTGCCATTTACAGACTCAGGTTTTTGTTCTATGAGTTCCACTACAGCACTATAGAGAAAGGAGTAAGATGTCCTTTTTCTTACTTGTTGTGTCGCTCTCTTCAAAGCCACCAGTCTTCATAGATACGATAAGTTTACTTTGCAGAACACCAGAACTTCTGGCCCACCCTGCTTCAATCAGAATTTTTTTTGTGTGTTTTTGTTTGGCTGTGGTATTTCAAATGATTAGATCTATCCACGCAGTATTTGTTTTACACACTATAACACAAAAAAGATTGACCAATCAAGGCCGCAGTGGACGAGCACTGTTGTGTTCTGCACAGTAAAAGTTTTGCTCTTTTTCACTGGAGTCTGGTGGCTTTGATTGTTCTAACATCTCTGTTTCTGGTTTAAAAAAAAAAAAGCATCTTACTTTTCAAAAAGCTTGATATCAGTAGGAATCCTTACTCTATCAAACATTGAGTAACTATGGCCAACAGGGCACCCAGTGCACAGCCTATACGTTCTCAGGTGTGCACGGTTGCAGGAACATACCATGAAAATAAATCAAAACTCTGTGGCACACGGAAAATAACTTAACTGTATGAAAAGTTCCTCAGGTGTGCGAACCTGAGGAGGCTACAGGCGCAAGGTGTTGTTCACTCACAATAAAATACAGTAAAGTTATTGTCAGTGTGCCACAGAGTTTTGATTTAATTTCTCATAGAATAACTATCTGTGAATGTCCTTGGCAAAAACAAAAACTTCAAGTGGACGTCCTTTGATCTGGCACATTAAACACCATGTGATACTGAAGCTGCTGTACAATTACAAAGCTCTTTGTTCCTCAGTCATTAAGAACCACAAATATTAAATGGTTATCTAGTCTTTGGCCCTTCAAACGGAGCACAAACTCAGCCACATCCTGAATTTGGAGAGTGGTAAGAAGTCCATGAGTAAGTTCAGGTGGCTGCAGACGTTCTGTCTGTTTAGGCGACGTTGTTCTCCAGCCACCATCTGATCTCATTCTCATTTGCTCTTATCCATTCGATGTTGTTCCTCACTGTCTCCAGCGCCTGCTGCCGGGACATCTCACCAGCACCTGCATCAGGTGTTAGACCGAAGAAATGCTCCATCTGCAGGAGCAGAAATGTATTACAAGACACCCAGAGCAATCACTGTTTGGAACATAGTGAGCACACAGCTGTGCAGCAGAGATGTGGATTAGGGGTTTTTGGGCCGGATTTTAGAAGCTTTTATGGATCTTCATAAATACTTTTGTTCTGCATGAAAGACAACAACAGTATGAGTCATTGCGTGTATGCTGTCTTGGGGTACTTTGTGCCTAACAGAAATATTTTTTGGTCGAGAGCATGAGAAGAGCTGTGCAAGTTATTATGAAGACAATTTTACAACTATCCTGAAAACGTATCATCAACCTGAAGGTTTTACGGCTGGTCTTGTGTGTAAATGGTTGAAATGATGAGCAGGTTCAGATGACAAGAGACTTACCAAAGATATGTAAATGAATTGGTGTCATAATAGTGTTTTGGAGCATCTCTATCTGCAACCTGAGAGTAATGTTTGCATGAAAATGTTGAGGACGCCATGTGGGATTATTCTAATTCACTACTAGTTTCACATTCTTTGAATATAACTCATTACCTATACCTAACCAGCAAGGTCATTTTAAATTGAAGAACATTCAATAATTACTGTGGCTGGATGTAACTTTCGGCTTTTAGCATGCATAGTGCAGAAATAATGCCTTGGTGATTAAAGTAATCCTGCAAACCAGGAGTGCAGGATGGTGGATTTTCTATCAGATGTTTCATTTTAAATAATTGTATAAACAGCTGCATGGATATAATAATGTATATGCATGGAATAAAACAAAACGTTTTACATAAATTACAACATTGTTCAAACTTTTTGACATCAGTTAACTCTTTTTAACGTGTGATTGATTGCTCTGCAGTTTTTCATTGCAGCAAGAGAAGTACAGATAAACTCATGGAGACATTGTTGGCACAAAACTGTTTGTTAATGCAAAAAAAAGCTTGAAAAATGTGTTGATAGATCCATAAATATGTACACAGACTTGAGCACAGATCCAAAAAGTCTCACAGAGGTCAGTTAATATGCAGACCAATTAGTATCTGATGCCTTTTTTTAAAGGGATACTTCACCCATTTGCATTAAGCTTTGTATCATTAGAAAGCTGGTAGTATTTTTGAATGGTCGCATCCCCCCCTGCAGCAGCTGAGGCACAAGACCTGAGTGTCGGCGGCAGTGAGTACGAGGAGCCCGGGCCGGCTCGTGCTGAGGCGGACTGGTGGTGTCGGTGCTCTCACTGTTTGCCTGTGGACACAGACATAGAGTCCGTTTGCTGCCAGGAATTTCTAAGATGCAGATTCCTTCTGAAATCTCGGAATCAGTTGAGGAAACGGCCGTATGTGTTGTAGACAGACTGTAAATAGAGCACCGTAGCTTCAGTGGGAGTGGCCTGCGGTGCTGTGCATTCTGGGAGTTGTTGTCTTTCATCTACATGAGCCAAAAAGACACTTTCTGCCTTTTCTCGGTCAAGAACGCACCAACTTCAAAATGTATTCCACATTTCTACTACATATATGACCCAATGTCAATACAGATTTCTTGTTTCAATGGGTGAAGTATCCCTTTAAGTGTTTTTTGGGCCGTTTTGCGTTTTTGGAAAGGACAGCTGAAGATGGAGGAGAGATTTAGGGATGACATGCAGCAAAGGGCCGAGGATGGATTCGAACCCACTGCTGCTGCGATGAGGAGTTAAGCCTCTAAACATGGGACGTGCAACATTGTCGCTAGTCTATCAGTGCTTTGTTGCCATTCATAATTATATGTTTTTGTACATGTTTGTATATCTGTGAACACATTTGCAAATCCGTTTTCATATTTGTGGATCTATTGACACATCTTACAAACTGTTTTGGCACCATAAACATCTCCATAAAACCCACACCTTTACTTTACACTCAAAAAGGAGAGAGTAAAGTAGGACTAAGTTCTGAAGGCCAGTGCTTACCTTCCACAGCTGCAGCTCTGTGTTGTAGCTGGTGGAGATTCGACCCAATAGACGGCCCAGGTTCCTGTCGTTGATGGTGTACCTGTTAAGACAGAACAGAGTTTATCATGAGCGGAAAAAAACATCAAACACACTTTTGACTTCAATAGTCTTAAATTTATTCTACTGTCAGTCCAAAAATGTTCAGTCTTTATGAAGTTTAGTAAATGATGGATCTTGAATTTCGATGTAGACATGAAGTGTACCATGTTCTGGTCTCTGTGATGTCGTGTTTGTGTGTAGAGACATTTTAAAGGACAATCCTGCTTCACAGATAGAAACAGTTCATAAGAGTCTCAGCTCTGCCTCTGGTCCTTCCTTATCAACGATGACTTCCTCACTCGGGTTTATCATTAAAGAGTTGTGTCATTTTATCTGCGGAACAGACTCGAACTTTATCAGCCAGTACATTATCACATGGCAATCTTGTGTGAGTGCGTGTGTGTGTGTGTGAGTGTGTGTGTGTGAGTGTGTGTGTGTGTGTGTGAGTGTGTGTGTGTGTGTGTGTGTGTGTGTGCGTGCGTGTGTGTGTGTGTGTGTGTGTGTGTGTGTGCATGTTACAGTTGACTCCACAGTGTGGCTGTGATAGTCATCCAATCAACACATCCTGGAATGATTTCATTTGTCAGTCAGGTGATTGTATTATGTCAGAGTTTAAATACAAACTCACATTTATGAGATTGAGACAAACAACATGACACCTCGTGTTGTGTGTTTCTCATCACTCTCTCAGGGACATAATACACTAACTTTTATAGGTTTATTTGTTCTTTACAACAGGCTGAAGTTGGGTAGTAAAGCTTAGAAACAACAAGATGCTATTGTGGATTAAAAACACCTGCTGAAACAGTTCCAAACAATTTGTTCGAACTCTAAAATTTAAAAGTTGTAACTCAGATTTTAAGAAATGTTAAATCCTGTAATGAGCACACATTGACTAGACTTTTGGGGTCCATTAATTTTCTAGCATTAAAGTTAATGTATCACATTTCCTTTTCCATGGGCTGCATTTTTTTTTACAATCGAGGCGACTGTGTATTCTGATCATAAGCAAAATGAAAATCTCTCTTCCAGATATGTCTGCAAAATAAACACAGGCATTTCTTGGTTAATGACATCCCCCAGAGGAGCGTTGGTTCACCTGTTTCTTGTCTCAGTTTAACTGTAAATAGTAAGTTACACAGAGGCTTCATGCTGAGTTACTTCAGCAGTATGAACCCCAAAATGTAACCAGCTTGCTTGTAATGTCTTCAGTTAACCATGTTTAGCTATGTCCGGTCTGTCCTCAAGAGGAGGAGAATGCAACTTTTAAAAACGTCTCATGAATGGAGATCGTATCAATCCTTTCGGATGCATTCCAGGAAATCAGGAAATCTAAACGCCGATTGGCTTTGGTTACAAAGCATCAAGCAGATGTCCTCCATCGAGCTGAAATGTTTGATCTAGGACATATTCATGCATGCAGATATCTGTTTGTAGAGATGAATGACATCGTTGTTAGATTGCCGCTGATTAGAGCAGTGATGTCATTATTGTGTGAAGTGTTCGGCCTGCTTTTGCTCTCCAGACACACAGTTTTGCACACCCCTGTTGATACGTGATAAGTAAATACTGCTCTGACCACAAACAGAGACCAGAGAACCTCCATTATTAAAAACAGACCCTGGAGTTTGAACATCTTTATGTTAAATCTGTAAATAGAGATTCAATATTTTTTAATCTCTCATTCTGTTCCTGTCAGCTGTTCTATGTCCATGACCTGTATCTGGCAGTTCAGAGACCTTGGTGCACTCACCTGTTGACCAGGTAGTCCCAGTTGAGTGTGGTCCAGTCCCAGGCCATGCTCTGGCCCAGTGGGTTTAAAGACACATACCGAACCAGAGTGAACAGATCCTGACTTCTCACCACAGTCTCATCTTTGGACGCCTCCAGCAGCCTGTTGGACGGAACACATGTGTCATCCTCTCTTCATATCTCAAAAGCTGCACCAAGTGAAATCCAGTTATGTTATCAGGTTAAAACATAAAAGAAGAATGTCCTAAAGATGTTTTTTCTTTAAACGTACTTGTATAAGAGTTCCACGTTCTCCACAGATGCCAGACCGTACAGCAGCTTGTCCTTCTCCTGAGCCAAAGTCGAGTCTTTGTACCTCTGGAACATTGTGTTCCACTTTTCTTCGGTTCCTGAATTCTTCATGCCGTATCGATAAACCAGCAGCCTCAAGTTCACTGCTACATCGCTGCAAACCAAAAAAACAATCAAAAACCTGCAGATATGGTACCTTTGGGTGCTTAAATGTCTGCTCGTAAGACATTTTGACCCCAGTTCTCTACTTAATATGGTATTACCCGACAGCTCCAGAAATCCACTGGTCAAAGATGCGAGAGGCTTCATCCAGAGCGGCCCGATCTCCCATCTGACACGCAATGCTGAGGACAGTCTCCCTCAGTAACCTGCCATGTATTTAGCGTAGAACGGTAAGTTACAGATGGTTAAGCATTACAGAGAGAAGTTTCAAATCAGGAATATTGTAATCGACAGATCTTTTGTGTTAGGCTCTGTTCCTGCTGTACCTCTGTGTCTGTGTCCCTTCATCCTTCCATCCAAGCTCAGTTGAGATTGCTTGAACGTGTTCTCGGAACAGTTTCTGGAAAGGAAAACACGGTTCTTTTGTTGTTGTGTTTTCTTTGTTCTTGTTTGTGCTTTTTGTGATGTAACTATCGCTGCTGTAGATTAATCTCAGGGGCTGATCTGGGATTGTATAAAGGTCAAAACTGTTTTTTATCATCAATCAGAAGTCTAACAGGATCCGACTTTGGGGTCTTCTTCTCTGACAGGCCAGATAACTGACATTAAAAGACATATGAAACATATCAGATTTCTTTATACGCTGATGATGCACTCTTCTCTGTGAGTGATCCATCAACATGCTTTCTGTTTTTTTTATCAACATCTTTAACTAATGTAGAAAGTTTTCTGGTTATAAGTGAGATCAGTGTTTAGGCCGAGCACACGGTAAGGCAAGGCAAGGCAAGTTTATTTCTTTTCATACACGAGGCAGACTCAAAGTGCTTCACATCATAACATGTCATACAATAAAGTGAAATAAAATGGAAGAATTAAAAGAAAATTAAAAAAACACAGAGAATAAAAACATAGTTGCAATACAATAGACAATAAACAGTGCAGAAGTTAAAAGTGCAATGTAGGTAAGATTTAGCAGAAGGCTAAGGTGAACATAAAAGTTTTCAGTCTTGTTTTAAAAGTGGTCAGAGTTGGAGCAAGTCTTAAATCTTAAGGAAGTTTATTCCAGCTGTTTGTTGCATAGTAACTAAATTATGCTTTCCCATGATTTGTATTTACTCTGGGAATCACTAACAGATTGGTGTCAGAAGATCTTAAACTTACTACGCCACATTTGACATTTGAAGGATGAAGGAGTGTCCTGTTCCAAATAACGTCCTTTCTATTGAACCACTACACTTGATTTTAACTTCTGGCTTATTCTTGGTTTTTGCAACATAGATCCTTCTGCAGTTTCTTTCCTGTAACCTCAGAGGGAGATCAGCGAATTGGTCACAGTTAAAACTACTAAAACCATCAACCAGAAGACTAACAGGACTATTTCTATACATGGTCAGGTAATTGGTATTACTGTAAAAGAGGTACAAAACCAATATTAAAAAAAAATTAATTGTTTAAATAAAAAAAATGGTCAAACCCAAAGAAAGCTTTCAAATCTTTCTCAACTGATAAACTTGAAGGTGAATTGTTTTCTTTCTTGAAAGTTTGAAAGCTAAATGAAAAGAGGAGTCATCAGTCCCTTTACCTGAAACTTTGGGTAGAGTCCAGTGTTGCCTGAGAGCATGTCCCGGACGTAGGCGATGGAGGAGGCCACTCGGTCCCACACTATGTAGTCTTTCTCATCGTTCAGGTACATGGTGAGGTTAAAGGCATTACCGTAATCTATAACGTCTGCCCTAAAAGGTGAAATAACACAGTGTTACCAACAGGTGTATATGACTGAAGATTTACAAAGTGTGTTTGTGTTTTGGGGTGAGATATTACCTTGCAAGAGCAAAAACATCATCAATGTAGCTTGTCCGATCAGCTGGATCTAACTCCTGTTTGAGAGAGAAACTGTGTCAGAAGGATTTTAAAGGAAGAATGCGCGACTTCTAATTCTTACAGTAATAAAGCAAGAAACAATACAGTCTCTGTGCATGCAATTAAAGTGCTTCATTATGTTTTCTGTTCACCAGTTGGTTCTTCTTTGATGATATGGGGGAAAACATTTAGCACTGATAAAAATTAAAAATAAACACTAAAGCATCCATCACTTCAGCGTCATTCTTTTCACAGCAGAGGAAAAGGGTTAGCAACATGAACGGCATCAAACGAGACCAACAGGCTAAGATTTAAAATGAACCTGAAAATGTATAAGGTAGTGTGTTTGCACATCTGAGGACGTGTGTTTTACCGTGTGGTTGCTTTGAAGCAGCTGACCGATGGTGTTCCACATGTTGTTGTCATGGTTGACTCTGTAGAATCCGATGTGATCATTGTTCACCTTCAGCAGCCCGTCCACGGAGGGCAAGTAGTTCATGATGGGTTGCTCTGAAAGTCGACACAATCAATGATAATAGTTTATTCTAAGGAGAGTGTAAATGCACATTTCTGCTCCAGCACGGTTATAAGTAAAACAACTTCTTTAACTTTTATGTCAAACGTTTTGATTTAGATCAACAGTTTTATTTTATAACGTGTCAGTATGAGAATAAAAGAGAGGTGATATTTGATGTTTCTGTGCTGATAATATCTCTTTCATTGTTTCAATACAAATCTAAATCTGACTGTCGTACCTGTTGTGTCCTTGTCAAACATCTCCAACATATTTCTATCGGTTTTCACTGAGTGCAGTTTCACTGGAATTGTCCACTTGTACCTGTAACAAAAATCACACTTATAGTGAAATGAAACCATTAAATAATGTCCTAAAAGGGTATGTGGGTATCTGCACTGACCCAAAAGGTGAAGGAGGCTGGTTGGCATCAGCTTTAGGATCCAGGAGGAAACGCTTTTGGGTCAACCTGGCATTCGTTTCTGAGACTATCAGGTCCAGAACAGGGTATCCCATCTGTTTGGTCCATGTATCCATTACCTCTGCAACTGGCAACTTGCTCACCTGTGCACAGAGAGGAAGAATCATATACTATAAAATATTCAAAAACAAAGCTTAAGGTGAGATATGAACACTTGGGTAAATACACTTTTTGTTCTTCTTTCTTATTAGTGCTGCATTGTCTTTCTATTTAGAGAGGAGGCATGAAACATTGGTTTTAGATTTCTTCTCAAATAGCCCCTGCTTGCACTTAGATTGTCTGAGCGTGAGTCGCTTTGTGTAAAAAAAAACCCATCGTAACCTTTTATATCTGTTTGTGTGAAGGTGGAACCAATGGGACACATCTTGGTAACTGGGTGAATTTATAGACAACAGTTATTTTACTTTGCAAATCATTTGAGTTGCTGATCTTCCACTGCCTATTTGGTCAAAGCTGTTTGTGTTGTTGAGTTACTCTGGTGATTTTAAAAGAAAGTATGCATGCAAAAATATGATTCCACATAAATGGAACTTACTAATTAAGAGAGTAATGGAAAATAGACTCCCACACAATGACTGTTTGTCTTCAGTGGAGTCTGGTAGCTTTAAAGAGAGTAATGCAAAGTCTGTTCCTTTTAAAATAATCTAATTTTGACCCCCTCAGACAAAACCTCTCGTCCCCTAAGAGATCTTTGCCGCCCTATAGGGGGGCCCTGGCACCAGGTTGGGAGCCAGTTCTCTAACCTTGCCTATTTGGCCCAATTTTCATAATCATTAACTTTTACTCTTACAGTACACTTAGCTAGTACTCTGGCTTTTAGGCTTTGTACCAAACTTGGAGTAAAAAGCTAAAAAATAAATAAAACATACTTCTGCAAGAGTTGCCCAGAAGTTGGCTGTTTTGGCGTTCTTGAAGTGGTAGTCTTTCAAATATTTCTGGTGAAAGACAAAAAAACAAATATATATCATTAATTTGAAACTTTAATGAATCTTAATCAGAAGAAGGACATCCATTGTTTTATATCATTGTCATGAATCTGCTCTGACTTACTCGACAGCCGTCTCTGAACATTTCTTTTCCCATCCAGTCCTCCAGCATCCTGAGTATGGACGCTCCCTGGATAAAGATGGATCATGTTCGTTACAAACAGTATTTGAGGCAGATCATTAAAACATTTACTGTGTGAGGATTTTTAGTACCTTGCTGTATGAGATGGCATCAAACACGGAAGTGATCTGTGCGGGGGTTGAAACATCTACGATAATCGGGTGAGAGGAGAGTAGGGCGTCGTCGACCATGACGGGAAGTACGTCACTGATGATCATGATGTCTCGCTGCATTACCACAAGGGAACACAAGTTTTTACTGTCAGTATGATCAATACTTTGGTGTGTTTTTTTCGTGCATTTAAAGAATATCTCACCATTCCCCAGGTGGGCTCAGCTTTCTCCACACCGATGTACTCAAAGAAACTGGCGAAGCCCTCGTTTAGCCAGAGGTCATCCCACCAATCCATGGTCACGATGTTTCCAAACCACTGGAGAAACACGTCATTTATGAGTTTGAGGGGAGGACATTTCTTTACATGCAGCACTTGTAGGAATAAGTTAACCTGCCAGAGGTTCTCAAGGCAAAAAGCCAATAAAAATATGGTTGAAAACAGGTCTTGGACATTCAGACCTGATACCAACCTGTTTTAAACCAAATAAGGTTAAAATCCCACTTTGGCGTCCACAGGGTTACTACCATAGACTGTATAACACATGGACATAATCTCAGTGATGTCAACCATTGGTTTCTGAGGAAGTGTTTGACGCCCAACCATGGCAGTCGCCAACTTATTGTGAAATGCTAACTTCAGTTAACTTCAGACTGATCAAGAAGCAGGCAAAGAGGGGGGGGCTTGGGTCTGAAACATGTTAATCTAGCTCGTCTGCACTTCTGCATTGGTTTTAATTTTTCAACACTGAAAGTTGCCGCTTGCTCACAAATTCACATAATGCAGTTTACCAATTTCTTCTTTCTGATATTGGGACTTATACATGGTGTTGCAGAGGTCTAGTGTTGGATTTAAGACCTCACTAACTGAGACCAAGACATTCCCCCATACCAGAGTGCTCCGAGACCGAGACAAGAACAATACATTTAGGGACTGAGACTGAGTCAAGACCAAGACCATAAATAAGACTGCGGCCGGGATAAAAATGATGAATGAATTGAAATTATTTGTTCTTTTAGAAAAGGACATTTTCCTTCTTATCACGTTAAGGACGTTAAACAGCCGATCGGTGGTGGTCTTGATTTAAAATCCGGAGTCTGCCCAGTCCGGGGCGAGACAAGACAGAGTAAAAAGGCTTTCGATTCCTAGACAAGAACAAGACCTTCAAAAAGTGGTCTCGAGAAGGGTCTTGAGACCAAGACCGATTTCAAATACTTCAACACTACAGCGGTCCTATGCCAGTCTAATAAAATGAAAACATGCAACACACCTTCTCTTCAGAACACTTTGCTTTGTAAACTGTTTTCAGATATCTTGTCTTTGAGGTAGAATCTGAGTTACGAAAACTGATTCAAAACACATTCTGACTTTAGGATTTGACTTTATTTCTTCAGGTCAATGACCCCGGGGCTGTAATTAATCCATTCCATTCTCCTTGATAAAGATAGTGTGGCATTGAGTTTTGACTATCAATCATCTTGCTTGTCTACCTGGTTTAATGATTGAAAGTAAATTACTTTTATTATCTATTAGAAGTTCTGTCTCATGCTCAGCAGGTGAATTAAGTCACGTTTATTCCGAAGTGCAGTAAGCCATTCCCAGCAAGTGTTTGGTGTGAAGCAGCAGCTTGGAGCCAAGAGAACATTTCACCAGAAGGACAATAAAGTTTATCTTATCTTATCAAAAAATCGGTAACAACGCTGCACATCCTGCTGCAATGCAACCTTATCATTATAATTTTTAAGACCCTCAAGGGTACACTGCAAGACGTCTGCACATCAGAAACATCCTGAACACGGCACAATACCAACATCCAGACAGAGGGCGGTTTTCTGCTGATAGTCTGACATAGGTAAAGGGTTGAGAGCACAGACTGAAAATATCACCCTGACTTTCAGTCAACTTAACGACAGATAGGTGGAGAGCTGGAGCTGGAGCTGAGGCGGGTTTTAAGCCTCTTGACGAACCTTACATCTTACATCACACCCACCTGTCAATCATATCAGCTACGCGCCTAGTTATGGATAACACGCATCGTTCATAAAATCAAAACGGAGCCGTTTAAAAAAAATTCTCCCTCTCTGTGCAGGGGGCAAGAAATTGGCCCCTTATTCCCCTGCTATGGATGGATAAATGAAAGCTAATTACCAAAACTGGAAACAATAAGCATTGACTCTACAGGGCAATTGAGCATGTTTCACACTTTAGTAACTCACCCGTTTTTATGTGTGTATACAATATTTCTACATAGCCGTTTAAGGTTCATGGTACAGTGCATGTGCCTCTTAAAAACTTTTTAGTCCAGAAGACTATTTGTACATTGTTAACAGTACATAAAACTTTATTGACCGGCTCAAAGCTTCTTATCTCCCATCACCGTGAAACAGCTGATATACGGAAAGAAATGTTCCTGGATTATATCGTAAAAAGCTCAACAGTAACCACATAAAAGGATTTTAAACATTTACACTTCTGAACTCTGAGCTCTTCTTGTTAATCTTTCCATCCATATCTGACATGAAGATAAAGGTACGCTTTTACCAAAGCACCAGTGAGATGACTGGATAAACCTGCAAGAAACTACTATCATGGAGGTTAGCTTGTAAACAAACTATTTAACACCCATCAGTCCATGTTTGTTGCCTCTGGGAACTTTTCGGACAAGCAAATGTGGCCAGCAGTTAGCTATAAACGACTTCAGGCCAAGCCTTTCTTTTCCGTTTACAGTCCAGTTAACAACTTGAGAAGTGACCGTATGTTCAGATTCAATTTAACCGTCCAGATATGTCTGCAAAGTCTGCCGAAGGCATTTGAGCTAACTCAAATGTACAATGCATCAAATGGCTTCTTTATACATTTGCAAGACATTTTGAGTGTCACAGATGGCAACACCACTGCAATGTCAGAGAAGAAGTAAGTCTCAAGAGCTAAGTTTATTAAAAGATTAGATGACTGTTGTATTTATGTTTTTATCTTCTTAATTTTATAACTAACTAGGTCTTGCACTTGGGTAAATTAAGTTATTTACCAACGCTGCATCCAAGTTGAGATATATGCATGTCAAAGATTACGGCATTAGTTTTATTGTCTTGCAGGATGCCTAAAGAAATTACGACTGCCTCAAGAATAAAATGCATAAACAAAAAACCTCTACAAAACAAAAGTAAGAAGATACCTGGTGAACCAGCTCGTGGGCGATGACGCTGGCCACTCGCTGCTTGTTGTAGGAGGAAGACTGGTCCTCATCATACAGTAGGTTGGTCTCCCTGTATGTGATCAGGCCCCAGTTCTCCATGGCACCAGTACCAAAGTCAGGGATGGCAATCTTATCTGGATCAGAACCACACAGAGAGTCCGGTGAGGTCAGTAACATGACTGTAGTCTCATTGATGTCACCCATGCCATGGGCCTCTAAACCTTTGAAGCCCATCGATCACGTTCGCAGTATTGGAAATGCTTACTCAAACTAACTTTTGTATAGAGCAGAGAGATGGAGCTGAGGTGGGCCTTAAGCCTCCTGACTAACAGCTACATCGGCCAGCAGTCAGATTAGACACGCCCCTTATTATGAATTACTCTTAGCCTTAATATCATCAAAAAGGAAGAGTTGTAAAAAACATCATCCCTGTTAAGTGTGTGCCAATAAAGACATGCACTATTAGACCACTATCATTTTTAATCAGTTTATTTCTGCTGTAAAAAAAATGGCAGTTTGAATGGGTGTGTATGTGACCTCCTGGACTCTTGCAGCCAGCCTCAAGTGGACTTGATGAACTGCATTGGCTTCGTTTGTCAACACTAGAGGTTGCAGATTGGTCCAACCAGATGTTGGATATTTACTAAAGCTAACTTGTTAGCGAGCCTTTGCTTGCTGAGCTGACACATGATGGTCATATTTAAAGGCTATAGGGGCGACTGTACAAGCTGTTGGATTTGATGAGTTGGGATGGGTGTGCTTATGTGACAGGTTCCTGCCAAAGTGGGGTCTTGAGAGGTCCCCTTGATAAAGAAAGAGTTTGTCTAAACGTACCCAGTTTTTGGATGGAGTATGACATGTTGAAATACTCCTCAAAGTAGTCAAAGATTTCCTTGGTTTTGTTGGCCGCGTATTCTGCAGTTTTCAACTGAGTTGGCTGAGCATAGATTCTCAACTGTATCAGGGAGACAAAACATACAAGGGTACATGTATAAGTATAAATCTAAAATGAGATATTGCGTTAACACTTACTACTCAATGTACATGATGGTATTAAAAGAAAAGCGTAAGGGTAAACTCACAGGAATTCCTGAGGCGGAAATTCTTTCCACGAAGTCAAACTGGTGCACAGCAAAACATACCAAATAAGTGCTCATGGGAACGGAGATCTGAAAGGAGGTCTTGAGTTTGCCAGGC
This sequence comes from Tautogolabrus adspersus, assembly GCA_020745685.1. NCBI lineage: Eukaryota > Metazoa > Chordata > Actinopteri > Labriformes > Labridae > Tautogolabrus > Tautogolabrus adspersus. The sequence goes on along the minus strand of CM036552.1, from coordinate 3,482,248 downwards.
AGTTCCTCAGGGGGTCCCTGGAGAGGCAGAAGACGGGTTAATGTGGATGTCGCTCAGACTATGGAGCTGGGTGGATCCCACTGCCTAAAAACAGTGGCACAAGATTGATTCCTTTGCTTTTAGTATTCAAAGTGTGCCCTCTAAGCCTGGCTTCCTCTTTTGTTTTATTTCCCTGCCACCATGGGAGAAATTCTGTGTCTTCCATCTATAGCAACCATTCACCAGTCTAACTGGGTTGTGAGTAGTTGTAATGGCAAAGTATGAGCAAGAGCTTAATAAGTTTGTATGCTTGTATAGAAAAGCTTTCCCAGACAAAATATTTGTCTACACAATTGGTAGCCATTCGTTTGAGCCAATAGTTGTCTTTTAAAGTCCCCATAAATAAAAAAACTAATTCCCCAATTTTGTTCCAGACAAATATATTTCAATAAAGCATTATTTGGGTATGTTTACATCAAAATAACTGTATTTTTTTCTTCCTGTGAAATGTTTCAAATGTTTGATGACTCACTCTGCACTCAGGGGAGTTTACGAATTTTCAATCACTTAAAAAGCTTTTCAAGTTTTCAGAGATCCAATCGAATCCATCCCAACGTAATGTTCTATCTTGTAATTGGTTCTATCCAATTTCAGCAGGAAATACGTCACGACACAACAGATAGATACTCTCGAAGTTTCGTTTCATGGGGACTTTAAGGGCAGCAGAAAAGGATTTGAGCTCCAGGGCTGTTAAAATGTGTTATAAGTATCCTTGCTAACCACTGACTGTTATTATAGTGCTTTTCTGTCTCATTCTGTTGTACAGAAATGAAGCCAAATTACCCCTTCAATGGGCGCTGACATGCTGCGCCGCTGACATAAGTTGGAGCCAAGTCATGCTTCGAAGGGTTCTTGCTAATGGAACCAGGGAATTTACGCCACGCCCCTTCTGCTTACCGAAGTACACATCTTACCAGTAAAACGTCAAAGATCCCTCATTATGATGGAGTTTGAGGCTTTTGTATTCTTTGACAACACAACCAATGAGACACCTTTCATTGACTTACACATGGCTGACCTATAAAAGCTAGCCCTACTACTTTTAAAATAGTAAAGCATCCACAATGAAAACAGGACAAAGAATAAAACCAGGCCATGCTCCTCTTCCTCCCCATCCTTTCTTATTGCTAAAGAGCTATCAAACCCATCATGACACCACTTATTTTCTTGGAATTAACTTATACCCTTCAGTAATGTAATTTTCTGTAATTGGCTATAATCCTATTGTTTTGCTTTCTATAACAGCTGCTTTGCAGTTAACAACCACCTTGCCACACAAAATCACAGTCCGTCAGGTGCCCTCACGACACTTTGAGGTTTGGTTGTTGGCAGGTCTGAAATTAGAGCGTCTGGGTGTCCTGTCTGAGTGCATCTGTCCACCTTTGGTACTGATCTTCAGCTCTCAGAGTTCTGTCCTTTGTGCTGTATATTTCATTAGGACTGCAAGTATAACATATTGTCCTGGCTGTAGGTCCAACTACAACTTGATTTCATGTTTAACCCAGAACTTTTTGTGATCAGTCCCAAAAATTCCAAATTATTTTTTCCCATATGATTAAGCTTCATAGACTGTATATTAAGATGGACGGGGAAACAGCTCCCTGGGAGTGAGGCCAAAAGATTTAAAGCCCCCTCTACTGACTGGCCGCCGTATAGGTCATTAACCCCGCCTCCTCCATGTTAACAGATGGGAAATGGGTCAAACAATGATGTTAAAATACACATCAAAATTGTCTTTGTCCATCCTGGATTCTACTGTGATAGTAAGTTCTTATCAATCTGATTAAAGACAAGGTGTACATTTTTCAGAGTATTTGTCTGCTCCAAAGCGACACAAGAATCTGTCCTGCTGTGGACTGCACCCACCTGAGGGATCTTCGTCTTTTATTTCGGTTAGTGAAAAATGCGCTTTGGTTAGGTGTAGCGGCGTGGCGTTAAATTCTGTTGTTCCACCAGCCAGATCCCCTCTGCACCCTCCCGGTTTCAAATGACATCAGTAGGGCAATATCACTATCTCAGTGCCCGTCATGTGTGTATTTTTGCTTCATCTTTGGAACATGGAAGGAGGCGGAGACATGCTGTCCATGTTAATATACAGTCTATGGTAAGATTACATTATATTAATCGAATACCCTGAATACGGCAGAATTGAGCTTCAGTCTAATGTCTGCGATGCAAGTGCCAGGTAATTCTTGTCTCTCCGTCAATGACTGAGTAGCTGAGGAGGTCAGAATGGTTGGCACTAAACTACAGCAACTGATCTTTGCAATTTACTGCCAGGGCCGGTCTGGTCTCCTTCCAGACTCTGAGTTCCTACTTGTTCTGGTGTACTGAGCCACTTAAACAGAACAGAGCAATAATTAATTCAATCAATTACTCTAAACCTGTTCTTTTCCTGCCGTGACAAGTCAGAAAGAGGATACTAGGCATACCTCTTTGCCTGTCCATTAGTACATAATCATCCGCTGTTTGTGTTGGTAAACAAGTTGACAACGACATCAGTTGTCAGCGTTAAGAGTTATTGGAGGAGTTTTCTTTCTTTTAAGTGTCTTTTGACAAGGTTAAGATTAAAAAAAACATCTCTGTTTAAACTCTCTCTGGTGACTTCTGTGCAAAGATGTACTAAAATGGCCTCGTTCAGACTGCCCTAGGGTTAGGTTTGGGTTGAGAGGTAGGGTCAGTGTTAGGGTTAGACTCTTTGTCTCTTTATGTATCTTTCACTAGATGCCATGCCGCTCAAGTTTGGATATCAAATAGTCATCTTCCATCAATTCCAATTTGACAAACATGAGGACATCAAATCCTAAGTGAAAGAGGTGCATCAGAACCCATGCTGCTGTTAGCAGAGCACAATAGAGGACATCAGAGATAACATGGTGCGATGGAAGATTTCTGCACCGCTACTTGATCCAGGGATTTTTAGGAAAGCAAGATGATTTTTTGTGCTGCATCAGTATATTACTAACACAGCAACACATTTAGAGGGGCTGATGATGTCTGGATACACAAACTACAAGTGATGGCTTGAAAAACATTGCACACAGTCCGCCCTGATGAGCTCACTTGAGAAACAAATCTAATTTGCCCACAGTTTGGACAAAGCTTAAGACATTCTTGGCTCTGTAGGATTTTGAAGTGAAAATCAATACTTTTAAAGTGTTTCGTGTTTATGAATTGAGTCCTACCTCTGGTGGCATGTTAGATAGAGCGCCATATTCCTTTGGATGAGTGATGGAGACTTTGTAGGTGGCCTTCTTGTTGGGTTCGTCGAAGCAGGGGAAGGACTTACGAGCATCTGTTGGCTCGTGATCGGTCGCTGCGATCTTCCTGGTGATCAAATAAAGGGCAGAGTAATGAAGAGAGACCTTGAGTTTAACATCTTTCTTACCTAAAGTTTTCTTTATTTCCTAAATTGTTTAAATATATGCTGTACACAAGGTTTGTGATTGAGACCACCCCTGATACTCTGCACCAGTTACTTCCCCCGACAAAGCCTGAAGTCCTGAGCTTTCATGATTAAGCACCAAACACTGCAGACTCAATCAGGGCAGTGTTTGCTATAAAAGTGAAGACCCTCACCCAAACCTCAACTACAAAGTGATACTCAGTAGTCTTTTGATTCATTGTAATTCCCCAAAGACTTAAAATGTGGCTTGAATTAATCTCACGTTTGAAACCCACTTCTGCAGCATAATCCACAAATCAGCCAGCCAATGAAAATACGAACAAACGGAACTGAAGAGGTGTAAGTAACTGTACCGTGGCTGTTTGAAAAGTTTCTAAGGATGTTTTGGTCATTCTTTTTCTGCAGTCCAAACATGCATCACAGAGAGAATCCATCATAACTGACACAAATCCAAGCTGAGCACAGCTGCTCTCTGTAAAATAACAACTTCTAACTTTGGCAAACATTTAAGGCGGATTCAGTCGAGCCAGCTCTCATTACTCAGTGCCCATTGAAAGAAACCTCCTTCGAGACTGCACTTAAGTGAATGTCCAGATGGTTGTGTGAAAAATGAAAAAGGATAATAGAGCGGAGGACATTTCCTTAGCTGTCAGATGATTGTATTAATGATTTGTAAGATTAACCTAACTAAACAATGGAAACTGTCTTATTTGGAGGCTTTGGAATAAAACTGCTTTAGTCCAAATATCTGGATGTTTGGATTGTTTTTAGCTTTTTTAAATTTAGTAAGACTTCTGTTCAGGAAGCCACATGTGTGCAGCTTTCGAGTCCACAACAAATAATGCAATAAAGTCTATTGTATCTTATCAGATTGGAACAAAAGGTAGCATAAGATAATAAAATGTGATATCATATCATATCTAACGCAACTTTATGCAACATAAGGTAAAGTAATGTCATATATCGCTTGGTATCATTACGAAACATTACGTAACATAACATATTGTGTCATATCTTATTGCAAGGTATCGCATCGCACTGCAACATATCATAACGTATCGTATTGTATCGCATCGCATTGCAACATATCATAACGTATCGTATTGTATCGCATCGCATCGCAACATATCATAACGTATCGTATTGTATCGCATCGCATTGCAACATATCACGACGTATCGTATTGTATCACATCGCACTGCAACATATCACGACGTATCGTATTGTATCGCATCGCATTGCAACATATCACGACGTATCGTATTGTATCACATCGCACTGCAACATATCACGACGTATCGTATTGTATCGCATCGCACTGCAACATATCATAACGTATCGTATTGTATCGCATCACAATTCAACATATCATAACGTATCGTATTGTATCGCATCGCACTGCAACATATCATAACGTATCGTATGGTATCGCATCGCACTGCAACATATCACGACGTATCGTATTGTATCACATCGCACTGCAACATATCATAACGTATCGTATTGTATCGCATCGCATTGCAACATATCATAACGTATCGTATGGTATCGCATCGCACTGCAACATATCACGACGTATCGTATTGTATCACATCGCACTGCAACATATCATAACGTATCGTATGGTATCGCATCGCACTGCAACATATCACGACGTATCGTATTGTATCACATCGCACTGCAACATATCATAACGTATCGTATTGTATCGCATCACAATTCAACATATCATAACGTATCGTATTGTATCGCATCGCATTGCAACATATCATAACGTATCGTATTGTATCGCATCGCATCGCAACATATCATAACGTATCGTATTGTATCGCATCGCATTGCAACATATCACGACGTATCGTATTGTATCACATCGCACTGCAACATATCACGACGTATCGTATTGTATCGCATCGCATTGCAACATATCACGACGTATCGTATTGTATCACATCGCACTGCAACATATCATAACGTATCGTATTGTATCGCATCACAATTCAACATATCATAACGTATCGTATTGTATCGCATCGCACTGCAACATATCATAACGTATCGTATGGTATCGCATCGCACTGCAACATATCACGACGTATCGTATTGTATCACATCGCACTGCAACATATCATAACGTATCGTATTGTATCGCATCGCACTGCAACATATCATAACGTATCGTATTGTATCGCATCACAATTCAACATATCATAACGTATCGTATTGTATCGCATCGCACTGCAACATATCACAACGTATCGTATTGTATCACATCGCACTGCAACATATCATAACGTATCGTATCGCATCACAATTCAACATATCATAACGTATCGTATTGTATCGCATCAAAATTCAACATATCATAACGTATCATATCGCATCACAATTCAACATATCACAACGTATCGTATTGTACCGCATCACATTGCAACATATCATAGCGTATCGTATTGTATCGCATCACAATTCAACATATCATAACATATCGTATTGTATCGCATCACACTGCAACATATCATAACATATCGTATTATATCGCATCGCACTGCAACATATCATAACATATCGTATTGTATCGCATCACAATTCAACATATCATAACGTATTGTATTGCATCACAATTCAACATATCATAACGTATCGTATCATATCGCATCACAATTCAACATATCACAACGTATCGTATTGTACCGCATCACATTGCAACATATCATAGCGTATCGTATTGTATCGCATCGCACTGCAACATATCATAACGTATCGTATTGTATCGCATCACACTGCAATATATCACGATGTATCATATTGTATCGTATTGCATCGCAATGTACGATACATAACGTAACGGATCATATTTTTGCTGAGTGTGTATATATCTAAGGCATGATGTCACCATAAATGGAGTTATTCAGGGTTTGTATTTTCTGAAAGTATTTTTTTTGTCCTGTACTTTCAGATTCAGAATCACTGCTGTTTAAGACTTACAGTCTATCTAAAGACTTACGACCCAACGTGTTTTAACTCTGAATATGCCCTTACCCAACCCTTTGAACACCTTCAGAATGTATAACAATGTTTATACATCGATGTTTATCTGTAAGAGCCAATTAACTATTTGGGTTCCAATCAGGGACTTTCTAATTATATCAAAACAATTCAAGTTTTTGGTGGTTGAGCTGAGATGAATTAAGGTAACAAGCTGAAACAATGTGATGTCTTCTGCACTTAGAGGGATTTTATCTGCCCACTGACCCTCCTGACCTGGAGCTTTTTCCTTTTCTTTCTCAGACTTTCTAGAGAAGATGGAGTTAGCTTTGAATGATTTTACAGCTCAGTATCACCCCTTCGATTTAAACCATTACACTTCAGTGACAACTGAGATATCGATCAATGTTTATATCAAAGGCCAAGAATGAACCGTTTATCTTAAACTTCCAAAGAACAACAATGTAAGTAAACCAGCCAGCTTAAACAGAGAATGATTTATGAATACATTTGCTGGGAGTTAATGATTTATAATATAAACAAGCTTAGTAACAAGTGTGATTTATTTGGTCTGTCAGGAAAATGCTGTGTTGTCATTTCCATCCGCAGACTGTGATTTATACGTACAAATATAACCATAACTGTTACATCAGACATCAGAGAGAAACCTGGTCTGGCTTAGGCACCAGGCCAGAGTAACAAACTGGTTTTCAGAGTCCTCTTATCTGTAACGTCAGCCTGATTGTTTCTTCTGATAAAAATGAATCTGAACTCTATATGCAATTCTGTTTTGCAACTTTTTATTAAAAAATGCTTTGAATTTTGAATCATCAAACGTTGGTGAGAACGTTAAGGTTCATTGCCATTCAACACTTCTTTTGGGATCCATTTTTTATAGGACATTGACAAATATTCAAAGACAACCAAAGACTGAATTTTATTTAATTGATATGCAAGAATATTTAGGACCACAGCGACTACAGAGTAGAAGCATAGAATCAGACTGGATCTGGGGAAAATGTGGACGCAATAAAGATCTAGCGTGGTGGTGCAGTAAGAGAATCACTAATTGGCCTTTTTTGTCGCATGTCATATTGCTAAAGGTGAAAATGAAAATGAAATAAAGGGTTAAATATTGTAGTTCCATCCTTGTAATAATATTGCCTTGATCAACTTTTCTTGAACAATGGTTATTAGCTTAAAATCATTCACACTTTGGTTTAAGCCTGTGTATATGTGCTCAATACTCCTGATATATAACCTATTATTCATTATCCCAATACATTTAATAAACCATTTAATTGCATTATGCATTGTAATTGCTCACAGTGATTGTCTTAATCTCTCATATGCTGCTAAAAGATGCTCAATAGGATCCATCATGGAAGCAGCATTTCGAACATACTATGTTCTTTTCTTTTATCATAAACATGTGTTATATGTTCATTGTTTACGTCAGAATCCAATCAAATCAGAGAACTAAGGAAGACCTCGGTGGACATGCGTCCATACATTACATTTATTTAGTTTTCCTGCGATAACAAGAACATTTGGGTTGATAACTTAACTCGTTAACGCAGTAAAACCAGCGTTGTTATCCTCAGATGACGAGGTAAGTAAGTCAAAATCCAGAGAGAACAACCAAAATGTATCTGCATCAGAGTAAAATAAAATGTATGGATGTATGTCTGCTTAAGGTATCCGTAGAGAACTTACTTTTCGACCCCATCCTCATTGTAGATGACCCTGTAGAATCCAACAACGGAGCCGTTAAGCCAGCCCTGGAAGTCCAGGCTGAGCACGTACACTTCTCCTGGTCCGTTGACTTTCAGATCCTCGGTGGCCTCCACCACCACATACTCATGTTTTTTGTATTCGAAGCATTGTTTCACCCCGACCTCGTTCTGGCCCCCCTGGCTAGATTGCATCCTCAGCCGGGGTGGGGCGCTGACAAACGTCTGCCTGATGTGGAGCCACAGGTGGCGGGTGACCTTGGTGACCTCCACATGGACCTCAACAGTGCCGGTGTAGGTGTCGTCGTCAAAGTTGGGCTCCAGATGGAGGTCATAGTGGACCGGCTTCACATATTCAGGCAGCCGAAAGTTACTCCAGTCCCCACTTGAGTCAGTGGAAGGCGTGCAGGGGCCTCTTTCAGGCGCAGGGGGCTGTGTAGGCTCTGGTGGTGTTGGGTTTGGAGGGGGGGATGTGTCTGCGTCTGACCCGGACAGACCCACCCCGAGGCCCACAGCCAAAGAGCACACTACCAGCATCGCACAGATGATGCCAACATGCTTAGTGCGAATGCAGTAACGCTTCTCTTGTTTCTCCAGGTCCATGCTCTCCACCATGATGACTCCAAACTCTGAAAAACCTCTCCAGACTAAAACACGACTTCCCCCCTCAGCCGACCCGAAGTCAGAGCTGCAGGATTTGGCTCCAGCAGTTTTTAGATTAGCAGTGTGAGCTGATCAAAAGCTTGCCTCTGAGCTGTTTAGGGGTGGAGAGAATATAGAGGAGGAGAGGTGAGGAGAGGAGAGGGAAACTGTCAGCCAACAGAGAGACTTTGACAGATCAAGAGAGAGATTTATTCTGTCCTTGGTGCTGCTAACACGCCTCCTCTTGTTAAACATCTACAATCTGCCTGTAAATCAACGGCTAAAGTTCAACATTATGTGCTACAGAAAAACTACATGTTGTTCTCTGTCTACATGCATGTAAAACTACAAGTTTTAAAAATAAGTGAACCCTATGGCAGTGATTTCAATTCAAAGTGGTTGGATCCTGTCCTGTTTACAGTGGACACACACAGAGGGAAAAGTCTATTGTTTGGAAATGACTGTCTGCTTCTGCATTTGCTCTTTGGTCAACATAAAAGTGATGCAACAGAGTGACATTGGGGGAAAAAAGCCTGTATTATGTTGTGTAACAATCAGTAAGACCAGTAGAAAAGCAGATTTTTTATTTGTATCAGCAACAATTGAAAATGGAGATAATGGTGCTAATGATGATATTTCATTCACACATTAGGAAGCTGTTAATTTAGTTAGGACATTTGGGATCCCTATAAAATAATCCTAAATGACTTTGTTGACATCCAGAACTTTTATCTCTGCCATAAGGACCTGGCTAAATTCCAATTTTAACAAAGAAAAATTTAAAAAATACAAGCTGTTCTTTTCATATAATATTCACAAAAAAGTAACTTTAATTTAAATGATATCCATTTAATCTTCCAATTAGACCCTCATAGTAATTTTAGACGCTTAGGAGGCTCCAGGCAGTGTAAGAACATTTTAAAATCCAACAGATCCAATCATACAGCCCTAAAACATTTTGATGCGTCCAAAAGGTTTGAGGCTTTACATTTTGGGAAATCCAAAGTATTGCTAAATAAGAAAGGCCTGTTCATACTTTACGCAAAAAATTATACATGGTTAGCCAAAACCTTTTGTAGCGCTTTGGTGCCGACCAACGGTTTCAGAGTGCGACTACACTTTCCGAAAACACACTGTTGTTTTGGCTACCAGTCACAGACAACGTGCATTTGTTTACAAGCAGAGGGGTGGTGGTGTTAGAAACCAAAGAAGACCCATGTCGACTGACAGGGTTCAGTAATATTTCCAGATTTTGCACAACTATGACTCTGCTAGATTCTACAGCCCGTTGTGCAGACAAGTTTTGTTTTTTGATTTGAACGCCAGCATAAGACATAACTTGGGTTAGATGACTCTGCACCCGGTAAAGCTGCTAAACATGAGACTACGATGACACATGGCGACATAGTCGCTTTAGCACCTACCAATGGTCTCTGAGTGCAACTGCACTTTTGGTATATAGGACTAAATGGAACTTTCCAATTGTCCTGTAAACGTCTTCATCTTTCCCTGTCCCCTTCCTCTTAGCCAAAGCAGTACCAAGACGGGCGTCTTTTTATAACTGAAGGATGCTGTGTGAACTAGATGACCTCGGCCCACTGCCAAAGTTATATAGTGCAGTAAACAGGTGATCAAGGAGCTCTGAACATGCAGACACCATATCCCCGGTTGAAAGTTATTGTACTGTTAAATCAACCTTTGAAACTATTGTTTTAAGGTGGAACAGTTATATAATGTTAATTTAAGACTAAAAAAACCTGATTTGATCAAAGTGTTCAGTGAAGACTCCTGCTGCTGTACTGTATGGAAGTGTCTCCATTCAGTTTGTTTCCTGTTTTGATTAAACACCCAACTGAAATTTCTAATTCTATATCTGTGATTGCTTGCCAACCAAATTGTTTGAAGGTTTATTTGTGCCTCCATTGTAGAGATAGAACAGTGGCCAGAGTCAGAAATCAGGGAATTACATGCGGTAAAGGAATCACAGATCCGAACCAGAGCCTGGACGACCAGAGCCTCCGCACATGTGGCACGCACACCAACCACTAGGCTACCAGCGGCCCCGCCACCCACATTTTTTAGCCTCAACTCTGTACATTTAGATTAAGGCTTTAAAATCTACAAATTTGAAAATATATTTTTTTCCCCAACTCTTGATGAGTTCAGCCACTAGGGGGCGATACCAGGGCTTGATAAATCGATAGTTTTGCTCTTTTCAAAAGCTAATAGGCTAAACAGGTTTCAGCTGACCAGCTTTTTGCTACCAGCCTGACCCTGAGCCTCTTCCTCATACTGATCTTTATTGTCTTTGCTAGTTTCACAGAGATAAGAAGTTCATAAACATTACAGCTCCAGATCCTTGAACTGTGCTGAAGAACTGCACGAGATACAAACTAGTCTTACACTCTGTTTCAGACAATTCTGTCCTAAGAAAAGAAAAAGCAAAGACACAAAGGTGTTGATACCTGTGCAGAACAGCGACAGTGTGCAGCGTGGTGAGAAATGTGACATCACACAGACAGATGATGTTTATCATCTGATAATCACTTAAAGAAAGAGAATGACAGTGGTGGTGACAGCTTGTATTTACGTCATATTGCATCTTGTAGGAAAATGCTTCATTGAACATAAGCAGAAAAAAAAAGCATCTCGGGCGACCCTAAGGTCCAAAGAAAATCATACAACTTACAGATAATTATAAGAATCTAGAGAAGAAAGAAATTAAAGTATACATTGCAAATATCAATTTTTGTATAGCATATATGATTTTCGTGTTAAAATGTAAAGGGGTATAAGTTAAACGTAAATAAATACAAAGTAAAGCCACAGAGAGACTCAAGTAACCTTTAGTACAGTAATCAAGGTTTTGTTGTGACTTCCCTGTGTACCCATAAAGTGCAGTGACAGTAACACATTAAATAAATGTTGTATCTAATGATGCCACCTACTGGCTGAGGGACAAATAGATCCTCATCCCAGGCGTTTCTGTGGCCCCTGCTGTCAAACACAATGTATATTCAGAGTGAGAGAGCTGTAACTGTCAGTGTGATTACCTGTCTCTCTGTCTTTCTTTACATTTTCTCCTCAGCTTGAGAAATTCTTCAGCCTCGTAAAAGTCCTCCTCACTACTCCAAACAGTTTATTCACCTCAGGAGCTCTCTTACGATGCTCTGTGAATAACTTTTATGGGTCTATTTACAAGGATCTAGTCCTAACTTTAAGGGGAAATTCCTACTGTTCTCAGTATTTTCAAGAATTGTGTCCCTAGGAGCAACTCTTTGTACTTAGAAAGCTTTGTGAAAACGGCCCCAAAGTGTTATATTTCATTTACAAGGCTTAGCAATAAATCTTTCTCTTACCTCTCTTGTGTCCGAAAATAAAACCTCCCCACTGAGACTGTATTCGTGGAAAAGAGCAGGTTTCTCTGTGCAAAGTTGTCTGACATTACTTACATGGAAATTAAACTGTAATCATAGTTCCTCCCACGGAGTCAGGTGGTAGTGATTATGAAAACGTTGATGTCATTGTGAAATATGGGACTCTGCGTCTGACCACTGTGGGAGGATAAATGTTGACAGCAGGCTTTGAGTGTGAGAGGAGAGGACGTAAATAAAAACTGCTGCTCAGAGTTAAAGTTTCAAGTTTGGAATGACACATTCACCTTCTGCAATGAGCGATGAAATTCTCTGTTTCAAGTATTTATTCGCTCAACATCAAAAAATAACTCCAGGATTTTTAAACTTCAGCCCTATTTATAAATGTCTTGGGGTCCAAAGGTTTTGTATTTCCTCCAGTTGATTGCTTAGGTCAGCTGTCGTAAAGCAGCTGTAAATGCTGCAAAGTAATCCATTAGAGGAAATGTCCCCGATCAAAGTCCATCCACTAAAAGTTGTTGTTTTTGTCACTGACAGGCTCAGATTGTTATCCTAAGTGTCTGACGGCATTACAGAAATGATCACAACAGAGAGCGACCTTTTTGTCAAAGAGGAGGATGACTCTTTTTTTTTCCAGGGAACTTTTTCAAGACCACTGGAAATTTGAAAGATCCCTGGGAACTTTTGTAAGTTCAAAGAAACTTTTGTAAGATCAGGAGAAACATTTCGTTAGATCCAGATGAACTTTTGTAATTGTCAGACATATTTGTAAAATCCAGAGACACTTTTTAAGAGCCCAAGAGACTTTTGTAAGATCCCTAGAAACTTGTGTTAGACCTAAGAAACATTTTCAAGATCCAGAGAAATAATTGTAAGACCCAGAGGAACTTTTGGAAGAGCAACTTTTGCAATATCCCATAAACTTTATAGTAATCCTGAGAAACTTTTGTAAGATACCAGGAACTTTTTGCAAGATCTGATGATATTCCCATCTCATATCAAACTTTACCAAAGTGTTCCAATTTGCCTTTTGCCTAACGTAGGAATTCACCTGAATGAAAACTTTGTCAAGAAACGCAGAAGTATCTCAGGATCTTGCAAAAGTTATTTGAGATCATCATAAACCCCATGTCCCCTCTGGGGCTCCGAGAAGGGATGACACTAGGGACTTTATGTACTTGTTGTAAACACGAGGGCGTCGTTTTTCTGTCGTCTGGATCTGAACCACAGGAATCTAAAGGTTTTAAGACATCTATTCGGAACACCACAGATCACATCACAGACGCTGCAACCAAATTTATGTCAGAAACATATTTTTATAAACAACCTTAACTTACAGAGTATCTCATCAACACTTGTTTTGGGCATTGTCTTCATGCAGAACGTCCACAAACAAAGTCTGTAAACTCTAAAGCTAAAGGTTCACACACAATAGAGTTACACTCTAATGCTGAACCCAACGAACGCATCCGGAGAATTTTCTCGAGACTCTGAAATAGACTTTATAAATGTCTCTGTCTATTTCTTTTCATCTGTTATGTTGATTTTCGGCCTTTTTTCTGTGAGGAACTCTTTGAACAGGAGATTAGCAGCAGTCTGGATCTTGATAATTGAAGGTGTGACGTTCTGGAGTATCTGGTTCTGCTTCTCTGGGGGCCTGCTGGTCGTAGACGTAGTCTGGTTTGGCCTCTTGTATTTTGTTGATAATTTGAGCGGGGCCTTTAGGTACTTCCTCTTTGGGAGACGGGACAGTCGAGTGACTCCGACCACCTTCAGTTTGATGGGGGCTTCGGACAATCCCGCCATGTTCCGCGCCTGGCAGCGATATTCACCCGCGTCCTTGTATGATAATCCGTTCAGGGTGATGATCGACCAGCGGACCCCAACCCGAGGAGATTCCTGCATGACTTGAAGATAAAAAGGTGCAATATCTCAGCTCTTAGCGCAATATATCGGGGCAACTCCGAGCAAGAAAGGGACAGAAACTTTTATCTTAGTGAGGAGGTGTGGTGGCTATGACACATTTTTTCAGAAGCTGTGAATGCTTGTTGCATGATATACCTGATTTATTTGTGAAATGTTGCACATTCTTTCTTTAAGGGGAAATTCTTAGAAAATTAAATATATTTTCTTAGAATTTTGTCAGTAGGAGCAACTCTTTGTACTTAGGAGGCTTTGTGAATACGACCCCAGGCCTCTTGCAGGTTTTTAAACCAGACTCAGGTCAAAATGAGCCGTTTGCTGTGCACCTCAAGACTAGAAGGAATGTGAACATACTGTAAACACATCACGTACATGCAGGGCAATGAAAAAAGCAGTCAGAAGGAGGAATATTCTCAGTGGTGATATTAAAATGATGTTTTTTTACTTTGAGGTGTTTTGCACGTTTAACCAAATTATTGTGAAAGAGATAAAGAAGCACCACTTACAGCTCTCCAGATTCCTGGGTAGCTGGTCAGAGTTCTCAAATATGTTGTTTCTGCAACAATCTGTAGACAGAGCCAGATAAAAACATGAATGAAATGATGCTCATGTTATCTTAACATTACTTCATCACCTGAGAGAGACCCTGGATCACTCACCTGTGTAGGCGGAGGTTTTGATCCATGTCAGGGTGGGTGTCGGGTACCCGGTGGCTTCACAGCGCAGGATGACGTTGCTGCCCAGCCGAGAGATGACTCTGGTGGCTGCAGGCTGAATTGACGGTCTCATACAGTGGGACAGCTCCGACTGACTCAGCAGCGTCCCCGACTGATCCACAGACCGGCTGCAGACCAAGAGCTGGTCCATCAGGACCAAAGGACTCCCCAGAGACATGGACAGGGACATCACCATGGAGATCTGGCAGTCACACAACCAAGGGTTGTCATGGAGACCTGTGTGCCCAGGACAATTTGAGTGGGTTACATCATTGTCTTGATTGATGGAGCATCTGCAAAATCTTGTTTTCTTCGGGCGTAGGCACCATCACCTGACATATTCGATAGCCTAGATAAACTGTGGCATAGTCAAGCTTCAATTTCTAGTCTCTGCTCTCCCTTGTGCTGCACTAGCTACAAATCTACAGTCAGACAACAAACATGGCATCTGAAAACATGAAAGCACAAGATGTTATTGAGGACATACTTTATTGTGTTTAGCTGGAGTATGTAGCTGGGAGATATTCACACATTGTTGAAGCTGCTTTTGACAGAAATGGAATATATGTATATTGTTTCCCCTTACAAACAGACTGTACCTAAGATCCTTCTTTGAACTGTTCCTCCCTGTTGTCCTGGAGGAGGAAACCAAAGGTCGAGCAGCTCAGCAGGTAACACCGTCAGCCTGAGGGTCGAAGAGAGAGAAATCTTTTAAATAACTGTACACCTGTATCTCTCCTGACATCAGCAGGTTGTTTCTGGTCACACCTGTTGCTGGAAAGGTCGAGGAAGGTGATGTTTGAGAGAAACAAAGAAGCGTGAGCAGGAAGGCTGGACAGACGGTTGTTATGGAGACCAAGAGTCTGGAGGCGGGGCATGTCCCTTAGCCCCTCCCACGGGAATGATGTGAGAAGGTTCCCGTCCAGGCGCAGCTCTCGCAGGGCCTTCAGGTTGACGAAGCTGCTGGGGTGGATTGAAGCGATGGAGTTGTAGTTCAGCCACAGGAAGCGCAGGTCTGACAGGTTGTAGAAGGCTGCCCGGGGCACCCTGGAGATCAGGGTCTTCTCCAGACGCAGTTTTCCTGTGTCAGCAGGGACGTTAACGGGAACAGCTGAGATCCCGGGGTCGCTGCACCGCACCGACCTGACGTGTTAAACACAGAGCTGGGAGGTCAGCTTTATGAAAGATGACAAAAATTATGCACGGAGCACCAGAAACAAAGTTATTTTAAATTTAAGTCCCAGTGAAATGGAGAGAGTATCTATCTGTTGTCTCGTGACTCGTGATGTATTTCCAACTGAAACGGAAAAGAACCAATCACAAGATAGAGAGCAGTAACCACCCCCGTTTTCACATATGCACTCCTGAAAATATCTAGATCATTTCAGGACGACTGCTCCTGAAATTCTCCTCATCTGGTTGTTCACACATGCACCTCACAGCGGGAGACTATCCCTGTCAGATGGGAGGGGGGACGGGGGTCTCCTGAGGCAAGAAGCGACATTAAAAGAAAGATGAAGCAACTGAGTCGGTTATGCAACGCTTCAATGATAATATTTGCCTTTATGTCAAAGCTATGTGTATTCTGACACGATCAAAATAGCAACAAAGAGTGAAGAAGAACATACTGGTGAACAGAAAACATAATGCTGCAGTTTAATGACGTGCAAGGAGGTCACAAAGGTCATGTGCACAGTCTATGGTCATGCACCAATCACAGGGAATAAACGTCACCGCCCCCTCCCACTTGGTGAAAGTCAGGTAAAGGTCCCAGTAAAACATTTTGCCGTTTGCGTTCACACATGCAGCTCACCCTTCTATGTACAAGTTTCACATTTATATTTCTAGCATCTTGTTTCATGAAAAGTGGGTTAACAATGAAAATGTATCAAAAGTGCTGGATGTTAAATGTAACTATTGTCATTGTGCGGTTTAATTTTAAAATGCAATCATTATCTTTTCATCTGGATTTTTTCTGATAATGGTGATGAAAATAACTTGTTGATAAATTTTATACGCCAATTCCAAAAGTCAAACCAATACACAATAGTTAAAGGAGAAATATGTAACTCTGACACCTAGTGTTTAAAATGGGTACTGCAGTCCAAATTCTAAACATTGTAGAGCTGTCTGCCCCCCCCCCCCCTCCTCTCTAGAGTCGATGCTCACGCAGGTTGCCATGTGGTGGTCACTGAAGCTTCAGTGTTTAGCCGGCTCTGCATCGGTCTGTAAACCTTTAGATATCTAACAGATTGGTCCTTTAAGTCTGTTTTTATTCAACTATCAAGTTAGTAAATTTAATCAAGATTGGTTTACTTCATTCTCCATACATGGAGATTGTGTTTGTCATTTTATGTTTCAACTCTTCATCTTAAATTAACTTTATGACGTCTGTGTAAAAACACTGTCACAGATGACAGCCTGTCTCTATGGATGTTATGCACTATTAACCAAAACATGACATTCAGTGATTATTATTTCACGTGATCACATCAGCATATATGACATTTGTTACACCAGCACTACCCTGTTGGTTCCCAAAGAGCTTTAAAAATCTATTCATTAAATGTAATTGTCTATAATTAATTTATATGTTTAAATCAGTGGCACACACACAGATGAGATTGAAGTCTGCCTCACTGCACCTGAGCTCTGCTTTTCCTCCGGTCCCGTACGAGCAGGAACACACAGCCGGACAGGAGTGGACCCCCCACAGAGCGGACTGCAGGACCTGGACCAGGACCAGCAGATACATCCTTCATCAGACAAACCCTGAACCCAGAGAGACCCTCAGTGTTTCCATATTCCCTTTGAGCTCCGGTCTGAGGTTGTGTCCACAGAGCAGAGTGAAACTGAATCCCAGATTAGCTGGGATTACGGCGCTTACAAGCGGCGTGTAATCCCATGCCTCACTGTCAGAGTAACAAATCACAACATCAGGGCCAGCACACGGCTTTTTGGGCGTCAAGGATGGTTTGACACAACACATCACCAGGTGGAGTTTTAAATACTGACCTGCAAGCACCTGACAAACTGTCCAAGACGTCAGTGTAGGATTTATACTCTTGTTTACTATTGTCACAGTGTTCATTATTAATGAAGACGACCTACTCTAGAGTAAACATTAGAAATCAATACTTGTAACAATATGAGCATACAACATTTTAAATAACAATCGATGAGTTGTAAAATTCCTGTATTGATTATAGGATTTACTGGCTACCACAGGATTATCAGCAAAAAGTACCACAAGAAATAGACGCTGTACATGAACACTTCTTGGGATTTTCTGATACTGAGAGACTATTTGGTCGGGATCAAACACATTTTTCTTAAACTTACATCTTGTCATGATGTGTTCTTTAATTTGTGTATCTTAAAGATGGCATGTTATAGCCCTTATCCACCTTTTCAAACAGTCCCCTGTGGTCTAAATGAAACCTCTGTGCTGTGCTTTGGTCAAAATATAACATGAATCCAGCACCAGAGGAGGTTTGTGACCCTGTAGAAACCAGCTCTCTCAGAACGCTCTGTTTTGGTGTGTGTGTCTCTTTAAATGCAATGAGCCCCCCCCCTAAATTCCCAGAAGACATCACTCCTCTGTAGCGAGAATAAAAATGGTGGACCTGCGAAAAAGTTTTGCCCTAGGCTGGGGGTGGAGTCCATGGGTGGAGAAACCAGGGGAGGGGAGGGTATTTATTTACCAGAATCCCACTGTGACATCACAAGGAGAGCAAATTTGAAACGGAGCATTTTGCTCTGTGTTGTAAGACTTATGCAGACCACAAACAAAGGACTGGATGGGATTTTTCATAATATGTACCCTTTAAATAAATGACATCATACTAATACATTTGTTTCAATTTATTTCAGATAACTGGGAGTTACATGAGCCAGAAGGAAGGACCCCCGCAGGGAGTTAATCCGGCTCAGAGACAGATTTTGTTTGTTTGTCCGTTTGTTAGTAAGTGGGGCGTTAGAGATTTTCCTCAAGTCTGGGGAAGAGCATGTTGGCAAGAAACATCATTTGTTAATAAATCCTTTAACTGGAGCTCCTTGGTGGACTGATCTTTTTTTGATTCTTTATACCTATTTTGTTTTTGGATCCAACACCCGCTTAGGGATGTGCATGTCTTTTTAGATTTTTCATTTTGCATCTTCTTGGATCCCTCAGCATAAAGAAAGAAAGAAAGAAAGAAGTACTTTTCTTTATTGAACATTTAACCCATGTGGTACCTGACCTTTTTTGGCTCCTGACCCCACTTTGACTTCACAAAACTCTGGTGACCCCAGACATCCAAAACACTGACAGCATTAAGCTCAAATGTATGTTTTCAATCATGCAAGAGTTGTTCTACTGTGTCGCAAGTAATTTTTTATTGATCAATAAATTTAAATTACAGGCGACTCCATTTGAATTCCATGTGACCCCACATGGGGTCGGGACCCAAATTATGATCCTTTGTCCAGGTAGTGAAGATTTGTGTAAAAACAGAAGTTAGACTTTAACATGAGACATGATCAGTGCTCTTCTGAAAGAACTTTGTGACAGAAAGCCTTGAAGTTAAACTTTGAGGAAGCCACAGGCAGAAACAAATGAAGCCATTTATCAAAGTCTGTCGTCTGTATTACAGGTCAGACCAGACCAACTGCCACAGATGTCATCTACACCTGTTTACATACGCTAATGAAATACCTGTATGAACAAAAAATGCACATTTACGCTTAAGATGCAAACTAAAAAGGACTGCAAAATGTTTCAACATAGTGACAGATATACTACATTTCATAGAAAATAAGTCCTTAATGTGAAGTTATGTTTGTTTCTTATAAATTCCTAACTTCAATGCAGTGCAGAGAAATTCTACGAGCCAATATTTGTGTTTACGGCACTTACTCAGCCCACTTAAGAAGTCCTCCTGCTTTTGGAAACATTGTCATAAATGACATGTGGACTAATTATTGTATCACTGTGTTGTCTTTTTCTGAAATAAATAAGTAAAATACAATACAAAACAGGTAACTTGTATCTGAAAAATACTTTTTAAAAAGCGTACAGGATGCATGCCACTATTTGCTTACTTCTCCCGGAAAAGCACATAGCCTCGGGAGTAGAGTTCAAAACAAGCATTGCTTCCTGGTACTTTGCAAGCTCTGTTTCCACCTAATTCCCAAACTTCTTCAACATTTAAATGTTTTATTGATCTAAGTATATAGAATGACTACTCTATGAAATATATATGACTGATATTTCCGAAATTACAACTTTTAAAAACAGTATTTATACAGACTAAGGTAGTGTTCTCTTCTTTTTAAACTAGGCCTGTTGTAATTCCATTAGCAGCCTGTAGGTGGCGCGTGTTTACATTTCTCAAACTGCTGTCTGTCGATGCTGCTCTGCTATTGGATGAGCTGTCGTGAACGCGCCGCGTGCCTCCAGGGCGGACCTTGATACCGTGCTATCAACCTGAACTCTCATGTTATGATCCTTGAAAGTTACTGTCAGTGCCAGCGGACTGTAGCTGTGGAAAATAAAAATGTCCGCTGCGACGCAACACTCAAACGAACAATGTGATTACCGTCGACGGGACTTTGAAGAGCAGCCGTCAGAGAACCAGAGAAGATGGCACACTCCTGAACCTGTCCACGGAGCGAGACAGCAGCCCGGACTACACCAGCAGCAAACACACCGGGTAAAGCGAAAGTACACTAACATGCTAGCTGCTAGCTGTTAGCTGTTTATTATTACATGTTGTGCTGATCATCGAGCACTAATAGCTGATTGTCATGGCAACACCGTCTTGGAGCTAACGATAAGCTCAGGAAGCTGCTGTGATGGTAAAAAAAAAGCTCGTCACTGCGTAACCATGAGCGCGTTAGCCAAACCCCATTCAAAAATCTATCACTTTAAGATCTATTTTCAAAAAAGACAAGCTATGTTTCCGCTAAAACTTGCTTTGTATGTATTCATAATAAACAAGGTCAAGTTAACAAATCGGCGTATATCAGCTTCATGTTTTTTTTGTTTTCCACGTTATTAATGATCACAATCAAGTTTACAAACCAGTGAATTTGAGAGACTATTTCATCTTCATATTTTTTCTTACAAGCGTAAAACTTAACATTGAACCACCCCGAAGTGTAAGATGCATTTTCATCTTCGTCATGCCATATGTTAATCTGTGTGAGTTTTCCTGTGTGTGAGGGAGAGCGATACAACTTTAAATGAGGCGTTAATTCAATGTAGTATGGTGGCCTTTTCTCTTCACGACGGAGAAAACTGTGTCAAAGGGCTTAAGACACCCCTCATCCCAACTACAGTACACCTGCACATTGAAACCTAAGCAATTACCTCAGCTCAGACTAACAAGTAAAACAAGTTGAAACACATTCACTTTGACAGGATGGTTTGGTTTATATTTTGCCACTGAAAATGTTCTTTCTAATCCTCTGTGGAAACTCAACATCCTACTGGAATAAAAGTCACTAGTTTAAAAGTGACATACATCTCAAAAGAGGGTAGTAGTCTGTGGTTCAATGCTAAATACTAAATGTTAAAGCATTGTTCGTCTCAGATTTCTGATTTAATCTGTTCAGCAGGTGTTTAAGCTAACATTGGAAACATGATAGGGTGTGTCTCACTAGGCTCTTTCATTCAGTGAGGAAGTCAATCACAATACAGGGAATGGAATTGACGACATTATCATTTCCTGGTATCATGAAAATAAAATAATTAACTATTTAGCTGTACTTAACAATGCCATCGACATTTCACTGTGGCTGAAATAGGTTCAAATGTAACTTCACCCCAAGGTCGTCACCTAAGTACACTCATTGCATACATTTAAAAAATGCTAGAAAACAGGAAATGCACAGAAGGGGTGGATGGTGTAGGAGTTGATTATAAGCTGTTAACTTTTTTCTTCTCCTCGCTCTACTAACCGGATGTAAACAAGCTCAGTGAATGGATGCATCCTGTAGGAGCAGTGCTGTTTGGCAGTATCTAGAAAATGGAGATAAAGTTGTATGTAGGCTGTTTCAGGTTCATAACGACCTGGGCGACATTTAGCATGGGCATGTGGATGTTGAGCTGTTAGGAGGATTGTAGGCTGTAGGTGCTAGCGCTGCAATCGTTAGCCACACTCAGCAAACCTAACTACATCTTTTACCTGCAGACAATTTTAATCAAACTTGCTCGAGTTACAGTTTTCTTAGCGTTTTCTTAGACTAGTTTAGTAGTATTTAAACTAGTCGGTTAAACATAAGAAATTAAGTTGTTGTTGTGTGTGTAACCTGGTTTAAACTTTCTCACCCAGGTCGATGGCAGCCGGACCCGACCTGGACCCCACAGTGACCCCAGCGCCAGATGGCCCCTCATTGACGATCCGACCACCAGACAGCCTCAGCTGGACGACTGCGAGCGGATGGGGACTCTGTTCGGGATGCTCAACAAGTACCTGCGAGGACTCGGCTTCAGCCAGATGTACTTTGGGGACAAGATAGTGGAGCCTGTGGTGATTATCTTCTTCTGGCTGCTGCTCTGGTTCCTGGGGATCCAGGCCCTGGGGCTGGTGGGAACTCTGTGCATCATCATCATCTACATTCAAAAGGAATGATAATCAGAGTGGAGGCTGCTGTTTTTTATGGTCCATCATTACAGTTGCTGATGGCTATTTGGACAGGGATCCACAAAGGTGCTGTGCTTTTAGATGGAGAGGGTCTGCAGGACTCTGAAGTGATGTTGGCTCAGCAGGTTTCTGGGCATGTTTTGAAGCATGTTCACACAGAATAAATCCAGAGCTGGGTGCTTTCTTCAGGGTTTTCTGGGCGGGATCTTCGCCCTGCCGCAGAAACAAGAGTGATTCAGTCCTGCTGCCTGCGCTCATGAGTGGCCCTGTGATTTCCAGGATCAGGAAACACAGATGGAATAGAAGAAATCGTTTAATGTAAAGTTTTTTGTTATAAATATAAGTTCTGATAGATTTGGATACCACGTGATATTAGGTGATACATTCTCTGTTGTTTTAATGAACAATAGTATTGAAAAGTGGTGAAGCTTTAGAAAAAAAACTAGATTGATTTCATAAGACAGGAGCCAGGGAGAGGAATTGAAAACAAAAACGTACCTAATATTTGGAGCCTAGTACTTCTTTTTTTGTTTCCGTGGTATCGAAAACAGCATCGATATTGATTATAAACGTGCAATATTGCTTTACATTGAATCCACTCCCTACATTTTTATTATTGAATGATTTAAAATGTTAAAATGTTACTTATCGTCTCCTTAAAAAGACAAAAAGAGCTTCACATAATTTGGGATTAAATTAAATTGGATGTAAAGGGCCTCAAAAGACTCTTGTTGTCATTTAGAGGAACAGAAATGTGAATTCCAGGAAATGGTTTGTTTCTGTTTGAATCGGGGCGTCAGAGTGAAAGTAGCACTCACACACTGACATGCAGTATGTGGAGGTGTTGTGTTAGCGCGGCGGTCATGTGACTCCATCGATCAGCCAGAAGAAGAGTCTGAATGTACAGCTGACACAGTACGTGTTATCTGCATGTGAAACTTAATGTTATAAACAAGGGGTGCACAATATATCGATGCTTCTTTGGGAATGTTTTTGAGCTTATACTCGCTTCCTTATAGAAGGTGTGGAGAGAGATGCCACCTGTACACCGGGTTCTTCTGATCTGGGTTTAATACATAGAAATGTTCTGACACCTTTCTTTTCTGTCACTGATTGCGATATCTGAATTTGCTCTTTGTTAGCTAATACCAAGTCCTGCTCGAATACAGCGAGAGACATTTAAAGAAAAGCTGTTCACTGGATGCTACGTAATGTCGACTGTTTCCAAAGCTATATGATGCGTCTTTACCTCCTCCTGTCGAACTAAACTGAAGCCAAAATACTCTGCAAGGGCCGCTGATGTGATGTACATTTGGAGCCAAAGTGCGCAGTAGAGATTGGCTGGTGGAGCCTGAATATCGACGTCCCCCTTCCTCTAAACAAAATGCCCATGGAAGTGGAAGTGACGGTCTGAAGCAGACACTCAGAGTTAGGGAACGTTCAGTGACTCATGCGTTAGTGTTTGTTACATTTCATCTCATGTTCAGTGGCGTAGTTCAGGGTCTACGCAGCTATATGGAGTACACCCACTTATTTCTCAGTCTCCATAGGGCAGTGGTTCTCAACTGTTGGGTCAGGACCCAGAGATAGGGTCGCGGAGCCAATTTCAGTGAGTTGCGATTTGTGTGGCTGGAAAAAACTTGTGTAAAAAAGTCTGTGAAGCACTTTTTTAAACATGTTTGTTTTGTTCAGGAGTTGGTGGTGGGTCCTGAGGCCGGACGAGTTGAGAACCACTGCCATAAAGTATACCCACTTTTAATTGATTGACCATATTCAGTAGGATGCTGCAATTCCTAGGATGGTGAAGGGATGACCCTCTAATTGGCTAGCATGCGCACTTACTAAATATGCAAGAGTCTTATGTCACTGTTAGTAACAGAGGATGTTTATTCTCCGTTGGGCGGGACACAAAAAAAATCATTTGAGGAAAAGTTATACCCACTTCTTCCGGCACCACTGCTCATGTTCCTCCTCGACTCTGACAATCTGGTTCACGCAGCGCTGCAGGAGCCTCATTTGTCAACAGAGCTGTCAATCATGCTGTTACACCGCTCTTTATAGAATCACTAATTAAATCTAAAGTGCTCAGTATGATGAGAAACTATGTTTTAGAAAACACTGACATGTCTCTCATGTCTTAAGAGCGTTGGAGAAACACTGATTGTTGACATGAAGCTGCTCTTTTATTAGAGCCCGACCGATTTATCGGCCATTCGATAATATCGGCCGATATGAGCATATCAAGTGACTACTAATTTTATTGCAGATATGCGCCGATGTTACAAGATGTATACACTAGTCAGAAAGCATTTCATTTGAGTTTCATTGTTTTACACTAGCAGTTCTCTTTCACCAGCAGAGGGCGCTATCAGGATTACAACAAGCATCATCACTCTCCAGAGTGTTAAGTGGTGACTCACGTACATGTGCAGTTACTCTCCAGTGGAGTGACCATCTCGTCTTCATTACATATCTTTTCCACAAGTGTTTGAGAACTGCATTTGAAGGATCAACGCGATAAATGAATATCTCTCTCTCTCTCTACAGATGGAACATAGATCTAAGCTAAGAAAGATATCAGCCGAAATATCGTAATCAAACTTTTTTTTCTCCTTTATATCGGTATCTGTAACGACCCAAAAGTCTCGTATCGGTCAGGACCTGGTTTTTATAGATGACTCGGGTATTTCTGATTTTACTGTAAGGAAAAGAAATGGACAGATGGGGACCGTTTTATTGGAGACTTTGTGTTTCACAGTTGGCTTCCTATCTTTCAGCGAGTCTTCCAGTCTGTCTCTGCTGCAGAGTGACTGCAGTCACGTGGCCTGACGACATCACAAGTCACACATTGAACCTTCACTCACCTTCACTGGAGTGTTTTTATCATTCATGTATCGAGCTGGTCAGATGAAATAATCGTATCATGTTTGAGTAGATATTTGGTTTTAGGGGGTTAGGGTTGTTCTTCAGGTTGTGTTTTCATATATCCTGCACACTATGTTCTTCACCTGTCAGACTTTTTCATTGAGTGTAACAAACACAAAATGCCTTTTTGACTCATCATCACATGTGACTGTCATCCAAGTACATATCCTCTGAGGGGGAAATAAAATCTGAAAGCCTCCCCGGTCTCTGCTGTTTTTATTCTAAAGATAATGACATTTCAAACATTGACACACCTGCATGTGCAGCCTTCTGAATGTGAGCTGTCCATGTTTCATGGTTTCAAAGTGATGTTTTGTTTTCTTTCAGTTTATTTAACAGGGACCCGTGCAAAAAACATCTCCTCATATGTTAAATACAAAGTAGATGCCATGCATACAGGTTTCTAGCTGTGGCTAATTTGCGACCCCTGACTCGGCTTTGAGGATTCAAGCAGAAGCATCAGACATAGTGATGCTATACAAATATAACGATCAAACGATTTGATGGGGGAGACGGATGATGATTCCATTTTGTTTAAAACAATGTTTCACGGTTTCTTTCATTAGGCTCTAAATTACGTGTATCATCTTGGCTGATCTGCTTCAATATATTGACAGAACAAATCCCATCGTCTCCTGTAGCATCAAATCAATCTGTAATATTAAACACATTCATTGTGCAACATGATGGGCCAGAGCACAAAGCTGTAACTGACACATTCTTCAACATGCAGACTGTAGTCGACACTTTAAATTATGTCTGTGGATCTGCAGCATCAGGATTGTCATTGAGAAGGGGGCGTGTCCAGAGGGGTGGCATGGTCCCCCTAAAATATGACTCTTCACCAAAGGTGCTACGACATACATCCTACCTAGAATATGATTAGCTATTTGCCTTGTCGGAGGCGGGACTTATGTTCCAGTCATTCAGCTGTGTTCTAACAAGTAGAAAGGTAATAGCTTTTTACTTACATGTCAATGAAGCATTTTTTGTTGTACTTTCAACTGTAAACTAATACTCCTGCATCTATGTCATAAGACGGGAGCATGAAGAAGAATACGTCCATAAAACATTTGCATGCAAACCCCTGCACGCTGCCAAACCTGCAGCGATCCAACAAGAAATGTTTTGGTCCTGAAAATTGCAGATTAAATAATTTTTGCAAGATAAGTGTGCAGGAGTATGCAGTAAGCACTTGTTAAGAGCTTTGAATTGTGAATTTGGACATGCATCTTCTTTTTGAGTCCTTCAAGAATGAAGCTAAGAGGACCGTGGAGATAGAAAAGGTAGATAAATAAAACCCAGTCGTGTGTGCGCACACAAACTTTATGCTTCCCATGCACTAGTCAGGGCCCCAGTTTGACCAGTCAAAAAAACAGTCTGGACCTGCCCGTGTTATTAAGGGTCAGGGGTACGCTGTATGTATACAAGATTTATTTTAAGTCTTACTGTTTCTTTTGCCACAGAACTTTTAAAGCAAATGTATCCAAACTTAAACAACTCAGCGTTACGTTAGCCTTTAAATCTATTGAGTAAAACATAAACTGTGATCAGCAGGCAGAAAAGGACACACGTGATTTATCTGATTAATTTCTCAGGCTGATGGAAGAGACTCAGGTTGTGCATGTTAAAGAGATTTATGGACGTTGGAGCTCATGCAGACAGGACATAAAATGAACAATAAAAACAAAGAACATGTAAAGTCAAGTCACACTGACATTCTCCTGACAGGTTCACTGAAGTCTAAATACGGCTCACTGCTGTGAAACATTAAGTTGAGCATGTGTGCTCCAGAAAATCTCCCAGAACACAATCACAACAATATTTACAAGTATACAAATCATTTACAGTCATTTACATTTACAGGAAATAATCAGCCTCAGCTCAACAACCAGTGAGAGTCTGGAGGTAAGCGGTGCTGCGGAGAACTCCAGCACGTTGTTTTAGTCTGAGCAGCAGGGACAAGATTTACATGTGAAGTTATTTAAACCAAGAGAGTGCCTACTAAGGTTGTCAAAGTTTGATACTTGTCAATACCACGTCTTTTAAAACGATCCAGCATTTGAATGTTTAATGATCGATTGCATCGTAAAGGACACAGGCTTCAAAAAACAAACTCTATTTTACAAAGTCGTCATGTAGGAGAAAAAGAATCAAAACATGCGGGAATAGTCTTTCACACGGTCTGAATAGCACAAATACGTTTCTGCAATTTATGATCATTGAAAACACAAAACAACCCAATCTTTGGTGCCGAGGACTTTTATGGCTTTTTATGTTGCCATGGCATCAAAACAGGTATTGATATCTCTTAATGTTTTACTAGTATTATATCAAAGTTTACATTTCTGGTATTGTGACGACCATAGTGCCTTCGATGTATCATCATACTTGTCAGTGGGAGGGATGAACACAGACTTCAACTCTGAATAAACAGAATCCTGCAAGACGTTTCAAACCTTCTGTATTTAAAAAAAGAAAAAGAAAGATGGTCTGTTTCTTGTATGACAGGTTTGTGTTTTTATCCCTTTGGGGCGGCAGTATCTCAGTCTGCAGGGACTTGAGTTGGGAACCAGAGGGCTGCCGGTTCAAGTCCCGGTGCGGACCAAGTCTGGAGATTGGTCTGTTAACCCATTTAGACCCAAGGACGCCTAAAAAAACGCCCTCTAAAATCTAAGTAACATTTGAAATCAACCTCCCAAAACCTGAGGGTTTTCAGAAAAACTGCACAGAATTTCAAAGTTTACTAAAATCTTTGTCTCTGTATCAGATAGAGACCTTACAGATAAAACATTTGAAAGCTTAAACCTATTGGCTTTAACTGTAAATTAACCTTTGCATTGCACTCATGTTCATGGCCTTATGCGACGTAGACGTCTCATCAGGTCTTAAAGGTAGTAGCACGTCTGCGTCTCATCAGGTCTAAATGGGTTAACTGGAGAGGTGCCAGTTCACTTCCTGAGCACTGCCGAGGTGCTCTTGAGCAAGGCACCAAACCTCCCCACCAGCTCAAGAGCGCCCCCAGTGGGCAGGCAGCCCCCTCACTCTGACATCTCTCCATTAGTGCATGTGTGTGTGTTTCAGCCTTTGTGTGTGTGCAGCATGTTCAACTTCTTTGACCATTTTTGCACAACGCAAATGTTCAAAACAAAGTGTGTTAATTATTAAAAAATGGGATGTTGCATGCATCTTTGAACTGGATTTAGATTAAGAAACCGAACTGCAAGCTTTAACCGTATACTGTTTCTTTCTGTTGATGGTTAGAGGACTCTGAAGGACGAGGCTGAGTCAGCAGCAGTTGTGTCTGTGCGGACTTGTTCTGGGAAGCAGAGGGCGGACAGTTCAAGTCCAGCTCGACCAGTCTGTTAGCAGACTGCAACCTGCCGATCCTAAACCCACAGCTGCATAAAGAGCTGACTCTGTTTCAGCTCCATCACTCTGACATCTTTCCTTAATGCCTTATTCAAGTCCATAACAGTGTGTTTGTGTGTTTATAAGTTTCATTCCCCAAAGGAGGATGAGATGCTTGTTGTGGCAGCCGTGTTTTTCACTTTGTGAGTCTCTTCTTCACAATCAACCAGCAGAACGTCACTTTTCATTCAGTATATTTACAGTATTTACAAGAACACGTACATGCTCAAGGTAGAAAAGAAAAACCCTCTATACTCTGTCTAAAGATATCAATAAATATAAAGGCAGACGGGGAAACATGGGAAAGAACATTTAGGATTCTTAGAAGATGACGGACGTTCAGTTGTTATTTAACTTTATAAATCAAACACTGATTGCATCTGATTCACTGACAGCTCTTCATCGAGTGTGTTTAGGAGTTCAGTCAGAAGGTCCCCTTCATAAGTCATTTATAAACATTAGTTATGACTCTATGGGTTACCTGTTGTTGGCGTTTGTCATTATTTTTATGGAAAACAGGAGCTAGGATAAGCTAATTAATGGATGCAATGATCTATCTACAAAGAATAAAAACAGTAGTTTCTCTCATGGTAGCATTAATGTTGTAAACAGTTGTGTAAGCGGTGTTCCACTTGTGTTTTTAAGTGTTAAAGTGAGATTAAGTCACGTGAGATGTGAACTGAGCTGCAGCAGTGTGCAGATCCTCTGCAACACCAACTGTGTCAAATGACGAGTCTGGTGTTGGAGGAAAGACACTTTCTTTTCAGACTGTAATGCTCATTCAGGTGGAAGAAAAATGGCTGAAAATGGGCAAAAATTCTCTTTAACTTGTCGAGACGGTTTGATCACATTAACCATGAAACTTCCCCCCCTCAGTAACACACAGCTGAAGGTCCGCTGAAGGCTCAGTTACTTGTCGAAGTTTACTTAACATTCCCGGTCAGATCAGAGGAGCTCAGTGTCCGTTGCCGCCCTCGGACAGGATCCGGCTCGGCTCGGTGAACTTTGCCGTGACGATGTAGAAGAGGGCGGGGCCGGGCACCAGAGCCAACAGCGGCAGGTCCTGCTCCAGCATGTCCAATCGAGAGATGGAGATGATGCCGTACGCGTGGAGCAGCCAGTGGCTGAACAGGACGACCAGACGCTTCTTCTTAGCGACCAGGTGTTTAAAGGACTGTGGGGGTTTGAAGGTGAGCACAGAGACGTGAACAGGTTAGCTTCACATGAACACAAACGAGATGCTCTGTCATTCTGAAGAACAGTTTGTGAAGTCAGTAATACAGAAATAATCTCAGAAAAACTTCATATTAAAGCACTTCCCTGACTTTCCTTTCCTTTTTTTAATTGACCAAGAGGAGTGCTGAGCTCACATGTGCTCAAAATATCAGCAATCACACATCTTTGGGTTGTATTGTTTTTACATTTAAATTAAAAAAAGTACAATGTAGAGTCGTTATAATTAAGAAGTGAGAAGGAGGAAACACAGATCTCTGGACTTAATCTGCTCCATGATACAAACAGTGAAGAGTGCAGCGAGGGTGCTCACCTGAATCTCAGAGGCCGACATGTACACAGCCAGAGTGACCAGAGACAGGACCAGAATGATGTATGGAAATGCGTAATCTGAAACACACACACACACTGTCACTGACAGCTGCTGCACAGGTCAACCTGCACAGTTTCCCTTCTCTATCAGAGCTCTGAATTACAATTCAGACACAGCTCCGTTAGTTTTAGATCAGACACGGAGCGAGGACGATGTGGGTACAAGACACGCTCCGTAGGCGGCAAAACTACAGGAAATAACATACATTTGGAAAAGAGCGCCGGTGACGTCAACAGCACCTTTCTGAACAGTTGTAAGATTTTCAACTTGAGCGCTTGGAGTGACCGCACAATATAAGAGAGTGCTGGTAAAAAAGACGCAGGGCGCTGCGCTTTTCCTCAAGGAGGCCGCTTGCTGCTGCAAACGCTAGGTGGACACGGGACCTTAAACAGCTCACTGTGATTAGATCTCCTGAATTTAAGGCTTATAAGTGTACAATTTTAAGAAATGGTGATATGTGGGTTGAGCTGATTTATTCAGGTTTAAGGAGAGCATAGTATATTCATGAAATAAATCCTAGTTTGTGTTTTTATTGCAGGATACTAAGAGATTCACATGTTCATTGAACAATTTCAAACTGTAACATCATGATTTATTCTCAGCTGGTTCTCTTTGATACTCACAGAGCAGACCTCCTCCCACCGCCTGCAGCACTGTGAGGATGGGGAAGAAGTACAGAGCAGCGTAGATGCTCTTGAAGCGATCCGATTTTCCCAAACCACACGCGATCTTCTTCACCAGCAGAGGGCGCAGCAGCATCATCAGCACCAAGCAGAACGCGTAGTAGATCAACACGATGGTGTAGCTGAAGAAGAGAGAGACAAGATGATAAACTGCACTGCCAGGTCTTCATTTTTCACACTTATCAGTTTCATTATTCATCTTTAAATGTAGAATCCTTCTGCCTGGGTGTTTGGAGCACTCACAGCGGGTAGACGGCCTCCTGTGTGCAGTGTAACGTGTTGACGTAGTCCGGACTGGGGTTGTACAGCATTGTGTACCAGTCTGACAGCATCTGGACTCGACAGGAACGAATACTGAGCATTCCCACCGGCTCTATGACCAGCAGGGTGACCACAGCCGACACGCTGCACTCCAACATGGCTGTGATGTGCTGCAGCAGAGCGCTGGAGCTAGACGCCACAACAACAACCAGAACAACATGAATATTAAAGGCTGTCAAAGAACAGAACAGATCACAGAGCAACATATCTGAAATGAAAAATGAAAGCAAACACAGTCATGGCCATAAAAAAGAGCAGTCGTTGCAATTAATTTTGACTTGAACGGTGAGTGTGTTTCCACACCTCTTCTTCCCAGAGTACCACTCGATGAAGAACCAGTGCAGCACGAGAGGCAGCATGGCCATGAAGCCCAGATAGAGCCAGTCGTAGAGCTCAGGGGCCTCCGTGCAGCGTTGACACACCTTGTCTAGGCTTGCACGCTCTCCTCGAGGACAAACCTGACAGGACAGAAACAAATGACCAGGATGAGAAAATACATAATCTATCAAGAATTCACTTCACACAATTTTAATGCAGTTTACTGTGACAACATTGATTAAAATTACAGATGTCAGATTTAGGCCACAAGATAAATGGTCAGAGATAAAGTGATAACACTAAAGAGTGTGACTAACATTTAATACATGTTATGTCACTTCTAAACTTGGTTCTTTAGTTAGATTTCAACTGGTGCAACAGAGCATACAGGTCTTTGAGATAAACCTGTGGATCTCCTGAATAATGTAATAACAAAGGTTGTATTCTGTGAAACAATGCAGTGTTGGAAAAGCATCAAAGTATCGGAAACTTAGACAGCCTTCAGTTCAATACTTACTCCACACTCTCCCTCCACTGATCCGTTGACCATGATCCTCCCACAGTACAGGCCTGGACACCGTGAACTCATGGCCACAGCTGCAGTAACACACAAACACCTTATAAAGCAACGATCACTGGAACAACAGTCCACTTTTACTTTTACAAAAATAAACACACCAACGTTGTCAAAGTAACCAAGGTGCTTTAGTTTCTCATATACAAGCTGTGATACAGTAGTTGGCATGCAATTTACATTTTTTTGGGGGGGCTGGGGGGCTAATATATCTATATCGTCATGGGATGTAATTTGCAAGCACTTGTCCTCCATCTTTTTAAAGACTCTTGGTTTAAAAGCACTTTAATGGTTGCAGTGATGTAATGTCGACCTGTCAGGATCCATGCTTTCTGCAGCAATGTGTTGACAGAAAAACATTAAAGTCTCGGTTTATTGCTTGGTCAGTAATAAGATGTGTTTCTATATTTTAAACTTAAGTCATTCTGGTGTTACGACACAACGAGTGACTGTGTTAACTTACGACTTCCTGTCGAGTGCGTCCGTGATTTTCGTACATTTAACAGTCCTCGCGATGCCTATTTGTTTATTTTTTCATTATAATTTCAGATCATTATCATAAAGATATGTAAGTGATGAATCCACGACAACCACAGCTGCATTCCACAGGAAGTCCTCAGGTAGCACGGTCACCGGGTAAACCGATACACCCACAGAAGCATAACGTTTCGGTAGTTTTAGCGTCACACGGAAAACCTGCACCTACTCACTGCAACACCAACCTTTAATGTTCTCTATTTCAAACTATACGACAGCAGCTGTTGGTTTATTGAACTAAGGAGACGTTTCAGACTGAACAGATCGATCTTCTCTGTTAGCTAACAGCACGTCAGCTACTTCTTAGATACCAAGCAAAAATAAAAAACGTCAATTAAACCTGATGAGATGTATATCAGTAGATTTTTAATTAATATAAAGGGTCTGCTTACCCATTGTGCATCAAATGTTGATCGAAATTAATCCCACTCCCTTCACTGCTGTATTTTCATTTCGGACCGAAACAGGATACGGACAAAGATTATTGTAACACAGACCGGAAGTTCGTGTTCTTCTTCTTTTTTTTCTTTTTTTTTGAGCGGTTGTCAAACTTCATTTTTGCTCATTATCGCCGCCACCTGGCAAGGAGAAGAATAGTTAGCAAAAAAAAAATAAAAAATCGTAGAATCAAATCTATTGGCCGGATATTTGACTCCGGCTTTATATTTCTCTACATGTAATAATATTAATAATAATAATAATAATAATAATAATAATAATAATACATTTTATTTATAAGTGCTTTTCAAAAACTAAGAGACACATTTGTTAAAAAAAGGCAGAAGGGTCAGAACAGTAAAGACAACAACATGAAGGTAAAGCTACAGATAAACAGAACACTCAATCATACATTAAAAGCTCGTTTGAAAAGGTGAGTCTTGATCAGTGATTTGAATGTAGAAGGGTCAGTGCAGTGTTGAATGTGTGTGGGGAGTGAGTTCCAGTGGGAGGGGGCAGCTATGGAGAAGGCTCTGTCCCCCCAGGTTCGGTTCTAAGTGGGGGAGACAGGAGGTTGGCGTTGGAAGAACGAAGACCACAAAGGGTAACAAATGCCTATCAGTAAACATTAAACAACTAATTAGTCTACTGTATGAAATGTAAACATCATTAAAAATATAAAACAGCATGTGCAGTTGTAGATTAGATAGGTTTGCAATATGAGGTGGAAAAATGAGATGAGATGAGATGAGATGAGATGAGATTCAACTTTATTGTCATTACACATATACAAGTATACGAGCAACGAAATGAGGTTTGGCATCTCACCAGAAGTGCAATAAGCAGATAGTGCTGTGCTATGTACAAAAGTAATTACAGAATTTACAGGTAATGTGAGTTAAATAAATGCTATAAATAAAAGTATAAGTATATTCTACAGATTATAATATACAAAATATGCTGAATATACATAATTATAAAGGTAACAGCAGACTGAGGAACCGCTTATCCACCAGACCAGCAGATTTTTAAACAAATAAAACTCACAACATAACAATCCAATCTCACGTGCACCATCATTGTGAATGTAGAGACCACATTTCTGCTCTTTATACTTCTGTATTTATTAATAAATTGTTTTTTATGAACATATTTTCTTCAGATTTGTATTGTGTTATTTTCATTTCTTCCTCTCTTACTATGAACATATTTTTATTTCATTTTAATACATGTTATCCCTTTATTTCTTACATATTATATATGCTAACCTTTCAATTGGAGCTACCTTGCTAAAGACTTTTCACACGTTTGCACCCACACTGAGAGTGAGAATTAAACATGTTGAATATTGCTTCATGAATTTGTTCTTCTAAAATGTTTTCTTTCATGCTCAGCAGGTGTCTTACAGTAAACAGTGGGTATAAGATATGTTTCTTTATACAGGTACCTCTTTATGTTGCTGTCATTACTTTAGGTGCAACTCAATCTGCAACTGAAAAGAGTATTTATTAGTCAAAATCCGATGATTATATCATTTTGACACTGTATGAGATAACAGTTTAAGGGTCCAGTTGGATTTGAAGGTAGAGGAAAATATCTACTTTAGCCTACTGTGTTCACAGCAGGCTAAAAAGCTTTTGATTCCACCTGAGAACATTTGCCAAATTGGCATCATCTTGTGCAGCCTTGCGTTACTTTTCTTTCTGCTTCCTCCAAAAAAGAAAAAGAAAAGGTAATAGAGCATTAATATCACATTCATTCAAGAGGAGCTGTTTACAGGTCCATCAATACCTCTGGTTGTACTTTAATTCATAATGTCCATTTCTCATTTTCAGACTGTGTGCTTCTCAGCAGTTTAGGACATATTTCACAGTTTGTGTTTACTCTGATTTGACAACCTGTATCAGAAATCTCACCTTAGAGAGCTTCACCAGCTGTGTCCAGCACTAAAATACCAACACACACACACACACACACACACACACACACACACACACACACACACACACACACACACACACACACACACACACACACACACACACACACACACAGCAGTAATACGAGGTCCTGCAGCTTCTCAAAAAAGTCAAATTCGACGTAGTCAGGCTACGTTTTGATACGTGAGCCTCGAACAGTGCACGCGGGCTCTACTTTGCAAACACCTTCATTTTTTTGTCATTTATCTCACAGGGGCATTACATTACAGATGCAAAAAAAAAAATCTATCACCAGTTACTATGGCAACTGTATGAAACGTCACACGAAGCTATGAGCACGTTCATGCGGAGGGCGTGGTTTCAGAGAGGGGATTGTTGGCAGGTAGAGAGACCCCGAGAGAGAGAGAGAGAGAGAGAGAGAGAGAGAGAGAGAGAGAGAGGAAGAAAAAGAGCTCGTGCAGGGTCTCGTTCACACCTGGGATTAATGCAGCAGGTTCCGGAGCTGTTATTAACGGAGATATAAAGGAAGAGAAGTTTGATGTTTTCCTTATAGAGACACATCAACAGAGGAGCCGCCGTCCCTCCGTCTGTCTGACTCTCCCTCAGACCGAGGAGGTTTGATTTTCTTCTCCAGCTGCGTCCAGGAAAAAAGAAAAACATGGACTGTTTTTTCTCCTGCTGCTCGGACGAAGGATTTAAAAAAAAGGCCCAACAATCTGGAAAAAATGCACGTCCACATTTATGAGTTTTACGACCTGGAGTCATGATTGATTTCACGGTGGCGTTTCTGTGTGTGCAGCTTCCAAAAACCTTGAGAGGAAAACGCTGACATGATCTGCTTATAGAAACATCAGGAAAACAAACGTGTGGATTGAAATGACCGAGAGAGAGGTGCATGTTGTTTTCTTGTGGACAGAGTTTTAACACAATGACTCAAGTTTGAAGGTAAACGCAGGAAAAGATGAAGTGAAGGAAGCATGCACGAATAACGTTTGCGTTTATGCAAATTCAGCAAGCATGCTTGAACACAAAGGATGACCTCAGACCTTTAAACCAATAACTGTCGGTGGAGTTATTTACCTGTTAAAGTGTGCTGCAGGTCTACATTTGTTCAACAAGTATTCAGTTATGTTGCGATGATTTAAAACGTGCAAAACCTGCAGATGTATTCAGAAGAAATGCTGTATGTTTGTGTTACATCTCCGGATTAATTCAAGGCTAGATTAGGCTAACAGTGCACCATTTTCAAATCACTATTGCTCAAACTTTGCAGGAGTAATAGTCCTAAAGATATCTATCTCTTCTTATAGTATCATGATGTGTAATTTAGGTGATTTAAAAGTGAAATTACTGAGCAGAAAACACGCAATTTAGCACAAATATTTCATCATAATGTGGAATTATTGAATTTGCAGCTTTAAAAATATGATCCCATCTAGAGGAGCTGAGCCTTACGTTTTAAAAACGCAGACAAGGGGTTCAATTATTGATAAAAGCTGAATTAATGTGACAGATGTCATATCTAATCACAGTGATGTGTTGTTGCTGTAGATTGAATATTCAAGGTTAGATCAGGTTGAACAGTGCAGAAACAGTGAACAGTCTTCAAATCACTGTTGCTTTTGTTTTTCTCAAACTGAACACATGCATCTCTACTTTTTAGATTTCACATTATGGCCTAAAGTGTGACATGGATGTTGTTTTTAATAGATTTTGAAGTCAAAGTACTTGGAAAAACACAAAGTTTGTAAAGAATGACACAAAAAATTGCAAATTCTTTAAAGTAGGTGCCTTTAAAAATGTGTTTCCATCGAGAGGGTTGAACCTAAACCTGCAAAAACATAAAAGAGGTTCCAGATTTTGAAGTAAAAAAAATAGCCTCAATAAACTCTGCTTGAATGTGTCACAAACTCATCAGTTTGATTATAAATAAATGCTGTTTTTATCTCCTCTATAACTCAGATATCTAAAGCTAGATTTGGCTAAAAAGTGTAGACTGTGTTCAATTTTCACTCCACAAATCTAAAACAGTTATATTTACAGAAATGCATCTTTAATTTAAAACATTGAAAACTGGAAAGATACGATTCATGTAATCGTAAATCATTGCAAAAGGAATAACTCCAGGTAGAAAGCATCATTTGGTAAATCACAAAAATCGTTCCTCTTGTCTGAACCGATTCAAAATGTTTGTATGGTTTCATTTTGTGCTTTAAAAACACATTTCCACCAAGAGGATTGCATTAGAGCTTGTAAAAAGTTGACAGGTCCACATGTAAAGAATATTTTAAAGTTGTGAGTCTGGGTTTATGTGACACAGATTATTTATATCTGTTGTCGTGCATATTTGATAAGCGGCTCCTGAGGCATCAGTCGGTGACCTCTTAATCCTCCGAGCTGGACGTCAATAGAAAAGGTCACTGGGGATGTTTGTGGCGCGCAGAATGCAAAGACAGTAGCAGTTTTCAGCTTCTATTACGTCTTTTTTTCTATCATAAATATTTCTGTTTCATCTGACCGTTCTAAGCCTAAAGATTGGCGGGCTGTGGTGATGTCACAGCAGCCAAATCAGCCAGTTTTAACCTCCGTGGACGTTTCTCTCTTCCTCTGTTGAGGATAGTGAAACAGAAAAGTACAAATGGACGTTGAGGAGTTGAGCGGTGTGAAGCAGCACACACTGATCTGAATGGATGTGTGTGAGGCAGGTGTTTTGTTGTGTTGTTTCTGTGCGCACTCATCGATGGATCCGTCTGTTAGCACGGCCCTGTGGGGCAGCGGGGGCAACAACTACACGGCTGACACCTCAGCTCCGAGCTTCACCCACCAGCTGAGCACCGCCTCACCTGTTGTACCCAGGTTAGTCACTCTATAAACACCGTCCTCGTCTTTCCTTTTGTGATTTCTAATTCAAGCTGAGCGGGGCACATCTGCAGCAACGGAGCACCTGCAACAATCCATACAAACTTCTCTGGAGATGAAGTGACCTTAAGATGATGAAGATGTTTTTCAGTCCAAAGGAAGAGATGCTTTTTCCAGGAGAGGCAAACTCAGTCGACAGGGCTAGACCATAATAATATGGTTTGATCTGATTGAGTGGTTAAACGCACATCACGTAGGTGCAGGGCCAAAACAGCAGCAAGAAAAAGAACATTTATGGCGCTTTCACACTTGCATATAACTCCTGAAAACCTGGAGAAAATGTGTAAACGCAAGCAGCCAAACTATTCACTTCGCCTCTAGCCAGAATGTTTCCTGCCAGCCCCCAAGTACGTTTTCATCAGGAAATCGGGTGAGGGTGAAGTGAGAACGCAGCAGGAAATATTCTGGGAAAGTCACAGCAAGGGAGGAAGAGGGGTCTGTGATGTTTATATCCTGCGACTGGCTACGATCATAGACTGTATTCACACAACTGGTGTTATCTCAGTGCACCTAATTAAAAGGATTCATCATGTATTCTGGTCGCCGTATGTTTTTCTCTGCTTATTATTGTTGATCTTCTAATTATGTCAGACTGATCATAGATTTGATATCCCTCTTTCCTTTACTTTTGTTCTCTAGGGTTGTTTCCATAATGACCGGTCTGGTGACCACCAGCTCCGAGTCCACAGTGGGAACCACAGGAAACCTTTCGACCTTCAGGGACCAGATCGAGAACGAGCTCAGTGGACTCCACCAGGCGTCGACTCCTTCGGTGCTCAGTGCCTCCGAGAGTAACTCCGTCCTGCGAGGCATCACGGTGGCAGCTCAGGCCCTGGTCCTTCTCTCCATCTTCCTCCTCTCCAGCCTGGGAAACTCGGCCGTGCTCATCGTCATCATCAAACACAGACAGCTCAGAACTGTGACGAACGCTTTCATCATGTCGCTGTCGCTGTCAGACTTCCTCACGGCCGTCCTGTGTCTGCCGTTCTCTTTCGTCATGCTCTTCAGTAAGGACGGCCGCTGGATGTTCGGGGATGGTTTCTGCGTGGCTAACGGTTTCTTTAACACCTGCTTTGGCATCATCTCCACCCTGACGATGACTCTGATCTCCTTCGACAGGTACTACGCCATCGTCAGACAACCGCAGGCTAAAATAGGACGCCAGAAAGCGACTCAGCTGTTGATAGCTGTGTGGTTGACTGCAGTGATTTTCTCTATGCCTTGGTATCTTTTGGTTCGAACACCTACAGAGATCCACAAACAAGGTTTCTACCACTGCATGTACGTGTTCCACTCGGGGACGTCACGCATGGGGACGGCGTACAGCATCTGCCTTATCGTTGTGTGCTACCTACTGCCCTTCTCTCTTATGTGTTTCTGTCATTACAACATCTGTAAGACAGTTCGGCTAACGGAAATCCGAGTCAGACCTGTGACAACGTACGCATACTTGCTGCGCTTCTATAGCGAGATGCGAACAGCCACCACAGTCCTGATTATGATTGTTTTCATTATTTTTTGTTGGGGGCCGTATTGTTTAATGGGGTTGATAACAGCGATGGGGAACTTTACGTTTAACCCTGCAATGGACACGGTGGCTATATGGCTCGCCTGGGCTAACGGAGCTATCAACCCTCTGATTTACGCCCTGAGGAACCCCAACATATCCATGTTACTGGGGCGCAGCAGAGAGGGGGGATATCGGACCAGAAACATCGCCGCTTACCTCTCCAGCCAAACCCAGAACCGTGAGATCCGTCTCAACCAAGCCGAGAGAATCAGGGACCGCTACGTGAGTCGTGTCGGGGTTAACAACAACAGCCGGCTGTCGAGTTCAAGTCCGGGAAAAGGAGGAGAGGTGGCCATGTGGGCGTGTAAAAACCCTGCAGTGTTCTTCTGCAGGGACGCCCAGCCGGACACAGCGACGGTACCCAACTCTGTCTGCACGCCGAAGATGAAAACAGCCGACACGAGCCTGTGACTACTCTTAACCATCCTATGATGTGTCGCATCCTGTCTGTGTGTGGTGTTGTGGATCTATAGGGACTGCTTTCACCAGCTTGTGACGTTTCTTTGGAAAAAAATACGATTATATTTATGTCAGAAAACTGTTTATTATGTTTATATTCTCCTGGAATTCATCGGATTTTGCTCCAAGAATCAAACAAGTATTTGTGTTTTGCAGAACTGTTTACACCATGTGGGAACTTTTATAAGAAGTTGAACAAGAGATAATGACAGTTAAAATAATTCTTATGAAGAAGAAGAAACAGGTGGACAAAATGAAGCTGAACAACGGCTGCAATCCCCTCCATGACAACATTTTTAGAAAAAGCCTGATAAATGTGCTACAAAGGACTTAATGTCAGTATTTTTTCAAATGTAAAAGCAGCATGTTGACCTGGAAAACATATAACAGGGCTAACACTTCTTTCATCCTTTACCTCTCATGCTTCAGTGTACTTAACGTGTCATCTTCAGTCAATTATTTTAATGTCTAAAGAAGGCAGTGTTGTGGTGGAGTTTCAGATTTCCATTCACGTCAGCCTCCCCTCCCCTTCAAAATCATTCATTGACTCATCCTGACTTCATACAGACTTTTTTTTATCAGTTAGCAGGGAGGAAAGAGTCCAGCATTTGCATTCACACATGCAGCCCTCCTGGACACTTTTGAGGAGTGCAGTGTTTTTGTTAAAGGGG
The DNA here is from genome assembly GCA_020745685.1 of Tautogolabrus adspersus. Classification (NCBI taxonomy): domain Eukaryota; kingdom Metazoa; phylum Chordata; class Actinopteri; order Labriformes; family Labridae; genus Tautogolabrus; species Tautogolabrus adspersus. Next base: position 3,441,427 of record CM036552.1, on the reverse strand, counting down.
CTTTGAACTGACTTTTGGGTTATGTTGTGGTTTACGTCCTGTCTCCAATGGGTAACATGGTTTACTGTAATGGCTGCGTCATTAGTAGCCCCATTTCCACCAAGCGGTCAGGTTTGGTTCAGTACGGTTTGGTACGGTAAACCCTGATCTTGATTGCGTTTCCACAGCCATCCGTACCCTTACACGTCACTAAATAACAGCGGCGCGACGTAGTGTAGACAGCCAATAAATCCAACAAAGAAGAAGAATGTGACAGTAAACACAAGTGATTCCTAGGAAGGTCTGCATCTCCGAGGATGTCCATGGGGCGGTGCTACGCGCCTCAAATCCACAGGATATTTAAACATGGTGCATTTTGTGTTTGTCTTTTATTACTGCTGTCGCACAGGAAGTGAAGAGAATTTCGATTAATTAACAGACTGCAGTGTGTCTAGCTCCAACTTGCATCCTACGCTTGGCATCCAAACAGAAGGGTACCAGTCCCAACTTTTGACAGTGGAAACGCCAATAAATGTGTACCGTACCGAACTGAACCGGACCGCTTGGTGGAAACGGGGCTATAGTCCATGGGGTGCAAATGCTCCGCTCACATCCACTCAAAGTTTGTGTTTAATCCAATGACCAGCTCAGGTTGCTTACTGAGAGTTCATTGGTCTGTCTCCCTTTGTAACCGAGCCTTGTTGTTGTGTTTATGCTCAGCCTCCAACACTGTGCGGTTTCTTCAGTAGCTTCACTGTCTGCAACACATGAGCTGCAGAAAAGAGGATCCAGGAGCCAATCAGGAGGACTTTCTGTCATCTCATTGGTCTGCCTGTACGTGTAAATGTCACCCCAACTATTTTGTCAACAATAAAGAAGTTGAATTTGTATTTTTAAATTGCACTTGCAGATTCTCATTTTTTCACCTTTTTTTTTCTTTTCCATGAAACCTGTGTTAGTATTTGACAAACGGCTCTGAGGCTAAAAAAGATATTTTCAAGAGTTTGGAAAAAGGAAAACCAAAACCTTGGGACATGGCCAGAACATATGTGTCAGGATGCATGGTGTAGGCATTCAGAATACCTGTTTTTATTAGCTTTAAACTCAGCCGAGGTGAAAGACCACTGAGATGGTTCTGGTGCTGTTGGTGTAAACGTATCTTTTCTTAGTAAATTCTTAACCTGTAAAATCAAAGTTTGACTAGATGTAACAAAGTAAAAAGCACAAGAAGTTAAAATTAAGTAAATACTGAGTACTGGCATCTTTTCTATCTCAATTCTGGTACGTTAGAGGATCATAAAAAACTAAACGAATTGTACTTCCTTTCCCGCATGTCATTCCTCACTATCTCTCTCTGTCCCTGATTTCTGACTAATATTTTTTATGCAATATGACATCTGACTGTACAGTAGGTCAGGTTAATGTAAGCTTTATGTGTTTTCTTGTGCCATGTCCTGTAATGCAGATTGTGTCCTGCAGGGGGAGCTGCAGTACACTAAACTTTCAGTCTTGTCTTTCAGAGGCAGAACAGATTTGAATGCTCACTCTGATTGTTGACCTCGGGGTGCGGCAGCTGCAGGTGGCGCTGGTTTTTGTTGTTACATTTCCAGCTCATTAACCCTGAAAGGAGCCTCTACCTGCACAGGTGAGCGTGTTAGTAAAAACAAACTGTTAGAGTGACAGCTTCACACATAATGAGTTTTTCCTGCTAGCTGACATCAGCCTGCCGTTTGACTGTGGAGACAAAAGAACAAACAGCCTGCAGCAGATCATCAGGCGCGTGCGTGTGTGCGTGTATGTGTGCTGGAATGTCACCTGGCTTCATAACACACACGCACACGTACAGTCAGGGAACCATGGAGGTATTCACGGCACTCTCATGACGTCTGATGATGCAACGTAAGACAAACTGTAAATTATACTTATTAGTAAGCAGACGGTTTGTTTCCTTTGGAGACAGACCTTTGAATAACAACACATCACAATGCATGCTTTATGAATGCCCACGTTACTCACACACACACACCTCTTCTGTGTCTTTACTGAATATAATAATCATGTTGTAATACAGGAAGTGGTTGAGGATGTGTCCAGAAGCTCCTGTCTGAGTGTAGATCTTAAATATTCTGATGCAAAAATAAGATTGCAATGCTCCCTTTCACGTAATGTGGGTTTCGTTTTGCAGTTTTGCAGCAAAGTTGTGTACACTTACAACTGGGACCGCTGTGGCTCAGTTGGTAGAGTTGGTCGTCTCTCAACCGGAAGGTCGAGGGTTCGATCCCCAGCTCCTGCAGACACATGTACGATGTGTTCTTGGGCATGACACTGAACCCCAAATTCCTCCAGCTGCTGCATCACCAGTGTATGAATGTGTATGCACATTTACTGTTCGGTTTCTTTCCACAATAATGTGACGACTGCAGCATATTTGACTTCTTAGGATTTGTGATTTCCCTCAGTCACGTCGATCATCAGCTGTTTTTATTTTCTCCACAGTTGAGACGTTGTGCGTCATCAGTAACTCCTTTCTTCTCCAAACACTGGAGACTGTTTAGTCGAATGGATATCAACATGTTGGAGGAAATAAAATGATTGGGGTGGAAAACAGCTGACGTTTCCTCCTGCAGGAGTGTGTGTGGTGCAGCTGAGGATGATCAGGCAGGTTGAGCTCACCTGGTTAACATTCAGTTTTTCTTTTGAAAGGGACGGTTCAGTTTGTTGAAGCGAGGTTGGATGAGGTACTTAGAAATTTTGTGATTTTTACAAACAGAAGATCAAGGTACTGCAGTAGACGGGGTCACAGGAAGCACAGAATTTAGCTGCACAACCCCCCCCACACACACACACACACACACACACACACACACACTCACAGCAGTGGGTGAGGTCTGGGTGTGACTGCCTCCAACAGGAATGCAGTTGTGTGTGTTCTGCTCTCTCCACATACTAAACACTCTCACCCAGGCTCATCGTCAGTTTCTCTGCCTCACACACAAACACACAGACACACACAGACACACACAAACACACACACACACACGCTGATCAGCTCTATTGATCAGTTCACAAAACAGAACAGAAGAAGAGGAACGCAGAGGCAGAAGAACAACACCAGGCGAGGGGTAGAAAGAAAATTTGAATGAGAGTGGATTTTTTTTTTTTTTTTCAAGTTTCTGTCAAACTCTATAAGCGGACGTTTTTTCTCGTGGATTATGAATGCAGACTCTTTAAAAGTTCCACAGAGTGATTCAAGTTTCAGACTTGTTTGTTTTTGTTGCTATTTTTTCTGCACAGGAATTTAAATCTTTGTTTTTGGAGTCCAGACTCTTTTTCTCTGACTTTTATTACCTTGTCTCATATTTTCTTTTTTTCCTTTGGATTTTACAAAAAGATGTAAAAAAAAACAAAAAAACAAACATCTTCAGAAGAGACTCAGCGTAGCAACAAGCCGTTGTAATGTTGGATTTGGAGCCACAGTAAGCGCAGAGTAAAGGATCTCTGCTCGGCAGACGTTCATCTGACACCTGCCTGCTGCTACACACACCGCTGGAGCTCAACATGGCCTCTCCGTGCTACACATAGAAGAGGAGTGCAAAGGTAAGAAACACAACAAACACACACACATTATGTGGAACAGCAGAAACTAGAGTTGTGCAATTTCACCCAGCACAACCTTCTCCTTTCTAATAACGAATCAGCTAAAAAAAGCCTTTCTGGTTTATCCATGTAACACTATCGAGAACTGAAATGATTATGTTTACCTGCATGTGTCGTCCTTCTCCTCTGCACTCACATTACTACATTTTCTCCGTCTTGTCCGGCTGGTTTTACATTTTTTGAATCATGTATTTGTGTTTTTTCGCCAGTGCTTGAAAGAAACTTCAAATGGTGAGATTAATAAAGTTTATTCTGACTGATAAGTTCCTGATGGTACTTCAGAGAGGAAGAGAACAGCACTGTTGGGGAAAAAAAGGGGAATTATGGGAAGTTCAGTTATTTAAAGAAAAATAAAGAATGCTTTACTGAGGGGTATAGAGGTCGGAAAAACAAAACACAAAGATTGTAAAATAGTTCCTAAAGCATTTATAATCTGCTGAAATGAAATCCAGAGTTTATCAGCTGGTTAGAGGTTGACTGACGACTGCAGTCTGATTCTGTGGCCGAGGTTTGGATCCTGTGAGCAACCGAAAAGTTTACTGCTGTTTAGTTGACCCCAGACGGATTAGTAACAGAACAAATTAAGATAAGGTTCTTATTTATTTGAGGTGTTTTTATGCAAAACATTTTATTATAACTGTTGTTTCAACCTGAACTCGAATCTTTTTGCTAAACCTAATCGCTTAATTTTGGAGCTTAAACAAAACCAAACTGGAACCGTTGCATGAGTTTAAAAAAAGCACGAGTAACAAAGGTCCAAGTCTGACTTCAGACGGTTTTGTTCTGTGGTCTGTTGAACCTGACAGATTTGATCTATTTGGGCCAAATAATGCGAGTTTAAATATGATGCTCTTCTCTCTTACCGCCCTGGATTGTGATCCTGCACATGAGCTATAGAAAGGGGAGGCGGCAGTACTCTTAACTGTCTTCAAATCCTTGAATGGCTTAGCCCCTTCCTACATTACCGACATGCTCACTCAATACGCACCGGACAGATCCCTGAGATCATCAAACAAAGGTCTCCTCACTGTACCAAGAATTCACTCTAAATCAGCATATGGTGCCTTCAGTCACTACTAGGAATGTAACGATTCACTCAACTCCAGATACGATACGATTCACGATTTATTTTACAAAATGAGACTGAAGACAAATTAGGACTAAAAAAGATTCCTTTCATTTTTTCATGAAAACACCAATGCACCTCGTCATCTCTTTGGCTCTTACACTCGTTTGGGCGAGCGGGGCTACAAACCTGCTTGTTACCACCAACCGCCTCTGCTCTACAGCTGCTGACGCTCGTTTCTTTCTTAAACCTTTGTTTTATATGTAATACCTTCTTATCTCATATGCTCTTACATTATGTTATTGTCTTGTATCATCAGTTGTTTTTCTGTTTTTGAAGCACATTGAGTCTACGCCTGTTGTATGAAGTGTGCTAAATAATTAAACTTGACTTGACTTGACTAGAGGAATGGCCGGGGAGCATTCCTTCCTGTGCTTCTGCAGCCAGCCTCTAGTGGACACTTGATGAACTGCAGGATTTTGAACTTCTGCATTGGGTTTATTTTTCAACGTTTGTAAAAGATAATTTACAGACAGGAGGTTAAAATGGCTGAAGTCTATAGAAGAGCAACACTACGACAAAGAGAGTCCTCTTTTTTCAAAGTTGCATTGAGGAGATTAAGACAAGAGAGAAATCAAATAAGGATACAGAAAGAGAGAACATACCTTCCTGAACCTGCAGCACCCTGTACCAGAATTTATTTTAATTTAGTCTCACAACATGATACACAAATACTTACTCGCAAAAAGTCACACATAGGTTCAGTATTTCCTCCTTTTTGAATAATTTTATGAATCAGTGACCAGCTTTTTAAAGGAGCAATATGTAACTCTGACACCTAGAGTTTAAAATCTTCCCTAGAGTCGATGCTCACGCAGGTCACCATGTGGTGGACACTGAAGCTTCAGTTTTTAGCCAGCTCTGCATCGGTCTGTGAACCTTTCTGCGTTCTAACCTCTCTCCATTTTTCAAAAGCATCTCCAATATTGATCCTAGTTTGAGCACGTTTCTGCTCGTGGAGCTTATTAGAAACATGCAGAGGCTTTTTAGGTCGGGTACAATCACTTCTATCTGAACCAGTTCTCTTGCCCGCTTCCATCGCTGCAACACCTGTTGGTTTGACCTGATAACTGCTCTCATATCTGGCAAACCGAGGGGCGTCCAAAACAGCCGTGTGGGGGTGTCTTAAAACCGCCTACCTTCTCTGGTCCAAACAAATCCAGACCATTCAGGACCAGAATCTAAAGTTAGAAGGAGGACATACTGGCTGCTGCATTGTTGTCAGCACTTCAACATAGCATGTTTCCTTAATGTCTGATCATATAGTAAGCTCACTTTATCATTTCATTCAGGAGATATCTTACTGATTGCTCCTTTAAGGGAACAACTGATTCTTAAAAACACACCTCCAGTCAGAACAAATGTGATATTGAGCTGACAGAAAGTTTTGACGGCTGTACTCAAAGGAATTTGGGTATTTCGCTGTATTTTGACGTTTCCGACCCTGAACAAAATAAAGAATAACACTACAACAACTGCAGACGCATGGTTTGACTCGATCCTTTGGTTTTGATTGAAGTCATCTCTGATGGATGACACTATTGTCATGTTTTCGTGAGACACAATTCAGACTTTTTTCTTAGAACTCTGGAAAAAAAAGTCTGTTGTCAAAACTTTTTACCAGCAGCCTTTTCTCTTCCACAGTTTTGCATTCAGGGTGGGAAATAAACAACTCCCAGCAAACATTTCCGGCCTGAACTGTCCTTGAATGATAGTAATCCCTCCGACTGCAGGGCCGCCGCTCTGTGGCTGACTGTGACCTTTGAGCTCTGTGTGCAGGAGAAAACATGCAGGGGTCGATACGTATTGATTGAACCCTGTGAACTCTGAGCTCACTGGTTCATCCGAGTGTCCGTACGAGTAATAAGCCCGTCATCGATCGAGAGCACAAACATACACGCGCAGCTGATCATTATTAGAGTCCTGCAGCACACATTGACCTGCTGTTATGTAAAGCACATTAGTGACAGACATGATGTAAACTGTCAAACAGAAACAAACATCACATGTCAGAGCTCCTATAACTTTATCTTTTGTGTTTTGAATGTTGGAGGAGCTGAAACGAAGAACACTGGTGTCAAAAAAAGTCACTGAGTCGACCTGTAAACACTTCAGTCCAGACAAAAATAATGTCTGACGACTCCGGATACTTTCTTAAATAGACAAGCAGGGAAAGTACTTGCTGATAATGCATCGATGGACTTATGACTGTTTTATACTTCAGTGCATTTATATGTTTTTAGAAAGTGTCATTTGTTTTGGTCATCCACTGCAGGCAGCATCTTTGGTGTGATGGCTTCGTTTCCATTTCTGCAAAATGAAGCAAGTTCACATTGTTTTCAACCTTTCAGGATTTTTTTCTATTAGTTAATATTCTCAAGACCGGTTTTGAGACCACTTTTGGGAGGTCTCATCTTGGAATCGAAAGCATTTTTACTTGGTCTCGGACTGGGGGGACTCCGGATTTTAAATCAAGACCGGTCAAGACCACAATGAAAGGCTCTTATTCCACGTCATTACAACGAATAACTTAAATTCATTTTTATTTCCCGGTTACACCCCCAACCTTCCCAGTGTTACAGTCTAAGTGAGTGACAGGCCTCCTGCACACAAGATGAGGATTTCTCATTGATATTTATGGTCTTGGTCTTGACTCAGTCTTGATCCCTAAATGTCTCAGTCTTGTCTCAGCCTCGGAGCACTCTGGTCTCCGGTATGTCTTGGTCTCGGTCAGTGTGATCTTGACTACAACACTAATTCTCTGTTAGCTGTTTTTTTTTTTTATCTCATGTGAGCTGTTATGTATTTTATTTATTCTTCTGTACGGCACTTTGGTCAACTGTGGTTGTTTTAAAGTGCTTAACAAATAAAGTTGGATTGGATTCTCAGGGAATATATAAGATTAGTTTCCATAAATGTAGGGCGTTGATGTTTAATTGCTTTCTTCTTCCTTTCTTTAGCTCCGTGATCTTTAGTATTTTTTACCTCTTTTGACATTAATGTGCCAAAGGCCTAACTGATTTCAACAGAAAAGAAACACAAAAATGAATCTTTTTAAAGCAACAACAACAGTGTTCACTGGTGGCTAACACACCGTTTGGACAGTTTAGATGGTTCATGCTTCAAGCAGTGGTGATTCTCGAGTCTGTTGGGGCTCTCGGCAAAAATTCACAACCAGCGTTCATCACCGTTATGTTATAAATAATCTGAAACCAACTAAATAAACGTGACATTTATAGAACTTTAAAATGTGTGAATAGCTTCAAATCAAAAATCAATGGCATACGATAAAATACCGTATTTACTGTATGTTAAAACTGAATCGTTTTCTTATAGAAATAAATCCTGCTTTTCCCTCAGAGCGAGGAAACTTCTTGTGTCATTAACCTTTCTTCCTTTGTTGGATTATGGAGATGAGCTGTATATGTGCACCTCGGCCAAATGTTTACAGTCATTGGACACCGTGTAACACTGTGCGTTGAGATTTGTGACTGGTTGTAGGCGCCTTACTCATCCCTGTGACCTGTACACTAGATCTAATTGGCCATCCTTGAAGGTGCGCAGGTTCATACACTGGCTGAGTCTTATTTATGTTCTTACCTCCAAAGAACTAGACGCCACTATGCCTTGCGTTCCTGTGATGTTTCTAAACTGTCTGTTCCTTGTGTCCGCACTGAGCTCGGGAAAAGAGCCTCTGCAGGGAACTTTCTCCAAAATGACTTTAAAATGGCAGATCTCATTTCGCTTGAAGCCTTTGGCTCGATCTTAAAAGACAAAAAACGCGAGGCATCTTCCCTGCCGACACAGGTTCTTGTTACTTCCTTACATCTGTAATCAGCCTCCCAGAAGAGATCTAGAAGCTGTTTGAACTTGGTTATTAACCGCTGCAGAGGGAGTGTCTCTGCTCGTCTGACTGTGAGGTCAACATGCTTCACATCACCGCCCCGCCCGCTCCTGAACCGCCTGTCAGTCCAGTCTCACCTTCCCCTTTGTTTTTGTATCATTTCACTTCTGTTGTTAATAAATTACATTTTGCTTTAACCATATACATCTGTTGATTTCACTTCCCTCTGTACCCATGACAAGGTCATAACATGGACTGAGGAAAATATCACCCCGTGTAAGAAACTTCATCCTAAAACAGATTCAAATTGAGTTTGAATTTGAGTATCAAACATCTAATAATTTTTTTGATGTGGTTTCCTTTCTTCATCAGAGCTTTCTGTAGTCGATCACCCGACAATAATAAATCCTTCGCCAAGTTTTGGAGATGCAATGTTGCCAAAATGTTGGAGACAAAGAACTTCCTTCCAAGTTTCCCTTCCTCTTTGATGCGTTGCCAGCGTACCGCAACTTAAGAAGTGTGTATGGAATTGTAGTTAAGATCCACCATCCACAATGTTTTGGTTAATTTGTGCAATTAAGTCAGTGTGCGTGTTTGCTTGCAATTTTTTGATAATTGAAAATGATATTTCACAATATTATGTCCTGCTGACTTCTATTTTTGTTGCTGTGGCATCGAAACAGGTATCATTTGATTTGAACTACAATCCTGTCAGCTTAAATAACTACTTCTATCTACCAATGACGTTAACAAACGCCACAAAGACGGTACAACAAATAACCTTAATAACCTTGCAGTAAAGCTCTCAATATGGATCAATGCAAAGTTAAGTGTTAGCGCTCCTTTAGGGGAGAACAACGTGTGTCTGTTAAGAGTTTGACAACTCGCCTCATGACCAAGACTTCAGTATGTGGACTGAAACTCTTTCTGACATACCAAAGTGCTGTTTTCATCAATCAAAAGCTTCCATAAATGATCAGACAGGACTGTGGTGCACAGAGCCACACCTCATGACTCAGCCGGGCGAACAAGACCGGCTTTGGTCTTATCACACCCTGATAAGTGTGTGTGTGTGTGTGTGTGTGTGTGTGTGTGTGTGTGTGTGTGTGTGTGTGTGTGTTTGTGTGTGTGTGTGTGTGTGTGTGTGTGTGTGTGTGTGTGTGTGTGTGTGTGTGTGTGTACACACATGGAGCCAGGTGTTTGTGCCGCCTGCAGAGTGTTAATGTTATGATAATTTCATGTTTAAAGGTTTGAGAGAAAGAAATAATTGACCAGAAGATTGTGAGTGCACATGCATCACAAAGTATTTCAGTTCAAGAACAGACATGTAGTTGGACATCAAACCTGTTTTTTAATTTAACATCATTCAAAGTCAGAAGCTGCAGCGGACAACTCTTTCCACCCTGCTTTAGTCGAGTTACAAAATTGACAATCCCTATTTCCAGATTCTACATAAATATGTTTGAATGAGTTGTGGTTTCTATTTGCAGTGCGTTTGTAGTCTCAGTATTGACCAATCACGTTTCAACGTTTTCAATCACAACATCTGGGCTTTTAAGGATCAAAGATCTTCTCCAGATCCATTTTAAAAACTGGCCAGTTAGAGATCCCTAACATGCTTTGAATATATAAGTTTTTCTGGGGCTTCCTCTACTAGAGTTAATCAAACCAAAGCTTCTTTCAAGGTTTTCACGTATTCTGTTGTAGGATATTTTCAAACCAACGATTGCTACGTGGCCCCCCAGACATGAAGAGAAAGAAAGTTACGTTAAGACTGATTTCTAGGAAAACAAAAATTGGGATCCAAGAGGAAACTTTTTGTGAGATTCAAGAAACTTCTGAGATGTCATGAGAAACTCTGCAAGATTCAAGAAAATGATTGTGTGTTCCCAAGACATTACGAGATCCTAAGAAACGTTTGCAATATCCTGAGAAACATTTGCGAAGTCCTGAGAAACTCAGGAGATCACAAGAAATGTTTGCATTATTCTGGACGTTGCCAGATCCTGAGAAACTTTTGTGAGATCCCAGAAAACCTTTGCAGTATCCAAAGAAACTTTTGCAAGATTCTAGAAAACGTTTGTGTGTTCCTTAGACATTGCCAGATCCTTAGAAACATTTGCAAGATCCTGGGAAACGTGGGAGATCACAAGAAACTTTTGCAGTTTCCAAAGAAACTTTTGAAAGATTTGAGAAACTTTTGTGAGATCTCGCAAAAGAGCACACACACTCTTGGGAGACGCAGAGATTCCAGTTGTGTGTGTACTCATATTTTTTTCCATTTACTTATCAAGTAGCTTTTAATGTGGAAGTAACAGATGTTTCTACCTACTTTTATTGTGTAGGGAACAGGGCGAAATAAGAAAAACTTTGCTTACAAAAAGGAACTTGTCATATCACATTATAAGATGTATCTTTTGTTTCTGTTCTCCCTCAGTCAACACTTCTGGTGACGTCTCCACCGTAAACATGGCGTCCCGGGTAAAGCAGCCTGAGGCGCGAGGTCTGTCCTCTCTGTTTTCCTGCTGCTTCAAAGAAAGTGAACAACCAGAGATCACCTACCTCCATGACCACATCAACACCGCGGCTGTCCTGGAGTCCACCCTGCCCATGCCCCCCTCTCAGGAGCTGGACTCCATGTTCACCGAGCTGGTGGTGAGTACTATACCAGAATCAGCGGTCAGATTCTGAATCATCTTCCTTCTTCTCCAACTCTGTCCATTCTTTCTTTCTGTTTTAGGATGAGCTGGACCTGACCGAGGAGCACAGAGCCGCCATGTTTGCTCTGCCAGCGGAGAAAAAATGGCAAATTTACTGTAGTAAGAAAATGGTAAGAAACTTCAGCAGCACACTTATCTTTAGTTTTTGGCGCTACAGAGATATTTAATCCAGATTCCATCAGACAAACACACAAACTGGCACGTTTATACTTTTCTTGACAGCCACGCTACAATGCCTGATCTCAGATTGCACACAAAAATCAATATGGCTGACTTCCTGTTGGGTTTAGGGGTTGGCTTCAAGAAGATTTTCTGTTGATCCGGATAAGACGCACATGTCCACCAAATCTGCTCAATGATTATGACTTTGGTTCCCTGAAGGACGGGAAACGAGGAACAGCAAATAAAGGAGGACTTAAAAACCAAAATGTGGGGGCGCAGATGTCCTAGCGGTGGGGTTGTGCCCCCTTTATGGAGGTGTGGTCCTCCAGGCGGGGGGCCCAACTCCGTCCTGTGGCTCCTTTCCCGCATGTCATTCCCCACTCTCTCTTGATTTCCGACTCTGTCCACTGTTCTTAAAAATAAAATCTGAACTAAGAGAACGACCCCTAAGAAACTCAACATTGTGTAGAGGTTTGACGTACTTGAGTGTAAAACAGAACGCTAACCTTTGTGTCCTTGTCTCTTCTGTGTATGTCAGGAGGCTGAGGAGAATAAAGGAGCGACCAGGTGGCCAGAGTATTACATCGACCAGCTCAGGTCCATGGCTGCTGTGAGTAACTCTCCATGTGTTCAGCATGATGATTACAGTTTATGCCAACACAAACACATTTGTACTTATTAACACATTTCATACCCTCACTATTCTGTCTCTATTGGCTAGTACGCACTGACTAGATACAGTATGCAAGAGTAGTCTTACAGTACATTGTCACTGTTAATAACAGAGGCCGTTTTTACTCTGCTGGACGGGACACTTGGGGAAAAAAATGGGGGTAAAAATTAAGAGTATACCCACTTCCTTAGGCATCACTACACAACTGGATAAGATTACAAACCTGAAGTTTATCATCAGACTTGTTTAACACACTGGCCCTTAAATGTGACCTTTTATTCATGGTTGATAAAGTCATCAGTTTATCCACTTATATTTATTTTTGAACAAAAAGGTTTGGTCTTATGTCATTGCATTTTTTTTTGATGAAAGAATTCCTGCATTCTTAGGGTGCGATCACACTGACAATCCCTACTGTGCCTTAGCACGCTTCACCCCTAAAGTCCAGTTCGTTTGACCAGTGTGATCGCTCTGTACCTTGCTCAGGCATGGTACACTTCCTTGGCCCTGGCATGCTTCGAAGAAGTGTGCTTTGGCACGGTACAGTTCATGCACGAGCACAAGCAGGCGGGTACATAACGCTGACAGCCTTCATTACAGAGAAATCACAGAGTTTTATGGCTGTATCTGGTTAAAATGACTCAAAATAAGCCACAAAGTAGCTGTCATGTTCTCCGTGTTGTTCTCCGATGTGCGGGCGCGGACTCGACGGCGTGTCACTTTTATTTTTTTCATTATTTATGGCTGTATCTGCCACAAAAAGGGCATAGTTCCTGCAGTGCGGAGGGGGGAGGGTTTCAACAGTTCCTAGAACTATGAAAAAGTTCCTGCAGTCCGAAAACGCCTCATGAGTGGATATTTAGTAGTTTTTAGTCAGTAATATTTTATCTGTCACCTCTCTCTCTCTCTCTCTCTCTCTCTCTCTCTCTCTCTCTCTCTCTCTCTCAGAGGAGGACTCTACTGACCCTGGAGGAAGAGGGCGAGCAGGGAAGACATAAGATTGTAGAGGGTCTAAAGACAGCCCTGAGGACTCAACCAATGAGGTACTATCCACGCTCTGACCCACACATTGTTTTTAAAATTGTAGAATCATTTTAACCTGCCCTACTGATCGATGTCCTCCAGGTTTGTGACTCGGTTCATCGAGTTGGACGGCCTCTCTTGTCTCCTGAATTTCCTCAAGTCGATGGACTACGAGACCAGCGAGTCTCAGGTCCACACGACTCTGATCGGCTGCATCAAAGCTCTGATGAACAACTCTCAGGGCAGAGCTCACGTGCTGGGTCACTGTGAGAGCATCAACATCATCGCACAGAGTCTGGCCACGGAAAACATCAAAACAAAGGTACACAAAAAAACCTGTTTCCTTTTTTTGATGTGACAAATTACCTGAACCACTGTGGCCACTAAGGACTACTTCTTGCTGACTTTATGCATGATAATCTCTCTCCTTCTTATTTGTTATAAACCGTTCTTCTTCTCTCTCTCTCTCTCTCTGAAGATCGCAGTGTTGGAAATCCTCGGTGCTGTTTGTTTGGTTCCTGGAGGTCACAGGAAAGTCCTAGAAGCAATGCTGCACTACCAGACGTTTGCAGCAGAGAGGACACGCTTTCAGGTCGGCCTTTAGTTTGTTCATATTCTGCAAAACAGGACAACAAACACCTGTTTTTATAGATATTGAATGGGAATGTTTATATTGTCCTGCGTGCAGACTCTGGTGACAGACCTGGACAGAACGACCGGCCGATACAGAGACGAAGTGAACCTGAAGACAACCATCATGTCCTTCATCAACGCTGTGCTCAGCAAAGGAGCAGGAGAGGTGAGCAGATATGTGCTGCCTCTTTTACACATGAACTACAAATGATTTCTGAACACTCAGGTCCTGATATTTCCTAAAAAAAAAGCTTTTCACAGGAAAAGATTGTGTGTGACAGACGTGCTCATGCATGTAGATACTTTCGAAACCTTCACATTTTTTTTGAAAATTACCAACCCTGTCTTTAAGTCCTAAGGTTTGGGTTGATTCCTGCATAGAAAATATTCACTTCCCCTTGTTGGACAGATTTAATTCTACAATATTTTGTATTAAAGTATCTTCCTTCCATCTGTTACCTTTCTGCTGAAGAAATAACTCATCACTGCCATGTTTGTGTTTTCAGACCAGTCTGGAGTTCAGGATCCATCTGCGTTATGAGTTCCTGATGTTGGGCATTCAGCCGGTCATCGACAAACTGCACTTGCACGAGAACGCCATTCTGGACAGGTAGGTTTGTAAAGAATTTAAGTCATTGTGAAAGAGATATTCAAACTTTACTTCAGTTACAAAATCCTCTCACTGGTTGCATTTAAAGTAATTCAAAGTGACTTTTATGCAACTGTGTCTAAATGTCTCTTTTTTAGATGTTGATGTTTGTTTATTTTTGACACATTTTTCTGTTTTTTTACTTTTAAAAGTTATAAATATATGTTTTAGTCTGACTCATCATCCGGCTGCTGCTGCTAGTCTTTGTAAAGAGACGTTTTAACCTCATTGAGACTTTGATCTCCAACAAGTTTACATTAAATAACATGAATTAAAGAAGTAACTGGTCAGGGGAACAGAACTGTACCATGACATAAGATTACAAGTTTCTTTCTGCATTTAGTTGGTACGTGTGTATCTGTCCGCAGACATTTGGACTTCTTTGAAATGTTGAGGAATGAAGACGAGCTGCTGATGTCCAAACAGTTTGATGCTGTAAGTCAATCGGATCCATTTTATGAATGCTCTACGTTTGTTTGATTCATGTTATATTCTGTAGAAAGGTGACGCACAATCACTTCAGGGGGAAATTCTAGATAACATTTTTACATATTTTTCATGCACAATAAGTTTTGAAATGGCTCCAGTAGATGGTTTCAGAAGGCAGCAGATAGAAAGGCTGTAATGGCTGCAACAAAATCCTGTACCCGTTCAAAATCAAGACCTGAAAGAGAAGCTAGATGGCTCATTTCAAAGACACCAGACTCCATGGCCAAAAGCAGGAATTTGTTTTAATCAGCTGTCTGGATTGTTTACTTGTTTTCTGTCTCTGCGTGTTGTGCAAATATTGTGCAGGATCGAAACTCAGCATTTAAAACACTAAAGTCACACATTAACACAGACGGACAAATAGATCGAAGCAGCAGCAGATCATCAGCCTGTGTGTTCTCTGCATGGCAAAATAACTTTTTGTTAATGGAGTCTGGAAAAGGACTCTGCAAACACAACTCCTTAAAAACAACTCCTTTTGACCCGTGATTCATTTGACCTTTAAAAGAAAGCAGAGCGAAATCAGTTAAAAGACATTTTTACACATGTACTGGATAAAATCGGCAGGGACTGCTTTGTCCACAGGGGGGCGCCAAAAACGACACAATCAGAAAGTTCCTCACAGGAGCTTACTTTTCATTTTGATGTCAAATTCATTGTGAAAATGTGCATCATGGTTATAATAGTATATATATTTTGGTACCTTTTTTTTAGGTGCACATAGAAACGAAAAGTGCGAGCCAGATGTTTGAGCTGATTAAGAAGAAACTGAAGCACACTGATGCGTATCCTCACCTGCTGTCTGCTCTGCACCACTGTCTCATGATGCCCTGTAAGACTCTGCATGATCGTGATGACATCAAATGTTTCAAGACAGGTGTTCCCACTGTTGACACCTCTATGTGTGTGTGTGTGTGTGTGTGTGTGTGTGTGTGTGTTTGTGTGTGTGTGTGTGTGTGTGTGTGTGTGTGTGTGTGTGTGTGTGTGTGTGTGTGTGTGTGTGTGTGTGTGTTTGTGTGTGTGCGTGCGTGGGTGTGTGTGTTCAGATAAGCAGAGCAGCACCACTCTGCAGTACTGGGTTCTGTTGGACCGGATCATCCAGCAGCTGGTTCTGCAGACAGATAAAGGTGAAAACCCCGACATGGCACCGCTGGAGGACTTCAACGTGAAAAATATCGTGCGATTGTAAGTTTCCAGGGCTTCTAACTTCGTGCTGCAAACGTTTTTTGGGGGGGATTATGACAGATGAAATTCAAACCTCACCTTGGGAATATAATGTGCTGTGTTTGTGGTAAAAGATGAAAGTATAAATAAGAGTAAAAATTGCCGTAATGTGGGTCAATAACTAGTTCAGCTTCTATATAATATATATACAATAATAAACCTGCTGAATGCATCGCTCAAAAAGGGAGGAGGGGGCGAAGGCACCAAAATGTCAAAACAAACCCCCCAAAAAAAGAAAAAACCTCACAGTAGGATCGAGAGGTACAACGACCGTAGTCTATATAAACATGGACATGGTCTCAGTGACATCACCCATTGGTTCCTGAAGCAGAGTTTTGAAGTCCAACGTTGGTGGTCGCCATATTGGAAATGCTGCGTCAAACTAACTTTTGGTCAACTGAGTAAGAGGCAAAGAGTTGGAGCTCACGCCTCCTCGAAAACAGCCACAACGTTCCCACCTGTCAGTCTACTCAACCACGCCCCTAATTATGCAACTTTTTTTACAAAACATTTAGGAGTAATTAAATCAAACAAGATGAGTCATTAAAAAACATGATTAAGAAGTGAGCTATAAAGACCAAAACTGTTTTCTTTTTATGTACAAGGGTCTTAACGAGTTTATATTTGACCTAAAAATGGGCAGTAATGGTTGTTTGTTTAAGGGGAATTCTTGGCTTTGCAGCAAGCCTCAAGTGGACACTTGACTGCAATTAGAAAAACTGCATTTTGTTCAACGTCCACATTGGCTTTATTACATTTATTTTCAACACTGGAGGTTGCTGCTTGTCCTGCTCTTTACGTCTCAAATCATGAAGGTATCCCTCTGCTGCCACCTGTTGGTTGTTGGTGTGTAGCAACTTCAGGACACATTTTCACTGTGCTCAAAAAATGCATCACCGTCTCTTGTATTAAAAGGAGCGAATCATGCATGTACAAAGTAAAATGAGAGTCAATGGAAACTCGTTACCAAGCATTTTTATTTCTCTATTCTTTGTGTTTGTGTTTTCAGGCTCCTGAAGGAGGACGCAGTCAAAAAATGGAAAGAACAAGCTGATAAAATGAGAAAAGGTAAAAGTCACCGACACAGAGCTTTGCAAAGGTGGAAATTAAGACGATAATGTGAGGTACTGATTCTGACTGCAGAGTGCATGGAGAAATAATAACGCAAATCCTTTCAGTTGTATGAGGAGGATGTGTACATGGTGCAGCCTGCCCCTTGTGGCTGAAGAGAGTACTACAATAACTAACACAAAATGTTTTTTTTAACCCTATTCACAGCCAAATATAGCTTAGCTTCTCTGTCATGCTCTTCAAACAGGGGCTAAGCTGACCACGTGTTTTAAATCCGAACTCTAAGTCATAGTATCGTAGTAAAAAACAAACAAACATCAGACTTGCAAGAGAGGTCAGATGCGTTTCAGGGCCTCTGTACAGCAGGTTAAACCGTATCTGGTCACATCAAGACCCAAGCACACAATGAACCAACATGATGCTCATGAAGTGCAGATGTTAAAAGAAGTACTGAAGTAATTCCTCCTAAAAGTCTCTCCTTTCTCACTCCCTCCGTCTCTCCTCGTCTTCTCTGCAGAGCATCAGAACTTACAGCAGCGCTTTGAAAAGAAGGAGAGGGAGTGTGAGGCCAAGAACAAGGAGAAAGACGAAATGATGGCGATGCTGAACAAGATGAAGGACAAACTGGAGCGTGAAAGCAACGACCACAAGACAGCAAAGCAGCAGGTTGCAGAGCTGTCTGCTCGTCTGCAGCAACTCAGCTCCGTACGGTCAACAACAAAAACGGCCATTTCTCAGTTTCCCACACAGCAGAATACACATATAACTCTCTTTATCCTTCCTTCTTTTAGTCCTCCAGTGTTCCAGGTGGACCTCCTGTGACCTCGGGTGGTTCAGTTCCTCCTGGTTCTGTCCCTTCCATCATTTCTCCTCCACCTCCACCGCCGCCACCTCCTCCTCCTCCTCCAGGAGGCCCGCCAGCATTTGGCACGGCTCCGTTTGCTCCTCCTCCTCCACCTCCTCCAGGAGCTCCTATAGGAAACACGCAGAGGAAGAACATCCCTCGACCATCAAACCCACTGAAGTCCTTCAACTGGAGCAAACTGCCCGAGGTATGAACACTGCAAACCGACCGTTTAAGCTTCTGCTATTATTCTACTTCGCATGAATACAGATGAGTATTTACTACTGCAGCGCTTCTAATACTGTCCTCACATTTCCACTCATATAACCTGGCCCTTTTAATCCAAGTTGCTTCTTTTCGAGGAACTAAAAGGTTAAAAGCTAACATGTTTTTATAGAGATTTTTTACCTGCACAAATACTCCTCGTTAAGCATCAGACACGTATCACAACTTGTTCCACAAACAATTTACGATGCATCAAAGCTCATCAGGGCCGGGACTTGGTGGATGACACATTTGTCCGATGTTTTCCTCCATGACTCCATACTGTACTGAGCAATATGCACGACAGGAAGTTACATTTAATCAACAACAAATAACCAATTGGGTAGCTGCAGAACGTACGTTTAAAATAACAAGACACGGTCACATGACCTTAAAGTTCCTGTACTATTCAAATAGTACTCCATATGACCCTATAAGGGACTTTTTGTGAACTTACTGTGAACGTGCTCTTGGAAACTCTGAATCAGAATCAGCTTTATTGGTCAGGTATGCTTACACACACAAGGACTTTTACCTGGGTGGGTTTAGTTGACAACAACTTGATCCTGACATTCAGAGTTAACGGGTTCAAAGTGGCGTCTCACTCGGACATCGGCTTTTCTTTAAACTCTTTAATCAAGAAGCTCCAGTTTTTTCATATTTCACGCTGAAGCTGAACGGAGAACTCTAAGAAGTTCTTTACAGTTTAAGGCCCCTAAACACGAGTTCAGGGATTTCATATATTTTTGTATTTTCTCTGAAGGCTTATTGTTGAAAACAGAGACTTCAGTGAAAACTGCATATTCACATTAAATGTAGAAACTAAGAAGACGTCTAGAGGTTGATAACCAGCTCCATGTGACTGTTAATGATGATCTCTTATGTCAGAGTTAGTGAAGCCAGATAACCCAAAGATACCCTGGGTATGTTGAACTCGCTTTGTAGTATAGGCCCCAAGTTTTTCAACTTTAAGAGCAAGCCTAAAGAAAGAACTAATGAGTGTGGGTCTGACAGAAACAGAGGGGGGGGTCAGGATGTTGTCAGAGACAGCTGGGAGTAGTTGATGGGAGTAGTTGAGTTTGATCAAGACTGAGTTAACAGCTTTGAGATGCTGCAGAAATGTCTGAGCTTGATTTAAAGTGATGCATTTGTGTTTGTTTCAGAACAAGGTAGAAGGAACCATCTGGAAAGACATCGACGACCTCAAGGTGTTTAAAGTTCTGGACCTGGAGGAGTTTCAGGGGATTTTCTCAGCGTACCAAAAACCACAAGTAAAATCTGACACACTGACACTGACCATCACTAAAACATTTCTGCCTTACCTTCGAATTTCTGTTCAATACGTCTTTATCGTTATACGTCCATTCATGGATTCTGTCTTTGTGTCACAAGGAGTGAAAGCTTATTCCTTTAATTACTCATGTGTATTGTGGATGAGGTGTGTCAGCATGCACACATTGTGTTTTAAAAAGGAAGAATGTGCGACTTTCTGATCCAGTAGATGTCGCCCTTGAGCACCAGCATGAAACCAAAACAAACTGCTGTTTGGCCACACCTTCTCCATAGTGAAACCTCCTCTCTCCTATAGCGACACATTCTTCCTTTAAAGCTAGGGTTGGTAATTTTTGAAAACTAGCATGATTTTGAAAGTAGCATTCTCTCCGTGCTCCGTCTTCACCCACCCCCTCCCCTCTGTGCCGCGTCACTTACATGCACTAGCGCCATTGGTCCAGAAGCGGATTTCAGCTCATGCTTTGAGTGTGGGCTCGTGCATGCATGGGGTAGAGAACGAGCAGGGAGACAGGGAGGTATGATTGGTTTATAAGACTCGAACTGAGTGCAGACATTGGTCCAAGGTTTTTACGAGTTTACAACTGCTACAGATGACGGATTTTCTTCGTTTCTTTTTCAGAGCACATGAGTTATTAATGTCTGTCAGGACCTAAAGACAGTTTCAATCAAAATCTTAAAAAGTGTATCTGGAGGAAATTACCTACCCTACCTTTAATGACTTTGTCAACTGACGTACCATGAAAACGTCTCATTGAGGAACAGACTCGACTTCATTCAAGATCTGACAGTTTTCAGGACAAACACAGAGCTCATTTTGGTTCAGAATGATTGCAAATACAAGTCATTGCATACAAACCAGCACATGTGAACTGATGTCGTTGTACAATAACAGCAGGAACGTCTGTTTCTGGCTTCTAAAGATATTTTTACGTTTATTTGAACACTTTTCTGTACCAACAGAAGGAGGCTGAGGATGATCATTCTTTTGCAAAGAAAGTGAAGGAGCTGTCAGTGATCGATGGACGTCGAGCTCAGAACTGTAACATCCTGCTGTCACGGTCAGTGTGTGTGTGTGTGTGAGAGAGAGAGATGATTGTGAATGAATGAAATGGACGATCTTATCTACAACCTACACTCCACATAGTTTAACTCTGGTATTTCTCTCATTGTTGAATATTTTAGTCACATTGAATACATGTCTTAAAACATGTGATCTACAAGTACTCACACAAACTGGAAATAAATTCACTCTCATGTCCAACCTTGTTAAAATGATCTTCTTAAAGTGAAGGTGCAATCATATCAACAACCAAGCATGCGTAATAACATGTCAACATTTATGAGCGCTGTTTTCATGGATTTCTTTCTGTGAATTTGCAAAATCACGAATCTGTCTGTTCCTGTTCTTTAACTGTTCGAACGACTGTATTTGTGCCCTATAAATGTTCTTCCTTGCTGTTTCTGAACACTGGAAATGTAAAAGTTGTGGGATAAATAAAGGGACGACTCATCTTATCTTCATTTTTCAGGCTAAAGCTGACGAACGAGGAGATTCGACATGCCATCCTGAGCATGGACGAGCAGGAGGATTTACCTAAAGACATGCTGGAGCAGGTACACAAACACACAAACACACAACATAAACACTCACTCAACCAGCCCCATGTTCATCATTTTCAATGCACTTAACAGTTAAGTAGGAGAGGGATGTTACTGACAAAAATATGTAGATATAATTTCAAATACTATTAAAGCAAATGCAAAATGCAAAATAAATAATGACATAAATAACTGTTTAACCTTTCATACACTAACGTTCAGTAGATTTTTAGTTACTGGTAAAAAAACCCACATCTTCTTCTTCTTTCTCAAAAAAAATCACAGACATGTTTAAGTTCAGGACATGAATTTGCTCAGAGATATTCTCCTCAGATACAGAATGTTTTCTCAGAAATGTTGAAATGTGTGTGTGTGTGTGTGTGTGTGTGTGTGTGTGTGTGTGTGTGTGTGTGTGTGTGTGTGTGTGTGTGTGTGTGTGTGTGTGTGTGTGTGTGTGTGTGTGAAGCTGCTGAAGTTTATTCCTGAGAAGAGCGACATCGAGCTGTTAGAGGAACACAAACACGAGCTGGATCGTATGGCCAAAGCCGATCGCTTCCTCTACGACATGAGCAGGTACACACACTGAAACATAAACTCAGAATGATCCAGACTTTGAAATATTTTGTACTATCTAGGATCAGGCAGGTCGTCTTACAATTTTCCTGTTGTTCAAAGAATATTTGATGGAATTTAAATGTTCCAGATACAGACTTTTAGAGATTACAAAGTCTGGATTACCAGTGCTCAATAATGGGACTTCAAAGTACATACTTTGTCCACAGGGGGGCGCCAAAATCCACACAAAATTGAGAGACGACCATCTGTCTACCACTGATCCAGAGCTGCCCCTGAACTGCTCTTTGACTCATCAAACACATTTTTGTCTGTTTTCTGTCCTTCAGCATCAACCACTACCAACAAAGACTGCAGTCCCTCTACTTCAAGAAGAAGTTTGCTGAGCGAGTGGACGAAGTCAAACCGAAAATTAAAGGTATCTGTTTCCATCCTGAGCAGTCACGAGTTCTCATTGAATGAATGGATGAAAGTAAATGTTCAGTCGTCAGATATTCCCGTGTTGAGCATATTCCCTCCTTGTCTCCGTGTTTCAGCTCTGAGTCTGGCGTCGCAGGAGGTGCTCAAGAGTCAGACTCTGCGTCAGCTCCTCGAGGTCGTCCTGGCCTTCGGGAACTTCATGAACAAAGGACAACGAGGAAACGCCTACGGATTTAAAGTGTCCAGTCTCAACAAGATAGCTGACACTAAGTCAAGCATCGACAAGTAGGCTGCAGCTTTCTGAATCATTTCACAGAACACAAAAAATATCATCTTTACAAAAGCCACAGCGAGGGGATAAATGGTTGAAATGATTATTGTGTTGATTGGATTGTTAACCTTGTTTGTTGTGTGTTATAGACACGTCACCCTGCTGCACTACATGATCACTGTGCTGGAGAAGAAGTATCCGAAGGTGACGTTATTTAGTCAGGAGCTGCAGGACGTGCCAGAAGCTGCTAAAGTCAAGTAAGAACAAACAGTCACAGCCAGAGTGAAGGATTGGGTAGGGACAGAGGACTGTCCACGATGGCGCTCTAAACCTTGCTGGAGTGTGAAATCCTTGCAGGAAGTACTTGACATTGATCAATTAAATTACATAAGCCATTTTACACAGCAGCTTTGGGGGAAAAAACACCATGCCAAAATAAGTCCACTGGATAAATGTGGTTTCGGACTCACTGTGAGCCTTCTTTGTAAATCTCACTGTAACAAGAAAAAGATAAGGTTTCAAAACAAACTAAGCCGGAAAGGACTGACTGACCTCTTTTATATCTTTGTGTCGTTCTCGTCGTCTCTTCAGTATGACCGATTTGGAGAAAGACATCGGCAACCTGAGGTCGGGTCTGAAGAGTGTTGAGACGGTGAGTGAACTTCAAAAGTCTGATCGGTAATGTCGAAGTATGTTTAACCCCCCAAAGAGCAGCTGATCTACCGTTTAGAAAACTGTGGGGACCCCGACAGACCAACTGAATAGATGTGTTCAAGGACACAGAAGCAAATTCTGTGTTGAGCTCTCGGGGCCACAGTAGAAGTTACATGTATGGCTAACATTCACACATTGAATGTCTGTATTTGAACGTGGTGTCTTTGTGTGTGATGTGCAGGAGCTGCAGTACCAGCAGGCTCAGTCCTCTGCCGGTCCGTCAGATAAGTTTGTCCCTGTGGTCAGTCAGTTCATCACCGTCGCCTCGTTCAGCTTCTCTGAGGTCGAGGAGTCGCTCAGCGAGGCCAGAGACGTGGTGAGTGGATGACACATTAACACATTACTGCTTTTGTGCTCTTCTGCCTCAGTAACACATTTATGTCTTTTCATCTCATTCAGCATAGAAATGATGAAGCTTATCTTATTTTATGTTAAGGAGTTACTCTTGTTTTTTTTAAACTTGGACCCTGTTTTTAATTTTTATATTTTTGTGTCTAAAAAGCCACAAAAAGTTTTGAATTGCTCCAGTTGATTTCTTCAGATCGCAGCCATGACACAGGCTTTGATGGCTGCAATCTTTGAGTGTAAATGTTTGTGACCAAAGTGCATCTGCTAAAAATTCTTGTTTTTGTCACTGACAGACTCAGATTCTGACATCAATCTAAAGGATCTTAGAGAGGAAGATAAGAACAAGATGCTTTTTGACACAAACAGCAGTTAAACCGCCCTTTTCAAAGCCACCAAACTCCATAAACAAAAGTAATAATTATACCTTACTGCAAAGAGAAGTTTGTGATCTACCTTCTGTCTCAGTTTGTTAGTTTGTTGGCCTAATTGTGTGTTAAACGGATACTGTGGCGTTTCCAAACTGACCATTTTAAATACAAAAGTCACAAGTAAACACATTAAACTCTAACAAATCAAAGCAGCAGTAGCTCAGCAAGTCCAGTGTTCAGTGGTTTAAAATGACTGTTTTGTCAATGGAGTCTGGTGGCTTTGAAGAGGGCGACGTATCAGCTCTTACTGGTTTCAAAAATCGATATTCCCTTCATTCAAAGGTCTCTCTCTGAAGGGATCCTGTATGATGATGTCCGACACTTAGATTAACACAGTGAGCCTGTCAGTGACAAAAACAAGAATCTTTAGTGGACAAGCTGTGATTGGAGATTTAAGTTGCCATTGCAGCCTGTTTCAACGCTGCCAACTGAAGATGGGAGGTAGAACCGCAAGTTGATTTGTAGCCATGAGCAAAGAGAGGGAAGCAAATCACTAAATAAACTCCTCAATCATTTCTCTTTGTTAAAGTTTGCGAAGGCACTGAGACACTTTGGAGAAGTTTCCAACCTGCAGCCGGACGAGTTCTTCGGTATCTTCGACACGTTCCTCACAGCGTTCTCCGAGGCCAAACAGGACAACGAGAACATGGCGCGACGCAAGGAGGAGGAGGAGAGACGGGCGCTAATGGAGGCACAGGTTGGAAGTCTTTATCAACACGTTTAACAAAGAGACTGAAGGCAGATGAAAGTATACGAACAGGTTCTTGTTAAATGAAGGAAATGTTTTCCTCTTGTTCTGCAGCTGAAGAAAGACCGGGAGCAGAAGGCGAAGAAGGCCAGAGCGAATGAAGAGGAGGGCGGGGAGTTTGATGATTTGGTGTCAGCGCTGCGCTCTGGAGAGGTGTTCGATAAAGATCTGACCACAATGAACCGGAGGAAACATCGGAAACACAACTTGTACGACGGCAGCCGGGAGAGACCAGTAACTAAACTGAACCAGTAACAGGACTCTAATGGACAGAAGAGCCTCACTGGGAGCGTTAAAGCACGGCTGGAATACATGAATACCTCAATATGACTGTGGAGTTATTATAGTCGGTTAAACGCATATCCTGGTGTATGGTTCAACGTTTGATGATTTTATATATGTATACAAGAAACAAAAAGTACAAAGATTTAGGGACTTCATTGTGCATCCATGCTAATAACTGTAAAGAAAGATGGACGACATGCAGCTCCCTAAAAAGTGAAGCCAGAACATTCAATGCTCCCCCTACTGACTGACTGCAGTATAAGTCTTAAGCTCCGCCTCCTCCATGTTAACATATGGGATATAGATCGAACGATAAAATCAAAATACATGTCAAATATATTTTTTCTCAAACGTGGTTTCTGTCGTTATTGTTAGGCTAACAACGTACTAACTTCAAATCCATGATCACACCTCGTCGCATTGATTTTGAATTTTTACAGTCTGCAGGACAAAGAGAGAGCAAGGACTACCTGCATAGATTAAACTTGCACTGTACACCTGTTTATTCCACACCTGTTCATGTTTGGTGTGAGTGATGATTGTGTGTGTGTGTTGGTCAAAGACTATAGCATGACGAATGTGTGCGGTTGATATTTTACTTGTGTGTTTAAAAAGTACCTGTACAGGCTGTTTTGCACAAAATAACATAATATATAACTGAGCATGAGTGATATAGAGATATATTAGAACTGTGTTTTTTTTATATTCAGGGCGCCCTCACATGAGGCAACCCGTACTGTGCCCAAGCACGTTTGACTATGAGCACGGTACACTTCCTTGGCCCTGGTACGGTTGGAAAAGGTGTGCTTCGGCACGAAACAGTTGCTCATGTATAAGCACAAGCACGGGTACACAACGCAAACAGGAAGTATAATCGATCCCGGCCTCGATCTTTGAGAACTCCCAGAGTGTTCTGACTGTATCTGACTTAAATGACACAAAGTCAGTAAAGTAGCTCTCATGCTCTCTGTGTTGTTCTCCGATGTGCGGACGCGGACTCGACCACGCGTCCCTTTTATTTTTATTTTTTGAGTTTGTAAACTTAGCACGCTTCATGAACACGTAAAGCCATGTGTGTGTTGTATTACGACGTTATGTACAAGCGGTAACCCGGTTAGTCCTGCAGCAGGGTGAGTGCAGGCCAGCGGGGGAATGAGGAGGGGGGCTTCATCACGGTACGGAGCACCTTGGTCTGGTGTGAGTGCGCCCTTAGTGTGTGTTGTGTCACTGATGCAGACGCTAGAGCGGTCTGAAAGTTCGGATAAACAACGTTTATTATTTTACTGAAACTATAGAAATGAAACAGAAACAGATGATGAAGATAAATACAACCACATATTCTCTGTTACTAATGGTATTGTTGGAAAAGCCCCTGTTGTGTATTGTTGCACATGTTTGCACACCTCTGATTTAATGATTGACACATAAAAACAAAAGATGGTTCCACAAAAGTTGGGATATTGTATTATAATTAGATACAATGAAGTGCTCAGATTCTCTCACGTACTTTTTGAAAGATATTCAATGAAAAATGGGGAAATAAAGATCTACTTAGTTAAAACTGATACACTTTATGTTCTTCATGCACTCGTTCTGAAACTGATGTCTGATTATGTCATGTATGTTTTGCACAGAACATTTCTGAACACAGTGTTGTACATTAAAGTCATTCAGTGTCGGCTTCAGATCTTCTCGACGGTGTTTTTTGAAACTTGAACTTGAACTTGAAACTGAGAGCCCTCTTTAAACGGAAACCTTCACGAGTACAACAAGACAAGAAAGAGTTCAAACAGTAGAAGGAACTCCACTTCTTTAAACCAGGAACCATGCTGACGGTTATTTACATCACAGAGTAAATGGTAAATGGACTTGAGCTTGTATATTTATTTTCTAGTCTTCTGCCTACTCAGAGCGCTTTTACACCACAGGTCACACATTCACACACTGATGCTAGAAGCTGCTACGTAAAGGGACGCTTACCAACTCGGGGTTAAGTGTCTTGCCCAAGGACACATCGGACATGTGGCTGCAGGAGCTGGGGATCGAGCCCCTGACCTTCCAGTTGAGAGACAACCGACTCTAACTGAGCCACGCAGCCGACCCGAGTACTCTTACTATTATTAAATTACTCCCATATAAAAAAACAAACTATGCCATAATGTGGGGCTTCAGGTGAGAAGATCAACACAAGTCAAGATTCAAGATTAACTGTATTGTCTCAAAACAAGGAACATCATTAAATCATGTCCAGGAAAAAGTATGTCAATAACATCAGGTTCTTAAAACACCAGTGCAAAAACAAAGACAAATCATATTCCAGTAGCTATTCTGTCTTATTTGCCAATATTTAAAAGGTTTGTAGACGCTGTGGGGGAAAATTATTTTTGTAAACCTGTTAATTCTACAACAGGGATCTCTGTACTCTGAGCAGAGGGCAGCAGCTCAGACTCTGGATGTAGAACGTGATACGAGTCTCTGACAATCTTCTTGGCTTGCTTTAGAGTCGCCTGTTCAAAAACAGTCTGCAGGGATGTGTGATGTTTACCTCCAATAATTTCCCATGCAGTCTGAATCATTCGGATCAGTTTGGTAGTTAACTGCACACACAGGTCGCCAAACCAATCTGTGACACCAAACCTGATGAGGCTCTCTAGAAATGCCTGATAAAAAAACACGCAAAGATTTCAGATCAATAACATGACATCTCAGACGACATAAGAAATGTAACTGTTGCTGTTCTTCTGCATAGACTGTCTACATGTGTGCTCCAGGTCAAGATATTTATATGAGGGGACCTGTTTGATAGTTTGGTTGTAGATGACCACAGGCCTGCATGTGGTCACCGACTCCCCTGGGGTCAAGAACCATCTCCTCTGTGTTATTGACATTCAGGACGAGATGGTTGTCCTCACACTAATTCACAAACCTTTGAATCGCTAAAAAGTAGTCAGATATGTCACAGTTCTTTTTCATTAGGGATAGAATTGCTGTGTCGTCTGATAATTTGATGATGTTTATAAAAAAGGTCTGCACTCCTTAGTATACTGAAAAGAATCGGTGTAGGCTACTGACAGCCCTGGGTTGCTCCTGCATGTGCTTAAGGCTCAAGTAGCATACCATTCACACTGACCTTCTGTTTACGATTGGTTAAGAATGAATGATACCCTTTAATAATAAGAGGGTTCACTTTTTTTCAGATTGACGAGGGCTACAACAAATGCTTAAAACTTAATGACTAAATCAGCTTACAAAAAAGTGTCTCAAAGTTGTTCAGAAATGTTCAAAATGCTGTAGACCCTTATTGCAGAGCCAAAATGACACAGATTAAGCTGCAGTCACAAATGATGTTTGATTAAGAAACCCTGTTACCTCCAAACAGACATTTGTTTGTGGTAATCTTTTTTAAACAAGTTGTTTGCAGGACTCAGAGGGTAAATGTGTGTGAGGGAGGGAGGGGTTTGTCTGCTACAGACTGAACAACACTGCAGGCTACAGCAGGACTATTACAGTATTAGTAATGGAGTAATGGAAATATTGTTTGTCGCCCCTTGTGGAGACTCTCCTCCACGTAGAAACAAAACAAAGCTGCATTCAAGAGCGCGACTCCGCGGTGGGCGTGTTTAACAAAGCCCTCCACCTCACTATTCACCTCAGAAGACTTCAAATCTACAGATGAGTGCTGCTGGGTAGTTTTTAAATCACTTTAAAGTCGGTTTAACGAGTCAAAAAGCTCCGTTTCGCTGTTTTTCGTACTGTTTGTGCGGTGAGACGTTCAGGAACACTCAGATGTTTCATTAACGCTGCGTTAGCTGCTGCTGCTGCTGGTGGCTGCCTACTTCCTGATTTCACCGCAACAGATGAAAACGACTGATTGACTGGAGCCAAAACACAGCAGCATCGACGGCTCATTGTGTGTGTGTCCTGGTTATCACAAGAAGAGCTCTGGGTTTTTAACTTCACCTCGGTTGGCTTGTTTTTTGAAGAGTGTCCCCGCCGCTCCGCTGCGTCGCCGTGATGGTGGAGACTCCAGCCGGCTGTCTGTTTGAAGACATCCAGTATGAAGACATCCAAGTCGAAGCGGTAAACTTACTGACACACAGAGAGAAAACAAAAGGCTCTAACTTAAACGAGCTGTGCAGAAATGCTGGGGAGAGATGTTCAAGTTGTCGCAGTTAAATCTCAGCAATCTATTCTTTCTTTATGTCCATGAACACAACATGATGCTTGTGTAACTGTACCGTCAGCTGTCCTTCAATGTTAGAAACTGTAAACTGGAGTCTTTAAAGTTGCACTATGAGAAATGTGAAAGTGTGAGAAGTGTACAGATTCTGTGGTTTATGTTCATAACTCTACACAAAGTGTCCTCAGAGGAAAATGTGCTCTCTGTAACTGTTTGAAGATGAAATGCTACGAGAGAAGTTGTGGTGGGGGGCCGCAATAGTGAAACCATAACTCTCCTGGTAGCTTTTCAGCTCCAAACAGTGTCCAGGGACCCATTTTTTCCTTTGAATTAAGTTTGTGTACAAGCAGGTTTGCGGCCCCTAAAGGAATCTGTTTTAGTCATAGTTTGTCTTCAGTCTCATTTTGTAAAATAAATCGTGAGAGAATCGTATCGTGAACCGAGTATCGTGAAACTTATCGTGAGTTTAGTGAATCGTTACATCCCTAGTAACAAGGTTATTCTTTTTTGTTTTCATTCTTGAAAGTCACACTATAGGAGGAATGTTTGGAGAGTAAAAGTATATTTTCTCTGGTATCAGATGTCCCTCATAAATTTGTCATGTTTTCCAGCCCTGATTTGTCAACAAACCAAATTCAGTCAGAGTTAATCTGGAGTGTAAGCAAACCTTCAAACAAACAGCCTTTAAAAGATGCTAACAAGCTTTTAAACAACACTTGCAAAGCACACTTTTAATGCATCTTCTTCATAAGATTGATTAGTTCACTTTATTCTTCTGATGAAACCGTTTGTGAGCGAGGGAGTCTGGTGGATTTGAAGAGAGCGATGTTACCCCTCCTGACGCTGGAGAAAACATATTTCTCTTCAACTAAAAGTTGAATACATTTTTGAAGCATTAACATTTTCATAGTGTGAGGATGTTTTAATGAAACCTTCCAACATGTAGCATTAGCAGAGGTGACCGTCACCTCTCTCTGTTTTCACTCTGACGGGGGGACAAGAGTGCAATCCTTAAGACATCTAATCTCTAAGTTTATAAGTAAGGTTAATTCCTTTCTTTGTCTGGGGTGTAACTGTGTTATGTTTTCTTTTCTTCAGGCTGTGGGCAGAGGGACCTTCGGCGTCGTCTTTAAGGCGATCTGGAAAGGACAGGATGTTGCGATCAAAACCATCGAGAGCGAGAATGAGAGGAACGCTTTCCTCGTTGAGGTACATTTGACATCTTTGGTTCTTTTCGAGCAGGAATCGAACTTATCTAAGCTTTATGTCTGCTACACCGACACATCATGAAATCAGAGTCTGGGAGCCGTTCAGAAAGGGATTAGCTCAGTCCGCTGCTGAAGAGATCTTGAGTTAAACTCTCAAGTTTTTGTTAAAAAAGAATTAAATAAATGAATAAAATCAGACAAACAAATCATTTGAAACCAACCGAATGGATTCATAAATATGAAAAACATACAGACGTGTACGTACTGTATATGTAAGATATTCAGCGGATTATTGTTCGATGAATCTGTGCACAAGAATATTTCAAAGTGAGTCAAAGTCTGTCTTCTTTTGTCACACTCAAACTCACACTTTTGATATGTGAGTGATACACAAAGTGTGATTGCCTTTTAATGTCCTGAGCTTTATATCATCACAATAACACACTTCAGATTACACACAGTCAGCAGGAAGAGTCTTTGTTTCAGATTTGAGATCTGATCACAGATCGCGGAGCTTGCTCTTTAGCTACAGGTCAGAAAATGACTGATAGATATCCTTTAATAACTTTAAGCACAAAGCACAGGTAAGGACAGCACAGAGATGTGTCGAATGTGTGACAGAAAGGTCTTTATGGTATTAATAGTAACATGTGTATGTTTTTGCACACAGCTCCGGCAGCTCTCTCGAGTGAATCACCCGAACATCGTGAAGCTGTACGGCTCCTGTGACAATCCAGTGAGTAATCCATACAACAACACTGTGACTGTTACGTCTTTTATCTTTCCTTTTTAATGTTATTCTTCATTTTTTCTGTGACTTTCATACAACCTCTTTGTGTTTCTTTAATTTTCTTTTGTGTTCATGCACATCAAAACAATTGTTACTACTTTTAAACTTCGGCCTGGGCGATAAAAAGAAAAAAAGTATTTGACATTTATCGTGTTAACATTTTTCCTCATATCGCCCAGCCCTAATTAAACTCATGTACTGTCATAAAACACATCTGTTCCTTCTCTTATGATGCGTTCAAGGACCTGCTCCTGAATACTTGACTACCTTATGTCCTCAGGTCTGTCTGGTCATGGAGTATGCAGAGTGTGGCTCGTTGTATAACCGTAAGTCATGACGTGTTTATTCACAAAACTTTACTTCAACTTTATTCAAACTGCAAAAGAACGAAAGGATTGTAAAGAAAACACAAACAATAACACACGTCTGTCACTCACACTCAACATAAAACACTTTAAGAAAGTTAAAGCTGTGAAAAGAAGTTCAAGGAGGTACCTGACACCAGATTGTAGTGAATAGATACATGAATCCTGCACTTTTTAGGGACATTTTATCGTCTCCAGTGAGTCGGATATTGTGATGATTATCAGCTCTAAAGGCGACTGGAGAGCCAGAGTCCTCAGTGCCCAACCTTACTATACGCGAATGTTCACAAGCCCCATTTACTTTGTATTGGACGCGACACGCTAGTAGGGCAAAGGATTGGCGAGCAGGCGCAGGCCAAGGCGCGAGAAAGGGGCCGGACAAACATTTGAACTTCAGTGAACAATATTCAAATGAGTGTGGTGCGAGCTTTCCTCCATTTGATTGGATATTCTGGATTCTCCCGTTGATTGACAGGGAAGGCTTATTTCTCCAGCATTTAAACCAGAAACAACATGGCGGATGGGAAACACAAGCAGCAGGGAGACTAGGCGACAAGCGAAGCGTGAAATTTCGCTACTTGTCGTATGCAGTGGGGCTGCACCGTTACACCACACACACGATTCTACGCAGCACAAGAGGCACAAGTGGTTTAGTGTCCAGACTTCATCAGCTGATGTTGCTGTGTGCAAACAGACCCAGGGCTTCAGATGGTCTATGGAGGGCCGACTTCTTGATCTGGACCCAGCTTTTGACCTGACTTATGCAATGTTGTTGCTGCTCCGTCATGTGTTTGTTCTCATATATGTCGTTGTCTTCTTCTTTGCTCCTCTTTGTCACACTCAGTCCTGCACAGCGCAGACCCACAGGCTCACTACACGGCGGCTCACGCCATGAGCTGGTGTCTGCAGTGTGCACAGGGAGTCGCATATCTGCACGCTATGAAGCCCAAGGCCCTAATCCACCGAGACCTCAAACCGCCAAAGTAAGAGTCTCTTTATGATCAATAAAAACCAGGTCACACAGTTCAGAGGTTTTTAGAAGAACTCTGGGTACACAGAGATGTAGAGAAGAAGAGGTGTTTCTTTCATCTCGAGCTTCAACGACACTTCAAACTGGGAACCTGTCCAAGGATTTCAAGATTTAACAGGAATTTACGTAAAGAATAAAAGTCTGTGCATGTTACTTGGCTTGCAGAGTTAAAGAAATGCCTGAGGGGAATCCCTGTGATGAAACATCCAATAAAAGTTTCACACACAAGATTTATGTCGTCTGCTGTCAGGAATGGAATAAAAAAGAACACCGTTTTGGCTTTAAAGGGGAAAATACCCTAAAAATATCCTCCACTGTGAGCTTAATTATAAAAGGTTTAATAAATGACCATTATTAATCTGTTTTTAGCCGTGGTAGTGTCTTGTACGGTGGCTGACAAGTGCCAAAAGCCTCCAGTCTGACTCTTCAACGCGCTGTCGGCACCCGGATAGCGAGAGGCGTTTGATAGCCATGTAGCTATAGCTTGCCAATGCTATGAAAACAAATCCAGCTAGACGGCGATAATGTGCACGTGAGTTCAGATTTATTCTGCACACACGCCAGCAACTAGACAGGCAGGACTACTGCAGGTCCTCTCCATGTGGCCAGTGACAGTGCTGTGTGAGAATTAAAAGGGTGTGTCAGTGATCCGTGCGTCAAAATGACAAACAGGCTGCAGATTTTTTACATCATTGTTAAGAAGATTCCCTCAAAGACGGAAAAAATTCAGTTAATGCGACCTCTGATTGAGAAGAATGTGCAGCATATTCAGAAACATGCAAAATAAAATGCAAATGTAAAAGTCCAAAACACGTGCAACGACTGCATTACCATCAAACGCGCTGCAAACTTGTGAACGTCAGAACTGAGCACTCGTCGACCGCCGTAGTCTTTGATCTGTGGACGGGGATGTGGTTGTGTTTGTTTGTCAGTCAGCCGAGACTCAAAAATCTCAAAGCTTCAAATTTGTACACATATTGATGTTCAATGAGGATGAATTGTAACAACTTAATTGATAACTTGGTGCTCGTCTGATGTAAACCTGCGAAGCTTTTCCTCTTCTCTAACAGGTATGTTTTGAAGAGGTGTATCAGGATACCTCAGTGATTCTCTGACCTCTGACCTCTGTCTGTTTCAGTCTGCTGCTGGTGGCTCGTGGGACCGTGCTGAAGATCTGTGACTTTGGAACAGCTTGTGACATTCAGACGTACATGACCAATAACAAAGGAAGCGCCGCCTGGATGGCTCCGGAGGTGTTCGAAGGTAAAACACAAACGCTGCGTTCTCTCCTCAGTCTGAAAACACGAGCTGCTTAAATAGTGTTCATTATCAGGGGAATATATGTATGCCTTAATTGTTTATAATTTTTACTTGTAAATGTTTGATTAGAGGGGTTTAAGAGTACAGCGGTTCTCTAAAGAATTAACCACATTAATTTAACCCTTCAAAGCTGCAGTTTGATAAACCTGTTGCTCTCGCATGCACCATTAATTTAGTGTTAAAATGAGACCTTCAGTTTCACCTTTATTTTGCAGTGAATGTAACGTGGTTGTGTATTTCAGGCAGTAACTACAGTGAGAAGTGTGACGTGTTCAGCTGGGGAATCATCCTGTGGGAGGTCATCACACGCAAGAAACCCTTTGACGAGATCGGCGGCTCGGCGTTTTGTATCATGTGGGCCGTCCACAGAGGTGAGAGAAGTCCTGCAGCACCTCCACCAACAGCTGATTCTCTGTTGTCCTATTTTAACTTTAACACTTGATCTACTAACTGTGCTGTTAGTGGCTGCTTATCGTGGTGTTTGAAATGCAAGCTAAAGGAGAAACAGTCCTCTGACTGAGTGTCTCATGTGTCGCAGGTACACGTCCTCCTCTCATCAAAGACCTTCCTGAGCCCATCGAGACTATGATGACCCGCTGCTGGGACAAAGAACCGAGTCAGAGACCGTCCATGGAGGAGGTGAAGAACACCATGAGCAACCTGATGAAGGTAAAGACGCATCACAGACCGTCAAATACAGAATCAACTATGGCTGCACAATACAACACAACATGAGCTTTTAACAAGAAACTATACTTCAAATGAAGGTCACCATATTCACCATTAACTAGCTGCTTATTAGCATGCTAACTAGTAGCATACTGGCTGCTTATTATTCATTATTAAGTGTTTATTAGTACCTCATTCTACATGACCATAGTCTCTAGCTAACAGGCCTTTAACTGAGAGTTTACCCTTCTAATTACTGCTTATTGATACTTAGTTAGGAAGAGGTTGTACATGAATGATCACATCATCAGTACGGCCCGTATGAGGTAGAAGTAAGCAAAAGCGTATTTAAAAAAATGCCTTGACTACAGCTTTTTAATAACCAAACTTGTACCCAGTGCAAACACAAGAAACACGGGCAAAGTGAACCAGAGCTACTGTAAACATCAACACGGTGTTGGTGCAGTCTGCTGCAGCGCTCTGCTCGGGGTTTGTGATCTTGTGGGTTCAAGTTCTGATGAGAGTTCTGAATTTTAACTGCATTAAATTTGCAGAAAATAAATGTTAAAGATGTTGAAAATGAAATAATAAACATTTTCAGGACACTAAATCCCTACCAGGCAGGTTATGTTACCTGGTTTGCATGATTGACGAATCATCATCTGTGTAAGAGGTCGATGTAAACACCTTCAGATTGAGCGCCTGAAAGGAGGCTCAGCATGAAATAAAGCCTAACCGTGACAAAGCTAGTTTTGTTCGGATCAGTGCCACTGTAACTTAAGAAGTCTGATGTGAACCTCTTTAAGGAGCAGCAGTCGGACATACTGAATTAAACCTGGTTTAACTGGTGCTCAGGCTTCATCAAAGTGTCCTGCCCTCTAACACACGGACGTGAGAGACATTATAACCTGTCACTAAGTCGTTAAGTGGTGTGTTTTGATTTTCCAGTACTTCCCGGGCTCTGATGAACCTCTCAAGCTCTCTCATCAGTCGTCGGACGACAGGAGCGGCTCGTCATCGGCCACCAGCACAGGTAGATAAACCGCTCTGCAGCTTCCACTGATGCATGAATATTTCCATCAACCTAAGGAACACATTAAAAATTCAACATTAGGGTACCCAGTGTGTGTTGGATACTTTGCGTGACACAGAAAGAGAAGGGGTTTGATGAGGAGTTTGTATTTCTGCAGGCTCGTACACTGACTTCACCTTCAACAGTAACCGGAGCGACGACAACTCAGAGCACAGAAACTCAACGGGACGAGAGGAAACACTGAAGAGTTTCGAGGCCAAATTTCCGCTTCAGTTCAAACCCTCAAAGGTAACGAACCAGGGTGGCAATAATAAAACTGTTTTTTTATTTTGAATATCTAATATTGATACTTTGTGTCAGTGCATCCCACGAATCAGGACAACAACATACTGCCATACCCATAGTAGTCCCGCCCCTACCAGCAGCAGAGGTCGATTTCTTTTCTTAGAAAATGATACACCAGAATCGTAAATTTACACATACAGGGAATCTGACTTGGTGTTTGGTGTAAAACAATTAGCAAAGGACTGAAGCAAAAGAAGTAAGAAGCTATAAAACAGCAGTGCTCCTGCTGCCCTTTGCTGTGGCTGCAGCGTACCAGACTGTCATGGAGGAGGAGAGGATGGACTCGATGATGGCAGCAGAGAAGTGCACCATCATGGTCTGTGGCAGGTTGGATTTCTTCAGCTGGCGCAGGAAGTACATCTGCTGTCCTTTCTTGAGGGAGCTGAGGTCCTGGGTGATGATGGTCCCCAGGAAGC
Source organism: Tautogolabrus adspersus (assembly GCA_020745685.1). Lineage (NCBI taxonomy): Eukaryota > Metazoa > Chordata > Actinopteri > Labriformes > Labridae > Tautogolabrus > Tautogolabrus adspersus. The sequence continues at coordinate 3,405,034 of CM036552.1, read as the reverse complement.
GGAAAGACTCCACAGATGGGGATAGAGACGGCGGTGCGGGTTTGGGGTGGCTGCATTTTTCCTGAAGTCCCCAACCATCTCCAGTGTCTTCAGAGCATTAAGCTCTAATGTTCTCGCCGCACCAGGTCACCAGATGGTCGTCCTCCCACCTGTAGTTGAACTACTGGAACACCACTTGCCACGTCTTATTTTGAGAATAACTTCTCACAAATAACTGTTTGAAGTTATTTGCATTTCCATTACGCTCCCAAATCCCAAATCATTTTTTTCCATTTGACCCTGCTTCAATTGCAAAGTATTCTGAGGATTTTCTCCTCTCAGTCTGTTTGTAGTCCGCGTCTGAAAAGGCTCCATTATTGAGAGGAATTTGGAGGCCTAGATGACCCTAACTCTGAGATCTCCAACAGAAAAAAGAGAAGCAATTCAGTGATTTAACTGTGAGCTACGTCATAAAGTTAGATATGAAATCTAAATCTTTGAATCATCTCATAAACTGACTTTGGATGAGTGAAGGCAGGCTGAAACCCACCGCTACGATCAGCTGTGTTCCGTAAACACAAAACATTTCAGTAATGTGGCTGAAAAACAAAACAGATGTTTGATGACGTTGTCCCGCCCTGGCTGAGAGAAAGACCCCTGATCTCTTCCATGTGTCTCAATTTATAAAATCATGACTGAAGAACTTTTGTAACTTTTTCTTTTATGAAATATAAGAAGCTAGACTGAGATAGAAAGCTCTAAAAGCAGACTGCTCTGTCGGGACTGTTTTGTTTAACCTTTTATCCTGAGTATGAATTTCTTTCTCCCCCCTCAGACAGCCACTCTGCGTACCGGTCTCTCCAGAGTCTCAAGTGTAGAGAGCCAACCAGGACGCTCCCAGAGCCCCACACACTGCTCCAGCCCTGTGACCACCAGCGGCCAATCAGAGCTCAGGATGACCTTCAGCCCCCCAGGTATGAGCCTGAATAACATATGATCCTGAATCTGCAGTCAGACTGAACATCTGTGTCCCTGGATGGTGTGTCTTAAAGCAGGAGTTAGCATTGCTGCCAGGCTAAAATCAGGGGAAGCTTTGTCCTCACCTTTAAGGTCACATATTACACAAAACACACTTTACCTTGTTTTTCTAACACTAACATGTGTCCCTAGTCTGTCTACAAACCCCCCAACTATGAGAAAAGTCCATCCTCTCCGTCTTTTGCCTGCTCCACTTTTCAGAAAATGTGTGCTCAAACAGGCCGTTTGAAGATTTCCCTTCATGACATCACAAAGGGCAGTAACCCCTCCCCCAGGTGGGTGACACTCCCAAAGCTAGGTGTATGTTCTGCCCTCTGAGTCTGCCTTCTCACCGTAAACAATAGGACATGGAGCGAGAAAACCCGAGCCACCCAAGCCCTTCCAGAGAGGGGCGTGGTCAGACACAGCTCATTTGCATTTAAAGCTACAGACACAGAAACAGCCTGTTCTGAGCAGGGCTGAAATAGAGGGGTTTATAGGCATGATCAAATACAGGGAGTGGATTTAGAACAAGACACTTCACACACATGTTTTGGCGAGCTCTGAGACTTATTGAAACTGGTTGAAGAGGAGAATATGTGACCTTTAAGGTAAATATCCCCGACAGAAGACTGGCAGCTCGATATTTGAGTGACATCAAATCGTGGTTTTAGTTAAAGTTCCTGTTTCTGTGGGAGTGAGGGGGGGTTTTTCCAAAGGTTGCTGATGTATTTGATCACCTCCACTTTAACAAAGGGACCTTCACTCAGCTGTTGGCATGGCGTCAGTGCCAGAGTCTGAGTGAGGAGGGAGCGGTTTGAGAACGGCCCAAATTCAAGGGTTTTAATTCACGTTGTACTGACCACTCTTTACCACTAGGGGGCATTAAAATGCAACCAACAAGTGGCTGTTTCTATGCAGGTGTGTGTTTTCTCCACACAGATGAAGACACACGTGTGTTTGTGTTTGTGTGTGTGTTTCAGCCACAAACGGTTTGGACAGCTCCATCCCCCTGGCCTACCTGAAACTGGATCATCAGTTACAGGTGAGTTTTTTTTTTTTAAGTGAAGATATTTGTAATTAAATTAACTTATTCACTAACTAAGAATACACACAGGTGTCTTTATCCCCTGAAATATGAAGTCATTACATTTAGCTCATTCTGTATTCAATTCTTGACCGTCTGCAGGTGAGCAGGAAGATTCATGTAGACACTGAATATTTGTTTGCAAAGGCATGCACACCTTTAGTATATGTCATGTGTCAGGTGATGTACGTTTGTCACAGACTAAGCCCTATGTGAATAAATGTATTTAATCCTCAAGTGTTCTGTTCGTCTTCAGCCTCTGGCTCCGTGTCCCAACTCCAAAGAGTCGATGGCCGTGTTCGAGCAGCACATCAGGATGGCTCAGGAGTACCTCAAGGTGCAGTCCGAGATCTCTGAGCTTGTTCGGAGGAAGTAAGTCAACTCACAAAAACCTGAAGTTATACTCTGCCCCGAACTCGAAGATGAAATCTATGTCATTAAAGCCTAAGCGTCCATCCATCTATTATCTTTCCCGCTATTCCCGTTCAGGGTTGCGGGGTGCTGGAGCAGATCCCAGCCGTCATTGGGCGAGAGGCGGGGTTACACCCTGGACTGGTCGCCAGTCAATCACAGGGCTGACATACAGAGACAGACAACCAGCCACACTCACAATCACATTTATGAGCAATAACAGTCCAAAGAGCATTTCTTTGGAAAGCCTGATCATGATTGAATCCATTAGTTTGTTCCCTTTTCTGCGACCTTTATTTAGGATCTTTGTTTAAGCTCTTTGTTTAAGACAGTGGTTTAAGAAGGCAGAACAAGACGTATGTTTAATAACTCTCTCTCTCTCTGCATGTTTGACCCTGTGCTGCAGCAATCTTTATGTTCCTCTTTAACTCACGTTTAACAGAGCTCCTCGTTTGACCTCGTTTGATTGCGGTCATGACTTTTAAGCAGAAGTGACCAGAGTGTGTATTCATCATGAGACTGACATGTCAAAGTACCTTTACATGAACACTAAGTGGTCCTCGTCCGAGAGGCTCATGAATGATCTGTTCCTGCCCGTTTAAAAAAATGTCCATAATGTGCTGACTGCGTCTCTCTGTGTGTTCAGACAGGAGCTGATGTCCGAGCTGGAGCAGGACCAGAGGGAGCAGCAGACCTCATCCAGACTCATCCAGGAGCACAGCAAGCTGCTGGAGGACAACAGCAGCCTGTCAACCCACGCTCAGGGCTTAAAGAGCAAGCTCAGCATGATCAAGAGTCAGAACCAGCACCACAGCTAGGACAGATGGTCCATGTTTCCTCTGTCGTTTTTTATTCTGAAGGATGAGAGGATTCACTCCATGAACTGACTGTAAAGGGAGGACAACCCAGAAATCATGAGAAATAGAAAACTCACCTAAGAAGAGAGTGTCAAGAAAACATTAGAATCACAGCTTTTTGTCTTCAATTAGAGGCTTTAAAGTTACATTGGCATTTCAATTTCCACATTTGTGCTATGAAATATAAACTTAGTGATGATAAGGCAGCTAGAAACAAACCCCCAAGGCCTCTCATTAGCCGTTTTCACACATACACTCCTGAAAGTTTCTAGATAATTTCAGGGGGACTGCTCTGGAGAGTCTCCTGACCTGGCTGTTCACATAGGCTCCTCACAGAGGGAGACTAACCCTGTCAGACGGGAGGGGGGGGCGGGGGTCTCCTGAGTAAGACGCAGAAGTAGCGGATGAAGCAACAACAGAGTCCGCTATACAATGCTTTAATGAGTATTTGTCTTTATATCAATGCTACGTGTAGTTCAACAGAATCACAATGTCAACAAAAGAGCGGAGAAGAACATCCCGACGAACAGAAAACATAATGCAGCTTTTTAAATACGTGCACGGAGATCTTAGCGGTCGTATACACTCAATGCACCATGCAGCAGTCACAGAATAAACGTCACTCCCCTCTCCCATTGGCTCGAGGTGAATTATCCGGAGAATATCCTGCTGCGTTCTCACTTCAGCTCACTCGGACTTACTGCTGAAAAAATACTAGGAGGCTGGCAGGAGAAACTCCAGGTAAAGTCAGAGCGAAAAATGTGGCTGTTTGCGTTCACACATGCAGCTCCTCCGGGAAATATCAGGAGGTTTTGCAAGTGTGAAAGCCCTAATTGGCTGTTTTTCTACAACAGAAATTAACAACTGACTAACAGGAACAAATAGATTTGGATAATTGCTTCAGCCAATGGCCAAGAAATCCCTGCAGGTAAACCTTCTCCATCACGACCACTAAACATTCTTGTTTGTGTCACTGTCAGGCTGGAGCCAGTCTCTCGTCAGCTGTCCGATCTTATAACAGAAAAAAAGGCCCAAAACATAACTTTAAAAAAGAAAGACAGAATTGTAACTTGACTTTTGAATTCATTTGACCTCCTTTGGTTGTCTCCAGGTAAATGAAAGTATTGGGATGTGACAAACGAAGCGTACCACATCCTCCCTGGTCCTCGCTAAAAGGGACGATGTGGTTCCTTTTAACTTTTTAATCTTTCCTGATGGTGTCGCTGTGGTGAGACCAAAGACATTCGCGTGGATTGTGACCCTAAAATGGACTGGAACGGTATACAGTATTTCCTTGTGGCCTTCTAATATCTATTTTTACCATGTAGTCTTTGTTGAAATGTTGAGCTGTATCTACAAGTGTCCTTTGTAAATTCTTACGTTTATATATCCAGTGAAATACGCCAGTTTGATTGTGTTTGATGAAAAGAGGGAAGGCGTCATTTTAGCCCATGTAGACTGTGAACACGAGACAAACCAAAGGGAGTGTGCTGCAGACGACAGAACAGATGTGTGCAGAGGTGTTTTTTAAATTTTGCCTGGCAGATGTTTTGTTTTAAGAGTTCATTTTAAATGTTCTTTATTCACTTTTTTCTCCACAGTTATATCTCACAGGATTGTATTAACATCACTTTGCACTGCACTTGTTGTGTTTAAACACATCTGCATGTTTTGTATTCACACTTTAGTTTTCTGTGGATTTCTTTAACATGTTAGTTCAGACGTCGCCTTCTTGTACAGATCTTTTCTTCTTTTTTATCTCAGTTTATTGTATGAAAACTTTCGATTGAAGCCCTGTGATTCCTGCAACATTTCTCGTGTCATTTTAAATGTACAGACTGCAGTTATGTGCTTTTAGAAAAAAAGTAAAGAAACTATTTTATAGTATTTTGTCTGTTCTCATTATTTACAAGTATTAACCATAGAATGTAAATATTAATGGACGAAGCCTGAGTGACGTCACCTGTCTGTTCCTGCAGGGGGCGCTGGAGTCCCATCAATGGCGGTCTCCATGTTGGAAATGCTGTCTCAGCCTAACTTTCAGTCAACCTAACCACAGACTGACAGCTGGAGCTGAGGCGGGTTTCAAGTCTCTTGATAACCCGTTACCGTTAATATGAGTTATAAAAAAGTGAATCCCCCGTGCAGTGTGTGCCGATCAACACGTGAGCTAATCAGACCTATTTGGTTTTTGAACCAGGCTGTAAACATGTTAATTTCTGCTGTAAAAACAGGATTTTCTTTTGAATGGGTGTGTATGTGACTTCTTGTGCTTCTGCAACCAGCCTCTAGTGGACACTTGAAAAACTGCAGGATTTTGCAATTCTGCATTGGCTGCATTTTTCCACACCGGAGGTTGCTGCTTGGTATTTACAGAAAGATTCTGTGTTACCATAAAACTATGAATAATGAGTATTGTTTCTGTTGCAGAGAAGTACTGGTTTCATCTGTTCAAATCTATACTGGTACAAATACAATTCACAGAGTTAATTGTCTATACAATTCACACTCTTTGCAGTTTCAGTTTAAAGTGGTACACTGCACCCACTTTTTTTAATACAAATTAGCTCAAACATATCCACCTGAAACAGATGAAAGACTGCGAATGCAACACGTTTTGGTTATGACGACTGGCGACAGTCAAAATGCAAAGCTCTAGGCTTACCAAATTTCCTCCCGGGATTAATAAAGTATTTCTGATTCTGATTATTTAAAGGAGCAATATGTAACTCTGACACCTGGTGTTTACAATGGGTTCTGCAGTCCAAATAAAAAAAAAATGGAAAGAGCTGTCTCCCCCTGCCCCCCCCTCTCTAGAGTCGATGCTCACGCAGGTTGCCATGTCGCGTACACTGAAGCTTCAGTGTTTAGCCAGCTCTGCATCGGTCTGTAAACCTTTCTGCGTTCTAACCTCTCTCCATTTTTCAAAAGCATCTCCAATATTGATCCTAGTTTGAGCACGTTTCTGCTCGTGGAGCTTATTAGAAACATGCAGAGGCTTTTTAGGTCGGGTACAATCACTTCTATCTGAACCAGTTCTCTTGCCCGCTTCCATCGCTGCAACACCTGTTGGTTTGACCTGATAACTGCTCTCATATCTGGCAAACCGAGGGGCGTCCAAAACGGCCGTGTGGGGGTGTCTTAAAACCGCCTATCTTCTCTGGTCCAAACAAATCCAGACCATTCAGGACCAGAATCTAAAGTTAGAAGGAGGACATACTGGCTGCTGCATTGTTGTCAGAGAAGCCAGCACTTCTACATAGCATGTTTCCTTAATGTCTGATCATAGAGTAAGGTCACTTTATCATTTCAGTCAGGAGATTTTACAGCTTGGTCCTGATGTAGCTAAATGTGTGAAATACTGAAACTCTCCGTTTGCATCTTAATAAGAACTTCATTTGGAAAGAAAATAAAACATAGAACATGTTGGGATTAAACAGTCAAACATGACTTTAAGTTTCCTTCAAACCTAACACCCATATATTTACAAAAATATGCATTTTTATTTTTCTAATTTCATGCTCAGTTTAGCTCACGTTGTTAAAAAAAACTATTTAATAAGATCCGACTGATTGAGGATAGGTTGGGAGTGTTTCTTTGATTTGTTGGTATATTAAGAAACTAATGAGGTGAAACAATTTGTCCCTGCAGCGGTTCTAGCAGCGAGCAGCTTCAGTACAGCAGGTTAATGATGTTAGCAGCCGTTCGTGCTGGAGGTGTGTGTTCCCGCTTTAACTGCAGGACTGAATGTGAGGCTGCAGTTTCCATAGCAATGCAGCCGTTTTTATAGATCCCACTACTCCCTTCAATAACAGTTTGACATGCTCAGTGGTAATTTGGTTTTATACTCACACACACACACACACACACACACACACTAACACAGACAGGCAGGGGATGCGAGAGAGCTGCTGGATGAAAGGCTGGACTCAATTTGAACCCACCATCGTGCGTTGAAGGTAGAGAAAGGAAATCATCTGACATTTAATGAACTAAGAAAAGACAGATAGACCCAAGTCCTCATTTATCCATCTCTATATTACGTAATACTACACCTGTGCAGGCGTACGCTGAGCCCTTGACAACAGCAACTTCAGGCTGCGCAAAACTTAGCACGAACCTAAATCTCTATGTTGATCTGTTGATGTGTGTTGCTGATGGTTCTCAGTCATTCACGTTGTGGTAAATTTGAGCTTGATCCAAAGGCAACTGGACTGGTTGAAGATCTTGAAGACGTTTCACCTTTCCTCCGAAAGGCTTCTTCAGTTCTAAACTTTCTGGTGGACGGAGGCCTAAATTTCTAGCTCCTTCCACCAGAAAGTTCGGAGGAGAGGTGAAACGTCTTCAAGATCTTCAACCAGTCCAGTTGCCTTTGGATCAAGCTTTGAACGTTGCTTATGATGTGCACAGGTTTTCACAGAAGAATGAATGAAAACTCTGGTTCTGCAGCTTTGCTTTAAATACTGTATTTTGTATCTTTAAGTTTCATTATGGCGCCCCCCAATTTATGCAGCAGTCTCAGAATACTGTAAGTCTGGTTTCCATTTAAAACAACCACAAAGCAGACAGTCACACTGACCGGAGCTACATTGGAAACACTTTTTGAGGGTCTAACACAGCAGTTTCTTTTATAAATCTGTTTATGCAATCTTTTATTTTCTTGCAACCTGGATGGAGATTGTAGAGAAAATGGAGAACTATGAAGAGTTTCCGGTGACAGCGAGGAGAAACATACATCGAGTTTTGAAGCTCTACTAATCTGGGAACCCATCGGAAATCAACTGAAGATGATACTGTATGTCCTCCGGAAGCGAGGGCAAACGTTTCCTGGCTTATTCTCTATCCAGCAGTTACCGATGCAGGGTTTCCAAGATTTTCCTTTTCTTCCTTTTCCTCCATTTCGATTAAATGGAAATTTACCCAACAGTAAATGACTTGTTAAGAAAATATTCAGAAAAGTCCAAATCAAGCACAATTTGTTCAACATGGCTACACACTGTCCAAACCACGTTGCATGTATCTAATTACCATTTAAAACAGTTCATCACATTTCTAACAACGTAATTCTCTGGCACTTTGCAACGCGGGTTACGCTGTCAAATTGGTTTTCAGAGTGTGGCTAACATTAGCAGTGCTACCACCACCAGCCTTCTGTCCTCCTTGTAGTTTAACTTTAACATGTCTGTGCTGAATGTGGTTACACATTGCTCTGGTTGAGTGCTTATATGTCAGTTTACATGCGCTGCGCCTACAAGATGCTTTTCTTCTGCTGTGCTGGTTTACATCTGGGCAGTAGAGCTCGACCTTTAACTGGAGTAACAGCCCCGTCTAGTGGTGGAAGGCTGCATTACAGCTTGGACACAACATCTACGGCATTGTAGACTTGCATATAAAATTATAAATAATTTGTTTAAGTCTTTTAATTCTAGTGCCGATTAACGAGGGTGACTAATCACACACACAAACACCCACACACACACACACACACACACACACACACACACACACACACACACACACACACACACACACACACACACACACACACACACACACACATACACACACACACACCCCTTATTGTTGGTTGCACTTGTTTGCAGAGTTCATAGAGATTAATAAATGCAAACTTGTCCGAAGATTACGAGCAAAGGTTTGCTCTCCACACAGACTGGGTTGACTACAAATGGAAACATGTATACTTGGTATACTAAAATCCAATCCCTTGCTTATGAAGAATCTGTAAATACAGGTTAAAGTTCACTGAAAATAAAGCGGAGTAAATCAAGGCCAGGACCTACATTACAGCTCAGGGCCCAGAGCAGGTTACTGGGTCATGTCTTAGTCAACACGATAACACTTGAGTTTAAAGATTTATGTCTCCAGTGAGAAGCAACGGAGCGAGGAGCCAGATTTTTAAAAAAGGGCAAACATAAGCTGAAAATTTGATCCTTTGCTAATTGAATTTGGCACACATTTTCTCCTGAGTGTTTAAATGTTTAAACAGAGCAGTGTACTCCGAGCATTTTGGGGTTCAGGGTCTTCATCCGGTTACTAACTAACCTGCTTTACAACCTAAGCTACCAACTATATAACTAACAGTGTCTAAGGCAATAAAAAGAGGCAACTTATTTACCCTTTTTTTATTGAAAATATAGTTTTTGCAACCAAATTTTCCCCGAGTATGATCAAATTATAAATATGGAATAATCGGAAAATCAGACCCAGAGCGTCACTTTGACCATTAAGCATTTTTCAGTATTACATGTTGATCTTATTATGGGATATCAAACTGTATAATCCAGTCAACTTATTTAAAAAGAAAGCATTAGTAAACATCTGAATTATCAAACAGTGTGGTTTTCTCTTTGTCGTTCATGATCAGACCAGCCGTGGATCGGCCCCTGAGAACATCTCGTCTCCCTCTGAGCTGATACGAGCTGCTGGAGGAGCTCGACAAATCAGTTCTGGCTATTTATAACATCTTGACATTGAGAATGTGGGCTGATCTGAATCCAGCCGCTCAAAATGAGACCCAAGAGGTGTCTGTCTGTGGCGAACTGATAAAATGTGAGAGCTCTGCCAGCTCCCGCAGGATTAAACTCCGTGTTAGGAAGCGTATCGTACCTTCTGTCCTGTTCAGAGTGTCCTGAGCACGCCGCAAAACCCATTACTCTTCTCTTCATCCCGTTTATCCCTTTATGTTACAGTCTGATTTACATTAAAGTGCCATATAAGTTAAGACACTAACAGATTAAGAAGGCTGAATACTTATTCCTGGAGCTATCAAATAGCTTTATGAATGACAATTTAAGTGTACTCGCAAGCGCTTTAAAAAATCTGGACATTTTCCTCTGACTTCAAATGGTGAATGGACTTGAGCTTGTAGAGTTGTTTTCTAGTCTTCTGACTACTCAAAGCGCTTTTACTCCGCATGTCACATCTACACATTCACACACTGATGGTAGAGGCTGCTATGTAGTGAGACCATAAGAAGTAACTAATCCCATTCATATGCATTCAAACACCACTGACGAAGCAACGGGAGCAATACGGGGTTAAGTGTCTTGCAGAACACATCGGACATGTGGCAGCAGGAGCTGGGGATCGAACCCTCGACCTTCCGGGTGAGAGATGACCGACTCTACCACCTGAGCCACAGCAACCACAAATCAGTCTAACAGGAACAATGGTAAGTTTTGTTTCTGATAAATATAAAGACATCACTTTGGGCAGCATTCATATTGTCAATAGCTGATTGGCCCTTCACATTTCTGCTCAGGTGAAATAATCGACTTTAACTTGTTGTGCAAACATTAATCAAAAGATGTCGTTTAATGCTACTTTTGAACAGAAATGTTAAATATTACAGGAGAATTTTAAAGGAGAGGAGGGAAAACTTCTGAGCATCATTGGTCGACTTTGACAGCTCTCAGGGTGACTTTGAACCAAACAGGGTTTCCGACCAGCGGTGTTCCAGGAGTCCTCGTTGGCCGCACAGGTATCCCAGAAGGATTTCAAGAGATTTTAAGGACTAAGGGGGTCACCTTGAAGAGGTTCAGGGATCTCGTTCAGGGTTTCTATCAGAGACGGACCGATAAGAGATTTTAGAGACTGATTCTGGCTTCAACGGGGAAACATTGTCAGGTTAATACGGGGGAGGATGTCGTTTTTTTAGCTTGAATTAAAAAGCATTTGTTCGTGGATGTTGCTCTTATATGAATGCAAATGTTCTCAGAAAGCTTCTCTCTTAATAAATTAGATTTTTCAGTATCGTACATTATACTCATGTATGGTGTCTCCTTTGTCTTGTAAAAACTGCAGTTTCTCTAAAGTATTTTTCATGCGTATACTTTGTGTATTTTTTTTATATTTCTGTCATGATTAGTTGTTTAGTTTTGTGCTTTGTTTATTTCAGTTTTTAGATTGAACTTACTATTTTATTTTGTTTGACTTTCTTCCCTGGTGAAGCCTACTTTTTCCAAGTTTAAGCTTTAGTGTTTCCTGTTTTATTTTGTAGTTTTGGCCCCTGTGTATCTGTTTCCTCCTGCCCCTGTGTGGTTTCCCTCCAGTTTTGATTGCCCTCATTGTCCTCACCTGTGTCTCGTTAGTCTCACCTGTGTTTGATTACCCCAGTGTCTATTTAGTCTCTGTGTTTCTTCCCGTCTGTGGCGGTTCATTCGTCTTCCCACCTGTGTTTCTGTGCTGTTGACTTTCCTCATGACTCTACTTCAATTGGGTTTTTATTTTGTTTTAATGGACTTTTATTTGGACTCTGAAAAGGGAAGCTTTTGTTTCACCTTTTGCATTTTCGTTTAATTAGATAGTTTTATTTACTTCTGCATGTGGGTCCTCCTCTTTGTTTTTGACACTCATATCAACTTCATTTTTTGTAGAGCTGCTTCTAGGACCAATGCTAATTTCCACATGTACCTTTACTGACCTGTATCCTCATGAGAAAACGTCTTTTTATGAACATCTATTCTAATTTTTGTATTTATATTATTACACAGAGAAACGAGAGCATTGAAAATAATCGAGTCAGGTGTTGTTTCTGCATTTTATGTTATTGAAAAATAGTTATTTTTAACAGCATATAATGTGAAACATACAGATATAAACTTACCTGTCCATAAACCTGTATCGTCAATGATATTGCCTGATGAATATATAAGTAGGGCTCTAGTATAGCTACAGCTAAAGGTCTTAATACATTGATTTCACAGCTTCAGTGGCTCTAAATAAATCCCATGCTTCAAGGTCACTAATAAGTGACTAGATTGTTGGCGACTATTTTGACCATTTATTAATCGTTTCATTTAATTTTCAAACAAAAGCTCCAAATTCTCACACCTCTTTGTAACGTGCGGCCCGGGGCGCTGCTTGGCAATAGGCAAGGCAGGCAACTGCTCGGGTCCACAGACCAGTAGGGGGCCCCAGAGAGCCGACAAGCAAATCAAAGCAGCAACCCAAAATGTGCAAATTTTGCAATGACAGTAGGAAACCTTCCTAAGGGGGCCCCATCTGACAGCATTCACTATCATTGCCCTGCTGAATGCTGGTGTGAGAGCCCCCGAATTAACTTTTGCCTTGGGGCCCGACAGACTAGTATCGCCACTGCGTGTGGCGTCTTTACTTAAGGGTGTTTAGACAGACTAATAGATTTACAAATTTAATTTCTGACAAATTTGCGTATATGTCATTTCTGTTTTCTGTTTGGTCTTGCAGGGAATACATAATAAGTTTCATGTTTTTTCCAGGATTTTAATCCCTTTGATTGATAGTTTGGCTAGACGTGGAAGTATAGTTTGGTCATTTTAAGAGTTCATTTGCAGAAACAGATAAAAGCCATTATGTAAAACAGTGCCCTGAGAGTTTTGATTAGCACTTTAAATGGAGCTGTTATGTGATCCAAAATCTGTTCTGATGCAAAAATCCCAATAGGCTACAGTCTTTGTGGAACTGAGTCTGAGTGTATTACCTGAAATTAACAATATTTAAAAAAAGATTGATGACATTTTTTTAAACGGAGTTATCTGCTTTTGCAAATGAACTCTTCATCTGTATGTTTGCCAGTGACAGACATAATATACTTAATCATTAGCCATTGTGATATCTGTTATTATAGTAGGGAGCGTAATTCAGCACTGCAGCGTCAGGAAGGGGGGGGGGGGGCATCATCGTAAGAGCAGGGGGGCTTGGCCGTTGTTGTGAATGAGGGCTAGCATGACGTCAGGAAGCCAATGTCAACAATGCAGCTCCTAGAGGAGAAAAGGCGTTTCATCCTCTCTCACACACACATACGCTCACACACTGGAGACCCGTCTACGACGCACACCGACTGATGCCCGCGGTGCATTAAAAGCGTTTAAAGCTCCGGTCGACGGAGAACCGCGGACTTACAAACACACAATGTGGATTCACTCTGTTTTATCTCTGAGGAACTGAAAGGAAGACGAGGCAGGACAGGCGGGTAAGTCGCAACACCGCGTTACAATGATGATAATAATAGCCAGGCTGCATCGGGCTTTTACTACGTTACGCGTGAGTCGAGCAGACAACGGGAGCCTCTTGTCAGCCGTGGATTTGCTTCTACTAATCTGTCTGCTCGCACTGGATCTCCTCACTTGTTTGTGTTATAGTAATTCTGCCGTGGTGTGTTTACGGACTCGAGAGGCTTTAAACCGGTGTGATCCTGGTGTGCTTTTGACACCGTGTTATAGCGCCGTTCACGCAGGTTTGATGGCATGTGTTAACGTAGTGTAAAAGTGTAAACGTGTTTCCCACAAAACGTGCAGTCCCTATAGCGTAGCCTACATATCACGTAGGGCAGGTAACGTAGAACCCTTTGAAGGTGTCTTCTGTTTGTTCAGCGGACTCTAACTTTCCCTAGAACACCGCAAAAACACAAAACGCATCAAGTCGACTTCAAATCGATAATTGGTTTTTAGTAACCCTTGGTAACGTTCTGTCAATTAACGACCAGCGCTGTTTGTGATGTCATAGGAGTAGGCTACACGCGCCCGTTAATTCAAGGAAGTTCTCTCTCTTTATATGAGTCCAATTTTCATTTATTACCGAACCACATGCAACCACTTCTGCAATAAATTCCCCAACACAGTCTCAACATCGGAGTGAACAGGGGGGTGGGGAGGGGGGCACATGTTTTGCACGAGAGAGCCACAACCGGGGCTCGCGCTGGGACAAAGGAGCCAGCCTGCCTCCCACCCCCCTTCTTCCCGCCCTCTGCTGCTCAGCACAGTGAACACCCACCTCGGAATAATAGTCTACAGCAGAAATTCCTGCACGGGTTTTTATTTGAATGTATCTTATTGTAATTTTGTAATCTTATAATTGTGAAAATGACAGTGTTCTGTAAAAACAGCCACGCTTTGACCTACGACTAGAATATGAAATACTATGAGGCATGCTTTCCCGTGTTTTCGATGTGTTATTTTTTTTTAACCCTCAAGCATTTCCCCCCTTAATTAAGATAATGCATTGTGACATAATGTAAACATTCTCAAGATTAGCTCTTTAGTATCCTTCCTCTTTATGCTCTGCCATCATCATCTCTCCTAGTGGGAAAAACAGCAACATCAGAGTATCTGCAGCACTTGGTAGTAAGAGGGAGAGAGAGAGAGAGAGAGAGAGAGAGAGAGAGAGAGGGGAGGGGGGGTTACATACAGTTCAGCTGAATGAAGCAGATGAGAGGTGATGGAGGCCAAATCACCAGAAAAACACTTCAGCTGCAGACAGTTATGTTAATCAAATAGAAGCTCATACTTCTGCATTGCTGCTAATAAGCGTATTGTCTCCTTGTTTATGCTTTGATATGCTGAGGCTACATGAGACATAAAGAGATCATTCACTGAAAATTAAAGGGACACTACTGGTCATGTGGTCAAAGGGTTTGTTTACGTCTACGATCTTTGTTGGTGATGCTTTGTCAAGCCTAATACCCAAATGATGTCATCCGGGTTAGCTCATCCTGGAGTTATGGCCTACAGTCCATCTCATAAAAACCTAAATAATACATTAAAAAATAATAATATGAATCAATAAATCATTAAAGAATACCGACAGACATTCACCTGGCCTGGAGGCACAGACAAACTGAAATCATTTCATTACAGAGCCTTATAGCACATAGACTGTATAATATAGTGGATGAAGCCTGAGTGACGTCACCCATTGGTTTGGAAGCCGATCCATGGCGGGTGCCGTATTGGAAGTTTCGGTCAACCTAACGACGGATAAAGAGCTGGAGCTGAGGCGGGCCATAAGCTCATAAAAAGCCCCAAACGAAGAAAATCAAGAATATGATTCTGATTCTGAATATGTTAGAAATATCAAGTTGTATGTCCTAAGTTGAATGACTTCTAAAGTTGAGATGTTTCTTTCCCCTCAGAGGTGCAGGATTACATCATGGAAAAGGAGGTTATAAAAACAGACTTAGAGGAAGTAGAAAAATGTAACTTATAGATGCAGTTTTGTGTTTAATTGTTAACCTGAGTGGAGCCCTGATTACATTTCATGCTAGATGTGCAGTTTATTGATTGATATAGATTTCTGCTCATGCCTGTAAAGGTCCTCATGCACCAATCTGTGAATTTATTGCACATTTACACAAATATGTCAAAAGGTCAAAAAGTGGATGGCATAGATGTGCTTGTGTGCTGTCTGCTCAGGAAGTACGAATGTGTGAAGCATTCATGAAAATGATTGAGTTCTGTCAAACTCTGATAATCTTTAAGTGTTTTTGTTTCTGGTACACGTTTGTAGTCTGAGTATGACCAATCATGTGGCAGCAGGCTTTTGTGTAAGCAGATAAAACAGTTTATATGGAGAGCAAAAGCAGAGGGAATGCAATCCACTGTTTTCTTTAAATAACAGCGACATCCTCCATCTCCCTATGTTGTTAATCTGAAGATGATTTATTCATCTCTTTAAACAGATACCTGCATGTAAGCGCAGCTCACAATCTGTTGAAGATCAAACATTTCAACTTGAGCCGCAAATCTACTTGACGCTGTGTACTGAAAGCCAGTCTGCGTTTAGATTTCCCGTCTTCCTTGAATGCAACAGAAATGATCAATCCAACCTCCATTCAACAAACGTTTTAAACGTTGTTTTCTTCTCCTCTTGAGGACAGACACGATGAAGCTTTATTTGAACTTTTTCCTTACTGCATCAGGATGTTGTTATTTCAGCAATTTCAGACCCTTTAATGCAAGAAGGCCGGACCCCAGACTAAAGATTTACATAGTGGAACCTGATTCGTCAGATGCATGGGCATCATGGACTGATAGCTGAAAGTTTTGTTGTTGTTTTTTTGCGCTCATTGATCCTTATTGTCATTTGAGTTCAACCACATCATTTAACTGTTTGTCTTCTAATCTTGGAATAACAATTTATTCAATGATAGGACTTGATCCATCCTTTTGTTTCACTCATTAAGTCTGCATTAAGGCGACCATATAACCGTATTTAATACAGCAGACACACACACTGAAGGCCCAGTGTGTGCAGGTCAGATCACCGACAAACAAACAACGTCTTTTAACTTATCATTTAAAGACAACAGCCAATGAGAGCCTTTGTTTAAAGGAGGTACCGCCCCCTGTTCTGACGGCCAATTGCAGCCAAGTGTGCCGATGAATGACATCTCTTGTAGCCAATGAAATTCTCCAAACATGGATCTGCTGCTTCTATCAATAAAACTACACTAAGGAGATTGATTTAAAGTACGAGTGGTTTTCAGAACTGCATTACAAGTATTAATAAGTTGATATTTACACCTAGATAGACTATAAGCCATGAAGTAAAATGGAGAAAAATAGGCTCTGACGAAGGAATAGTTGAGTATTAAACTATATAAGGGTGACCACTAAATGCAAGTCAATCAGAATATTTTCCCCCGTGTGAAGTCTCTGTGTAACTTACTATTTACAGTGGAATTGAGACTCACCAGAAACAGGTGAATGGGCGCTGTTAGCGGGGATGTAGCACTCACATTGTCAGTGTTGTTCCTTTGTTCAGTATTATGGACGACTTCTCCTTATGTGACATTCTGAGGAAGAAGGCTGAATGTAAATCTGCACGTCTAAAAGTGTTTGTTACCACCTTCACAGCAGGTTAAACATGTCAGGTAACCATGGCTGCAATCCAGCATCTGTGTTAAAAAATAGGCTGAAGATGAGTGAAAGTGAAGCCCTCTCTTGTTTGGGCTGTGTGTATCTTCAGTCTGACCTTTGTTTCAAGTCCTCACCTTCACTGTTCTCCTCTTTTCTGTCAAAATACATACAAATCCTTTAAAAAAGTTCTTCATTGAAGTGATGCTTGTGTGTTTTAAAGGAGATGAACACAACAGCTTGTACTCTTTGTACCCTTCCTCTATTTTCATCCTCACGCCGTCATGGGAGGACGTTCTCCCTGAGGGGGATGGGTGTGTTTGTGTGTGTGTGCCCACTCACATGTCTGTACTATGTGTCAGCGTTTGCTTCCTATACGATCCCTATGTTCAGAGTTGATTGTGAGCATATATAAGGAGTCCCTTCCACTATCACATCGTTAAGAGACAAAACATTTTAAACTGTTGACTTAATTACAATATGTGTGTCAATAAATATCAACCCAAAATGGTCATATTTATTTATTTGAACTACACATTTTCTTACTCTAAGTATCCTTCCCTTCGTTCGAAATGGACGTCATCTTGGCACATTTCATCAAAAGTTTAAAAAAAGGAGAAATCCTGATTCTCTCTGTTTAGAGCTGAAACTCTGTAAGAACAAGTGTGAGGCCACGTGTTACTGAAGATTCATTTTCCTAATGTCCATTTTTTTTCTTGAATTCTCTTCAGCAGAGTTTCACACTTTAAACAAATACCCTATAAATAATCTACACAGACACCTAGAGCTGGACGATATGACCTCAAATCAATATCACGATTAATTGAACGTTTGACCTCGATTACGATTAAAGAAACGATTATTTGGTTTTAGTTTTTTGCCCTCATAATTCACTGACATGTTCTCTACTGTAAATATGCTCAACTATTAAAGCTGGGATCTTGTTTCTAATGACAGAGTGAATATCTGATGAACTATTTTGTGGTTATTTATTGAGTATTTGAAATTGAAATCAAAGCACTGCTTGAAATGAAAACAACACATTTTAGTTTTAAAGTAGAAATGAACTTCTCTAAAACTTTAGAAAATAAATAACTTGCATTTCTTGCAAACAGTTTTTCCGCAGTGTTTACATTTGACTTCTTTTTGTTCGCTGTCGTCTTCCCTGAAGACAAAATGTGTCCAAACGACAGACATTGCTTCCATGTCGTGGATTGGACGTGTCGTCACGTGACTCTGCCCTGAAAATAATTGAAATAATCGACATGGGCAAGATTACGTCGGTTTGAGGTTCTGAAAAGGTTTCAATTAATTTTCGATTAATTGCCCAGGCCTACATCCACCGTGATGTCACTGGTTTCTCAGCTGTATAAATGATAGGGTTGTTGAAAATAATCGTTTTTTTTAAACCCATTGTGATATCGAATCGTGAGACAAGTGAAGATGAACAGCCCTAATAAATGAAGCCTTGAAGTCAACATTTGGCTGCTGCCGTGTTAGTTTTCTTTAGCAAGAAGTAACCGTGTTTGGAGGAGAGCATAGAGCTGGAGAGGAGCAGGGGGGTTAGGGAACGCTAAGTTATCAAAGCTTAGCAGTAAACACCCATGGCTTATTCATGAACTGGTCAACGAGCCATTTTACCCTCGTGTTTCCCACAGAGCGAGAATTAATTTGTGTTGGTTGCTGACTGGAGATGTTTATTCATCAGTATTAAGTAAGCTAATACTCGCCGCTTGCACAACCGACCACAGGTTAGCACCAGCCAAGTAACTTAAAATAACCAGTCTTTGCATCAGTATTGTCTGCTGCAGTCTCTTTGGGGAATTCCAACAGTCCTGATGCCTGTGCAGTGGAAAAGGGGCGGGACAAATACTCCAAAACTACTGGAATAATTCAATACAAATTCAATTCAGGAGTTGAAAAACAACAACATGCTGTCTTTCTTTGGTCTTGACCTTTTCTCCATCCAGATAAAGGGCCAGAACACGTGGCTTTATTACCTGCAAAACTATCTTTAAAAAAATGTGTAATTTAGTGCTTTAGTGAAACCCTATAAATTTGTTCTTTTGCTATCAATAATGTGCGACGTTTCAAAAGGCCAAATAAGGATGTGATGGTCCACCATAAAGGGGGTTGACTTCGCTTCTCAGTCAGAACCAGTTAGTGGTGTTTCAGGTTGTTCCTAGTGTGACGCACACTCTCACAAATACACACATACAACTACACACACAACAACAGGCAGATGAGGGGACACAGCAAAGTCATGTTAAGTTGTGAATCAGCAGACAGAGACAATTGAGAGAAACGTCAGTCAGGAGGTCCCACTCTACATCCTGCTGTTCTACATTTGTCTCCTCGCTGAACGAACGAAGCAGCAACATGCTTGTTTTACTGATTCACCAGTTTATTTTCAGTGAACACAGCTGTAGAAAAACAAGAAAGAAGTCAAATGTAGATATTAGAATACTATTCAATGTACTTAAAAAACACCAATTTCAGTAAAGAAACCATCATAAAGGATCCGATCTATGAACTCATTGACCATCATCTGATGACGTATGTCTCTGGGAACTGTGGCTTGTTGGGCTTTCAGACGTACTGTAACCAGCTGTTAGCGATAAACACATTTGTGCGTTGCTTTGTTCACAGTCCAATTAGCAACTTGAGAAGTGACCGTGTGTTCAGATCAAAAGTGAAATTAAATTCTCCCCTCCAGATCGGTGTGCAAAGTAAATACCGTAATATCCTCATTTATTACATCCCTCGTTGGAGTACCTCTTCATCTGTTTCTGGTGAGTCTCAGTCTAACAGTAAATAGTAAGTTACACAGAGGCGTCACTCTGAATCACAGTGTGAGCCTGAAAAAGAAACAGATTTTTTAAATGTGATTCACTTGCATTAACAGGACTTAAGTTTTGTAAGGTCATGGTGCGTCCCATTGACCCCCGGATCTCGGTGCTGGGAATGACGTCACACCCGAGTTAACCGCATTGCAAGTAGGACAAGCAACATGGACGCCTCCACGTTTACCTCTGTTTTGTTAGCTAATACCTGGTGATAACAACACACTGTGATAGTTTGACAACATGTCCACAGATAGAACTTGCACGATACTTTCAGTGCGGTTGATTTAATTACACAAAAAGAGGACTAATTAACACAATATTTATCGCTTAAACGTCACTTTTGATGCACGTGGATCTTATCTCAGACAACTGAAGGTTCTCCAAGTTTCCAAGTCAGAACTCTGACTTCAGGGGGCGTTCATGATCATGTATCAGACCGGCAACTCGGAATTTCCCCGTTGCCAGTCGCACCATCAGTCCTCATAGGAGCCGGGGTGTCATTCTGATGCTTTTGCTCTCCATATGGACTGATTTTCACTCATACATTAAACTATACTCAGAATACAAATCTACAACATAAACCAGAAAACGTTTCAGCTAAAATAAAGGGGCTCCTTGTATTCACAAATCACCCGCTGCTTGGTTTCAAATGTGTATGAAAAGTCTAACTGATTATGGCAGTGGATAAAAAAGTTAAAAAGAAAATGGTACAAAATCAAACTGTCGTTACCTTAAATCTGCTGAATACACCTGTTTTTTTTTACATTCAAAAAGGCCCCAGGAATAAAAGGACTAAGTAGAAGTTTTAACATGAAGGACTTGTAAAATGTAGAGGTGTTGACATCACCATTGGACAGTAAAAACATGAATTATTTTAGTACACAGTCCAGAGATCCACAGAAGAAAGTGAAGTCAGCAGGTTGATAGAAATGAGAATGAGTATTTGGTTTGTGTGATTAATGACAAAAAGAAGACAGTATTAAAAAGGCAAAGCACTGCAATACCATACATGACCACTAGGGAGCAGATGTTCAAACGTCCACTGAATGAATGAAGAGATGTGGAGAGCGTGAGCGCCTCTCTGGATCCATTGAACACTTTGTATTACAACAGAATAAACACATTGTTCTAAAGAAAATATTCCAAAGAAAGCATGAATATTATCGTACAAACGCCGGTGTGTTGTATAAAGATATGAAATATATAAATATTTTAGATTGTGCTGCCGTCTGAGAGGGAGACAGTTTGTGTAAAAGTGATACATAATTCACTCTCACAGCGCGGTCGTGTGTGTGTGTGTGTGTGTGTGTGTGTGTGTGTGTGTGTGTGTGTGTGTGTGTGTGTGTGTGTGTGTGTGTGTGTGTGTGTGTGTGTGTGTGTGTGTGTGTGTGTGTGTGTGTGTGTGTGTGTGTGTGTGTGTGTGTGTGTGTGCAGGTGTGCAGGTGAGTGGAACAGATCAAGGACGTCCTGACTGTGTGTGTGTGTGTGTGTGTGTGTGTGTGTGTAGGTGATAAGTGCAGACTGTCCCAGGAGACGTAGCACAGCTTGAGGACAGACAGAGGACTCCTTTAGATTTTCTTTCTCTCTTTCTTCTTCTTATTTTCCATCTCTACATCTTTTCCTTGAATCGTCTTTCTCTCTCTGTTTCTCTTCACTCTCTCTCAGTACATCGTCTATTTTTATCACCTTCACCACAGCAGTGTGTCGGTCCAGAGAAAAGCTGTACGGTTGGTGCGGTGTGAGGCCGTCTGTCTCGTCCTTCGTCACTTGTCTTTTTTTTCATGCTCTGCCTCTGATTTATTGATTAGACTGTGAAATAAATAAATGATTATTCTGTCTTCAGACGTCTCCGTCCAAAGTGAACAGTCTTTTGGACAGTGGGGAACACGGTACAGACCCACACATCTCAGCTGTTTTACTAAATATAAGCTGATACTTAAAAACAAGCGTTATAAGCACAGGTGGAGCCGCAGCTTTTCTTTTAAATGCACAATATGTAGAACTGTACGACAATGTTTACATTAAAATAGTAGCAGAGAGAAATCCCATGATTCCCCGCCAGTCTTGACGTCATCTTTTGTTATTGTTTTGATTGAGAGCCCCTGGTGGCGGAATCTACATATTGTATCTTTAAGGTTTATTTTTGGGCTTTTTGCCTTTATTTGATTTGACAGAGGGTACACTAGTTATTCATTGTGTTGTCAGAATCCTAAAATGAATCACATCCCTGAAATCTGTACAACTAAAACGGTTATGTAAGTTTTGTAATTGATGGGGCGCAAGTAGCGTTGTGGTTAGTGTGTGCGCCTCATGTATGTAGGCTGTAGTCCTCCAAGCGGGCGACCCGGGTTTGAATCTTACCTGTGGCACCTTTCCTGCATGTTGTTCCCCACTCTCTCTCTCTCTCTGATTTCTGACTCTATCCACTGCTCTCTCTAAAATAAAAAAAAGTATTGTGATCGATATTTTTGCTACAAAAAGTTTGGCCGTTGTGAGAAATGTAAGAAGAGACATTAAAACTGATATTTAATTGTAAAAAAGCACAAAGACAACATGTCAAAAGTTGAATTTGAGAAATCTCTATCTGTTTTTTGGAGAGCTATATGTCCATCCTAAATTTGATGCCAGCGACATGTTTCACAAAAGTTGGGACCCAGTTGTGTTTCCCATCTTTTGCATCACTTCAACTTTTGTGTAGGAACGTATAAGAAAGACTAAAGTTACATTTAAGAAGAAGCAGTATCTTTTGCAATGGATTATGGGATGTGTAGTTTGTACACTATCTTGTACCTTTGCCTTTTTCTCAGTTTTTTCATGCCGAATCAGATGTTTTATAGTCACGAGTATAGGGGGTAGCTGGTTGCCTTGGTTACAGGCTTCAATCTGTTGCTATAAGGATTCTGTGAAATATCATTGGAGAATTTACTTGCGGAACCAGAGTCACTGAAAAAGTTGGCAGTCACTGTTGAGCTCTATTTGTTGTTGCTCTAAAACTTGCATATGTGGTTCAGAATTAATGAAGTCTCAAATGTACAGGTTAGCCCCCTGTTGATCCTTGTTTTCTGTTGCCTCAATTATAAAAAGCTCTCTTAATATGGCTCCTTTCTGCATCAACACAAATAATGTTTACGTTTGGCCTGAGCTCGATCTCTTTGTCTCTCAGTCGGTGCAGAAACACATTCCATAACATTCCTGTTGGTTTGTGATTGACTCGGCCTACATGTTGAAAAGAACACACAGCTGCCTTTTTTTTTATACTATTTCATGCATCCATCTGTTCACACCTTGCAACAATGAAAAGTGTCACCAGCAGCAAATTTGTCACGGCAGAAAACCGTCTTCTAATCCCGGCGAGAGAGAGACGTCGGTGCTGACATTAAAGCGCTTCATCGAGCGCCAAGCTGCCGCTGCGTGTTTGTGTCTTGGAACAGATTTGAGCAGCCATTGTTTGGACTTGACAGAGACACAGTGAGAATTCCTGATGAGGAGACAATCTGTCCACAGGAGCATGTTTGTATCCTCACAAAGCGGAGAATGTTACTGTAATCAGATGGAGGTATACTCTGACTTCTAACAAGAATCATTTTCCACAAATCAGAAACCAAATGAGCTACAACCAAATTGGACAATTCCTCTCCACCACTGCCCAAGGCGATGTTGGCATTTCTGGTTTATCTGGTGCTCAACCTCACCACTGATCTGGCAACCCATCTGGCATGGCCGGCGGTGATTGGTGCATTCAGGGGGGCAGATGGTGAGATGATGGTCAGCTGTTTTGGGCACTGCTTAAATCCACCATACTCTATGTAGGGGCTGCAGAGCTAACGCTAAATCTGTTGTTTATCCTACAGTGAGGCTCTGACGGAGAACAAAAAAAAGGCAGCTAGAGGTCTGCTGGAGAGCGAAAACAGACACATTGTTGGCTTTATAAGGCTTGAAAAGGAAATTGAAAACTGTAATTTTGTTTTTCAGATGCTGGTCAGACAAAATAATTGAACCGAACACTGTGCCCGGTAAATCTCCATTGAAAACATTCACTTTATTTTGGACATTTTGTCCTTTTATTTAAGTAGCAGCCTTAAAGGTGACGTATTATGCAAGTGTACTTCACCATGTTTCTCTAACACTAATATGTGTCTCTAGTCTGTCTACAAACCCCCCAATGATGAGAAAAGTCCATCCTCTCCGTCTTTTGCACTTTTCAGAAAATGTGTGCTCAAACAGGCTGTTTGGAGATGTTCCCTTCATGACATCACAAAGGGCAGTAACCCCTCCCCCAGGTGGGTGACACTCCCACAGCTAGGTGTTTGTTCTGCCCTCTAAGTCTGCCTTCTCACCGTAAACAATTGGAAAGAAAGAAAAGCCCAAGTCACCCAAGCCCTTCCAGAGAGGGGCGTGGTCAGACACAGCTCATTTGCATTTAAAGCTACAGACACAGAAACAGCCTGTTCTGAGCAGGGCTGAAATAGAGGGGTTTATGGACATGATCAAATACAGGATCAGAGTGGATTTAGAACAAGACACATCACAGTCATGTTTTGGGGAGCTCTGGGACTTGCTGGTTGAAGAGGAGGAGAATATGTGACCTTTAAGTTAAAACAAATTGGCAATATCTTGAAATCAAGCAAGATTACAGAAATGTATAAATGGCTTCAGCCAGATCAGATGTGTAAAACTCTTCACAGGACCAAGACTACATTGCCTATTATTTCATATATTTGTCACATTTTTTTGAATAATTGTAATCTTTGTGAACACCGCTGCTCCTACAAGAGCCTCACTTTCCCTCCCACGGGTAAACATAACGCCTCCACGGAACGAAAAGAAATGGAAGCACATCTAAAATTAAAATAGAACATTTTAATGAACTAATCACACAGAAATAATGAATCAAAATAAAGTCTTTCAATTTAATTTTCATGATCGAAGACTGTTTTATTCTTAGGTTCCATCACTCGTCTATATTTGTATCACCTCCTCAAAGTTTCTTCCACTCGCTGTAGAACAACACGTGTGCTCTCATCTGGACAGTGTACTTTGACTTTTTGAGGCAAGCATGTGCTCACGGTGATGTAGGCCTCTATGGTGGAGCATATTTTGTGAAAAAATTGATTAAAACAAAATTGTCGTACATGTCATCCTTTGTTGTCAAATGAACTTATAGCTGTAGCAGCTCAGTAGATCATCCAGGCAGAGCTGCAGGAAAGGCGCTGGTTTGAGCCTGATCTCCAGACTTAATGAGGGTTACTCTTTTAATGCATTCAGACCCTTTCTTAACACTGTCACCCATTTACCAAGTGAACCTGTTGAACCTGACGAGAAAAAGAGGAGGAGGGGGATCCACTCATCCTGAACGTCACAGCATTACGTCACCTCCATCTCTGCTGCTCTGCAGATGAAGTTGTTTAGTGAGCTTGACACTGAGCTATCGATTAAAGGTTTTACGAGTCAAGAAGACAAGTTTTTAAATTGATTTAGGCTCCTGATTCAGATCTTGTGCATGGAATAGATTCACCTTTTTTGAGTCTGTGGGCTAACACTAAACAAGAAGGCATTATGTCAGGTTAAAGTGTCTTGAAAAAAAGGGGAAATGTTTAAAATCAGAGCAGCCTGACTCGTTTTTGCTGGCTGCAACAATAAGGACTGATCCTGTGCTGAGCCTCTCATTAACCAAAGCTGCGACTTCCTCCCACATATCAGTGTCTCCCTGAACCCATTGGCTGCCATAGCCTCTGGGAGCGAAATCCAACTTTGTTGGTACTTCCATGCCTACAGCGTATTGCACTCTGCCCCCTTTTATCTCAACACAAACTGTTCTCCTGCAGCCAAAAGATGCTGAAACACTGGAGGATGATGCTACTTGTACTATAAACGAAAACCAGAACACTGCGACACCAAAACAGACCCTGTTCAGTTAGATTTTTCTTTTCTCATTTCTTCCTCTCTTTTTCTTATCTTTCTTTGTTGCAACAGTATAGGCTGATAATAAGTGTCCTTATTGTTGATATGATTAGATGTGGTCATTTTGAGTGTGTGATAAATGCTGCAGAGATGGTAACAGTCTGTTATTTGCAGCAGCAGACTGTAATGCAGAAATGATAATGACCGTAAGAGCTGTAATCGACCAATCAGATCAACTT
Organism: Tautogolabrus adspersus; assembly: GCA_020745685.1. Taxonomy (NCBI): domain Eukaryota; kingdom Metazoa; phylum Chordata; class Actinopteri; order Labriformes; family Labridae; genus Tautogolabrus; species Tautogolabrus adspersus. The sequence continues at coordinate 3,379,063 of CM036552.1, read as the reverse complement.
CCTCATGATCAAAGTGTTTGAATGCAAATGTTTTACTTGTTGGTGGCAGACTGTGCTGACTGCTTAGCTGGCTGAATGTTTTGTTGACTATGTCCTGTCCTGAGTTGTGTGTTGAAGCTGTTTGTGGGCTGATGTAACTGTGCCAATGAAGCTGCAAAGGCAGTTTAATGTTGTGTAGGTTCCACCTGTCCAGACGGATTAACATGCTCTCGCATTTCTCTCATGTCTGCGGCTCGGTGAAGACATGGCTCAGCTTTGATGTGATGCAATTAAGGTTCTGTGAGCTATGAAGGACTACAGCGGTGGAGGTGATAAACAAGCACTCTGTCATGCTTTCAAACCTTGTGGCTAGCTTTACCACCCAACATACCGCTGCATCAAAACAGTGCAAGCGTCTGTGTGTGGGTTTGTTGTCACAGGAGACAAGTGGGGAGTAAATATGTTAAGAGATGTCTATAGTGTAACATTTTTTTTACACCAAGGCGCCATTATGTTGTTCTTTCCCTTTTTCCTCTGTTCAGGCTTCTACCTTCATGGATTAGCTAATAATATATTTGACATGCATTTAATCAGTTAATGTAATTAAGATAAAGTGGTGTAAAAACAGCACCATTTGACCCCTCTTGGCCACCGTAGAGTTGTTTTGCTGCTCACCCCCCGATTACAGCAGACTTTGAAGTTTATTTCATCCTTGCCCAATCCCAATCTTCACATATTCACAAACTCACTGACATTGAGGCGGTTTCTGTAACTGCACATTGCTGTCCTACTGTCAAATCATCAAGGGTGAGAGAGCTCTGATGAGGACATATAATGCAAAATGATGGCCTTTGCTTCTATGCATTTCCACAGATTTTTCTGTAGCACTTAGAATGTATTACGAATTTGGTGACTTCAAGACTTTGCAGGATTTTGCAAGATGTAGCAAATGTTTGTATGCCCCAAAAAGGCTCAGGTAGGAAAAAACAAAAAGCTATTTGTAAATCCATTCCTCCAGTTTATAGTTTAGAAAACTGTGCCCATGGATTGTAAATGTGCGTGCAGAAATTTGTCAAATTAGTGTTTGACAAGTCTGTGCCCTCTGCTAGTTAAAAAAAGAGTATTGCATGATATTAATTTTTGTCTCATTGATTTAAATTGACCCTTACATTTGAATTGTATCAGGTATTGGTACATCCCTACTTTATGATGCTTTATACAGCCACCTCTGCTGCTTTACACTCTGCGTATGTGAGTCTTGACATCTACCAAACATTTATACATTTTGTGCACACAGTTTATTTTTTGTAAAAGCCATACTCTCTGTGGGAAGTGGCAGATGCATTGTTCAAGACCCATTTACGCAACAGTTACTACCGAGAGAGTGAAAGTGTTCTGTCTGTTTTGTTTTCATCGTATCTCTTCTCTCCTGTTGGATTTGGCCGCTTTCCCAGACTTCTAAATTTGAAGTGTTCCCGTCCTGAGCATGACTCACTCAGAAAAAAGCTTCACTTTCCCTGAAACCTGACAGGCCTGATCCAATTTAGGTTTCCTCTAACGGCCTGAGGCAGAGTGATGTCAGCCCGCCCTGTCAGCTGAAAGCAGGGCAGGGAGTTGTAAGGAAACACAGATGACCAAGGAGAAGGAGCTCCCTGGGGACGGGAAGTCCTGCTCTGATCCACCTGTAACTCTCAGACAGGTGAAATCAAAGAGGATGGAACCTCAGTGGTTTTATAGGACAGATGCGTCACTACAATGTTCAGAAAACAGGACAATTGAAAGACAACCATCAGACCTTTTTTTGGTCTAAAATACTAAAGAGAAATAAGATCCAATCATCTCTGGGCTGCATATCTGAATGGAGATCAATCCTGCACTCGTTCAGTACACTGAGGGAAGGGCGGGGGAGGAGGGGAGGCGGTGGGCTGATAATCTGATAATCGATCTGAGAGACAGATGCTTAAGTGTGAAATCTACTGGATCAAAAGTTGCATATTATCTCATAGTATCAGCAGAAATATTCCAAGAAATGATTCAAATTAAGCGAAAGTTTTTGGCAGTGTATCTTTTGCAGCGTTCAAAGGGTTAATTCCAGCAGCACATTACTGTTGCTTATTTTCCTACGATGCAAAAGCATTTTAAAAGACTTGAAAGAAGTCGCTTTTTTTCCCTAAACGTGAAGTTAATCATTTCAGTTTTCCTCCGTGGAAACTCTGTGGGCGTCTGGCGGCCCACATGTGTACTTTCATTTTCTCGCCCACGTTGAGTTGCCGTGTGAAGGAGATGAAATGATCCTCTGCTCAGCATCGCCGCCTTTATGACTCATTTGGCAGCAGAGAGCTTTAGCACCCTCTCAGAAAATGTATACATTTATTGCTCAGTTTTGATGTGACACATTTGGCCGTGCACCAGATACCAACATATAATTGATATTGTATGTTTACACTGCTGTGTTTTTTATGCTGAAGCATGCTGCTGTGGAAGGGAAGGACAGAGAGCAGTTTACAACGTGCACAGTTGACTGACTCCTTCCCTTTTTCTGTAACAGAGCTCCCCTCTGTTCCTCTGCACTAACGGCCAGTCTTCCAGAAGGAAACTGGTGTTTATAATCGGCTAAAAATGACAAACAAAAATAAATCAAAAGGAGTGTTATGTGTGAAGAGTCTAACAAGCTTTGGAAGTCATGGATCTGACACTCAGATCTTGTGTTTAACGTCAGTCGTGCTGTGATCCGTGTGGATGTCTGGTAAAAGTGACACCCTCAAGTCCCATTGTTCACCTTTCGCACGTTTAACACCTCATCCAGCTGGAAACTACAGAACTGTTCAGTCATTGAGATTACAAGGTGTACAGTTCACCAAAAAATTGCCTTTTGACAAATATCGTTGAACATGACTAAATCTATATTTATTAATTTGTCTCTGTTCATTACATTCCAAGTCAGGATCATGATCATGATCTCAGAGAGACATTTTGGATTAGATCCTAACTGAAACTATTCATTTAAAGGAGCAGTCAGTAAGATATCTACTGATAAAGTGACCTTACTCTATGATCAGACATTAAGGAAACATGCTATGTTGAAGTGCTGGCTTCTCTGACAACAATGCAGCAGCCAGTATGTCCTCCTTCTAACTTTAGATTCTGGTCTTGAATGGTCTGGATTTGTTTAGACCAGAGAAGGTAGGCGGTTTTAAGGCACCCCCACACGCCCGTTTTGGACGCCCCTCGGTTTGCCAGATATGAGAGCAGTTATCAGGTCAAACCAACAGGTGTTGCAGCGATGGAAGCGGGCAAGAGAACTGGTTCAGATAGAAGTGATTGTACCCGACCTAAAAAGCCTCTGCATGTTTCTAATAAGCTCCACGAGCAGAAACGTGCTCAAACTAGGATCAATATTGGAGATGCTTTTGAAAAATGGAGAGAGGTTAGAACGCAGAAAGGTTTACAGACCGATGCAGAGCTGGATAAACACTGGAGCTTCAGTCTGCTACATGCCAACCTGTGGGTGCATTGACTCTACTGAGGAGGGGGCAGGGGGGGACAGATCTCTCCAGTGTTTTGAATGTGAACTGCAGTACCCATTTTAAACACTGGGTGTCAGAGTAACATATTGCTCCTTTAAGAGTAAACCAGCAGGTGTTTGCAAGAAGCTGGAAACAAATGAAATAAACCAGAGGAAAAGAAAGTGGTGTCTGAAGTTAGATTGATTGTGCAGTGATTCAGTTTATGAAGAATTCGACGAGTTCAGCCAGAAACCTGAGTCCACAGCCAGCAGCTCTGCTCTTTAAACACACTCACAGATTGTCTCTGCAGACTGCAGACTGCTGACCTCAGACTCTTTGTTTAGTTTGGAAAAGTGCAGTTTCTCTCCGTGGTTTGTTACACAAGTAATGGAACCCACTGCAGTGTTTAAACACAGCTATGATGCAGGAAGTTAATCTCAGTACAGATTCAACCTCTTTAGTTGTTTTCACCTTCCATTGAGAGAACAGCTTATATAGCCCTGTCACACAACCACTCCTGAAAACTTCTAGAAAGTTTCAGGACAGCCTGCCCCTACAATTTTCCCGAGTTGCACAGTCACACGTACCTCAGCAGGATATTTTACGTGTCAGACAGGGAGGTGTGTTTGTGAAGAAGCTTTATTTTGTGCACAGAAATCGCCCGCTCCCTTACCAGTAGAAGGATATAAACATCATTAAGCCTGATACTCACGTAAATTGTACTAGGAGTCCGAACCTTTCCCTGAACTCTGAAAATTGCTATCAATACGTTGGATGCCTTATCCACTATCTCTCTCAGCCTTGACTCTAGTTACTGTGTAGAAAGTGAGAACTGTGACGTTTTGCCTTCAAGCTGAATGTTGCAGAGGCTTAATGGGGGGACGAATCGATCCCCCCTCTGACCGTCTTCAGAGGTAATAACAGAGCGTTGTGTGTGTGTGCATGTCTGACTGTGTGTGTATGTGGAGCTCCTTCCGTAATGTGCTTCTGCAACGCTGAAATGCAAGGTGAACTCACAGACTGTGACACAATTATTACGCCATCGCAGAATCAGTATGAATGTAAAAAGACGTAATGTCTGCTGAGCTTAGTTATGACACTTTTGTGAGAGAAGCAGTCTTTAGTCTTCAGTCTGCTTTTCTCAGGGTTCAAAGCTTCATCCAAAGGCGACTAGACTTGTTTTAAGATCTTGAAGATGTTTCACCTCTCTTCCTAAAGGCTTCTTCAGTTGCCTTTGGATCAAGCTTCAAATGTACCCTGACCTAGATGATGGAGAACCTACACAGACATCTTTCTCAGGGTTATACTCATCTCCTGATGGAGGCTGATTAGAGCTGTGAGTGCTCTGCATTAGATCTATAGCAGTCTGTGACACTCTGATGTGTGTGTGTGTGTGTGTGTGTGTGTGTGTGTGTGTGTGTGTGTGTGTGTGTGTCTTTGTAGGATAAAAGGTGAAAGTATTGATGAGGAGAGAGAAGCATTGAGAGCTAAAAGTACCTGGGTCAGCTATTCAGCATGTGTAGGTTGTAACTTAATCCGTGTTGAAACACACACCCTCCCCTCCCCATGTGTAATATCACATTTTACTTCCGTCATAAATGTCTGAGCTCTGTAGTCCATTTACTACCCATAATCCCCCTCTCCTACAGCAGGCCATTTGCCCTTCACACTCCTCTACAGCGGTCCTCTGACATCTGAGCGCCCTGTCAGGTTAGCTGGCTGCTCGCCGGAGGGATGAAGAGGTTTCATTTGCAGTAAATCCATTTCCACTCCACAAAGGCAGGATGAGTTATTCAGGGTCGAAGGAGGCCGAGCGCCGAGCAAACACTGCTGGCAATGACCTCAGAGGTCGTTTATCAGGATCTCAATGACCGCCGTGAGAGTGAGAGCTTCTCTCCCAACAAAGGCTCATTGTTGGATGGGAGTCGCTGATGTCATGGCGGTATATTTCCGGAGTACAGGAACTCCCCGGGGAGGACTCCGGTAATGTAGCCGAGTCTGAGCACTATCTTTAGCTGTGAAATGTTTTGAGGTAATTTCCTGCTCAGATAAAGTTTCATCTCTTTTTGTTTGGATCAGTTTGTGTGAAAAAATAAGAAAAGCCAGCAGGAATTATTCACCATCTGATTTTGTTTGGGGCTAAAAAATCGGAAGTGATGGTTTGATTTTTTTTTTTAGACATACTGGGTACTGAGGTTGCTGAAAAATCTCAACTACTTGAGTGATTTGTGCAACATTTTCTACAACTGTTGAAAGTAAACAAAGCCTCCTTAAATTGAAGCCAATTACCGAGTGTCTTAAACCTGCAATATTTTTAATTGCCAGTAGGGGACAATTCACCTTGTTGCAGAAAGACGTCCGATTCAAGCAGCAACCCATGGTGTTGAAAACTGAAGCAAATGCGGCAGTGCGAAAAGACTGCAGTTCCTCTAGTGTCCACTGGAGGAACTGCAATTGCTTTGCCTCTCTCTCTCTCTCTCTCTCTCTCTCTCTCTCTCTCTCTCTCTCTCTCTCTCTCTCTCTCTCTCTCTCTCTCTCTCTCTCTCTCTCTCTCTCTCTCTCTCTCTCTCTCTCACACACACACACACACACGCTATCTGCATCACAAACTAGCTTACTGTACTAGCAACTACATCCAAACAAATACACGATCAATCAGACATTAAACAGACATGCATGCCGTTGCTATGGATATTTCAGATGCAGTCTGACAGTTTGTGCAGGTAAAATGTCCTGGAGTCGGGGAATCTGCTAAAGCCAAAATATCAAACATGCCAGAAAATCCTGTGACCGGTAAGGGGCATCTGATAGGGCGGCGATCGACGCGTCATGCCTCAGTGTAAACTGCACGACCAGTGACAAAATCTGTTATATGACTCAATACATCATGTCTTAATCCGCCTGAAATCATACATACTACACCCAGCTCAAGAAGGTAACGGAGTTAACCGTCACTATGGAGACAACGCTAACAGTGAGGCTGTGCACATGCAAAATCCTTCATGATTCCCTCGTCTTTTATGTGTTTCCTGTTTGAAGTCCGTCACATACAGCAGATGCTTCAGTTCTTCTCCTGAAGTTCATCACACATGCAGTTGTTGTAGTGTGTGTTGCCGTGTTTTATTGTGTTCCCCGTTCAGCCAGGAGCAACAAGTGAGAGAGATGTTAACAACCACACGTGCTTTTTATTGTAACTTGTTGACATGTTTTTTTAACTTTGATTAACTTTACAACTTCATCTTCTTTCCATGAGAATTATTTGTAAAAAAAACACACACACACACACACACACACACACACACACACACACACACACACACACACACACACACACACACACACACATACACACACTGTATACCCCAAAGACACCATCAGATGAAAATAAGACATAATCAGGGCAGGAGGGGAGAAGGCAGGAAGGGTGGAGGAAAGTAGGCCATAGGACTGTGCACACACACACACACACACACACACACACACGCACGCACACACACACACACACACACACACAGAGTTGAATCAGTGAATTATTAGTGTTTGTTAATTAATATTTGTGTGTAGCAGCAGCAGCAGCTCTGGGGATGATCTCTGCCTGGTCTGAGGCTCTGTGATGAATTATTCACGTCTGTGTGTGTGCGTGTGTGTGTGCGTGTGTGTGTCTCTCTCCATGGCCACCTCTGCTCATCTCTCAGGGGTTCGAGCATCCTCAGATGTGTGCTTCTGTGTGTTTGATTGATGGTTCTGCCCGGCTGAATGTAGGCTAACGGGACAACTGGAGCTGAGCGGTCACAGAGAGATGCATTCTGGGAGATTCTGGCAGAGCAGCTTGGACAGGAGGAAACTCCTGCTGCTCCGCTCTGAGCTTGTGCCTGTTGATTGTGGTTTGTGGAGATGTTTTCAGACTTTGTAAGCAGATTGTAGTGGATGAACCTGCTCTGTATTGTGTAGTTTATCGGATCAGGTTTAAGTAAGAGACTTTAAGGCGACTCTCCAGGAAACACTCCAGGTAACAATGCAGGGATTCATGAAAGTTATTACACTGGAGAAGAGGTTACAGGTAATAAAATATCAAGTCTGACCTCAGCATTGTCTTAGTCATTTACAGTGGGAAAAACACAGCTGTAGTTCTCTTTTTACATCTGCAAAATACCTCCAAAAACATTAAGAATTGCATCAAAAAAAGCATGCATACATTGACATAATTAGGACGAGGCTGAATTGACTGACAGGTGGCCTGCCTTGGCACCACCTATCTTTCTGTATGATTGAATTAGGCAGCATTTCTCATCGTTGGGCTTAATTTTGCCTTTTAGAATCAGAATCAGAACCGGGTTTTATTGCCCAGTACATTTACACATATAAGGAATTTGTCTTGGTGTATTGGTGCAAAAACAGTTAACAAGGGAAATAAAGCAAAACTAACAAGAACTTACAAAAACAGACAAAACAACGCACACCAACACACCGAGGCAACCATCCGCAAACACTAGGCTACCGGCGCCCCTTTATTTCGTCTTTTTAGAAGGGTGACGTCACTGAGACTACATCCATAAATGATACAGACTTACACATACTGAACCAGATCAGCAGAATTAAGGTGTACAGCTTTAGTACAGCTGGCTGTGTACAGCCACAGGGGGCGCCAAACCGACACAAACCAAATGTTCCTCACAGTAGATTTAAAGTCAGGTATTGGTAATTTTCTCCAGATCCACTTTTTAAGATTGTGGTTGGAATTGTCTTTAGGTCCTGACAGAAATTAATAACTCATGTGCTCTGACAAAGCAATAAAGAAAATCTGTCATTTGTAGCAGTAAGCCTGTAAAAACTTTGACCAATGTCCTCCACGAGGTACAAATCTGATGAACCAATCACACCTCCCTGTCTCCCTGCTCGTTCTCTACCCCTTGCGTGCACTAGCCCACACTCAAATGAATGAGACATGAGACGACGTAGTTTCTACACAATGCAGTGCTGGTGCATGTAAGTGAGGGGCGTGGCTTTTGAGGGAGCACAGAGGGGAGGGGGCGGGTGTAGACAGAGCACTGAGGGAATGCTATTTTCAGAATCATGCTAGTTTTCGAAAATGACCAACCCTGCCTTTGACATAACAGAAATATTCTTAAATAAGCTCCAAATTTTAACATTCTTCGAAGTCGACATCTAAAGTCAAACAAAGAAAAACTTCACCGAGGCACACAGCACTTATATTTGCAAGGGACGAGCATTGCATATTAGCTAAGGCTATAAATGCTGTGGTGTGTGGCAAGAAAATATGAATGGCGTGTGAGAAAACCGCCCAAACAAAGCTACATATAAAATATATAGGCTCAGCTTACACTCAACGTGCATTATGTTCTGTTGAGATGCAACCAAGGTTCAGGGATCTTATTGTTCTGCACACCTGAGTGTGTTTAAGTAACCCAGAGGAGCGGTACAGTTCTTCATGTTTATGGCTCTGTGGAGCTTGATAAGACCGTCTGATAAACCGACAACAGACTCTCCCTGTGCCCTTTATTTAGACAGTGTTTATGTTTCCGGCGGCTCCTCTCTAAAACATGTGCAGAGCTGAGACAAGCTGTGGTATCATTGTTTCTTTATAACCAGAAAAAAAAAACCTGGCTAACACACACTCAATGTAAGCCCAGTTACTCTTCCTCCTCCTCCTCTTTAGGGGAGATTTTTTTTACAGTTTGTGGATTATTATGGATATCAGTGAGCAGCCTGTCAGTGCAGCCGGCTGCAGAAACATGCCAAGCTCTCCTCACACATATTAAAGCTCAGCCCAGACGCGCTGATGAAACCACAGGCAACCACTTGTTTACCAAAAGACCCTCGACTGTCTCTGAATGATTTACACAGCATGGTATGGAGAGGCGGAGAGAAAAAAACATGGAGACATAAAGTTAGAAAATGTCAAAGAGCTGGATCATTCAGAGGGAGAAATCTTGCAAGTGGGGAACCTTTGTGCATTTTATACAAATCATTTCTGTATTTTGTAGTGATGGTTAAAAAACCGTCGACTCAGGTCATCTCACTCTCAGGACTGTTTGTTAAACTGTATTGATCTTTAATTAAAAGAAGATATGTCACATTTGTATGATTTTAAAAGCATGTTTGACTTTGTGTTGTTGATGAAAACCCCAATTCTGAAAACGTGTGGATGCTGCTTAAAGAGAGAATCAAACTTAAAGGATTCTTCTGTGAAATAAGTGAATATTTACACAAAAACATAAAGTTTATTATTCAACTTCATTTATGTCGTGAAAACCCAGTATTGTTGCTCTCTTGACATTTCACACTGTCCCACTTTTCACACACTCTTTATGCATGAGGAATGTTTATTCTTATCAGGTAACTGCTTTATCCCTTTATATGAAAACCAAAACCTTTTTTACAAAAACATTTTGTTAAACCTGAAGGCTGATTGTTGACTTGTTGTAGCCTGACAAAAAACCTTCTTTAAATATCCGCCTGCTTTGCATTTCTGCTGACCTCTCAGTCAGATCTTCTCCAACAAAAGGAGCCGTCTGCAAGGTTGTTGTTTTTTTACATGCAGAAAAAGAGAAAGCTCTGCTCACTGTTCAGCTCCCAATGAGCGAATATATTTAAACGAGGCAACGTCTTCAGGCCTCAAGAAGATCCTTTGAATGGAAACGTTGCCTGTTAAAAGTTGCACATTGTGCGGAGCTTTCTCTCTTTTTTTCTGCAGTTTATACTTTTTTTTATCCTGCACCTGTTTGCATTTCGCTTGGATGTGCACACTACTTTTTTTTTCCTTTTTGTTTTGACATAACATAACAAATCTCAGCACAGGGTTCATACCTGGGTTTGAAACAGGGACTGAATCTGCAAATGAAGGCTGCAGAATGAGTAACAAAATTCATAATAAAATATGTACAAATCTCAGCTGAATCTAAGAGAACTCAACTAAAAAGCTCAAATAAAATACTGCCAGACATCCGATCGTACTGTTCCTGTTTGTGAGGAGGTGTTGTTTGTGCTGAATAGATGGCATTGAACCTGCAGTGAATAACTAAATGCAGCCTTCAGTCCTCCTCCCGTTCAAATGTCTGAGGCTGAAGCAGAGGTGTGGAGGTGAAAAGAGAAATGCTGACTTTCTTTTTTTGCAGGAATCATTTTAAAGTTTTCAGTCGTGTCTTCATGATCTAGCAGCATTCGTGTTTTCTGTCAAGTTGAAGAAAATCTGACAAAAGGAAAGACCATTATCAATCAATGTATCTATCAACTGATCTCCTAAGCTCTACAGTTTAGTATATTACAGCACATTAGTCGGCAGTAAAGTTAGACATGTTTAAATGTTCCACATCTTACTTCCTGCCCATTTCCAGCATGCACATATTACCAAACTTTCACACTATTGGATGTGTGCGAACCAGACCAAACATCTAAGCTGAATCATTTAGAATTTAACTTCAGATCTAAAAGAAAATACTGCCAGACAACAGCTCGTACTGTTCCTGTTTGTGAGGAGGTGTTGTTTGTGCTGAATAGTTACTCAAAATAAAATGATCGGTGAGTCATCGGAAGGACGAGTCTCACATCCCACGACGACTCATCAGGACTTTACAGCTGAGAGCAAAATTAGCGATCAATGGGAGAGAACACAAGAGTACGATAAAGAGAGGATGTCAAAGCACACTGTGTGATACTATGTGTTTCAAAACGGTACAGTCTCTGTTATCGAAATGAGGATTAGTATCGAAAAGTGCCAGAAACAACGACAGAACTGGCTCAATTGCACAAATACTTTGGCATTGTTTCTCTATACAGAAATTTATTTCAGAGCGTGCTGGAGCTTTCTGCAACTTTTGGTAATTTCCCAGTATCGGGTGCCTTGGACTTGTATTTTTGTTGCCGTTGGATATAAACAGGTATCAAAATAGCTACAAGGTTTAAAGGAAGAATGTTTGACTTTTTCATCCAGTAGGTGTCGCCCTTGAGCACGAAACCAAAACAAACAGCTGTTTGGAGACACCTCCGCTATTCTGAAGCCTCCTCTCTCCTCCAGCGACACACCTACAACCCCCCACTCGCGTTCGCACGAAGGAGTTATCAATTAGAACGTACCATAATTAAACACCATTTAGAGCAAGTGGCTGACAAAATTGTCCTTTGCTTGAGATGCAATTGTCTGTGTCCTGCATTGTTGTGTTAGCAGGCTAATGTTAGCTCATAGCTTCATATTGTACATAAGTTGACACAGAATGACCGAGATCTAAAAACACTTACGTGACATCCAAATAATCAGTGAGTATGTTCTTCTTCTTCTCTCTAGTCCCTGACTAAAACAGCTTTTATACACAAGGGGAGGAGCCGGCCGTCCCGTCCATGTAAACACGGCTCTGACAACAACACATCCAGCGGGACTCGAGCTTCTCACTCATTGTAGACAGTAATGACTCAGAGAGACATTTACACAGGATAAACTTGATTTCTGCTGTATTTATGTGTAAATTTCGCCTCTGCCACTAAGAATTTGGTAGAATGACAACCCTAAAATACAGCAGATTCTTAGCCACCAGTCAGAGGAATAGAGTGGATATCCAGATGTAGAGAGTAACGTTTTCCGCTCTCTTTGTTTTCTCAGCAGAAAGACAGTGCAGTGTGTAAATGGTAGTAGGGACTATTTTTTTATGCATCTTAATAAAATGCCTGAACAGAGAAAATAGTGTGAGCCCGAAGAGTTCCTGAGGGGGGAGCAGGAGACGATCTACACACAGAGATGATTGGCCCATGGGCTGCTGGGAGAGGGAAAAAAACGCTACAACACGACTTCAGCAAGCCCCCAGCGCTCAGCCCTGCCTATTCAAAATCCATGAATCAGCAGAACACACACACACACGCGCACACACACACACACACACACACACACACACACACACACACACACACACACACACACAGAGCTGAGGGCTGATGAGACAGACAGACTGCATGCTCAGCTGTCTGTGTCAGGGCTTTATGTTCTGCAGCACTAAGATGAAACACAAAGGATGGAGCTGCCTGAAATTAATGTGGACGTCTGTGTTACATCTACTTCTTTTTCATCTTCTTTATACATATATATTCTATATTATGCAAAACATTTTTACAGTAGATGGCATTGGATCTGCAGTGAAAATGTCGGAGGCTGAAGCCGAGGTGTGGAGGTGAAAAGAGAAATGCTGACTCTCTTTTTTTGCAGGAATCATTTTAAAGCTTTCACTGATATCTTCATGATCTCGCAGCATTCGTGTTTTCTGTCAAGTTAAAGAAAATCTGACAACAAAGAACTTCTGTACGTGGCTACCGTGTTCCCCTACAATCCTACTTATAGTTTATGCATTCCATCCTGATTAATTCATTTGACGATATTCTTCTTGAGTTTAGACCATAACAGTCCAACAAGAAATCTTTTAAAATTCCCACAAATGAAAATGCAGCCTGCAGCTAACTAACGTGGCCTTCTTTCTCCCTGTCTGTCTTTCCTCTGTGCAGGGTGCTAGAGGGAGTAATGTCTGCAGGCGAGGAGGAGCGAGATGGTCAGGCGGCAGCGCCCGTGTACGTGTATGAATCAAAGGTCCACTGTGCCAATGTGCTGTTGAGCCTGGAGGAGCAGCGGCGGCAGGGCATCCTGTGCGATGTGACTCTTCTGGTGGAGGGGAGGGAGGTCCGCGCTCACAGGGCCGTCCTCGCTGCAAGCAGCCGCTACTTCCTGCAGGTTCTGCTGGGACACAATGGGTCAGCAGGTGAAGCAGAGCCCATCATTAACCTGCCAGACAAGGTAAAGGACCACTGAGAACATGTTACACAATGGGAATAGTCTAATTTTAAAAATAAATGTTAACCTGGAATCCTGAAAAATTGCAGTGACTGAGGGGCCATCCCACTTTAAGGAGGAAACTAATATGAACAGCATGCCTGCTGGACAATTTAAACAGGAAAACAAACTAAAGCTTTATTGTCCTTATATTTTCGGGGCTTTTTTGCCTTTATTTTAAAATAGGACAGAGAGAGTGGGGAATAAGATGCAGGAAAGGAGCCACAGGTCAGATTTGAACCCAGGCCATCTGCTTGGAGGAGTAGCCGAAAGGCCATCAGCGCCCCCTGCTTTATTGCCATTATGCTAATGTGCAATACAAAAACACAACAATTGGAAAAAAATTGTCATCGTCATCCGATTGTGATGGCACTCCCTGAGGTAAACCCTCAAAAGTATTTTAAAACAGATAAATAGAAGTCTTTAAAGCAATGTAATGTGCAAAGAAGCTTTAAACAGCATTATCAAAATTATTATGAACATGATCATATTGCAAGGTGTTTAAACAGAAGTTGGTGTTTGTGCTGAGTATGCATAACAGAAACCTACCGAGCCCCAAATAAAAAACTTGTAAATCAGTCCCACAGTTTACCAATCACAAACACATTAACGGTGTCCACAGATTTGTAAACTGTGAGCACAGATTTGTAAACTGTTTGCACAAATTTGTAAACTGTTTGCACAGATTTGTAAATTGTTTGCACAGATTTGTAAACTGTGTGCACGGATTTATAAACTGTGTGCACAGATTTGTAAACTGTTTGCACAGATTTGTAAATTGTGCACAGATTTGTAAATTGTTTGCACAGATTTGTAAACTGTTTGCACAGATTTTTAAATTGTGCACAGATTTGTAAACTGTTGGCACAGATTTGTAAACTGTTTGCACAGATTTGTAAACTGTGCATAGTTTTGTAAACTGTAAACACAGATTTGTAAACCGTGTGCACGGATTTATAAACTGTGCAGATATTTGTAAACTGTTTGCACAGATTTGTAAACTGTTCGCACAGATTTGTAAATTGTGCACAGATTTGTAAATTGTTTGCACAGATTTGTAAACTGTTTGCACAGATTTTTAAATTGTGCATAGTTCTGTAAACTGTGCACAGATTTGTAAACCGTGTGCATAGTTTTGTAAACTGTGAGCACAGTTGTGTAAACCGTGTGCACGGATTTATAAACTGTGTGCACAGATTTATAAACTGTGTGCACAGATTTATAAACTGTGTGCACAGATTTATAAACTGTGTGTACAGATTTGTAAACTTTTGGAACAAAATTACAAACAGCTTTTTTTTTTTTTACACTGAGCCTTTTGGCTGAAAACTATATTAAGTAAATAATAAAAGTAAAACAATTATACGACACTTCATAACAAATCTTAATGATACCACTTGGTGCTCATATTCCTGGGTCAGACAATAGAAGACACTTGATTTGAAAAGAGTACAAGGATAACTTGTGGACCTTAAACACAATCCTAGCAGAAGTTCAAACTGTTTCTTTAATGCATTGTACAGCACTTTGGTCAGCTGTTTTTAAATGTGCTTTATAAATAAATTTGACTTGACTTGACTCCACCATTCAGCTGGAAAAGTGCAGCAAGACTTAGAATTTTCTGCCTTTCAAGTACTATATTCTTATTTGCCTCAAATAACTACCATGAGGAAGAAAAGTATGGTGCCAGCTTGACCTTCCTTGGACAGAAACGGTTAAAAGAGGAGGACGACTGCATGGATGAAAACTACAGAGCTGACACAAAGTGATCTGTTTATGAAAACACGAGGTGCTATGAATATGTATGAGGTTACCTTGTTGTTTGCTGCTGCTTCCTTTCACCACCGGGGCTGATCAGAGAACAGCTCCTGATCCCAGCGGCTGACATTACCATACAATGGCCCAGATGTGTCATATTGATTAATAAGTCTGTGTGGCTCTACCTTGTACACTAATCATTCGCACTGGTCCCCACCATGTTTGATCCCCCTGTGACTCCCCGCCTTATTTTCTGCGTCCTCTCCGCCATCCGTTCAATCACACTTGTTACTGGAACTCGTGGCTCAGAGCTTAACAAGTTGGCTGTCCAATACTATCATACTGATGCCAGCTGCACAACAAATCATTCTTCATTCTACTTACTTTAACTGACCACATACTACATGTATTTGGTGTCATGGACTGCATTAAAGCAGGAGATGTAATCACTATGACGTCAGCCACTGGTTTGTGGACTCTGTGGTCCATCCTGCATCCTTTATTTTCGATGTTATATTCTAGGATCTTGTTTAGGCTTGAAGTCAAATTAGCCAAAAGATATGACAAATGGCAATGACACTGAAGCAGCTCCAGGTTACGCATGATGGGAGGGACGCTCATAATGTATATGTTCCATAAAATACATGTAAAAAGATTGGGCACTAGTCCAAAATCTTGAGTCTGAGTACAATCTCAAGTCTTTGAGTAGCAACTCCAAGTCAAGTCTCCTTGATCCCCCAAAATTCAGCTGTTGCATTACGTTTTCTGTTCGCCAGTATGTTCTTCTCCGCTCTTTTGTTGATATGTGATTCTGTCAAACAACAAAATAGCATTGATATAAAGGCCAATATTATCTTTAAAGCCTTGTAAAGCACACTCTGTTGCTTCGTCCACCACTTCCTCGTCATTCCTTATTACGTCATGACTTGCCTCAGGAGTCCCCCCACCCCCCCTCCTTTCAGACCGGGATAATGTCCCGCTTTGAGGTGCAGGTGTGAAACACCAGATCAGGAGGATCTCAGTGGCAGTCTTCCTGAAATTTTAAAGACATTTTCAGGAGTTCAATTGTGAAAACGGCTCAAGTTTGCAACTTGAGTCACAAACTCTGCACTATTCCTCTGAGACATTCACAGCGAAGACGATTGTTACAGGGGCGTAACAGTACAAAACAGTTATAATGTGGCTGATAAACCGAGTGTTTTAGGAGACCCCTGGGCCAACCAAGCCCAAAAAATGTCCTCTCCAGCTTGACAGCCTACATCAATTCTTAAATGCATCATGAAGGAAAATAAAAGGGAAAAGCAGGAGCTTGAAATGGTTAATTTTTCAATCCTACTCGTGGATTATTACCATTTCTCTCTCACTTTAGCTTCTCATCGAGGTTGGCTCCTCTTCTCAGCCTATAAAGATGTTTCTGCAAAGCTGCTGACGCTGGCTGGAAATAAGCTTACATGCACACCAGCATACACACACACACACACCACAGACACACATGCATACATATTTTGATCTGCACACACTTGCACATATAGAGTAAACAAATACATACTGCAACACACACACACACACACACACACACACACACACAAACAAAGGACACACACAGTAGCAGCCATGTCAATTTATGTTTATAGGGAACATAAAGAGAGCAGAGAAGAAGGGAGGGTGAAGGGTGGAAGAGAGGAAATGGGCCAAAGGACAGGACGAGTAAGATTTATAAAGCAGGAATGTGGTGAAATAACGGAGCATGGTTCAAAGAGATAACACGTGTGACTTATGTGGCCACACAAGCATCTTCTCATGTTAATGAAAATATGATGAATCTTTTTGAATCACCAAATGTTAAAAAAAACGAATGAAAAAAGGCTTACGCAGTTTAAATATACCCTTCTTACAGCAGATGGGCCCCAGGAACACCCTGGACTTTATTTCCCCTGAGAAGTTCAAGCTGATAAGTAAACAGACGTCTGGCATTGCTTATAAGTCACCCTGTACTGCTTATACTGTTTTTAGGAACAATAAAAAGCTATGTTGAAGATTGACCAAGCTCTGTGCCTGTCACATGTTGCTGTTGTCCAGCCCTCATCGTAGAGCTGGTGCTCCACACAAAAAGAAATGTCCTAATGCAATGATGGTGAGCCATTTGTTTATCTTACACTGACTGGGGTTTCTTCTCTGCCATCTTCCACAGGTCACAGCTAAGGGCTTTGCTCCACTACTCCAGTTTGCCTACACAGCCAAGCTTGTTATAAGTCGGGAGAACATCCACGAGGTCATCCTGTGCGCTGACTTCCTGGGTGTTCACAACCTGGAGGACTCCTGCTTCCGCTTCCTCCAAGCCCAGCTGCAGAATGACAGCGAACACGCCAGTAATGGGAAGGTGGAATACAACAAAGACATCACAGCTGAGGATACAGTCTTTTCTGAGGCGATATCCTCGAATGAGTCTTGTGAGACAAGGCAGCAGACCAATCATGTAGCAAGTACTGCTTCCCTGCCCGCTGACCTTTCTCAGTTTCCCAAGTACAGGAAATATCAGTACCAGATCTGTGAAAATAAGCACAATGGAGAAAACCATGATGACATTGATGAAGTCCTTTTGGCCAATCATACCTCAGTCAGCCCTGTGAGATCACAGCTCGTAGACAGCAATGCTGCTCCACAAAGTCTTCTTTCTCCCTCCAGGATCAAAGAGGAGCCATTCATGTTTGAGGAAGAAGAAGAAGAAGAAGAGGAAGAAGAAAGGAGTGGTTGCATTCCAGAAATGTGTACTGAGGAGGTGCTGGAGATGGAGCTAGAAGTAGAAGGGGTTCCAGTAGCACCTGAGCACTCTCCGAGCAGAGGTTCACCCTCCTCCTGCCTGCGCTCCTACCTCCAGAGAGGGGGCCTTGATCTCAGCTGTGTGCCGAGCACCACCATCCAGCAGCTACTCACCAACAGACTGTCCCTCAACCACTACAGGGAACTGGTCAAAGACAGGCACAGGGATAAGACAGAATCCCTGGATCAAGTCGACCTAAAGACTGGCATTGCAGATGGTTTACCAGCTGGCGTTGGTAAGAGAATGGAAAGGCCAGTTTCCAAAGCCTCATCTTCAAAGTATGAAGGGGAACTTGACAGACGTAGTGTCATATTCTCTTCAGCAGCTGGCGAGCAGCAGATGTTGGCCCATTCTTACATGGAAGAGAAGTTCAGGGAAAAAGTCTCGACTCTCATCCAGGTAGAAGCTCCTTCTTCAGGTCGGTCATGCCTCAGCACCAGCTGCCCTGTTCCCATCAAGACATCAGCCCAATCCCCTTCTCCTTCTGAGCCCCGAACCCAGACCTCCAGCTCTCGTTCCTCCTTCTCGTACCCGGAGGACGCAGGCAGTGGTAGCTCACCTTCCAGCCTTCCACAGTTTGACTTCTCCTCGTCCCCAAACTCAGGCTCCGCCTCTGGACTGTCTCACTGCCTGTCTGTGGGAGTGGAGCAGAGGAACCCCCATAGCGGAGAGCTTCTCTTCTCCCAGGGCTGCAACAAGATCAAAAGTGAACGTGGATTCGGTGCCAGTGGCGGCAACTCCAGCGACGAATCAGGATCTTTCTCTGAGGGAGACAGTGAAAGTGGGATGTCCAGAGTCTCTGGCCCTGAGGTTAGCACATCCTTAATTACACATTCTTAACAAAGAGTCTCCTTTGTCAACATCAAGGTACATTTATGTATGGGTAAAAGCTTGGCGTGGGAACTTTGGAACATGCTCAGAATGCAAAGGCGAGTTTGCGTCTGATAGAGGTGTACACATGCAATCGAAATCAACCCCTGACCGCATTAGCTAGGTGTGTTAGTCCAACAGCTAAACCTAGTTTGGTACATCTGACCCAAGTGGAGCCCATGTTGGCCAAACTTGAACCTGGTTAAGTCTTCAACTTTAGTGAAACTATGAGTTATAACTTATATGCACTCAGTAAGTTCAGTTCTTTTATTGCACTTTATTTGTTTTATTCATTTATTTAGCGGGGACACGTGCAATGAGCATCCCTTCATATGTAAAATACAAAGTATGCCATGCATTACATACAGGTTTGTCCCCGTGTCCCTGTCTCGGCTTTGAGGATTAAAACAGAAGCATTAGACTTAAAGAAATACAGAAACAGTGATTCTATCAAAATATCCACTTCACATTGTTCAGTCTTGAGCCATGTTTCCATCGGCGCTCTACATGAAACACAGTGAAAAGTGTGTCACAAAGCTCGGGATTAGAAAGAGAAATTATGATTTTGAACCTCTAACATCTGGTTAGTAATCTTTGTAATTAACTCCACATGTATTTTGCATGTTATTCAAGCTGTTTTAGATTTAACTTTCAGATGTCAGTATTGCTCATAGAGAGAAATTGGAAAAAATGAATTCTGCTTCCACCTCAGGAAACCACCAGCCTCCTATAGAGCCAAAGTTTAAAGCTTGTGTTTCTGCGTAAGAATCACATGTCATTGATTTTTTTTTTTCTCTCAGGCATATTCGAGGTGTTCTCTAAAGCTGGGACTATTCTTAGACGGGTTTTTTTCTCCGCGGAGAAATGACGCAAACACTTCCAACACATACTGCCTGGATTTTAAAGGAGCTGTATGGTTGCTATGGTGACGTCTGAGCACATGCAATATCAGACGGGATGGGAGATGAGTTTCACACTGGAGCTCTCTCTTACACACACACTCACACACAAACAATCTTTGGATATGTGTTTATACATATATATATATATTCGAGAGGTCAGGGCCTCTGGTCTTGGGATGAGTTATCAGTGAGGTGCTCAGGTCTTCTTGATGCATGCTAACATACTATGAGCAGTGGGCTTTTTATGCCTTTATTTTAGAGATAGGACAGTGGAGGAGAGAGGGTGGGGAACGACATGCAGGGAAAGGAGCCAGAGGTTGGATTCGAACCTGAGCCGTCCGCTTTCAAGGACTTAAGCCTCTGTACATAGCAGGGGTGTGTCCAGGGGTGGCATGGGCCACCCTTAAAATCTGATTGGCCACCCAAGCTGCCACCCCAAAAATCCTACACTGTGATTGGTTGTTTGCTTTGTCTAGCCATTTTTTAGGGACCAAAAAATTGCCAATTAATTTATTTTGTTAGTTAGACAGTGTGCAGTGTTTCAGTATTTTAAATTGTGAATTTGACCATACATCTTATTTTTGTGTCATTAATGAATTAAGCTAAGAGGATTATATCAATCAATCATTATTTGTATTACGCCAATTCATAACAACTGTTATCTCAAGACGGGTGATGGTTGGGACGCCACAGTCCGATGGTGGAGGCCGGGCGATGGTTGAGGGACGACACGGTCCGATGTTAGTGGCTGGGTGTCAGGGATGTTTCCATTATCTTGTGTTAAAGTAGACAATATGATTGTTGACGTTAGAAAGGGTAGGTTATTGCTTTGTGTTTGTTGTTTTACTTTAAGCCCCCCCTGCACAAGTCTGTGCCCCAGTTGGGCCACCCCAAACAAAAAAGTCTGGACACGCCCCTGGTGGTGCGCTAAATGTTTTCTATCGTTTGTTCGAACTATGACAGTTCAGCTACTTGTTTGCAGTTAAATAACCTAGTTAATATTGTTATTATTTCTTTCTTTACCATTTGAATGCCAACAGCATCATGTTACCCAACGACATATGTCTGAATATGCTAAATGTAAGTTTAGCTAGCTAAAATTAATACAGTCTAATGAGCTCATTACTTAACAATGAAGACATCAAAATAAGATTCCATATGAATAACTAATCATTCATATGGTCGACAATAGAATCAATTGGTTCATTATTAGTTTCTCAAAAACCCAAAACACACAGTCATCATGTTTTACTAACCAACATGTGACCAGACAAAAACTAATAGATAGATAGATAGATAGATAGATAGATACTTTATTGATCCCGAGGGAAATTCAAGGCATCCAGTAGCAGTATACAAACATGTAAGACACATAGCAATTGTTACCATAAACACCCCCTGTCCCCCCTCCCATACATATATTAACCCGACAACAAAGATTTAAGGAGCCCCTATAAAATTAAGCCTGTGCAATTAAAAATAGACCTATACAACTTATATAATGAAATGTACAAACCTGTGCCGGAATAGAAATATATGTGCAGTTTAAAAGAAACCTATAAACAGTTAAAGAGCATCTGTAGTTAGACCTGTTCATAAGAGATGGAGAGTGCTGACCTTCTGAGGGTATGTGTTACAGTAGTGTTTAAGATGGAGGTAGTGCAAGGAGTGTGCAAAACAGTCAGTGCAGACATTTAAGGTGCAAAAAAATAAATAAATAAAGTGATGGTCAAATGTGAAAAGCAAAAATATGTGAAAGCAGACATTAAACAGTCATTAAACAGTCAGTGCAAACATTAAAGTGATTGTCAGATGAGCATTAAAGTGTCCAACTAGAGGCTGACTCTTAGGACAGCAGTACAGATGAAGAATGAGTCCAGGAGTCACTGAGTGCTTTATCCCTGCCGTGACATTGAGATGTTGTACAGTCTTATGGCCAGGGGGACAAAAGAGTTCTTAAGTCTGTCCGTGGAGCACGCTTGTGACAGCAGTCTGCCACTGAACATGCTCCTCTGCCTGGTGAAGGTGCTGTGCAGAGGGTGGTGGGTGTTGTCCATGATGGAGAGCATTTTGTCCAGAGACCTTCTCTCTGCCACCGTCACCAGAGAGTCCAGCTCTGTGCCCACCACAGAGCCAGCCTTCCTCACCAGTCTGTCCAGCCGTGCTGCATCTCTCTTCTTGCTGCTTCCTCCCCAGCACACCACAGCGTAGAAGAGGACACTGGCCACCACAGACTGGTAAAACATCTGCAGCAGCTTTTTGCAGATGTTGAAGGACCCCAGCCTTCTCAGGAAGTACAGACGGCTCTGTCCCTTCCTGCAGGTAGTGTCCATGTTTGGTGACCAGTCCAGTTTGTCATCCAACTGCAGCCCCAGATATCTGTAAGTCCTGACCACCTCCACGTCGACCCCCCCGATGGAAACAGGTTGCAGATGTGGCTTGTTCCTTCTGAAGTCCACCACCATCTCCTTGGTCTTGGAGGTGTTCAGCTGCAGATGGTTCGAACTGCACCACGTCACAAAGTCCTCAATCAGGCTCCTGTACTCCTCCTCCTGTCCATCCCTGACACAACCAACTATCGCAGTGTCATCTGAGTATTTCTGCATGTGGCAGAGCTCGGAGTTATACTGGAAGTCGGAGGTATACAGGGTGAACAAGACAGGAGAGAGCACAGTCCCCTGTGGTGCTCCGGAGCTGCTGACCACAGTGTCAGATGTGCAGTTCTTCAGTCTGACGTACTGTGGTCTCTCTGTGAGGTAGTCAGTGATCCATCTCACCAGGTACGAGTCCACCCTCATCTCAGTCAGCTTGTCTCTCAGTAGGAGGGGGTGGATGGTGTCAAAGGCGCTTGAGAAATCAAAGAACATGATTCTCATCGCGCTGCTCCCCTTGTCCAGATGAGAGTACGCCCTGTGTAGCAGATAGAGGATGGCATCGTCCACGCCCACCTTCGCCTGGTACGCAAACTGCAGTGGATCCTGCGCGTGGTGGACCTGGGGTCTGAGGTGATGGAGCAGCAGCCGTTCAAAGGTCTTCATGACGTGGGATGTCAGTGCAATTGGCCTGAAGTCGCCTGGTTCACTGGGGTTTTTCTTCTTAGGGACCGGGGTGAGGCACGAGGTCTTCCAGAGCACAGGGACCTTCCCAAGCCGCAGGCTTAAGTTGAAGACATGCTGAAGCGGCTCCCCCAGCTCAGCAGCACAGGCCTTAAGCATCCTAGGACACACCCTGTCCGGGCCCGCTGCCTTCCTGGGACGGAGTCTTCTCAGCTCTATGCTCACCTGATCCCTGGTGATGGTGGAGGGGAGGGGGGTTGAATTGTCTGTGGAGATGGATAGGGGTGGTGTTGTATTTGTCCTGGTGGCAGTGGGGGTGTTGTTGTTGTTGTTGGGGGGGATGAAGGTCAGGGTGGGGGTGTGAGGAGAGGTACTGAGTGGGCAGTTACCGTTGTTGTTGTTGTTGGGGGGGGATGTAGGTCAGGGTGGGGGTGTGAAGAGAGGTGCTGAGTGGGCAGTTACCGTTGTTGTTGTTGTTGGGGGGAATGTAGGTCAGGGTGGGGGTGTGAGGAGGGGTGCTGAGTGGGCCGTTACCGTTGTTGTTGTTGTTGGGGGGGATGAAGGTCAGGGTGGGGGAGTGAGGAGGGGTGCTGAGTGGGCAGTTACCGGCTGCAACGGCTGGGCAGTCAAACCTGTTAAAAAACAGGTTGAGCTGGTTAGCTCTCACAGTGTCCCCATCTTCTGTGTTGTTGTTTTTCTTCTTGCAGCCTGTGATGGTTTTCATGCCCTCCCAGACCTCCCTCATGTTGTTGTTCTGCAGCTTCTGCTCCACCTTCCTTCTGTACTCCTCCTTTGCCTCTCTGAGTCGGACCTTGAGTTCCCCCTGCACGCGCTTCAGCTCTGCCTGGTCTCCCTCCTTGAATGCCCTCTTCTTCCTGTTGAGGATGTCCTTGACTTCACTGGTAATCCAGGGCTTGTTGTTTGGGAAGCAGCGTACAGTTTTTGTGGGGACCACAACATCCATACAGAAGTTCATGTAGTCAGTAGTGCAGTGTGTGACCCCCTCAATATCCTCACCGTGTGGCTCCTGCAAGGCACTCCAGTCAGTGGTCTCAAAGCAGTCTCTGAGTGCCTCTTCTGCCTCAGGAGACCACTTCCTGAAGGTGCGTGTGGTTACTGGTTGCCTTTGAATCTGTGGCTTGTACTGTGGTTTCAGAAGGACCAGGTTGTGGTCAGACTTCCCCAGAGGTGGTAGGGGGGTGGCAGTGTAAGCGTCCTTCACATTTACATACAGGAGGTCTATTGTCCTGTTCTTCCTGGTAGGACAGCTTACAAACTGGTGAAAGTCCGGTAGTGTTGAGTCCAATGTAACATGATTAAAGTCCCCAGAGATGGCTATGAATGCTTCAGGGTGCTGTGTTTGTAGTCTTGCGATCGTGGAGTGGATGACGTCACACGCGGTGTCAGCGTGCGCCCGCGGAGGGACGTAGCAACAAACAACAATGGCGTGGGAGAATTCTCTGGGCATGTAGTATGGTCGGAGACCTACCGCTAGCAGCTCGATATCCCTGCTGCACGTTGCCTCCTTCACAGTAACATGTCCCTGGTGGCACCATCTGGTGTTAATAAACAGCGCCAGCCCTCCTCCTTTCCGTTTGCCACTGCGTTTGGTGTCTCGGTCCGCTCTCACTGTTGTGAAGCCCGGTAGATCCACGTTAGCGTCCGGGGTGTTTTGGGTCAGCCAGGTTTCTGTGAAGCACATTAAACTGCACTCTCTAAATGTCCGGTCATTCCTCACAAGGGCAGCCAGCTCATCTGTCTTGTTGGTTAAACAGTTCACGTTCCCCATAACTATCGCCGGAACAGAGGGCTTGTATTTCCAGCGCTTAGCCGTTCGCCTAGCCTTTACCTTGGCTCCGGCTCTGCAGCCTCTGTACCTCCGCCTCAGCTCCTCCGGTATGGGGTGAACGATGCCGGCTTGTCCCGCTGTTCGGAGTGAGAGCAGCTTCTCCCTTGAATAAACAAGTTTTCCACTGCTATATTCCCGAAAAGGAGAAAACGTATCCATAGGATATACAAAGTTCTACACCGTGAAGTGTACTACAAAGTTAAAGTCGGCATAAAACAACCAATAAAATACTAAAAAAACTAAAAACAAATACGACAGGGACGGAGCTACTGGATATGCGGCCACTTGCGTCGGCGCAGAAGTCACCTGTCATATACAACTTATAAAGTTCTGTGTTACACTGTAACTCACAGAAGCACAACGTTGTGAAGTACAGTGTGTGCACATCTCCATTGTTTACCACTCGTGTGTGTGTGTGTGTGTGTGTGTGTGTGTGTGTGTGTGTGTGTGTGCGTGTGTGTGTGTGTGTGTGTGTGTGTGTGTGTGGTGTCCCACTTCTTCGTCCTGACCCAGTTGTCTCACCCCTAAGAGTGGACACACACACACACACACACACACACACACACACACACACACACACACACACACACACACACACACACTCCAGGATGCCCTGTAGGCAGGTGGAAGGTGTCCTGTCCACATTCCCTCCACCATCTGCTGCTCCTGATCCCAGATCTGCCCTCTTCAATTAGGCCAGCCTACCAAGACCCCCCCCCACACACACACACACACACACACACACACACACACACATTCACGCCCACCTGACTTTAAAATAAACTCCTTTGCTTTTTCTCTCCTCATCAAATAACAAAAATAGCATCATTTATTTTATTTAAGCTGCAACATTAACATGATGTGCACGTTAGAGTTGCATTAAGATGACATAGAAGGTTAAAAACATTTAGTTCATAAGTTGGCTTTTACCACTGAGGAAGTATATGAAATAGTTTTTTATCTCTTATGTCTTAAAAAAAGGTTTGAGCTACTATTTCACTTATTCATGTGACAGTATGTACAAAGAGAACTCTCAGCAGGGCACCAAAAGGTCGGTGTAGTAAAGTCGTCTCGTCCTAAACCATTAAGAGCCGTTCAAACAAGTAAAAGAACTTAAAAATCAAACCCTAGAGACACTGCGAGCCAGTGCAGGTTAGCTTAAACTGGGCTGATGTGCACTCTACTTCTTCTGCATTTCTCTGTCTTGATAAATCCTGGGAGCAGAAACACAAAGATATTTCCTTTTTTACAACCCCCCCGTTTCTTCTAAAAACACATGCACAAAGTACTTGTTGTCAGCTGTAGTGATCCTGTTTACATCTGTAACTTCTCCCAGGTTTGAGTTTCCATTCTGTTTTAGATCATATTTATCTCCATGTTGGCATTTTCAGCATGCAAGGCAGGCAGCTACTCGGGGCCCCAGACGAGTATAGGGGGTGCCCAAAATGTGCAAAACCTCCTTAAGGGGGCCCCCATTTGACAGCACTCACTCTCGATGCACAACAAAGAAAAATGAAGAGGAATGATCGGTCTATAGGAGAGAAAAAAGAAACAGGAGAAAAAAGAGGAAGAGGAGTAAGCGTTGAGACACTGGCAGATATAAAGTTGATGTACGCTGGTTGGAGGGGGCCCTTATTGATTCTTGCTAAGGGCCCCAAGAGACTCTATAATCGCCACTGATTTGTTTAAAATGCAAATGTACGTAAGCCCCAAGCATACATCCATTTTATTCACCTTGTTTTCCTGTGATAACAAGTCATTTTAGGTTGTTTCCCTTTATATTTGGGAAACCAGCTTTGTTGTCCTGAGATGAAAAGGGGAAAAAATTAGGCGAGATCACAAGAAATCAGCTGAAATTAAAATCTCACCGGAAAACCAGCATTGCTATCTAGAGATGATGAGATAAACAAGTTGAAATCTGAAGAAAACAACCGGCAGCCAGACAACTTTTAATAACTGAGAAACAGAGTTAATAATAAAATAATGGACGCCTCTCTGCGTAGGGCTTTCGTACAAATGTTTATATGGACGCATATTTAAAAAACACCTGCAAGCAACAGAAAGAGCGTCTCGAAGGAGCCGCGCATTGTTAAAAATGGAAACCAGAACACCAGAGAGAGAGAGAGAGAGAGAGAGAGAGAGAGAGAGAGAGAGAGAGGATTTATGACCAACCGAGGCTCACTTTGTCATTCCAACCTTATTATGTGACTGCTGAGAGTCACTGAGCTATATATAGACGTCTATAGAGTAAAGGACAGGCGGCACCTAAACACACACACACACACTCTCTCTCTCTCTCTTCCCCTTTTGCTCTGAGCAGTGAATGATGTCATCGTCGTATTCTGGCAGAGCTGCAGCAGACGGATGTACTCATGTACTGTCACACACAGTGAGCACAGAGCACGTCGTCCACACTCATTGTCAGGGTTGTCAGAATACCAGAATTTTAAACTTTGATATGATTCTAGTAAAAATGAAATTAAATCTTTGCTATTTCGACACCATGGCAACAACTATATTCAAGTCCATACAGGCACCCAGTTTGGAGTAATTTCTTGTCTTTACTTACCAAAAAGTGCAGGCTTGTTTCTGCACGCTTTCTTAATGGCACGTTTCAAAAAGTACCAACGTATTTATGCGAATGAGAATATGCTCACTCTTTATCTTTTTTGCTTGCGGCAGCTTTTGGTTAAACATGTGACTGAAGTTTATACAAAAGATTCTGTACTTTTTAAAGCCATTGACCATTAAAATGGTTAAAACAGAGGTTTTATCCTTTTAATAAACGTGTGTTTTAAAAGCAAAACCAACAAGTATCGAAGTGTTGAAAGTGTTTACAATATTAATTAGGAACGACTTGGCCTTCGTGTCTGCAGCTCCGGATTTAAACACGAGTGAAAACTTTAAGATACAAATAAACAAATAAACAAGCAGATCATAAGAAGAATAAATAAAAGCACTGATTGGTACTTACCTTAAAGAGAGAAATCAAATCTATGTTCAAACATCAACACAGGAAAGCACACGTTGAGGTGCTTACATAAGCAAATACAAAAACAAACAACAGAAATGAAATCCATTCAAAGCCGTTAACAGATAAATCATTGTTGTAAAACATTAGAGTAAGGGAACTTCTCATATCATTAATGTGCTTTATTAAGACCCTTACTCAAGTCAAACAGTGAAACAAAGAGCTCATCCTGTGTTCTCTTTGTGTCCGACCTGCTGGCATGTTGAGGCAGCGCAGCACTGACACCTGGTGGATTTAACAGCACAATGCACCCTAACAGACAACCGATATTAAATCAGAATAAGAACACTTTCTGCATTACATGCTCATTAAGGTTGCTTTTATACACAGTAAAGCAGTCAGAAATATATGAACATTTGTTTTGTGTAAATCAGTCAGTTGAGTTTGAAGTTTGGAGTCTTGTGTCATACATACATTTATATAATTAAACAGAATATCTTGTCTTCTTTTTCAAGCTTTTGAGACAAAATTAGCAGGCTCATCGAACTTGAACAGCCGTTCCAGTATTTGCACATCTGTCAAATGAGTATGAGTATAGTACTCCCTCTCGTGTACTGCTTTGTTGCTTTGGAGGATGGATGAGCAGATTTATAACCAAAGAAAGGAGCATTGATCGCCGTTACGTAAATGATTTCTTTTATGAGGTTTCTGTTGGTAAAAGTGGGAGGTCTGGTGATCCTGATGGAGAGGAGCAGTATCTGAGTGTTGTGTGATCTGTTTGGTTATTCTGCTCTATAAATAAAATCTTTTATTCAAGAGAATAGAAGTGAAATGCTGAGCCTGAGCTTGTTCTGTGATGTGTTTGTTTGTTTTTCTTTACATGTTTACTTGCTTGTTGTTCTTGTTTTGTTTGGTTTCGTTTCGCTGTCCTGTCGGTGTTTTTCTGTTTCTGTTGATTCGTTGAATTGTAAACTGTCTGTTTGGAGAAATGAAAATAATACTTTAGAGCACACATCAACCGCATTCAGGTGCTCCTCGGATGGTCCAGTTTCCGCGTTGGGAAGTCGTTCTCTCGACGTCATTGTGTTCTCGTGATTTCAGTTCCGAAAGTGGGAATGATGTAACAATAACAGAAAACATCGTGGATACTCTGAAGAAGACGTGTGAACGTCTCTTTTACAAGTTATATTGGAGAAAAGAGTCGATGTGCAATGCGTGAATTAATCAAAAGTATCTTCGAATGAATAAACCATCTTTTGCCTCCACCTAAAGTTTCCGAGATGTTGTTTGACTTGAGCAGTCGTTCATGTGCATTTTCCAACTCAGACACTGGTTTTTCCGATGTATCCGACACCACGTGAATGCAGCAATTATCAGGCAGCTGATGTTTATTTGTTGGTGAATTTGTTGAATCAGTGCTGACGTCATGATGATGATTGGTTGCAGGCTTGTAGACACTTCCTATTTAAGATGTCCGGCTTGTTTTAAAGAACTGTTTGCCTGATGAAGCTCTAGTATAGAAGTATAATCAGCAAAGTGGTACTAAGGATGGACAGTGAGAAGTTCTCATTACGCAGCAGAATGACTCGTGTCTAGTCCGAGATTTTAACAAGCAAATCAAACTGATAGAACAAAGATTAAAGTTCTGTCTCGACATGAAACATGATGACTTAATCTAACTTGTGTCCTGCTTTATAAAGAGCACAGTCTGAATATACTCTGTCAGAGAGAACTCCATCCATGCAATCTTTTTCTGGGCCTTTACTGTAACTCACTTTTTACCTTTCTTAACAAAACCTCTCTTAACCGTTTACAATTAGTACAAAATCCTGCAGCCAGACTATTAACCAGGTCCTCCAAAAGGTCAGTGTGGTAAACAATGGAGATGTGCACACATGCACTAATGCACTGAATTAACACAAATGTTTCAACTCCACCTTATACTGTATGTTTCTAGGTTGACCTCCATTATTGAGCTTTCTAACATCTCTTCAGAAAACATTGTGTGACATCACTGAGACTACATCAGAGTTTTATACAGTCTGAATAAATAAAACCTTTTTGATCCTTTCAGGTAAAACTGCCCTTCCCTGTGGACCAGATCACCAACCTGCCACGCAACGACTTCCAGATCCTCGTAAAGATGCACAAGCTGAACTCTGAGCAGCTGGAGTTCATCCATGACATCCGCCGCCGCAGCAAAAACCGCATCGCAGCTCAGCGCTGTCGCAAGAGGAAACTGGACTGCATTCAGAACCTGGAGTGCGAGATCCGCAAACTGGTACTAACATGACAAACACTGACAGAACACTAGCCAACAGTTACACTACAGAAATTAATGATATCTATTTTCCCATCTGTTTAACATAGAGGAGGTGGAGCTTGTGACCTATACTCATTAAGTTACAGTCATTAGGGGGAGCTCTAAATGTTTTGGCTTCACTGTTGGGGAGCTGCCATGTCGTCTAGATTTGTATACAGTCTGACCAGATGCTGTTTTGTCTTTACAACACAGGTTAACGAGAAGGAGAAGCTGCTGAGTGAGCGCAACCAGCTGAAGGTTTGCATGTCCGATCTCTGGCAGAACCTCTCCTTCCTATCCCAACAAGTTTGTCGGGAGGTGCAGGGCCCTCAGCCGCCTCCCCTCTCCGCCAGCATCGACCTCACATCAAACCCACCATCGCCTTCGTCAGACCCGGGCTCATCTCAGCCCCGGTCACCTTTGTCCCAGCAAAGCAACACCGCATGTCTGTCTGAGGGGGGTCCAGGTCAGGGGAGGCCAGAGGATGGGCAGCCTGGCGTGGAGAACACAGTGTTGCTTGGATCCACTGAGGAAGTATGTAGCCCCACTGTGACGGTGGATTTCTGTCAGGAAATGACTGAGAAATGCACAACGGAGGAGCAGGACTGTGCTTAGAGCCTCAGTGGGCGAACAGTTTGGTCTGTTTCACTTGTCTATACCTTAAACATTTGAAGTATTTTCTTTTTTTTTGTAATGATGACACAAGCGTTGTCTTTTCAGCAATACTGTTAAACAGGTATTTTTGGACTGGTTATAAATCAAAAGCACTGGCAGCTTTCTCTCACTTTCTCTCTTTTTCTACTTCTTCTTCTGTCTTTCTCTGTCTCATCCTGACTTTTCCTTCCTGTCCGCTTCCTTCCCTCTCTGGTGCATCATGGGAGGTTAAACTCAGGAATTCCTCAGAATGTTTAGTAATGTCCCTGTTAGCGTGTACCAGCACTTTATTTTACAGTCCTGTCAAATCTTGATAATTACATATGTACTTACAATTGATCTGTGGAAATGAATCATAGATTTAATGTCAATATTTTGGGGAAATATGCTTATTTTCCTTCTTCAAGAGGGTGAAAGATTCAAGAGGAAATCAGTCTTATGTCAGTAAGACTAACAGGATAAGGTTAGCCTAGCTTAGCATGAAGCCTGGAGAAAGGGGAAACAAGCTAGTCAGTCTTTATAATATTAAAAAGAAATCAACTTCAAGAACTGTAAGGCCAACTTATGCACAATGCATCTAACTTGTTTAAAGCATACAGAAATAGAGATGCTTTGTCTTGCAATTAGTGCACACACATTTGTAAACAGTACGCACAGTTATACAAACTGTGGGCCCAAACTGTGGGCACAGCTGTCATTGCAAATCCTTTTTCACAGATTGAAAATCCAAGCACACAGTTAACAAACTGTCACGGATTTGTAAAGCATGCGCACAGATCTGTAAAGCTTCCGCACAGATTTGTGAACCATGCACGCAGATTTGTAAACCATGCGCACAGATTTGTGAACTTGTGAATTTGTGAAGATTTGTGAACCATGCACGCAGATTTGTAAACCATGCACACAGATTTGTAAACCATGCGCACAGATTTGTGAACCATGCACACAGATTTGTAAACCATGCGCACAGATTTGTGAACCATGCGCACAGATTCGTAAACAATGTGCACAGATTTGTGAACCATGCAAACAGATTTATAAACTGTGGGAACAAAGTCACAAACAGCTTTTTACTTTTAGTTACTTTTAAGACTTGCAGGACTCTGTACTTATCTTTTAAAGACACAAAAAAAACACTGAACAACTTTTCATTTTTATGCTAAGCTAGGCTAAACACATCCTGTCTGCAGCTCTGTACTTCACGAGCATGAGATAGAAAGCTATCTTACATCCATCACCCTGTAAAGAAGGAGAAACATCAGTGTATTTTTCAGAAAGTTGAACTAATTTGTTAAACTATTTAAACGACGTCACATCATCAAAC
Source organism: Tautogolabrus adspersus (assembly GCA_020745685.1). Taxonomy (NCBI): domain Eukaryota; kingdom Metazoa; phylum Chordata; class Actinopteri; order Labriformes; family Labridae; genus Tautogolabrus; species Tautogolabrus adspersus. The sequence goes on along the minus strand of CM036552.1, from coordinate 3,347,245 downwards.
GGCGGATCTTTTGCCGTGTGATTGAAATCTTTGAGTGAACCAGTAGTTGTTGAGTGACACAGGGCTATAAAGTAAACTGTCACCAAAGGTTTTTAATTGTAAAATGTTACATTCGATGAAACGGTCAAATGAACTCTCATTATGCAAAGTCGCTTTTTTTTTTATTGTTCTCAGACGGACGTTTCTACTCTTTTCGTGTCATGGAGACGGAATCAAAGCACTGCCGACCCTTAAACGCTTAAATGGAGTCTGAAGCCGATCACCTGGTGATCGAAAGATTAAAGGACCATACGGGTGTCGCTTTAATATTACTGATGACTATTTTCCAAAGAAAGACGAAGCATTTCTACCTAAATACCGTTTTATTTCTTCTCAGTGTGAGGAGTAATATGCAGGAGGGTTATCTGAGCCGGGGAGATCGTTTTACTTCTTTGATTCTTCTCAAAATAATATCTCCTACTTTCCAAATATTTTCTACCAAGGAGGGACAGTTCCCTTAAATGAGTTGTGTAAAGTTTGTGAATGCTGAATGAAGTCTTATCGGCACAGGTTAGTGAGGTGAGTCTGTGCAGGTTTAATCATAAACTCATCCATGAGGACGGATAAAGTAAAGATAAGAAATGATCATGTCTCAGCTGATCCCTGATATTTATTTATAAAAAAGGATTAAAGCAGGAAACTGTTTCACTTCCACGTGATTCTCTTCAGGATTATAATTCATTTTTAATATTTATGTGCAATATCTCGTAACATGATCTTGATTTAGTCGCTCTATAAAAATAATTTGTGCTCTCTGGGAAACTTTCTTGAAATTAATATTTAGCTTCATAAATGTTTTATTTATTTATTACAGCAGAAGTACAGCTCCTCCTCAGACCACAATGCCACAACCTTGAATTTTTCTCATTGATTCATCAACATTTTTAAAATCACATTTATTAAAAAAAAACCTTTACATTTAATAACTTTCATTTAATGTGATGGAGGCCAAATTTACATTTAAAAAACTGTTCAGTGTAAAATAAATATTCCCAACCAAGCTTTTTGGAAACTATGGAGGCCCCTGAAGTCCAAAAAGTAAAAAAAATAAATAATAATAATTGCGCACTAATTAATTTATTGCGCTCCAAGATTATTTTTTGTTGCTTTTTGGGACTTCAGGGGCTCCGTAGAAAACCATTTAGCAGCAGTTTCTTAAAAAAAACAAAAAATCACTGTAGCCAATTGTGACCAATCATGACAAATATTTAGAGGCAATAAGACAGTTTGTTTTTTTTACAGTTCCTGACGCTCGCTTGTCCAGGGACTTCTTCTTCTTCTCTGGAAATATGGAGACCAAAAAGTCCAGATCAAATATTTCAGATAATAACTAAGAAGTGTAAAATTGCCTCCAGCTTCTTTAGACTCTCTCAGTAGCGTTGTATGAATAACTTAAATGATCATAAATAAAAAAAAACATCTTCCTGCACGGAAATGAAAGAAATCAGAAATGTAAATCCGTCTGTTGAGCTTTGGAAAATGGATCAGAACATTCAAACACACGTGTGGTCTTTTAATCGACAGCTGACACGAATCAGAAGTGCTCTTTTGGATGCATTTATTTATTGTCTTATTAGTGGTCAGATTTGAGTGTTGTGCTAGTAATCATGTATTTAGCTGCACTGTTCTTGTATTGTACATAAGACAAATATCCGTACTAAACACGTGTTTCAGTATGTCGGTGTAAGACACCAACGTTTCCAAATCCACACAAACATGAGACGCGAATTTGCTCGATTCTCTGCTCACAAATCAGTCTCTCTAACGGTGCACGATCTGAAGCTCCAAACAAACACACTGGTGCGTTATTGATCCGGGGTGATGCCAAATTCATCTGCTGCTGAAAAGTCGATGTCGGGGCACGTGGCCGGGGTGAGTGCAGCGGCCGTCTGCTCTGTTGCTGCCCACGCAGCACTCTGCAGCTGCTGGTCCCAGTGCAGCACGCTGTTTACAGGCTGGAAGTGGTTGTTCCGCTTTTGTTTGCACGCTTTAGAGTGAAGTCACGGACGGATTTAAAAAAAGGAATTAGCTATATTTATTACACGACCCTGTTTTCAAAAGAAGTTGTGAAGCTGTGAAAAAAACAGAAACAGGATATGATGATTTGCAAAATTTTAAAACACAATGTTAAATTGAAAATATCACAAAGACAACATGTTAGATGTTGAAACTGAGATGTCATTGTTGGAAAATGATGTGCATGTTTGAATGCCATCAACTTGCTTTAGTTTCTGCAAAATCTGCCAAGATGACGACCTCGTTCTCATCAAATTCAGAACGGGCGTTTTATTTTCCACAACGATGGATTTTCGTTTTTCAACATTCGATGTTGTTGTCATCGTGCTATTTTCATTGTATTAAATATGGCGTTCCAGTGTTTGTAAGTCGCCACATCCTGTTTACATTTTACAGCGTCCCAACTTTCTTTTTAGAAATGGGGTTATAAAAAAGGGGAGGGGGGCTGCTGTTTTCATGTGTGACTTTTGTGTCCAGCAGCGTCACCATGACAACCAGAACAAGCTCCAATCAGATGAGATTAAAGAATTTCAAACCTGAAAATTGATCGACACATGAAACGAGCACAGGACTGTGTGTGTGCGTTCACCCCAGATCCTCTGCCTGAGATGTATTTAATGCTCTGAGTACACTGAAGAACACTGCGTAGCTGGTTTTCTTAGACTTTACTCCTTAATGTGAACGCGTTTATTTATTTATTTGGACTCTTGTTGTCGGGGGGGTTGTAGAGGAAAGTGCATAGATGTATAAAGTAGGTGGCTTCCCTTTCTTAGTATTGATTTGTTCATGTTTTTTTTGTTGTAATATTTGACCTTAAAGGGGTGTGAGTATGTTTACAGTTTTGTGAATAAGCTGTTCTTTTTTGCTCTGTAGAGATATGATTAAGACCTGGGGGTTTATGTTTCATAGACAAGCTGATTCAGCTCTTTTTTTTAATCTTTTTTTTTTTTTTCACACAAGTTCTGTTGATAAAATGGTGAAAAAATACGAATCTGACGAGCGCAGCTACGATGTCTTGCCTTATGAAGGTTACAGCGGCCAAACTGTCCCACTGAATGGAAACAAAGGATTTTATTTGAACGACGCTGCAACTTTTACAAACTGTCTGACATAAAAAGTCGATGTGGCCGCTTCTGACCTCGGCTGTATTTGTTTTGGCTGACGCCTCAAGCGGAAAAAGACCAACAGTCTAGTTTATTTCAGGACTGATTCTTTTTTTTTTTTTCACTTTTCATGAACGCTTATCTTGTGATGAACAATGTGATGATCTCGCTGTGGACACATGGAGACCCAAAGTGTTCAATATGAAAGAACAAATCAAAACTACATTTAAAAAGAAGAACAGCTGGAACTTAAACAAAATAATAGAAGACGTAACATTTGGCTAAGTTATTGGCTCAGATTTATCATTATGACCATATGTTTTTTTGTTGACGTGTTTAATTAATATTGACACTGTGGGTCTGCATATATGGTAAAATGATCTCATGTCATAAACCATCAGAGGTCCAATGGATAAAAAGTTAAACATGAACTCAAAGTATGGAATAATTTGCTTTTCTATTTCTGACCTCAAGAAAACTGAAGGCAGACACATCTGAGTGAACATTGAAAAATGTTTCAGACCGCTGGACAATGTGAAAACAAAAACACTCGCTTGTTTATGTTGTTATTTAGCACTTGTTTACACCTAAATTAGTTCGTACGGGTTACAACGTGTAACCATGGTTCTCTGAGTGAAGACACTATCTCTCCAGCCACATCCGTTACGGAGGGGAGAGATTTCGATACGATAGAGAACTCCTTCTCAAAGACAAAAACATCTGACGTCGGTTTAGTTGAAGGAAGGCTGCAGAAAAAAGAGAGTTTCGATTCCTCAGTCATAATTTGATGAAACATTATATGTAGAAACAAATCATGAATACGAGATTAATTCTGAAATTATGATTTATTTTCACATATTTATGACGTTAATGTCAGAAACTCAGCGAGCCTTTTTCTTTTCCACTTACAAACAAAAGCAGCTTCATCCTGGCCCGTCTGTTCGAGTTAACATGAAACCTCTGTGACACTGAAATCTTTTAAAAATGTTTAAATTGTGATAAAGAGGATCTGTGGTTTATTGTTTTTTAAATGAGCTAAACTACTGCAAAACACACGTCAGATTTCTGCAACCCTGTCTCTTAGAAATCACCGTACAGATCTTGTAACAATATCGCTGCGACAGAAAAGTCAGCTTGGATTATTTCCACAGACGATCTTTTTTAGATTGAGTGATACCTTCATGTATCATGCTGCAGTAAGGGCAGAGGACAAAGGGCAGAAAGGTCACATCAGAGGGAGGTGTAGGTAGTGAACACGAGGGAAACGTTTAAAAAATCATCTTCTGCAATAAACGTTAACATAAAAAAGTGATTTTTTGCTGTACGAAAGTTTGTCAGTGAAACATTTAATGCAACGAGCTATGAGCATTGTTATCCTCATATTAATAATGTTATTTAACTGTAAATGTTATTTCTAGGACACAGGGACGATCTCAGAGACACTTTCCGATGTGGCTGCTTTTAGTCTCAGACTTCAAACGTGACTGAGGGAATAAATTGCGTGCTTGTAATGTGGCCGCAGGTAATGTGATGCAAAATGAATGCATCAATCTGCACTCAAGACCGTGCAACTACGTCACAATTCAAAAACAAGGACAGCAGTATAAGCTTAGCAACGATTACTTGACTCAAGAAATGTTTCTGCAGGATGATTGTGAAGCTGCAGAACAGATGAGAAGAAATTGACAATTTGCAACACGGTGTGCAGAGTACTTTATGAACCGGGTGGTCAATATTAATACAATTCGTTTAGTCGATAGGCTGCCTGATAAGACGACACTCTGCACATGTCAACAATATTTCAGCCTGAATCAAAAAGTTGTTTGAGTTTCTGTGCGACTGGATATTTATTATTTATCAAGTCCAGTGTTCATCAGGGAGGAGATGTAACGACAGAACTTTGTCAGGAGAAAGAAAGAACTCAAAACGGCTTTGTTGGGGCCACTCCAATCGTGGTTTTCTTTTGGGACATGTTTTTTTTTTGTTGAACAGACTCTTCAGCACTTATCTACCTGGACGATTCAGCAGCATACCTCTTGTTATGGGTACCGACTGTATGATAGACATTCTGTAGACAGTTTCTGTGACGTGCTTTCTAACTTTTTACGGTGGTTTCTTCATTGTATTTGTAGGTTTTGGTGAGCCATTTTTTACTCGTCATTTTTTTCCAGTATCTTCGAAACACGACTGTTTTAATGCCGAGTTGATTTCCTTTTTTATCTTTGAATGTTCAAATGACCCGTGCTTTGTTTGGAGTTTTTGTAAATATTGTGCAACATGTCATGTTTTGTTAATTTGATATGAAAAACGGTTTTAAAGAAGAAAAAAAAAAATGTCAAGGCCATTTTTTTTTGTTGAGAAATAAAAAAGAGAAAGCATGAGAAGTCTCCCGGTGTGCTGTTGGTGTGGATGCTCATGAAATATCTGCTGACAAAGTGTTTGCTGTTTTGTTAAGAAGCATTTAATCTGAATATAATATAAAGTATCATCATTTGTCATGAAATGACCGAATATAAATGACTTCACACATGTACACAGATTCTAATCAAGTCTTGGACTTAGAAAAAAACGTGTTTTAAATCTAGAAAAGTCAGAAGTTACAGAAGCAAACGTATCCTCTGAGGAGTTTGCTCCATAATCCATCACGTTGTTTCTGCACAATCTGAAACAATTCAGCCAACACATGGACGGATACGATCCTGTCTGTTAGTACCCACGTGTGGTCCTTTTTAAGGTGCTTCAAATCCAAAACGTTCTGGGCTTTGGCACTGAGTTCGCTGTCTCATCAAGACTTATTGGTCGTGGCCTCCGTGTGACTTGATGGATCAATGCTGCCGGCTGGATCATTGATACAGTTTGTCCACAGTTTGTGACACAATCTGAGCTGTGGAACCGAAACCTCCTACGGCCATGATGTTAGCCTCTTCACGTCACTTCTTCATGATAGAGGAGATATCCAGAAACATGCTCTGAAAAACACAAAGAGTACAGCTCTGGTTTAGATTTAGATTCAGCCAGGGGCGTCGCCAGGATTTCTAAGGCCCCATAAAAAGATGTCACATTGGGCCCCTTCACCACAACATCAGCCAACTCTGCAATATAACCACACTGCATTACACAGACGACCCCTAATAGCTTTCAAATCATCAAAATCTTCAGTAACGAAACGTTTACTCAGTGTGCAAGTTTTGATCATTGAAAACCAGAAATTACCCAGTATCAGGTGTCTGGAACTTCTATTTTCGTTGCCATGGCTTCTGGCATCAGGTATCAATATCTTTGGATTTAAAACTAGTACCGTACTGAAGTAAAACATTCTGCTATCCATAACTAAAACTTTTTATGACACGGTGAAAACTCTATTCAGTTTAAATGCAACAATCACAATGTACGAATTGTTTTAAATAAGCATCTAAAAGGTTTTACTATTTTTTTGTTTAGGATTTTAAGAGTTAGGAGAGAGTTCAGAATCATGTTTAGAAACAAAGACCCTCCCTCCATTGGGGTCCTGGGTAGTCAGTCTCACTCCCCCCCCCCCCACTACTACGCCCATGGATTTAGCTGCTGCTGGACAAAACACACATCTTATTCGTTAACACACCCTCCGTCAGCAAATGTCTAATGTCAGTGCCTCAAAGAGTACACCTGTCAGTCTTCACGGTCACTCACTAACACCAACATATCACAAAAAACAACAACATGCAGATCTGTTCTCTTTTGTTAATAAAAAAATATTCTCAAGTTGTATTAGTTTCACTATTGGTTAATTTTGGGGCTTTTTGTGCCTTTCTTACAGAGATAGGACAGTGGACAGAGTCAGAAATCTGGGAGAGAGAAAGGGGGGGTTGACATGCGGGAGAAGCCACAGGTCAGTTTCGAACCCCAACCGTCTGCTTTGAGTATCATAGCCTCTGTACATGAGGCCGGCGTACTAGCCACTACTCTATCGGCGCCCAACGATTTTTCCAAAAATCTCCATTGTTACACATTATTTTGTCTTGGACATCCCTCTATCACATGTTACGACGTGGTTATTATGTTCTGTTGATGCACTACATGAGAGCAATAATTATCCATTTGAATTTGCAAAAAAATAAATCTGTTTATCTACCTTTATTCATAAGTAATTTTGCTTGTTAAATGTGTTTGTTGTAAGTATGTGACATTGTTACCGTCATCACATATCTTCTTTCTCTATCGTCGTGTTTGTTTCACTTTTCAAACGGCCTCTCATTTGTTTGGCCTCCTGTCAAAACTGAAGGGCATTATCTGAAAGAACTTCAGAGCCGTTTGATTTCTTCTCAGACTTCCACTGAAAGCATCGAATGGACAGAGGCTGCCAACTGAGTCATCATCGGTGTTTGTCCTGATCAACAGGAATGAACTTTCTCTCTCTCTCTCGGCTCTTCTACGCCTCTCGATCGAGACTGTTTATCATCTCTTGTTTCTATGAAGTCGTATTTTGTCTTTCATAAGTTGGTGAGGTTTTTAGAATAAATGCTTCTACTCATCACTCTTTAAGTGAGCACGCCTCAGAGTTTTCCCCCTCGACATTTACGATATTTCAAATGCTGTAGATTTACGTGTTTGATTTATTACTGACAAACACAATTAAAGTCATGACAGAAATGGGTTGCCAGTTTAGCTCAGTCAGCAGGCACCCCAAAAACAAATGCTGCAGTCCTTCACCAACTGGTCGCTGGTTTGACAATTTAATGCATGTCTACCCGACTCTGTCCTTCCAAATATCTAAAAAGTCAGGACAGAAATGGCAAAGGAAACCCATGAGGGAAATGTGTTTGTGAAGGTTCTCAATCATCCAGGTTATTATAATCCAAAATGTATTTCCAAAAGGCATCTGGACTTGGTTGAAGTTCTGAAGAAACCTTTTGGATGAGAGGTGAAAAACCTCAAGAACCTCTGTCCACAGGTTGTGGACAAGCTGCTAGATCGTTGGTAACACCCTGTCTTTTATAATTTAGCATTTGAGGCTTAACTGGTGCCAAATTACATTCAAACAAATTATATTTTCTCCACCCAATACTTGCCATTGACATTCTTCGTCCTCCAGGAGGAGGCATCATGGGCATGTCGCCCTGCAGAGAGCCCAGTTCATCTGACTCCTCTGAGGTATGTAAGGAGGGGCTGGTGGAGCCAGTCATGGAGGACAAACTCTCAGAAGGTGGCCTCATCATGAAGCTTGTTTTTCGTGGATTGGGGACTATGACTTCGCTTGCTGTTGAGTCTCTATGCTGGTCCTCAAACTGATCTCTGACAGCGCTAGGCCTTATGTTGCTACTTGACAGCAGAGCTTCAATATGGCATCTTTGGAGTTGCTGGCCCTCGTGGGGTTCTTCATTATGGATTGTTGTAATCCCCTCTTCAGTTGACACTGCAGAGGACCAGCCTGTATGGTCGTCCACAATGGCTTGACCGTCATGGGTTTGGGGGGGCTTGGATGGCACAGTTTTGGCCAGACATCACTGGCATCCTAGGCTGGGGGCAGATAAAGCTGGTCTGTACCAGATGAGCCAAGCTGTACTGTCCCCGTGAATCGTGGCTGGCTTTGAACCCAGTGTTAAAATAAGGAGACTTCATGTTTGACTCTGGGATCACTTTAAAGGTCTGAGTTAAGGGTCCATTATGAGGTGATACATTACTCATCACACAGAGGTGTGGTAAGGATGTCTTTCTCTTGTTCTTGTAAATCAAACTGTCGTCCTCTGTGTACCTCTCTCCATAAAGAGTCTGTTTGATTTTCTTAATTCCCAGATGGGATATTTCCAGAATGTTTAGGAAAAGTGACACACCAGCGATGATTATCATAAAGACCATGAAGATGGTCTTCTCTGTGGGCCTGGAGATGTAACAGTCTACACTGTTAGGGCAGGGTAGCCTCTCACACTTATAGAGTGGCTCCAGTTGGATACCATAGAGTATAAACTGGCCCAGGATGAAGGCAACCTCCACCACAGAGCGTGTAAGGATATGGATGATGTAGGTTCTCAACAGAGAGCCTCTGAGAGGAGCCTTCTTCACCTTCCTCTGCTCGTCCAGCCTCCTCAGCTCCCTCTCCAGGCGCTTATGTTCGTCCACTGCCATCTCAGCGTCATCCATCTCGTCTTTCAGCAGGGCTCGTTTCCGGTGGCGCTCCTTCTCCAGTGTCCGGATGCAATAGAGGGCGTGGCCCATGTAGACCAGTGAGGGCGCAGAGACAAAGATGACTTGCAGGACCCAGAATCTAATAAGGGAGATGGGAAAGGCACGATCATAGCAGACTGCCTTGCAGCCAGGCTGGTCGGTGTTGCAGACAAACTCAGTCTGCTCGTCGTCCCATACATCCTCAGCGGCAGCACCCAGGATCAGCATGCGGAAGATAAAGAGTATGGTAAGCCAGATCTTTCCCACAATGGTGGAATGAATGTGGACCTCTTCTAGGATGCTGCCCAGCAGGTTCCAGTCACCCATGGTCAGCTTCTCACCTCTTCAATGCCACATGTCCTCAAACTGTGGAGACACAACATGCACAAAAGTTAGACCACACGATTGTTATGGATTGCTAAACAATTGTATGGGTAAAAATAAAACTATTTTTAAAGTATGGGCAATCAGTCCGACTAACTGATTAATGAGATCTAAAGAGACTGCAACATTGCTAAAAAAAAAGAGCTGAGCCGGATTAGCAACTACTTTATTTGTAGGCAAAAGCAAAAGCTGGTGCAACATAAATGTCATTGATAATATTACATTGCAGAGGAACATCTGACACATGTGGCACGACTTCTGCAATTCAAAGCAGAAAGGTTGTGAAGCTGTTTAACGTTTTGGTTGTAGTTGGACCAGTTGAATTCCTTTCTCATAAAATAGTTGTGGCTAATGTCAGAGTTTGTTCACAACTTCACAACTGACACATCCAAATTGGGCCTAAATGGGGCTTACTGGGTTAGGTGGGCTTCTACTATGATTGGGCCCAGAGTTGCGGCTTTGAATGGGTTAGTGATGGGCCAACATTGGCAACCAAGAGGGACAGCATGGGCTAAAAAATGGTCATGTACTTTAGACAGTAAAATATGGTACTGGGTGGTCCATAGTTGGACACAATTATGCACAATGGGCCCTATATGTAACCCATCAAGGGCCCATCATCAACATTTTTGGGCCTCCATGGAACTGAGGACCAACTGTGCATGGTCTCAGTTGGGTGTACCAAATGTGGACAACAGGTGAGCCCAGGTAAAACCCATATTGATCCTTCTTGGACAAGTGGGCTTGGCCGCATCCTCTTTGAACTTCAGACTTCTTGCTGTATGTTACCCTATTGCACTATTGTCAGTGTTCTTGTGATTTTCCAGAACTGAAAGTCTATGTACTTCCTTCTGTGAATTTAATGGTATTGTGACCAACAGAATTCATGGACAATTCTACATAGAGTAGAAAAATAGAGCGCATTGTGTTTAAACTCCATGAACACACACAAACTCTATGTGATATTCTGTCACTAACTACTCTCTGACCCCCCTGACCTGTGTGTGGCTGTCAGACCCAACCCCATTAGCTTCTGAGGACAAAAAAACAGCTTTAAAAAAGTTCACAAATTAATAGTTTGATTCTTTTTTGATGCTCAGTTTTCTAAATCAGTGGGCCTCTAAACACCCAAGAGGGAATTCGCATGAGACAATTTTCAGTAACACAGCAGCAGGCCAGTTTTGTTGAATTGGATCTAATAAACAACGGCAAGTTTGTTAATGTAGTAATGAAAGAACGTGTCAACCAACCAATTAGCTTTTGGACAACTATTGAGCTCTATGGCTTCTATGGCTCTATACAGGCAAACACACAACACTTCTAAAGGATACATCCATTGTTTGAGGTTTGAATGTGCACATGGGATTTGTTAACAATTAAAAATGTGTAGAAAGTTGGCATAGCCAAAATAGTTACACAATGAGAATATATGGTATCATATCGATCATATTAGCCAAATTATAAAAATTGATGGGGTTGTGTTGAAGAAACTAAACAACTGATGAATCTTTAAAACATAACCAATGGACACTTTGGATTTTTTAGATGTACCACTTAATTTTAAATTCTGATGTTCTAGGTGAGAAAATTAAACGTTCTTACCCGACAGTTTTGGAGAAATTTGAGAGCTGCTTTGTTTTTCCATTTTTTAAACTGCACGCACCATTGAAATCCTAGCAACAATGTTCTCATCCAATCAGGTGTTGGAGGGTTCTACTTGATTTTGACTGAAGGAGATAACTGTCAATCATGTGAGGTACCACAATGTTAAAATCAAGGCCTGTCAAGAGGGACTGTCTGGTCAGACCAAAGAGAAATGCTAGCATTGTGATACTTAACTATTTATGTGTCCCTATATTACAAGGAAATTCCACCTTAAAACAGAATTGATATCATGTTAACTCTCATTTGTTCAAGGCCTTATAGAAGTTTCCATGTCGTGCAACAGATTTATGGCATGCTTTCACCAGACAACCTATGCTAATACGACGTACTACTAATAAAAATCAAGCTGCGCAGTGACAAAATTAACATGCAAATACTGTTTTATGGTGGATTTTTCCATTTGTAAGGGTGTACATGAAAGACAGTGAGTGTTTGCGTTGGTACAAATTTGGCAGCAACCAGTATTTCCACTAATAAATCAAAGTAACACATTTTCAAACTTTCAGGCCTTCTGTGTGAACAAATCTTGGATGAGTCAATCCTTGACCTTTGGTTTTGCAGTTTTTGGGAGAATGAAATCACCAAGGACTAGAATCAGGAGCACTTACGTTTCACTAGTACAGGTTCCGTCTTTGTCTCTTGATGCACTTCATCGTGATTAAATATGTATCCCAGTAATTGGCCAAGTCTGAGTGGCTACCCCATGGAGGTGTTTGGTGGTCCTCTTGCGTTGGTCCCCGTCCTCCAGCCCACATCCCTCAGCAGTCGTTGGTCTTTGTCTCTCTGTGTGTGTTGTTTGGCTCGCTGTGCGTTGGAGTGCTCTCCCGTGTTACATGCAGGGTTCACAGGATGTGACAATCGATCGCCTCCCAACGGGACAATGTCCCCCAACCCCCTTCCTTCTCCCACGCCAACAGTGCCAACAACAACCAACCAGTGCCGTCAATATCTGCCTCTCTGGCAGAGAGAGGGGATATTTGTTTATGGTTGCTCTTTCACATGTGACCTCTTTCTGTTGCCCTCAACATAAAGATGTAACTGAGCCAACAGGGAGCCATCAACTCGCTTTCATCTAATGTGGGTAATTTGTTTTAATGGACGCTACAACATACCATCCTCTACGCAGCTTCTGATTTTGGATTTGCTCCGTGCATGTACGTGCATGCATGACTGGCTGGCATCCCTGCTGTGATAATTCAATCCAACAGTCTGTGCAGACATGTTGTTCTGTAAAAGCATTCATGTGAAAAATACTCAATAGTGGAAAAAGAACAATTTACAAGAAAGACAAACGATCGGAATTGGTAATTATTTGAGGCATTATTTTCAGCACACAGCAAAGAGGTGATGTTAGGAACTAGCAGATAACGGAGTGGAGCATTTAGCAACAAGGACGGCAGATTTGAAGCCGGAGGAGACCAAAAACAAAGCTAATAAGGGGGAAACACTTTCCTTAAACTCATCAGTGAGACACAAACATTTGCAGTTTGATCAAGCTATAGGGAGTTCATTGGGATTTCAGGCCACATTTACCAGATCCCACCTTGTATTAGACCCTGCTCCCTCCCTTCTAATAAGACCCTACACTGGTCCTGCTGAATATTACAGCTGCAGTTGATTGGAAAACTGTCAGAGGAGACACTGTATTTGATAAATTGATTGTTTATAAACCAACTGATAGCAGAGTTTACTTTCTACCTTTCTAATCTCCGAATTATGGTTCAGGATGTGTCCTGTGATAAACGGGGGAAATATTGGTTATAAAACACTATGAGTGTACACTTCTAGTAATCAGTGTTAAGCTGTGTGGTTTTTTAACAAACAAACAAACACGGTCAAGATTTTTCTCAAGTTTCTCAGAAATCCGGGTTGTTGCTTCCAGGATATTTCCCCCTCCCCAAGACTATGTATTTTGTTCACTTATCCGAAGTTATGATTTTTTTTCCATTTCTGATGTCATTCATATAATGGCCCTAAATAAGCTCGATTCAGAAAAGATTTAGAAAGTTCTACAAAGAGAGAATCACTGAAGGTGTTTCTTAATTTACATTTATTGCCCATTAGCATTTGATGTCTTTAGATGCAGTTGATTGAGCTCTCAGGGCCACCGTACTTTACACTATTAGAGCAATATTACTCCATCAGACTCTTCTGCAGCACATGCATTAGCTCAGTTGTGTACTGTGTACTTAGTAATGAGGTTTTGACCAGACCTCATTATCCTGACTGTTTGTCAGGATACTATTAAACCTTCGCATGACACATGCTTGAGTTTTAAACATATCGAATGCTGACAGCAGCAGACCGCCTCCCTCAGCGCACAGAGTAAAGCAATAGTACATATTACCGGCTTGATTTGAGAGGCCTGGTGCTTGGCTGCATAAAATGACCAGCTGTGCCTGCAGGGCCTTTAATTAGGTTTCCATCGCGCTCTGACAGAGTCAATGGAGCATTGATTTGATTTTCCCTTCAGAAGCTGTGGCTGTGGTCGCTGAGGCCAAAAGCCAGATGTCACACCAGGATCATTGGGTTACACAACCACTGGCTGCTTCAGCACAAGCTCCGCCCCCCCGCTGCTCAGCTGCCCGTAAGGCCGTTGGGGGCGGTGGGCGGGACTTAGTCTACTCTGTTTGTTTGTTGACACCAGGTCTTCACTCGTCCACTTGATGTTGTTGATATCATGTTAGTAGAAGTTCAGACGGGCAAAAAGCAATTGTTAGAATTCAACACAGCACAAATTAAATATGAAGCAAGAAATGAATTACTTCCAACTAATATTCAAGTTATGTTTTTCAACAGAGAGGGGGCTAAAGGAAGGGGAGAGAGGGGAAACCTTCGCCTTGACACTGTTTGCTCCAACAAGAATGCAGAGTGTATAACGATCAGTGAGGTTGATCTGTGTGAACATCGTACTCAAGCAAACCAAAAACTAGATTCTGTTGAAGAAAAAAATGTCAACACAGAGGAGACTGTGATGTCTGGTTAAATGTTTGTTTTTCTCTGGCATTGACTCTAGCTGTATATTATCGTTACAACTACTTTAAAGTAAGGGGGGTGGTGATTATAAAAAAAGGGTAAACTTCATCCTGAGGTGTATTTTTGGTCTTTAACTTTTATTAGATAGGACAGTAGATCGAGTTTGAATTTAGGAGAGAGAGAGAGAGTGGGGAATGAAATGCAGAAAAGGAGCCACAGGTCGACTTGAACCCGGGCCGCCGCATGTGAGGCAACCTAACAGCTTGGCCATCTGCGCCTCATCATACTGCTTTTTGAACTGGTAATGTTTGCTTCTTGTTGAACATGGTAGGTGGTAATGTTGTAGGTAAACATTTAAAATCAATTACAAAAACCACTGAGATCCATTAAAAACAGTTACAGTTCTATAAATCAAATTCCTAAACTCTGCGAGAGAGGGAAGAACTCTAATCTTCAGAGTTTGCTGGAGGGCGTTCCATGGAATTGGGGCATCAAAAGAAAATGCAGTTATACCAAGTTCAGTAAAAGCTCAAGGGACATTAAGAACGAGCTAATCAGAAGATCGGGTCATGGAGGCGCCCGAATTCCACTATAAAGAGGTTTTGTCTTATTTGTCTGCTCAATAAGTCAGACAGTCAGTCAAAGTGATGCAACTATAATCCTCTAATCAAAGAATTGACTGATTGTGATTTAAACATGAATAATTAATATGAAATCTCTGCTGAACTGGACCACTGGACTCAACCACACTGGCTCCACTGACTGTCTACTGCTTCAAGTCGGGTTTTTCTCTGAACTTGGAAAATCTGCATTTAGCTATTTCGCTCCAAAAATGTGGAATCATTTACAACACACTCTCAAGACTGACACAAATGAAGACAAAGATCTCAAAGCACTTTAGCACAGTGTGCGATTGTGTTTAGTGAGAATCATCCTGTCTTTGTTGTTTTTATTTGTGTTTTTTTTTTTTGGTATCTCGACATCAATTGGAGGAAACCTTTTGGAGGCTTGAATAAAGGTTGCACATGTTTTTAAAGATACAATATGTAACTTTCAATCCATCCCCCCCCCCGGTGAACACAAACTCCACTTTGACGTAGTCAAGACGAACGGGCGAAACCGACCTGAGGAAGATACAACGATGTATCCAAGTATAATTCACGTGTAGTTTTTATCACGGCAGCTTCCAGTAGCAGCTCACGCTTCCTTATGCAGCGGTCTTTGACGTAACATCCGGTGTTTCCATGGCAACGATAAACAGTCTGTCTGTCATGGCGGCTCATCATGGGGGCGACCTCGACAAGACACATCCCGTTACAACTATAAAATTACGGACTTCGCTGGCTTTGATAATTGTTGGAAATATTTGAGGTGATGTAAGTACTCAAAAATATATATATAACAGGTTTAGTACATTTTTAATTAATTAGATATTTTAATGTAAACATTGTCATGAAATTCTACATACGTTTAAATCATGCACCGTTGAATTGGGTTATTTATAGTGGTAGAAATATAACAACACAGTTTAATATTAATACATGTAAACAGTCTGCACACTTTAAACAAGTTTATGTTCAAATGAACTGTCAGAGTAATATGTAAGGAATATTTTAGTGTATGTAGACCATTTTCTACCTTTCCTTATGTGAGTCTTTTTAGGTTCAAACAAAGTGAGTACAAAACAAAATTATGTCAGTCTCGTTCCAGTTTTTATTCGCTGTCAAATTGCACCAGTGTCTCTGTGTTCTCATTGGTCTTCAGCCTCGCAAGCTCCTCCTCCAGCATGCTGATTCGCTGCAGCAGCTCCTTCCTGTCCTTCTGGGATCGGAGCTCCGTCTGCTGCTCCACCTCCACGACCTTCCTCTCGTACCAACGCTCCAGCTGGATGGACACGGTCTCAAAGAAGCGCTGAGTCACCTGATGAAGTATCCAAATCACCAAATCACGCTGACATTACATTTTACACGGAAATGTTCAAAAAATCCCCACTTGTTTGATTTCTTTCTGTTATAAATTCTGGCGTGCAATTGTAATCCAATACAGTTTGTTTTGCAAGTATCTCCTCTGCAAACTATCCACTCTGAGTAAGAAATGTAAATACAAACACAACACAAATGTTGCTGAGAATCATTCGTACATTTACAATAAGATACGGCATCATACGAAAGGACAGGATAGGATACGATAGGATACGATGTGGCAGTGGCACGCTACGATACAGTACGATAAGACGGATGTGATGCGACAATTCGATACAGACGACAAGACACCATTAGGTAGGATTTAACACAATATGACACAATACCATACCATACGATATCATATCATTCCATACCATACGACTTGTGGGATATGATGGCACACTACACAATGCAATACAATACCTTTGTTTCGATAGGACACAACATGACACGATTAGTTAGAATGACGATGAGTAAAATACGATATGATAGCATTGGTACGATATCATACATCAGATACAATCAGTACGATACAAAATGATTCAATGATATGAAACATGATACGACTCAAGTACTTCTCACTATTATTAAAATGTATATGTATATGCCTAAAAGTTTTCTTCTTGGTGCTCTATTTTCCTTCACCCTCGTTGTTTTTCAGACTCATCTTCAGTTATTTCTGTGAGTAGAACTTTATTGTAACGGATAGAAATATTCACCTTCTCAAAGAAATAAAACTCCAATTGGAAAAATAGGAATTGAATTACCCTCGTAGACTGTAAGAAAATATGTTGACATATCCAATTAAATCCACTTCCTGCTACCCCCTTACTCTTACCTCCTTGGCGTGAAGGTTGTTCCTCTCCTGGATGAATGTGGGCTCTACAGGATGGTCAATGAAGAACTCCAGAGTCCTGGTTCCCTCAGCATGGATCCCTGAACGCCTGCGGCCGCTCATTAGCTCTGCAAACTGGTTCATTTCAAAGCTTTGATCCTGCTGCTGGATCAGTCTGGGTGCCTGGTTGCTGATGCTGGACCAGCTGCTGCTGCTGGTGGAAAAGCCCTCCCCCCTGCACAGAGCCGGCGCTACAGGACCGTCCTGCACTCCCGGAGGCTGCCAGAGGGGTTCCACAGAGCCCAGCAGGAGGCCAGAGGTGCTCTGGGCAGGAGGAGGAAACAGGGCTGTGTTTTCATAATCATCTGATAAGAGAGGGAGGGGGTACAGAATAAAAGATCAATACTTTCCTTGCTGAATGACCCTTTGAAATGGTCTGCCTTCATTAAATTTTTTTTACGTACCTGGTGACCTGTCCACTTTCATTTCAAAATACGTCCCGTTCTGCTCCTGTTCCAGGATTTCCAGACTGTGAGAGGATCTAGACGGAAGGATGTTGACATAGGTAGCCAGCGAGGTGCTGCTGTCTCCAGGAATGACAGACAGCAGGGGGAGGGACTCCAGCTCAGTGTCGCCCGCGCACTGCTCCACGGACGGCGAGGGGAGGAGTTTGTAGTACTTGGTTTTGGCGGGGACGTGCACCTCCATGTCCTTTAGCTGGGACAGACACCACCTCTTCAGTTCATGAGACACTGCTGCCTGCTTGAGAAGCATCAAACATGTCCTTAGCCAGAGCAAATACTCCTCAGACCTCGAAGGGAATTCATGTATTTTTATACCTGGGTGCTACTTTATTTAATTTATCCCTTAAAAACTACTTAGAAAGTAAAGTCAACAGCTGTGAAACTGGCTGTAATGGCTGCAAAGTCATTGTTGGTGGCTAATTTCCCAATCAAAATATTTCCATTAAAAGCTCATATACTGTAGAGAGATCTATTGTCAGCTGGAGGTTTATCACCTGTACCTGTGTCATCAGTGTTTCCTCTCTCCCCTGAGCCACTCGCTGTTCGATCCTGTAAATCATGTTCCTCCTCTCTGCCGCGGCTCTTTCTTGGTTCAGCATGTCCAGAACTTTGATCTGAAGAAAGTGCGAAAACAATCTGAGCATTAACAATACGCTTTGTGCTCGACAGAGAAAACACTGAAGTTGAAAATCATGTAAACAGCAGGTCATCAAGACTCCACTTCTTTCTGCAGCAGAGGTAGGGATGCTTTTTTTACACGCTGTGTGTGCTTTTGGAATAAGACACTTCTCATTTGTGCAGGTTAAGAGCTGCAAAAGCTGTACAAAGCTTTTTTTTTTATAAATGTGCCCCTGAGGTGAAAATGTGAAGTTTGAAGAGGAGCACCTGGTGTCGGTTCCTGCGGTCCATCTGTCCCAGCCTGCAGCTGACCTCCTCCTGGACGTTCAGGATGTGCAGCCTCATCTCCTCCTGTGTGGCTTTCAGCTGACCTTCCAGTTTCTGCAGCAGCGGCTGACACTGACATCCATCAGCTGGAGCCTGAATAGAATCACATCGGCAGGAAGAAGGCCACAGAGTACTCTGGTTTTTTAAAAGTTGTAGCTCATGTTATGTTGAACTTTGTCATTCTTCTGGAAACGTCTGATATACCAAAATACCAAAAATATCTGTAGTAACGAATCATCTGTAACCTGTTTGATGTTTCCATCCTTGTCCCGATACAGAGAGTAAAGCTGAAACGTTTTTCCATTTAGAGCAGGACTAATTTCATCGTCACCATCCCAGAGCAGAACTTTCTTAACGTTGACGTCCTTCTTTGTTTTTCTCAGATCCACATCTTCATTCACAGCCTGCAAAGTATTCAACAATCACAATTTTTTTTAATGATAATTATAGGATGATAATATTTATTTTCAATGTCAATGCCAGGTAAAATGTTCATGTGAAGTCGGAGTGAGCTGATGTAGGAGATTGCAGCAGGAAATATTCAGGAAAATCATCACCAGCGAGTTGGAAGGGGCGAGTTAGGGTCAAGTGGAGGCGTAGGGTTAGGGGTGAGTTAGAGGTTTTTATCCTGAGATCGGCCAACAGCCAAAGACTGTATGCATGCCTCCGATGAAATTTCTGTGCATGTAATGAAACTGCTTCACCATTTTCCTGTCTGTCACTATGTTCGTTTCTGCTTTTTGTTGCTATGGTAATTATGTCTTACTATCTGATATACCAGGTTAAAAAGGAAAAACTCTGATGATAGAGTTAGACTCTGTTGCTTTGTTTGCCACTTCCGAGTCTCTCCTCCTGAGACCCCTCCTCTTCCCGTCCGACAGGGCCGAAGCCTCCAGCTGGGAGGTGCACGTGTGAACAAGTAAGTCAAGTCAAGAACAGCCTGCTGTATTTTCTAGAAAGAGGGCATGTAAAAACGAATAAAGACAAATGATCATGATATATTACAAAAATGATCAATAATGAAGCCTCGCTGCCTCCTGAGGATGTTTGAGAGGAGCTGCAGTATTGGAGTGACGTGACTGAAAAGGTCACAGTGGCACACCTGTTGGTCACACTGTTTCTGACTCACCTGGACCCTGACTCTCCTCCTCTGCCGGGGGCTGCAGGGGTTGCTGACGGCAGCTGTGGTTTTGTGGTTTTGTTGTTTCCGTTTCTTCTGCCTGCGAGGACTCACCTGGACGCCCGCTTGTTCACTGCTGCGAGTTTCCTCCAAAACAGAACTGCTGTCCTGCTCAGCACACACGGACCAAGATGTTCAGTTAAATTCAAATCAACTAAATAAGTCATAGACAGCCAAAACAATGTAAAGATTGTGTCTACTTTGACAAAATTAGGAGCGCACAAGACAAACTTTCTGACCTCAACATGACAGAAATGCTGTCCCCTCTGAGTGCCTGAAGTCGTCACGATGGAGTTTAATCGCCAAAGATATTACATATTTATCTTTTTCTCAACTGTTAAGTAAATAATTGCAAACTCTTACGTCTCTCCTCCTTTAACTATATACTGTTTGTGGGGAAATGTAGGGAACAAATGAATAGAAAGGTTTTAACGTCTATATTGAAATCGTTGCTCTGTTGATGACTCTGAACGGGCGATTTTGTGCTCTCCTCTCTGTTCACTTGATTGTTTTCTAAAAGCATCCCATTACAATATGTCTCCATCACCACTGTAATGTTTTTGTTTTTGAATGTGATACATCATCATTCTACCAATTCTGTAATGTTTTTCACTTTCTTGCTTTGTAAATGTCCTTGTGTTAAATAAAGATGAAAAACTGGTAGCTAGAAAGTATATTTTTGGGTGTGTGTATTTTCTCACTTTGTTTGGCAGCATTTTCTCCCTGGGCTCAGACTGAGTCCTCCTCTCAGGTTTCTGTCTCTCTCTTCTCTTCTTGATTGTTTTCCTCATGAAGCGATGAACCTGAAGACAAATATAGAATCCTCTGTTGCTTCACAGATGCATCTAGTTGTTTATTCTTTGTCAAAGATAAAATGGGAGACTGGGTAAGGTTGAAAACAACTCTTATTTCTCCAAATCAGAAGCATCAGACACTTGAACTGCACATGCTCAGTTTGCAAAAACGTACTGAACCAGCTGCCTGAAACATCTGCACACTGACAAGCAGCAGGAATTCTTAACTTTTTAATTCTTAAAAAGTCCAACAACTTCATTTAAAATAAATATTAATACTTATCTAATGTCATTGTGCTTACAATGTTTTAAATCAATGCATTAGATTACTTGAGGCCACTTATACAAAAAAGAAAAATATGTTTGTGATATTCAACAATTGTAAATTGCTGTAATCCTCCTTGACCATGTTGCAACATCCCCCATGGCAGGGTTCAGCCTCAACATCAGACTTCCTCCAGTCAAATAAAAAATTAACACCAATATCTAATATGTCATCATCTTTCACTGGTCTGGTTAAAAGGGAGACCGATGTTTCATTAAAGGTCACATATTGTGCTAAATACACTTCACCATGTTTTTCCAACATTAATATATGTGTCCCTAGTCCATCTACTAACCCCTCTATTATGAGAAAAGTCCATCCTCTCCGTCTTTTGCCTGCTCCACTTTTCAGAAAATGTGTGCTCAAACAGGCCGTTTGGAGATTTTCCCTTCATGACATCACAAAGGGCAGTAACCCCTCCCCCAGGTGGGTGACACTCCCACAGCTAGGTGTTTGTTCTGCCCTCTGAGTCTGCCTTCTCACTGTGAACAATAGGGCATGGAGCGAGAAAGCCCGAGCCACCCAAGCCCTTCCAGAGAGGGGCGTGGTCAGACACAGCTCATTTACATTTAAAGCTACAGACACAGAAACAGCCTGTTCTGAGCAGGGCTGAAATAGAGGGGTTTATAGGCATGATCAAATACAGGATCAGAGTGGATTTAGAACAAGAAACTTCACACACATGTTTTGAGGAGCTCTGAGACTTATTAAACTGGTTGAAGAGGAGGAGAATATGTGACCTTTAATATAAATGTGGTTTCTTTAGTAAATTGTCTCCGAGTGACTGAGAGAAATGCACAAAGTGTTGAGAGAGTCGGTTCAAGAAGTCTACGACTATAAACTCTGATTAAACCAGTTAAAAAGTTCAGAGTACAATAAAAAAATCAAACAATCTGTACACTCCATCTTATACATAACACCAACAAAAAAAGTCCTTGTCCATTTTTGTGATGAAGATACTGACCTGAGGAGCCCTGGCCAGGAGAAGAGTGACATCTTTGTGGTTGTTATCTCTGGCTTTGTCCAGAGCTGTTTTACCTGCCTGAGAGAGAACAGAAAATTATTAAAAGTCACTGAAAGTACATCTGGTACATGTTTTCATGTTTGTCCCTGATGCCCAACCACAACCATCGGACTCATTCATGCACGGCCTGCTCCGACCTCCACCTCAGCAGCAAGGGAGTGTGGACAACAGGAACCCGAGGAATACAAAGGAGAAATCCTTCCTGCATCTATCCCATTTTTCTTTTGTAACATAACGAGTAAAGTCTTTCACCTGCTTTTTGTAATGCGTCTCCAGACAACACTTGTTATGAATTCATGGCGCTACACAAATAATGATTGATTGATTTTGTATGTTTCTGTTTAATAGTTTATGTTGTTCAAAGAGAGTAACCAGGGTTAGTGTATGTGCTCTCATACCTGGCAAATAAAGCCGACTCTAGGATTCATAACGTGAGGTAGCACCCACTCGTTTCTGCCACACCAACTTTGTAAGGCAGAGAGAGTCTAAAAACAACATCGAGAGTGCAGGATGGGAAATGTAGGATCCTTTGCTTCATGTGGTTTACTCATACTTGGATCTAAAGTCTGAATATGGCGCCCTCTGCTGCACAGAGTTTGAACCGACTTCTCTTGTTACATCACAAAATTTAAACGATCAATACTGAATCACTGGACTGTGAAAACAACCAATAATATCAGACTGTTTCTGAAACCTTGACGGGAAGAGGCATGGATGTTCTGAAAAAATGTTCAGACTTTGAAATCTATAAAAAGGTGAGATTGACGGTTACATCAGTTATACCAACATGAAGATAAAGTAGTCTGGATCAGACGCAGTTATTCTGCTCATATGTGGTACTCACATTGTTCCTGATTTTCCCATCAGTCCCCGCCTCCAGTAAGAGCTCCACTGTCCTCTTATGGTTCAGAGCTGCAGCCACATGCAGAGCCGTGTCCCCTGACTGCAGGAAAACAACGACAGAATTTATTCACATGTACAGTAAATGTTCTAACAACACTTTTGCATGTATTGGTTTTCTTAAGGTTATTTGTTGTTTAACATTTCAATACTGAAAATTCTGCATTCTTGCAGAACTTTAACTGCGTCCTAACGATGCTCCACTAAACCTCAATAATTCTGTACCTGGTTTCTCTCGGTCACAGAGCACAGAGAACTAAGCAGGATCTTCACCAGAGTCAGGTTGTTGTAACGAGCAGCAACATGCAAACACGTGTCACCCATCTGCAACCAAAACAACACAAACATTTGTTTCATGTTTTCAAGCAATACCAAGGTCTGTAGTGTGCAAAGTTCATCAAGAAACGGTTCTTTACTGTGAGATAATCCATGGTACTGAAGCTCACCTTTAAAGGTCCCATATTCTCCTCCTCTTCAACCAGTGTAAATAAGTTTCAGAGCTCCTCAAAACATGTCTGTGAAGTGTCTTGTTCTAAATCCACTCTGATTCTGTATTTGATCATGTCTATAAACCCCTCTATTTCAGCCCTGCTCAGAACAGGCTGTTTCTGTGTCTGTAGCTTTAAATGTAAATGAGCTGTGTCTGACCACGCCCCTCTCTGGAAGGGCTTGTGGCTCGGGCTTTCTCGCTCCATGCCCTATTGTTCACGGTTAGAAGGCAGACTCAGAGGGCAGAACAAACACCTAGCTGTGGGAGTGTCACCCACCTGGGGGAGGGGTTACTGCCCTTTGTGATGTCATGAGGGGAAAAGATCCAAAACTTTAATTATACTGAATTGATGCCATGTTGTTCTTGAGTTGAGCTCAGTGCATTGTGGGATGTCAGAGGACTCACATTGTTCTTGGTGTCTGGTTTTGATCCTTCGAGCAGCAGAAGGCGAGCGGTCTGAGCGTGCGCGTTCTGACAGGCCAGGTGGAGGGCTGTGTTTCCTGCCTGAGACAAAATCACACTGTTACTGCTCCTGGTCAGGGTAGGGTTAGCCTAACAAGAAAGCAATTTTTTTTTATATATATTGGTTTAATTTTCCTACCTTATTCCTTATCTGGACGTCAGCTCCTGCCTTGGTGAGCAGTTTGACGCAGTGAGTGAAGCCGTGCCAGGAGACCTCGTGCAGCGCCGTGTTTCCATCCTCAAACAGAAAATGAAAACAGTTTTCACATCACAAACAAAACACACAAACACATGTGCAGCTGGTGTTGGTGTGTACAGTGTGCCAGGACTCACTTTGTCCTGCAGGTCGACAGCGCAGCCCCCCTGAATCAGAGCAGCCATCGTGTCACTGTTTCCCACCGTGGCGGCCCGATGCAGGGCGGTCAGGTGACCACGACCCGGGTAGGACGAGGAGGGGACGTGAACCAGAGCTTGCTCACACATCACTTCTCACTAACACACACACACACATTCAGGCACACAACTGTTTTTGTTGAATATCGATGTTAATGTCTAATATTGTTTGGAATTTTTTATGTTTTCTACTCACCCTCAAGGAGATTACTGCAGCCCGGCAGCGCTCAAACGTGATGCATTCTGAATTTTCTGTTGCCAAAAAAAACAAACATTTGAACTTCACAGAAACAACACTTAACAGCTCAGGTGCTTTGTAGGAGTTGAGCGTTGAAGATGTTGACCATCACATGCACGACCACTAACATGTTGCTGTAAAAGAAGCACTGACCTGAATCCTCTCTCTCTCTCTCTGTCCTGCTCTTCTCTTCAGTGTTCAGCAGCAGACCTAAA
The DNA here is from genome assembly GCA_020745685.1 of Tautogolabrus adspersus. NCBI lineage: Eukaryota > Metazoa > Chordata > Actinopteri > Labriformes > Labridae > Tautogolabrus > Tautogolabrus adspersus. The sequence continues at coordinate 3,322,632 of CM036552.1, read as the reverse complement.
TGACAAAGGATTTCATGTAAAGGCCGCAGAGTTTGAGCTAACAGGCAGATTATTCTCTACGCAGAGGGTCAGCTGTTAATCTTTGCTGATGATTATAGAAAGTCTTGAACCCGCAATGTGTGGAAACACGACACTCAAACACTCTTAACTCTGTTCTCTGCACATAAACACACAGTGATCACACACAACTGTACCCATGCTTCTTTTTCTTCATTCTTAATTCCACACAATAAAAGCTAGCAGTGTATATTTGTTTGCATCTAAGGTGTTGCTGTGCAGCGTGTAAATAGTCCCTCAGTTTAATTTCAATATATATTGGTATTCTGCTAGCGATGGGAGTGACCAGAGGTGCTGCAACAACAGCAGTGGCTCAAAATGTGCACATTTTGTAATGACAGGACACCTCCTTAAGGGAGCCCCATCTGACAGCACGCCCTGCTAATCATCGCATGCATGTTTGCTGTGAAACCAAAGTTTGTCAGTGAGAGTCAGTGAAGGAAAATGAAGAGGAATTATCTCCAGTATGTGGGAGTTAAAAAAAGAAAGGTGAAGAGGAGTAAGGGTCGGGCCTCTAGCAGACATAATGTTGATGAACGCTGGTTGGAGGGGCCCCCGATGAATTTTGTTTACAGTAGGGCCTCGACAGACTCGAGAATCGCTACTGGGAGTGACAGGCTCTTAAAGGCTACTTTCTCATTTTGTTTCTCTCCTCTGCAGAGACGTTAAATAAATAACACCTAATCATGTTTTTAAATTCAGTTTTGCTTTGCTTTGGAGTTTTGTTACGGAGAAAGCATTTTTAATATGGTGATCGATAGGCTTCGCAAAGCCTCTTGTTAAGTTATTCTTCAGAGGTAATTTTATACCAAAGAGGCTGCTGTTTCAGAAGAAAATCTTTTCCAATGCTGAACCCTCGTAGCAGCTTTAGTTAAGGACTACATTTTTACTCAGGGAAGAAAACTTTAGTCCCTCCCCTCTCCTCTATTGGAAGACCGTTAGTAAGAGATATCAAAAAGGGGGCAACACGAGCTGATCACAGTGACAAAAACCTGATTTGATTTTCAAATTGGCTCTGAATGTTGCTTCAAGACGAATATAAAAAATCTGTCAACCTTTTTACCTCTTAGCAACAAATACAAAACTGCAGCTTTGCAAAATTTAATTGAAGATTTTGCCTGGAGAATAGTTATTTTTACCTGGATAGTGTACAGCTGTTTAAGTGTCCATGAGCCGTGTTTCTCTATAGAAAGAAATGCATTCATTTACCTTTATCTCCGGGGAGCCTGCAGACCTCTGTCACTGGTCATCGTAGGAAAAAGGAGCATCCATGTAAAATCCAAACAAGCCTTTCCAAGAGCTGCTATGTGTGTTTGTGTGTAAGAGGATGATACTGCAGAGACAACAACAGGCTAAATACTCAGAGTGTGTGAAGAGGAGAAGAGAGGGTGCCAGCTGTTACTGTGCATTATAGCTCAGAGAGAGAGAGAGAGAGAGACAGACATACATCTACTACAAACCTTTAACCCTCCATCTGCACACACTCACTCTCAAATAAAACATTTTAATCGTGTCTATGACCTGTTTTCTGTGATCCAGTCTAAAAGTGCAGACTGTCTTGAGAATAGCGTGTTTTGAGTCTCCTTTACACACACACACACACACACACACACACACACACACACACACACACACACACACACACACACACACACACACACACACACACACACACACACACACACACACACACTGTATAAGGGTATGCATGCATGTCTTTAGTGGATCTTTCAGCGTGGATTAGGATCAGGACCCTCAAATGAAATCTCTGGCTTACCCTGCTTTGATGGGAGAGTTCTTGTTTTAATCTCATCTTTTGTTGAACATGATAAAAAAAAAAACTCGGCATGATGACAACGGTGTATTATAAATAGATCTAGAGATTAAAGTAATACATTTATTTGAAGAAATATGAAACCTACCCTGAAGTTTGGCTCATGTGTGCTAATATTCATATTGTAAAACGAGTGTGAAGAACACAAACTCTCAAAAGACAGTTTTAATGAACCATCAGCGTTGTAGTAACACAATCAGGCTCTTTATTTAAGCCTCTATGACTTACTATTAGTAACTTTGAGAGCAGATTTTCAGATCAAAACGAATGCTCTCTGCATGCCTCAGCTCCCCTCCCCTCCTGTCTCCACACTTTTCCTCGCCCCTCACATCCTGTTTCACCAGCAGGGTTCTGAAAGGCAGCGAGGCAGCAGTCAAATTATTATGCAAACAAAATTCTGCAATCAATTCTAAGTAATGATATGCATCTCAAAGTTGATTCGGTTGATTTGAACTCCGGTTTGGAAAGTCGGTTGGTGCTCAGTTGTACTCTTGCGAACAGAACTCTGTTATAATGCCTGTAGACACAGATACACTGAGTGGGCGGAGCCATCTCTCTTCCCCCAGAGGAAGGGTTCACTCAAAAAAACAAAACATGTTTGAAACAAGTTTGAGCCTAAGAGGAAAACATAAACCAGCTAAAGGAAGTTTCCTACGGAGCCCCTGAGAGCTCAGGAAAGAATAAAGTTTGCAAATCCGAACCCAAAGTTTACAAATGCGTACTGACGGTTTGTAAATATGTTGGCATGGATTTGCAAGCCATTTTTACGGATATAATCCGATAGCAACAGAAGCAAGGGCTATAATTTTACAAAAAAGTCAAAATGGCACGCACATCTGAGAAAGTTAAAGTCCTGGGTGCTGGACCAAAAAACATCAGACATGCTGTCTGATGAAGGGCGAGGGCCTGAAACGTAACACGTGAGAATCCATTAAATTCCATTTATTGGAGCAACTTCTGGTGTGCGGACTCAGTACTTTTTTCTGGCTATAATTTTAGCAACAATGGAGCCTGCAGCTTCCTAAGCTGAGGTGAAACCTACGGCCCCTATGGAACAACCGGCACAGGCGCTGCTCGTCAACAGACAAGGCTGGCAACTGATGGGGCCCCAGGCCAGTAGGGGGCCCCCAAGGGCTGATAAACTTAAAACAACAGCAATGGCTCAAAATGTGCAAATTTTGCAATGACATGGGAAACCTCCCTAAACGGGCCCTATCTTACAGTACTGACTCATATAATAGTCAATGACTAAATGATGCTTGTCCGGCCCTAAATATGGTCGGGAGACACTTTAATGCACAACTTCCTCAAAAAAAACAATGTGTTGGTGTCATTTTATTAATAACATAATGTAATGGGGATGCACGCTGTTCGGAGGGGCCCCCCTGTGATTTTTTTTGCCTTGGGCCCCAACAGACTCCAAAGTCGCCACTGGCAACCGGAGCCAGGATCACAGCACCCACTGCGTAGGGACAAGAACCCGGCAGAGGTAGACGTCGTTTTTAGGGGCCCCACGGGGTTCAGTCCGTTTTAACACAAATCCAGAGTGAGTTTGATTTCCTTTTTATTAAGGAAGTCATTGTTCCACAATAATAGCCTATATTAACATATAGTTTTTGTGTTGCTATATCAATATTCAGAATGTCTTTAATACTTTAAACATGACTGACTTTGCTGTGTTCTGATTGCTATATCAGGAAATGTAACTCACCTACTTTCACTTGATTTCGTCTCACCCATTCACCCAGCAGTAAGCAAACAGCCTCCCCCCTCCCCTCCTCTCCCCCCCTCCCCTCCTCCCCGCGTGGCTGCAGTGTGTCGGAATGGAGGCAGGGGGGGGTTGAAAGTGCACCATCATGGCTCTCACGTATCAAATGACAATGTAGGAAAAGTTTCACACCAGAGGCAGCGGAGCCCAGATAAAGACTTTAGCTGCAGAAATGTCGGGGGACAAAGTGTCAGCTGTGAGCGGGGAGGAAGAGGAGGATGAAGCTCTGGGATATTACGACGACGAAGACGACCTGGAGGCGTTTTCCGAGTCTGAGCTGGGCTGTGAGGACGGAGGTAGGCGGATATTTGAGCTGTTTGGAAGGTCACGCTGCTGCAGGAACACTTTCACTTCACAAGTCTGGTTATAACCACTGATACTTACTGGAACCAGCCTGACATGTCTCTGAAACCGAGAGGATTCCTGTCTGTACGTCAGAGGACGTCTTTTTAAAGTGCAGTCTAAAGAGGGGAAATGAAGGAGCACATTTCATAGAAGTTCTATAAACAGACGCTAAAAGTTGAGGACACGCGGAGGAAACTACAAATCTGACAGCTTGCACTACAATAGTGAAGTTTGCTGCTTTTAATTGGACGGAAGTGACAGGACAAGGCAGGAGAAGAAAACTAGGAGAAGAGTTTTTAGTGATTCATATTTTGAGAATGAAGTCAAAATGTTGAGAATAAGGTAAAAAAAAAAAAAGAGAAGTGTGAAGTATGAAGAATAAGTCTCAGTTTAAGTGCGAGAAAGAAGACATGTTAAACATTTTTGAATTTTCACAAAGATAGACGGAATATTTATTTTAATTTGTACGTAGCCTAGTATTTAATGTTGCTGTATTCTAAATTAACCCTGTAGATGATATTAAATAAAAATTCAAGAATGAAGATGGAAATAATGAAGATAAAAAATAACTTTGGAGGCCTATTAGTGCTTTGTAAAAGAGAAACATATTTTTTTTTTGTATTTTAAGACTTTTTTGTATTTTGAGACTTTTTTGTATTTTGAGACTTTTTTGTATTTTAAGACTTTTTTTGTATTTTAAGACTTTTTTGTATTTTGAGACTTTTTTGTATTTTAAGACTTTTTTGTATTTTGAGACTTTTTTGTATTTTAAGACTTTTTTGTATTTTGAGACTTTTTTGTATTTTGAGACTTTTTTGTATTTTGAGACTTTTTTGTATTTTAAGACTTTTTTGTATTTTGAGACTTTTTTGTATTTTAAGACTTTTTTGTATTTTGAGACTTTTTTGTATTTTGAGACTTTTTTGTATTTTGAGACTTCAGGGTTATGTTATATCAGGTCTGGGCGTTGTGGACCAAAACTTAAATCTTGATATTGTTTAGCTGAATGGCGATACTCGATATATATCGATATGTCTTTTATTAACAGTCAGATCAACATGTAAAGTTAGAGATGGGACAGATTTGATCTAATATCTGTATCGGGTCCGATATTGAAGTAATTTACGCGTTGGATATCGAACTGACGGCACCAATCCATGTCACCAATCAAGAAAACATTCCCGCAAAGTGTCGATTTGAAGACATTCAGACTGAACCGACAAATCGTCATCACAACGTTCAGACGAGATGAAACGGCTCCTTCTAAATGATAAAAAGTACAAACCTTGCACTTCAGTTTAAAGTATTTATTTTGAAAACCTTACAGGTGTTGCTGCTTCCTGTTTGTTTGTGACGCCAGCACAATGCAAAGCAATGCCGGGTTTACTACAGCGTTGTGTCCTTAGACATAATACCAACAACAACAATCACACTAGTAATTCTTTATTTTAAAGTATTGGAATCAGGATCTGTATCCGTACACATTCTTCTGAATCGGATCAGAACTGAAAAAAGTGGATCTCTAATTAAAGTGTACATGGGGATGTATTCTGGGTAACTCCTAACTGGATGATGCATTTAACTCGTGATAAACAGATCTCGTTCGTCATAGATTTATAGATTCAATTCAACTTTAATAGGAGCAAAGAGCCGCAGTGATTTTGTTCCTCTCTGTCTCTGTTCTGTTTCACTGTCAACACTTGATGTCTTCTTGAAGTTGCTGAGGAGAGGAGAAATATGGCAGAGAAGGAGGGATGAAAATGACTCGGAGTCACATCATGTGTAGTAGAAACTCAGATCAGTCCTTCAGGTCGGCTGCTCTCCGTGTCAGAGGTGGAATTTAAAATCATGAGAATTTATAATGAGGGGTAGTGAGCTGAAGTCGAGCTGTAATGGAAGCTATTGTTATCGATGTATTTATCATAATGGACTAATAACTCATCTTTACATGTTGCAGAGAAAGAGTGCGACTAAGAAGAAGCCTTGTGAGGATTAGCTTGACCTTTTCCAACATGGAGCGATGGCGAACACAGTGTCAGAGCAGGAATGTGACACACACACACACACACACACACACACACACACACACACACACACACACACACACACACACACACAGAACCACAGACAATTGTTGTCCTGTACTGCTCAGAAGAACTTGCTTTAGGGGTATGAAGCTCTTATGCGTCCTCCATTAAACACCTTTAACCCACAATCCTCTCATGTTCGCCTGCTTTCAGCTCAAGTAAGGACTGGATATTTAGGAACACTAAGTCTTCAGTTCCACAAGTGTAATATTTATGTAGGTTAAGGTCAATTCTCTGCAGATTTAAATCATTAGAAGAAAACACACATATGGTGCTTTCACAAAACTCCTGAAAACTTCCTGACATTTTTAAGGATGAGCTGCATGTGTGAACGCAACAACAGTTGCAGTTTCATTCTCCTCTGTCTGTGTGTCTGTCTGTGTGTCTGTCTGTGTGTCTGTCTGTGTGTCTGTCTGTCTGTCTGTCTGTCTGTCTGTCTGTCTGTCTGTCTGTCTGTCTGTCTGTCTGTCTGTCTGTCTGTCTGTCTGTCTGTTTTTCAGAGTTGGGCTTCAACGACCCTCTGAGCGGAGAAGTTAAACCTCGTATCCTGCTGATGGGTCTGAGGAGGAGCGGGAAGTCCTCCATCCAGAAGGTGGTTTTCCATAAAATGTCGCCCAACGAGACGCTGTTCCTGGAGAGCACCAATAAGATCTGCAGAGAGGATGTCTCCAGCAGCTCCTTCGTCAGCTTCCAGATCTGGGACTTCCCAGGACAGATCGACTTCTTCGACCCCACGTTCGACTACGAGATGATCTTCAGAGGAACCGGAGCGCTCATCTTTGTCATTGACTCACAGGTCGGGCTTCAAAGAAGATCGAAGTAATCAGTCCTCCAGTATCACGAGATACTCGAGTCACCACTGGTGCAGTGAGCAGGACATATAAAGAGACACATGTCAAACCTCTACTAGTGTTCATGTTGAGAGTTCAGACCGAGTCAAAGCCAACGTATTTATTTATTTATTTTCAGAATTAATTTAATTCACTCCAGACAAGAATGATGCAAACTCAACTGAAACTAGAAAACTGAATGATGCTGTGGAGAGAAAATCTATTACTGTTAAGATTCTCTCTTAAACGCACAGTATGTAAATTCTGCCACCAGGGGGCTCTCAATCAATCAATAGAAAAATATGAAGTCGAGGCTGGCGGGGAATCATGGGAGTGATTCTCTACTCCACCGCCAAACCCGATGAAAACGAACTCCGAGTTAACCATGGTCGAGACGAACAGGCAAACATGATGTTTATATCACAGCAGCACATACAGCAACAGTACGGCAGCTTATTATCAGCAGTTACCGATTCCTCATGTAGAGGTCTTTGACGTACCATCTGGTGTTTCCATGGTAACGGCAAACATGTCGTGTCTGTTATGGCAGCTTTGTCATGGTGACCCCCTCAAAACATACGTCCCGTTACAACTATAATATTACGGACTTTGATTACTGTTGATAATATTTGAGGTGATGTAAGAACTCGTTGTTTCGACATACAGACAGAATGCCAAATTCAGACTTTTTACAAATCTGCTTCTCGCTGTCGTGCTTTCGGCATGCTTTTTTTACCCATGTACGGCTATAGATTCACAGTTAAATCTGTTATATTGGGTCCACACCTCTGTAGCTGACTTGTGATATTCAGTAGATGAAACAGTTCCTGGAGGAGGCGGTGAAATTAACCGAGCTGAGTGCCTCCCTGGGCCGTGTTCAAACCCAGACATGATGCTATTTTGATTTTCTGATGTGTCTGAAATGTTGAACATTTGCTGTCATATTAACTACATGAATCTGTTCTCTTCCTGATGACAGGATGACTACGTGGAGGCTCTGAGTAGACTTCATCTCACGGTGACTCGGGCCTACAAAGTCAACCCGGACATCAACTTTGAGATTTTCATTCATAAAGTGGACGGACTGTCAGACGACCACAAGATTGAGAAGCAGAGGGACATCCACAAACGAGCCAACGACGACCTGGCAGACGCAAGCCTGGAACAGATTCACCTGAGGTTTGTTTTTCCCGCTGCTTTAAATGAAAAAAAAACAAACACTGATCAAGCTGTAGCTTGCAATGTACAGTGAGTACAAGCAGTGCACGTACACACTACGTCCTGCACATCTGGGGCCGATGAGCTCAGGAGGAGGGGCTTAGTTTGAATGTCGTGTTTACAAACTGCAACGAAAAATGCTACTGACTCCACCTTTAATATTCTGCTTAAGATTCTCACAAGAGATGTTTTTGAGTCTTCATGTATGATATTTAAACCTTTGTTTGATTACTTTTCTCATGTTTTTTCTGTCTGTATATAAATCAAATTGTGAAGTAGTCGTTTCTCTGATTCAGTCTCTTCGTTCGATCTCTACAGCTTCTATCTAACCAGTATATACGACCACTCCATTTTTGAGGCGTTCAGTAAAGTGGTCCAGAAATTGATCCCACAGCTGCCCACGCTGGAAAACCTGCTCAACATCTTCATATCTGTGAGTAATCCTGCTCAACATCTTCATATCTGTGAGTAATCCTGCTCAACATCTTCATATCTGTGAGTAATCCTGCTCAACATCTTCATATCTGTGAGTAATCCTGCTGCTGAATGTACTGCTGATGTCTGAGAGACATTCATACAGACTTTGTTCTTTCCCCATATTTTAATAATCAAGTTGGAATATACGCACATTACAGTTCATTGCAGGAGCATGTCTTCCTGTGTTTTACAATCCAACCACTAGGTGGCAGTAATACACAGTAGATGTAGAGGTTGTGGTTCATGTATTCAGACATTGCATAGAAAGCAACCACTATTTTTCTGATTTTAATACTCAGAAAAAAAGCCCTCAATGATGAGAAAGAGAAAGCATAAGAACTAGATTGTATGCGCAGTGAAATTCTTTTGTTACAGTTGCATGAATTCAGCTACCTCATCACCAAGATGCCCACATTTCTGGGACTCAGTTGTCCCAAGCAATGTTAAATTTCACTTTTTTAAACACATAACTGTGTGCCAAAAACCCCCAAAGTGCCACATTATGTTTTTACGTCACACTTAAGGAGATGTTTGCATCATAGTTGAGTTCTAAGTTAACTGCATTGAAAATATATGGCTTGGTTGGTAGTGTTGTAGTACTCGAAATCAGTCTTGGTCTCAAGACCGGTCTGGAGACCAGTGTTTGAAGGTCTCTGTCTCGTCTCGGAATCGAAAGCATTTTTACTCGTTCTTGTCTCGCTCTCAGACTGGGTGGACTACAGGATTTTAAATGGGAGTGGATGATTTCATTGATATTTATGGTCTTGGTCTTGTCTCCGTCTCGCCCTGTCTTGGTCTTGGTCTTGACTCTGTTTCGATCCCTAAATGTCTTGGTCTCTGTCTAGGTTTTGGAGCACTCTGGTCTCGGGTATGTTTTGGTTTCCGTTAGTGTGGTCTTGACAACAACACTGTTGGATAGTGTCAAAAATAGTAATTTGAAAGCATTTTTTCTGCTTAGAGACATAAAGGAGGGCAGTCTGTGGAAGCAGGATTTCAGGTGCAGCAGGACTGGCCTCTCTAAGGTCTTCATAATCTGTGTGCACTGGAACTATGCAGGATTGCTCCAGGGTTTAAAAAAGGGAGATTGTAAAGATGCTGGAAGGATGCTGCAAACTGTCCAGCTGTAAAGCTCCTGCAGGGATGTTTTCAGCTTTTTTTTTGCCTTGAGATGTCACTCTCTACCTGACTGAAGGTGGTGAGGGTGAGTGAGGGTGGGGTGGAGTGTGCTGTGAGTGCTGTCCTCTGAAGCTGAGTGTTTGCAGATTGAGGGGGGATGCAGCCTTGTTTTGGATGGGGAGCAGAATCTCCAGTAGAGAGGGGAATCAGGCAGAGGCGGTGGGTGGGGCCTTAGAGACTGTGTGTGATTACATGGAGGAGAGGGGTTTCTTTTGACTCAACTGAAAAAATGCAGCACCAGATTTGAGGTTAAGGCTGCACAGGCTGTCCACAGGTTTTTGTGTGTGTGATAGGAACCAACATTATGTCTATTTGAGTAGAAGATGAAGAAATGTGTGAGTTAAATCATACTTAATGCTGTGAATATGTAGGAATTCAAATATACGAATAGCCATTTTCACATATACATTCCTGAAAATATCTAGATAATTTCAAGAGCACTGCTCCGGAGATTCTCCTGACCTGGCTGTTCACATACTCTCCTCACAGCTGGAGACTATCCCTGTCAGAGGAGAGGGGGGGTGGGGGGTCTCCTGAGGTAAGATGTGACATAAAAAGTACAACGCGGAAGTAGCGGACGAAGCAACAGAGTCCACAATACGATGCTATAATGAGAATATTTGCCTTTATTTCAATTCTACGTGTAGTTCAACAGAATCACACTTTCAACACATGAGCGTAGACGAACATCCTGGAGAACAGAAAACATAATGCAGCACCTTAACTACATGCACGGAGATCGTAGTGGTCGCGTGCAGACACTCTATGCACCGTGCAGCAGTCACAGTATATAAACGTCACTACCTCGAGGTGAATGAGGTGAATTCTCCGGAAAATATCCTGCTGCATTCTCACATCAGCTCACTCGGACTTGCTGCAGAAAAAATACAAGGGGTCTGGCCGGAGAAACTCTGGAAGAAGTCTGAGTGAAAAATGTGGCTGTTTACGTTCACACATACAGCTCCTCCAGGAAATATCAGGAGATTTTTACGAGTTTTCTGCAAGATTGAAAGCACTACATGTAAGTTGATCCAACAGAATACTTTTTTCTTTTTTTTTTAAACTATGAAAAGCGTTGATGAATTTAAATGATTCAAGCTCAATCCAAATATGGGCATGACAGAGAGACAACCCAAAAAAAGACGGAAAGAGCAAATCTTGGAACCAACCGGCTATCATCTGAGGACAATTATCTTCCCGGGGTAGCGGCTTATTTTTCAGCGCTTCAGGTGTAGATGTGGATTCAAATAAAGATTATTGAAACAACATCAGATAATGCTGCTTATTTACAAACAGACTCCAGAAAACCTCTGATATAAAAACTGTTACGGTCTTGTCTACAGGCAGATATTTGTTATGTCTGTTTGGTAATCATTATTATCATGCACACAGAGAGAGCTGCATCGATGCCATAAAAATTAATTGTATTAATATCAAGCCGATCCAGGCTGTCATTGGGCGAGAGGCGGGGTAACACCCTGGACTGTTCACCAGCCAATCACAGGGCTGACATATAGAGACAGACAACCAGCTAAACTCACATTCACACCTACGGGCAATTTAGAGTCACCAGTTAACCTAACGAGCATGTCTTTGGTCTGTGGGAGGAAGCTGGAGTATCCCGAATGACCCACGCAGGCATGTGGAGAACATGCAAACTCCACACAGAGAGGCTCCTGTCAGACAGGGATTTGAACCAGGAACCTCCTCGCTGTGAGGCAACGGCACTAACCACTGCACCACTGTGCAGCCCCAGCCTAAGTCGCAGAATGAAAATGTAAAGCACTAGATGAGTATAAAAGATTCTCTTTAATGCTTTAATGACTTGCATTGATGGCTAAATTGTCTGTAGTTACAGTAATCGATGGTTCAACTAAACTAAACAGCTTATTTCCTTTGTGATCCTCCAAACGCTGCAGTTCAGAGATGACATGTTCACAAAAGGCCGGAGCTCTCTTCAGCTTTTTAAAGGCTGATTCTCTGATTCATTCTTCTATTAAGTCACTTTCTTCTCTCTCACCGTGAATCTCAGCACTCAGAATTGTTTTCTGTTTGATAAAAAGTTATTTTGGTTTGAACAAGGAACAGAAAAAGGGATTTTCTTCTCTTTCTAATTGAAAAGAGAGCCTTGAAGACGACAGCTGATGTCTCTTCTCAAAGATCAATTAACTGATGAATTAAAGATGCAGTACTTGTTTTGAACAATGCTTTCCCTCCATTATTTCCTCTTTCTTTAAACGTACCTGCAGACTATAATGACTGCTAATGCATTAGGTCCTGGATACACGTGTGCGTGAGAGCCATCTCTAAAACATGATATTTCACTTAACTGAACATTAGGTCCTGGAAGGGACTTCTTAGTGTTCATTTAGCTTTTCTGAGTGTGGACATAAATAATCTACACCAGGACCCACGTGTTCAAAACTGACCTGATTGGGCTACATCACATTGGATAAACTGGATTCGATCAAGTAATCCAATCCTCTTTTTTTTGCATCAAACCTTTAATTTGTGTTGTTGAAAACTTTTCAGTATGATTAGGATACCTTCGATCCTAAAAATCAGAACCATCCTGGTCCCAGCAGAGAACAGATTCAGCACGGATTACAGGAACTAAATGCAAGGAAACTTTGAAACTGGTCAAACAAAACAACATTGTATTACTACGGTCTGTAGGGACTTGGGTAGGGAATTAGCGTCTCGCCAGTTCAAGCCCCAGTGCGGACTTAAGTATGGAAGTTAGTCTAGTAGCTGAAGAGGTGCCAGGTCGCTTCCCGAGTACTGCAGGGTTCCCTTGAACAAGGCACCGAACCCCCACCTGCTCAGGCGCTCTTTCAAGTGCAGCCCCCTCACTCTGACATCTCTCCGCTATTGCATGTCCACAGGTCCTGTTTGTTCATGTGTGTATTAGGGACTATGTGTGTGTAGCATGTCTCTCAATAAAAGCGTGTAAACCAGAATTTCCCCTTGGGGATCCCCTTACCTAAACTCTGGACAGATATGTAATGAAGACAAGATGGTCACTCAACTGGAAAGTAACTGAGCATGTACGTGCATCACCGCTCGACACTCTGCAGAGTGATGATGCTTGTTGTAATCCATATAGCGCCCTCTGCTGGTGAAAGAGAACTGCTAGTGTGATACAATGAAACTCAAACTAAATGCTATTTGACTGGTGAATAAATCGAGTAATATTGGTGCATATCTGAGATAAAAGTAGCCGATACCGATAGTCACTGGATATGCTAATAACGGCCGATAATATCGGCTGGCTGATTAATCGGTCGTGTAATAATAGACGCATCAGGCTGATATTATTAAAGGTTGTAACATGTTGTAAACATCTGAGGCTGCTGCTGTGGCTCAAATCTGTGTTTTCTTTTACAATATTTTCCTTGTAACTGTGGATTTCTGGTGACATTCATACCTGAAAAAAGATTTTCAATCCACATTTTCTCTGTAACAAAAATGTAGATAAAAAGGACTTTATGCTTTTTACACTTGATGTCAAGGTTGATGCTTGATTTGCAGAAATGTTATTAAATATCTACACAGCTGAACACTGTCAAAAAAAAATTCAATTTGGCTTCTGTCCAAAAAAAGAAACGCCTGAAAAAGAGCTCTCTCACTTCAGTGCACTTGCATGCCAGTCTGTGTTAACAGGTGTGCTTCCCTGAGTCCTCGCCTCTCAGGAGTGTTGCAGAAAGATATTAAAATAATAAACCGTGTAAAAGCAACGACTCATTTCAAGTTCTGCTGGAATTAATTTGCATGTCTTTCCAGCTCTGTCCACATAAAAAATAAATCATTTGTAAGCCTATTAACTCATTTCATGATAAGCCTGTGTGCAGTAAGCAGTCATCTTCATTTTTTGTAGCCTTGGCTGAGTGTGACACTGAATATGAATCGACTGTAATATCATTATGTATCCCTTTTCTGCAGTCATATCATTATGGGGTAATCTTGTTTAATTATCCGTCTTATTGGCTTCAAGCTCCAGTAATTAAAAATTACATGATTTATTATCGAAATTGATTGTGTTGTGACATCAGAAGATTTCAACAGTCATTTATCATTCGAAGAAGAGCAGCAGAACGTCTCTAAGCTCCATGCATGCATCTCAGTCACTCAGAGCTTTGGTTTGATAGTCAGAATGATTTGCACTGATTTATCTTCTTTTTTTTCCAGAACTCCGGTATCGAGAAGGCCTTCCTGTTCGATGTGGTCAGTAAGATTTACATCGCCACAGACAGCAGTCCGGTGGACATGCAGACGTATGAGCTGTGCTGTGACATGATCGACGTGGTCATCGACATCTCCTGCATCTACGGGTAAGCCGACCGACACTCAAGGAAACTGTGATGGAAAAATGAAAAAAAACAAACATACAAAGACATTGATTGACTCAAGATCCTTTCTTTTGCATTGATAACAGAAATTTCCAGCACAAAACATAGTATCACCAGACAATTGAGCAAAAATGTATATATGTTACATAATCAAGTATATCCTCTGTGAATGTCTACAATGAGTGAGAAGCTCGAGTCCCACTGGCTGTGTTGTTGTCAGAGCCGTGTTTACATGGACGTGACGGCCGTGCGTATAAACCTGTTTTAATCAAGGACTAGAGAAAAGAAGAACATACTCACTGATTATTTGGATGTCACGTAAGTGTCTTCAGATCTCGGTTATTCTGTGTCAATTTATGTGCAATATGAAGTTACAAGCAAACCAAAGAGCGCTAACATTAGCCTGCTAACACAACAATGCAGGACACAGGCAATTGCATCTCGAGCAAAGGACACTTTTGTCCACCGCTTGCGCTCAATGGTGCTTACTTATGGTGCGTTCTAATTCATAACTCCTTCGTGCGAACGCGAGTGGAGAGGGGTTGGAGGTGTGTCGCTGGAGGAGAGAGGAGGATGCAGAACAGCAGTTTGTTTTGGTTTCATTTTGGTGCTTAACGGCGACATCTACTGCATCTAAAAGTCGCACATTATTTCTTTAATGTTACAAGATGAAAAAATGGGGTAGATATTTGAATTGAGTTGTTTTATTAGTTGTGAGAAAACAAATGAATGCTGTTAAAAACTGTACTACGAAAAAGGTTGTTTTTTTTCGAGGTAACTTCAGGGTTTTTTTAGTATTACGAAGGTGGCTCACTTCTTACTGGGGTTGATCGCTGTGGAAACGTGCTTAACACCTAACCTGCTCCGGAACAGGCTATTTTTGGAACAAGAGCTCAACCTGTATGAATCTCTGCCTACTGGCCAATCAGATGTCTTAATCGTGGAGGTCTGTGTGCAGATCATCTCGTTGTTTCCTTGCCCCTCCCCCTCTAAGAGTCCAGCAGCCGGTACTGAGTTTGGTCATATCAGAGAAATGAGCATGACTACAGATTGTGAGTCATTCTTTTGCCCCACAGTTACCAAAGTTAATATTAGAGCCGTTTGTCACAAGCATCATTTCTTCTGAACATGACACACAGGGTGATAAAGTGCGGTAATACTTTGCTGTACAAATGTGATGGTTAAAATGCACCTGAGCCCTTTAGTTCCACCGATGATTACACCTCGATAAACCCTAATGCCTTCCTTCCTTTGTGATCTTTCACAGAGGTGAAGAGTTAATTAAAGACGGGTGACCTTTCTCAGACGGGTCAGTCTGTTCAGCATTTCAAAGGGTAACTTGATTTTTAATCAGGATAAAATTAAGCTGTTCCTGTCTCAACACGCTTTTGAAAGATCTTTCAAAGCCGATAAACCAAAAATGTACAGGTTTAATTTGCATCCTCTTACAACAGCAGATGTCAAACATATACTAACTAAATAAATCCTATTTTAACGACTTTCTAAAATCAGAGGGAAGTCAAACTCCCCCTTCAGCTTGTTTGTGCCTCACTCAGAGGCTAAAACTCAAAGGAGTTCACAGATGGGATATATAATCCCTCCAGCAAGCTCTGGGTCTACCCCCGGGGTCTCTTCCCAGTTGGGCGTGCCTGGAAAAACCCCAAAGAGAGGCGTCCATGAGGCATCCTTATCAGATGCCCAAACAACCTCTACTCGCTCTTTTCAATGCAAGGGAGCAGCAGCTCTACTCCGAGCTCCCCCTGAATGTCTGATCTCCTCATCATATCTCTAAGGCTGAGCCCAGACACCCTCCGGAGGAAACTCATTTCGACCGCTTGTATCCGCGATCTTATTCTTCCAGTCACTACCCAAAGCTCATGACCATAGGTGAGGGTTAGAACGAAGATCGACCAGTAAATCGAGAGCTTTGCCTTCAGGCTCAGCGCCCTCTTCACCACAACGGTTCACAACGCCAGCATTACTGCCGACGCTGAGACAATCCGTCTGTCAATCTCACGGTCCATCCTACCCTCACTCATGAAAAAGACCCCGAGATACTTAAACTCCTTCGCTTGGGGCAAGGACTCACCCCCCCCACACAGAGAGAGCAATCCACTGATTTCCGGCAAAGAACCATGGCCTCGGACTTGGGGGTGCTATCCCTCATCCCAGCCGCTTCGCACTCGGCTGCAAACCGCCCCAATGCCTGCTGGAGGTCCCAGCATGAGGAAGCCAACAAAACCACATCATCTGCAAAAAGCAGAGATGAGATTTTGAGGCCCCAAAATTGGAAACCCTCCTCCCCCCGGCTGCTCCTTGAGATCCTGTCCATGAAAATAAAAATAAAAAACCGGTGACAAGGGGCAACCCTGGCCAAGGCCAACACTCACCAGGAACTTGACTGACTTTGTGCAGAGGATGCAAAGCTAACATTCTGGTTATTGTGGACACACTAACACAAACGAATGAACTCCTGTGCAATTTATCCACTTTATTTAGAACTTTTTATTCCCCATCCTTCTGAAACGGTGTGCGCTGTATGAAGAGACCACTCAACAGAAGTCTTGATAACAGCATGGAGTTGCAAGTGTCACTTCAGAATTTAAGAGTGAGAGGTTTCTGAGAGAAATGTGTCCTTGTGGAATAACGCATGTGAGCTTTTTGAGATCTGAAGCCGGATGTGATTAAAGACTCACAGCGGTGGGAGGTGTTTTGAAAAGCTTTCATAGCGCCATTTATCACAGACGGTGCAGACACAACACTGACTCACCGATAAGATAAAACTTGATTAAACTCTGGAGACAAACTGCAGCTGCAAAATACTGTTTTTTTGTCTACAAACAGAAGAATCATGAAGGAGTAAAAACTCCATAAACTGTTTTAATAACACGGCATTCATCATAGGAAGGTGAAGGATGATGATATCTTTTTAACGGGTCAACGTTGGAAAAACATTCAGGGGGCAATCCAGGTAAAAAGACTTTGTAAAAGAGTATGTAATCCATCACTTGATCTCAAACTGTATGAATTAGTTAACTTATGAGATGAGTGTGGATAAATGGTGGCGTTGAAGGCATGAACGCTACAAAATAAATTCTTAAAAGGAAATAAAGTGTTTATTAATATGAATAAAAAACATGTTTTACTTTATAGGAAATTAAATAAAAATATAAAGTCATGTCTTGTTGTCTTACAGATAGAAAGACGATCTCTTAACCCTGAAAGATCTTTAAAAATCAAACAATATTTCATCTTTTTTCACGTCTTCTTTATGTGCATTGATGTGCGGACTTTTCTGCTTAAAGGAAGAATGTGCAACTTTTGGATCCGGTAGATGTCGAACCTTGAGCACCAGCACTAAACCAAAACAAACTGCTGTTTAGCGACACCTCCGCTATTCTGAAGCCTCCGCTCTCCTCCAGCGACACACCTCCAACCCCTCTCCACTCGTGTTCACACGAAGGAGTTAGCAATTAGAAAGCACCATAATTAAGCACCATTAGGAGCAAGTGGCGGACAAAATTGTCTTTTGCTTGAGCTGCCATTGCCTGTGTCCTGCATTGTTGTCTTCAGTTAGCTCGTAGCTTCATATTGCACATAAATTGACAAAGAATGACTGTGATCTAAAAACTCTTACGTGATATCCAAATAAGCAGCGAGTATGTCCTTCTTCTTTTCTCTAGTCCTTGACTAAAACAGCTTTTATATACAAGGGGAGGAGCCGGCCGCCTGTCCATGTAAACATGATGTTAACATGGCTCCGACAACAACACAGCTGGCGGGCTTCTCACTCATTGTAGACAGTCATGACTCAGAGAGACATTAACACAGGAAATACTTGTTTCTGCTGTATTTATGTGAAAGATATTGCACATTCTTCCTTTAAGCTTTTGGTTATACTGTAAGGGCCTGATTTACTAAAGGTTTGCGTGTCTTAAAACGTGTGCAAACTTGATACCACCAGCAAAAAATGTGCTATCTGATCTACTAACGACACGCAGTGAGGATTGCGTCTTTCATATGAGCAAAACAACACGCATTGTCCATTTAGCACGTTTGCCTTCATGAATATGCAATATGGGGCGTTTCTGCCGTAGCGTGCAAAATACTGGGAGGAGAAAATTCAAATAAGTTAAGTTAGTACACGCATTGCGATTTACCAAGCCAGGTAAAAATTGCGGTGATTGTGACGGTGTCTAAATTTAACACCTTTGAAAGGAAGGTGCTAATCCAGGAGCCCAGTGTTACGCACAACAGGCTGCAGTTAGGAGGAGACATAGGCTTAATAAAAGAACGTATAAAGATCACGTTTTTCCCCCAACATGTTAACATGTTTTCGATTGACATAAAAATAAATGACATGCATTATTTTTTTATTTCGATTCAATAATAGTGAACAAAGAGAAACACCATGATTAAACTAATATAACTGAACATTCACAGCCTCTGCATTCTAAAGAATTTACACATTGACATTTATGTCTCCCTATTTCCCTCTTTTCTGCAACATTACATTTTAAAACTGGGCATTTCCTTTTTCTCGGGTTGCGCGTCTCATCAGCTCGTCTCCTCCGGTGCGCTCCTCTCCCTATCGCGCTCGTCTCCAACCTCTACAGCCCCCTGCTGCCAAGCTGTAGGACGCTTGGATTGGGGGACCTCACCACTGCTTGTACCCCCGTCTTCGATACCTCTTGCCAGGGCAATTATGTCCGATCAGACACAGCGCTGGCCAGCAGTCTGGTGCGCAACAATAGCCCGAGGGGCGCGCCTGAGCGCTGGTGCCACATAGGACACAGCTCGCACCTCCTGCGCAATGTACGACAATTCATTCAAAGGATCGAGGGAAGAAAAGAGAGGCCCTGTTTAATGCCGAGGTTTTCTTATAAGCCAAATGTTATTTTTGTAATATTCAGATGTATCTGCTATAACTCGAAAATACTGTACGTTCATTTGCCTCTCCCACTAATACCTATTTTGCGCTTGCAGTCATTCTGCTTTCCGTCCAAACTCTCCGTGACGTAACCCAGTAGAGCACGCAAAAGCCTGACTTAAATACAACCGCCCCCTCAAGGTTTGCACCCGTTATCATTCACGCAAAGTTTCTTAGTAGATCACCCGCAAAACGCCCACAAGCCAAACGCGCAATTTTTTGGAGTGAACACGCAATTTTGTACTCTTTAATTGGGATCTTAGTAAATCAGGCCCTAAGTGCCTAATCAATTAAGGCTTGAACAAAGCAGCAGAGCTTTGATTTGTGGCACTAGATGTAAGAGCGTCTGCGGTTTGTGTCCTTGCGAAGGTGAAGTGCGCTGAGCAGCTCGAGGTCTCAGTGAATCTGAACACTGGATGTAATAATAGAACAGAGCAGAGTGTGAAGTGAAGCCCTGAGCTCACTCTCTGTGCTGCTGATCCCCTCGTCAGATCTCCTCTGGTCTGCTCCACATTCTCGCTGCAATTATCACTCCAGCTGGGAGTGTAATGAGGTCCCAATCTAAACCTGTCTCATTCTGCGGGCCACAGAGTCAAAATGACCACTGAAGGAATCAGGGGATGTTCTGATATCAAAGATGTTTTTATTTTAAAGATGCTCCTCTAGCTTAGACTAAAAACATCACAGGTAACAGATATCGAATAAAAAACATGCATTTATGCGTTGTTCAATTCTACTAGATCCTCACTTTGACTTCCACACA
The DNA here is from genome assembly GCA_020745685.1 of Tautogolabrus adspersus. Classification (NCBI taxonomy): domain Eukaryota; kingdom Metazoa; phylum Chordata; class Actinopteri; order Labriformes; family Labridae; genus Tautogolabrus; species Tautogolabrus adspersus. The sequence continues at coordinate 3,302,798 of CM036552.1, read as the reverse complement.
TGTGGTTGTTTTTATGCTTTATGCTTTTTATGCCTTTATTAGAGGGACAGGACAGTTGATAGAATTAGGGAGAGAGAGAGAGAGAGAGAGAGAGTGGGGAATGACATGCAGGAAAGGAGCCACAGGTCGGATTCAAACCTGAGACCGCTACAAGGATTACAGCCTCTGTACATGGGCCGCACAAACTAACTTGGCCACTGGTGCCCCAAAAACACGTGATTTAAAACAGTGTGTTGGTGTGCTTGTTGTATGCTGCATTGTTTACTGTCCATCTATCCATTATCTTTATCGCTTTTCATGTTCGGGGTTGCATGGGTCTGGAGCCGATCCCAGAGCGATGTGGCTCCAGCCCCCTGCAACCGGGAATGGGAAAAGCGAGAGGCGGGGTTACACCCTGGACTGTTTGCCAGTCAATCACAAGACTGACATACAGAGACAGACAACCAGTTAAAATCACATTCACACCTACGGGCAATTTAGAGTCACCAATTAACCTAACAAGCATGTTTTTTGACTGTGGGAGGAAGCCGGAGCGCCCGGAGATAACCCAAGGGGGAACATGCAAACAGATCCACCACACAGAGAGGCTCCTGTCAGATGGAGATTTGAACCAGAAACCTCCTCGCTGTGAGGAAACAGCGCTAACCACTGCACCTCCGTGCAGCCTTGTTTACTGACCTTATTGTTTGTTTGTATGGCTGCAGCGTGCTCTTGTAGGTGTTACCAAAGACCTCAAAACAATCCTTTAAAAAATAAAAGTCAGCAGCACTTTGTCGTTCAGAATGTGACTGGTTTTTCCTCTGATTGCAATGTTTCTAGAAAGCTTTAACTCTGATATATTTTAGAGAAAAGTTTTAAGCGAGTGCTGCACTGGGTCAAAAAAATGTCGAGAAATCAGGTGCTCTTCAAGAACGGGACAGAAGTCAAATAGCCAATATATAAATATGTCCCAATTACAAAGTTTGTTGTGAAGAAAGGCAGTCTAAACTGAAAGTCCGAGGCACTCTGATGCAGTATTAAAATCCTTCACGAACATAGATGTGTCTACGAGTCTCCATCAGGACATGACAAATATATTTCACATGAGGTGTCCAGCAGATTCTTTGGTGTGAAATGACTACAAACAATCACAAAAGGATGCTTTTATTACACTCTTTCAATTATTCTTTTGTACATCTGTGTTTGAACAACAACGGCCATATGACATTCACAGAAAAACAAGACCGTGCAGCATGTGAAGCAAAGTATGAAGCAAACAGGAAGAAGTCAGAGATCTGCTTTGCGTTCTGGAGTCTTTTGTGAGTCAGCTCACGTGTTTCTCACCTGAGGAGATGATCTCTGCAGCTGCGTCTCACCACGAGATGTCTTATTAAGAGATCTCTATGAAGCCAGGACAGTGTGTCACAGAGGTGCTGATAAATTTATTCCTCGGTTATACTTTTTCCCTGTTCATTGTGATGGGACAAAGAAGAAAGAAACATGAGGCTTTTTAGGGCAATGGAACAACGGGCTTTCTGCAGGAAGTAATTTTCAGAACTGTTGTTGTATATCAACAATACAGGGAATGATTCAAAGTGAAGGTGCCATAAAATTAGAGTTCCATTTCAGAAAGCTCCCTAAAATACGAAAAATATATTTATGGAAATGTTTAGGCCCCATGTACTGAGGCTATAGTCCTCCAAGCGGGCGGACCGGGTTTGAAGGAATCCGACCTGTGGCTCTTTTCCTTCATGTCGTTACCCACTCTCTCTCCCTGATTTCTGACTCTATCCACTCTCTCTCCAATAAAGGCACAAAAAGCCACAAAAAACATCTGAAAAAAAACAAAAACAATATAATCTTGGTTGTTTTTATGAACAGTTGTACTGAAAAGCATGACTGGGTCTTCTGAGGTAAGACGTGACGTAAAAAAAAAAATACGCAGAAGTAGCGGAGAAAGCAACAGAGTCTGCTATTTGACACTATAATGAGAATGTTTGCCTTATATCAACGCTACGTGTAGTTCAACGGAATCACAATATCAACAAAAGTGTGGAGAACAACATACTGATGAACAGAAAACATAATGCAGCCGTTTAGTTACGTGCACGGAGATCGTAGTGGTCGCATGCAGACAGTCTATGCACCTTGCAGCAGTCACAGGATAAAAACGTCACCACTCTCTCCCTCACAAACAAGGTGAATTCTCCGGATAATATCTGTTTACGTTGAGACATACAGCAACTCCTGGAAATATCAGGAGTTTGTCAGGAGTTTTCTGCAAGTTTGAAAGCCCTCTATGTTGCATAAATATGTTGGCTACATTTCCGTTGCGAAAGTTTCCATCGTGTTTGTGCAATTAAGACAATGTGCGAGAGTTTGCCTACAATTTTGGTAATTAAAAACAAGGAATTGTTGGGACTTCTTTTGTCTGGCCGGGCTATTCAAACAGGTATCAATATTGTTAAATTTGTACTAATATCGTATAAAGTTCAGAGTTCTGTGACAAGTCTATATTGTACACATTGTCTAAAGACATTTAATTCACTCTCATGACATTCATAGGTCTTCTGCAAATGGCTCTCACTCTCCTCCTCCCTCCTCTTATGCAGCTCTTACCCTTCCTGACGGCTCGCCGCGTTATCTCTCTGAATGAGTCTCTTCTGCAGCTGAAGGCAGCACACGATAATTAGCCTTGATTAGGCCACAGAAAATCTCGCTTTCACTCTCACCTGTCATTATTTCACTTGTTCCCGACATCAAAGGCAGGCAGTGAGCCAGGAACAATGTGGAGAGCACGCTCTTCCCTTTCAGGTGACATCACTCACATAATCTGAGAGACATTTTCTGAAAGTAAAGTAAAGAAGAACGGCTGTAGAAGTTTTAAGAGTTAGACAAGATCTATCTTCTTAGCAGCAGATCCTTTAAGTCCTTTAAGGAAGTGGTGAGGCGGGGTCGGACTTTGTTGTCCAGCACATCCCACAGATTTTGATTAGACATTGGGGTTTTTGAAAGCCAAGTCAGCACCCTGAACTTGTTGTCGTGTTCGTCCAGGCCACTTTCTTCCATTGCTCCATGGTCCACTTCTGATGGTCACATGGCCATTGTCGGCACTTCAAGCGGTAAACATGGGTCAGCATGAGCTCACTGACCAGTCTGTGGCTACACAGTCCCGAACACAACAGACTGTGCTGCGCTTTGTGTTCTGACACCTTTCTATCAGAACCAGCATCAACCTTTTCAGCCCTTCGAGCTCCAGTAGCTCTTCTGTTGGGTTAGGCCTCACGGGTTCCAGCATTTTCTTCCCACATCTATCAGTGAGCCTTGGTTGTGCATGACCTTGTAAATAGTAAATGGACTTGAGCTTGTATTGCTCTTTTCTAGTCTTCTGACTACTGAAAACCCTTTTACACCGCATGTCACACCTACACATTCATTTTACACAGATGGCGAGGCGTTGCACTCTCATCTTGAACTGACTGTGTGAAAGGGACGAGTCGCTCCTAAAGTCCCTCGTCTCTGGGGAAATGCGGTAAAGATGCAGCACATGTCTAGGCTTTTACATGATTAGACAGAATATTAGAAAGAAGCTTAAATTCGAAGGGGTTTAAAATCAACAGAATTTAAATAATGTTGTTTGACAACACGCATGCAAGTAACAGAGAGATGCAAACTGAATCCTTAATTGCTGTTTGGTCTCGATGCTGCCCCTGGGCCAGGTGATCTGTATTTGACTCATGTTTATGAGATATGAAGCGGCGCATGTGTGTTCGCGTGTGTGTGTATGGGATCCACCTGAGGCGTCACAGCTGGGGGTTGGAACAGAACTAGGCCACGTTTCGCCTGAAGTGAGAGAATATTTAACCTGTCACAGCTGCGACGGGGAACGTTTGACCAAGGGCACAAACAGGGACTCTGCTAATTTGACATTCAGACAGTGGATAGGGGTGGATGCAAGATCGTTGGATTGTTTTCTGTTTGTAACGGAACGTGTAATTAATCATTCGCTTTAGTAACTCCCAAAAATGTGTGCACTCACCTCTGCCCTGGAATTGTTGAAGACTGCTGAAGCGTTGTAGCTACCAGTTGGACACGCTGGCATAAATCAGCAGCTTGTTGTGCAGGCGGCTGCCATCATTTACATCACAAACAGCTGGGATATTATCCTTAATTAGAGGCTTGAGTAAATGCAGTTTTTTCACCTCATTTCATTTATTAACTCCTCTCTTGTGAGAAACCTGGCATGCTCGAACATATTTCTCTGTAAACAACGTCAGCCAAGTCTTTTGTCTCTGAGAGGCAATTATTTCTTTTTGTCAACAATAATGAATTCACATGTTGCTGGCATTAAGCTGGCTGTGCGTGTTTCTCGTCTTGCTGCTCATTCTGTTGAGACTATTCTTAGCACACATATGTCATCACGTCACGGACGATGGCATGAAAACATGGGATTAAGTATGAGAGCATTTTTATGCATTTCATAATTACATTTAATCCAGCATCTGTTGTACAGAGATGCTTTTTATGGTATTTATACTGTAGGGTGTGTTTGTTCTCTGTGATGCTTCTCGTACAGATCAGAGAGATTTAAAATGAATCGAGGATGGGGCTTTTTGTTTGTTCTTATGAAGATGGATTGATGCGTCTAAAAATACTTCTGCTACCATGAACTAGAAGGCGTTTTTATGTTTTAAGTCTAACACTTTGACATCTAAGCATGTCACAGACTAAAAGGTTTTGCAGACACTGGGTATCTAGCAGGTTTACGATTAAAGCTGCAAATAGATTTACAATTCTACAATTCTACAATTCACTTAGCAGACGCTTTTATCCAAAGCGACGTACATCAGAGATTTCTGTTGAGATCAGTGTTTGACATTAACATCCGCCAATCCGCCAAATGCTGGGTTGATATGTGGATGCACATGCATGGTACACAGTCACTCCCACTAGCCACTTTGGAGGGTTGAATTTTATTTTATTTTTGTCTCAAAAGGCATCTGTAATTATAAACTAATTGCATTGACACTACGCAACTACAACTCCCATGAGCACTACCTGCACACAGTGATTGCTCATTGGTCCATCCATGAAGCTTATTGCCTTGCGAGCTATCGACCGTCGACACTGTCGTTTCTGTGGAGAACACGGTGGAGATGTGACCAGGAGGAGATATGTGGCGGCACATAAAAGGTCCAACAAAACCCAACGAGCGGAAAACACAAAAGAGAATACCTGACAATGTAACTGAAAAGGAAGAGAAGACAAAAAGACGGAAAAGTGGAAGTCAGGCCAAGACAATAATGTCCTGCACCGTTTGTTTGATGTATTGCGGTGAAAACTTGAATGGCTTCTCTTTTGTGGTCGGGACAATCAAAACCATAAATTAACAACAACATTTGGGCTAGTGAAAATGCTGAAACCATTAGCCACTGTGGCTGCTGAGCAAAAAAAGTAAATGTCAAAGCCTGGTTGAGATTATTTCCCATCATGCACCTGATGGATATTAATAAGAAGACAACTTGAGATAAGAAACAGCAGCTTTTTGCAGTGACAAAAAACAACTGACGCTCAGAATGTTTTTATGCTGACCGCTGACACGCTGCATTGGTTTTGTGTAGAAAATAGACTCTACCAGTCAAATAAAGAAACAGTGAAACGACCCAGGAGCTGAAGCATCACTGGCTTCACAGTGGTGTAGTGGCTAAGGCTGCCACCTCCCAACCAAGAGGTTGAGAGTTTGAATCTTGGTTCAGGCTGAAGTGGAGTGATCTGGGTTTCTTCCAACGCACATTATTTTGGGATGGCAGTAGCTCAGTCCGTAGGGACTTGGGTTGGGAACAAGAGGGTCGCCAGTTCAAGTCCTGATATGGACCATAATATGGAAGTTGGTCTGGTAGCTGGAGAGGCTCCAGAGCACCGCCGAGGTGCCCTTGAGCGAGGAACTCCCAACCGCTCTGTTGTGCTCCCTTCATAGCAGTGTGTAGCAGCCACATTGTGACATCTCTTCATTAATGCATGTCCACACGTCCTGTGCATGTGTGTGATTTCGGGCCTCCCTGCACGATTTGTTTGTAATCTCAATCTTTCAAATTTTCATAAAACTTTGTCCAGAGAGTCTCGTTAAACTTCACGTCTCTTTAATCTCAGCAAGTTTTTTAGAGGTTAGTGACACAAGTTAAGGACCGTGTGGTGGCTAACGTCAGGAAGACTCTTTTCTTCTCTGTCTGTTTACAGTGGTTTAATAAAAAAGAAAAGTGGATTTAAAGTCAATGTGAGGTTAATTAAAAGAAGACCTGACGTTCTATTCATGTGTTCTCTCATTCTTCTCCTCGTCCTCATGAGCCGAGCGTCAAACTCAATGTTTTCACACTTTATTTCAATCACCGGGTCAGTTCTGAAGCCTTTTGATGAAAGAGTACAACCTTCAACCTAATGCAGAATTTATTTGACTTAGTTGGATTCTGTTGCAATGAGAGTCGATGCTACACGGGGCCTGTGTGCCGTTAAATGAATTACAGGTGGTTCAAAGAGACTGAACTAACATTCATCAGGTGGCATGAAGAAAGAAAACGTTGCTTCTGTTTGTCAGTGAGCGTCTTCTCTGTCCAGTGTTCCCTTTCTGATTTTTGTCTTTTCTTCTGTGCCTGCCTTTAAATCACTGCAATCACTATTTCTGCTTGTACCTCGGTCTCTCTTTTTTCCACCTAGCAGCCCTCTTCTGGACATTTCTGTTGTTGAAAACTAAAATCACTCACTGTTGTCTTTCTGAGTAGGATCGACTGTCTCGCCTAAAAGAAAAATCTTATACACTCACAGAGCATTTAGAAGTCCGTCCTATCTTTGACAAAGTCTTGGCGTGTAAGAATTTTCACTTAAGTGTGCTTTCTGTCTCCTCCCCTTCAGTCTGACGGACAGTGGAGCTGGTCCACCTTACGACGAGGAGTCCATGGCCATCATCCACCTGAACAACACCACAGTCATGTACCTGAAGGAGGTCACCAAGTTCCTCGCCATGGTCTGCTTTGTTCGCAGGGAGAGCTTCGAGAGGAAAGGTCGGTCTCAACTCTCATGACAACAAATCCTTTCTGCTTGAGCTCAGCATTCGTGGTAACGTTGCAAAGTGGGAGACTCTTCTTTGGGCGTTCTTTGCTTTGGAAGTTTAGCAATAACATCTTGGCGGTATGGAACTAGAAAACGGAAACTACCTTAAAATTCAGAATATAAATTGCACAGGTATACAGTATAAGACACAGTCTCTGTTGAGGGTCTCCCAGAGGGAAAAAAGGCTTACTCTGTCTTCCTGTGTGATGATTTCCATTGCGTTCAAAGTCCCACATGTGCAGTTTCTGTACAGCTGTGTAGCTCTTTTAGTACCATCTGTCTTCACCATGTGGCGTTTGTAATCCTGCTAGCTATTAATGCAGTGTTGATGGCTGTAAGTTGCGGACCTACAGCCTGTGACCTATTTGCCTGGAGTTGCACTGCCCACCTTCGCGGGCCTCACGTTGTCTTGACACTGAAAAAGGATTATCTAGCTTACAGTATACCACTGTTTTCTTTAAATGCATGATTATGACCTTATGAGGGTTAGCTGTTAAAAAGTGGCGCCTCTGGTCTGGACTGAATCCCTGTGTATCCGCCCGTGCTGTGCGCAGCAAGACGGCAGCTTCCAATACACAATAAACACTGGCGAATATTTAATCACTTCAGGCACAGTGGGTGATGGTGGCTGCTGCACTTTCGCTCATGGCGTCACGTCTCAGAATTTTATACCTGTACATTGTTCGCACAGGTATATAGGATGCAGTCCAATATAACAAAATAAGTATTAAAAGTTTGTCTTATTCACTGAATATTATTGTAGTTGGCACTCCCACCGTCAGCCTTTTACAGTAAGCCCTGTTTCCACCAAGCAGCTTAGTTCGGTTCAGTTCGGTACGCATTTATTGGCGTTTCCATCGTCAAAAGTTGGGAATGGTACCAAAATAAACGATTCTTACCGTCCTTTTTTGGTACCCTTCTGACGTTGGGGTGCCAAGCGGAGCGATCCGACCCCTTAAAGTTGGAGCTAGACACACTGCAGTCCGTTGATTAGTTTAAAAAAAAGGTCACTTCTAATAACACAGCGGTGATAAATGACAAACACTTTGAAGTTTTATTTCTTCTAAGTTTTTCATCCATTTAATTCTACTTTAACTTCTTCACAGAGGCACTGTAGTGATTGTCCCTGTGTTTGAAAGAACCTGAATAACACCCAACAGATGATGTTGTTCCTGAACAGAGGGACCGACAGACAAGAGTGTGTTTCTGTGTTTTTCCGTTGCTGTTGCTCTGAGTGCCTTGTAATGATGGAGCATGCAGGTGAGCTGCAGGGAGCTGACCTGGAGCAGCGGGGGGTTCACTGCCTCACTGAAGGGCACTTATCCTCCGCTGCTGATGGAGTCGGGGCATTGTCTGTTCATACGCCATCATTTGGAGGCCATTTAGACTTCAGAGATTTCAGGCTCTGAGTGTTTGGACCCAGTTTGACTTCTTCACCCTCTGCAGCAGAGGTTCAAATAAGGTTTCTGATATGATCCACATTTCAAGATATCTTTAAGAAAAAGGCCCAAGTTGTTCATCGTAACCTGAAAGGATTAAAGCTGTTGGATTAAAGATGGATACCGGGTTGTTCAAAAACAAACAAAACAACATTTTATAAGGTAGTTGGTATATTGAGACGTATTTTGCACTAGAATGCCGTTTTGCTAAAAAGTTGACAAGGTTCAAATTGTTACCGAAGTTGTAAAAATTGAGGATTTTCTTTTATAAATATTAAACCAAATAGCATCAATACCAAACATTTAATTAATACTTTAAAGCAGTTGTGAGGATCTTTCAGTTTCGTGTGTTTTGGCGCCCCCTGTGGACAAAGAAGTGTAGTGTGAAATTTTTAGAGACTAACCGTTATCCACTGAGAAGCGAGCAATTTCATCAGTGAAAGGAAAAACGTCTGTTACAAGCAGAAACATTTGCAGAGCTGTTAGTAACTCTTACATTTATAACAAAATGGGCAATTCAGTAATGTGCCAAAGCTAACTGAGAACCATGTTATTTAGGTCCAGAAATTGCACATATACGTTTAGTACCAAGATAGTCATATAAGGAATTTGATCTGTGGATACCCTGTGCAATTTAAGGCCAATTCTGACAAGCTTTTTGTAGTGTTCAGAGGGGCACGATGGCTGATCAAGGCCTGATCTGCTGCTGGCGGGATATCTACGACTGCTCACTTACACAGTGAAAGCAGAGCCACGAACTGACTCCCCAACATAAGGGCTTTTTTTCCCTGATTACGTCTTGGCAACTGTACAACAGCATCTGAAATCACCATGGAAACAGCAGGCAGGCATGCCTGTCTGATGTGTCTTCCCATTCTAATCATGAAAGTTATGAACTAGAGAAACATTGGCAGGAAATAGTCTCCGACCTCTAGCTTGCCAGGGAATATTTGGTATGACTTAGCTTTGTAGTTAGTGTGTGTTTGTTCGGTGATGCTGAGCGTGTGTGACAGTCTTTGTATTTCAGCCCAGCATGTGAGACATCTGAAATACACATTGATCTGATTTCAGCTGCTGTCTGTGAAGGCGACTTTGTAGACCATTTTCAATGCTCGGTTCTTATTTAACAAGAGTAGTGTGAGCTCTCATGTAGGGCTTGACAATCAGACTGCAGGAGCACATATAATTCATGAGCTTGAGTTGTGCGTCTTGAACGACTTTCATACATCGTACATTTCATTCCAGACCTTAGGGCCTCTGACCAAGCTGCTGTGTTTGGATACATACAAAACATGTGTGCGTCTTGTGTCTCACTGCCTGTCTCACTCTCTTACTGCCTGTGAGCCAGGTGAGTCAGAGCTGTCCGGCAGGTGAGCGGCTGAACCTTTTGATGTCCTGAATGACGAAGTCTTCTTCAACATGTGTACTCTCATTGCTGGCCTGATTATTTTTAGTACATGTTTAGTTCAGGAGTCTTATTGAGCAGCTGCTTTGAAGTGTGAAACACTTCTCCCAGTTAGTATAAAAATGCCTCTTACAGTTTGTGTTGGAGTGTATGATGTGAGTGACACCTAAAGCTCTTCATTCAACGTGTAGCTGTGAGATCACTGTTTGAGACGTTTGAAACACAATCTGTTAAGGATTAGAAAATCATTTCAGTCACTGCTTATTTAGGTAGCTACTTTACATTTAGTCTAAGTATAGAAATGCTTGTTTGTTTAAGTCACATTTTAGATGCAGAAAGGTTTCAGGACCGATGCAAAGCTGGCTAAACACTGAAGCTTCAGTGTCAGCGACATGGCAACCTGCGTGAGCATCAGCTATAGGGGGAGACGGCTCTCTCCAATGTTTTGAATTTGGACTGCAGTACCCATTTTAAACGCTGGGTGTCAGTGTTACATATAGCTCATTACTTTTAGTCAAAACCTTTTTTGTCCTTTAAACTACCAAAACATCCGGAATCGCAGTCTGTTTTTGGGGGGTTTCCCAGAGAAGAAAAAGGTTTAAACTGTCTTCCTGCGTGATTTCTATTGTGTTCAGCGAAGTCTACAACGTGCAGTTAATGAATCTCAGCACAGCTTGCAATCCACAATGAATGGGGATGAATTTCAGTCGGGTCACCTCACGTTCAGTGTGTGATGGTAGCGGCTGCACCCACGGTAATGACGGCGTGTGTCTGCATTTTATTCTGGTATATTGGTCGCACCGGTGTAAAAGACCCATCCAACTTTTGAGATGACTAAATAGGTATTAAAAGTGCGTCTTATAGACCGGATTTTATGGTAATTCATTTTACCTGTCAGGAATTGTTATCAAGGTTGTACCAAACTTTATCTTGTCTAATATCCAAGACTGTCCCTTTATGCATACAAGTGGTTGTTCTCAAAGAAACCAGACTCCATTTACAAAACATTTTTACCACCCGAAAACAAGAGAGTTGTTGGTCCACCCCTCCCCAAACAAAGTCAACCAATAAAACCATAACATTTGGTTTGTTTTTTCAAAGAGCCAAGGCTGAATTATATCCATTATTGGTATAAAACATGGACATAGAGTCAGTGACATCATCCATCAGTTTCTGAAGAGCCTGATAACGCTGGTAAACATGTTGGAAATGCTATCTCCACCTTACGTTCGACCAATCTTGAAACAGGCAAAGAGGGGGAGCTGAGGCAGGCCGTGACCCTCCTAGCAATCAGCTACAACACGACCATCTGTCAGTCAACTTAACCACGCCCCGAACTCTATGAGCTTATGCATAACTCTTGGCCTTAATATTATCAGAACAGATGAGTTCTAAAACATTCGCCCCATGTCATGTTTTTACAAATAAAGAAATAAGCTATAGAGACCCAAACTGTTTTTGCACCAGGCTCTTAAACTGTCTGGTGTAAAGTTTGACATTTTAACTTTGGGCTTTATTGGGATTCCTTTGCTTTTGAAGCCAGCCTTAAGTGGACACTTGAGGACAAGTGTTTTTTCTTGTTACTCACTAATCAATCAATCATTATTTGCAGTGCCAATTCAAAACGAATCTTACCTCGAGACGCTTTACAAAAGAGCAGGTAAAAGACCTTACTCATTGTTTAGAAAAATGGGATGGGGGGCGACGCTTTACAAAAGAGCAGATGGGATAATATGCAGGAAGGATTTCTCCTTTGTATTCCTCTCGTTCTTGTTGTCCACACTTCCTTGCCGCTGAGGTGGAGGTCGGAGCAGGCCGTGCATGAATGAGGAAGGCAGTGGTTGTGGGGACGACACAGTCTGATGGTGGTGGCTGGGCGTCAGGGACGTCAGGTGGTAGTGCCATATCACCTAACGCACACTAATGCGAGTACGTTTCTAAATGATGAGGTTTAAATTTGCAGTCGCTGTAGGAAGAGGAGGGAGTGTCCCTCATGATCTTGATGTTCATTTATCATGACCTCAATTGGAAATAAGTTTTAAAATCCATCAGTGATTCATCCTGCGGGAGAAAACTTCTTTCATATCATTTATATGAGCTCCTGGCTGTTCCCCAGCTGTGACAGCACTCCCTCTGAGATTCAGGTAGAGAATACCACCAGCATTGTAATTTCTTCCTTCCTGTCGAGGCTGAATGGAGCAGTGAGGAATATTTCCCGTCAAAGACATCTACTGCATGTCATAATGATTAAAAATCCATCACTTTACAGACACTTAAAGTAGCAGTGTAACATATTATAAGAGCATATAGGGCGAGAGCTATCAGACAATGGTCCATTAAAGGGGTAATCTGTGAACATATTTGTACATTTACCCACACAGTTCATCATTTTTAACTCTATGTAAAGTCAGACAGTCCAGTGAGTTCAGTAACAGCATCAATGTGACTCTTAACAAAGTCTTACACTCATGAGTTATTTTTCAGAAAGATTTAACCATAAGCAGCCGTGCTTTGTCACATACCTTTGAAATAGCTCATTTCTATTGACAGTTGAGACCAGTAGTGTAGTGGTGCCTTAAGGAGTGGGTATACTCTTAAATTTCCCCCCAAAATGTTTTTTTTTTATTAAAGGGGACATATTATGAAAAATCAACTTCTACAGTGTTTTTGAACATTTATTTGGGTAACCTGAGTGTCTACCGACCCACAAAATGTGAAATAAATCCATCCAGTCCTTTGTTTGTGGTCTGCATAAGTCTTGCAACACAGAGAAAAATGTTCTGTTTCAAATTTGCTCTCCTTGTGACATCACAGTGGGATTCTGGTAAAAAAAAAAACCTCCCGTACCCTGGTATCTCCACCCATGGACTCCACCCCCAGCCTAGAGCAAAACTTTTGAGCAGGTCCGCCATTTTTCTTCTCGCTACAGAGGAGTGATGTCTACCGGGAAAACTCAGGGGGGCTCATTGCATTTAAAGAGACACACACACCAAAACGGAGCGTTCTGAGAGAGCTGGTTTAAACAGGGTCACAAACCTCCTCTGGTGCTTGATTCATGTTATATTTTGACCAAAGCACAGCACAGATGTTTCATTTAGACCACAGGGGACTGTTTGAAAAGGTGGAGAAGGGGGATAATATGTCCTCTATAAGGGACCCGTCCAGCAGAGGATAAACGGCCTCTGTTATGAATAGTTACATGTAAGACCACTCTTGCATATTAAGTTAGTGCATACTAGCCAATTAGAGACAGAGTGGGGAGTCATCTCTTCAGCATCCTAAAAAATGCAGCATGCTATAGGTGTTGTCAATCAGTCATTGATGTGAATCAGATGAGATTTAGAAGTTGGTATACCCTATGGAGACTGAATAATAAGTGGGTAGACTCCGGTATACCTGCATATACCCTGCACTACACCACTGGTTGAGACCTGAGTCGTCCTGCATTTTGTCATTCAAAACTCTGCACTCTGGTTTTTTGGCTTGGTCCTTGTACACATAGCAATGCAGGAGCAACGTCTTGGTAGGCAGCAAACAGTACAAACCATTGGGGGATTTAATTAAACATTATTGGCCTTCAAGGGCTGCTGAACCTATCCAAATTAGACAAAAAGGAACTTTCAAAGCATTTGCAATGCATGAAATACACTTTGCTGTCAATACAAAATCAACAGATGTAAAACAAGAACAAAGTTCTGGGAGCTGCAAAGCTTTACATCTGTGTTTGTGCTTGAATATAATTTGCACAACATGTTTTGCTAATTCTACTTTGAGACTGGGTTGAAAGCGCTGGAGAGTCATAATGAATTCATGTTGCTATCACATCCAGGGTTTAAAGATCCTGCAATCCTTCGGTTGAATTATACATGTCAGAACACAAGGTGAAGGGACTCGTCACCTCATGCTATAGTCTGCTGGAACTCTTTCAACTCTTTTCAATGTCTTCTACCATATTCAGAATCAAAGAGGAAAGCTTCGTTCTGGAGCTTCATTCATTACCCTTTACAATCAAACTGAGGGAACCTTACTTTGAACAAATACAGGCCAGCATACTTAACTCAACATAGCTTTTTCTCTTTAGTACTTATTTTGGATAATAAAAGTGTATTTCTTATAAATTATAAAAGCTATAGCCTTGGCATAAAGAGAACCAAGGAAAATGTCTTACATGAAGTGTCTCTACTCTTTAAAGTTCCTAAGAGTCACACATCATGATACGTGTTTGGCAAAGTTGTGACAAAATGCTTCAAAGGAAAAACTCAGTGACAAAGCTAAAGTAAAAAGCAAAGGTTAGTACAGAGGGTCTAAAACCTCAGAGTATAGTACAGTGCAGGAGAAAAAGATTTACAAGATCATGTTGAAAATAGTGGACAATTTTAAAATGGCTCTGGTGCGCCGCAAGGACACGTTCTTGATCCTCTTTTATTCAGTATATATGTAAAAACGTTTCATCTCTGCCAGTGCCATCCAAAAGTGAAATGTTATTTTATATACCATTTATTCTTCTCCCAATCTGGCCATTATTCTTCCAAATCCACTTTTTTTAAACATCATCTAAACATACTGCCTGAGACAAACTGGAAGGACAATGCTAACTGGTATAAAGCCTGAAATATCGAAGAATAACTGAAACTTAAGCCACATTTTTTTCTTGGATTTAAAGACCATAGCAGAATCAGACTGATTGATGTCAGCATGCAGGTTATTCCAGAGAAAAGGTGCATGATAGGAGAAGGAGTGGCAGCCTGCTGAATCTGTTTGAACTCCAGGGACAGACAGGAGCTCGGCATTCTGAGAGTGTAGTGCACGAGATGGGATATAAGGATTTATGAGATCAGACAGGGATGAAGGGGCCGGAGTCATGTGAAGGACCTTGAAGTCTGATCCTAAATAGATGGGGAGCCAGTGATGTGAAGGCAGAATTGGTTCTTTCTTGTTACAGCCAGGAGTCTACCTGCAGGTTTCTGAACATTGTATTGTAAAAGCATGTGGAACAATACAGTTAAGTCAGCAAAGGTATCAGTATGGACAGAGAAAACCTTACAGTACATAAGTCATGCTGCGTAGGTAGAAAACGTCTCTATTGTTCTTTTCTTTATCTAGTAGTTAAAGAGAGAAGGTAGGATCTAATGGTGGTACATCAAGAATCTTAGCTGTTCAGCTTTGAGAAATAACACAGCTGTCAAGAGGAAATGTTACTGCAATGTACAGCTGAGTGTCGTCAGCATAGGGATAAAGTTTAATCCATTACCGTGTGCAGATTGGCCTTGAGACAGCCTAACCTGAAATCTTCCTCAGTTGGTTGTTCAAACATGCCCCTCACAGCAGGAGACCATGCCTTATTGCCTAGGGCGGGTTTTTTTGCGTTGATATCAATGCAGACACAAATCATGGAGACGATTCTGAGTTGTTTGTACCTCAGTATGATGTCATCAACCCAGACACAGTGTATGTGACTTCCAGTGCCCCTGGAGCCAGCCTCAAGTGGACACTCGACTAACTGCAGCATTTTGCACTTCCTCATTGGCTTCATTTTTAAACACCGGAGGTTGCTGCTTGGTCTAACCATGCGTACAGTCTTACATCTTCACTAGAAAACACAAACAAAGATTCGAGAAGTAATAGAACTCAAATCTCCCTGAGAAGAAATCTGTTTACTTTGTTTTTAATAGGGATGGTTGTGACTTTTTTTTAAATGCTTTGTGAATGTGCCTGCAGCGTTCAGTAGTAATTAGTAAAATACTGCTCAATGCATAAAGGGATTATGTGAAGCTTCTTAATCTCTCGGTGTATTATGCATGAACTCCACTGCATTTGCCCAAGACTGATGACATACGACAAATGACATTCTCCATAATTAAATCCGACTTTTGAAGCCTGTTTCAGGACACAAAATGATTATATAGATCAAATGCAATCTCCTGAAATGCTGATGGAGGAATGATTTGTGTACATGTCCTCCATGTGTCCCCTATCATCATCATTTATTAAAACAGGAATGATAAGATTTTTATTCTCAGTGTTTATTCTGTGTATTTCAGCTTCGCCTTCGCTCCTGCTTGTAGTCGAGCTCTTTCTGTTCCTGTTTTCTCTTTAGTTTTGTCGTCTGACGTCATCCGCTGTATGTTGCATGGTAACGACGTGATAGTAACACTCAGTGACTGTCAATTACTGAACTTGTTTGGCTTCTTTTTTTTTTTGAGAATAAAAGTCCCCATGGAGATGTTCCACTGCCGAGCCTCACATCTAAGGAGAGAGAGTCAGAGAAACACAGACCAGATGCTGTTTACAATCAGGGCTCTTAAAAACCTTTCATGCATGTATCACACCATGCTTATGCCTTGAAGTTTTAATTTCAACTTGCACGTATTTCTACAAATTGGGTTTCAACAGTCTCAAGGAATTCTAAATACTACAAGATTGAGATTGTCTTCATTTGACGTCTCCAACTGTCCTCTGCCTTAGCTGCAGATTTGTATGCAGCATATTTTCACGTTACGATGTCTTTCCAAAAAAATTATCTAAAAAATCTTAAAATGTTTAGATACATTACATTTTCTAATTTGTTGTCCTATCAGCCGGGAAGCCAATTGTTCGGGCTCATGCTGTTACTGTGCGAAGCTTTCAGCCCTAGAGGCCATTACTCTTCCAAAAGCTGCATTACTTGTGTAACTGTGCAACGGTCCTGATAAATATGGCACCCTTGAATGTCAAAAAGATAGTATTGATTCAAACATTTCAAAGCCCCTTTCAAGGATGCTTCTCACAAGGAATGCATACAAAGAAAAATGTGTATTTGCTATGAATGTAAAAAATAAAAGACCACACAGGCCTTGGTGAAGAGAGGTGATCTAGGTTGTTTTTTAAACCGTCGAAATATGTGGCGTACATTTTTTGCAGAGAAAGAGTCGAAACTAATGGGGGCTTCAGTCCTCAAGGCTCTTTAGCAAGGGGCCAGCAGACTGATGTGGGGGACCATAAGCAGGCCAATGAAGACCTGGGATTCCAGGATGGGGTGTGTCATGGTAGTGTTGTAGTACTCGAAATCGGTCTCAAGACCTCGGTCTCGTCTCGGAATAGAAAGCATTTTTACTCGGTCTTGTCTCGGTCTCAGACTGGGCGGAATCCGGATTTTAAACTCACAAGACCAGTCAAGACCATCACTGATTGGCTATTATTCCACATCTTTACTCTGATTAAAAGGAAAACGCCGCTTTCTGAAAGAACAATTAACTTAAATTCATTGATTTTTATCCCCATTTTTACAACCCTCTTGATGTTAAGGTCTAAGTGAGTGACACGCCCCCTGCACGCAAGATGATGATTTGTCAGAGATATTTCTGGTATTAGTATTGACTCGGTCTCGACCCCTAGATGTCTGGGTCTTGTCTCGGTCTCGATCCCTTAATGCCTTGGTCCTGACTCGGTCTCGCCCTACCTTGGTCTTGGTCTTGACTGACTCTCTATCCCTAAATGTCTTGGTCTTGACTCAGTCTCGATCCCTTAATGTCTTGGTCTTGTCTCGGTCTCGATCCCTTAATGTCTCGGTCTTGTCTCGGTCTCGATCCCTTAATGTCTTGGTCTTGACTCGGTCTCGATCCCTTAATGTCTTGGTCCTGACTCGGTATCGCCCTACCTTGGTCTTTGTCTTGACTCGGTCTCGATCCCTTAATGTCTTGGTCTTGACTCGGTCTCGATCCCTTAATGTCTTGGTCTTGACTCGGTCTCGATCCCTTAACGTCTTGGTCTTGACACGGTCTCGACCCCTAAATGTCTTGGTCTTGTCTCGGTCTCAAGCACTCTGGTCTCGGGTATGTCTTGATCTCTGTTTAGAGTGGTCTTGACTACAACACTATGGAATGGTTTACTCGTTTAGTTGTCATTTTCTTTCTTACTTGGTCATGTTGTTGTTATTTATTTCCCATTTGTTGTATTATCTCCTAGTTTAGTTCTTTATGTTTTCCTGTTTTATTTTGTAGTTCTTGCCCCTGTGAATCACGGCTAGTCTTACTTCCTGCCTTTGTGTGTTTCCCTCCCTCTTTGATTGCCTTCATCTGTCACACCTGTGTTTGATTGCCCCCCTATATATATTGCAAAGTGCCTACACAATCTGTCAGTAGAGAGTCCCTTCTATCCGTGCGACATACTGTTAGGACCTACTGTTCAGTAGGCGCTCACAGTAGGCCGATATTTGTTCCTAGCCCGCCTTGTGTTATTGACTACTCAACTCAGATGTGATATGAACGATGGCTCAGTAAGTAATACAAAACTTCACATTGCATGTAAACAATTGAACAACTTAACATTTGGAAGACGCGTTACCCGAACCGGCCTCATCTATCCTGTTTTATATTTTGTGCTTTTTTTTTCATCCTCGTTTGTTTTGATTTGGAGGCGCACGTGAAGTGACGCTTTACGTTTAGTTTCGCTCAGCATTGTGGGTGTTAAAATACAACTCATTTCCTGAAAGGATGCATCCAAACCATACTGCACAAAACCCAGAAGTTAGTATCCATCCTGAAATGTTCAGTCTACTGAGGTGGACCCCAAAAATGCCCACTAAATGACCACGAGGGTTCAGTCTACTGAAACCCCCCACTGAAAAGTCTGCACTCCATACTGAACTGTGGCTTCTTGGGAAGGGCCCCGGTGTTTCCTCCCTTTTATGTCAGTTGATTATCAGACTTACCCCGGGTTCCTATTTTGTCGTTTCCTCATGGCTCTTGGTTTTGTCTTTTAGGATTTTTTTGTTGGATTTTGTAATAAGTAAGCTTTATTTTGCCTTTTCTGTGAAATAAATATTTTAGTTTGAGTCTGTACTTGGGTCTACTCTTTGTTTTTGATGAACCATGACATGGTGCAGGGCAGGAAGTGATCAGCAGTTTTTCCTCTTTATAGCCTTAAACTAGATTCTGATGCATGCTGGAGTTTCCATGTTTTATGAAGAATATCAGTCTTTAGCCGGTCGTAGACTTTACTCTGTCCCCCCTTTTGTTTCCGCTCACAGGGCTGATCGACTACAACTTCCACTGCTTCAAGAACGCCATCCAGGAGGTTTTTGATGTTCGAGTAAAAGTTCAACAGAATCGTAAACTCCTCAGTCAGAGAAGGTGGAGCAAACTAAGTATGACCAATGGAGTGACCAACAGCTCCAACTGAGGACAGATGACATCAGTCTGCCTAAAGTGCCTGAACTGGATCCTGACAAATCCAGGAGAAATCCCTCCTTTTAAAGGAGCACTTTTTTTTAGTTTTCTCTTTAGCGAGAATCATGAAGTCTGTTCTGTCCACGGCGACTCTGACTGCCGCCCTACCAGGAAGAAGCGGACTGTTTTTCTACCAACCTTGCTCATTTCTGTGCCAAAATTAGTTTCAAGAAGGCGCCATTAAAAACATACTGGGAGAGTTTGATTTTATATGTGGCAGACACTTCTAGTGAGTAAAGAAAGTAACTTTAAGACCTAGGGTCTCTATCAACCATTACAGTTAGCTTTAACAAGAACATACAACAGCAGCCATGTTTTGTGATTTTAACTGGTGCTTGTCGAGCTTATCCTTCACTAAATGCACTAAAGGAGAGAAATAGACTGGAGGCATGACAATCATGGTGTTTCACAAGACGGACTTGAGATGGTTACCATGACTGTCTGTGAAAAAAGGCTCTATTGTCACACATGCAATCCTGAAAATGTCTAGACAGCCTGCTGCTGAAACCTTTCTGAGTTGGTTATTTACACACTTCTCTCACAGCGGGAAGTTTCCTGTCAGACAGTAAGGGGGGGGAGACACATGACATAAACAAGTTTGTGCTGAAATCCAACAACGACTCCACAAATCAATTACACGAGGGTGTTTCAGTCTGCAGGAGATGTTCCTGTCCAGAATAGTTTTGCTGTAATGTTCTGAGTTTTTAAATGATCCGGTGTGGCTGACTGTTGTGTTCTCTACTTGCTCCAATAATTTACTTTTTACTTTGTTGTTTATCTCACTTAAAAACCGAAGTGCATTCACCGAGATAGACAACAAGGAGGCAGGAAAAAATAAAAAAAGTTTTACTTCTAAAGTGGAAAAGCTCGATGTGCTAGATTAATAATGTGACTTATTTAACTGTTTATAATTGATGATGCTTTCTACTGATAGTTTACGTTAAAGGTTATGCCCCAATGAGGGAAATTGGATATTGCCATTTCCCCTTCCATGCCACCCCTGACCACCCCACCATGCACACCCCTGGGTTTAAGAAGACAGGAATGTGCACTTCTTTGACAAATCTTAACAGTAATGGTTACATGTTTTAATGATAAGAGGGTTTAAAGTGTCTCAGCGTGTCGGTATAAATCTTTGTGAGCTCCGTCTGTGCTCTTGAGAGTAGAACACAAAGGTTTTCACACGACAAGTTGACGGCTGTAATAACTACAATCCTGAGAATTTGGGAGCTAAAAAAAATCACAGTCCGCAGAAATAAGAGAAGTCTGTAAGACCAAACTATTTTATATAAGACAGCTGTTTTTAATGATGCACGTGTTGACTTCTAAACCGGAAACGTAGGATATTTTTATACCAGGTTAAAGGAAGAATGTGCGACATTTTACACATAAATACAGCAGAAATCAAGTATATCCTCTGTACATGTGTCTCTGAGTCATGACTGTCTACAATGAGTGAGACATGCAAGTCCTGCTGGCTGTACTGTTGTCAGAGTCGTGTTCACATGGACGGGACGGCCGGCTCCTCCCCTTGTGTATAAAAGCTGTTTTAATCAAGGACTAGAGAAAAGAAGAAGAACATACTCACTGATTATTTAGATGTCACGTAAGCGTTTTTAGATCACGGTCATTCTGTGTCAATTTATGTGCAATGAGAAGCTACGAGCTAACTCCAGTGTGCTAACACTAGCCTGCTAACACAACAATGCACGAGCTCGAGACAAGGACAATTTTGTCCGACACTTGTGCTTAATGGGGCTTAATTATGGTGCGTTCCAATTTGAAAACTCGTTTGTGTGGACGCGAGGGGAGAGGGGTTGGAGGTGTGTCTCTGGAGCAGAGTGGAGGCTTCAGGATAGCGAAGTTGTCGCTAAACAGCAGTTTGTTTTGGTTTCATGCTGGTGCTCAAGAGCAACATCTACTTGATCAAAAAGTTGCACATTCTTCCTTTAAACACATACATTGTTGTTTTTTCAGCTGTGCTAATAGAGAGTTTATCGTGGTTGTAAATAAAACTTCTTAACCAAACAAACGTTAACTGAATGTAACCTGAAGTGACACACGGTGCTCTGTAATCGTGCTGTAATGTCTGCTGTGTGATCAAAAAACTTCTCTTCACTGTTTGATAACTTATCGATGTTTTACTTATTTATGTATTTATTAACGTTTATGATTAAATATATTTGAACACGATGTTGACCCTGTTTGTTGACTGTAAACTCATGTTAGTCATAAATTATTGTGGCATCATGTTTTAATACTGAAGGTTTCAGCTCGGTGACAAATCACAGGGGAAAAGGGTGTTGGATCAAATTTAAGGAACTGTAGCAAAGAGTGGAAAAAAGGATCTGAAAAAGACGCAGCGATAAGTCTAATTTGTTTGAATGTGCAAAATTGCAGTGTCACAACTTCCTGGAGGGACTGTGATAGTGAACCTCCGACTCAGGCCAGTGTGACCAGGAAGTCATATAACTATTATAAATTAAAAAATGATGCTCTGTGTTAGAAAGCTCCAGAACGCCTCCAAAGTAAGCATTGTGTCGAGTTACATTGGCTCCCCGTACAACACAGAATCAGCTCCTGAGTACATTTCTGACCTGCTCACTACTACAAGCCGACCCCGGACACTCAGGTCATCAGGTGGAGGTCTTTTAGCCATACCCAGAATTAGATGTAAGTCCGAAGAGGGGGGCCTTTAGTTACTGTGATACTTTCTTCTGGAACTAACTTTGTGCTGACCTGAGGTCTATCACATTTATCTCTACTTTTAAAGTTGCACTCAAAGACCTTCGGTGGGCGCCAAAGTGCATCAAACCAAATTCCTACATATCGTTGCTTGAAGGGAGATCTTTGTGTGTCACTGTGGCTGACTGTAAACTACCCATTAAGCTTTTCTGTGTCATGAGCTGTACACAGTAAATTCAACTGCACTCTTCTCCAGTCTATGAGGGTGGAGACCAAAACCACAGACACATTTTTCAACATCTGGACGGTTTAAATCCAAACTATCGACTGAGAGAAGAGCAACAGGCTGAAGTAAGTTTTGGGGTTTTCTGCACAGAATTGCACAAACCTGCTGATGCGTTTTTCTGACTTGTCTTCTAACCAACTAGCTATCTAGCCAGATAGTCAAAGTACTGAAGTGTTGCTTATTGTGCAGCATTAAGGGCAACAAAACCTTCAGAACACACACACACACACACACGGGTGAGCTCTTTGAACTGTGTGTGCGTGCTCATGCTGTTTGATTGATAGCTCTTACACTCCCTTGTTGCTTTGGCTCTGAAATCACTTCTCCATCCTCTCGTTCAGGGCCTCCTTTGCAAAAGAAGCTCTGAAGATAACTTGCTATTTGAACAGGTGAGTCACCAACAGATAATGAATTGCATTCCTTTCCCCCCTCTTTTGTTTGACTGCCGTCTTTTTCATCCATTTTACGAAATGGTACGGATATGATGATATTTCTTTTCGTGGCTTCCTTTTCACATTTGTCTGCAATTTAATTGCCTGTTATCAGAAGATGTGCCGGTATTCATACAAAAATTGCCATCAGTCCCATCATTTGAATTCCTCACATTCTGGCTCTCAGCTCTCTCCTACTCTGGGCCTTGATTGCTAACTTCTGTCAGGTGAACTCAATCACCAGCTGCAGGAGAGGATCGGCAGAGTACCAGCCTGCAAAGCACAGGAGAAGAAGAGAGAGAGAGAGGAAACAGGAAACAAACACTCAAACCCGCTCAAGACTGTGGAGATGACAGTGGACTTCAGGAGAAGCCCCCCCTCACTCCCCCCCCCTCACCATTCTGAACAGCACAGTGTCTACAGTGGATTCTTTCAGGTTCCTTGGATCCACAATCTCACGGGACCTGAAGTGGACCTCCCACATAGACACTTTAAGGAAAAAGGCCCAGCAGAGGATGTACTTCCTGCGTCAGCTCAGGAAGTTCAACCTGCCCCAGGAGCTGCTGATCATGTTTTACACCTCCATCATCCAGTCTGTTCTCTGCACCTCCATCACTGTCTGGTTTGGATCTGCAACCAAACTGGACAGACACAGACTGCAACGGACAATCAGGACTGCAGAAAAGATCATCGGTGTCGACCTTCCCCCCCATCCAGGACTTATACCGGTCCAGGGCCAGGAAACGGGCAGGTAGCATCACTGCAGACCCCTCACACCCCGGACACAAACTTTTCAAACTCCTTCCCTCCGGCAGGCGTTACAGATCACTGTACGCCAAAACAACCCGTCATAAGAACAGTTTCTTCCCCCAGGCTGTCACTCTGATGAACGCTAAGCAGTCAGAGAGTGTCAGACCTGCTGCTGTGAAATAACCCTGGAACAAAACTGTCACTGTGAATGTACATATATGCAAATATATAGTATCTTTATTTTATTTAAATTACCATCTGCACACACTCTTAATGTAAATACTGTAAAAAATATCTACCTCATGTTTACTTCAGCATTTTTGTTGCACTACTCACCACTGCACTATTTTCTTATTTAGCCTTGTACATATTAGTCTTTAATTATTTGTTTATTTTTTTTAGCTTATTGTTGATATTTAATGTTTTACCTTTGTACAAAGAGAGCACAGTCAACCAAAGTCAAATTCCTTGTGTGTTAAACATACCTGGCCAATAAATCTGATTCTGATTCTGATTCTACGGCTTGTAAGAAATCTGTTCATTTGTATTAGTTTATCATTTAAACTTGTGTAGGTTCCAAATGTAGCTCCGTCCACCTTCAACCTGAGGCTGCATTTATACACATTAGAGTCGTAACTATACCTGTATATGACTTGGAACCCCCCCCCCCCCCCCCCCAGATAAACAACAATGCATAAATAATAATAATAATAATTTTATTTATATAGCACTTTTCAAGCCAGAGGCACAAAGTGCTTCCCATAGACAACATATATACACAACACAATCAATGAAGGAAGTTAATAACAGTTACCGCAAAAAAAAACACAAACAAATTAAGAGAGATTAAAAGTAAAATAAACTAATGATTACACACACATTTAAGCAAACAAAATAATCTTAAATGACATGATTGAAACAACCAGACAACAACAGACAAAATCAGTTTTCAGATAAAAATGCGAGTGTATAAAAATGCGTCTTAAGTCTGGATTTAAAAACAGAAACAGTGTCAGCAGCTCTAACATTCACAGGAAGATTGTTCCAAAGCTGAGGAGCCAGTACAGCGAACGCTCGATCACCCTTTGACCTAAGTCTGGACTGTGGAACTGTTAAAAGGCCTAGGCCTGCAGATCTCAGAGGCCGTTTTGGTTTGTGGATAAACCTGCTGATGTGTTTCTCTGACTTGACAACCATTTAGACGACGTGCTGAGGTGCTGCTTGTTATGCAGCATTAAGGGCAACAAAACCTTCAGGACACCCACACACAGGTGAGCTCTTTGAACTGTGTGTGCGTGCTCATGCTGTTTGATTGATAACTCTTTTACACTCCCCTGTTGCTTTGGCTCTGAAATCACGTCTCATCTTCTCTTATTAGTAACTCCACAAAATCAGAGAACAACAAACATCCTCAGTTGTCCTTTTCCCTTCCTGTCCCTCATCACCTGAACGCAGCGTCGATCACAGAAATAACAGAAGTAGCTCAGCAGGTGTTACATGTATCAACAGATGTGAAGGTCGAACAACAGCAGCTGGATGCAGCGCAGCAGTTAAAGTGTAGATACTCAGCTAAGGGGATATCTTATCATTATAATCAACTACTGTCAGCTAAGAATCTGTTGCTGTTGACGTCCTGCAGATAATAAATATCGTTTTAGTTCTGCAGCCATGACACGCTGCGTTAAATGTCAGTACTCACATTTTCTGTTTACAAGCTGTTGATTTGGTTTTGCATAAGTGCCATGTTTAATTAAACCTGAGTACAAATCACACCCACAAGATTCAAAACAGCTCCATGGGGGGGAGAGACAACCGAAACACATGAACTGTCTGTGAAACAGAAAAACACAGAACACTGAGAGGAGGGAACATGCAGTGATTTCAAAACTGTGCTCAGAGCATAAAGAACATTTTATTTACACTCTTTTTTTGTAAATCATGGAAGCTAAAATATTTCTTTATTCAAACTGAATTGAAGAGATGTTTAAAACTCAGTCAGGAGTGAAAAAAATATGTCGATAAGATATACTTTATTGTAGTGTTGTAGTCAAGAACACCCTGACCGAGACCAGAGCGCACCAAGACATTTAGGCAACGAGACCGAGACAAAGACCATAAACCTCACTGAAAAATCATCATCTTGTGTGCAGCGGGCGTGTCACTCACTTAGACCGTAAAACCGGGAAGGTTGCAGCCGTAACCGATTTAAAATCTGGATTCTGCCCAGTCTGAGACCGAGACAAATGCTTTCGATTCCGAGACGAGACAGAGACCTTCAAAAAGTGTGTCTCAAGACTGGCCTTGAGACCAAGACAATGTTTCTCTTCCCATCACTGCCAATCTTTGCAGAATCATCTTCCATCAATTCTTCACCCATCTGGTCTCAACAAGTAATCAGCTTCACCACCACCACCAGCCTCTGGACTCCACGGGGGGATTTATTCTGTTGCCACTCAGAATTAATATTCTCCAAACGCATCATCCACCCCGCAGAGTCAAAGCGCCAAAGCCCTTTTTGTCAGGACACATTTCCATGTGATCTAATGTAATAAATCATTTTCTTCACTCACTTGTCTCTCCTGATTGAATTTCAGCTAGAATGATCAAATTACTGAGCAGTGCATCACAGTCACCAAAGACAAACGCATCGATTCGTGCTGGACTGGCTGTCACGACCGCCTGCATGGAAGTCTATCTCTCACCACCTTCAGCCATCAAATGTATTTGAACCATTTGGTATCAATCAGTAACGACAGCACCCTGGGGTCTTTCTGCCTCCTGAGAGGAGTACACATGTGCAGTCTTATTTCTTCTTCTGTGGGAATGTCTGAAACCTTGTCTCTGCACCTTATGGCTAACATAACACAGCTACATTTATAACTTTGTATGAAGAATAAAATGCATCTTTGTGAAGATGGGATTTCACCAATCACTGCAGAATGATTTCAGAGAAATGCTGCGACTGTTATTATTTCCATCCTCCTTGTACTCCTAAAATGATCGTGCAGTTGGAGTTTGTCCCGTGTGCAGAGGCTCGCTGTCGTCCCGAGGTAGAACGACCCTCGACATTCACCACATGTCATCTCCTACTCTCTTCTGTCAACGCTTCCTGTCTCTCTTTACTGACCTCTTTAATACAGGCACAAATGACCCAATATCGTTAAAAAATAACAACAAAATTGTGTTTCGTGATGCGTTGAGGTAATAACCATGCTGTAGCCGGCGGAAAAATGACTGACAGGACGACTTGGACTAACCGTCAACATTTCATTTAATAAGACTGAAGCTGGAACACCTCATTACAGAGTGATCTGATGGGAATACACCTAACATGTAAGTGTTACAGGTAGCTTTTGTTTGCTGTTTATTCACTTTATTCCAAGTCGACCTCGTTTTAAAAGTATTTAAATGTTTATTTTGCGCCTGTCTGACCCAAATCACGTAACACTGTGGCTAAAAATGTATCGCTGTGGCGAGATTAAATCCTTAGATATCTCCTTAATGCTCCTGCGCTCTAAGCTTTTTCATAATCCTTATGTTTTTGATATTTGTGTTATTCTATTTATATCCATTTGGGGCATTTGAATGTATTTGCAGCTGTAATGTAGCTTTAGTTGTGACTGGCAGAGTCTAACTTTCTTAATGCATGATCCAATCTGTGTCCCTGCACACGAGGGATTCTCAGAGACGATGTTTGCAAACTCTGAGGTGATGCATAGTTCACGACGCGGAGTTCAGCAGAGTATCAGCGTTTAGCTTTGTGTTCTGTCGTGTAAAGTTTTGAGCTCTTGTCAGATATGGGTTTGTATATTTCCAAAAAGGAAATTATGGAGGAAATGACTCTGTTCTTCTCTCATACTGAGCCAATCTTCTGCATCCCCCTTTATCTTGTGTTGCAGGAAGATAAGCAGTGCCCGCTGGCTGCAGGGAAGGGATTCAGTACATCTGTGTTGCATCAGTCTGGTGAGCCAGCGGTCAGTTATGAGTTTCCTGCCATGATACACAACAGAATCAGTGTGAAGTTTGAATCATGACTCCTGTCAGGCACGAGGGGAGGAGAAAGTCCTGGGGAGTTATTATTTAAAAGTCAAAGTCTACATAAGGTCAGAATGGGTTAATCTCTGTTGACAGATTCATGTAGAATCTGTACCAGTCCTGATGGTCTGGATTTGAGTATGGGAAGTGGTCTGGTTTCTCTCAACCGGAAGCTCAAGGGTTCGATCCCTAGCTCTTGCAGCAACATGTCCGATGTGTCCTTTGGCAAGACACTTAACCCCAAACTCAAGTCCATTCACAATCCAAGTCCATTTCACTTGACTTTTAATCTGAACACACGGTCACTTCTCAAACTGCTCAGTGGACTGTAGACAATGCAGCAATGAATCAAGAAGTCTTGGCTGGAAGATGTTAGTCGCTATCCGCAGGCCACACCGGAATATATATGTTTCTGTCAGGCGATAGCAGATGGGTTCGGAGGTCGCTGATGAACAGATGAGTTGGCATTAACCATTTCCAAAAGTCAGTCTCCACAGTGTTTGTGCTAGCATGAAGTTATGCAATAACCCCGTATCATGAAGTTTCTTTCATTAAGATCTCTTTGTTTTTATGCATCTTAAGTAAGTAATAAAATCTCTTTAAGTATACACAGCATGTTTTCCTGACTTTACCGAACACTTTAAGGACTTGTTATGCAGCCTTTAAAACCTTTATGGAAACATGATGTTCTCGTTGTCTGTGACTGAAATAGTTCTTCATTACATGATGATTAAACCTCCATGTCAGAATAGATAACATGTTCTAACTGCCACGTTCATATTGGCCAATGCAGTCAGACAGCAAATATGATGTTAATATGGCCTGACAGGTTAGCTTAGATGCTTTAATGTAACACACTACCTGTGGTGTGTGTGTGAGTGTGTGTGTGTGTGTGCGTGCGTGTGTTGTGGCCACTAAAACCCGCAGCTTATTGGCCAGAATTGATTAAGTCTGTCAGTTAATTAAGCGAGTACAGTACAGTAGTGTTGGGTTAGGGCTAGGGTCGATGTAGTACTTGAGAGCTTTTTGAAGGTCTCGGTCTCATCCTGGAATCTAAATCAATTTTACTCGGTCATGTCTCGCTCTCAGACTGTGCGGAATCTGCATTTAAAATCAAGACCGGTTAAAACCACTACTCATAAGTTATCTTTGCACGTCACTACTGAGATAAAAAGAAAAACGCCCCTTTCTAGACAACAAATAACTTTAAGCGACGACTGATTGGTGGAGCTTTTTGCACTGAATTTAATTATTTCTAGTCACGTGTATTCAGGTAGCTGGTTGTCTTGGTTACAGGCTTCAATCTTTTGATTTAAGGATTTTGTGAGATGTCAATTCAGGATTTGAAGGAAATGTACTTCCAGAACCAGAGCCACTGTGGTCACTGTTGAACTCTATTTTTCTGTATTTTCTGTGCTCTGTTTCTCTCTCCTCTTCCCCCCTTCACTTTGTGTTTTTCTATCCCTCACCGTGGCTGTATGTGTGTGTGTGTTAGTGGCAGGAGGCGTAGCTGGCTCACACTCTCTCTCTCTCTCTCTCTCTCTCTCGCAGCAGAGGCACACCTGATGTCAGTCACTCAGTAATCACCTGCTCCATAAAAGACCAACCGAGCATCCAACACTCTGCCGTATAATTCTGTCTCGTTCGGTAGTGCTTCCCTGCTTGTTGCTTCCAGTGATTTCTAGAGCTTTTTTCTGGAGTGTGTTTTTGCTTCCTGTGTTGTAGCACTTTCTTGCTGTTCTAGTCTTGTGGTCGCTAACAGTTTTTTGTTTTGGGGTTAGGGATAGTCATTTTTTTATTGTGGTGTGCCAGGCTGCCTCTCCAGACTCCCCTGCCTCTGTTTTTCTCAGATTCTTCAGATTACCCCAGAGACTCACCTGCTCTGTTCCAGCACGGCTGACTGTAGCCAGCCTTCAGCCACCACCACCTGGCACTTTGTGGTTTTTCCCATTTTGGCCTTTTTATCAGCATTGACACCTTGAAACTGCTTTTTGTATCGATCTCCTGCTACAGCGGTCCAAACACTAAGACCCAGCCATAAGACTGGATGCGTTGCAGCTGCTTAACAATAGCCAGTCTGATTCTAGATTGATTTAAAATGAGCTCGAGTCAGCAATTCCAATATGGTGACTGCCCTCTTTCTTCTTCATAAGCTCCTTCAGAAACCAATGGGTGACGTCAGTCCATGTTTTATACAATCCATGGTTTTAAAAGTTCTTTTCACTTCGATCAAACTTTAAAAAGATATAAGAATGAAACAGATGTTTTTATGTTGATGCTGTTTTTGTCACTATAATAATGATTTAAATATTTGAACAGCATCTTTGCATCTCAAAGTGCTTTACAAATGGGCACATTTATAACCACCATTGCATCACATGAAATTACACTTAAAGGTGCAATATGTCGAATTTTACGACAATGTTTACATTCAAATATCTAAATTAATCAAAAATGGACTAACCCTATGTTATATTTTTTTTATTTGTTGAGTTCTTACATTTCCTCAAATATTTACAACAGTTATCAAAGCCAGAGAAATCTGTAGTTTTATAGTTTTTTACGGGACGTGGCTTGAGTCGCCATGACAGACACGAAATGTTTATCGTTGCCGTGGAAACACCGGATGTTACGTCAAAGACCGCTG
This sequence comes from Tautogolabrus adspersus, assembly GCA_020745685.1. Classification (NCBI taxonomy): domain Eukaryota; kingdom Metazoa; phylum Chordata; class Actinopteri; order Labriformes; family Labridae; genus Tautogolabrus; species Tautogolabrus adspersus. The sequence goes on along the minus strand of CM036552.1, from coordinate 3,272,831 downwards.
CTTAAGGAAGCGGGAGCTGCTACTGAAAGCTGCTGTACTGTTGCTGTATGTGCTGCTGTGATTAAAACGTCATGTAAATTATACTTGGACATATTCTATTCCTCAGTTCAGTTTCACCCGTTCGTCTTCACTACGGTCAACACGGAGTTTGTTTTCACCAGGGGTGAGGGAAGTAGCAGAGAAAACTCCCATGATTCCCCGCCAGCCTTGATGTCATCTTTTGTTATTGTTTTGATTGAGCGCCCCCTGGTGGTGGATTTTACATACTCTGCGTTTAAAATCAGGTTAAGAGTGCTGGAATAATATGTCAATAAAAACCACTGAATCTTTGTAACAATAAGATATAAAATAACCAAACCTTGTGAAAATAATGATATAATTATGATGAAATTATTCATCTTCACATATCATGAGCAGTAAAGTCATGCGGCGTCATCTTACTGTAGGATCTGTGTTATGTTTGGCAGCTGCTCTACTGTTTGTGTTTAAATATTTGGGTGTGCATATTGTGTTTGTGCACACATGTGCAGGCTTGTCTCTTCCTTGCCAGGTCACAGTGGATTGCGTAACAGCTGCTGGTAGCTGCGGTCTGCACTACATTGTGTTACATAAGACAATTTGATGTTCAGAGTTATAATCCGGCCTGTGCTGCCTGAGCGCTCCCAGCTGGGATTTCCAGCCTGTCCTCGCCCTGAGCCCTGCACTCAGCTCCCATCAGAGCTGCTTCTCGCACACACACTCACATGCACACACACGCGCGCACACACACACACACACACACACACACACACACACACAAACACACATACACACACACACACTTCTCGGGTCAGTTCCTGAACCCTGTCAGGGTGTCTCTCTGAAGGTTTCATTAGGCCTTCTCTGCATACAAACTATCTCACTCTCCACAGAGAAAAACTGCCAACTATTTAAATGAAACCACTTGTGCACCATTTACCAGTGAAGAGCTGAATACTGGTGTTCAAATCAACTTTTTCTGTGCATATTTTATACATTTCAAACACTCCAGGTTGAAAAAGCTGTTTTAGCTGTGAAACAAGATCGAAAGGTTGCGACTTAGGCAGGAAAATGCACCAAGGGTTGATTTTATACTGACATGGACAGAGATTTTTATTCTAAGTGTCTGACAACATTACAGAAAGAATCCCAACAGAGACAAAGCTTTTATTTAGATCAAATACTTCTACTCCAATCTTAAAAAAGATGTATCACTGTCTTTTAACCTGCCAGACTCCATTAGCAAAATCGTTTCTGTAACCCCGTAGAGCAGGTGTGTGAGCTGCTGCTTTCAAGGGTCAGTTGGTTTGTGTGACTTTGCTGCTTTGAACGGATGGTTCGAATACAACACTATTTATTTTTTTGTGATAGATGGACAGACTGTATCGATCCCGCGCTGGGAGAAAGTGGTGTTACAGCAGCAGGTTATCTAAGCGAATAAAAAAACAGCAAAGGAAAAATATCCACAGCAAATATACACCAACCAATAAGAGGTTAGAAATATACACAACACAGTACACACTGTGGGCGGCTGTGGCTCAGTTGGTAGAGTTGTCTCTCAAGGTTGGGGGTTCGAGCCCCAGCCCCTACAGCAACATGTCTGATGTGTCCTTGACACTTAACCCCAAGTTGCTCCCGCTGCTTCGTCGGTGGCGTGTGAATGTGTTACTTACTTCTGATGGACTTTTTACATAGCAGCCTCTGCCATCAGTGTGTGAATGTGTAGGTGTGACCTGCAGTGTAAAACGTCTTTGAGTAGTCAGAAGACTAGAAAATAAATATACAAGCTCAAGTCCATTTACACTGACACAAAAAACTACCTGATAGAAGAAAACCTTCAAACCAATACCCAAGGTTGTTGTCAGGTATTCTGGACCTCATTAACCGTCTACTGCATGGTGTTTGACCATTTGTCACCAACTACTTTATCTCACTTTTACTAAAAGGTAGTTATATAAAATCCACCTTTTACGGTTTTGTTGTGAAAAAGGGGCTTTTACTTTGAAAGGCAAATAATTCATGACATCAAATGACCAGGAAATCTTGTTTGCACCAAATTTTCTCTTAAATGCATCCATCACTTGCCTCCTTACTTGTCTTTCCTCTAACGTTACTTAACTACTTTCTTGCCCTTGGTGGTCTACGTGACATATGCAAAAACCAATCGCCAACTCAGAACCAGAATCAAGCACAGCAGCTCTCTCCAGGTGATCCTGAATCCCCTGTGGCCAGACCAGGAGGCTAAACATCCAGCTGCTGCGCTCAGATTCTGTGGCACTGACGTGGTTAATCCACGCCGTGGACACACAGACCTTGAAACAAAACTTCTTCAATGTGAAAGCAGATGGATTTTTCTCCTGAGAACTGAACAGCCTCGAGGCGTTAATGAAACACTTAATTTGTCTTGTGTTTTTATAGCCATTTTGGTTTTATTTTAGAGCTGCATGTACCAGCATGGTTTTTTTCACGTGGGCCTGAATTTAAGTTGTATATATGTTCGTTTTGATTTAGTTCTTCCCTATTTCCCTGCTCCCCAGGATTTTGTTCAACAGCATCTGCAAAGGCGGGCATACACTGTGCGATGTTTTCGATCGTTTTGAAAATCTCAGACTCAAACTGCACGTGTAAATCGAGACAATACGATCCGTCAATTTTGCTGCGGCGGCACCGACATGACGACATGCTTCTTCTTCTGGACGTGGTAAGTTTTACATGGCTGGTAGCTCTGCTTCAACTGTGCGATACCCTCACGAGGGGCGACCAAAATCAGAAAGGGATCCTTTCTGTAATGTTGTCAGACGCAGAGTGATAATCTGAGCCTGTCAGCGACAAAAACAAGAAGCTTTAGTGGATGCACTTTATCAGGTGTGACAGCAGCAGCGCCAGTCAGAAGATAACATGATCCTCTATCAGCCCTGACGCCGTTATTTCAGTCCATTAGGGTGGGAACTGTTAACTTCGTCTGCTGTGAGCGAGTTCATAAAGACAAACAATCCAAGAAGCTGAAATGAGCCCCAATAAAAAAATAAATCCTGAAAATGTCCCAGGTGTCTCCTGGGAGGATGTCTGTGATCTGAGAGATGAAGAGGATGTCGGAGAGAATATCCAGCACCGGCATCTGAAGATCACTTCTGACTTTCACCCAGCCTGCTGCTTTACACCGGGAGGCGTGTGTGTGTGTGTATGTGTCACCTGTATCTGTGAGAACTCATCGGGGTGTTTCGGTTTCTCACAGAAAAGATGAGGGGTTTGAAGCCTGGCTGACACACGTGCAGCTCTGCATGCTGAGTGGCAGCTTCATCCGAGCCACAGGCTCCATAGGCCTCATAAAAACAAAACCTCTGGATGTGTGTTTGTCTCAAAGAGCTTCAAAGTGAGAAATCGATTCTTCTTCTCGCCAACAAATCATCTATTTATTTTCACTATAGGCTCCGTGTGAAGCTTCTGCTGAGCTATCTTTCAAGGGAGGATCAGGATTATGTTTATTGTCTCTTTGAAAGATGTTTTGTGTTATCTGCATTTGTTTTCACCCATTAGCTTATCTCAATTAAAATAGAATAAAGGGTTTTCAAGTGTTTTTTTCATGTTTTAGAGTTATATGAAACATAAAAAAATGACGGATGGCTCTTTTTTTGTTTCTGATTTAATATAACAGTTATTGTTTCTGCATCAAACAGAAGACTTTTCACTTTTTTTGTGTGTAAAATGAAGGTGATGATTTTAGGTCCTATTACCCCCTTGCTGTAAACTCTGGCTACAACCACCCTAGGCCAAAATACTCACAATAACACATATGTTGATTTGTCTGTCAATTTGCATCATTGCACATAAATCCTGAGCTTTGGTCATGCATTATAAATGATTCAGTCGTACTATTCTAGTCAACGATTAGTCTAAACTTTCAGTTTGTAAAAACCATAGTCTGTAAATATTAATGGATGAAGCCTGAGTGACGTCAGCCATCTGTTCCTGCAGGGGGCTGCGGAGGCTCATTGGAAGCAGCCGCCATGTTGGAAATGCTGCCTCAGCCTAACTGTCAGTCAACCTAACGACAGGCTGAGAGCTGCAGCTGAGGCGGGTTTTAAGCCTCTTGACAAACCATTACATCGAGCCCACCTGACAATCATGTCAGCTACGCGCCTAACTATGGATAACACGTATCCTTCATGAAATCAAAACGGAGCTGTTTTATAGAAATTCAGCCCCCTGTACATTAGTGCCAGTGAGGACAATAACTAATCAGACCTACTTTGTTTTTTGTACCAGGCTGTAAACATGTTTATTTATGCTGTAGAAACTTGTTTTTTTCCAGTCATGTGTTTGTGACTTCCGGTGTTCCTGGAGCGAGCCTCAAGCAGACACTCAACAAACTGCAGGATTTTGCACTTCCGCGTTGGCTTAATTTTTCAAGACCGGAGGTTGCGGCTTGGTAAAAACCCAGATTACTACAGATATTGAGCCACAGTTGTTACACTGAACAAGTTACAGCAGATTAAAAAAAGATGTTCAAGGCTACAAATTATGAGATGAGCACAGCTACTTGTTAGTTAGACATTATCAACGGATCATGAGGTTATCTTTTGTTAAGTGAAGATAAATTGAGGATTTCTTAAGTCATAGTTTGGTTGATGTCTGGTGGCATGCATTTCCTTGTTCCCATAGTTTGTGGAAGTCCTTTTATACTTACTGCAAAAACAGTTTCATATAAAGTTGGTGTCTGGAGTTGAAACACAGCTTTCATGTTTGACACTCGACTTGTCCGTTACGGTGTAGTCGTTAAATTGTTGATACCTTACTATGTAAACTTCTATCATTAAACCAGAAACAGCCTAATTTTAAATCTCATGCTTTCTGTCCTATTCAGAAAGTGGTGAGCATAATAAATGATAGAAAGCAGTTGCTGTATACCATAAAGAACTGTTTTCGTAATTCACTCATGCCTTCCTTTTAAAATCATCATACCTTGATTCTGTTTTACATGTACAGTGACAATAAAAGCAGAAAAGTGCACTTGAGTGAGGTCCTAGGAGTTCACGGTATGAGCATAGCTTGCTGAAAAGAATGACTGTTTGTGGCTGGATGGTTTGTGAAGCTGAGGCATTTGCAGCAGTTGCATCTGTTTTGTAAAATTAAATTAAATGTCCTGTCCTTAGGGCAAATCAATGAATGCCTTTAATGACAACATTATACAGCCCTGTGTTGTGTAATGATGATTAAATGAAATTTAGCATCAGTCTTTTCGACGATGATTGGTTTCTTTTCTTTCCTTTGCTTTTGTTATTACTGCACACTGCCACCATGCTGTTACCCTGCAGCCCTGACAAACATGAGGACACAAAATGTGATCTGTGACACCTGTCAGTGTCTAGCTGTTCTTTTTAACTTCAAAGTTGTCATCTGTTAGAGCTATACTAGAGCTGGAGAAGAAAACCGACATGGGTACATGAAGTTGGTAAGCCCTAGGAAAGTGTTATTTCCCCTTTTGGTGGAGTCCAATGAGCTGAAACAGACTGTAAATATTAATGGACGAAGCCTGAGTGACATCAGCCACTGTTCCTGTAGGGGGCTCTGGTGGCTCAGCTGAGAGCTGGAGCTGAGGCGGGTTTTAAGCCTCTTGACGAACCTTACATTGCGCCCACCTGTCAATCAAGTCAACTATGGATAACACGTATGGATAACACGTATCGTTCTAAAATTAAAAAACGGAGCTGTTAAAAAAAAATCCCCCCCGTACAGTGTGTGCCAGTGATGACAATAACTAATCAGACCTATTTCATTTTTTTGACCAGGCTGTAAACATGTCTATTTATGCTGTAAAAATGCCTTTTTTGCCTGTTGTGTGTTTGTGACTTCCGGTGTTCCTCGAGCCAGCCTCTAGTGGACACTCAATGAACTGCAGGATTTTGCACTTCCGCGATGGCTTCATTTTTCAAGACCAGAGGTTGCCGCTTGGCTGAAACCTGCAACAAAGATGTGAAGGCTGCAGAGAACTGGTGATAATTCCCCTTGGGTGCAACACAGACTGTATAAAACATTGAGGCAGTCTCAGTGACGTCACGCATTGATTTCTGAAGGCGAATCACAGCGATCACCATATTGGAAAAACCCACCCCTAATTATGCAAATCCATGAATAACTTTTAGCCTTAATATAATCAAAACAAATGTAATATATAATCCAATCCCTGTACAGTTTGTAACCAGTAAAGAAATTACATATTCAGACCAAAACTGTTGTTCTGATCGGACACAGGTGCTGACATTGAGGTCGTAGGTGTTCATAAAGAGCTGGGTCTTTAGCTTTTTCTCAAAGGTGCAAAGGGACTCTGCAGAACGAATGGACATTGGTAGTCTGTTGCACCACCGGGGGGCGACAGAGGAGAAGAGTGTAGTTAGAGACTTAGGACCCTGAAGGTTGGATCAGACGCCTTTCATTGGCAGAGCGTAGTGGGCGGGAGGGAGTGTAGACCTGGATTATAGAGTTTAGGTAAAGTGGTGTCGTTTTTGTCGCTGCTTTGTAAGCGAGCAGCAGAGTTTTAAATTTGATGTGAGCAGTAACTGGGAGCCAGTAAAGGGAAATGAACAGCGGAGTGACATGTTCTCTTTTAGGTAGGTTGAAGACCAGTCGCGCTGCTGCGTTGTGGATCATCTGCAGAGGTTTGATAGTGCATGTGGGAAGACAATCAATGCGTGATGCCTTCAGATGCCTGCTTTGAGAGCACTGTCCGTCTAACGTGACTTCAACCTTTGGCATTCAAAGGCACGCTCTGCTGCAGGACGTTTCTTGACACATCCTGACAGATGTAGGTTCATCAAAGTGTACATTTTGGTGCTTTACTTTCAGTTGTTTCACTTTTTTATAGAGAAAATACGCTACAAACAGGACAAGGTCAGCCATGACAGGCATCAACACTGAAAATAAGCTGATGCTGTTTTGTTCTCTCACAGCAGCAGCCGTTTTTTTTTGTGCAGATCAAACTCCCATCATCCGAAAATTGCTTTTATTTATTTTTCTTGACTGAGGCATGACTCATTGTCACAATTGGAGCACAATTTCAGAAATGTGTGGACCAAAAAGAGAGCAGGGGCTGGGTTTTTGATAAAAATGGAACAACTTACCAAAAAATGGTCCTGTCAGAATGTCGAAATTATCCAAATCAAAGTTCCCTCACTTGCAAATAATGAAATCATCTAGCAAAGCTTCTGATTCAAAGCTGGAGGAAGAACATAAACCGTGTCGTACATTTACACACGGTCTAAATTGAACAATTCCCATGTGTTTTAACGTTGTCGTTTGTTCATGCTTTCAAGTCTTGTTCCGTCCCTCTTTTATCAAGGTCGTCATGGCAGCCGTTTAATTTCATCCATCTGCCCCGAAGCCTCAAGAAAGTCCAGAAGGCACAGACGAATGTTTACTTCTCCCTCTACCCCTGAGCCGTGCACGGTTTAATACGAGGTCTTCTCTACCCTTCACAGACAATTAGAGACTGTCTGTCTCGCCGGCTTTCTTGGGGATTTTTAAAGATTGATTCACTGACCGAAGCTGCCTCTTTTGTTGTCATTCACATCCAACGCCCTCTGCTACATTTAATGGAAGCTTAAAGTCGCACTAATCAATATTGTTAGTGTCAAATGACAAGCGTGTGATGTGAAAGGAGGCACACATTATGAACGTACAGAGAAAGCCCTGCAGTTCGCCCAAATCTAAAGATAGTTTCATCTTCTTTCAGTGAATTGTAAACGGGTTTTATAAAGGCGACAACTGCAATGTTTTCCATCGAAAAGTGGAAAAGCTCAGAGAAAACAAAGAGCAACAATCCAGTGAACAAAGTGGAGCACCTGGCAACTAAAGAGCCACTTATTTGAAGAGCTGTTAGTAATCACCCTGGTCCAAGAAGGTACGGGGAACTTTCTTACTTTATTGTCACATTATGAATGTAAAGAGTTAGACAAGGTTTCATAGAAAACAAGAAGAAGGCAGACTCTACGGGCACTGCATGACTGCTCGATGGTAACATATCAATGTATCACTCAACAGCTGCAAAAATAATCAATGGCAATGTATGCGCATGTGTTGGCCCTGAACAGATTGAGACGAAAAACACGAGGGGAAATTCAATTTTACTCTCTGTTGTTGAGACATGCTACACACACATAGGCTGATATAACACACACATGCACAAACAGGATCCCATCCTCAAGGGCCCCTTGACAGTGCTTAGAAAGTGAACTGGCACCTCTCCAGCTACCAGACCAATCTCCAGACTTGGTCTGCACCGGGACTTGAAACGGCGACCCTCCGTTTCTGAACCCAGGTCCCTACAGACTGAGCTACTGCAGAGAGACTGTTTTTCATCTCATACAGACAGATAAGTAAATGTCAGCCTTGCAGTATTCTTCAATGCCTCTCTCAAAGAACTGTGGAGTTTTTGTTTCAAGTTACCTTTCAGCGTCTGTTTTAAGCTTTTCGGGGGCTGTTTCAAGCTACTCAAGAGTCTCTGTTTGAAGAACAATTTAGCTCCTGTTTTAACTTTCCCTTTAGTGTAAAGGTCTTCAGCACTCAAAGGTTCCCTTTGGTGAATCTTACGCTGTTGTTTCAGGTTACACTTTAACAAGTGTTTAAAAGTATTATTTTCAACCAGTATTAAAGGCAGGGTTGGTAATTTTCTCCAGATCCACTTTTTAAGATTTTGGTTGAAATTGTCTTTAGGTCCTAAAAGAAATTAATAACTCATGTGCTCTGAAAAAAGAAAATCCTTCGTCTGTAGCAGTTGTAAGCCTGTAAAAACGTCGACCAGTGTCTGCCACGAGGTACCAATCACGCCTCCCTGTCTCCCTCATTCTCTGCCTCTTGAGATATGAGATGACGTAGCTTCTACACAATGTAAGCGATGAGCTGAGGTTCACTTGTGCACGCAAATGAGGGGCGTGGCTTTTGAGGGAGCACAGATGGGAGGGGGTGGGTGTAGACGGAGCACTGAGGGAATGCTACTTTCAAAATCATGCTAGTTTTAGAAAATGATCAACCCTGCCTTTAAGGTTCCACTTTGCATCCGTTTTCAGGAACCCTTTAGATTCTGTTTAAGGTATTAGTTCTTGTCTGCTTACACAGCTACCCTTATATGTCCATCTTAGAGTTCTGTAGTGTTTGTTTTTAAGGCCCCTCTACGCATCTGTTTAAGCATTTGTTTTAAGGTACCATCTAGGATTTCTTTTTCGAAAACTCGTATGTGTTGCAAAGCACATCTCTAAGGTACCCGTTTGTGTCTCATCAATTACATTCAGTGCAAAATCCAACACAAGTTTTGACCTTCAGTTTCTGGATGTTCCATATATTCATAAAGGTGAGTCTGGCATCCAATTAGATTCCCAAACACTGATCTCAATCTGAAGAGCCAGTTTGAGTACCCTAAGTGTTGGATGTGCGGAGGGGTTAAGGTATACTCTTGTACATTTTGTCTTGTGTTCATCTCAGCTTCTTGTGCAGGTAAATGTTTCTCAGAACAGACGTCATCAAAGCACCACAAAAACATAAAAGGAACATGCTGTCAAAGAAAACACATAGGTACAGCATATTGGTTGTATTCACTAATGCCTCCATTCACCGCACATGAACATTGTGGTTTTCAGTGTCTTTGCCTCAGCTCTCGTCTGAGCAGAGAATATTTCTGGATTCATCGGTACATGATGCTGACGAAGGTCGCAGACCAGCTCGGTGCTCTTTTATCTGCTTTGTCCTGCAGTCATTGTGCAGGTGTGAGAGTTACAGCGAGGCTGCTCCCATTAACTGCAGCTCCGCAAATGATAGAAAAGGGATGAGAAATCATAGCAGAGGAGGTCGGTGTTTGACATTTTAAAAAAAATGAATAGCGAGGGTGTGAAGCTTTCTCTCCATCTGTGTGCTTAGTTGCACTTGATTTACTGTATAGAAAAAAATGGTAGAAAAGAATGACCCTGCATGGGAATCAAAGAACTCAAACATATGGAAAAATCAAACTAGAAAAGATGGATATGTAGAAATAAAATGTTCTAGGACAAAATAAACTTTCACTTTACAACTTTCTCAACACAAAAAAAGCTAAGGAATTTTTCAATGGAAAAAAAGTGCTATTATACAATTTTATAACAATGTTGTCAAGAAAGAAAAAAGCAGAAAATCCATCAAATAAAAATAACTTATTGGTTACAATAAAGTTGTTTGGCTCATCATTCAGAGAACATCTGTTCTGCATGTAAAACTGATATGCCAATGGCTGCAGAACTCAGATTCAGTATAATAATAATACATTTGTTTTAATGAATGATAGTTGTAGATGGGGCTGCAAGGCGGTGCAGTGGTTAGCAGGAGGTTCCTGGTTTGAATCCCCGTTGGACAGAGCCCCTCTGTGTGGAGTTTGCATGTTCTCCCTGTGCATGCGTGGATTCTCTCCAGCTTCCTCTCACAGTCCAAAGACATGCTCGTTAGGTTAATTGCTGACGTGGCTGTGCTTGTGCTGGCTGCACCGTGGTGCTGTGGTTGGCACTGCTGCCTCACAGCGAGAAGGCTCCTGGTTCAATTCAATTCAAACAACTTTATTAATCCCTCTTGGGGCAATTGGTGTGGAGCAGCCCGTACACATGAGAAACAAACACAAACAAAGACGAGTTGACGTACAAGCAACAGATTATACAGTTCAAATCCGGCTTCCTCCCAAAGACATGCTCGTTAGATTAATTGGTGACTCTAAATTGCCCGTAGTTGTGAGTGTGGCTGGTTGTCTGTCTCTATATGTCAGCCCTTTGATTGACTTGTGTCCAGTCCGGGGTGTACCCCGTCTCTCGCCCAATGACAGCTGGGATCATCTCCAGCCCCAAATGACCCCGAACAAGAAAAGCGGTATGGATAATGGATGGATTGATTTGCTTGTGCTAAATGCTAACGTCAGTATGCTACCTGCACTGTGACATTGCTGTTATGCTTATTTCAGTTCATCTTAATTCTCTGGTCAAACAGATCTACGCTTTGAATTCTGGCTGCACTCAGCACCCGTACAGACGCCTTCCTGTATGTGTGTTGTTACACGTTAATATTCATCATGATTTATATGCTTAGTTAATGGCATGCTTGGATTTCTATGTACTCGTTGTATTTTCACATTCGATTGTGACATTTCGCTCGGACACATAGTTGAGAACTTAATTAATGCACCTGATCATGATCTGACCCGCTACGTGCCAGGTCCTGGTTAGCTCGTCAGCGCTAAACAGACAGGTGAGGCACTAAATGGGTGCATGAAGATAATGAATGCCGATGCGTACACACACATAACCAAAGGTCACATTCATCCCACTGTGTCCATCTCAACATGATTTAACTAACGCAGTTTGTTGGAGAGTTTTTTCCATCCCCGTCATGGAAACCCTCCAATGAAACTGCTCCTCACACTGTCACTGAAGATTTATGTTAATGTTGAACTCGATTCTTGTGGCACAACGGCTCTCAATCTCAGATGGGATCACGGATCGCACCTTTTTTTTGGAGGTAAAAAAACCCATTTAAGATAATGCTTCTACTCCTCAGTAAGCCATGATTCAAACTGTGCAGTTTCACCACATATCAAAATGCATCTCTATAAATCTTAATGTATCATTTCCTCATTTTTCTTCACACACATTGCTCCAACTGGATAAACCTGAGCTCCCTTCTTATTTAGATAGTGCTTTTAACTGCCGATGTTCAATTTACAGCAATGGTACTTTTTTAAATACAGAAACATTTTCTATCTGATTAACTGACACAGAAGGAAAGGAACACTACGGCCTTTTTCACATTGCACCTCCAAATCAGATTTCTAGCACATCCAGATTGTATGTCGTTTTTTTGCCAGTCTGGACACAAAAAGCCACGAGATCCGATTTTTCCAAATCTGATTCGAACCACATACGCAGGTGGTTTCGAATGCGATTCAAATCGGATTCCTAAAGATCCGATTCAATCTGAACGTCTCGGACGCTTCAATGTGTCTTCTGCGTCAGTCGCAACGCGACACCATCGACAATAACAACGACGACGTAGATCAGGCAAGCCGGACGTTAATTCAAGGAGCATTATACAAACTGGTCTAAGCTTTGGTCGGTAAACAGCAAGAATAAAAACAAACATGGAGCAAAACAACAGCCTGTGGACGGACTGCTGCACAAGATTGTATTCGTCAGAAATAGACATATAGATAGACACAATCACAAAGGCGGGAAAAAACATAAAGACATGCAGGAAGTAAGACTTAACATGATACACGGGGCAAAAACTTCAAAATAAAACAGGAAACATTCACAACTAAACTCAGGAATGAATATGAAATACACTCACAGGGAGCGAGAAACACAAGGGAAGGGAATAAACTGAGAAACAGAGAAAAAACAAACAAGAACTTAGGACACGTACCAGATGCAGAATGGAATTTTTTGTCAAAAATACATGCCATTATTTTGTTAGTTTAATAAGTGACTTTAACAACAGTATGCCACATTTGTTCTTGTTTCGGCTCCATGCTGTCAGGCTTCAGCGTAACATCAAAGCTGAAGATACAAAAGCTGCAGATGCACAAACAGGACTCCAAGGTTGTTCCTTCATTTCAGGTCCAAAAGCTGCACCATGTTCACTTAGGAGGGGATCTGAGAGACTCTGCCTCCATCAGTGTTACAGCTTAGAGGAGCAGATTGCTAAGGGAGCAGAGGAGGAACAGAGAAGGAACGGAGGAGGAGGAGCAGGGATGTTTTTCACTCTCAGAAACATGTCAGCTTCCTCTGAGGTGAAGATTAAACACACTTTGCAATATGTTGCCTTTAAATGACTGTGACTGCAGTATGCAGGCAACACTTGCTCGAGGACATTTTAAAAGAAATGAATCAAGTTTTTGGTTTAACAGAAACACATTTATATTCCTCTAAAATGAGACTAAATGGATCCCCTCGGGTTAAATTGTGTCATTAACACGGCGAGGAGGGCGACAGACTCAAAGTAAAGGAGGGAGACAAATGTGAAATAACCAAGCACAAAATGTGAGCATTACATGTAAATGTGAGAGCAGTGAGAAGCTGAACTTGTTTGAGAGGAGAACGTTATTTGAGAGATTAAGTTTCAATGCCGTTCAGCTTTCTGTTGATGTAGGATATTTATCACATGACATGTTAATGATTAAAAATCTAATAAAACCCCGAGGACAAATAAAACAGGATGTTCTCCAAGGAGAGGAAACGTATAATGATCTATCCTGTCTGTAGAATTAATTTTGAAGAAGATAATAAAACTCTGATAGGGACAGAATCATCTCCTTTGTTCTTTGAAAAGAAATTAGCTGTTAAAACCTGAAACACAAATAAATTACAGAATGAAAGTTCAACCATCTTTCTAACCTCAGCTAAAGTAAGATCTTTGTCGTTACTGACCATTCCCCTCAACTTCTAACGTTTTGGTTAATCCATAGACTGTATAGATCATGGATGTAGTCTCTGTGATGTCATTCAATGATTACTGAAGCACAGTTTTGAAGCCCAATGATGGCGGTTGCCATATTGGAAATGTTGTCTCAACTTTCAGTCACTCTAGAAACAGATGAAGAGCTGGAGCTGCGGCGCACTGCCGGAACTCCCTGCCGTAAACGATGGCTGACGTCACTCAGGCTTCATCCATTCATATTTACAGTCTATAGTCAACACCCACCCCCTCCCCTCTGTGCTCCCTCTAAAGCCACGCCCCTCACTTGCATGCATGAGCGCCGTTGCTCCAGAAGCAGACTTCAGCTCATCGTTTGCATTGTGTAGAAACTACGTCATCTCATGTCTCATTCAGCGGTGAATAAACTCTCAGTATAAACTCCGTCATCGGTGACGCGCTCTGAGTGTGGGCTAGTGCACGCAAGGCGTGGAGAACGAGCAGGGAGACAGGGAGGCGTGATTGGATCATCAGATTGGTACCTCGTGGCAGACACTGGTCGAAGTTTTTACAGGCTTACAACTGGTACAGATGCCGGATTTTCTTTGTTCCTTTTTCAGAGCACATGAGTTATTAATGTCTGTCAGGACCTAAAGATCCACTAAAAAAGTGGATCTGGAGAAAATTACCAACACTGCCTTTAATTCTACATTTTAAGTTAATTTATGAGATAGATTTGTGACGGTTAGAAAGCAACTAAATCTGAAGGAATGAGTAAAAGCTTTTCCAACTTCAGTCGTGGAAGAATCTGAGAAAATAACCTGCAGGTATGGAGATGGGCTTTGTGCTGCTCATCCAATCAACACCAGAGAGAATATGCTAATGCCCTTTACTTACTCTGCATGTATCAAACTCTAACAACTAAATCTCCGACATAAAAAGAAATAACAGAAATTGTGTTATTCTTGCTGTTATTCCTCTATAAAGGCAATTTGCCTGGAGGTGCTGCTTGTGCTGCAGGTGCAACAATAAAATAAGAAATGCATCCTGGAAATTGAGGGAAAAAAATCTACAACAATAACTGTATCTTGGCTGATATGTTGTTGGTATTGTGTGAAATGTAATGCATACTTCAGTGACACCATAATGCGAGTGCAGCATCTATCCATCCTACAAACTTTCCCCCTGCGGCAAAAAAACACGTTAACAGGACTTCCTTTTTGCAGGAAATCTTAAACAGGGAATGAGGTGATAAAATAAGAGAGGTGGAGGGACTGGATGGATGAAAAATGAAATTACAGCTCTTCATCTCAACTCCTGGACTTCATTAAACCTTACAGACTAATGTGTACCCTTTAAGCGTCCACGGATCTCAGCGCAAACACTGAGAGCAGAGTCCCAGAGGTGACCTCCAGCTGTGATGTTAGAAAGGTTTTAGTCAGAGCTCTCTCTCTCCTTTGTTATTGCATAAAGCCACGAGGCTCAGGGTTCATGTTTAGCACAGTGTTTGGTTGGCTCATGTGTCCTGCTGCAGGGCTCCAGAACAGCAGAATGCATACAGACTACTAAGCAGGTTGTTATCACCAAGAGAAAAAACACACAATAGATATATTAAAGCAGAGCCAAGATGAGCGGATGAAAGCTGAGCACAGTTGCAGAATATGTAACCCTGTGAGTTTTGCATTTTAAGTTAAAAGAAAAAGCATTGTTTTTAAATTGTTTTTCCGTGAGTTTTAAAATGGGAATCAGCATAATTGACTAAGTGTAATGTAAATGTAATCCGTAACCACTGCTGGATTCAGACTTTATAAAACATGGACGTCTTCTCAGTGACATCATCCATTGGTTTCTGAAGAGGTGTTATAAAGCCCAACAGTGGCTGTCGCCATATTGAAAGAATGTCTCCACCTTACTTTCAGTCAATCTAGAAACAGACAAAAAGGTGGGGCTGACCCTTAAGCCTGCTGGCAAACAGTTAAAACGCGTCGGGCGGCTGTGGCTCAGATGTCGCATATCTCTGAACCGGAAGGTCGGGGGTTCGCTCCCCAGCTCCTGCAGAAACATGTCTGATTTGTCCTTGCACAAGACATGTCACCCCGAATTGCTATGCATGTGTTTGAATATATTAGTTACTTCTGATGGACTCTTTACATCTATGCCTCTACCATCAGTGTGTGAATGTGTAGGTGTGACCTGCGGTGTAAAAGCGCTTTGACTAGTCAGAAGACTAGAAAACAACGAGACAAGCTCAAGTGAAAATATTATTTCACTGCAGCCAGCCTCAGGAAGGAATTGTTCTGTCTCTATCTGTTACAACACACAAAGCCCACATTGATGTTCCTATGACTGTAAACTAATTTCAATTGAAGCTCAGGTTAGGCATTCTGTCGTAAACAAGAAAAAGTTAAAATTTATGGTAATAGGAAAAACAACACAGAACCAAATGGAAGTCTTTGTGAAGAAGTAAAAAAGTAACTCACTTTTAGTCAAAGCACAATAAATGCAATTTGCCATTTGATCTGTGACAGAACTCAGTTCTCATGACAAGAAAGAACAACACAGACCTCTACATCCCACCCTGTTAGTGTGGCCTGACTGCTGATCTCCACATACTCTGTCAGCACCACCGATTTGCTCCATCAGACGGTGCCCTGCTGGGTCCATTTCTGGAGCGTGAGCAGAGTCCTATCATGAGCAGCTGTTCACAAATTACAGGAGAACTACAAGATCATGTGGGATTAAAGAGAAAAACGAGCAAACAACATGTTGTTTTGTCTTTCTGAGGTGGATTTGTTGTTCCTTGAAATTGACCGGATGCTCTGTGTTTGCAGCGACTCGGTCGAAAATAGACCTGAAGAATGTTTGGACGCTACGGAGACGAAACGCAGCTCTTGCTTTGGAAACAGGAGCATTGACCAGAGTAGCAGCGACAGCCCCGTAGAAAACGGTTTAGACAAGCCTTGAAAATGTTCTGCTCCACTCTGTAAACAAGCATGAGGTTGTTGTTTACATGTCTCATTCACGATGAATGACAACCGCAGATCTCTTGTTTGGATTCCAATGTGTGAACAAAGCTTGTTTCTGCATGTCTGCACTAAGGACACTCTACCTTCTGATTTGGCATCGTTTGTTGGCACTCATCTCCTAAATTGTCACATCTTGTAGCTGGCAGCATTCTCACCCATTTCCAGCCAGTGTTTTTGCACTTTGTCCAGGGTCCTCCCCAGAGTCTCCTCTGAGTTCTGGTTTCTGTTGGTTCATGGTGTTGTCAAAAAGTGTTTCAGTTCTCATTCAAATGTATCTTTGCATTTGCTGATACATTCAAATTGAGATCTATATGGGACAGAGAATAAAGAGATGATGAGCTTTTGTTTCTCCATCATGCATACTCACTGTGATGGACACTCTCTGTAATACACAGAAACATTATGCACAATCAGGAGCACATTTGTTATGATCCTCAAACATAAACGTGCCACCGGCTTTTAACCCCTTGGATATTAGTACAGACTATGCATGCAGTAAAGCCAAGAATTCCAGCAGAGAAAAAATAGGGATGTCTTGGTCTCAGTTAGTGTGGTCTTGAACACTATCCTAAACATCAAATTCAAAACTGGGCTGCATCCGACAGAAAACCTGCCATGGTCAAAGAGAGCGAGCATCACCAACCAGACATGGCAGCTGACAGAAACAGGGGGAAAGGTACATGACAAAGCATGTTCTGACCCACTTAACTTTCTTTAAGTGATCTGTGTCCTGATGGTTAGGTGGAATAAGAAAACTTTAAGGAACAATTCATCCTTTAGTCTGGGGGTTTCCTCAAGATAGACTCCTCCCAAAATAACTGTTATATGTCTTTTCTCAGGCTTCATTTGTATTCATCAGTTTGTACCTCGTGCTCAGGCCAAGCTCTTAGATCCAAAAACAGGCCATTTGCAGCTCCAGCTCGTGCCTGACATGTGCGTCCATGCTGCTGATTTATTTTGCTTTTAATGTATTTTAATAAGTGCTTAATCTGCCCCTCTGTTTTGTAATACTACTCTGTGATCTTAAACACTTGGGCACATGTTGCGCTTCAGTTCTTTATTTGTGCAAAAACACAAAGTTGACTGTGGTGATGTGTAACATTATGCAGGAACGTGAGCCGTTGCATTCAGGGCAAAGCTGATCATTGTGGCTTGATCGATGTGTACTGTAAGACGTGCAGCAACACAATCCATGTAAGTGTTTAAAGGGACAACGTCAGCAGCTGTTCGTGCAGCCTCTCTGTGCCATTATGTTACATAACTTTAACGCAATGCTATTTGTAACACCTTTTTACTGAGCATCTGTTGGGAAAAGGGTGCGTCATACATTTGACTTTTTGAAAAGAACTCCAGCTGACAGACATGTGGGAATGCAGAGCTTACTTTTTAAATCTTGCCTCTGCAGATTTTTCCTGCCATCAAATTCCAAAGTTGAAGTCAGGTTATGGCCAAAGTCTCAGAACCTGTTTTTGTCTGATAACGAGTTTGTCT
Source organism: Tautogolabrus adspersus (assembly GCA_020745685.1). Classification (NCBI taxonomy): domain Eukaryota; kingdom Metazoa; phylum Chordata; class Actinopteri; order Labriformes; family Labridae; genus Tautogolabrus; species Tautogolabrus adspersus. Next base: position 3,254,883 of record CM036552.1, on the reverse strand, counting down.
CTTGGAGAAATGGTAAATATTTCATGGCTTCCAGTGCTGCCGGAGGATGTCAGGATAACTGATGATTCACATCAGGGATGAGACTTCCAGTAAATTTAAAGCATAATGAATTAAAAAGCAAAGAAAGTCAGTTTCAAATGTTTGTTTACTTATAGTGAGCTAATATTTTTGTGGCAACTGTGGCTCTGAGGTAGAACAGGCCGTTTTCTCCACTAGGAGGATGGTGGTTCATGCTGCAGTCCACATGCTGAAGGGTCCTTGGGAAATAAAACTGAACCCCAGAAGTTGGAGTTGCCATCAAAATCTCTGAACAAGTCTGCAAAGTGTCAAACAATGTGGTCTCTTAGGGCTACTGTTAATATTTTAGAGCTTCCACTACAGCCAGAGGCGACAGGATAACCAATATGGAATATCAGGGACACGACTTCCTGAGAGATGTGTTTCCATGCTTTGGTTTTTAGTGCCACTTTATCATCATAATGTTGAAGTGAAAAGCCACAAAGATCCCTTTTCAGCATGTTTATGCTCTCTTTTATCGTTCTCAGGGCTGCTGCAGCTCAGAGGCAGAGCAGCTCATCTAATATTTGGGAAGGTTGGTGGTTAGTTTGCCTGTTGCTGCAGTCAACATGTCAAACTGTCCCCGGGCAAGAAAGTGGACCCCAAAATTGAAAAGTAGACGTTGCCACTGAAATCTCTGAACCACACACTGGGTCTCTCGCACCAATATCTACACACTTTCTCTCAAATTTGTTCTGAAGAAAATCCAAAGAAAAGTCTCAAGATAGATTCATGAAGCTGTTATGTAAGAAAGACTTCAGTAGTTCTTAAATGGTTGCTGCTGGAAGTGAAACACAAACGAGCTGATTTACTCTGTCATATTTAGCAGCGTCAGTAATGAGTATAAAATAAGAACTTTGTACGCTGGATGATATCGGTCATGCAGAGAACTCTGTCGTCATTAAAAGACGCACACCACAGGAAGATATTTTTAAAAAGGTTGATCTTAAATCTGAGAAAGAAAATACAAAGAACAATAAAAAACCCAGACTTAGGCATGGAAATGTCTCAGCTTTGGCCACAGGTTACCTTTATATAACGTGCACTTCCTGTGGAAACATCTCCCATAGATAGATAGAATACTTTAAGCAATATGCAACACAAATTCAGCCTCAAATAATAGAACAAATGCCCCCACAGGAATTAGACATCAATGTGATATCATCTTCTTAATTACACAGCTACTTGCCATCATTAAGTGATTCATCATTGCACACACTATAATTATGTAAATGATGTTCAGGGGCTGCATGAGCTTCTCTCAAAGAGTCCTTTCAGGGCTGATGAGATTAGTGCCTCTTCTTCGACATAACACACTCATTAATCACTTTGTTTATGATTAGCATGGAGGGTCTTTCAGCAGCACAAACTGTGGTCAGTTTGTCATCATGGCGGCTGTCATGACTACTGATGGTATTGAACGCACTTGAAAAAAAAAAAGAAAATAAATGTGCTGGCAGTGTTCTCGGAAAGACAATACAGCGCCGCTGCTCAGCAAAGAGGACCTGCATCCCAATCGAACTGTGACTACAAGCTCTCATCACCCTGTCGAGCCGCTGTCCTGTCCCAGTGTGATTTTAGGCTGTGCAAAGTGTAAACACACTGCCCCTCGTTACGACTCTGAAGTGATGTGTGTGTGTTTTCTTTCACGGCTCTCTGGACAGATTCGTCTGAAACATCACAACAACAACAACAGATGCACGCATGCAGCAGAGGGCTGATGTCACTGTTCTGAGAGTGTCTGTCTATGACATGCATGTGTCATACTGTCATAGTTAGCTTAGCTTCTTAATACAACCATAAAATGTACAATATGAAGTTATGAATACAAAGGAGCTGAACAGTTGCTGAATGGAAACTAAGATTGTTCAGTCTTGTATGGAGGCAGGTTCTAGGATTTCAAAATATGGATTTTCTTTACCCAAAAAATTAGGAAAGGCAAAGCAGCATTAACAAAAAAATAAGCCTCAAGTGAGAACGATGAAACAGAACTGAACAAAGATAAACTGTACTGCAAGCTGGTCCCAGCTGTCGTTGGGCGAGAGGCGAGTACACCCAGTCAATCTCAGGGCTGACGTATAGAGACAGACAACCAGCCACACTCGCACCCACGGGCAATTTCGAGTCACCAATTAACCTAACGAGCATGTCTGTGGACTGTCGGAGGAAGCTGGAGCACCCGGAGGGAACTCGCACATGAACAGGGAGAACATGCAAACTCCACACGGAGAGGCTCAGCTGTCCGACGGGGATTTGAGAACCTTCTCGCTGTGAGGCAACAGCGCTAACCACTGCTCCACCGTGCACCCTTTAATATACATGAGAAGAAAATTGCACCACACATACTAGAGTGTTTCCAAATCTGTGTGTGTACATTTTTATTTTTCAGGATTTTCTTTCTATGAGAACTAAACAGTGACGACAGCAGATCCTGTCCTTGACTTGTGGTCTATGCCTGCGTCTTCTCACCAAGTTCATGACACAAATTCATTTGGAGGCACATGATTGGTGTAATATAACTATGGTAACAGTGATGAGTTATTATAGCAAACACCTATGGGAAGAAACTGTAAAGTGAGCTGTGTTGAATGTGCTCAGGGGATGCACATTTAAAACAAACTAGTTCTTGTCCCAAGTGTGTCTTGTCTTGTCTTAAGCGGGGTCCACACTACAAGATAATCGGCCGGATTCCCCCCCAGCGACTTTAGTCAGCAAAGGCTGGATTATCTTGCCAGATTCTCCTGTGGTTTGAGGTGTTTTAAGAGTGATTTGACCCTCCCCAATCTGCTCAGAAGACGATCAGGGCCGCCCCGATTTGAAATTGTAAATATTAAACGTGTTCAATATTTGTGCGATGTCTCTTCGAGGCTCATTCTTTCTTGTGTGTTTTTTTTTACTTTGTTTTGAATTTGGACATTTGAGAAAGTAAGTTATGGTTTGCCTTTTTTCCTTTTGTTCAAATTAATATTTTAATGTTTGTCTGCAGTTGGGTCCACTTTTTCCTTTATTTCACATAATGATCTTTATTATAGATGTGATTAAGACATTGAAAAGCTATATGCTGAGAGCCTGCAACAAGTTTGAACAAACCCTAAACTCTATTTCCAGATTCTACAAGAAAAATGTGTAATCCGTACACTGGTCTGGATTTACAGCACGGAAAGTGTGAGAGTACATCTGTAGTCCAAGCTGTTGACCAATTACTCATCAGCAGGCATGCAAGGAAACCAATCCATGTGGACGGTAAAAAAACGTATTCTAAACGTTATCCACTTTAATGACATACAGTACTGGGCCCTATCAGCAGTATGCGGATGATGATTTATGTATCTCTTTAAACAGACATCTACATTAAAGTGCTGCTAACAATCTGTTAGAGATAAAACATTTCAACTTGAGTTACAAATCTGTTTGACTGTAGGGCAAATCAGCATTTAGATTCCCTGACCACCTGAAACGCATCAGAAGTGATCGATCCATTCATCAGACCTGACTAAGCTTGACTTCTCACTAAATCTGCATCATGATGTCATTTTGGCGATCTTAATCCCTGTTAACTGCATGAAAATCACAAGAAAATTGGTTTCTTTTTCGGGCTCAAACAAGCTGAAGTGAGCCTGAGTGAAGCGCTACTCTGGGATATAATGGACAAAGAATTGACGGCGTTAATGTTGCAGCCGTAAATGCACCATGTAAAGGAAGTCTTGCCTGGAAGTACGCTTACTGTTGGCCTCTCCAGAATAAAGAAAAGGTCAGAGAAAAATAAAAAAGCATGACGTCCAGAGTCTAAAGACGGCAGTTTGTCACTTTTACCTTGAAGGGAGAGGAGAAAGCTTACTTGTGTTTCCTAAAACATGACTGAAATGTAAAAATGTTTTGTGGGACGTTGTGAGAAGATAATTTTGAGGCTTCTTTTGAAATAACAAGTGCTCGGTTTGTTTTTCAATCAAAAGTGGGATGACAGCTCGCTGTGTGTCAAAGATGATTGTAAATCCTGTGCCGCATGAATCATAGATGAGGTGAAAGTAATGGTGTGCAGTGTTCCTTGAACATTTGTTCCTCTCCACAGTTACCCGTGACAAAACCTATTAACGGCATGATAGCAGAAAACACTGCGAGATCTGCAGCTAAATTAAACAAAAGGATCACATCCTCTTTAATATGCAGACACCAGACCTAACTTCTACATAATGCATCCCGTGGCGGTGTTGGCGACGGGCCGAAATCTAGAATTAGCTGCGTTTCTCTGAGGCTGCTTGCTGAGTGGGTGATGAAGAGAGCAGGATGTCGTTGAGTCAGTGGATGTGAGGTGAGTCATCACAGGAAACATCTGCATCCAGCTCTGCAGGTGCAGCTTTTAGAGGCGCTGCCATCTGGATGCTGTGAGTCTGTGTTACCACGACAATGTGGAACATAAAGGTAAATGCTTAAAGGTGAGAAATATGAATGTAAAATCCTCTTTTATTGTATTAATTAATACAGACACCTTGAACAGATTTGCATTTAAATTAAACTTCCATTCCCTGTGATAATGTCCAGCTGTTTTCATATGATCTCGACTTATTTACCTCGTATCCCCAGAGTTGCAGAAACACAAAACAAACTGTCATGATTTGGTCTTATTTAGTTTTGTATTTTTGTGTATTTCAGAGTTTACGTTTCCATGTTTTAATTTCTCCTGTCTATCCTGGTGTTGCTTGTTTCCATTGTGTGTTTTTGTCTTAGGCTGTTTTCGAAACCGCATACTATACTAATAGTACGTACTGATTTGGCCAAAATGCAGTATGTAGTATGCGAACAACTGCGAGATTCACAGTATGCCAAAAATACCAGGATGTCATACTGATTCGGGAAAAATTCACAGTATGCATCAGACCAGTCTACCTCGTGTACTGTTTCCCACCACGCAAAGTGCATTGGGCCGTTGAAGAACCATGACACAAACATAGAAAAAGGCTTAATTAACCTCGTTAGTGTGGGCAAAGGCAGCACAGCATGTGGTTGTCTGTCCTATCACAGTTACCAGCCTACTGAAATGTTATGTTTTCAAGATCGTCAGAAAATTATCCCTGTATCACGCAAGTCCTTTCAGTTTGCATGGCAGCTATCTGCAAACAAAAAAGACTTTATGTTGCCCCCTATCTCCTCCTGCTGCGATATCAGAGTATGATCCAGTACATCCTCCTGTACTGTTCCACCTGCTCCTCAACATGGCATTTGTTAAAAAAAAGGCCAAACTCACATGTCACAACCACAGCTGCCAGAATTATTGGTCTTCCCACACCTCAACCTAACAGAACTCAACAACAGGGCCATTACACGCATTGCACCCCGAATAGAACAGGATGTCACACATCTAAGCAACCACCTCACCCCACTTCCCCTCAGGAAGGAGGTACAGAGCACTGAGGTGGGAAGAGCCTGATCCCTGCTGTTATAGCTGCTCTGAACAAAAGGCCTCGCTGAACAAGCCAGAGTGTGAACTTTTAATTGTTGTATGACATTGTTTGTTCTATACACTGTGTTTTGTGTTTGTACGGCTATTTGGTGTTTGTTGGACAGAGACGGTGCTATGGAAAGGAGTCTAAAGTCTGTGTCCTCTAGGGGTGCCAGTCCACTTCCTGAGCACTGCCGAGGTGCCCTTGAGCAAGGCACCGAACCCCCTACCAGATCAGGAGCGCTCGCTGTGTGCAGCCCCCTCACTCTGAAACCTCTCCATTAATGCATGTCCATAGGATCCTGTTTGTGCATGTGTGTGTAGCATGTCCATTAAACAGAGTGTAAAAACGAATTTCCTCTTGCAGGATAAATAAAGTCCAAGTTATTATTATTATTATTAATATTACAATGTCCTATCTCTTTTCTTATTTCTGTCAATGAAGGCTTGTTTTTCTGACATTAAAATATGCTAATGTTAACATTTACTACATGCAATTTCTAAATGCTGCATACAAAACAAATACAGAATAAATCATTGAGCTGTGTACGGTTTTTTGATCACTGAGGCTGTACATCCATGTTAGCAAGACATTTCAGTTCTGCACATTCACATCACATTCCAGCCTCACAATGGTGACATTTGGAGAGTGAAGAGGAGGATGTGAAGGAGACAAAGAAATCTAAAGAAACCTCATTCTCTTTTAAATCAGAGCCGCAAAGCTTTGAATGGGTCGTGTTAAAGCTTCAAGGTTCAGTCATCTATTTATTGGACTCCATCCTGCACACACCGACCTGCTGTCCCAGATTCTCACTCGTACGGATGTTAAGTTGTTGTTTTTTAGCTCAAATCCGAGTCCTTTCATTTTGGTAAGCAGCCAATGCTGGTTCAGTCTGATTTGATCCAATCTCTTGTTCACTTCAATTTGATTAAATCTATCTGATGCATTTAGAATAACAGATGTAGCCTACTCTATCTGATCTGATCTCTTTTTTTTAAAGCTACGTTGTAGTACAGGAGGTCACTGTTATAGAATATTTGATTTATAAAAATGTAAAAGAATCAAAGTATTAAAGGATCTGTGAGATATCTCCTGAATGAAAAATAAAGTGACCTTACTATATGATCAGACATTAAGGAAACATGCTATGTTGAAGTGCTGGCTTCTCTGACAACAATGCAGCAGCCAGTATGTCCTCCTTCTAACTTTAGATTCTGGTCCTGAATGGTCTGGATTTGTTTGGACCAGAGAAGGTAGGCGGTTTTAAGGCACCCCCACACGGCCGTTTTGGACGCCCCTCGGTTAGCCAGATATGAGAGCAGTTATCAGGTCAAACCAACAGGTGTTGCAGCGATGGAAGCGGGCAAGAGAACTGGTTCAGATAGAAGTGATTGTACCCGACCTAAAAAGCCTCTGCATGTTTCTAATAAGCTCCACGAGCAGAAACGTGCTCAAACTAGGATCAATATTGGAGATGCTTTTGAAAAATGGAGAGAGGTTAGAACGCAGAAAGGTTTACAGACCGATGCAGAGCTGGATAAACACTGAAGCTTCAGTGTCCACCACATGGCGACCTGCGTGAGCATCCACTCTAGAGAGGAGGGGGGGGGGGAGACAGCTCTCTGCAATGTTTAGAATTTGGACTGCAGTACCCATTTTAAACGCTAGGTGTCAGAGTTACATACTGCTCCTTTAAAACACTATGAAATAGCAAAAAGAAAGCACATTATACGATGAAACAGAACAATTGTATTGTTTTTTGAGAAAAAAAAGTCCATTATGAACTTTATGACGGGGGTACCTTTCGAAAGTTGGGACATTGGCAATCATTCTGGACTCTGTGAAAGACTGCGGGAAATAGTGCAACACTAATTTAATCTTCTAGGGTGCATGATGTCATTAAAATATTCAACGAATGGGAAGAATCTCTGTATGCAGGGGACGAGGGAGAGAAACAAGATGGTTTGGGCCCTCAGACGGCACTGCATTAAAAACAGACACGACTCTGTTGTGGACGTCACTGCATGGGCTCAGGAACACTTCCAGAAGATGTTGTGTCTGGGAGCACAGTTCATCGCTGCATTCACAAATGTAAGCTGGAACTCTAACATGCAAAGAGAAAACATTGTATAAACCAGATCCAGAAGAGTTGCTGTCTCCTCTGGGCCCGAGGTCTTTTTAAATGGATTGAGGTAAAGTGGACAAATGAACGTTGGTATGACGAGTCAAAGATTCTGATTGGAAATGTTGGACGCTGCATCATCAGGGCTAAAGCAGAGAGGGACGGGGGTGCATTACACAACGTCCAAACCTGCTTTGGTAACAGGGTTATGAGGTCGGCAAAGCACACTCCTCTTTCTGTCATCTCTGTCCTCACTCAGGTTCAGGCATCACGTCCATAAACGGTTAAAGGAGCACTCAAACAATTCTCCACTGTTTTGAATTTGTCCAGCCTCCTGAGACCCCTCCTCCTGTCCGACAGGGAAAGAGTCTCCAGCTCTGAGCTGCATGTTTGAAAACAGCTTAATTCTAGTCAGGCATCAAATAATTGAATTATGATGATGATATGATGATACATTACCTGCTGGTGATTTTTCTTTACCTGAAAAGTGGCGACTTCAGGCTTCGACTCAGACAGATAAGTGAGGACAGAGCGGCTTACAAATTTCCTGACAAAAATACAAATGTAGATATCATCAGCTTCATCCTTTAAAACCTCGCTCCCGGGTATCCTGTCAGTGTTATTAGACTCACCGTCTCTAGATTTGGAGGCATCTCTTTTTAAAAGAAAGTGAATAGCCCTTCTTTTATATTTGTTATGTTACTGCCTCAGCCTGTTCTTTTATTTTCTACACTGATTTGATCACAGCAGCAGTTCAATTTGAGTTCATTTATTTATTTTGGATTTTTCTTTTGTCTTGAACTTTTATGAATGATGAATATCTTTTCTTTTGGTCATTCATTAAAAAGTAACAAGAGTTACCACAATGTTTGACAAAGTGTTACGTATTTTCAAGAATTCATTCATCTTGATAATTTTGTGGATATATCTTTGAATTGTGTCAACCATCTAAGAGTAATTCCTCTTTGAGGTTTGTGAAGCTGTAATACTTATGTGTAATAGACCTCATAGCAGTAGAGTTATATTTGGATTGGAGTCAAGTTGATGTTGTGAGCTGAAAAGGAAATGTGACTCTGAGACTGAAGAAATGTGCATGTCTGACATTTACGAGTCAAGCTAATGTCTTCTTTCTAGCCTATTGGAAGTCTAGATGGAAAGGAATTTGTAGGCTGTACCTTCTTGCAGAATATAAACAACACTGTGTAGATGAATACTTGGCCAGCGATTGTGAGATCTTGGTCAGCATGGGTCAGCGATTTGTCAACCATGTGTATTATGTTGTTATGTTGTCTGACCACGGCTGAATACATTTAAGATAATCCACAGTCTGTTTCACGATTTCATCACAGAAATAACCCCCACCCAACACAAACTTACCTTTGACTTGTTTCTTTGTGTTCAGAGTAAGCTGATGCTCATTACATATAATCATGGGTGTTAAAAATCCTCCCTCCTCCTCCTCCTGCTCCTCTTCTGACTCTCCTGCCCGCCTTCTTCCTGAATGGGCGGAGCTTCAGAGCCAGTAAAAGCAGCCAGCTCACCTGTTACAAACTTTTTGAGAACAATGGAGCTTGACGACACACGTGTGGATAGTTTGAGCTTTTGGTTTGAAATGTAAGTTTCCTTTTGGTTGAAAACATTAGCAGCACTACTTTAATCTTTCTTAATTGGATGAATGTAGTTTCTGTTAAATCCGTATCATGGATTTATACGGACCTTTCTTGAATCTAATTTAACATTTACAAACAATGATGTCTCAAACACTGTTTTATCCTTTTACTTTGTTACCAGACAAACCAGTTTAAACCCTTTCAACACGGACTAGAACACATTATCTGTCCTAACCATTGAGCTGATGCCAATCATTAAAACTATCCATCATGGGTAAACAGTTTTCCTTTAACTTAGATATTCTCCTTTGGGTCTCAGTCAAAGCAGATAAATATCTATCTGTGTATTTCTGGAAGCGGGGCCTCACTGATTACTCTACAAAGTACTTCATATATTTACTGGTTTGAGTGGAAACAGATCATGTTTTATGGATTAGTTATTTTTGATAGGGGTTTATCTGATGTCCTCTTGTTTATTTGTAGACGTAGATGCTCAGTTAGCTTGGTTAGCTCAGTTAGCTCGGTTAGCTCAGTTAGCTCAGTTAGCTCAGTTAGCTTGGTCCTTCACAGGGAACCAGGAGCACAGAGGGAGTGTGAGTGTTCACAGACCTTTTCACACTCAAAACTCCAGACATGTTCTGGATCATTTTGAGATATTCAGGCTCTGAGATTTTCTGGAACTTGACTTCAACACGTTTACCCAAAGTGGAACATTTTCAGATGTGTGTCAGATGCTCTCACAACTGATCAGTTTGGTTTATTTTTTGAGCATTGGGAGGAGGAGTGATCAGTAATGGCTCCTGTTTTTATGTTAAGGTCACTACAACATAAGGAAGATTCAAGAACACAAACACAACAGAAAAGGCAACTGAGGCGAGCAGTGAAGAGTTAAAGCAGGAAAAATGTGCCCAACGTGAACAACGTCATTGTACTGCCCACTCACTCGACATGAATGTTTCAGACTATTACCTCCTGACGTCACACAGACTCTTTACCAGTGGCTGACAGTTTGGCTGAACAGATTCGGCTGCTTTCTGAACACACGCAAACAGCCAAATCTGACAACCAGACAAAGTCAGGACATTTTCAGGACTGCAGTAAATGTATTGAAGGGGGAGCTTCAGACGAGAGGACTGATTCAAGGCTGGGTAGGGGCCACAAACAGGAAGTCGCTGTGGGAAGAGACTCTGCAGTCATCTGAGCAAAGTGACAGTCAGCCAGACAGCCAGACAGTTATTGCTGTTTAATTGGACTGCTGTCCATGTCCCAGTTTACAAACACCAGGAGAGAAGTGATTTATTGACAGAAGTCGCCGACTGTAAAGGGGCGATTGTGGCTCAGAGGTAGAGTTGTCGTCCCTCAACCGGAAGGTGGGGGTTCAATGTATCCTTGGACAAGACACTTAACCTCAAGTTGCTCCCGTTCCTTTGTCTGCGGCGTATAAACGTGTATGAATGGGGTTAGTCCATACTGATGGACGCGTTGTATATCATGGGTGTGAATGTGTAGGTGTGATCTGCAGTGTAAAAGCACTTTGAGTTGTAAGAAGACTAGAAAGGGCTTTATAAGCTTAAGTCCATTTACCTTTTGATTCAGTATACAGGAAATGTACCCCCTTTCAGCTAGTTACTATTGGACCTTCTTACAGCTAACCTAACAATCGACAAACTAGTTGCATGTCGAACAGTGAGAACATGGACCATTTTACAGCGTCGTACATACTCCACCCTTTACATTTGCTACAAATAAAATTCACGTTATCCCTCGTGCTTATTGTGACATCTGAAGGCTGACGACAAGGCTGTTCGTCTTCAGGGTCAAACCACGGCGGGCGGGGGAGCTGTGGAGCATGCTCAGAACACCTTTAGGTCAGCTTGGGGCAGATTGAGGTGTGTTCATGAAAGAGTAAATCGAGCCCCAACTGCATTCACCAGGTGTTTCAGTACGACTTCTAGAAATATGACTAAGTACTGTATGATTAAAGTCGGACAAACATGTTTTCATGTATTTTAAAAGTCCAGTTTCAGATGAACTCACAATAAATCGACTCTTTGTGACATCGTTTTAACATACTGAGTGACGACATTGGCAAGCTTGACGACAGGTCATAGGGACTGATCAGTACTTGTTTTACTCTGAACATGCAAAATGAAGGGGAGAAAAATCTGCACTGAAAAGCTAAGAAGTAGCAAACACTGAGTTTATTTCAAACTCAGTACTGTTGCTCTGTCTCAGTGTCTTCTCTCCTTGGATCACTTTACTGAAATGAAATGATCCCACTTAATGGACAGAGGTTAAGTACTCTGACATTTACAGCTTTCTGATGGAACCAGCAGGTAACATCATTTAACCACACTAAGGTCAAAAGCAGGCAGGCCGTGCATATTTTAGCTTCAACTTCTACAGATTGTGCGAGTGTCAGAGATCTGATTGTCACATTCTTCCTCCTGATGCCTCATGACTTACCAGTGACAGATTTGTCTTCTTAAAGCTTCAGTTTTTCTGATCAGGTGTTCATAAAATGGTACTTTAAAACACATTATACCCCCAAAACAGCAGATTTTTTCGGTTATTTGTTAGAGGAAGAAAGCAACGAGGAAACCCCTTAATGCTCTTCAAAGTCAATGGCGAGCAGTTCATTGTTTCCCTCTGGTGGGGTCGGGACTAAAGCGATTTAAAGAGCAGATCTTTGACTCAGGGGACGAGAGGGAGGTCGGGATTAAGCTGGGGTCTGCCAGGATCTAAACTCGGCAAGAAATCCAAGTCTTTTACGGTTAAACCCTCCACCTCAGTTTATGTTACTGTGAACCTTTAACCAGTTGTTTAATTTATAGTCAGACATTAACCACTTACACATTGTTTGAGAATAGGGTTGCAAAGGGGTGGAAAGTTTCCGGTAAATTTCCGGTAAATTACCGGAAACTTTCCATGGGAAGTTAAGCTTGGGAATTTTGGAAATATTCCAAATCGGAAACTTTCCATGGGAATTATGGGAATTTATGGGAATTATGGGAATTTATGGGAAATTAACTGGAAATTGAGGGTAATTTATTCAAACTGTATCATATCCAAGCATAAATATAAACATTTTGTTTTGTCCTAAGCAGACATCCATGCAAAATAATACAATTAAAAAAACATTTTAACAGATTTACATCACATTTTTAGAATATATTACCCCATTATATCATCAAAACTTACTTCCCTTTATGTAGTCCACAGGCTAAAATGTGTGGCTTCAATAGTCTTGTGCTTGTGTGGTTCTAGAAATCATCTGTGCATGTAATGGAGGAATGCACAGTGCATGTAGGGGGCGTGGCCTCAATAGCCCCGCAGTATGTGTGGGCGGATCTCGTAATGACGTATGACGTCTTACATACTGCATTCAGATACTATTGCCGCATTAAGCAGTGTGCTATGTGCATGTGATTGAGGAATAGCATAGATATTCAGGTGTACTTGCATGGAATCTGGTTGTTTAAGCCCAACTATATTTAAGTTCCCAGTTAAGGGCCAACCTTCAATTTTGTAAATTCCCGGTTTATTCCCGGTTTATTCCTGTTTATTCCCATAAATTCCCGTTAATTCCCATAAATTCCCGTTAATTCCCATGGAAAGTTTCCAACTTTGAAAATTCCCGGAATTTTGCAACCCTATTTGAGAATAAACATTAACTGAATATTATTTTAGTGAGACACTCTGGAGTGGGACATGAAATATGTTTTTATCGGATACTGTAGGACAGCTGATGGGATGATGTGCAGCAAAGGGCCGAGGTTGGATTCGAACCCATGGACACTGCGATGAGGACTACAGCCTCCGTACATGGGGCATGTGACATAACCGCTATGGCGCCCCCATGGAAATACATAATTTTAAGAAGATATTGACTATACAGAAAGTGGAAACCATATAAATAATGACATGGCCATTGACATTTTGACATCAAACCAGCAGATATCATGAATCTGATGCATTTAATTAGAAAGAAGAGGCTGAAGATACAACTCCTGTTTGTGAAATGTTGAATGAAACACTTTTTCAGCGCGTGCATTGTGGAAAAAACACAGGGAATGGTTATCTTAAAAGTGCAGCAGCATGTCCCTGAGTGGAGTGAAACGTGTATCCTGTGATGAGGTTTTTATTTACAACGGCGAGAAATAATCTGCCTCTCTTGTGCCACGCGCCAGGCTGCAAATAATCCCTGTGTGTGTGTGTGTGCGTGTGTGTGCGTGCGTGTGCGTTTCTCCCCCCTCGGAGCATGCAGGCTACAGATGTTCGTTCTCTCTCTCTCTCTCTCTCTCTCTCTCTCTCTCTCTCTCTCTCTCTCTCTCTCGTGAGGATAAATGCAGACGGGAGTATGATCGCGCGCACACACATTCCTCTCCTGCAGCCTCGCGCGGCGGACTGATGCCATGACCGTGGACGCCTCCCTCCACCTCCACATCCTCCACCTCCTCCTCCTCCTCCACTGCTGAGCATGATGCGCTGCCGGCTGAGCGCTGCTGGAATGAACCGACTGAAGGAGGCTTTTACGGGACTCACCTGTGGATTTACGCCGTCAGGATGCCTTATGTGACCAAACCTCTGATTTTACTTCTGTGTCTGCTCGTTACCGGGGAATGTAGGAAGCACGGGCACCGGGTGAAGAGATGGACCGGGACTGTGGAGACCCAAAAGCACGGCACGTAAGTGGAAACTACAGTGAATTCAATTTACACGATTTTTAAAACATGGAGAAGGAGAGAAATGCTCAAATTTTCAATAAAACACCTCAAATTCAACTTTAATTATCACAATATTTCCCAGAGACCAGACAGAATAACAGCCGGTAATTTGGACCATGATCTGTGACATTGGGTTACTGAAAGATGTTTTTAATTTTCGAAGAGTGGAAATAATCACACTACTCAGATTTGATTTTTGTGTGAATGAAAAATAGAATAAAGAGTAGATGATAGGTAGCCTGAAAAAAAGCCTCAGAAGTTGATAAAATCGCATCTGCAAAAAGTCAAAGATGAATTGTGGATGTTTAGTGAAACGTGTGATTGACCATACACAGATAGTCTTTATTAAAACTTCTTGGACAGAAAATAATTCCTTCATGTAGCATGCTTGTGTCATACAAAAATCACGCTTAAAGCCCGAACTTTGTGTGCTGCATGAATGAGGTGTGGCAATCTCTTTGGTTTTATTGCAGAATTATGTGGAATGGCATGCAACAGGTTGTATTTTAACCCTCAGAATATGATGAAAAACAAATGTGTTCAATATTTCTCATGTGGAATAAATGGACCGTCCTTAAATGTTCATTTGAAAGGCTTCAAATAAGGCACATAGCTGCATAAACTGAATTTAAGAAGCCTCTGAGTGCTGCAGCAGACATTTGCCCACACACACACGCACACACGCACACACACACACGCACACGCGCGCGCGCGCGCACACACACACACACACACACACACACACACACACACACACACACACACACACACACACACATGCATGCTCTGCAGGAGGTGAAGCTGCCTGCAGGACATCGAGCAGCTCATCAGACAGTTTGTGGCTCTGGAGGACTTTTTGACAAACTGTCTCCTCCAGAAGCTCAGCAGCTGTCTAACCAGACAAAGACCTCTAGTGGCAGTGTGAGGTATGACAGGTGTCTGTCAGGTAAAGCAGCATGAGCTTCTAAATTAGAAGGGCGGAGGTCAGGGTGGATGAATGAGCAAACATGTTGTTACTTTAAATGTCTAAGAGCACTGATCTTCATCTTATGAACTGTAAGCTTCAGAAATATCAACTCTTTATCTCTTTACTTTACAAAAAGAGCACGCACAGACCATACTCTTTATTTGATTTAGAAAGACCCAACATTAATCCACCATGAGCTCAGCACTAAGTAACATTTAAAGTAACAGTGGAAAGACAGATCTGCCTTTCAAAAGGCAGAAACCTCGAGCAGAACCAGACTGATGTTGAACAGCCATCTGCTATAACTGTGTTGGGCTTGGAAAGGGCGACATAAGCCAAATATGGTCTGTTTTTTTCTGTAGCCAGACCATAATTGTGATAGAGAGTTCATACATGTTGCTCTGCCTCTGTCCTGCCATCTTTGTTGCTCGCAGCAGCCTGCTGTGAGACTGTTTATTTGCTTTGTATTAATTTCTTTTTACTCTCAAACAAACAGCCACACTTAAATCCCATTTTTATGAAGAATTAGAATCCGAATGCTAGCATCAAAATCCAAAATACTTTATTGTTATTTATTTATTTCTCTTTTAGAAATATTAAAAAAACAGGAATTTGTATTGACCAAAAGAACAAGATCACGGACACAAGCCGCCTAAATGAGTTTCCTCTGGTGGCTGGGTTCAGCCTTGGAGCTCGGACATTCAGGGGAGCTCGGAATAGAGCCGCTACTCCTTCGCATCAAAAGGAGCCCGTTGAGGTGGTTTGGGCATCTGATTAGGATCCTCCTGGACGCCTCCATTTGGAGGTTTTTCTGGGCACGACCAACTGGGAGGAGACCCCGGCGTAAACCCAGAGTTCGCTGGAGGGATTATATAGCCCGTCTAGCCTGGGAACGCCTCAGAGACCCCCAGGAGGAGCTGGAAAACTTTGCTGGGGAGAGGGATGTGTTGACTTATACTTCGCCTGCTGGATGGATGGAAATTTAAATAAGAATAGAGCAATAAGTACAACAAGACAGAGTGTGGAAGAATAAAGCTATGTATAAAAAGCGCTAATTATTAAAGTAGTTATGTACAAAAAGCACAGTATTAAGCAGTAAGATATCACAAGAGTATTTCAAGTCTCAGTATGGCACATTGTGTTATTGGACAGATTCCATTTGTCCAGCATGCACTGAATACTATGACAGCATAAATATCCAATAATTCAATGCAGTAAAGTGAAAAAAAAAACATGGTTGGTTGTTGATGGTGCTGGGGCAGCAGGTTGAGGGCAGCTGACTCCAACAGACTCAACAAATTGAACCACAAGGCCACTGACATTGTGGGGGTGGAGCTGGACTCGGACATCTTCCTTCTCTCTGACACGACGGTTAAAGGTTCGTGCCATCTTGGATAAATGTCTCCCACCCACCTCCACGATGTGCTGTTGCATATTCAGTGCTAAAGTCGTTCCCCTACGATGCACCACAGAAGTCATTCCTGCCTGACCCGTGACTATTTCACACCGACTACAGTCCAAACTCCTCCATTATTTATTTTTTATTTAAACTGATACAGAAATGGAATCAGGTTAAGGTGTCAGACATAAAACGTTACATACTTTATTAGAGTTATAAATCATATGTTGGTGAATTTTAGACACTTTGATTGATATCACTTTTAGCTCATTGCCATGGAAACCCAAACTTGAATCCTAAATCTGGAAAAATACAAATGTGATTAAAAATCCGAAGCACATTTAAAGCTCCATCAGAGCATGCAGCGGAGACTCACTCAGACTTCTCCTGCATGACCATTACCTCGCTGTAAGTCAATCTCACTGCTCCATATTTGGAGTTTAAAGGTTTCCCTTTAAAATATGAGATGTGCAAAGTCTGACGCACAAACTGTGCAGCGCTGCAGCGTTTATAAAACAGCAAATGGACACGAGGGCAGAGGGGGCAAAACATTTATCTCTTCTTTTCTGCTGGCTGGCAGAGAACATGCATGCTGTGATGAATCAGAGTTGATTTAACCCAGTGTGAGCTCTAATTAGATTCACAAGCATCACACAACCTCGCTGCTGATGATTGTGTTCAAACAAAGACACAAATGCAGTTAGAGGAGGGGCAGTATGGAAGACACTTTCAGCCTTAAAATATCTTAGATTTGCATTTTTTTAACCATGAAATCTTGTTAAAAGGAACAAAACGTTCTGTTGGTTAAATTATGTGTGGTTTTAATACAATCCCAGCTGTCATTGGGCAAGATGCGGGGGTACACCATGGACTGGTCGCCAGTCAATCACAGGGCTGACATATAGAGGGTACTTCTCAGTTCTCTTATTTGCTATCTCCTCGGTCCTCGCTCCTCGGCCGAACCGGAAGTAGTTTTAGACCCGCCATGTTAAGGATCGTCCCAAAACTCTTACACTGAAAGGAGGAGAGAGGAGAGAGGAGGGAGATCCGAGGAGCGATGGCCGAGGAGACACGAGAGCTGGCTTTACGGAAGTCTTTTTACTGACAGACACGCCCCCTTCTCGAATATCATTCATTGATTGGACGCTGCAGCGGATCAGACTTCAGTGAAACTTATCAATATGAGCGGAGTTTAATACCGGAGAAAAGACGGACACTAAAAAGACGCTAAACGGAGCGTCGGACATTAAAACAAATTCTAAACATCTGTCAGTTTGTAAAGAGTCTGTGATGAGCTGGGATTAAAAAGTGTCTGACATGAAGATTAACAACCAAATATGAAGCATCAGTTCTATAAAATCAATCAGAGTGTAGGCCCATCACTCCCCACATTTGATGAGTTTTCACTGTCAAACAAACAGTCTGTTAATATGAAGAGTTCAGAAATGATTCCTTCATGTTCATGATCCCTCAGACTGTTTGAATGTGTGATGATGATGAGAATGACAGTCTGATGCAGAGGGAGTCTGTCACTCACAAACACCTTTTACATTCACACTTATTTACCTTCAGAAAGTTTCTATCATTTACAACCTCATCAATCATTCTCACATAAATATCTGTGTTTATAAAATACAGAGTTCATTGTTGAATTATAAGTCCAAACTAATACAAATAATAAATTCAACAATTCAGTATGAAATCTTTTAGTCAGTAGAAATTGTCCTTTTGGTTATTATCAGACTGCAGGTTGTTCTTCATGTGGTAAAGTACACAGACTGAACACTGTTACTGTGTGTTTTTGATTAGAAATAATACAGTGTGTGTTTGTGCGGACATAAACAGCTGTTAAAGCCGACTGACAGCTGATCAGCTGATGTCATCATCACAAACAGACGTCGCTTCACGTGACGCTGTAGAGGAAAGGACGTCTCATGTCTCTTAAAACAGATCTCCTCCTTCCTCTCTCCTCTGCTTAGTTTCCTCCATGCATCTCTGGTGGGAGGGGCTAAGACGCAAGTGGAGGAGGCAACTTGGAGGACACTCGATGCAACTAAGGGAAGTGAGAAGTACCCAGAGACAGACAACCAGCCACACCTACGAGCAATTTAGAGTCACCAATTAACCTAACAAGCATGTCTGGACTTGGGGAGGAAGCCGGAGGACCTGGAGAGAACATGCAAACAGAGAGGCCCTGTCCTACGGGGAGTTGAACCAGGAACCTCCTTGCTGTGAAGCAACATCACTAACCACTGCACCACCAGCCTGTGTTCAAGTCACATCAGCTTCATTTCTATTTATATCGTTTACAAAAACATGGATTTTAGTCAGAGGAGTCAATGTCAGGGCCTTGTTCAGAGCCCTGGAGAGGCAGAAGTTTTTATCATGAAACTGCTTCATTCTATGTTTTAACCACTGGGTTAGTTTACTTTTTAAAGGACAGGTCATCTATAGATAAGTCAGATTCCATCCAAACCTTTTATTAATGAAGTAAACTGAGGGAATCCTTCGCTAACATCAAGCCAAATATGTGCAAACAAGCTAGCCACAGCTGAGCTCATACTCCTGACGTCCTGCATGTGTCAGCAGAATAGCATCACTGGGACACAGTCTTTGATTGTGAAACAAGCCTTAGTTTTTAATGTCATTATCACAGGGTCAGTTAGTTTTGAAGAGAAGACCTCTTGTGGTTATTGTGTTCGCTGTGAAATCTGTGTGAATAAAAATTGAAACAAACTCAGCGGCAGCTCAGCTCTCAGCCCCTCATTACATTCTGTCAGTGTCTGTCTCTCATATAAACATAATTTGATTCAGAGAGCACATTTAAAAACAACCAGAGCTGAACAAAGTGCAGAACAATAACATAACATCGGATAAAGAAACATACACATCCGACCTGATGGACCACAGGAAACTAAGGGGTGGAATGGTAGGCGATCTTAAGGACACTGAAATGCACGAGGGGAAAAAAGTACGTCTGCAGTCTGGTCTTAAAAATCCCAAAGAAGGAGAACACTTCATACTAAGATGTAGACTATTCCAGAGCTTCATGGCAGCTGCAGAAAATGTGCAAACGCCCTTTCCCTCGATCACTGTTATTTAACCAACATATTGTAACAGCATATTTCAGTGTTTTCACTTGTTTCAAATAACAGGACAGTTTGTTTTTTTTGAGGAGACCTCTGCAGATAATTCGCTACAAACACACGAGCCGGGTATTATTGAAAATTGAGGCTTTCCTTCTCCATTTTCAAAAATACCCGTCTACGTGTGAAGTATAGGCCTCAGAGGTCTGTGTTTGCCAAAGATGATCTGCATATCATTGTTTTTTATTTAACATAAAGCACTCTGGTGATAGATTGGTTTGAAAAAGTCTGTTTGTTTTCGAGAGGAGACCTCTGTGGGTTATTTTATTCTTGATTAAAGTCGTAAAAGATGGCTTTAATCAAAACTGAACTAATCCTGATCTAAAACAAACCATCTGCAGCTCAGCTCTCAGAACCTCCTGTCATTTTCGGTTTGCCAAAGAAGAGCATCTATCAGTCGCTGGTTTTCAATGTAAAAAGCTTTATTCAGTGTTTTCAGTTGTTTTAAACACCTTTTGTATTATAGAGAAGACCTCTACGAATGATTCTGTTCTTTGTAAAAGCCTCATAACCAATTATAACTAAAGCAAACCTGACCTATAAAAACTGGCACCTCTTCAGCTACCGGACCAGTTTCCAGACTTGGGCCACATCGAGACTTGGGAACCAGCAATACTCTGGTTCCCAACCCAAGTCCCTTCAGACTGAGCTACTGCCGCCCCATTTGGTATGCAACACAGATTTTTAACATGAAACTCTGCAGCGACAAAAGATCCTCTTCAATGATGGGATATTTTTTACTTCTGCTGAAATCTTTTGTAGACAACGATGCCTGGACCGTCATTGTAGTTCTCTGTTTGCAAAGTTAAGAGCTTGCATTGCTTTGTGTACAATTCTGCAGCCAAAAGCAGAAGTGTGAAGAATAATGTGAGTTGACTTTGTATTTTTGTCTAGTCATCTAGAAGCGCACGTTTCAGAGGTGATTGAAAATAAAAATGCTGAACTCTTGTTCTTAATGAACAAAGACACTAATGGGGAGCAATGAGAAGCATCCAGTACATTAATACTCTGCAGCTCCTTGTCCTTGGTGTTATAGCAGATATAATCAGTATCCTCCAGTTCTGCTGCATCACTTTTTATCTCTTCCAAACTAAACCCAGTCTTTCTGCAGACTCCCCACTAACTTATGTCTATGTGATCTCTTCTAGCTCGTTGGCAAAGAAGCCTCCAGATGTGACCAAGGCTCGCAAAATGAAGACGGAGCATCTGCTCAAAGTAGACGATCACGACTTCACCATGAGGCCAGCGTTTGGAGGTAGGTGTGGAGTGCTCCCCTGATAGTTTTACAAATATTTTACTGGCACACACACACATTTAATCATGATCACAGACACACAGGGACACAAAACTCTGTTGATCAAAAGCTTCAGAAAAAGGGAATAAGCAGAGTTTGATTCACTCTCATGCTGATGGATACAGAAAGCTTCTTATCGCTGAATGTTTCTAATTTTGTGATCCCCTCCAAGTCGTTTATTCATCATTTTTATGTCTCTGTACTGGATCCAGCTGTGGCCTGAGGCGTTATGTTTTCAATGTTTTTCATCCGTTGGCCCATATGTGAGTTCATCTGTCCATCCCATTCTTGAAAACCAGATATCTCAGAAACCCCTGGAGGGAAGTTTTTCACATCTGTTTTTTTTTCTCCGCTTTCTAAAAGAATGGCGTCCCTTGTGTTCAATCAGTGGACAATCTCCCCACGTGTACCTGATCATTCTGCTGTGGATAAAAGGTTTTTTTTGTCCCCCCTGTAATCAATTGTCATGGAAGCTCTCCTGTTTTATTGGGAAGTTTTTATCCAAATTGCTACTTGATTGGTTTTCATATGCATTTTAGGACACGTCTCTGTTTCTGGGTTTTTAAAGCAAAAGTTCATGGAAAATCTAAAAAAGTGTGTTTGTGTGGTGGGTCTGTATAAAAAAAATGGATCAAATATCATTGGCATTGGCCTCAATCCAAATAGATTCACTTGTCCTTGAGGTTGAAACTCATCAGAGACACATGATATTAATTCCATCAGTCAAGCAGAGGCCAGTATAACCTGACCTGTACTTCCTGGATTCTTCCCATAATGCTTTTTTATGGCATCTATCATCAGAATATAGCCTGTCCCAATTATTGAGGGGCTACATTTGAAGTCGTGTCTAAGGCTGTTCCATTTCTCAAAGGCTCCTTCAAATGCGTCCTACTTTTCCAAGCCAACGAAGAATCCATCTGCTGCATCCTTCATGGCCCAACACTTCCCAAGATTCATTGCCCCCAAATTCAAACAAGCTGACAGACTGAAAATAGGAGTCTTGATTAAGTTGTGACATTACTCATGTTAGCTAGTTCTGGTACAGCTGTCGGTGGTTATTAGGTGACAGAGGCAGTGGACAGCTGGTGATGCAAAGGGGAATCCTTTGTAGGCCAGATTCATTTCAGATCAGCCTGAGCGGTCTGCACAGGTTACAAAGGCTGGGTCAATCAAAGGGCCCCTACTCCCAAAATGAGACTCAGCTTGTGTAAGGACGAAACATGTAGTGGTCACTACATTACATTGGTGTTTTTCTTTACCCCTGTGTTGTCACCTCAAGCATTTTAACTGTCCCCATCTTGTTTTTGAAGACCCAAGTGGCCATATTTGGATGAATGGATGGATACAAGTTGAACGCCCCCCGATGTATAGTTAGGCATTTTGCATCTTGTTTTATTTTGGAGATAGAACTGGCCATGTTTGGGGCAGCACCATTTTCTCATAGACTTCTAAACCATCTGACTTCCTTTGCAACCAGTGAAATTGCCCCCTGCTGGCCAGATTAAACATAGCAGTTTCAAGATACTTCTGCATTGACTTCACTTAGAAAAACAGTCTATAAATGATTCTTTACTGCTTTGTTTGAACTAGATCTAGCACATAGTTCCTATCACATATTGGCAATTTTGAGCCTAAAAGAGCTATTTTCTTTTTGTTCAGGAGTTGCCCTTTTACCTGGAAAAAAAGCACAAGTTACGCCACAGGACACATTACATAGACAGGCCGAGGAGTTTTCCTCGAGACAAGTGGACTGACCTCACTGTGTTATTTGTTTGAGTGCTCCTTTAACACTTTATGGACGTGATGCCTGAACCTGAGTGAAGACAGTGTGACGGCCCTCCCACCAGCAGGGCCTGCTATTGTGTTTTGTCTGTGTGTTTGTGTCCCAGGAGGTTGCTGATGGGAGGTGTTCCGTCACACCTGGGCAGACATGGCCAGTCTACCAGGTGTAGGCTATTTAAGATTGGGCTGTCAACCTCTCACTCTGTGGCATCCATCCTGAGCGTCACACCATCACCACAGCTCCTTACTTGCACCATGTTTTTGTTGTATTGTTGTTGTGGTTAAAACCTTACGTTTCTCGTGGTTTTGTCAGGCCTTAAGAGCCGGGTCGTGACAACAGAGATGACAGAAAGTGGAGTGTGCTTTGCCGACCTCATAACCCTGTTACCAAAGCAGGTTGGACGTTGTGTAATGCACCCCCGTCCCTCTCTGCTTTAGCCCTGATGATGCAGCGTCCAATATTTCCAATCAGAATCTTTGAATCGTCATACCAACGTTCATTCGTCCACTTTACCTCAATCCATTTAAAAAGACCTCGGGCCCAGATGAGGCAGCAACTCTTCTGGATCTGGTTTATACAATGTTTTCTCTTCGCATGTTAGAGTTCCAGCTTACATTTGTGAATGCAGCGATGAACTGTGCTCCCAGATACAAAATCTTCTGGAAGTGTTCCTGAGCCCATGCAGTGACGTCCACAACAGAGTCGTGTCTGTTTTTAATGCAGGGCCGTCTGCATACAGAGATGCTTCCCATTCTTTGAATATGTTAATGACATCATGCACCCTAGAAGATTCAATTAAAAAGTGTTGCACTATTTCCCGCAGTCTTTCACAGAGGCCACTGCCCCGACTTTCGAAAGGTGTTGCCGTCATAAAATTCATAATGGTCTTTTTTTTTCTCCTAAAGCAATTGTTCTGTTTCATCGTTTGATGTGCTTTCTTTTTGCTTTTTTATAGTGTTTTAAAGGAGCAATATGTGACTGACACCTAGTGTTTAAAACAGGTACTGCAGTCCAAATACAAAACATTGTAGAGAGCTGCCCCGCCCCCTCCTCTCTAGAGTGGATGCTCACGCAGTTTGCCATGTGGTGGACACTGAAGCTTCAGTGTTTAGCCAGCTCTGCATCGGTCTGTAAACCTTTCTGCGTTCTAACACCTGTTGGTTTGACCTGATAACTGCTCTCATATCTGACAAACCGAGGGGCGTCTAAAACAGCCGTGTGGGGGCGCCTTAAAACCGCCTACCTTCTCTGGTCCAAACAAATCCAGACCATTCAGGACCAGAATCTAAAGTTAGAAGGAGGACATACTGGCTGCTGCATTGTTGTCAGAGAAGCCAGCACTTCAACATAGCATGTTTCCTTAATGTCTGATCATAGAGTAAGCTCACTTTATCATTTCATTCAGTAGATATCTTACTGATTGGACCTCTGATGTTTTGCAAATAGGCAAATTATTTACGTTTTACACAATGTCCCAACTGACTTAGAAACGTGTTGTAATGGACTGATATGCAAAGCCCTAGGATGTCCCTCAGCTCAAAGCCTGGAGCTTCTCCAGCCTACATCATCCACATTTATCCTGCTCCATCCCCAGCTTCTGCAATTATACAGACAGAAGTATATATAAGGCCTTTTTATTCAGGATGACAATGTCACTAATCTCCGGATTTGTGTTTTTATGATGAATTTCTCAGTGAGACAGATGCTCAAGTTTTCGAAGATTATTCCACAATTTACAAATCTTTAAAAAATCACACTTATGTTGCTCTTGGCTTGCACCATGTTTCATACACTCTTTCTTTAATCTGCATGCCTTCACATCTCTTCAAGGCTCGGGCTTAATCTACTCATAGAGATGTTTAATGATTGAGATGCTTAAAAAAGTATCCCAAGGCTCCGTCTTTGCTGATAAGCTCAAAAGTGTGTCTCTTGTTTCTCTTTTGATCATTCAAAGAAGCTCATCACGTCTGCTCAGAAGTCCACGGAGCTTTGAGGGAGATATTTGGGTGCTGTTTTTTTACAGCCACACCTCTGCTCTGAAAGAAATGGTGAAGGAATAAATCTTTGAATCTTCTCACTCTGAAGTTATTGAGAACGAGATGAAATGGTCGTGAAGTGAGGTCGCCTCTCCTCCCTAAGAGGGATGGTACTTCAGAGAAAGGCAGATCATGCAGCGGGAGGTCACAATGGGAGGGGGGAGGGGAGGATAAAAATAGCTCAGGAGCTGCTTCAATTCCGAGCAGCCTTCAAAGCTGGAGGTATTATTAAGAGTCTCATCCTGCAACCTGTGTCCCTACAAAGGGCCGACACCTCCTCCTGCATTCAAACTCTCATTTTCATATTGAGTAATACTTTAATGCTCCCTTGAGGATTTTTTAAGCTTGTTACGAAACAGACTCAGATGAACACAGATGCCACTTTATGAGCTACAAAGCAACCAAAACCATGGCTGCTGTTGCTGACAGCATGCATTTGTGTCAGGGGACAAGAAATGCCTTTGTTTGCAATTTTTGTGGCAAAGAGTCGAAGCGAGTAATGGTGAATGGACTTCAGCTAGCACTTTTTTAGTCATCTGAATGTTGATAGTTTTTAGAAACAGTATTTTTATGACATACTTAAAGGAAGAATGTGCGACTTTTTGATCCAGTAGATGTCGCCCTTGAGCACCAGCATGAAACCAAAACAAACTGCTGTTTGGCGTCACCTCCGCTCTCCTCCAGCGACACACCTCCAACCTCTCTCTCATCGCGTTCACACAAAGTAGTTAATTAAGCACCATTCAGCGTAAGCGGCGGACAACATTGTCCTTTGCTTGAGCTGCAATCACCTGTGGTCTGCATTGTTGTGTTAGCAGGCTAATGTTAGCGCTCTTTAGTTAGCTCATAGCTTCATATTGCACATAAATTGACACAGAATGACCGTGATCTAAAGACACTTACGTGACATCCAAATAAGCAAGTGAGTATGTTCTTCTTCTCTCTAGTCCTTAACTAAAACAGCTTTACACGCAAGGCCGTCCCGTCCATGTAAACATGATGTAAACACGACTCTGACAACAACACAGCCAGCGGGACTCGAGCTTCTCACTCATAGTAGAGAGAGACTTTTACACAGGATAGACTTGATTTCTGCTGTATTTATGTGTAACATGTCGCACATTCTTCCTTTGAGAACAACGTAACAATGTCAAATCTATGAATGCCAATACTTTCCCTTTTACCTCTGTAAAATCTGAGTTAAATTTCAACTCTGATTTTTGCACATGTACGTGTGTTATTGATACTATCATTTTCCCAAACAAAGACTCAAGCAATGGCCAAGTGCTGCAATGTATCGCAATATTTTGTAAGAAGTTAGCCAGTCTTCTCATGCCGACTCTTTGTTTCTTGTAAAAGCACGTTTGGGTCTGGAGAAACAAACAATGCGATAAAGAGCGAGATATATTCCAACTTAGGTTTGAATTAGGGCTGTCAGCATTGACAGTCAGTAATGTCATATTGTTTTAATTGCATTGATCGCGTGCTATTTTACCAATTCAGGTGCACCGTAGCTAAGCAACCGCAAAGACAGCAGTGTCTCTGTGTAGTCACAGAGATGGAAAAGAACGACACCTCAGCGCCTTTGATTGTTTCATTTCACTTAAAAAAAAACCCTGGATGACCCAGTTAACAAGTCAAAAGTAATATCCACCTTCTGACTTCAAACCTTTCACTTTCAGTTCCCTTTAGCTGTTTTCATTCACATTTTGATCCGTTCTTGCTTTTTTTTCTTGGTTAAGTTAAAGATGTGACCTTTGGTCTACCACTAGTTCCTTATTTTCTTTTGTTTAGATACGAAGCAGGTTTGTATCCAAACAGGAAGCAGAGCACGCTTGGCTTAAGACGATGGAAAAATACAAAATAAAAGCATAAATACAAAATAATGGAATGTCAAACGTGTGATTCAAAATGTGATTCAAAATGCAGTTTAAAAAAAGTAATCATTTGACAGCTCTAGTTTAAATATATTAACATTTCTCCACGCTGACTGGTAACACCTGTTGGTTTTCATATCATAACCTCGAGCGGAACATAAACCCTGATTGTACCATCTGCACTGCTGCTGAGTAATCACTGAACGACCATATTGCACATGTGCATGCTTGAACATGTTGAGAAGATGTGGATCTGAGTCTTTCGTGCACAGAGGTGGGGCGGGGGGTTTCCGTGTGGGGTCTATTTTTGCTCTTAATCCAGGGTAAAATAACACATTAAGCTCGTTGTTAATCCACGCTGAAGGGGAAGAGCGAGAAAGCCCATCAGCCGGATCATTGGATGTATGTGCTGTGCTGCAGAGGGACTGATGTTATGATCTGTTAACTGTACACCAAAGCTCTGTGTGCTTTTCAGAAAATATGGGGGGCTTAGCAGCGCTACGGATTTACTGGAGGTCATGAAGTCAGGGGTGGAGGTTGTTTCACGCAGCCTATTACATTAATATAACCTCGGCCCTACCATTACAGGCACACGGCTTTATTTAACAGAAGTATATATGTCTGATGTCGGGAAAAATCCAAACCGAACATAAAACAGTTTTTAAATCTTCTTTCATTTGACCTAAAAGCTTCAGTCATCAATATGATATATTAAAGTACGACAGAGAGGAGGTTTTTAAAATGTTCTTAAATATAAACTAGAGACTGTGGAAGTCTGAGCTGCTGTCATGTCTGCTGATGAAGTCTTTTTGTTACATGTGGTGGAAAACAGGGTGACAAGGAAGCCGAGGGTTCACATAAGCTTGGGTCAGAGCAGTGGCGTAACATCATGGTGATGGCCCCGGTGCAAATATTTTTTTTGTGCCCCAAGTATTTAACAGAACCTTGTGGTCGCTCAAGAAGTTCTTTCAGAACCGGATCATAACGTGCTAAGAGCTGTATTATACTGAGAAAGTTCCCGCTGTTAGACTGTCCAATGATCTCCCTGTGTCCTCTAAAAGACAAGTTACAAGTGGCCAGAGTGACTGTAACATTAATAATACGCTCAAGTACCTGTCTCCAGTAATTGGCGGCATTTCTCGCGTCTCTCTCCATGTTTGCGTCAATTCTCCCGTTTCTCTTCCACTGTTCATATATAGCACACGCTCCGGTATGAATCTGCGATTCTGCATGTGAGTCAATCCTCGCAGATAAATTTTGCCAGTCTCCTACTCCTTTGACCCACGCATCACTGTAGAAAGGTGCCCTTCGGTCTGCAAACAGCCAGCACGGCTCACAATAGGCACAGTCCATGTTGGCGAATAGCACAGCCATGGTCGCGGGAGTTTGATACCTGCCTTGGTAGTGGTGGTGTAGTATTTCTCAGAGAAACACCTGTTTCCTTGCTTTTTGTCTCTGGGGAATGGTCCGGTAGGCCTACATGAACCAGTTGCTATTATATAGCTTTTTGTCTTGGCGTCGGGAGGCAGAGTAATGTAGAGTCCTCGATCTGTGGGCAGAATAATCCCTGCAACAGGTCCACTGGTGGGCACAGCCGAGTCCGCCGACTCCGACCTCTGAAGCTTCGGTGGCGGGGAAGTCTCCTTCGTGCCGACCGGAGAGGCGGGACGCGGCGGTAGGGTCAATGCCGCAGCCGCTTCATTTGAGCTAGCTGGCAAGCTACCGCTAGCCTCCGGCGGGACGCTAGCTTTTGCCTGGGTGGTTGCCTGGGTGAAAAACTTGTCCAACTTGGTCATTTTAGTTTGACCCTCATCTTGCTTCTGTTTTTCCTTCCTCTTTTGCGCGCCGCTTTTTTGTTTATGCTTGCTAAACATGGTGATGCTACGCTACGGTCAACTTGCTTTTCTTTCCTGCTGAAAGTTGAAACAACGTCATCGAGACTCATCATGACTGACAGCTATCAAGGTGATTGGAATTTGGACAAATGATCATTCCTCCTCCCATACCAGCCACTCAGCGTTAGCCTACCTTACCGACCCGCCCCCGAGCTATTTCATTCACAAAAACATTTTTTTTTTTTCTTCTTCCTCCATGGGCCCCTGACGGCGTCTGGGCCCCGGACAGCTGCACCGGTTGCACCGTCGATATTTACGCCACTGGGTCAGAGGTCAGAGGTCAGAGCTTAAGGGAGCTTATAGCTCTGGCCTCTGACAAATGTACATTTATGTTGTTGACCATATGATGAGGATACACACAGTACAGCTTTCGTGTAAAATGTTGTGACTGTGTGGGCATCATGGGCGGCGGAGATCGGAAAACTGGAGTTTCTTGTTTGCATAATTTCTTGACAATTATTTTTTAGAAAGTCATCATAGACGTGGCAGCGCCTTCACGCGCTGTGCTTAACCTTATTACCCGTAATTTTTCCTTCATTGAAAACTAAACTGTGTCAACGGCAGATCCTGTGTTTAATCTTTGTCTCTTTCCTTCTCTTTCCTGTTCTTGAGTCTACGGCTGCGTATTCACCCACATCATGATCCAAAAACACATTCGAAGGCGTATGATTGTGTAACAGTAACATTTCTGATGCTGAACGGTGAAGTTAGCGTTAGCGTATGTTAAATTAAGTTTTTGTTTGGAAGAATGTTAGTAGCAAAGAAAAGAGCAAATGCAAACAATTATGAAAAATGTTCAGGCTTTTTGGAAATAAAAAGCAGCTTTGCAGTGAAGCTCGTGCCGAGTGCAAAACTGACGCAGAGTCTGCTAACCGCGAGCATTCGTGGTACAACAGGAGGCAGCAAACAGCTGGTCCATGATGAAGTCCAGGAGCAATCTAAAATCACAGATATTCCCATCAGGGACTTCTTTTTTTAGGCCCACAGGACATGAATATTTTCCACCACACAGCAGCAAACATCCACAGCATGTACGACCTCAGCTTCTTCAGGTGACAGCAGATCTTTCACAGCTGATGAGCTACAAAGGGCGTCTGACTCTTTGAAACTAAACATGTAGCACGCTAGACTCAAGCTCAAGTCAGACTTTAACTTCATGTTCGTCTGAAATGGTTTAAATATGATATAACACTACAGTAAAATGCTCCCAATATTTAGCTGGTGGTTGTCTTGAGGGCCAGCTGTCCGGCTACTTTTGTTTAATCTGAGTTTTGATTTGTAGATGGAGTCAGTGCGTTGGCTCTCTCTCTCTCTTTCACTGAGGTCGTGTACTGGAATTGTTCTTGTACTACTGGCGGCGCCACTGATCATAGCTTCAGCATAATTTACAAAACTTGCATAGACTCTAGTTGTGCAGTTTTTAGGGGTGTGAAGCATCAAATAACAACGATACCAACAGACTTTGATTTTCCACTACAAATGCAGCCGTTAAAAGATTACAGATTTCCATTTGACGGCAGGATTCTAATGCCCCCGATAGGCCTCGTGCAATGTGTGACAACAAGGGATGGATAGTCGTCCCGCTGTGTGCTCGCATGCTTGGCCTGTCGCGCTTCCACAACGCTGTAATGCAATGTGATGTCACACACCGGGACACCAACATTGTGCCCTAAGGGATGCAAACTGTAAGTACAGTACACTGCATTAACGCTGGCAGAAAGTCTG
This sequence comes from Tautogolabrus adspersus, assembly GCA_020745685.1. Lineage (NCBI taxonomy): Eukaryota > Metazoa > Chordata > Actinopteri > Labriformes > Labridae > Tautogolabrus > Tautogolabrus adspersus. Next base: position 3,224,807 of record CM036552.1, on the reverse strand, counting down.
ATCTTCTATTCTTAGTCCTGCACGGGTTATAAACATTTTGTTGGTATAGGTCTAATTTTTAATTGTAAGGTTTAATTTTGATCCTTGCAGGGGTTTCTTTAGATCTTCATTAATACATACATGGGAGGGGGGTCAGTGGCTGTGGTTGGATGTAACAAATATTTCATGTCATGCATGTTTTTGTATGGGATGTTTGGAACTTCCTTTTGGAGTCAATAAAGTATCTATCTAACTGAACCTTTGCTGGTATCAGATATTTAGTATTAATGCCACAGTTTTCAACATCCATCCGTTCATTTTCTATACTGCTTCTCCCGTTCGGGGTCACTGGTGTGCTGGAGCCAATCCCAGCTGTCATCGGGTGAGAGGCAGGGTACACCCTGGACTGTTCGCCAGTCAATCACAGGGCTGACATATAGAGACAGACAACCAGCCACACTCACATTCACACCTCAGGCAATTTAGAGTCACCAGTTAACCTAACGAGCATGTCTTTGGACTGTGGGAGTACATGGAGGAAACCCACACATGTACAGGGAGAACATGCAAACTCCACACAGAGAGGTCCTGTCCGATGGGGGATTGATTGGAGTATGAAGGTATGGCAGAAAACTAACTTTTAGTCAATCAAAAATTCCAACATCGCCTCCGTGGATCTATTTCCACTGCAGCGATATAAGGCTTGACAGGAGCTGTTGACTGACATACTTTAATGGGACAAGTGCAAAACAAGAGCAGTTTTAGATCTCAGAAATAGATCAGAGAATGATTATTAAATACTCCACATCACCGGCTGACATCTCACCGCCGTGGTACAACGAGCCAATCACAGTGAAGCACGAAGATGACTGCTCAGTAAATAGAATATTGCTTCTCTAAGACATGAGATTGTGTAGAAGAAGCTGAGTGTCACGCAGTCTGAGTTTAAATCAGATCACTACATCAATGTGCTGTCTCTCACTTATAATGTTGACTTTATTTACCTGACAGCAGAATTTGCACGAAGATGAACTCCAGGAAAGTTCATAAAATGCAAGTTTAACTGGGGCCCTGACTTATGCAGGGTGGCCTAAAATTTGTGAGCACGCTGACGCAAATAAATGACATATCTTTACCCTTTCATTCTCCACTAAGCACATCTACTTTAAAGTAACACAAGCTGTTTAATTATCTTTCTATTTATCTCCTCTACCCTCTCGAACACATGGAGTACCCACACTATTCGCAATAAATCGGATTCATCACATATTCTATCACACAACAATTAATTAGTGTGAACCATGTTGTGTCAACTCTATCAAGTGCTACTGTATAACTCTTAATTCAATGTAATTGTTTCCATCTTCGTAGTCTTTGTAGCTGGTGGCACGCTCCGTCTCTGGAGCGTGCCACCAGCGCCACTACGCTCTGCTCCGTTTCAAATACGCTGCGGGTCTATTTTCGATGGAGTACGCTGCAGGCACGGGTCGAGCTGGAAAGAATATAACAACCTGGACAGGAAGTCAGACAAGGAAACGCACAGAGCATCAGGTCAACCCGGACGATCGGTCCAACTAGGACCGACGGACAACGATCCCCTTGGTATGTTAGAGCCTTTACAAAGGGTCCCCAGTGAGGCTTTCTTAACTCCTGGAACATTTCACTCCTACTCTCTATAAAAATGTTAAAAACCTGAAATGTTAGATGTCATATAATCTGTTTATTCTATTGCATAAAGTGTTGATTAAATCAGATTCTTCTGCTTTTACTGTGAGTGTGCGATGAAAGGCAAAAGGACTCACAGGCTTTTTGTGAAAATCATTTGCAAAAAACTCAACCTTGAGGAATGTAAGCCCATAAAAGAAACTGCCACCGACAAAGTTCGGTATTTTCTTTCTTACGGGGTCTCAAGTCTCTCAGCGTTCTGTCTTTTAAAGTGACTCCCCGCTGCATCGTGGGAGCTCTCGCTGAGCCGCTCCTCGTCTTTAAGTCCTGCATGATGAAAAGGTTAACGTACCATTGATGCATCTCTCTTAAGTGCACAGACAGCAAAAACATGTCTTTATTCTGTTTAGAGGCTTTTAGAAACTCATATTAAAAATGAAGGGGTTGAACGTCATCCCCCGCACGTCCTAAAGTAACGTGGGCTGATATCTGCTGCTGCTGCTGCTAGTTTGATGTGGGAAGTGAGCTGATTTAATTATAAGATTGTATGACGCCTGTCACAACAAAGCAAACTCTAACAGTTCATTGATTTAGATCCATCGCAGCTGCTTTATGTTGTCAAACAGGATCAAGTCCTTTTTTTTTTACATTTCTGCACAGCTGAGTGATTTTTGTGGCACGAGCAGAGATTTGAAGATGTTGTAATTCTCTCTGGGTGTCAATCATCAGTTTCCGTTTCTGCTTTCTCTCTTTTTTTTTTTTTTAGCTGAAGCTTAGTGTTGGATGATGGGTCAGTAGCACCCAAATACCATCTGGTGATGTCGGCTTAATTTTGAGGTGATAGTAGTTTAGCTTACAGTAAGCGTGTGTGTGTGTGTAATTCAGCTGGCCTGTAGTGTTAGCCTAGCCTAGCCTAGCCTAGCCTTTAGCCGCGGGGCAGGCCTGCCTCCAGCAGTGATGAGCAGATTAAGCTGGCAGCGGTTCCTCCTGTTTACAGCTTAGATTAGCACAGGCATCAATCTGTTACGCCATCAGACAGCTGTTACTCTGCAAATGACACTTTGTCCCAACTGGAGAACACACACGGCAATGAGAGGAGTCCAAAACTGGCTGTAAAAGTGCAGCAATGCTTCTTTATTTACGGAAAATTCTGTCATCAGCAGCTTGTCACTCACATTCTAGTCTATTATGATGACTTTGAACGATGATTAAATATATATCCCAACATGAAAATAAGGAATCCTCTGGGGCTGTTTCCTTTTGTTATCATGTCCTTATCAGAGCCAGAGCACTGGAAATTGTTAAACCCATGCTGGAATTGTTAGCATTATTTTTGACAAAGGTGCTGAGGGACCGAAAGGTTGTGATTTTTTAAATGAAATTGGTGATGTCGAGCAAGAGCAGTGTGCGGGATTCTTTCTTATCAATGTGAACGTTTGATGTCCTACACACGTACTTCATGAGATGTGAGAACACCTCCTTTAAAACACCCTTAAAAAATCCCAGAAGTGACTGTTCTATGCACCACCTGCTCAGCAGTTGGCAGAATATACTGGAACTTTCAGCAGCTAAAGGGTGAAATCTTCAATAACATCTCAGGCATAATTATCTCAGGATGTGGTGGAGACCAGACAGCAGCTTAAAGAGAGAGAATATTGGACTTTACACAGGCAATTACTTTCAACTTCATCGACTTACGATTATTTGCATTTAACTCATTGCAAAAGTCTGAAGGTAGGAAACCTTTTGGACAATCAAAGTAAGGTAAATCTATAAAAGCAGCGGAGGGCCGAAGAGTAAAACATGAGAAGAATGGATGAAAAGGTTAAGAGCAAAAAAGGATAGAATAGAATAGAGGAAGGGATAGATTAATGAAAGTTTTTTAAAAGGAGAAATCACGTAAAAGCAAGTCTCTAAAAGGATGTCACTGACTGTGCCCGCCTAACATCCTCATGCAGGTCGTCCCAAAGCCGAGGGGCGGTGTTGGCAAAGTCTCGGCCTCCTTTAGATCTGAGCCTCGACTTGCTGTGCATTATCCAACCATCCAAAATGTAAATGAAAGTAACGTATTCAGAATGTTTATACAGCTGAACCTTGTTACAGGGCTGCACATGTAATCAAAAACAAAATTGCAACATGGCCGAGTGCTAAATCCAAATTACAGAGCAGCATTTTTTGATGTGCAACAACAAACCATCATTTGAATGAAGGGCTGAAGTTCTGCGGAGATGCTCTGAATTACAAATCTTGTTCTCCTGATGTAAGACGACATGTTTGTTTTCTTCACATCACTAATGATCGTGAGCATGCAGGAAAAATAGTTTTATCATCTCTGCTGTGATGAATCATTTGGGCATTAAGTTAAATGTAGTTTACCTGCATGTATGGTGAACAGTAAAGTTATTCTGTTTCTGTTTCTACCTGCAGGGCTGTTTGAATTCTGACACTTTGTTAAAAACAGTTTGATAACATCTCTGTGTGATTGAATTACAGAGTCGGAGGAGACATGAATCCATCAGCTGTGTTTGTGTGAATAAAACGGAAACAGTGCTGCGGGCAGAATCACAGAACACCATTCACACATGTGGCACTTTAATTTCCTGTTCCTGCAGAAGACCGCTCACGGCTCAGACACAACCTGTCCTTAATGTTTATTATATCCTGGAGTAGTGTGGCATGCAGGAAAAAAAATCAAGAATCAGTTATTTAGGAGAAAAAAATGAATCGTTCCTGTTAGCCAACATCTGCTGCAGGTGTTTGTTTTTCTCTCTTATCGTCAGTGAGATAATCTGCTTTGTGCAAACACATCACCTCCACCTGTGGATCTACGGTTTCTATCTTTTTAGATCGGTTTGAGAGACATTCAACGAGATGCCCACGTTCTGTATCCATGACTCTGTTTGTCATCACACCGACACAATGTACTGGTTGTGTGTAGACCGAATTAAACAGTTTATTCATGTTGGAATTTAATATTCTACGTGTGCGTATGATAGATGCAAAACAGGAAATTGCATTGACAGTTAATATTCTGCAGTGATCATGAAATGGACATTTACCTTCCAATTAGGCTCAGTTCTACGAGGGTGCAAAAGCATGCATTGCACCCTCATTTTACATTTCTGCACCCTCAATTGAACGGATGCAAAAAATAACAATAGTTTTTTTCTATAATAAGTAATCAAGGCTTTGAGATGACAGCAGTGACTCGGATTGTGTTTATTACATCCATGATCTGACGGTGGGGCTGCACACTGGTGCAGTGGTTAGTGCTGTTTCCTCTCAGCGAAGACGTTTCTGGTTCAAATTCCCATTTGACAGGATCCTCTCTGTGTGGAGTTTGCATGTTCTCCCCGTGCATGCGTGGGTTCTCTCTGGGTACTCCGGCTTCCTCCCACAGTCCAAAGACATGCTCCTAGGGGTAATTGGTGACTCTAAATTTCCCTTAGGTGTGAATGTGAGTGAGCCTTGTTGTCAGCCCTGTGATTGACTGGTGAACAGTCCAGACCTTTACCCCGCCTCTCGCACAATGACAGCTGGGATCGGCTCGAGTCCTCTGCGACCCCGAACAGGAAAAGCGGTAAAGATAATGGATTGATGGACGGTTTGATGGTCATGACAGGTGCACGTGACCTGTCTGTTCACCGGTGGACTACATGCAGGACCCATAACACCTACGCTATTTTTCATTGCTGTTGCCGGTCACTGTAGCTGCACCCCCCCTTTAATCTCAGATGCACCAAAGTCATTTTGTTCTAGAACTGGGCCTGCTGCCAATTAAGACATTTACTGTTGTAAGACATTTACTTTTTTGTTTTTGCAAATAAGTAAACCATAATTAAAGTGAATAATGAAATAGAACAACATACTAGGTCAACAGGCTGGTGAGCACAATCGGACAATTTTCAGCCTGTTCAGCCGTATGTATTTCATGTGATCGTACACCAACACCAACATGACTTGACACACGCACACACGCTAACATGTCAGCAGCGCATTGTTTGTCAAGAGGCTTAAAACCCGCCTCAGCTCCAGCTCTCAGCCTGTCGTTAGGTTGACAGAAAGTTAGGCTGGGACAGGATTTCCAGCATGAAGACCTCCATTGATGGGACTCCAAAACCCCCTGCAGGAACAGACGGGGGACGTCACTCAGGCCTGGTCAGTCTTTGATCCTTCTATTCTTGTGGACAAATTATGATTAAAAAAAACATGTTTCTGGATAGTCTCCAGCAGACCCAGTCATTCTCACAGGACAAACAGACTTACTTCAGGTCCAGTGATGTGGACTTCAAATATTCAGAATCAAATATTATCCTCATGTTAAAATGACTCAACTCTAGTCTCAGTGAGCTGATGACCTGAAGCAGTAAAATATGAGTCCAGCTGCCGGAAGTTTAAATTTAGATTAACTGTTTAATATATTTTTAGAGTTCAGCCTGCAGCGCTGTCTGCTCTTCTCTGCTCATGAGCTCAGTTTTCTCCTTTACAGACGGATCTGTCATAACGTCTAATGATTTAATAACCCTTTAGTCTTCATTTAAATTCACTTACATTCAATCAAAGTCTTGATTATGAACCAATCTTAGAAAGTGATGAACATTAGAAACCTGAGGATATCCACGTCTGACCTTTATAAAGATGTTTAGTTGTTCCAAGAGTGGACAAAGCCAACCATGTGCCTTCAGTGGACTTTACAGTGCACTCATTCGGGCACTAAAATCAAAAAGGCTTCCGCACACTAGTGTTGTAGTAATCGAAATCGTTCTTGGTGTCAAGGCCATCTTTTGAAGGTCTCGGTCTCGTCTAGAAATCAAAATCATTTTTACTTGGTCTTGTCTCGGTCCCGGACTGGGACGACTCTGGATTTTAAATCGAGACGGGTGGTAGTAGTGCCAGATCACCTCCCTGAGGTTGGGGGAGCTCCGTCTACTCGAGAGCCTGGCTTCCGCTGCCGGGACAAAGCCTACTGGGCCTTCATAATGAAAGATATAGACCTGTATTAGCTCATTCTCCACCTCCTAGATCTGCTGATTTTCACTTCCATGGTGTGAAGACGATTAGACGTTTGTACATTTATCATTTAACTAACGTCATACAAGATGCATGGTGCCAATATGTAGACAGAATAATGCCTATTTTTTGCATCGGACATTTAACTGTTAAAGTCTGAAATAAATAATAGAAAGACTTTGACGTCCCTCTAGCTGGTGTTTCTCTTGGCACCAAGCTACCTGTCCTATTGAAAGAAAAACACCAGGTTATTCTTTCACACCTGATGCTGCCTTTTGTCTTCCAAACGTTCAAACTATGTCAAGTGCTTCTCTGAATATCCTGAATAATGACCACTGCCTGCTGGGATAACTCAGAGATCCTCAGTCCTGTCCCGACATTCAGAAACCAACAGCAACAGCTACTCCTTTTGCTGCTGTATGTATTATTGATGCAACGTTGTCACCATGTAATAGTTATCATGAAGAAGTACATCATATTTTAAACTCATTTGGAGACGATTATAGACGAGATTGTATACGACATGAGCATTAGAAATAAGGAGACAAAGGTGGAGCTAGCTCCTGTTTAAGAGCTGTTCTCCTTTTCCCTCTATGAATATCTTAATATTGAAAACACTGAGCAGTGGTTGATGAGTTCACTGTGAGAGCAGAGGAACATTTACACTTGACGTGAGGAGAACAGAAACACTTGATGCATTGTTGCAGTAAGTGAAGAGTAATCCCAAACACACAGTGGACTCCACAGCCCCTCATTTGAAGAGCTTTGGTGACTCTAATCTAGCATTTAGCGTCTCTGCTAATCTCTGTGGATTACAGACTGTATACATAAGTGATGCAAAGTGGTTCAAATCTGTGTAAATCTTGCCTCCACTAGAGCTCCGAGTGTGCTTTACGTGCAGATGAGAGAAGGTCACGTGATGCTGTTAGCTTTCTGCAGAAGTAAGAGGTCGCGACATAGGGTGAACATAAAGCGCACAGAGAGAGAGAGGGTCACATGTAATGCTGTTAGCTTTCTGCAAAGGTTATAGGGTACGACAAAGGGTGATGCATGACACCAAACATCGACAGAAATCTTGTTAAAGTAATACAGAGTAGGATGTAAACAGAGCACTCGTGCCTCCTGCAGGTACAGTTTAATAAGCTTACAGGACAGAACACTTCTTTACAAAATAAACAATTTGAATGAACTTTTTCTTATTAACGTAACCCAGGAACAGAATTTGCATCTGTTTTTGAGTCACTTCATCAACTTCCGGTGGATTTATGTAACGTGTTGTGAGCACTCAATCATACACGGCTAAAGCGAGACAGCTTCTAATTCCTGGATTTCACACAAGTTGAAATCACACTTAGAAAGTGGGCCAAACGTCACTCCTGGCCGTCACAAATGTCACGGCATGAGTTCACATTGCGCTAAATTAAAAAAAATGTGTGATGCAAATGTGATGGTTGGGGAACGCAAGGATGCAGGAATGGGACCCAAATGCAGACACAGCGAGCTGACAGCAACAGATGAGGGGTTTTACTGCGGAGGAGAACATGCAAAAGCTGACAGGGAGGCAGTTACAGGATCCAGAGTTTAGACCTAGGCACTATTTTTTAGATATGAAGGAGTACAAATGACTAATAACTTGGAAATCTGTTCAAAATGTGTCCACTTTAAGAGAATCATTCTATGCTTAATGATCCAACACAACATACTCCTCTTTACAACTCTGGCTCACAACTCTGGCTAAGAGCATACCCACTTCTTTAGGCACCAGTACACCACTGTGTGTAGGGATCCTTTCTGTATTGTTGTCAGACACCTCGAGTTACAATCTCAGCCTGTCAGTTTCAAAAACAAAAACTTTTCGAGGACGATCTGGTGTAGTTTACCGGGTCATTAATGACTCATTACGTATGCAGCAGAAATGCCTGTTAGGTTTATAAAATATGAAGGACTCACCCCAATGCTTTGTCTACTTCTCGTTGCTATGGTGATCAATGTGGTAGTCAGCACCTGAATGCTGCGTTTTCGTGATTCATAACCGAAGATTCATCAACACTATTGAGATCTTGAAATGAGACGTGGACTGTTATTTGCGTCTGGCAACTGCAGCGAAATGCTGGTCCATCGACCCTTTCAGAAATCAATTGTGACTCTGAAAGTGAAATATATGAGAACAAATTGTACCTTATTACTGACTCCATGTACGGCACATAGGAGCATCGGATCGAATGAGTCACAGGAAAATCATTACAGTGAGCTTTCTTTGTGTTTTGACTTTGGGAACTTGGCTGACGTTAACGGCTCTCTCTTGCTCGGGTTTTCTTGTCTTTAGAAGTGAAGAAATGGGGGCGCCAGATAGCCTAGCGGTTATAACACGCGACCCATTAACAGAGGCTGGAGTCCTCGTTGAAGCAGCTGCGGGTTTGAATCCGGCCTCGGCCCTCTGCTGCATGTCATCCCCCCACTCTCTCCTCTGAACTTGTCCTTTCTCTCTTCACCTGTCCTATCCAATAAAGGAAAAAAAATCGCTAAAAAATATCTTTGAAAAAATGAATGAAGGGATGTCAAATTAAATGATAAATCAGTGATTATTGATGAAAGGTTAGAAATGTTGACGTGTTTGTCAATGACCAAATGAAATACTAAAAGGGACATGTAAAGGCCAGTCGTATCTGAGAATGGGGAAGTTACAGAACAAGGTCATTATCAGAGGCGCTGCTTGTCAACAAAAGGTAAGGAAGGCAACTGCTTAGGGCCCCAGACCAGTAGGGGGGTCCTGAGGGCTCACAAACTTTAAACCTAAGCAGCAGCCCCATCTGTCAGTACTCACTCTCGTTGCCTTGTTAAGCATTGTGTGCATTATTGCTGTGAAAACCAAAGTTTGTCAGTGAAAGTCAACCAAGAAAAATGAAGAGGAATAATCTGTCTATAGGAGAGAAAACAGGACAGAAGAGGAGTAAGAGGAGTAAGCGTCAAGACAATGGCGATCATAATGGTGATAAATGCGGATTGTAGGGCCCCCAATTATTTCTTGCCTGGGGCCCCAACAGACTATAGAATCGCCACTGGTCATTATCCTCACGATGGAGAGGTTACTGTGTGGAAATGTGATGATCCCCACGCAAGACATTCTCTATATGTACAGGTCTTAAACTTCCTGCAAAAGAAGGTAGATCTTAAAGTATAGTCAAAATCCTCTGGAGAGCAGAGCCAACTAAAAGGTTTTTTTTTAAAGTGCAAGCAGGTTATTGTCTGCAAAAGTCGATTTTCTGGACCAGCTCACCCTGCAGCCTCCTCACATTTTCCAACCGTTTCCTCATTTGACAAGGTCTGACCTCCTGAGATACACAGCTTTTCAGGGGAAGTGAACTGTTAAAACTTACTGTCTGTGGTTCTGTAGCCTTGGCAATGATGACTAAAATCAGACAAAGTTTAGCAATTTCAAAGATGGTTCACATTTCTTTTTCTTTTTCACAAAGTTCTCCTCAGTCACAGTCATTGTGATATCTGAAGAGAACTGATCTTCACCTTTACTCTGCATGGAGCTGCACTCTCATGCTGAACTATTTTGTCAACACAAAGAGGATGAGGGGGAGTTTCATAACTCGTGTTGGTACCCGCTGTTCCTTCACAGCAAAGTACCATTTTATGTTTTATGGATAGATGTTTGAATAAACACATTTTCTGCATCATGGACTAGACCAAACATTCAAACTTGATCTTTTTACGGATTAGGGGATGTAGGTAAAAACCGATCCGGTTGGATCAGTTTCTATTTTTATACAGTCTATGTTCCTGACCCTAAGCTTCACATTATCCCTAATTGCATACTGCTCTGCCGTCACCACAGTTCATCCCTGAGTGACCCCTGTTTGTGCTGCTCGTTATGGATTTCAGAGTAGCTCTTGGTCAACTGGAAAGCGAACATTTATAAAATCGATACTGGCTTGCTGCGTCACACAGTGCAGCTGTAAATGGGCCAGTTGTCACTAAACTCTCTTTTAACTACACGCCGAGTCCTGCAGGGCTCGTTTGTCTTTACAGAAGAGAGTATCTTGAGTCTGTGTGGAGGGAACAGAAATGAATTCTCATCATAGTAAACGGGGAACTGATAGCTGACCTAGAGATCTGCAATTTTGAAAAACATCATTATCTTTGGATGATTAAAGGAAGAATGTGCGACATTTTACACATAAATCCAGCAGAAATCAAGTCTATCCTGAGTAAATGTCTCTCTGAGTCATGACTGTCTTGAGTGAGAAGCTCGAGTCCCGCCAGCTTTGTTGTTGTCAGAGCCGTGTTTACGTCATGTTTACATGGACGGGAACGGCCTTGCTTATAAATCTGTTTTAGTCGAGGACTAGAGAAAAAAAGAAGAACATCACTGCTTATTTTGATGTCACATAAGCATGTTTAGATCACGGTCATTCTGTGTCAATTTACATGAAACATGAAGCTACGAGTTAACCAAAGTGTGCTAACATTAGCATGCTAACACAACAATGCAGGACACAGGTGATTGCAGCTCAAGCAAAGGACAATTTTGTCCACCGCTTAATGGTGCTTTTATGTTGCGTTCTAATTGATAACTCCTTCGTGGAAATGGTGAGTGGAGAGGGGTTGGAGGTGTGTCGCTGGAGGAGATCAAGAAGTTGCATATTTTTTCTTTAACTTTTAACTTGGAGATAAAAGCTGCAGAACATTTGAGGAGTCAGAGAAGGATTTCAAGGTTTGACATGAAACTGCAACTCAGTACCAGGAGACTTCTTGTACATGTAAAGGATGATGTGCCACCTTTTAAAAGTCCCCTTTTAGCTTTAGGAAGACAGCCACGTCTGAAAACTCAGATATCCTCTCATAGATCTTAAATAACTTCATGATGAACTTTTGTCTGGCAGGTCCTGCGATCCCTGTAGGAGTGGACGTTCAGGTGGAGAGCTTGGACAGTATTTCTGAGGTTGATATGGTAAGTGCATCTTTTCATTATCCACCTACATGAATGTGAAAGTTACAGATAATGTATGTAAGCGTGGAAGCTGGTGTTGTGAAGTGGTGATGTGATACTGGCAGGAGAATGGTAAACAAGATTTTGTTACAACAAGTAATACTAACTGAAACAGCAGCCGTCAAAAAGCGATTCAAAACAACAACAATACAAACAATAACTTGGTAAGGAAGGGCAAAATTAAATTCATGAATTGTTGAAAAAGATTTAAAATTGTGGTCCTACACCGAGCAGCATTCTCCGATGTTGAAAATGAAGCCAACGTGGCAGTGCCAAAAACTGCAGTTCCTCGACTGTCCACTTGAGGCTGGCTGCAGAAGTACTGAAAGTCATACACACCCTGCATGTTGAAAGGACTGGTTTTACAGCAGAAATAAACATGTTTACAGCCTGGCTCAACAAACCAATTAGGTCTGAATAGCTCATTTATTTCTCTACAGGGAATGATTATTTTAAGAACTCATTTGTTTGATGATGTTAAGACTAAGAGTTACAGCCTGTGTAACAGCACCAACGCAACATGGCGACGACCTGTTTCTATTTTCCTCTCTGTCGCTTGCAAAGACAGACGAGAGGCTAGAAAGGAGGGGGCTCTACATGGCACATACTTGTCTCACTCAATAGAGGGAGCTTGTTTTCTAAATTGGAGATAGTGTAAGATGGACAGTACGTTTTTGTTTTTATAGCATACATTTAACAATCCATACAGTATCTTCATACAATCAGTCATGTGTGTGTTTTCAAAGAGCTTCTTTTAGTGCAATAAGTCCTAAACTGATGTAGAGATAATTTAATCAACATTAATTTTCTATTTTTTAGTGAATTCAACTCAAAGCATCTCACACGATCTGTGAACGGAGACGATTCTCTTCAGACTCTGTACTAATCTGTGAAGCTGTGAATAGCTGGATTTTCTCCAAATCTAATTAGATGCTGACAACCAAAAACAGTTAGCAGTCTCTCCCAGCTGACAGGCTTTTTGATCGTCTGCAGCGCCGACAGACGTCTCTGCTTGTTCTGCTCCTGTGACTCGTGTTTGTCTCCGTGTGAGTTCAAAATTCAGTTTACAAGAGAAGCTAGACTGAAACAAATGTGAAAAATTCAACATCTTCTCAAGATTTGCTGCTGCACATATCAAGTTTTATCCATCCTTGTCTAAATATTTAATATAAAGACAGTCCTGTATGACAGCTTTCTGATTCTTCTTCTGCAATTCTAATTTTTACATTTAGGCGTGCACAGACAAACATTTCAGACGTTTTATATCAAAGTGACGCAGTGACCAGCCTTCTCTGCACTTATCACTCCAGTGATTCATTGTAGCAATATGTAACTATGCCGCCTAGTATTTAAAATGGGTACTGCAGTCCAAATTCAAAACACTGCAGAGAGCTGTCTCCCCCCGCCCCCTCCTCTCTAGAGTGGATGCTCACGCAGGTTGCCATGTGGTGGACACTGAAGCTTCAGTGTTTAGCCAGCTCTGCATCGGTCTGTAAACCTTTCTGTGTTCTAACCTCTCTCCATTTTTCAAAAGCATCTCCAATATTGATCCTAGTTTGAGCACGTTTCTGCTCGTGGAGCTTATTAGAAACATGCAGAGGCTTTTTAGGTCGGGAACAATCACTTCTATCTGAACCAGTTCTCTTGCCCGCGTCCATCGCTGCAACACCTGTTGGTTTGACCTGATAACTGCTCTCATATCTGGCAAACAGAGGGGCGTCCAAAACGGCTGGTGGGGGTGTCTTAAAACCGCCTACCTTCTCTGGTCCAAACAAATCCAGACCATTCAGGACCAGAATCTAAAGTTAGAAGGAGGACATACTGGCTGCTGCATTGTTGTCAGAGAAGCCAGCACTTCAACATAGCATGTTTCCTTAATGTCTGATCATAGAGGAAGGTCACTTTATCATTTCATTCAGGAGATATCTACAGAAAAGTCGACATACAGACAGTAGTGTTAGATCTGATTAATGAGAGAAGGCAGTTCCACAGTTTGGATGACATAATGAGCCCATTATCTTTAGACATTTCATTTTATATTGTGTAAATCCAAACTCCTTCATACTCACTCCTCCTGTATCTCGTCCAGGACTTCACCATGACTCTGTACCTGCGGCACTACTGGAAGGACGAGCGCCTGTCGTTCAGCAGCAGCACCAACAAGAGCATGACGTTCGACGGACGCCTGGTGAAGAAGATCTGGGTCCCCGATGTCTTCTTCGTCCACTCCAAGAGGTCGTTCATCCACGACACCACCACCGACAACATCATGCTGCGCGTGTTTCCCGACGGACACGTCCTCTACAGTCTGAGGTCTGTAGTCTTATTGACAAATATTATCAGAGGATTATTATGTTACGTTGAATGTGAGATTAATTTACAGCAGACATCATTTTAATACACATTTATTATGAGAAAAATCATGTTATAGTTTGAGCACAAAGGTGGGATTCTTACCACTGAAAAAATTTGCTACGTTTTGTGTCAACCATCGACTGTTCTACACAAAGGGAGAGCTCAAATTAGTGTGCGAATTTGTGATTCTGAGGCTGGCGGGGAATCAAGGTAGTTCTCTCTGCTACTCCCCCCCTCCTCCAGTAAAAAACAAACTCCGTGTTGACCGTAGTAAAGATGACGGGGCGAAACCGATCTGAGGAAGAGAATATGTTTACAGACGAGCTAATGTATCCGAGTATAATTTACATGACGTTTGTATCACAGCAGCACATACAGCAACAGTACGGCAGCTTTTAGTAGCAGCTCACGCTTCCTTATGCAGCGGTCTTTGACGTAACATCCGGGGTTTCCACGGCAACGATAAACCGTTCGTGTCTATCATTGCTGCCACTGCAACAAGGCACGTTATCTATCATCTATAAAATTACAGATTTCTCTTTGATAACTGTTGTTAATATTTGAGGTGATGTAAGTACCCAACAAACAAAAAAAGGTTTAGTCAATTTTTTATTAATTTTGGTTTTTTAATGGAAACATTGTAAAAAAAATTCTACATATTATATGTTTTAAACCTGGATAACTTCAACGCATAAGAGACGTTTTTTAAAATAAAAAAGGAAGCGCCCTTCAGAAGTGAACATTGAAGTGTTGAATCAAAACTTTGACCCTGACTCTTTGATAAAAACTGTTTGGAGGTTTGAACTCTCTACTAAAAGGTTTTTACTCTGATGAAACTATTTTGTCGACTGAAGTATTCGTAGAGGTGAGAATATTTTGCTGCTGATGTTTTATGTGCTTCATATTTCTTTTTACCAACTTTACTCCGAGCTCTCCGTTCATCTTTGATTCTTTTCTTCACCGGCATCACCTTGTTGTTGATCCTGGTTAGCTTTGTTGATTTCTCTCCCTTTTTATAGCTGATTCATTCAAATACAGAACATGAACACCTACACTTTGTAATTCTTGGTGACAGACAATTAAAAAAGGTAACGTGTTTTTCTACACACAAGATATATCATACAGGCCTTCACGATATGAGAGACATGTGGGATGTGTGATTACATTGTTCAATATTGCGTAATGATAAAGTGCATGTGCTAAATCATTGAAAACAGAGGTGGCATATTCAAACTCATCTTTAATTACAGCATAAAGCACCTTTCACATAAAAGCATGTAGCTCAAAGTGCTTCACAAAGGTATTAGCTATAACTCACACCTTTCGTCTATATGTCGTTTGACACCAGCTACCTGTTTGCAGCTTTTCACTCCTGAATCCAAATAAATCCGAAAAGCATTTTTTCCCCCACTGAATGTGCACCACCCCATGAATGAAATGTGCACATGCTAAAGTGAAAAAGTATTGCTTGTTTACATAAAATCATTTGTCTTATTTAATGCGATGAATTCGATATCTTTATTGCAAATGCTCATATCAGGATGAGGATTAAATTGTGATTAATTGCGCAGACCTAACATGAAATGTTTTTATTTAACTATGAGAACTTATTTTGAAACATGGCTTTTCAGACCACGTGTGATGCTATTGGGATTTCATGTCGTATTATTAAGGGGAACAAACTTTGTTTTTTCAAGCAGCAACCTCCGGTGTTGAAAAATGAAGCCAATGCTGAAGTGCAAAATCCCGCAGTTCGTCGAGTGTCCGCTAGAGGCTGGCTCCAGCCAGTAATGTCTGACCTGATTGGCTGGCGGGCGCAATGTGACAGTTTGTTGTGAGGCTTAAAACCCGCCTCAGCTCCAGCGCTCAGCCTGTTGTTAGCTTGACTGAAAGTTAGGGACAGCATTTCCAGCACGGAGACCTCCATTGATGGGACTCCAGAGCCCCCTGCAGGAACAGATGGCTGACGTCACTCAGGCTTCATCCATTAATATTTACAGTTTATGTTTTTTTTCCGTTGTTTGAGACCCAAAGTCCAGTTTGTTGTATTTCAGCTCTTTTAACTCCGACTGTTGAGAATAAACCCGAAACCAGCTGCCTGACCTTTTAGTTGATTGTTTCTATGTGTCGCTGTACAAATTCTGATTCAGACGTTTCTCTACAATAACACTTTGGATAAAAACAGTCAGCACTCCACATTTCTGGTTGTTGAATTGGCTTCATTTGAAAACAACACAAAACAATGCTAACCTCGGGCTGAAGATCAGGATGCATTCAGGAGCAGGAACCTCTTAACGTAGAGAGGTCCATTTGTTTTAGATTAGGCAGAATATTCACCACTGAAAAGAGCAGTAACTTGCTTTTTTTGACCGTCTGTAAAACTGAAGGACACTTTCAATGCGTAGAAGGTAGTCGGGAGCATTTTGATTTCCCAAACACATGTTGTAGAAAAACAGGCTTTATTGATTGGATGTATTTATGAAGGTGTTGTTGCTGCTGACAAAGGAACACAAATGGAAACATCTTCAGAGCGACAAAAATTCCTGATGAAAGATTACTTTTGTTACAGATGTGACAGAAATACACCGCTTGTGATGCCTGATTTAATATCCTGCAAACAGCACCGCTACAAGATAATCCAAGTTCGTGTCTTTATAATGTTTATCTGAATTTCAAAGCAAAGATCAGTCTTATTAGGTCGGCTTTGTGTCTGCACAGACCTGCTGGCTGCAGTCCAGGCATGGTTCAGTGCTTATTCTCATCAGATGAAATGCTTTTTTATTCAGTGGGAAAGTCAAATAAGAGCTAAAAAAGTATGAATAATTCAGAAGTTCCTCTTAAAAAGTAATTTCTTCTCTCATGCAGAAGTTCTCCAAAACTCTCTGAAAACCCATGGAGCCCCTTAAATATATCGATTGTATTTTTTAGGCTGCACATTTAGTGCTAACTTTTTTATCTTAATCAAAGCCTTAAAGGCGCAATATGCAACTCTGACACCTAGTGTTTAAAAGTGGTACTGCAGTCCAAACTCAAAACATCAGAGAGAGCTGTCTCCCCCCGCCCCCTCCTCTCTAGAGTCCATGCTCACACAAGTGGCCATGTGGTGGACACTGAAGCTTCAGTGTTTATCCAGCTCTGCATCGGTCTGTAAACCTTTCTGCGTTCTAACCTCTCTCCATTTTTCAAAAGCATCTCCAATATTGATCCTAGTTTGAGCACGTTTCTGCTCGTGGAGTTTATTAGAAACATGCAGAGGCTTTTTAGGTCGGGTACAATCACTTCTATCTGAACCAGTTCTCTTGCCCGCTTCCATCGCTGCAACACCTGTTGGTTTGACCTGATAACTGGTCTCATATCTGGCAAACCGAGAGGCGTCCAAAACGGCCGTGTGGGGGTGCCTTAAAACCGCCTACCTTCTCTGGTCCAAACAAATCCAGACCATTCAGGACCAGAATCTAAAGTTAGAAGGAGGACATACTGGCTGCTGCATTGTTGTCAGAGAAGCCAGCACTTCAACATAGCATGTTTCCTTAATGTCTGATCATAGAGTAAGCTCACTTTATCATTTCATTCAGGAGATATACAGATTGGACCTTTAAGTGCTTTTAAAGAGAGACATTTTGAGATGATTTATGCCTCACAGCAAACCTGAAGCTTAAAGATATTCCATCATACTGAAGAACTGCTCACAGAGTCATTGAACAGGATTATTGCCGTTTATTTTTGCCTTTTGTCTCCCCTGTTCTTAATCCGGCTCTGATTTTTGAAATGGTACAGTCTGTTTGCAGATTAATGTTCATTTATTCAACTGTGTATTTGTGTTTTAGCACTGAATCTGAATCTCTGCAGACTTCCCGTTAACATTACGTTCACCTGCTGTTCAGAGAAATCTCTACAGGTGAACTTATCCTCCTTCTTACTGGTGAACTTTTCTGCTTAGAAATAGTTTAATTGCTTTTTTATTCCTCTTCACATCAGACGAGTCTGTGCTGTTGCGTGATGCAGCCGCCGAGACTTGAAGAAGAACAGAGGAGTCTTCTGCAACGTTTGAACTTCTGTTTGTAGTTCAGCTCGACTCAACGTCTCTAAATCCATGATGTGGAAACTTATAAAATATTTTTAGATGAAGTTTGCGAGATGAGGTGTCATATTTCAGTGTGAAAGCTCACTTTAATGAGCATCTCTACACGACACATACACATCTGGAGGCTCACCTAGATCAGAAATATTTAAAGATTAAAGATCAGAAGGTTGTTCTGATCAGGTGACAGAAAAAGCCTCAGTTTGTTTACGTCAAGTTCACAATCAACAGATCAACGAGGGGCTCCAAATGAGATAATTCATCCTCAATAGATTGAAAATTAGGAAAAACTGAAATAGATGTATTAAGAGATAACAAACGTATCATGTGCACACAAAATCTCTGTTTTAGATTCTGTTTCAGACTTTAAAATACACATTTGGGTTTTGATTGCTCCAGGATGGGAAGTTAGTCTCTGCCGAAGCGAAGAAGTTCAAGTATCTCAGGGCCTTTTTTTTCAAGTAAGGGTAAAATGGATCGTGAGATTGACAGGCCGGTTGCTGCAGCATCAGCAGTAGGTTATTGCAATCGCTTTGCTGGACTAGTGAGGAATGAGCTGAGCCAGAATGCAAAGCTTTCGAGTCACCACTCAATCTACGTTCCAACCCTCATTTAAGGTCATGAGCCTATAGGGTAGTCACCGAATGGAGATTGCGGATACAAGCGGCCAAATGAGTTTCCTCTGAAGGGCGGCTGAGCTCAGCCTTAGAGATAAGGTGAGGAGCTCGGACATCCGGAGGAAGCTCAGAGGAGAGCCGCTGTCCTTCGCATCTTAAGGAGCACCAAAATGCACCAAACCAAATTCCTACATATTGTTCTCTAAGCCTTTATTTATGGTGAAAGCTGATCTGTGTAAGCTGGTGGATTGTCAGTCTTGATTGATACAACATTTTGACCCTAAATAAACAAAATCTTTGTTTTGTTATTGAGGTTACAGAAGACGAGCGATGACATCCTGCAGATTATCTGCTGTTTCAGGCCTCCATGTGGTGAATGAATGTTTGCAGCATCACAACTGTTCTCACTGCGTGTGTCTGTTTGTGCTGTTTCACAGAGTGACGGTGACGGCCGCCTGTAACATGGACTTCAGCCGCTTCCCTCTGGACTCTCAGACCTGCTCGCTGGAGCTCGAGAGCTGTGAGTTCTCCTTTTATCATACTTTCTATACTACATGAAAATAAGATGTGATAAAACACCAGAGAGGACACACTGCTGGATACATCAACATTTCAATAATTTCAGTCATAGTAAAATGAACTATTTACATGGATTACATTTTAAAATCTTCTATTGATAAGTTATGTCTTTAATACGATATGATTTAGATCCTAAAAGAGTTATTCTGGAACAAGACAATCTATTTAAAATCTTAAGTTAATAATTTATTGAGAAGTCATTAAAAAATAAGGACAGATACATGCTGTAAACTTCAAAAAGCAAAGATGAAACCAGCTCACTGATGCTGCATTCAGGTGCTCTTCGGATGGTCCCAGTCTCCGAAATGGGAAGTCGTTCTTCGGACTTCAGTGTGGTCACGTTCTCTCAGTTCAGAAGTTCTCCCATGTGATGACGAATATGACGTGAAGTCGGCAAGTTTGGCACCTAATTGATTCCAGAGGTTCATTCTGTGTTGTTGTGCCAACATGAGAAGCGTTCATGTGCTTTATTTCAACTCAGAAACTCGTTTTTTTGATTTGTCGGACACCATATGAATACAGGGGTGACTCCCAACATCTTAATATTCAAACACAAACATTCACAATCAAATGTTAGTTAACAGGTTAAATTATCTGCATGGGAAGTTAAAGGAAGAGCACATCCAAACAGACTTAAAAATGTGTAAACATTTAAGATTAAGATTTACTTTTATTGATCCCTGCAAGGGGAAATTCTGTTTTTACACTCTGTTAAGTCATGCAACACACACATAGGCTGATATATACACATGCACAAACAGGATCCTATGGACATGCACTAATGGAGAGATGTCAGAGTGACGGAGCGGCCCACAGCAGGCGCTCCTGAGCTGGTGGAGGGGGGGGGGGGGATTTGGTGCCTTGCTCAAGGGAACCTCGGCAGTGCTCAGGAAGTGGTCTGGCACCTCTCCAGCTACCAGACCAATTTCCAGATTTGGTCCGCATGGGACTTGAACCAGCGACCCTCCGGTTCCCAACCCAAGTCCCTACGGACTGAGCTACTGCCGTTTAGTAAATTCAGCTAAATTGCTCAAAAATACAAACCTAGAAGATCAATTTCCACCTGAAGGCAGCAGCACTCACTCAGTCAGATACCATCATCACACTGAACAGAAGCAGAAAAAAAACAGGGACAAGAAGAGTTCAACAAATTCAGAAAGCAACAGAAAAAGAGTTTAAAGTCAGAACGCTAAAATAAGAACTCAAAGGTGAAGTATCACACCGAGGTCAGATATTCCTGAATGCAGCTTTGAAGTGAAAACAGATATCGTTGGTATCAAAGTTTGAAAACTGAAATAGACTTCAAACATTAACCTCTAACACCCACTCCGACCTGCCTGTATCGACCTCACGAGGCGAGAGTATCACAGCAAGGTGAAGCATAAATAAAATCTGTTATCAGGGAACTGTCAGACTAGTGTTTCTATATCTCTTTGAGATGATACTCGAGATGAGGAGACATTTGGATAACAATAAATATTACATGTATAAGAAAAAAAAAGAAGCTCGACCGATTAATCAGCCCTCCGATAATATTGTCCGTTATTAGCATATCAAGTGACTATCGGAATCAGCTAATTTTATCGCAGATATGTGTCAATATTACGAGATTTATTCAACACACAAATAGCATTTTATAGTATCGTTGAATAACACTAGCAGTTCTTTTTCTGGCTGTCACCAGCAGAGGGCGCTATATGGATTACAACAAGCATCGTCACTCTCCAGAGCGTCGAGCGGTGAAGCACAGTTACTGTTACTTTCCAGTTGAGTGAACATCTTGTCTTCGTAATATATCTTTTCCACAAGTGTTTGAAAACTGCATTTGAAGGATCAATGCGATACATGTGTGTATCTATATCTATCTATCTCAACAGATCGAACAAAGATTCAAGGAGGATATCGGCCGATATATCGGTATCAGATTTTTTCTCTCCCAAATATTGATATCGCTATCGGCCCCAATGATCCCATATCGGTCTGGCCCTAATAAGATATCGCTGATTGGTAGGAAAAGTTTTCTAGAGTTTAGTGAACTCTGTTCTCGTAAAGCAGCAGACAAAAACCTCGAATGAATGAATGAAACCTTTATCGCCCCAAAGAGACTTTGCCATGCACCGAGAGCATAAAGACATAAATGACATCAGGACATACACATCACTAAAGCATTGCATAGATACATGTGAGGGATATCGATATAGATCAATATACAGACAGACCTGTCGTTGTCATGGAGTTGGATTGCTGTCCTTTGTGGTGCAGATGTAGCGCATTAAAAAAACATATATTTAGTAAAACATAGTATTGCACATTTGCCCAGTTTTTCCCCAGTCTGTAAAGTGACCAGTGCTGAGTTTGTTAAGCATCTACATACGTGGAACAAAGTGAGTGATGCCTCCCTGAAGCCGGGCGTACACTGTGCGATTTCAGGCTGATTGAGACAAAACTTTTGTCGTATGACTTATTTTTAAGTCGCGCCGAAATTCTGCCCGATCAGCTGTTCCCCACTATTCAGAGGGTTTTCTGGCATGTTTGATATTCTAGTCGTATGACTGCACACACTCAAACATCCACGTGCCGATTCTTCGTCTTTGCAACTTTATTTCCCGATTCTGCAAACTGACAGACAGTGTCCGAAATCACCATGGCAACAGCAGCATGCCTGTTTAATCTAATATGACAGACATGTAGGCATGAGACATCTGCAGACCTCCAGCTGACAGGAAATATTTGTTATGATTGAGCTGCTACTAAGCTTGTGTTTATTAGTGATGCTGAGAGTGTGTGGGTGTGTGTGTGTGAGAGAGAAAGTGCCAGTTTAAAAACCACAACCTCGAGTGCAACCAGAAGCCTTCTTCTCAAGAGACTTGAGTTTTTTTTTAAATTGTCAGCCAGTGCAGTTCTTTCATTATTCAGGACTCGTGGCCTTGTAACAACAAGTGTTTTGTCTCCTTGTACACTGCATCCTCCCAAAAACACAACAGGCTCTGTGTGCAAAGGGCAGGTGTGAGTGAAAAAACATGAAGGATTTCTCCTTTGTATTCCTCGCGCTCCTGTTGTCCACACTTCCTTGCCGCTGAGGTGGAGGTCGGAGCAAGCTGTGCATGAATGAGGACGGCGGTGGTTGTGGGGACGCCACTGTCTGATGATGGTGAATGGACGTCGGGGATGTTTCATTGCAACCAATCACATGAATCCTAAGCAATGAGATGTTCTCCCCCTCCTTATAATGACAAAATAACGGGTCATGCCAGCCTCTTAAGTTAAAGTATTATTACCCTCTTCAAAAATGAATCGCCCTTGTGCAGAAATAATGAGAGGCGTTAAAAGGCTGGTCAATTACCTGGAAAGATCCCGAGCAAGAGAGAGCGAGAGAGAGACATCACTCGGTGTCTTTTTAACTTCTTTGTTGCGGAGACATCAAAGATATTCCCAGGAAACACCCGGCACACACCAGAGGCCACATCACACAGCGTCCACACACATTTAAGATTAAGCCGACTCCCTCTGATGTTTTAATCTCAATGTGAATTAAGTGCAGCTTCAAAACATCGACCATTTTCTGGGGGAGACATCTGGGTATTTGTGCGTGCTATCAGGCAAAAACTCAAAGACTAAAGAGCAAGAAGATAAAAGCTGTGTACAAAGACACTTCCAGTTCAGAAGGTAAAGAACCGCTCACAGCAAGGGATCAGACTTTTCATTGTTATCATGATTTCATACTGAGAGGAGAAGAAGAGAGAGGCTGCAGAGAGTGTGAGGATATCTGATTGTTTTTTGGGGGATTTTAATCACAGCTGTGTTAATTTAATCATCCAAATAAATTCACCGTCACACCATTTAATCCTCGCACTGTAGCAGCACTGATGTAAATAACAGATACAAAGAGTCCCAACAGTTCTGTTTATTTGACTCCCTCACTGATAACAGGCTTATTCAGTATCCGTTACAGCGTCCTAAACAGATAATGATAAATTATCAGGCTGTGTTAAAAATCCTTTAAGTACTAATGCTTGTAACGGTTCAGTCTGTGTCTCGATTCAGTCTCAGAGTAACATCTAGCTCGATGGCTCCTGAAGGCATACATCTAAAGAATACTCAAAAACATCTTTTATTGTAGTTCACAAAACAGTTCATAAAGAAGCTTCTTCTACAAGCTGCTATGAGAAACACATTTACACTTTAAGTATTTGTAAATAGTATGTGTATGGCTACATTTAAACAGGACGCGACCATGCAGCAACCTCTGGTGTTGAAAAATGAAGAAAATGTGGAAGTGCAAAATCCTGCAGTTCGTCGAATGTCCACTAGAGGCTGGCTGCAGAAGCACTGGAAGTCACATACACAGCCATTCAAACAGCCTGTTTTTACATCAGAAATGAACATGTTTACAGCCTGGTACAAAAAAACGAAATATGTCTGATTAGCTCATGTGTTGATGGGCAAACTGTACGAGGGGTGATTTTTTTAATAACTCATCAGTTTTGATTGTATGAAAGATAAGAGTTATTTCATAAGGATGCTCGTAGCTGACACGATTGACAGGTGGGTGCGATGTACAACAACGGTTCGTCAAGAGACTTAAAACCTGCCTCAGCTCCGTCCGTCGTTAAGCTGAGACAGGAGACAGTTCCCTGCAGGAACAGATGGGTGACGTCACTCAGGCAATCACCAGCAGAAACAAGTCAGCCTTAGTCTGTTAGGAATCTACAGAAGGTGCAAAAGTTTTCAAGGTTGCTGCTCGTCTTCCCTCAAAATCACATCACTTATTAAAAACCTCTGTTGCAGACGGAGTCCATGCTTACACTCTGATGTGACTGTGATTTCTTTTTCCCCCCCAGACGCCTACACTGATGAAGACCTGATGCTGTACTGGAAGAGCGGAGACGAGTCCCTCAGCACCGACGATCGCATCTCTTTATCGCAGTTTCTCATCCAGAAGTTCCACACGACGTCTCGCCTGGCGTTCTACAGCAGCACAGGTATACACACACACACATACACACACACACATACACACACACACACACACACACACACACACACGCACACACGCACACACACAGATAATTCTTGTTAGACACAGTTCTTATGTACATCATGATTATTTTATTCAATTAATTAAGCACTGCTTTCATTTCTGCCCACCAGTACAGACCTTCACTTACTAAACATGGATTTTAAGTACTTCACAAACACCAGAACAGAAGCTATATTCGTAGTTCTGCAGCTGAAAGGCTCAAACTGTGTTATTCACAAGGGATTCAAGGCCAGCACTGAATGTAAGCACTTACAGTGGAGTTTGAGTCAAGTTAAAAAGCTTTCTAGCTGATGTAGGAATCCTAGTGGGTGCACAGTGGGACACCAAGTGACATGTTTTTATAGAGACAACACCCTAAAAGATACTAACTAGTATTAATAATCCTCAAAGGGGAACAAATGTAGTAATGGTGCCAAACATGAAGGCAGCTTTGAACTGGTCCGTGCACCTTGTCACACCTTTACAGGTGTTGAATCTGCAGCTAGAGGACGCGGTGATCACTTTCACCATTAATGATGTCAGTCAGGGAAACCTACTGAGTAGCCTTGTGAGATGTGTAGCTCAAAAAACCTCCTTATTTATCTGATACTGGCGTCACTGAAATCCACCATTTTAGCATCTGCCTACAATAGTTAATTTTGCAAAGTCTTACAAGTGGAGGCTCCCACATATAAACTACATTTCAGACCAGAAGGAAGAAAGACAGAAGATGGGGCCTCACACTTTTGTCGCTCAGGAATCGAATTATTGTTTACATATTCATATTTAAATTAATCAAACTTCAACGCCACAATAGGTCGAGAAAGCAATGAATCTCTTTTGTGTCAAGATGTCGTAGCTTCATCTTATAAGGTCATCGTTGCATTCAGCTGAAGACGTTGTGACAGTGCAGGAGGGGGCGATGATTTGTCAGCTTGTTAGCTTGAACAGATTTTAGGGACTTTGGGGATTTTCAGTTTTATCAGACGGGACACATGCTGTATGTCTTTAAGTTTATTTGGAAATGACATCATAGGTCACAGATTTTGACCAAACATCTTCTGAGGAATCTTTTGTCTTGTCATCAACTACATGTTTAAGGATTTATTTAATTTCCACTAGGTGTCTATAATGATTTCTTAAAAGTATCATATAAAGAAAGAAATCTTGTGCAATACGTTTTTTGTTTCCTCGTGTCTCTGCACTGTTGAATCGTCCCCTCCTGTCTAATCAGGCCTCCTGTTGTGTTTGCAGGCTGGTACAATCGTCTCTACATCAACTTCACGTTGCGACGCCACATCTTCTTCTTCTTGCTGCAGACGTATTTCCCCGCCACGCTCATGGTGATGCTTTCCTGGGTATCGTTCTGGATCGACCGACGAGCGGTGCCGGCCAGAGTGTCCCTGGGTAAAAAAAAAAAAAAAACGTTTCATTTGAAGGGCTTGTGCGAGCCTGAGGAGAGTGTGTGTGTGTGTGTGTGTGTGTGTGATGATGAAAGCTGGCTGTGACACAGCTCCTCCAATGGGGAACACACACTTACACATACACAAACCTCCCACACTCCAGTCTCACTTTTCTTTTGAATTATTTTCTGTATTGAGGCTGTTGGTGTACTTGTCAGACAGACGCTTGTTTTCTCCGCTTTCTGTGATTCTTTCATGGCTCATCTTTACGCCCTGATTAGATTCAGCTGAAGGATGGGATGTTCTTAAACTCTTTGTGACCATTTTAACTTTCAAAGAGCAGTTTGATTGTTTTTGCCTGCTTTTTATCATTTCAATAGTCATTATATTAAATAAGCTTTGGAGTCACCTGCCACAGAAGCTCGATTAATTAAGTACGGTCAGATGGCTGACAGGACTTCTCTTTGTAGGTCGTCTTAGTCTCTCATGCACGAACATTGTTTGTGTTCCTATTTAAAATCAGCAACACAAATGTTTACCAGTTTAAGATATTAATTCAAACATGAAAATGACATCCAGTTCCATCTCTGTTTTTGCTAAACAATCCAAGTATGTGTTTCAATCACTCCATGAAGGCTTGCAATAATTTGCTGTCTGCTGTCTGATGTATGCCAGAACACTTCGTATTTCTCTTGTTAGCTTTCAGGATGATCACATCCTGCCTCGCCTTCTTTAAATTCTGTGCATGTGCTGAGTCCGGTGTGTGCTGCAGGCATCCAGTAATACATTCCTACACAACAAGGCTGATGTCTGTTTGCCTGTGGCTATTCATTTCTCTGTTTTTCTGTTTGTTAAGGTTGTTTTTTTTAATTATTGTTTGGGCTTTTGCCTTTACAGCTGTAGATAGACAAGTGGGAAGTGTGGGGAGAGAGAGAGTCGGGGTAGGGGGATGATATGCACCATATACCACTGTTACGACCTCTAAATTAAAGACTTGTTTTCAAGGAGTCAAACATACAAACATAAACCAAAGAGTCAGAGTAAATCAAACAATTTTACTGAAGGGATCAAAGGAAATAGAGGCTGATGGACTAGTTGACAGAACAAACAAAAAAAAGGGTCAGTCACCCAAACCAGCACGCGAAGGGCTGTCGTATCGGGTACTTACTCTCTGCCTTAAAAACTAAACATCACACCAATTAAGACCTGCACAAACATTGCACATTGCGAAGAAAAACAAAAAAGCCAGATCCTTCAGTGAAACATGATCAACTGAAGCTACTGCAGGAGCTGTGATGGTCAGGTGCAAAGGAGAGAGAGGGAGAGGGGGCCAGTTTCTGCTTCCTTATGTTGACTAGCAGTAATCACGCCAACCACACACACCTGTGAGAGAGAAAACAAACCATGAGTAAACATGTACACATTATGTCCAGCAGAGGGGGACGAAATAGCACACAACGTAAAAAAACACCTACTAACTGAGCTCAACCAGCGCCTGTGTAATTGTTTGTGTATTTTGTGTCCTCATGTCAGCAGGCACTTTCATTAAACTGACAGTGATGACAAAGTTGTTGGTGATAGAGGCTGATGTGGAGAGTTATGGTCTGTAGTTGTCTCTCAGCAGGAACCTTTCTGACTCCTACTGGGGCGTTATGTGACCTTGGCCCATGTGTTTGAAAGTAATCTGCTCAGATTTAAGCCATTGTATTGCATCTAGTCTTGAAAACAGGTTGTTTAAAAGATAAAAAAAAGGATTATACAATTGGATTAGATCAAGTAATCCAATCGTGTTTCTTTCAAATCTGACACCTTCTCACCTGCAAATCATTGACACCTCCCTGTCTGAGAGCTTCACAGGGTTTTATTACAGGGCTGTTGGACCATGTTGCATCATATTGTATAAGAGCTTATGTTATTGCTTTCACTTTCTTTACTTTAATGTCCCAGTACTAGGTCAGCCTTCTTATCCAGAGCAGCGCATTATACTGGAAGTAAAAAATAAACTCCGGATTAAACACATTTTCCTGTAGCTGAAGTAGACGTTGTGTATTTTGTGTCCAGGCATCACCACCGTGCTGACCATGTCCACCATCATCACCGGAGTGAACGCGTCCATGCCTCGGGTGTCTTACATCAAAGCCGTGGACATTTACCTGTGGGTCAGCTTCGTCTTTGTCTTCTTGTCTGTGTTGGAGTACGCCGCTGTGAACTACCTGTCCACCGTGCAGGACCGACGGGAGCGCAAGCTGAGAGAGCGGGCACGATCGCAGGTTCGTTTTTTTAAATCTTGCATCTGTTAGAAAAACTCAAAGCTAGTATGCTGTATTTATTACAAATAGGTATTTCTCCTTCTCTGCTCTTAAGCAACACAGGACCCACACGCATTCAAAAGCTGCAGCCAATCTTCCTGAGTTTGTGCAATTTCCCAACTTTACAAAAACATGTATCAGGGCAAAAAAATAAAGAAAATAACAGCAGTGAAAAGTAAAAATAAGAAATACAAAGAGCAAGAAGACAGTGTGACTCAAACATTTACCTACAAGGAGAAAATTGGTCAAATCACCATGCAGCATCCTATCACTGAAACGTTTTTCCAGAAGGTCTAAAAAGCCTTGAATTTAATTATATGACTTTGGTTTGGGGTGAAAAAAAAACTTTAAACTATCACAATTTTCAACGGAAAATAAAAAGCCACCAACAAAAATCAGCCAATCCTAATGAGCGTCACACAAGGCCTCACACACATACACATTGTCTAATACGTGACCAATCATGATTCGATACCAGTTTATTTAGCAAACCTCACTAAACACAAATTAAAGAAACAAAAACATGGTTGGAAAAATGTGCCCTCTGCTCATGTTTTGTAAAGAAATGAATAACACACAGCAGCAAATGTTTGCCTTTTATGGGGGTGGGGGTTATGCAATAAGTTGTATAGGACAGTGGGGGGTGAAATGCAGGAAAGAGCGCTACAGTTGGACTTGAACCTGGGCCGCCCTTTACGAGGACTTAAACCTCTCTACACGGTGCACAACCTTACCATTAGGCCATCTCTGCCCCAGATTTCCTGTTTTAACTTTTAGTGATTTTCAATTACTGTTCCAAGATTAGGGTAGTAATCTGCCTGAAGTCAACCCACGCTGGTTCTGCTCAAACTGTTCTGTACTCATATCTGCGTCCTAATAAGATATATCTTGGAAAAAATGAATTGAGCTCTATAGATAGATAGATAGATAGATAGATAGATAGATAGATAGATAGATAGATAGATAGATGTACTTTATTGATCCCAAACTGGGATCAATATCATGCTTTCCGTTTGGCAGAACCTAAAATAGAAGAAAATGTTCCTAAATTTGGTTTAATCTGCGAGGTAACTTCAGAGTGTGGTCCAGTAGTGAGAAAATTTAACAAACAACATGGCTGTAAAGTTAGAGAAGATTTGTTGGGGAAGAACAGAACAAGACCTTCAAATGGGTTATCTTCTTGATGTTATATTTTCTGATGTTTTTTCTCCCTGACAGTCCCTGCCCTGCACCTGTGGGATGTCCCAAACGAGAACCATGACCATGTTGGATGGCACGTACAGCGAGGCCGACACCAACAGCCTGGCTGGCTACACCCATGAGCCGATGCCCGAGGAGGAGCAGGAGGAGCTCCACGAGGTTCCTGAGAAACCCGAACACATGGTGGTCCACCTGTCAGTGAGCAGTGAGTCCACCAACACCAAGAAGAAGAAGAGCATCCGTGCACTCAACATCATCCAGAACACACACGCTATTGACAAATACTCTCGGATGTTTTTTCCTGGTTCGTACATCTTCTTCAACCTGATCTACTGGTCGGTCTACTGCTGAAGACAAAGGGAGTTAGGACTGTGGCCAGAGAGATTAAAACTCTCACTGTTTATATGCTGCATCATCGCGGGACACTTCTGGACTTATAATAAGCGTGCTGTGTGTCTGGAGACGATATATCATTGGGTTTAAGGCCTTGGACAGAAAAGTTCTGCAAGGATTCAGCTCTGAGACTTTCGGGATTTAAAGGAGCTCTTGTTTTTGTTTTGTTTTTTCCTCAGCACTTTGAATGTTCCTTAGAGTACCTATTTCAAACTCAACAGAAATCACTTGAAAGGTTTATTTCAACTACTGATGCTAGTTATCTCAGTGTTTTTGGCTTCACCAGCTGCTGCTGCTGGAAAGCTCTTTTTTCTTGAAATGAACAACAGTTTGGAGGGAAACAATGATTTCTTGATATTGGAATCAAAACAATGTTAACTAATGATAATGTTTGCGTAGAGTGCATTTTTCTGTGAGCTACTAAGTTGGCCTGTCTTTAAATGTATTGTAGTAAAAGTCAACTTAGTATCACCATTAGTCTAAGCCTAATTATCTACCATGACTTATAAATAGTGATGAGTTAATTTGCTGAATCTCAAGATTATATCATGGACCTCATTTTATGACACCAAATTTCATGGTTTAAGCTGTGTTCAGACCAAAAGCTAAGAAGATGTTTGTCTTGCATCAACAGCACGAGTTTGACAACAGAATCATTCTTTGCTCTTTAACGCAACACCCAGATTTTTTGGCCTACAAGATGCGCCAAAAATCCCAACCGTGTCAAAACCAGACTGCAGCCTGTGGTGTTGAAAAACCAAGCCAATGAGGAAGTGCAAAAGACTGCAGTACCTCAAGTGTCCACCTGAGGCTGGCTGCAAAAGCCAAAGAATACTCATTAGGTCCCATTTCACGGCAGAAATAGACATGAGACCTGTGTTTTAGAAAAAAATGGTATCAAGAGCTCATTGCTTTAGTGGTACACATTGTACAGGGGGGATGATGTTTCAATGTTTTAAAGTGTTTTGCATAAATATGCATCATGAGGGCCATGGCTGAATTGACTGACAAGTGGGCGAGTTGTAGCCGTTTGCCAAGAGGCTGAAGGCTTGCTGCTGCTCTATCTCTTTGTCTGTATC
Organism: Tautogolabrus adspersus; assembly: GCA_020745685.1. Lineage (NCBI taxonomy): Eukaryota > Metazoa > Chordata > Actinopteri > Labriformes > Labridae > Tautogolabrus > Tautogolabrus adspersus. The sequence continues at coordinate 3,194,118 of CM036552.1, read as the reverse complement.
TAGAATGAGCATGCAGGTTAGGCAGAGTCAGCACATCCAATATGGCGACTGCCATCGTTCAGCTTCATAACGCCTCTTTAGAAACCAAGGGGTGACGTCACTCAGGCAATGTCCATGTTTCATACTGTCTGGTCGTATCTTGTTTCATAACAACACCTGAACTCTGACACAGCTGGGTTCATGAAGTGGGGAAATAAAATATTTGCACTTTATGAAAACTCTGAATCGCCAAAGTAAATTCAATTACATTTCTACTCCGAGGTTCATGGCAATCTAATCAGTGTTTATAGGGACGGTAAATTACAATTTGCTCAACTGAGACATTTCGCAAAAGCAAAATAAATGTGAACCTGCTGCTGGCACAAGATGAAGTTTGAGGATGAAAAAATTGCCATTGAAGTTAATCTGTTGGAGACCTTGAACGTCTGAACCAACTTGTATGATAATCTATCCCCAGATATTTCAATCAAAACAGAAAAACATCAACCTCACGGTGGTGCTAAAGTCAGTGAACCTTTGGGCAAAATAAATTTCTGCAGAAAATGTTATGACAATCCATCAAGTCTGAACCAAAGTAGCATCCCTGAACCGTCCCCAGAGCCCCACCACAGTGTGGATACAAACTGTTTTCTTCTGATGACTTTAATGCATCCGAGTATATCAGGCATATTATACGTAATGGCCTGTCAGAGTGGATGTCATCCCTAAGTTTCTTCTCTCAGAATCGATATTTGTAAGGCGGCTATTGAGTGGAGCCCACATTTTTGCATGTGGTCTGGTTTTGTGATTAACAAAAAAGTGGATGCTTAAAGATAAACTGTTTGAGGTCCAAATCCTACAGTCGGGTTTCATTCAACTATATTACTGGTGCAAATGGTTGAATGAGATGACATTTTTATAGCAACTCTCGTCAAATGTGTCAAAAACGTGATTTTAACAAGACATTTCTTAAGTCTCTATGTGAACCTGTTGTTTGTTCTGCTGCTATTCTTTATTTCCTCAGAGGATTTGAAGCTTCAGTGGACATTTGCAAGCTTCATGTACGTTGTAATTTATTCACTAAGCCTCTTTGCATTACACTTTGCCCCAGTTTCTTTTTCATATTTACATATTTTTCCATTTCAGCCAAAAAGAAATTGTAATACTTTATTTATTTGTGTTCACATATCCTGCTTTCTCTCCATTGCTCAAAAATCAAACATACATCCCAGAAGTAACCAGAACAGAAAAGATATAGACTGTGAGTACATATAATGTGAAGTTATCAATTTAAGGTTTAAATGGTTCCTAATCTAAAGATAAAGATCTCTCAAACAGCTCCTGCTTGCACTACAATTTGCTCCGTTTGTATTCAAAGTAAATGCTTGCACTCAGATACATTGAATTTTTTTGCACAAAATTTCTGCACTACCATGTTATCCCTTCTCCTTCTGCAGCAAGAAGGGCTGATGCTGGAGCAAAGGAAGTCAGTCTAAACAGAGAGCTAGCAGACAGTTTGCGCACAAGCAGAGAAAATTAACTCTGAGCAGAGAATGTTTGAGTGACGGTGAGGGCAGGGAGCTGAATGTGAGAAGTACATGTACAAAAAGCCTCAGCACAAAAATGTCTTTAAAAAATTAGGCCTATACCCCCTGTGACAGGAGCAAACATTTTGCTCATGTGGTTCCAGAGTCTGAGCAGTAGGGATCAGGAATTATTGATGTCCCGCCCCTTCCTCTAACCAAAACACACTTTTAACTTACCGATAAAGCGTCACAGATCCATCAGGTGGATAGTCCACAGTAAACAGGATTAAAGCAGACACTCGTGCTAACAGAAAGTTCAATGACTCTTGTGTTAGGGTACGTTGTGTTTCCTCTCATGGTTCCTCCTTTTCTCTGACACAGCGCTGCAGGAGCCTCATAGGTCAGCAGAGCTGTCAGTCAATGTGTTAAACTATACTTATTAAATTTAAACTTCGCAGACATTGGACATAAATCAGATTCATAAGAGTTAACCTAAATATAAAGAAACCATGTCAGAGAAAAAATTTATTTGATTTTATAGTTTGAGCCATGTCCCATCTGTTAACTTAGAGGAGGCGGGGCCTATGACTTACACTGCTGCAAGTCTGTAGAGGGTAGCTCCTAATGTTTTGGCTTCATTTTTGGGGAGCTGTCATGCCGTCCATCTTTTATACAGTCTCTGGTTTCCACCAACAGAAATCTAAAGTTGTTTAAATGTTTGTTAATTTTTCTTTCTTCGGCTGAATGACTAAACACAACGGTGGTCCTCTGATTAAAGGCCTGCGACAATCTTAAGTATTCGCTGGTGTTATGAAATGCTTGGTCCTCGAGAGAGATCCGTTTCTGTTCAAAGCTCAGTCAGGATGTCGTCTTTATTTGAAGTTTGATTCACTGCTACACTGTGTATTCATGTATTCCCTTTAGCGAAGCACTGCCATTGATCTTAAGAGCACAAAAATGTGAAAATAAGTTAAATCAGCTTTAAGGATGAAAAAGAAACCAGCTCATGTCATCCTCTGGGGTCTTGCACTCATGCTCTCTCAGTATTTATTTTCTGATGGGGCGTGAAGAAAAATGAGTTCATTTTCCTCACCAGGCAGGGTAAAGGTGGAGCCTGAATGTGGTGCTCCGCCTGTGTACACGTGGTGTTTTGTACTTCAGGGCCAATGCACTAAATTGACAAAAAATATCCATCTGCAACATATACATTTTTTGGATTTTCTCATATGGAGGTACAAATGTGAAATTATTCCTGTAAATTGTAAAGTACCGTTTATTATCTGGGGTCTTTAGTGTGTAATAAGGTGAAACAAAAACAAATATCTGCAGCCAACTCACATTTACAGTTCATTATACGGAAGCCCTGAGCGGACATACATCTAAACATTTTATTTTACTCTGTTTTCCTGTGATAAGAAGTCTTTTCTGCGTATATTCTCGACTTCTTAACGGCGTTATCTTGAGATAGCAACACAAGTTTCTGAGTGATACAGAACACAAGTTAACCAGTTATCATGGTGAAACCAGCGTGGTTATCCCGAGATAACGAGATAAATGAGTCAAGATCTTGAGAAAATAACAAGTAAATGAAATGTAAGGCCCCGTGTCCACCTAATGTTTTTTCCGGGCAGAAAAGCGTTGGCTGTGTGCTCGGAAGTGCTCGCATGAAGCGCTGAGAAGAAAAGCGCTGCACGTCCATCCTGACTCTATGACAACAGCCTGTTGACAACGGCCGCTGCTCCGTTACTTTTTACTGTATGTTTGATATTTGAGATCGTTTATTTCCTGATCAGACACGGAGCGAGGAGGATGTGGGTACGAGATGAGATCCGTAGGCAGCAAAAATATAGGGAATATCATTTGGATAAGAGCAACGGTAAGGTCAACAGCGCTTTTCTGAAAAGCTGAATGATTTTCAACTCAAGCGCTCAGAGCGGGAACTCAAACAAGGCGGAGCGCTTGGAAAAAAAGAGGCTGGGCGCTGTGCCTGCTGCTGAGAACGCTCTCTACTCACTGAAAACAATTGAAAAGAGATTTTTGCGCTAGGTGGACACGGGGCCTAAAGGTGCATTTCCCTGGATGGTTTTCATAGTTTTATCCCCAAAGCCCTGAAATATATTGAGATGTTTTTCTTTTGAATCAGAGACATTTGAAGCAAACAGTATGGCTGTGCTAAAGAATGTATTGTGACAATGTAAAGTATTTATACGCTTTCTAAACAATCTATTTATTTTGTGTGTGTGTGTGTGTGTGTGTGTGTGTGTGTGTGTGTGTGTGTGTGTGTGTGTGTGTGTGTGTGTGTGTGTGTGTGTGTGTCATCATTTATACAAACACAACAGTTTGACAGGTCAACATCTGATTTATTTTCATTCACGGCGGGTTCATTATTTGAACACTGCTCGACTGAAAACGTGATTGATGATTTGATTAATGATGTTTGATGTCCACACTCTTTGAAAGTATGCAAATTTAAAGTACTTTTTTTTTTGGAAGCTGTTCCATTAAACATGAAGCGTGTTGTGGTGTGGAGATTTGGTGGTATCACTGTAAGCAAACGTGAGTAACGGCAAAGAACGAAAAATAAAGACTGTTGGATGAACATGATTGAGTACTTTAATGTAACGAAGTTAAGACTGTGAACCCAAGCTGTAATAATTAAACTCAAGTGTTCTTTAAGACCAGCTGTGGAAGACTTATTCTTAAAAAAGGCTCTACATGGGGGGCACCGGCCCGGTAGTGGTAAATGCACAGGCCTCCACTTATGGAGGCTGTAGTCCTCCAAGCGAGCGGCCCGGGTTCGAATCCGCCCTGTGGCTCCTTTCCCGCATGTCATTCCCCCCACTCTCTCTCTCTCTCTGATTTCTGACTCTATCCACTGTCCTATCTCTAAATTAAGGAAGACCGTTAAAAAATAAACCTTTAAAAAAAGTCTCTACATGAAGCATACACAGTTACATATACACGTTACAATAAGTATGTAACCATGTTTCCTCTCTCCAGCCCCGTACATATCAAATATGTAACGGAGTGGGGAAATAGTCTCGATGCTATAAAGAACAGGTGTGTTGCCGCACCTTCACATAAGAAAAAACAGCTGCATCACTCCTCTCAAAGCCACCAGACTCATTTTATCTCGCATGTCATTGTGAAGGCTGCACGGTGGTGCAGTGGTTAGCGCTGTAGCCTCACAGCAAGGACGTTCCTGTTTCGAATCCCCGCAGGACAGAGCCTCTCTGTGTGGAATTCACGTTCTCCCCGTGCATGCGTGGATTCCCTCTACAGTCCAAAGACATGCTCAATAGGTTAACTGGATTCTAAAAATTGCTGGTAGTGTGATTGGAGTGAGCCTGGTTGTCTGTCTCTATATGTCAGCCCTGTGGTTGACTGGTGAACAGTCCAGGGTGTACCCCTCCTCTCGCCCAATGACAGCTGGGATCAGCTCTAGCCCCCCACAACCCCGAATGGGAAAAGCGGGAAAGATAATGGATGGATGGAGGTCATTGTGAAACCCACAAATAAAAAAGTGCTAAGAGATAACATACATGTATGCAAACATTAAACATTAAATAAGCTTTGCTCAGAGAGCTTTGTGGAAGGGATAGAGCGCAGCGTTATTAAGACTCTACAGTCGTTGGCTGGTGGAGTAAAACTTAGAGTTTAAATACTGAACTTTTGGGCCTAATGAGTGAACTAATCTTTACTTGAATTTCTGAACTTGTCTGCAGCAGTGAACCTCAGGGTGCAAACCTCCACTGTCAGGTGTTTTTATGTAATTGGTCTCTCTTGTTCATGTTGACTACTGCTGGATAAAATAAAAACTGAAGGAAAGTTGAGTCTTTAATGAGGGCAGAGTTCAGTCAGAGGCTAATCTCTGAACCAGTGCTCTAAAATCAGATGATGAACGGTGGTGCAGTGGTTAGTGCTGTCGCCTCACAGCGAGGAGGTTCCTGGTTCGAATAATTGGACACGGTCCTCCCTGTGTGGAGTTTGCATGTTCTCCACGTGCATCTCCGGGTACTCCTGCTTCCTCCCACAGTCCAAAGACATGCTCGTTAGGCTGACTTGTGATTCTAAATTGCCCGAAGGTGTGAATGTGAGTGAACTTGGTTGTCTGTGTCTGTATGTCAGCCCAGTTATTGACTGGTGAACAGTCCAGGGCGTAACCCTGCCTCTCGCTCAATGGCAGCTGGGATCGACTCCAGCTCCCCACGACCCTGAACAGGAAAAGCGATATAGATAATGGATGGATGCTCATTAAGTGTTATACAGTTGCAGCCGAACATGGTTTCCGAACATCTTGGACTTAATTGTAAAATGTGGAGCCTTAAACAGTGGGCTGTTTTCTACAGATGACATCACATTACTCCAACCCTGGACTCCCTACATTGACTCCCTGTTAGTTAGTAGATTGGTTTAAAGATTTTTAAAACTGGACATTATGGCAGGTTATTGAGTCCTAATAGGTGAAAGCAGACAGCACAAAGAGATATGACTCACGTACCATTTGTATAAAGAATGCCACATACAGCACTTTGTTACTCTGCAGGAGAAAGAAAAACCTGCATAATTACCCTGAGAGTGCAGAAGTCATCTAGTCATCACTTTTAGAGCCACCGAGGCAGAACCATCGTGCCCCGAGATGAAAGCTGACAAAGTGTGATTCTGCTTTAAATTATGAAAAAGAGGAGCGTCTGACAGAATCTCAGTGCCGTCGATGTGGATCCACAGAAAGAGCCCATGAATATGTAAAACCTGAAGACACCAGCCTCGAAAGAAGTACTGCTTGTGGGCGAGCTGAATACAAAAAAGGAGAGGAAGCTGTTCGATATTGAAGAATTTGTAAATCAACTGTCGTGCTGAGATTTATTCACTGATTAAAATAACTGACAAGGTCTTGCAGAGAATGACCAAAAATGATTATAAAAAAGGATAAGGATGGTTCTGGATTAGCGTGATTTGTCTAAGGTAGACTGACATTTAGTTGTGCAGCTCCAAGTCCCCATACCTGAACAAACTTTAATCATAATTGTAATGTCTGCTTAAAGAGAACATTATCTCTGATTATCAGGCCTCCATCAATGACATTAGAAGTGATTTTAAGTAGACTGAGTGCATAATCTTGTATAATTTTGATAATTAATTTGACATTTCTGATCTTTTGTTAGATTGTTTTGGGCAGAAAAAGCCACATGGGAGAGGATTTACATGAAGACTGTCTGGCATGGTGATTTGAAGAAACATGCTTTCCGCTAAATGAGTAAATTAGTTGTTCTAGTCTGATCTTTTCTGGTCTTCTTTTCTCCCCCACAGTCTCTTTGTGTATCTGTACTTTCAGAGTCCCTCTTTCAAAGACTGAGTGCCAAAAGCTCTGTCATCACCTCAAAGAAAAACAAAAAACAAAAAAAGGAACCAAACACTGTTCACAAAATACATTGAACACTGCACGATGACTAACACAGTTTCAAAGTGTTCCCAATGTCAAAGCACAGAGGATTCCTTTATGTGTAAAGAAGGCACATTTATGTAACTAAAGCATTCACCAAAGATACATTTTTGTAAAAGTATCCCAAATCCCTGCTCAGACCCCATGCAGACATCAGCCTATACCAAAAACTAAACTAAACTAGAGGTAACTCAAGTTTCAAGAGTATTTTAAACCTTAAAGGTCACGCGTTATGCAAAATGCTCTTCACCATGTTTTTCTATCACTCATATGTGTCCCTATTCTGTCTACTAAACCCTCTATTATCAGAAAAGTCCATCCTCTCCGTCTTCTGCCTGCTCCACTTTTCAGAAAATGTGTGCTCAAACAGGCCGTTTGGAGATTTTCCCTTCATGACATCACAAAGGGCAGTAGCCCCTCCCCCAGGTGGGTGACACTCCCACAGCTAGGTGTTTGTTCTGCCCTCTGAGTCTGCCTTTTTGCCAAAAAAAATTAGGGAATTGAGCGAGATAACCACCCAAGCCCTTCCAGAGAGGGGCGTGGCCAGACACAGCTCATTTGCATTTAAAGCTACAGACACAGAAACAGCCTGTTCTGAGTAGGGCTGAAATAGAGGGGTTTATAGGCATGATCAAATACAGGATCAGAGTGGATTTAGAACAAGAAACGTCAAAGATTTTTTGGGGAGCTCTGAGACTTGCTGGTTGAAGAGGAGGAGAATATGTGACCTTTAATGTAATGCATCAACATTAGAATATAACCCTATGCAGAAGGGATGTCTGTTCAGTTGCATCATGACCTCACATAACCTTCAGTTTGGCTGCACGCCTGCTGCAGGTTGATTAATGTAATGTTAGGACCGTTTGTGATTTCCATCGATAGAAAAGAAAAAGATTATTGGACTTAAAAGGAAGGGGAGCAGGAACACATTGGGAGACAAAAAGGTGGTAAAACTGCTGTTAAGATTTAAAAATACATTTCTGTTGACTTTTTGCTTTTCTTGACTCTTGAGACATACTTTAGGTTGGATGACATCTAAAAAATATCAGGATATAATGTCATGATTGACAGTTTTGCTGGCAGATATGATCTTTGCATCTTGCTGAACTGGATTAGTAGCCTTTAGAAAAGGAGGAAACGCACGCAAAAACAACAAAAACCATCAGTCATCAAACTCTCCGTGTCTCTGCTTCAAACTAACACAAGAATCTGTAAATTTAATGTCTTTTGAATTCCCTACCAGATGGTCTCAAATTAGCTTTATCTGTGACCTCTTTGAAAACATTAATGAAAACTTTTCTTTGTCGCAGGGCCTCCTCCTGGCAGGTGTGCTTCTATTTTAGTTTTTTTTAATATTTTTTATTATAATGTGTGCTAAGGTAAGCTCAAGGGGCGTGATGTCTTTCCTGAGGTTCCACCAGCCAGCTCTGATCTGCTCACGTCCTTGCCCTATTGTCCTATGTCCATATTAATATACAATCAACTTGTTACAATCAACATTTTAAACTACAACTTTGTTTTTCCTCCAATAGGAACACAGCTCAGGACGCGCCCTCTGGTTTGAATCAGAGCGTGTGCAGCTGTGGTTCAGCAGCTGCCCTGGATTCGTTTTTCTTCTGGTTCAAATCTGGTCTGCTGATGCGTTCAAGTACTCCCGGAAACACTGAAAGGCTCTGAGTGGAAAGTTAGAATGAGTGGTTACTAGAATTGAACCTTTAGACATGCTGAAATACAGAATGAGTTAAAAAAAAACAACTGAAACAGCCGTTATGCTTACTCTACTTGATAAACTCAATGAAGGCCTTTGTTCATTCACAAAGAGTCACTGTAGGCTACTGTGCAAAGACGGTGTTCTTATTATGAGACAGTTCTTCAAAGCAATTTGGATTTATGATGGTTATAAAAAGCAATAAATAGGCTACAATTAAAACTGACTGAAACATCTTTTTTTTCATTTTTTTGAGCCACACCTTTTAACTTAGGTTTCTTTAGTAAGATAGTGTGTCTTAAAAGGAAAAACTTCCTGAGAATATATCCAGCAGTCCAGAACTACTTTCAAAACAGGCGTTAATGTAAGATCTTTTTTAATGAATGTATGGCTTTCTTATTAAGTTTAGCTTGTTGTAAAACAAGGAAAGTACAGGTTTTTTGTTTTTGGTACTAAACGAGCGTTGGTCCAGGGTCAGGAAACAGTCAGGTAACATCACTGCAGAACCCTCACAGCTCAGACACAAACTGTTCAAAGACCTTCCCTCAGGTAGGCGGTACAGATCAGTGTACACAAAAACAATCAGACACAAGATCAGTGTCTTTGCCCAATTGTTACTCTGACAAACACTTCAGTCACAGAGAGTCCGAACTATCACTGGGAAAAATCCCTGTAAAAAAACACTCACTGTAAATGTAAATAAGATTATTTAACACCATTTTATGGTCACTCACTTAATCATGTAGGCCTAAATATTAGTATTCTCCTCATCTGACATCAATCTATGCACACTGCCTTAATGTAAACACTGTAAACAAAACTATCTACCTCATTTAAATTGACTCATCTGTTACCTAATTCATTTATGATAGTATTTATTTCAGCATCTTCTGCACTGCTCACCTCTGCACTATTGTCTCATGAATTTCCCTCAGGGATTAATAAAGTATGTAAAATGAAATGAAATGAACGTAGGCTTGTTTATATTAGTTTTTGTACTTTTGTTCAAAATGTAACGTTATACTTTTGTTTATAGAGAGCACAGTCAATCAAAATCAAACTCCTTATGTGTGAGCATATCTGGCCTCTAAAGCTGATTCTGCGTTGCTTCCATGTTTTTTATTTTTTGTTTTATTGAGATAAAGTGACAGCACATATAACGAAAAATAACAACAATTTACTAAATTAAAGTAACATATTTAGTCCAATATTTTCTCTGCTTTCCTGTCCTTCAGTCCATGTAATGATTGAATGTAGTGTTCCCTTTCTATTTTGAATTGCTGTGTTTTGGGTATTTTTTGATTCGTTGCTTCCATGCTGGCTGCGTGCATTCAGTAGTTTACGTGGTGTCAGTGAAGGCACCACGACAGTTCTGTCAGTTGGGTTGGGTCCCGCCCCCTTCGGCCTCAGCTCAACTTCCTGCCTGCTGCCATAACTTCTCTGTTCACAACACAACTGTAGGACAGCGTTCATTCAGCAGAGAGACACCAAACACCTGATGAACACAGAGCTGTAAGTGCTTTCATTCTTATGGACACGTTTTTGAACAGTTGAAGTCCTCCGCTGCTCTGCTATATACATGATAATAGGCCTAGCTTTAGCTAAAAACACGGAAACTGCACTGTGGTGCTTACAGCCGCTCTGCATTAGATTACTGTACTATAATGAGCTGTCGTGATCTGAGTCTACATAAGTATTAGTTTGTCTTCTTTTACGGCCGGGGGATTTGCCGTAAACCAATACGATTATAACGTTTAATCTCCTACCTCAAAGTTAGCTCTACATACACTGAAGTTATGTGTTAACTTTGTGTAAAAAAAAATCATAAAAAAGCGACCTTGAATCAAAGATGAGCAGGGTTACAGTCGTTAGCATGGCAACAGTCGTTAGCATGGCAACGTAATGAGCGAATCTTTCAGCCGTTAGCGGCACGTGCGATTGAAAAGTAAACGAGTTTAGCGCACGAGCTGTCAAACTGAGGGGGGCGGGGCTTAAGGGTCGCTTTATTTATGATCCGAACCGCGTAGTTATAATATCTGTGATTAATAGAAAAGTTAAAAATGAATGCCAATGTGTTAAAGTAGTATAATTAATAAAATCTAGAGAGTAAATAAGCAGCTTCCAAAATGTAAGCTAAAGGGAACCACATTTGTCAAAACAGCTGTTTGATTTTATGGAAATTATTGCAATTAAAGCATGTATTGGGTGAAGGGGAACATTTTTTAAAATACTATTGATCCACTGACCCACTTTTTTTCAGTTCATATCAGATCCAGAAACATATACCGATACTAGAGCTGCAGGATTAAAAAAGTCCTTCAGTCTGATATCCGATAAATAAATTACGTCAACCTAATTCTGATATTAGATCGAATCGGTTCCATCCCTTATAAATACTGAAGCAGTACCTCTATATTTATATTTAGCATTGTGCATTGTAGCCTGTGAATAAATAATACTTGTGTTTATTTTGTCTTTTCATTGTGGGGTCCAGAAAAAATGAATTTGTATATGCCAATAGATACAAAAAATGTATGGTTAGGAATAAAACATGTAATAAAAAAAACAACAACTTGGATTGAAGACATTTTCCAGCACATTCGGGCATTAGATTAAATGCAAATGTAAAAAAAAAATGCAGTAAAGCCTTTCTAACACATTTTCCTCTTGATAATTAAAGAAAAATAAAGAGTTTTTGTTTGTGTTCTCTGAGGACATGGAGTTCTAAATTTACCCGAATTCAAGAGACTGGGCGAAAACAATCACATGTTGGGTAGAAGGAATGTTGTGGTGGGGAGAAATGAGTCACTCAGAAAACGCTCCATGCCGACTGAGTTTTATTTTCCCTCGAAGAAACGATGTGGTGCCTCTTTGTGCTCCTTCAGTGCCAAGAACTCCCCCTCCCTTCTTTTTTTTTACTACCTCTGTCAGTTAGGTTCTCTCAAGGTTTTTCCTCCCAGCTGCATCTCCTGAGGGCACGCTGAGCTCCTGCACAATGCCTCACAATGTCATACATGAGACTACATTCAGTGGTTTTATGGTCCTGGAATTTCACCTTCAATATGTTTTTGATATGCACAAAGCAAGAAAGGGGACATATCATTCAAACCGTCACACTTTCACAAGTTAACTTAGGCATTTTATATGAGTCACCTCTGAATACAAAGCACTTTCTCTGAGTCTCATGAAAGGCAGCATGGTTGAGATTCACGAGCAGTTCAGGGGCATTGGTTGGAGAAAAGGCTGCAAACAAGTTTGATCTTTTTTGCCCTGCAATCCCCTACTGACCCCTGAGATCACTGATTTATATATGAGATGTTTTGCAGTCTTTTAAAAAACATTTTCCCAGTAAGCCAAAATTACAAAAGAGGCGTGATGAAAACTGCGAGCAGGACAGCTCTAATTCAAAAACAAGCTCAGTGACGTCTCTTTTTGTAATACATTTATTTTTATCTGTGTGTGTTCATCATCTATGATTCATCACACTTTCAACAGTCGGAAAAATGCTTAATCACAACTGTGTCACCTCATATAGAGAAGATAAGAGACTTAACAGAAATAAAACAAAAACATTGCATCCCGAGTTTCCCATGGTGCATCAGGGCATGTTATACAGGCCTACCTCCATGTATTTTAAACATGTGAACTACCTGTATTTGCATCTCAGGCTTTCTGTCAACATTTGTATTTGTTATTTTCCTTTTTTATGTAAATGTCCCCGCTGACCCAGAGTCTACCTGCTGCTTTTCTTTCAGGCCCGGGTCTGGTCATGACGCAGCAGGAGCAGCAGGAGTTCATGGAGAGCCTGGAGGCGGCCCTCTCCTGGATGCGGGCCATCCAGGAGAGGCTGAAGACCAACGACAACACCCAGGGGCCCCTTGATGCTCTTGAGGCCAGGCTCAGGGAGACAGAGGTGAGATATTCCACTGACCACTGACTTCACCTCTGATCCCCGTTTCTACTTTCGTCCTCTGTCATTAGACACCAGGGAGGAGACAGCTGCTGTTTCTGGTCTGTAAGCAGGATCCTGTCTCTGTCAAGTTTTGCAGAAGTACAAATTAGCAAATCATGGAACAAGATACACATTCATGTAACGTTCTTTAAAGTGTCCTTTTAGGTTAACACATACATTTTAGACATTTAGAGTTAAAGTACGTACAAGCCTTCAGTTTTTCAGGGTTTTAAAAAATATTAAATGTTTGATTTAAAGGAGTAGACAGATCAAACTTAGCGTTAAGTCATTGCCTGATTTAAAGCAAATATTAGCAAGGTATGAAGCCCAACATTTTTAGCTCAAAATGTTCCTATCTCTGTTTCTTATCTGTCGTCGTTACCTTTCAATGGCTTTGAATGCAGATCTTTGAAACGATTTTTAAAAGATCTTCTTCAGGTGAATCGGGTCAATGGCACAGCACACATGATACAAATAAAACCTGAGAAGTTTGAAGAATTAAAGATCAAATAACTGAAACATGTTTTATTCTATATTATCAAAGATGCTATGCAGGAAGAGTCCTACAAATTCAAAGGGGATCATTTGGTGCTAATTTTGAGAGGTATTCACACTAATGATAGATACCGGTACTAAGAAGTTTCCAGTCTTCAATCCAGTATGAATCGTATTTACAATTAAAATGAACTCAAAGGTGTCTTCCTGTTCCCCTCTGCACGTGTAGAAAATCCATCAGTCGGAGCATGAAGGTCGTGTAAAGATGGACTTGGCGCTCGTGGCAGCTGAAAACATTTTGCAGAGCGACGACAAAGAGCTGAGAAATCAAACCCACGCAAAGCTCAAAGACCTGAAGAGTCTGTGGGAGGACACCTGCACCTACATCATCCACTGTCACAGGTAGTGTACAAAATAAGCAGCATGAATCAGTTTCACATTAAGTACCAGAGTCTCCATTTCTCTTAAACCGAAACAGGTCAGGAGTGGCTGCTGTTTTCTCACTTTTGTTTCTAGCTACTTGGCTTGTTTTCGGGAAAAGATTCCTTCAGGGTTCCTCGTAGATTTGCACTGGGAGCAAAAATACTCACAGAGGTTCATTTTCTCCGAAATAAATGGACTTAGTATTTAAGAACTTGAGTTGATCTCTTATCTGTTCATTGAATTGATAGCCTCTGGTAAAGGGGGCTGCTATCTGAGCGACTGCTACATTTTGCTGTGTTTGTTTTTGTACATTTTATTTCTTCCTATTCTCGAGACTGAATCCACTTCGTAGGAGTGCATTTACTCAACCAATGCTTGTTGTTTGGACAGACGGGTTATTTGCTGTACAGACTGAAACTGCAGACTGACTTGCTGTTGGCATGTTTAACTAGGACTATTCCAAATTTCTTCGTGCCCTGACCCTACCTCATGTTACATTTCACTCACTAACAATCAGTTAAAGCACTCACATTCTGTTCAGAGATTGTACTTAGCTAAACACATAAAGCTCCTTTAACTCTTCATTATGTGTTTCCCCTCACACCCAGTCGGATTGAGTGGGTGTGGCTGCACTGGAGCGAGTACCTGAAGGCCTACGAGGAGTTTGAGCTGTGGCTGACGAAGCAGCAGCGCAGTCTGGACGTCGGGGTGGAGCTGCAGCTGGGGGTGAAGGAGAAGCTCTGGCAGGTGGACCAGCAGAGAGTGATAGCGAGCGACATCCACGGCCAGGCGGCACTACTGGAGCGGCTGCTGGACGAGGCTGCCGCGCTGCACAACAGAACCCAGGACCCCAGTGTGGAGCCCCAGGCGCAGGAGAGGCTGCAGGAGGCCTACAACGATGTCAGAGACAGAGCTGAGGTGAGGCAGACTCTGCTGCACTGTTCAACCACCATACAGGGTGTGTTTATGCCCAGAGCCATAGCAGCGGGTGTCTGAGAGATGTGCTTGCATAGGTTACCATGCAGTCCTGAACTTCTTTATTTCCAGTGGTAAGCTGACATATTTAAAAATATATTTCTAGCCTGTAGAACTGTTATACATAATAAAGGTCATGGTTTTGTTCAGCTGGGGTCATGATGTTTTAAACAGCAGCTAAAATGAACAGTGCTCCTGAAGCTGAAATCTATCCTTATGTCCTCTGAAATCTACGTTGCAACCAAAGTGGGTTTTACAGACCTTATTTCTGAGTAAGACTGCACGTCACAATCATCTTTATTATTGTTTTAGGGTATAATGTGTGGGATTTATTCTCTGCATTACCCCGCCGCTGCCTGATTTTGCTGACATGCAGTCGTTTCATATTAGAGAGGCAGAGATATAGAAAGAGGTCCTAACCTGCAGGTTGTTATTAGCTGTGGGCTACACCACTGCCCAGAGCTGGATCCCAGAGAACACAGTAAAATACATTCAAATGTCACAGTGGAGGGCAGATTCTTTCTAGAAACAGACTCAGTGGCCCTCTGTAAGCAGGTTGTAAGTGTTGTGCAGGATTACATGATAACTTCTAACTAAAGAGTGTGCTTGCTGTTTGAGTTTTCAAGCTCAAGTATGTGTATGTTGTTTCTTTAACACTTCAGTTCCTGCATGATGGAACTAAAGAAGAGTAGTTTCCCTCTGTGTTTGGTTCGTACACACTTCAGAGATAGAGCTTTGTGTCCAACTCTGCTTTTATGTTTAAGGAGCAAGGAGGGATTGTCGCAGCTTACAGATACAAAGCAATTCAAAGTGCTTTACAGGGACATAGAAATACATTACAGAAAACATTTAGAGCACATTAAATTGCACTTAAAAGGCAATAAAAAGAAAAAAATCCGATTTAAAGACGTTATGTGTCTTTACATTTTGTGTCTGGCTGCAGTAAACACTAATGATTTAAATGAACTGACAGTTTTATCAGATCTCAGGTATTCATGAAGTTTGTTCTACAGCTTGGAAAGCTGCTTCACCTTGTTTAAGCCTATCGAAAAACTGATTGAACCAGTGTCTGATCACCTGAGGGGTCTGGATGCTTCATAGTGTACCAGTAAATAAGATGTGGATTTAGGCCTAAAATCATTTAGCCCTTCGTCAGGCAGGAGGAATTTAAAACCCACATATGAAGAAAGTGAGGTGATTCAAGGACAGGTGTCATGTGTTCAACGTTTTTGGTGTTGGCAACTGTCTGAGAGGATATGTACGAAGGCATGTGAGGACACCAACACAGTAGTCTTGCAAAAAAAAGTTTAGTTTAGACAGAAGAATTGTGATTCTTGTTCTGAACAGAATTAGTGTGGACTTGTGGTTTATCTAAAGGAAGACACAAGGAAGCTGGTAGCATATGTGCTATAATACTGAAACAAAAGTGAGAGAAAAACCCAGAAGAAGAAAAGACAATTCAAATGTTCAACAGATACTCAAAGACGGAAAGTGAAATTGAAGCATGAAAGGAAAAATGTTAATCCTTCAGAGTAAAACAAAAGAGAATTCCTTTGTTAGAGGAAGAAGAAACGGCTTCTGTGCAAAAAACAATTGCATTTGCAAAATTCGCTTCCACACATTCAAACATATATATATATATATAAACACCTACACATCAGGACACGTTGTTGGTTTAAATTAAGGACAATTTTTCGTTAAGAAGGAAGAGAACAGGAACTGTGTCTATGTGGTCAAAAAGCTGATCTAAGATCTGTGGCTGAAGAGGTGATGGAGTGGGAGTGGTTTCATTTCTTTATTTAAACAGAAAGGTCCCATTGAGAAACACCATCTCCTTTACCAGAATAAAAGCTTTCACAGGCAGAAACAGGTCATCACTAAGCATATCTAAAAATACTAAACAAAGCAGACAGGAACCAGGGGCTTCAAATGAGTGGTTAATAACAGGACCTGAGAAGAGCAACAAAGTTTTCCTTTGAAATATTTTTATACCTGTCAAGAAAAGATGAATAGTTGAAGTTGAGTTCGCCCTGCAGCTCTTACTAAGCCTGCAGGGCAGAAGAGGAAAAGTCAGATTTACAGAACTCCGTTTGAGATGTCAGAGCCTGAAGGAGAGATTTCTTTGATGATAGTGTCAAAGCTATTGGATGAATAGGTCAGTGAACTTGATACTTAGCGAGGTAGTGTAGCCAGTTGAACATATCCTATACAAAATAACATGTAGGTTTTACTATGTAAACACAGTGGAGTTCATTAAACCATTTCAGAAAAGTTCCTAAAATGTAATAGATCATAAGTAATGTAACTAACGCCAATGAAAAAACCTGTTGTTGGTTTTCTGGAGCCAGCAGTGACCATATTGAGACAAGAGGATGGAGCTGAAGCGGAGCGAGAGACTGGCAAATGCCAAGTTAATCAAAGCTATTCAGGGTACAGCCGTAGCTTATTAATTCGCTGAAGAATGAGCTAGTTTTTTGGGGGTGACAGTTAAAAGAAGATGAAGAAACTAAGCCAATGTAGCAAACCTGCTGCTCGCTCGTACATATTTCTTTAGGGAGAGCAAGAAGCAGTGAGTGAGTCCTGCTGGGTTACTTTAAAGGACGCCCCCTTCTCTGCAGGGGGCGTGGTGAGAAAAACACGGCTGATGACTTCTAACATATAAATTATATAATACTAGTTTTTGGCTCACCAAAAAACAGACCACAGACGTTAAGCTGTTAGTAAAATAACCAGTATTGCAAAACATGTTTTTTATTCCAAGTTCAGTGACTGAATTAGCTGAGATGACACCCAGCACACACGTGACTGAAATAGGCCACGCCCCTATTTGTGCATAACTTTAAGCCTGCATATCTTTTAAAAAATTAGTTATATATAGTTATTAGCTGTTTTTACTAGGCTGTTGAACATTTGAACATGGGTCTCTACAGGGATAGACTCACTTTTGGAGCATGCCTCAAGTGGACATTTGAGGAACTGCAGTTTTCTGGCACTGAGGTGTTCGCTTCATTTTTCAGCTGTGGAAGTTGCAGCTTTGTACAGATGCTTGCATCAGTTAAAAACCTCATGGCAGCATTGAAGACAACATCCAGTTTTTCAAAAGAGATGAAAATGCATGAATATAAATTACATCATCAAAGTCTGATTCAGAAAAAAAAGTTACTTTTGACTCAACTTTTCCCTCCATTAAAGTGGAAAATGTTTCTTTAACAGAATAAAAATCTAGCTTTAGTCTGAGTTTGTTTTGAATGACTGCCTGGTGGGATATGTGACTGTTTTGGGGATATTTGTGCTGCATTGGATTCCTGTTAGCCTTAATTTACACACATAGTAAGGATTTCAATTGAACTTGTGTTTACTTGAGAAGTTAACATTTTTAAAGTGAATCTCTCAGACAGACAGCAGTACATAAACATGATGTTAATCAAAAGTGTGTTGATGTTTTTTTCTGCACATTTATGATCAGATTCAGACGTTGAAATCGGAGACAACAACAGTCTTCTCTGCTGAATTTCCGTCGTGAATCATTTACATTCAGAGTAAAGATGCTGTCAGACTAGTCGACATGAACACAGACAGGCAGGCTGTTTTTTCTACTGCGCGAGCCGCACAATGAATCTGCTCTTCCTCTTCCCTTTTCAGACGGCTCTTTCAAGTGTCAGTCAGATTTAACCACACACCCACGTCTGTCTTTACCTACATCCTGCATTCACTCGAACAAACTGGCCTGCTGGCAGAGCTGAACATTTCTCTCCAGATGGGAAAGTGGTGATTTAAATAATGCTGTGTTTTGTAGGAGCATCTCTCACCAGTAAACTGGCCCTTCTTGGTAGTCTCCGTGTGGAAGTAACAGGCAGCAGAGAGTACCACAGGAGAATGTATATTTACTTTCTGGCTTCTTGCTCAGATACCCAGATATGAACTGTGTGATGTGTTCTGAAAGTTCTTCATCGCTGCTAAAAATTACCACGAGGTGTTTCTCCTTCCGTTCCAGGAGCGTCTGTCGCTGCTTCAGAAGATCGCTGAGGAGCACCAGACCTACCAAGGCTGCGCCCAGAGGTTCCAGTCGTGGCTGCTGTCAAAGACCAAGGAGCTGAATGATCTGATGGAGAGGAAGGATACAGCAGAGAACAAGCTCAAAGCCTTACAAGTGAGAAACAGAAATAGGATGCAGCTGTTCGGTGTCGCCATGTTTGAAGGTCTCAAACTTTGTTATTGTTATTTTCAGCTGTGGGAAGGTGAGGAAATTCTGTTGATACTCGAAGCTGAACAACTCTAAAAGTAATGAAACGTGAACACAAGTGCCCTCCTGGTTAACCATGGTGTAAAATTATCTTATTACACACTCACCACATGCAGGTAAAAATATAATATGGCAAATGAAAAGGCAGCTGCTGTCATCACTACAAAACATTCTCTTAAGTTTACAACAACATTTTGTTTTTCAACGACGCACCTCGTTGGCGTGTAACAGTCAATTATTGTATTGCACTTCTCTGATTGACCCACGCTGTCCACCGTCGGCTTGGTCACGCCGGTTTTATTGTTTGTCAAGCCATTAGGTTAGTGCCAAGTATCAAGAACAAGAAATACATTATTACATATATCCTCAAATGTCTACTGCCACTATAAATGAAGTCTTGTTGTATGGTATTTAATGACATGGTATCAAAGTCTGGGGTTTGGTTAATATATTCTGGCTGGTAATATTTTTGTCTTACCAGCTGTTAGCAGACCAAAAAGTGATTTAAAGTCCCTGAGGTTAACCATGATGCAAACATTGATGAATAAAACACAAAACGTTTGGTCTGTAGGTTTTAGGGTTGACCTTAAAACTCGTTGGGAGATTAAGAATTTGATAGAATTGAATATTGCAAAAATATAAGTCCTAATTCTCATTTATTATAGTAAATGGTAAATGGACATGAGCCTTCCGACTACTCAAAGTGCTTTTACACCTCAGGTCACACCTTCACATTAACACACTGAGGGTAGAGGCTGCTGTGTAAAGAGACCATCAGAAATAACTAATCCGTTCTTACGCCACCGACAAAGCAGCGGGAGCAACTTGGGGTTAAGTGTCTTGCCCAAGGACACATCAGACATGTGGCTGCAGGAGCTGGGGATCGAAACCCCGCCCTTCCGGTTTGGAGACGACCAACTCTATCTCTGAGCCACAGCCGCCCCTGATGTGTATTGATGACGATGTGTATGTCTCTTTAGGAGTGTCACCAGTATCAAACATGCCACGGTTATCGATGTATCTGTGTTGGATGGTGTCTGGGTAAACTGCAGTCACATTATTTGTCCAATACTCCCTCTCTCATTTAGCTTTGTTTGAATTATTGTTTTTAAGAACGAGTTGGGAAATTGACAGAACAGTAAGAATGTCAAAGTTTCAGTGAAAAAGCAACAGCGGGATCACATCACTGAGCAGCTGGAGTACGTTTTCACCCATCATGTAAAGAGTCATCGGACCAAAAAGCTTTTGGCAGAGGATGAGACGTTAAAGATCAAAGTCGCGCTGCATCCACAGCGATTCAGACAGACGGCTGTCCAACAACACCTTCATGTACGCATGAGGGGAAAACAAACAGTCTTTATGTTCTGACGTCTGATTAAAAATGTCATCAGCAAAGACAGCAAATCGGAACAATGCAGAGGAAAACCACAGCCGAGTTGTGGACGCTTCTATCTCAAGGTGGCCGCCATAACTGTAGTGGCATCTCAGTGTCTGATGCTGTCTGCTTCCTGTGAAACAGCAGCACTGATGGATTAAAAAGTGTCACACAGCTGCTGATGAAGGTACCTTAGGTTCTTTCCAATGTCCTTTACATCGTCCTCCAAAGTAAAGTTACACACTCCCCACTGATTTGATATGATTTGAATTTTTTATTCTGAACATGTAACATAGGACAAAGCTGAGCATTTAAAAACAGACAGAAAATAAATAATGATTACAAACAGTGGAAAGTGCAGAAAAACTTGTTGGACACTAAGCTTTTTTAAGTCACAAGGATGTGTTAAGTTTTACGTCATCTTAGTGGACTACATTTGGAAAATGACAAACTCTTGGAATTAACAGAGAAAGAAACAGGAATTGTGTTGGAAATGTGGTGAGTGTGAAATGAATCTGTCAGCAGAATTTATCTCAAACTAAACACATGAAACTACATCATATTTACCATGTGGGCTATTATACCATGTAATCTTGATTCTCATTGATTTCAACCTGTTGAATTCAAAGACTTTAGTTGGGATTTTTGATTTTAATTCCGAGTCATCACATTGACATGTCTCTCCTTCCCTATTCCTTCAGGCTCTGGATGACAGTGTGGCCGGGGAGGAGAAGACCCTGGTGCATATCGAGGGCCTTGCAGAGGGTGTGAGGGGTAACACCTCTCCTGGGGGGGGCGGAGGTGGTTGTGGAGGAAGCAGAAGAGCTGAGGCTGGGCTGGCAGAGGCTGAGGCAGGGTCTGTGTGAGGTGGAGGACGGCCTGCGCTCCAGCCTGGACTCCCACAGTCAGTACATGACCCGGTGTCAGAGGCTGGGAGAAGACATCGGTCACCTCAGGGGGCTTCTGCTGGGACTGGACCAGGAGCTGGTCGAGGGTCGGGAGTCCAAGGACCGCACAGAGGAGCAAATGGTTGGCCAGTGGAGGAAATACACGGTAAGCTTTATTTTTAAATAAACTTTTTCGAGATCAGCTTTGACACCTAACAAAAAAAGGAAAACTGCCTTAACTGCCTGTGTACTTATCATAGGTGTTCAACAAATCCAAGATGAGAGAATCGTTATCACCCTTAAAAGGCTCTCAGCAGCTTGTCACTCACTGTTGACGCTAGCAGTCAGAACTGCCATTACAACATTGCTGGAATTATCTGAACAGCATTTTTTTTCTGCCTCTAGTTTTGTAATGTAATGCAAAATGAAGATATTTTCTTTGAGACTTTCAGTGGTTTTAAATGCACACAGGTCAGAGCAGCCAGCTCACACAGAATACAGGAGAGCGTGGTTACTTGAGCTGTAGTATCCTGAGTTCTGTAAACTCTGATGAACATGCAGCTGTTTTTTTAAGATTTATTTTTGGGCTTTTTATGCCTTTGATTGTAGAAACAGGACAGTGGATAGAGTCGAGAATCAGAGAGTGGGGAACGACATGCAGGAAAGCAGCCACAGGTCGGATTTGAACCGGACCGCCCGCTTTGAGGACTACAACCTCTGTACATGGGGCGCGTGCCCTAACCTCCGACTCCCCAAACATGCAGCAGGTTGATTAGATGCTACTGGAAGCATGACTTTCTTATTTGAAGGTTATATGTAAAGCGTTTGTTGGGTCAGCTGCCCTTGCATAACAATATTGAAAGTTTTCCAAACACTGGACTGAGTATC
This sequence comes from Tautogolabrus adspersus, assembly GCA_020745685.1. Taxonomy (NCBI): domain Eukaryota; kingdom Metazoa; phylum Chordata; class Actinopteri; order Labriformes; family Labridae; genus Tautogolabrus; species Tautogolabrus adspersus. The sequence goes on along the minus strand of CM036552.1, from coordinate 3,172,224 downwards.
TCGGGGTAGTTACGTCTCCTTCATCTAATCAGTCAGCGGTTAATTTACCTCTCGGGAGTGTTTTCTGTCATGTTGGGTCCTAACTGTCAGACCACCATTAAAACCAGTAATTGGCTTATGAACAGTACATTTTAAAAACAAAGAAGGTTATTTCTCATAGATGTAAAAAAAAATGACATTCGTTTATTTTATACAATAAGTTGATAATTTCTGTTGACCCCATATTTAATTAGATTCTTCACTGCTAATAGAGGAACAGTACTTCTGTTGGCTTATCCTTTCTTTTTTTAGTTTAGACAGAAAGACAGATAAACGTTATTGTCTGTCTGTCATTGTTGGGACATTCTCCTGTGACGAGGCTCCAACAATACAGATTCACACTTACAGGTGTATGCAGGGATAGAAAGAGGCGGACTGTTAAAACAGTACCTGATCATTTACAGGTTAATATACAGTGTAGCGGTCGGATTGTTCAGGGTGGTGGTTGCAGCCAGAAACAAGGATTTCTTAGATTTTCTTGGGGTTTTTTCTGGGCCAGTGGGACTCGGGACCAGTGGGGGTGAAAAGGTTGAAACTGTGTCACGTCGATCAGCTGTAAAGGACAGAAAGTTTTGAAGCTTCACTTTTTGACGGATTTCAAAGAAGTTGCATGTTTGTGTGTTCGTTTAGAAAGAGTGTTAGTCACCGTGTAGATCTCAGTGAGTTCTGTTAAGTGACATTGGCCATCAACACTCAGACAGCTCTGCGTCTGCACTGATCATTTTTCTGAAGAGGATTATGGAAAATTACCTTGAAATAAACCAGACAGACACTTTCTGCAGAGCTCTGCTTTACCCGAGCTCCAGGAGTGACAGGCTCAACATGAAATGGAACAACTTAACAAACAACCACAGGAGTTTTTATCTTTCTGTCGGCATCTCCAAAAGTTATTTCTTGGTCTACTCTTTTCAGAAAAGCATCCTCCCCTCCACCGTGAATGGATTTTGTCACCTCACCTAATTTTACTTTCTTGTACTCATATTTTTATTCTCTACAAACTGCTGAACTGAACAGCTTATCTAATACATTGCCCTGCATGCGTAGAAACATGGAACCATTGTTCAATTAAGGCCCCGCGTCCAACTAGCGATTTTTCCGGGCAGAAAAAGCGTTGGCTGTGCGCTCGGTAGCATTTGCATGAAGCATTGGTGCGCTGAGATGAAAAGCGCTGCACGTCCGTCTTGTCTCTGTGACAACAGTCTGTTGACAACGACACTGCTCCGTTACTTTTTGCTGAATGTTTTTATTGGAGATTGTTTTTCTTCCCCATCAGACACAGATCAAAGAGGATGTGGGTACCAGACATGATCTTTAGGCGGCAAAACTACGGGGACTGTCATATTTGGAAAAGGGTGACGTCGACAGCCCCTTTCTGAAAAGTCGAAAGATTTTCAACTTCAGCGCTTAGAGTGGCCGCACGCTCTGGGCTGCGCTTCTTCTCCAGGCGGCCACTCTCCTCATTGAATACAATTATGACGCTGGCGCTGAGAAAAATTGCTTGGTGGACACAGGGCCTACGAAACATAGTGACAAAGAAAAAACTTCATCACAGCTAGGTTTTTATGGGGGGCAGTGGATAGAGTCAGAAATCGAGGAGAGATAGAGTGGGGAACGTGGGAAAGGAGCCACAGGTCGGATTCAAACCAGGGCTGCCCGCTCCAAGGACCACTGCGTACATGGGGCATGCGCACTGACCACTATGCCACCGGCACCCCTTATCACAGCAAGGTTAACATGGAAACATATCAAATACTAATATGCACTGACACTGACATTAATTTAAGTAGCTAAATTATAACACGCTCCAGCTTCCCTGTCGCCACTCTGACCGGTTCTCCAACAGGAGCTGTGCAGCCTCCAACACTGTGTATTGTCAAGTACCTCATACAATTTCTCCAAGAGATGCTGTCCCATTTACGCTTCAGACTCACTTGAATTCTTGTTAAAATCTCCACACAAACACTCACAGGATTGGTCCGGATCTAATAATTCATGTTCTGTGGTTTTCTACGCACCAGTCCAGGTTCATACTGGGAATCTTTTTGAAGTAAAGCATCGTCCTTTTGATGATGAAAAACCACATTTCAGGAGGTTCAACTTTGATTCTGTTTCCCCTGAGATCGTCCCTGTCCTTTCAAGTTGATAAATCCAGTTTTGTAGTTTTGATCCTGAATATTAGTGGCCGTGTTTTGACTGTGCTCATGGAAACATTTAGGCTCTCAAACTGGCTCCTGCTGCTGACATCATTTAAATGCAGGTGCAGGTGTCCCTGTGATCAGGATGGTGGTGGTTAGGTTATTTATGGATTCAGTTTGATTTGGATAACAATAACACTGATCAGAATCTCAACTACAGACACTTTTCAGTTGGTAATATAAACAAATGATCTTGTACTCCATCTGTCTTTCCTGCTATCATCCATTCTTTATTGTTGCACACCTTCATTTTTTGATATTGTCTCTTAGATTCCTCCTCTTGTCCCTCTCAGAGGTTATAATGTCTGCGTGCCCTGACAAGAAGACTGGATTCTTTATCTCCATCAGACTACATTTTACTACCTCTATATGTCACATACCTGCCCCCCCCACCCCCCCTGGAAAAACAATCCTGCAGCCCTGTCAGTGAAGCTGCTTTATTACTTTAGTGGATCTCCTGAATGCCTCGGAGAGGTGTGGTCACAGCCAGAGTATTACCTCTACTCGAGCACCTTGCACTGTCACAAATAGCAGATTTATCATCCTCTTTGTCTGGCTCTGGATATAGATTGATATGCAGACCCTCGTAGTAGGAAAGTGAGAATAAACGTGTCGCTGATTTCCTCCATAGAGTTTAGCTTTTCTATCTTTTTGTATATAAATGTGACAGGTGAAGGACAGAATCAGCAGGAGACTGTTCAGAGACAGGCTTGTGTACCTGTGGACCTGCAGAGCTGCTTCTGCAGGGTGTGACTGGAATGCTAAATGACATGTGGACCCATCTATCTGTCATCTGCTGCAATCTCGACAGGCTGTCACCTCCCTGTGACTCAGTCTGTTTTCACTTTTTTCAAAGATTGTAAACAACTCCACTTCGTCTACGATGCAAATATGTAACTGAAGTGTTTTACCACTCGGAGTTTGCAATCCGGTAATGACAAGAAATGCCACGTTTGTGATAAAAGCTCTGCTAATGGCCTTAGCATTAAAGAAAGTACATTGTGTTCCTATTAAATTAAGGCTGGGACTTTTATTTTAGAAGCTTTTTTGTTACATTTAGTAAAATGTGAAAAAGCCATCAACAATTCAAAAGCATTAAAGAAGACTGCATGTGTGACTGCAGCAGGACTGTAATAAGTCCATCAAGACCTATCATTTGGACCAAATGAAATGAGTGGATGGTTTACCGGCCTCATGTCATAATAGCTGCCTGTCTGTCTGTGCACACTCTGCTCACTCTCTCAGTGCTTACGGGCAGAGTCTTCTAAAAGCTAAAGCTTGTAAAGTAGTAAAGAAAAGTAGATGATAGGAAGTTTGATACAGTTTACCTGTGATGATGATGATGCTCTGTGCTCCTCATGAATCTGTATGTTAGGGAGTGGCTTTTCCTGTTGTACACTTCTGTTTATAACGTTTTGTATATTGACTGTAGCTGTTTCTCTTTTTTTTATGCCCCAGCTTTAAAAAGTTGTGTTGTTTTATAGGAGCGTATCTCGATTTCAGAAACAAGCCATCCTAAACTTCTTAACAGATGAGTTGGCGTGATTATCTTTTTATTGATTTTAGGCCCGATCCAGACGGATTCTGTCCATTACCCACGCATCTCCTTTATTTTTGAAGGTGTTACTGATAAGAACAGAAACAACTTCTCTCCAGTGACCGAGGACTGGGATTCATTTTTGAATCATCTTCCACATCTGGGATTAACATATTTTTAGTAGTCCAAGAGTCGTCTCATCATTCATATGGAACACTACATGAGCTGGCCCATTTTTGCCTCCAGTGAAATGATGTTACTCTTTCATTTAATAAATGTATTCATGTATTACGATCTCAGAGCACATTAACTCCTGAAAAATTCAGACTCAATAAATGATTTAGTAAATGTCTTGAACACCAGATTAGAGTGTGAAAAACTAGTTTTACAAGATGCTCAGTTCCTCTCCGTTGTTCCTGCTGCAATCCTCAATGTGGAAACCCTCCTGTGAAAAGGAAGTAGCATTTACATGACAACAGCTACATCCTATTGTCACTTCTGTTATGTCAGAATCATCTTTAATAAAGGAAGTCTGGGTGTGTCTCTCTCAATAATTCTCTGTGTGATGAGTCACTGCGCTGCACAGTGAATTACACTTTGACTGGGTTATTTATTCAATGAACACTGACACCGATGAGTCACTGAGCTGAAGCACATTTTGGACTGGATTAAACTTTTACTATAAACAATTGCAGTGCAAAAAGTTTGGGGAAAGAACTCCTCAACATACAGAAAATCTGTAAAAATGTACGGGTAAAGTGCAGGTATTTAGCAGAATCAATCGTTAGATTTGTGAATGGAGTTTATAGCATGTGCTTTATTTTCCTCAGCTGCAGCTGATGAAAGGAATTATGGATGTGCATCGTCTAGTGTTGCCAATTAACATCCATTCACAATAATTCTCATCATTACATAGTGGTTAGTCATTGTTAGTCATCTGTAGCTGGGTCTGTGTAGTATCTGCTCTCCATTTGCACGAGTCACTCTCAGGCCTGTGGTATTGTGCATGCTGCCCGAATGACTGAATGTTCCGAGCCTTCATTGCTGTTATTAGGTGCTGCTGTAATGTTCTCTCCGTGCCTAATCGAAATGTCCAGTGTGAGAAATGTGTATGACCACAGAATGAAAAATACAACAAACATGAAAGAGCTGCAAAAAAAGGCGAAGGACTAATTGTCACTGGTGTAGCAGGTACAGAATGCTCAGAAAAGATGAGCTTATAGGGACGTGCACGATTAGCCGACTAAAAGATTAAATGGACTTGAGCTTATATAGCACTTTTCTAGTTTTCTGACTATTCAAAGCACTTTAACACCGCAGGTCAAACCTACACATTCACACACTGATGGTAGAGGCTGCTACGCAAAGTGACCATCAGAAGTAACTAATCCCATTCATACACATTCATACGCCACCGACAAAGCAGCGGGAGCAATTCGGGGTTAAGTGTCTTGCCCAAGGATACATCAGACATGTGGCTGCAGGAGCTGGGGATCGAACCCTAGACCTTCCGGTTGAGAGACGACCGATCCTACCAACTGAGCCACAGCAGCCATCGTCATTCTCGCTAGTCGGAACAAGAACTTCAAGTCTTTTTAAACTACCGTAAAATCCAGTGTACAAGACGCACTTGTCATACCTCCACTCTCACCTCCTAACATTTCCCGTCTCTCTTCAGCTGTCCTATTCAATAAAGGCAAAAACCAAAAAAAAAAAAAAAGGTTAAATGTTGTGTCTAAGCTGTAATGCAGCCCACCCACCACTAGGGACTGTAGCTCTGGGTGAATTGCTCCTCTGAATCTCCTCACTTTACTGCCCGGATGTTAACCAGTACACAGACGGCAGCTGGCAGGATCATCTGTGTCAGGTTAAACCAGCATGTAACTACTCAACCGGAGCAACACTTCACCACATTCAACACAGGCTGATGCTAGCGCTGCAGACATTAGCCACATCTGCAAACCAGTTTGACACTGTTTACCTGCAGAGTGCCACATGTTGCAAAGTACTCCACATTTAATCTCCTTTTATATTTGCCTTTTATTTGGTAATTGAAGAATGTGAATAGGCTACATGCTTTATGGTTTAATACAGTCTTTAGCATGTTAAATAATACTGATTTTACATGTTTTTTATCGGCAGGGAAATAAGTTGCTAGGAACATCTGTAGTATACATTAATACATAGCAAATAGAAATTGAACTAAATCAAAAAACTTGTCAGAGTTATGGTTTTATTTTATAATGTTGAGTAAACACACGACTGATGTGTCTGCGGTTAAACTTCACAGCTTGTTTTGTTGCTGTTGTTTCTCGGATTGACTTTCATACTTGTGTTTCATTCTTGTGTCTTGCAGGGTGTGAGGAACGCTCTGGCAGGGGAAGAGTCCCAGGTGGAACTTCTGAAGGCTCAGCTGAAGGAGCTCTTCAGGTTCTCAGAGGACTCGCGACATCTTTCTGACGACGTCCTGGCTGTTGTCAAAGAACATCAGAGGTATGTGACAGGAATCTAACGCTGTTTCACAACAAGAAGGAAAGGCTTGAGAACCCATGAAAGACTCAGAAAGCCTGCAAATTATTCTTTTGAAATCTTATATAATGTTTGGGTTTTCTTCAGAACAGTTCACTGGGAATGATAATTTAATGAAGCAGCTGCTCTTTTATAGCACTTAAAGGGCTTAAACACAGCATATCACCTTCATGATTTCACGCACACAGTCATACACTGATTACTGAGGATGCATTGCTTTTACATTCATGACATCTGCTTTAGAACAATTCAGGGTTCAGTGATTTCATTTAAAAATCCTGTATTTACTCATTTTCTGCTTCCATGTTGTCAGTCTTTGAAACCTAAAGAGCAGCTTTGCATGATTTGCAGCTGAAGAAAATCCTGATTTATCTGATACTGGCGTCAGTTCAAACCCTCATTTCAGCCTCTCCCTGAAACGTTTTGTTTTTGTTTCCACCGCTGTCTCTGTAAGCCCCCCCTCCCTACGTGCCCACTGTCTTCTAATTGGCCAGCTCTCTGGAAGCCTATTCGGGGGCAGAACACTGCAGGGCTGCCAGGGGAGCTGCTCTCCAGAGCTGGGAGAAGGGAGCCTATGTTAGCGGTTACAACGGCTTATGTAGAGGCTTGAAGCCGTCTCGTGAAATTCTTGGTTTCATATTGGGGAACTATGGTGTTATTTGCAGAACAAGCTGTTTAGCGCCCTCTGCAGACTTATCCTGGGATTACTCAGACATACGTTTACCTCATGATCTTGATCTTAACTTTGCAGTTTTTCAGTTTTAAAATGGGGAACAGCAGAATAGATCACCTTTAGATTTAAGGCAAGGCAGGTGTATTCTACACATTTCACTGATGAGGCGATTCAAAGTTCTTAATGCTATTTTTTGTTGGTCTCAACCACCACCTTCTCTGTCATGCACAGCCACTTTCAGGGGAAGTATAATTTCCTCCCTGTGTGGTGACACATCAGCAGTGCTGTGTGAGCACACAGACACTGGAAGGAGAAAATCTTTGCAGCCCTGCGCTCAGCCACAGTTTGCAGAACTTTTTTTCTTTCTTTGTCAGAGCATTTGAGATGTTGATTACTGCAATGTTATAGAAAAAATGTCAACAAATACAACAAGAAAATCAGTAAGTGTCAACTGCTCAAGCTTCAAGTACAAACTAATCTTTTCAGGTTTATTTTGGTGTGGTTGTAGAAGATTTAGGCTAATCCAGTCATTGATTTGTTTGAAGCACATACTCGATTCTTGTGTGGGAGCGTAGTCAGCAGGTAATATCATGATTTATACCAGTGAGTCCCCCTGAATAGTCATGGCTCGACCTTTAGTTGTTCTCTATAATTTGCACCAGAGAGAGCGTGTAGAGGCCCGAGAGCGTAGCCTTAGGGGGAATTGAAATGTCATCTTTATACACTCAGATGAATAATCACCCACAAAACAAAACAGTCCCTGTCCTTCAAAACTGAATTAACAATCTCAAAATCCCTGAGAGCAGAGAAGTGTTCCCTGTTTGCAGACGACTGGAGGATAAAATGTTGACGGCTTATCAAGAAAGCTGAAAGGTTTCAAATGTTGCACAAAGTTGGCTCATCCAGTTCTCCTCACTTTGACAGTGAAGGAGGTGAATTCATCTCAGGGTGAAGTGGATAAAAGTTTAAGAGCTACTTACACAAGGAGGTTTGTCTTCTAACGGTAGCAGTCAAAAAACAAAGTTTCAAATGAAATGACTCAAAAGGTTAGCGAGCATTTTGACCGAACAGATCCACCTGCTCCATATTCAGAATCTGCTTCATGTCCTACATAAACTCAGTGTGGGAAAACGTACAAAAACCATTCTTGATTAAATGTAAAGATACCTCACTTGAAAGTTGCTAAAAGTTAAAGTCACCTTAGAGAAAAAGAAGTCTTAAAGTAGCCAATTAGTAACTGGGGCTAAAATGTACTTAACGAAAGGTACACGTACAAAGACAGCCAGATTGATTTGTTCATTCGAGGTTTGCGGTGTGGCAGCATCACATTCTGCTGTCTCATCTGCGGCTGTGAGAGATAGGACAACTCCATGAAAGGACAACTGTGAGAAAAAGCAGCACTCGCAACCTCATCAAGCGTAACGGCTCTAGACCGTCTACACACTTGGATAAAGTGTCGACAGCCCTGGACTGATTCAACCCCTGGTTATATTAATAATAGTCATGTTGAAGTCACACAGACTTAAAGTACAGATTATACAGAGGTGGAATTGTTTTCCTGATCAGTGGAAAGTTTGAGCGTGACATCTCTTATAAACATAGCAGCGCAATCACCCCGAGCTGCAGACGTTATCGTTTATCACTCTGACTGTGGCTGTAAGCGCCAGTGTTTGTGAAGATGCTTTTTGCAATGAAGCCATTTTGCATTTAAAGGAGCCTGTCTGTGTGCCAGTGCGTCTCTGTGCGCACCAGCGCCTGGACGCACAGAGACACGCTGTCTGCTATGTAGCGCTGTAAGAGCTGCATTAAACCCTTTGTGTGTGTTTTGTTAATCAGACGGTTTCTTTTTGATTCAGCTGCACAGGTTTAGCGGGCGCAAAAGCCCCCCCAATCCTTTTGTGAATCAGGCACTCAGCTTTTACAAAGCATCACACACTGAGCAGACAGACACTCGATATTCAAACAGGTTTTATGTTGTAACAAGGTGTCCAATATTAATGGAGTGAAGTGAAAGTATAATTATGAAGAAGAAATGTAATGAGGTAGAAGAAGAAGTTGCATAAATTAAAAATACTTAAATAAAGTTCACATTTTCCAAAAACGTACTGAAGTACGGACTTTGTTACTTTACAACACTGCATATACTTCATGTCCTCCTGCAACCCCACATCAAACAAAAAGCACCTTCAACATGTAATTAAGCTAATGAACAGTGGAGGCCGTAGATCAGGGTGTGAAGTGAGGAGCAGCAGCAGACTCTGAACAACTCGTGACAAAAATGGTAAAATGCTCTGAAGAGAAACTCAAACAGCTCGTCACTGTTGTTGATTTCTATCCTGATCTCACCTCAGTACGCTCTGAAGCTGTTCCCATGTTTACTTATATTTACGGCCCAAGTTTTCCAGTCACACAGTCTAATGTCAGAAAGGAGTGATTTGGTCCTCACCTGCCACCTAGTGGATATACTATCATAAATATTCACAAAGAATTCAGGGAAATATCTGAACAGGGACTTTCGACTTCTGCCACTTTGACATGCACTATGTAAACACCTCGGTAAAGACAGGTAAGGTATTATCATAAAGCAGCACTTAGCATAGACAACATTGTTACTGTAAAATAGACTGAATATCAGTTTCTTTGATGAGAAAACTGTTGTTCTTTTCTTCTGTTCTGAGACAATCCTATATATCACATACACAGCTTTGCTCGTCTGCTTAATAAGAAATAAGAATTGGAAAATCCAAGTGCACAACTGAACAAGCAGACAAGTTCAGATCCGAGTCTGTAGTTTGAGAAAGGGATACCTTACAGGTCCTTCTCTGGCAGCTTCATTAAATGTGTCCCCCCAAAAACAGCAGCTTCAACGTCAAACTGAAGGAAAAAACTCCAGGATGCTGTCACTCTAGTAGGAGATAAAAAGCTTATCAAAGACTGGCCAATAAAAAGTAAAGTTTTAAGATGGAAAAAAAAAAAAGACGTCAGGGGGAAAGAAGTGTTATGGACGGACAAATGTTTGTCTCAGAGGAGCGTTTGTGTGATTCAGAACAAATTAAAAGATGCTGGAGGAGTTCTTTACGCCGCCTGTGAAGCAAAGTGGAAGAAAAGTGCTTTTCTGGGAGGCTTTGATATCGCTAAATTAGGAGATTTGTACCAGGTAAAAGGCACATTAGATAAGAAAAGCTGTTCCCTTTATTTAGCATGCATCACCACGTCTTGTGGAAGGAGTTTGAATTTAGCCTGTTTTCTCCTTTCAACACAACACTGATACAAATATCAGCTGAAAAATATACAAGAGCGTGTGGAGAAGAAGCAGTCAGATGGTTTTCTGGACAATAGAGAAGTAGGCACCTTTACTACGTCCAAACACGACTGAGCTGTTAAGCAGCTTAGTGTATATTATGAAGAACAACCCTGTAACGATGCCGAAAATTTGGCATAAACGTTAAGAGCAGAAGACAGATGATGTGATGAGCAAGCCAAAAGAAGATGTCAGCCCTCTCTGTTCATAATTACAACATATATGAAGTGTGCTCATGGCCTAACAAGACAGGATGGACTTCAGGAATGGACAGAAACGTGAATATAATGCATCTTAGATCTGCTCTGATCCGATCTCTGATCAAACTGGGACTTTAGAAATGATCTCAGTCATGGGGATTGAAACCTTGGATTTTAAATATGTAGATATTGTGGTCATCTACATTTAAATACTGTATTGCCCGTATTGCCTCAGCGTCGCCCTTCAGTGTAGTAGCTCATGTACATGTTTTGCTTTTTACTGACCCCTTATCAAACCCTCTGCAGTCTACCAGCCGTCACTGTTCCCCGTGTGTGTCGAGCTGACAGTGAAACATGACGTCTGTGTGATGCCACCATTAAAACTTTCATGCTGTTTTATTGGCAGAATCCACTTGAGTTGGCATCAATTTCCAAAAGTTGTGCAGACCTCAATGACCCACATTATCTCAGCATGATTTAGTCATCTTGTGATGCTTGGCTTCCTCGCTCCCCTGACATGCTCAGTGGGGTCGAGGTCAGGCGTCTGCGGAGGAACTCGGCTTGACGTATTGATCTTCTAAAGTCGTGGTCACTTTGAATCTGTCTCACCGTGCTTTGAATACAACTGAGCCAATTTCTTCAAAGTGTTTTAAAGTTCCACACTCCTCCTTCTTTGAAATATTAGGTCTAGACATGATTCCACGCTGAAAAAGCTCGCCTTGCTAAGAATAAAAATTAAAGATTGATGCAGACACTTTAGCCTCCTCTGTATTTAATTTGAATAATATGTCAATCATTTTTAAAAATAGGTTAGTCTTTGGTTTTCAGGAGATTAAGAGGAAAATGTTTCTTATGTCCAAAGAAAACTGCTCTGTTGTCGCATTTGGTGTAACCATAGACTGTAAGTATTAATGTTTGAAGCCTGAATGACGTCACCCGTCGGTTCCTGCAGGGGGCTCCAGAGTTTCATCAGCAGCAGCCGCCATGCTGGAAATCCTGTTTCGGCCTAACTTTCACTCCTTACAAACCGTTACACCGCGCCCACCTGTCAATCATGTCAGCTACGCGCCTAACTATGGTTAACACGAATCGTTCATAAAATCAAAACTCCCCGTTCAGTGTGTGCAAGTGATGACAATAACTAATCAGACTCAATTCGTTTTTTGAACCAGGCTGTAAACATGTTTATTTATGCTGTAAAAACTGCTTTTTTGAATGGGTGTGTATGACTTCTGGTGCTTCAGCAGCCAGCCTCTAGTGGACACTTTAGGAACTGCAGGATTTTGCACTTCTGCATTGGCTTCATTTTTCAACACTGGTTGCCGGTTGGGTGTAAACCTTTTGTATGTCTTCACATGAAAGTACCACCTATAAGTCCATTCTTTAATTCTCTTGTACATGTCAAATATGTTATGTTCTTATGTTGCAGTGTGAAGTGCCGAGCGACGCGGCTGTGTTCAGAGTCAGAGTCCGGCCTGAGAAACATCCTGCAGGACCCTCTGCTGGTCTATAGCCAGTGGAGCCACATGGTCTCACAGGTTCTGGAGGCTTCTGCTGACGTCACTGACTTCTCACACATCGCTATGTTGGTGCAGAATATAGAGGTAAAGCAATCACATGTCAATATTTCTCTGTGTCTGTAATAACAATCTTCCTCGGATGTGAAATGTAGACTCTGAATGTGCAGCTCCCCTCAGCTTTATTTACAAATCAAAGCTCAGTGTTTAGCTGTAGGTCAGGCAAGTCAAACAAAGTCTTTGAACAGTCCCTGCTAATGAGCCAACACCAGAGGGTCTCAGGTAGAGGCTAGCAGGGGAATATAGGGAATTTTATTTAACATCTTGAAAGTTGGATATTACTTCAGGGAGTTAGTGTGCACCAAAAAAGCGAGGAAACATTGGCCCTTCATCCATCAGCTCTAGCTCCAGTTGTCTAACATCAACACAATATCACTTTAACTTTGTTAGAATCTGACAATCAAACCCTTAAGGTCACAGAGAAAAGAACTGTTTTCACCCAAGAACCCTGTTGAAGAGATCAAAAAGATGAATACCTCTCAAGGCTTGTTTAAGAGTTTCATCTCTGTTGTATACTTTTAAAAAATCTGTGAAATTCTGTAAAAAGCTATTTTCTGGAGTTTAGGAATTGATCATAAAATTGCACTACTGTTTAATGTTTGCGCTTCTATTTGTGCATGCATGAAATTGGTTCTGTTCTGCACTGTGGAGAGAACTGTGGTTTGACTGATTGAAGCTGCAACAAACTTGACGAGTCCTCTGTTCCTGTCCTTCATGTTAGCATCTGCTGAAGGCCAGCGTCCAGCTGCAGGAGCGTTTCAGTCAGCTGCAGGTGAAGAGCGACCTGCTGGACTCTGTGTTTGGTCCTGAGAGGTCGGACGGTCTGCAGGAGGAGCTGACTGCTGCTGCCAGGAACAGAGAGCTGCTGCACAATCAGCTGCAGCAGAGAAAGAGCAGACTACAGGTGCCAACATTTTACTCTCTCTCTAAATCTTAAATTCATATCTGAACTATCCGGACCACGTAGAACAATGCCAACGTATCCTATCGGCAAGTATCGACATAACCTTCAGGTCATGGAAGTTGGTCCATTAGAATTTCTTTTTTTGAGGGCCTGGCTTGTAGGATCATTATAAGACCAAGAATCTAACTAAACAACAGCAGCAGTTCTTTAAACTCACAGCGTGTGGTGTGATCGTTCGACATTTTAGGGATTCACTTCATGTGAAAATCAGAAAAAACGTTTCAGTAAACTAAAACATGGGGTTTACTAGCTTTGTGTCTTTAATTGATGCAAGGCAACACGTAAGTAAATCGGTTAATGTCAAAATATGTGCAGATATGGAACATCCTTCAACAGAGCAAGTTTCATCCGATACCAATACTCAGCAGATATTTGGACGTAACATTTTTTAAAACAAAAAGCAATAATGTGAATGTAATCTCAACACGACAGACGTGACTAGCTGTTTAACAACACACCTTTTGAATTGTTGTATCACTCAGGGCCTGATCTCAAGAACCAAGGACTTTGGAGATGCCTCGGAGATGATTCGCTCCAAGCTGAACAGCCTCAGGGACCGACTGGTGTCCGTGGACAGGCTCCAGCCTGACATCCTGGCCAAGAAATCCCAATCAGACCAGTTCAGGGTGAGTCTAATCCCAGTCTCACCAGGGCCAAAACTCTATGTGCACACTGTCATGTTGTTCCCTCAAGAAGATTACCTACACTTTGAATGCGTTATTCATCACAGCATATTAAAGTGTTGTGATGGGTTTGTCCTCCTCTGGGCAGCGGTCTGGTTTCAACTCATTTCAGTTCTCAATGAAAATCAGACTAAAGAGCCATGAAACCTTAGCTCAATACTCTTTACTGTCTGAAAGTCTTTACTGTTTTCTTCACTATAAAGGATTGTGCTGTCATTTAAATATAACTGTTCTGTAAAAAGTGAAACCTCAGTTGTGTCATTTCAATGGTAGCAGCGTCACACTTTGTGTCTCGTGGTTCCTCAGGTGATCCTGAAGGACCTGGAGGACTGTGATGCCCACATCACAGCTCTGGAGACTCTGGTCTCGTCCAGTCAGAGCAACAGGACTCAGTTTGAGAGACTCTGTGCAGACTGGAAACATCTGCACCAGGCGGTCCGGGTAAGAGAGAGAGCTTTGATTTCAGCCATCTTCAGATACAGTCTGAAGAAAAAACAGAATAGATATAATGTCCAAATTAAAATAAACAACAACAGAATAAACAATAATAGCAGTGATAAAAAATAATGTAAACACAATCACAGGTGCTGCAGATACCTCTTGTGCAGTGGATGATTTCTGAATCTAGTTTTTCCCCTTCCACTGACTGACGTTTTTCTTTGTTTGCAGGGGAAGGTTCATGAGAGTGAAGAGAGCATTGCTGACCACGAGAGCTTCCACGAAAGTCTGCTAAACATCGAGAAGTGGCTGATGATCATGAAGCAGAAGCTGGAGTCCTTCCACAGCCAATCAGGAGGCTGGAGCATCGAGGGACGCCAGCACGAGGCTCAGGTGTGTTTTAACCACTCTGTGATCACCTCGACAGATGTTAGAGGGCATTATGGACGCATTAGTTACAGTTCTTAGAGTTATGTCAGAGAATAACGTATTCCCTGTTTTGCTATCTAACACTGCAGCTCATGAAAACAATGCTAAGCTATGATGTGACTCAGCACTGAAGTTCTGTTATTAGATCTTCACTTCAACAAGTTAATGCAACACGAGGAAGATTAAACCGATCAATCTGCAAATTTGAACAATATTAAAAGTGTCAAATGAAGCAGTGAAGATGAGTTTCATTATGATGCTTTAGCTCTGTGCCTTCAACTCAGGAAGTTGAGACTTGCGGGGGTCTGGGTTCATGATGGATAAACTAATCAATTCATTAACATCCATTTCCCCTTTCTCCTGATTTCACATCACTTGAAGTGTATTCTTCCATCCGCCGGCTCTGTGTCGGAACTGATGGCAGCTCACTGTGACCTTAAGTGATGCCTGCAGTCATGAATTTTAATGAGAATACCAAGAGACTGTTAATAATTACAACGACCTTCCTGCCAATCTCATCACCACCAGGGGGAGATTCTTCACTTTTGCATTTCGTTAACATTTAAACTGCACTTTTAAATGTGGCTGTTACACTGCTGAGGAGCTCTTAAGTTTTAAACTTCATAATGGATAATAAATATCAGTAGCAGTGTGGATAAAAACAAATAATTCATGGTTGTATAATGTAATGAAACAGCCATCAGTCAGACTCAAACATGCACCAGTAAGTATTTCTGAACAGACTGATGTTTGAGTCAGAGAATTATTCACACTCTCTGAAAACAGGAAATGATTTGCAGAGGTTTGAAGTAAATTCCAGCTTTCTTATGCTGCAGCAAATGTGCAAGTGTTTCAAAGCTGAATTCGACAGCCTGACCGTTGCTCCTCTTGCTTCTCTGCTCCAAAGCATCAGAGTGTTAAACACGGAGGTGGCAGCTTGATACCTGAAGTGTGCGTTAACCTCGTTAACCCTGCTGATGTCCACAGAGAGCTCTGGGAGAGTTTCCAGAGAAGGAGCTCCAGCTGCAGCAGATGGAGGCTCAGGGTCAGGGCGTTCTGGAGAGGACTTCAGAGGAGGGACAGGTCCACATCATCCGAGACATGAAGCGTCTACGAGAGTCCTGGCTGGCCCTGTACAACATGAGTCTCAATCTCGACAGGTAGAGACAGAAATGGCAATACTTGTTTTCTTTACATGATGTGAGCTCTACACCCCTCAGAAACAATGTATGGTCCTGCAGGATGGAAGAGTGCATGCTTCAGCAAAAATCAACGTCAGAATAAACAGTTTGACTTTTAGTTAGGATGGCAAACCTTAGTAATGTTTCAAACGTTTGTAGCCATGTTTGTGGCGATGATTCTTTTGGTTACTCTGAAGTCCAACAGACATATATTGACTGAAGTACAGCAGACTTTATTCATCCGTAGAGTTCAGAATACAAAGAATGTTTTAATGTATGGCAGTTCAGATCTTAAGGAAAACACAGGCCTTTTCTTTATTACAGTGCGGACACTTTTCATAATTGTTTCTGTACATAAGTTGAGTTTTTGAAGGGGAATAATATCTCACTTCATGATGATTTTTGATGTCCAGATTGCCAGAGTGATGTCCAAACATCAGGATGTTTTTGTTTTTTCTAGATTTACTTTTGAGCTTTTTATTCCTTTATTGGAGAGACAGGACAGTGGATAGAGTCGGAAATTTGGGAGAGAGTAGGTGGGATGACATTCGGGAAAGGAGCCACAGGTCGGATTTGAACCCTGTGAAAACTAACCACTCGGCCACCGGCACCCCAGGAATTGTGTTTTTTTTCTAAACAGACTAATTACACATCACTCACATAGTTCAAGGCATTGAGATACATGCAATAAGACGTGTTTCAGAATGTTTGCATGGCCTCGGTGCAGGCACATTATTGAATTGTAAACATCACATTTATATGAGAGTGCAGTACTTAAACATTTTTCATTCAGAGTCGTGTTTAGATGAAAGTGACTTTTGCTCATTCCTCAAAGCTTTAAAGCGTTAAATCAATGCAGCCACCAAGAAACCGAGTGGGATTTTAAACTCGGCTTTAAACTCTAATTTAGATTCTCTTTTCAGATTGCTTGTAAAAAATGTTGTTCCCAACCATTCAAACTCCGTCTCTGCAGTGTTTGGGCTGGTTGTGGCAGAGAATATAAATGAATGCAAAGAAAGAAAACAAAAACATTATAAGTGCCTGCCTGACTGCTCGTTTATTGTTGCTCAAAGTTTTATATCAAGGGGAAAAAACAAGACGGAAGAGAGATGAATTATAGAAAGTTTGCTTCTCTGTTCCGCTCTCTTTGTGATTGTGATGCATTACAGGTAATGGGTTATAAAAATACTTCTGCTCTCTCTTTGTTTCTCTCGCAGGCTGCTAAACAGCTCCATGGAGCTAACAGAGTCTGACTCATGGAGGGTTGGAGGCCTTTCACCACACAACTTATCCCTGGAAACACAGCTGAGTCTGGGGGGAGGGGTCAATCAGGTCATGGCTGGAGGCTCCAGGGTCCTACAGCAAGACAATCCAGCAGAGGTGTACGGACTCCAGGGTAGCTCTGGGTCTGGGAGAGGAGGAAGCATGGAGGGAGGTGCAGGGCAGAAGGGGCTAATGGGGCAAGGTGGATGGATCCAGGGTCAAGGAGAAGGTGGCCTCCTTCTGGCTGGACAGGGTAGTGAGCAGCCCAGCCAATCAAGGACAGATAAAGACGGCAGGCACTCCTTTACAGGAGATGACGTGGCTTCTTCTGCTTGGAGTCTTCACAGCAGAGCGGCTCAAGAAGTTTCAACAGCTGGGAGTCCTGACAGGGATATACCAGCAGGGGGCGACAGTGGCATCTCGTCCGGATTCGCAGGGGGAGCATCGTTGACCACAAAGGTCAGCTGTGGTGAGGGAGGGAGAATGAGCTCTGGAGGAAGCAGCAGCATGGAGGCAGGAGAACTTCTCAGTCCAGGAGGAGGAGGAGCATTTGTTCTGTTCAGAAGGGACCAAGCCAAGAAATCATCACCACCACCACCAACACAGCAAACAATGGTATCGTTGTGCAGTACTTACTCTAAACAACTGTTCACACTTACAGCCCCTTCGCAGAGTTGCAAAACATTCCTTGTAAAATGAATTTCTTTCAATGACAAACTTGTGCACATGAATCATGAATCATGAATCAAGAATCGTTTTAAATCGATTTTTAGATTCTCAATGGTATCGTGACCCCAAGAATCGAAATGGAATTGAATCGTGAGACACCCAAAGATTCCCAGCCCTACTGATTCATCTGTTTTGCTAGAAAGCGCAGCTACAAAGCGTGTTTCAGTATTTAAAAACAATCTGATGTATTTGGTTACAGATGGATCTAAAAGGATTTATATTTAAAACAAAATAGTTTAAAATGATCTGTAAACTTACGATCTTTGTCGCTGACTGCTGTGAGTCTTCTCATTCATTTATTTGTTAACAGTCCACACATCAACCAAGAATTAATGATTTAAAGTGACAAAGCTCTTGTTGACTAGTGTAGAGGCCCAGCATGTGTCCTTAAAAGTATCTCATGAGTGTTTGGTTGTTTTCCAGGGTCTCGAGGGCCAGTACAGCTCCAGGAGGAGGGAGTTTGAGGCCTGGCTGTCCAGAGAGAGTGAACTCCTCTCAGGGATCCTCAGCACAAAGGCGGCAACGCTCAGCGCCAAAGAACTCAAAATCAGAGAGGACAAAGTCAAGGTCAGTTTCTGTTTGAACACACTGAGTCACACCAGCTCTCATTTTAACATGAGATGTGAGGGAAGGACTTTGGTCGCCCTGGAAGATGGCGTGATTTGTGTTTTTAAGAAAGTTTTTGCATGAATCCCATTGACTTAAATATTTGCTAACCATTTGTTAAAGCAAACCAGAGTTTGTTAGATTTTTTTTCACCTTCAAAGTTTCCATTAGCATCCAGTTATACCAGTAAGATGAGACCTAACGTTAGACTGGACACTTAGAGTCAGGTTTTCACCCCAGTGAATTAAATGTTGCTGCTTGATTTACTGACGTCATCATTTTCTCTTTTGAGCTGGCTCAGAGAGTTTACCGTCGGTAACCGTCTGGGTTAGTAGAAGGTGTGAAGCCTTTTTATTAGTGACTCTCTGTTTTACTTGTACTGAAGTAATAAGCAGTGTTGGTGTGTACATTGTTGCTTCTGTCATTTCTCATATTTCTAATGTGCTGACACATTTTAGCATGTCTTTCACAGTGTTGGAATCATCTATAGTTTGTTCTTTAGCTCCGCCTAATGGTGACTGCGTGCAACAACACTGAAAACAAAATGGTCTAAAAGTAAACATTCAATAAACAGTTAGTGTCAGGCATGTTTACTTTTGCTTAATAAAGTGACATCACACTGTAACAGCGCTCATGACTCTGTGCTGCGAGGTGCACACGACTGCTCCTTTCTTTTGCAAGTGACAGATTTTCCTCTTTTGAATCTTGCTACACAACAGACTGGCTGTTCCTGCTGAAGAAGCAGATTTTTAGTTTGCTTTGAAGCAGTTCGTATCTTTACTAATGATTTACAGTTAAGAGCATTTTGTACAGACGGGGAAAAAGAAATATAACTTCAGTCCTTCAGACTCACGTCTATCAATCACACTGAGAGTGAACATAGGACACAAATACACTTATGATTTATGAAGCATCCCGCTCTGCCGATGTTGCAGAGTAGAAATACTGATTATGAGTTTTTTGGGTTTGTGACAGTTTTGGAGTTTGCATTATATCTGAATTTGAAGGGGGGGCAGACTGTCCTGGTCCGTTATACCTTCTGTTTCTGTGTTGTCTCCCGCTGCAGGCTTTGAGGGAAGGACAGGTCTGGGGTCAGGAGCAGTTCCAGCTGTTGCTTCAGGAGAGGCAGGGAGGTGAGGACGGTTCTGGACCTGCAGAGGACATAAGTCTGGAAGAACTCCGCTACCGCTGGATGCTGCACAAGTCCAAGCTGAAGGACATGGGAGAGCTCAGGACGAGGACCGGTGCTAAGGTGAGAGGAGAAGTTTTATTGTAGAGTCCAGCCTGATGCAAACATTACAGAGTAAAACGTTACAAAGAAAAGAAAGCTAAAAACAAAAAGCTCAAAGACAGGCAAAGAGAAATATGCATCAAAGATTCTGCAGTCCAGCTTTGTGTTTGTACTGTTGTCTGATGAACCAGGAGTACTACCTGTGTGTGTGGAACTGTCTCACCTTTTGATCCCATCTGTGGGCTTACAGGCAAACAGTCTTCTCCTGTAATATATGAAGCCTTTATTGTGGACACGTTTCATTCATGTAGGGTGGTTAGTTCAAACATCTTCAACTTAGACCAAGGAGAAGATCTACTGAAGTGCTAGGATGTTAAATTAAATCTCCTAATATTTTTACATGTTCACATTTCTTTACAGAAGATTTCTTTATTCTTGTTATAAATGTGTATTCATAAGCTCGTGTTCCAAAACTAAAGACATCTTAACTTCTGCTGTTAGAAAAAGATAGAAAACTGTCTGTTTGCACGCTGACAGATGAACATATAAAATAATTCAACCCTAATCGTACTCGATTCTTTAAATGCTTAGTCTGCCAATGTTAGAGCAGGAGTGCTTTCTGGACTCACATCCAGTTTGTTTCAGGCGCTCTTTGGATCAGGATACATGTTGATCTACAAGCACACAGAAACTCAGAGGCTCTGTCTTTGACCTGCTAGCATGTTGTTGTTTACACTGCATGCTTTTATTAAACCTGATTATGTCTGGTTATGTGAGCCAGGCTCCTGCCTCTTCTTTCCTCCTCACTGAGGAAGTGTTGTCAGGGGATTCCTCCTTCAGGTGCAGTAATGATCTTTCACCACAAGGTGGCAGTGTAACATTACTCAGAGCACTGCTAAGTATGGTTTGTTTGTTTAACACTAAAATATAAAAATACAAAGCACATAAAATATATAAATATAAACTCACACACACAGAAAACACCTGTGTGTGTGTTTATATAGATTTTATGTGTGTGTGAGTTTGTTATAAAGCTCAAATCAAACCCAGATGATGATATAAAACTTGTTTTTATTTGTATTTATAAACTCATTCAAAACATCCAAAAAGTCGGTTCATCAGTTTGGTCCCGCAGGTGTCAGTATTCACCAGAGCTCCAGCGTGGTTTAAATATGATATTCTAGTGCATGAAGTTAGTGTATTATTTTTGTACTTAGATGTTTTGAATGAAGTTTTTTTGAGAATGAATTTAAATATTTTCTTTCTCTGCAGAGAGTCAAAGCCAAACAGGAGCAGGCAGCCGTCGCAGCAAAGCTGGAAAAGGTAAAAACTAATCAAAAAGAGAATGAGTGAAAACATGAGCGGACAAACAAGTGATGCTCAATCGATCGTTAATCATTCTGCAAGATGATTATTTTAGTCTGATAGACACCTGGAACAGATCGTGACGTATTTAATCATTCATTTTAAGTTGAACGTAGACTGAAGAATATCTTTGCCAAAACTTGAAAAACTGTGTTCAGCTTTTTTAAATTATTGACAGACCCCCTGAACGTTTTCACCAATTTAAATACCGTTCATTTT
Organism: Tautogolabrus adspersus; assembly: GCA_020745685.1. NCBI lineage: Eukaryota > Metazoa > Chordata > Actinopteri > Labriformes > Labridae > Tautogolabrus > Tautogolabrus adspersus. The sequence goes on along the minus strand of CM036552.1, from coordinate 3,151,065 downwards.
GGTGAATAAGACGCTCTTTTAATACCTCTGTCCTTCAAACCGATGTGGATACACAAGTAAACCATGCTCAGGCCGCCGATAGCCTAGCAGTTATGTTGCACGCCCATAAGGGTCTATAGTTCTCCTCGCAGCAGGCTTGGGTTTGAATCCAACCTCGGCCATTTGTTGCATGTTATCCCCCTCTCTCCCATCCTTTCCTGTCTGTCTTCAGCTATCGTATCCAACTAAGGCAAAAAGGTCCCAAAAAATAAAAAGACAACAAGTGACCAGTGGAGGTGGGTAGTGCGATTCTCGTCAGATTTACAGGCTGTGTGTCCGTACTTCGTTTACCTCAGGCTGAGAGCTCAACTACTGTACCTGTAGTCTGCAGGATTACAAACTCCACATGTTGAAAACAGATGACACTAGAAAGAGATACACAGCTGCACAGAAACTGCACATGGGGGACTTTGCTGAACGCAATGGACCTTTATTTAGTCTATTAGCCTGTTGTTTGGTGCTTTATGCTTTTTTTAATATAGTTTTTTCATCCACTGTAACTCCCAGTGCACTTTTATAAGCTGTGAGTCCTGTCGCTGTTGATCCTTAACACCTGATCTTCAGTTTATTGGAAACCATCTCAGTGTTAATTCTTTCTGTTCAAGGATCAGAGAGGACAACATACCTGCTAATTCAGAATATTTGTGCCGTTTTTAAACCTCTGAACAAAATTCTATCTTTCATTCTTTAGTGTTAAAACTCAAACACCTGACCACCAGCACTGGCATCTAGTCACGCATATAAAAGCCCCAGCCCCCAGCCCACCATTCATTTAGTAAGCAGTGGGTGGTTAGCAGATTAAAGAGTGCCCCCCTCCCTCCATGACCACCCTGTTGACCCCTTAGACGCCTCTGCTGAAGCAGCTCTGCAGACATTCCTGAATCCTTTCACACGTTTTCTCTCTGCTGCTGCTTAAATCAGTCTTTATCTTCCGGAGGGGGAGGACTGGTTGTTTGATTCACTGGATGTGCTCTCTATTTACATTTTCTTTTCTAGTAACCAGGGTCACTAACTCAACGTGTAGCCGCTACTTCTGACATTAGCAGCTTGGCTCATGTGGCTTGAATTCATTTTTATAAAAACATAGAGGTTGTTTATTTTGGAAAGACCTGCAGGCTTGTCAAAAATGCTCTCATTTCTGATCCCTGCGCCTCTTTGATGAAGTTGGTATAGAGTTTAGTGTAATGCTGCGAGTGGCCACACGGAAAAACTAGTACTACTCTAACAGGTGCACTCTCTCACTTTGAGTCAGTAGAGTTTGTGTGAGCTGATTTTAAGAAACACCTGCATACCTTTGCCCAGTGAGTGTTTGTCTTAGTAAGTGTTGCTTCCTCTTCAATCAATCATTAACCCTTACACACACAGTGCAACACACTCTGTATGCACACACTCGTTCTTCTGTCCCTGCTGACAGACAGACTCTGTTTAAAAACATTGTTTGGTTTGTTATGTAGTGTTCACCACATGGCAACCTGCGTGAGCATCGACTCTAGAGAGGAGGGGGCGGGAGGAGACAGCTCTCTGCAATGTTTTGGATTTGGACTGCAGTACCCATTTTAAACACTAGGTGTCAGAGTTACATATTGCTCCTTTAATAATAAAATGAACATCAGTATGTGTTATTTTACCATCAAACTAACAGATGGGGTAATATTTATGCACATACTTAATATCTGACCATCCATCTGTACTTTACCGACGTCAGGAGATCCAGTGTTTATACGACGGTGTGTAAGTGAAGTCAGTTTTAGCAAACGATATTCACACAGTAAATCTACACAAAGACATCTGTTACTTGATGTTTCAGTGTTTTATGCTCCTCCTGTTTAGATATTCATCCATCATGTTTCTAATGAGGCAGAGTTCAGAAGTGAAAGATGAATGTAGGCAGTAAAAATGATTCATAAAAGAACAAATCTGAGAGAGAGAGTCTGCAGGCCTGAGCTGCATCACTTTAGTTTGGTACATGATGTTTGTGAGTGTGTGGGCGAGCTGCTGCTGCTGCTGCTGCTGCTCTCGTCCTCTGACGGTCTCAAACCAAACACACTTTCTCTCCGTGTATCTGTGAGTGTGCCGACAACAAAATGTGTCATTTTCAAAACGGTTTCTTGTGTTTCTGAGCAAAAGAATCGCTACGAAATTATCACATTGTGTTCTAATGCAAGCTGAATTCCAACGATGTTGACAAACGAAAAAGTTCACAAATAATTTGCAGGGGAAAAAAACATCAGAGGCACACATGGATGTTTCGAATACTGAGCTCGGTCTTCAGATCTTTACGGAAGGAAAGAAATTCATGTCTTCTCAGGATTAAAGATTTGTAATCTTTGTACTTTCATTATGAGATGACATAATCGATTATTGCGTACTGATGTTGTGTAGATTTTCCGGTAGCGGCTTGAGCAGTATAATTTATTGTGAATTGTCTCAAGGCTGCACAGTGGTTATCACTGTTGCCTTACAGGGAGAAGGTTCCTGGTTCGAATCCCCGTCAGACAGGAGCCTTTCTGTGTGATGTATTCTCCCCCCATGCATGTTTGAATTCTCTCCGGGTAATCAGGCTTCCTCCCACAGTCCAAAGACATGCTCGTTAGATTAACTGGTGACTTTGCATTGCCAGTAGGATTGAATGTAAGTGTGTCTGGTTGTCTGTCTCTATATGTCAGCTCTGTGATTGACTGGAGAAAATGGAGAGAGGTTAGAACGCAGAAAGGTTTACAGACCGATGCAGAGCTGGCTAAACACTGAAGCTTCAGTGTCCACCACATGGCAACCTGCGTGAGCATCCACTCTAGAGAGGAGGGGGCGGGGGGAGACAGCTCTCTAATGTTTTAAATTTGGACTACAGTACCCATTTTAAACGCTATGTGTCAGAGTTAAATATTGCGCCTTTCTGGATATAAAACATTAAAAAGACTTAACAATATCAGTGTAAGTGGACTTCTGTTGCGTAGATCCACTAGTTGAATGATAAACTAGCATATTACCGTATACAATATATCTGTAAGTGCATTCATGTGTTTTCTGTTCCCTGTGTGTCTGCAGAAGCCCGGGTTGTGTCATCGGGTGTGTCGTCTGGCTCTTCCTCTGTGGCTCCTCCTCCTCGCTCTGCTGCTCCTCGCCTTCCTGCTGCCCCTCATGGACGAAGGCAGCAGCTGCTCGCTCTCCAACAACTTCGCCAGATCTTTCAACGTCATGCTGCGTTACGACGGACCCCCACCCACATAAGAAACCCTCCTCTGGTCCGGGATAACATGGAGTAATATTTACCTTCCATAGCTAGAGTTTGATCATGTATGATTTTAACAGACGACAGACAGGACCATATGTTCCTTAGCAACAAAAACATACTCCTTTGCAGTGATACTTCTGCCGCTGCCAATGACTCAATCACAACATATCACAGCATTTAATATGTTCACTTTTCTTATGCAACACAATCAATGAAGGAACCACGACCTCGAGTAGCACGCACATCTGCAAACGACAAATCCAACGATTTCTGGATCTTTCTGTTTGTTCTGCTTCAGCACTTTTGCATCCAAAACATTTTTATTTGCAGCTTGAAAATCTTGACTTACTGTAAACTTAAGAATCACGAACAATTAAGACTCCAGCGAACGCAACACATTGAAAGAACGCTAACGAAACTGTAGAAGCTTTAACGGTTAAACCAAAGTGTCTTCCTGGCTAAATGCTACTAGCCTAATTCTGCCTAATTAAATTAACATCTCCCGACTTAAATGTAACTTCATATAGAGGCTCCTTGAATAAAGGACATGCCATGTTCGACCAAAAAGTAGCCTACGTTTTATAAAGCATACCTAACAGATAATATTAAAACATCCTGACGAACGGTGAATCTCCGCTAACAGGCAATTGATACTGACTGAATGAATGAGGAAATGAAACAGCGTTTCTGGCTCCGTAGGAGGAAAAGACGGAGAGAAACTCTGGGTTCGTTGAAGAAAACCTGCTCCAGTCCAGTCCAGGTTCACAGACTCAGTTACCGTAGTAACTGACTCGGAGCTTAAGAGCGTTTTCACATTAGACGTTCATAACAAGTGTTTCGTACTGTGTCCGAGCGCGATTCCTCCCCCCTCCCCTTTCCCTCGCCGGTCTGCGTCAACATTAGTAGCATCGTTCCGTGCCCGAGTACGCTTGTGTATGTACACAGTCCAAACAGCAGGAGGCAGTATGCACACAGTTGGTTTGCAAATCTGCAAAGAAGCAGAAAGAAGAAGAAGTAACCATGGCAACCACTCACAGACCTAGTCCATCCTGCTAACTGTGGATGTTTTTGTTATTTCTGAGACGCCAACAACAAACCTCTTACCTTTACTTTCTGGAACGCTTATGAGTTCCATCTCTTCCATCATTTGAGGCTTACTACTCATCCTCCTTTCTGAAATAAGACCCAGGTCAAAACAAGACCACATGACCGACAGAGAGGACTTTTTATTCAGAGACAAAGTGAATGAACAGTTACAAACTGAGAAACGTAAAAGTGTCAGAAGTGCTCGAAGGAAGGAAATTTACAGCAGCCGATTTCTGCCATGATGACAAAAACAAACATGCTAACTGTCTGAGAAGCTTTATTTTGTTTTAGGATTTTTTTTTTCTTGTTATTATGAAATCAAAAACTCAGAAACAAGAAACTCAGAAACCTCTCCTCGATACTCCAATGTATGTAATCAGACAAGACGCAGTTTAATGGATGTTTATGTTTAATGACAAGATGACTCGATACGTCCTCCATTACTTTTATACCTTCTCATTTGCTGATGTTTTTAAACGATGAAGTGTCTCTCTCCCTGCTCATGCACTGTAGTTAAACACATGACCTCATAGAAATAACATGCATCACTCTGAATAATATTTGAGAAGGATTCAACGGCTTTAATATCTGTTCAATATTTGCAGAATGTACTTTGAAGAACCCAAACCCTCCTGATTCTGTCTGAGGTGTGACGGTGCTCACACGGTTAGCTTGAGACAGTCACCCTTTATTTTTATCCTGAATTCATCGCAGCTAATCTGCTGATATTGACACAGGAATAAGGTGTCCGTGATTTTCATACCCCAAGCTTTCTCTCTTGCAGCACTTTCCTTTGTTCCGTCTGTGTTTTTAACTGTAAAAGCGTCTCATGAGAGCTCGTTGGCCTTGTTTCCTCTCTGGAGGTGCTGTTTTGGCTCGAACACGGCGATCCGTCTTTTTCTCAGTCGAAACTTCCAGTGAAAAACAATTGGAAAGCCGTCTAACACGCCCTACCCCCCCTTCCTCCCTCCGGCATGTTCTTGGACCACCGTGCACGTTTGATGCCAGAGCCCGAGCTGTAAACGTTGGCAGTCACCTTCTTTGTGCAAACCCAAAATAGCTCTTAATTGCTCTTTTATCCTGCATTCCCACTCTTTTCACACCACGCACGCTCCTAAAAATACACCCAAACACCTCCATGTACACGCATACTTTACCTTTTACGGCGGTTTGTCCTTTATTTATGTATAACTGTTCACTATTGTCGGGGGAAACCAAATCAAGTCAGTTTTGAGCTGTGTTCACAAGCAACATATCATCTTCTACATTCTGCTCCAAGGTGTGTGGTAAGAATACGCTCTGATGCTACAGCACCATGGTCACTGTAAGATATCTTCAGGTGCCGTCCAAATATAGTCCGTTTGTTATCTGCATGTTTCTGCTGTGTCACTTTAAATGCATCACATACAAAGTCCAGACAGCGTCAGGAGGAATAGGTCCGGACTTCTTCCCAAGTTTCCCCCCACAGTCTTCCATCCACGTAGGAGCTCATTTCATTTGTTAAAGAGCGGAAAGTGAACCCTCCATCGAGCGCTGGGCTTGTCTGGCTCTTTGCAGAAAGAACTTGTTGATTTGCTGGAAGAAGTCTGTCCAAACTTTAAGCTAGCTTTACATGAGAGGCTTCACACACAGACTGACGTGTGTGATCCCGAAAACAAAAACAACAGACGAGGTGTACGTTTAAAGAGACATGCACAAAGTTTTATTTGCACCCCTGATTGGTCAGAATAACCATGACATATTTTGTTAACTGAATGTGTAAATATAGAAACGTGTACCTTCATTTATTATCAGATCTCTACAGTTATCATGGCCTTAAAGCTTTATGTAACCATCCATGTAATCATCTTCTCTCAGTGCCATAACCACATGTATTTATTCAATATGTAGCTTTATAAAGCATCACAGCCAATGTACTGTATAACCGTATATATAACAGTTATATCACCTGTTTAAATATGATGTTTGTGTGTTTGTACTTTATGAATCAATAATGCGGCTGAGTGGTGCTGCTGTTTGTTGCACTGCTCGTATGTTCTCCACGTCCCTTTAGAGCAGCGGTTCTCCGCTGGTCGAGCCTCAGGACGCACCACCATCTCCTTAATGAGAAATCGTGACACAATTTCCTGGTTCATTTAAACCAATCATCTCTATTGATGAAGAATAGTGCAGTTTGGACCTCAGTTCTGTCACAAAAGACAGAACAAAGCAAACGTTTAAAAAGCGCGTCATAGACTATTTGACACAATTAGTTTGTTCCTGCGACCCACTAAAAAAGGCTCTGCGACCCTCTTTTGGGTCCCGACCCACCAGTTGAGAACCGCTGTTTTAGAGAAGCCTATGCAACGCCTGGCTTTATGTCACTGTGTGTCCGTTTGAAACTTTATGCAACATATGAAACGACTTGAATCTCCTGAGCACAACTGGCCACATAGATACAGGATGCTTAGCGAACATAAAGAAGAAAAGCTGTCCGATAGTTTGAGCACACTTGTTGTGCAAAAATGTCCAAAACGCACTCAGATTGAGGCTCTTGTTATAAAAACCTCACAGGTAACGATTGACAAGTGAGAGCTTTGTTTTGTAAAAGGATAAAATCTATTTTATTAATGTCTGAAAGCGATTAGAAGTGCAATGTGTTATGCAACAGAGCTTGTATTTAACCAATGTTTTTGTATTCTAAGGAAATAAAAATTACAATTCTGTGCTTGACTCTCTCTTTTGTGAGCTTTGTTTTAAGATTCAGAGGCGGAGAAAGTGACGCACTTAAAGAGGAACAAGCACAAGATGCACCAACGCGGGTTTAAAAAAACGGAGCTAACATTGTGTGAATAAAGCTGCAGTTCCTCAGATGGCCACTTGAGGCTTTCTCCAAAAGTGAGTCAAACAAACAAAGCCGACTGTAAACGAAAAGCATCATCCTCCAGAGCTAGTGAGTATCAGAAACTGTAGTTCCTTAAGTGTCCACTGGAGGCCGACTCCAACAGTGAGTCACTCCCCATAGAGCCCGATGTTAAGAAGTCCAACTTAGAAATAAACATGTTTACATCCTGGTACGAAACAGTTTTGGTCTCTATAGCTCGAGTCGGTATTCACGACAAGAAAACCCTGAACAAGAAAAATCCTAAACTGAAGGGCCAGTTAGAATATGCACCGGTCAAGTTTCCAACATGTGTTACTCTAAATAATAAACCAGGATGTTGATTCATCAGTCCGTGCTCAGTGTTTGATGTATCCTGCTTCTAACTGAGTGCTGCTACAGTCCACTTTCTATCATCTTTCATTTCCATCCTCTAATCTCTAAACCAGTGTCAGTTTGTCGGAGTGTTCTCACTGAGAGTGCTGCTGCTGCTGCCTCCTACGCAGCTCTCACCTCGCCCCCCCAAGCCGGGCACACCGAGCTGTGCCGCAATCTGGAGCTCCCACTCTGCCAAAAACATGAAGCAAAAATACCAGAGCAGCCTCTCAAACCCAAGAGAATCCACTCCTCATCAATCTGCAGCCTCTAAACTGACACATCTTTCCATATCGCTAAAATCAAAACAGTCAATCAATTGATTAAATAAGCAAAAAAAGACTCAAACCAGGCGGCAGCCTCCGATGTTGAAAAGCGAAGCTGATGCTCAAGTTCAAAGGCCGACTCCAAAAGCAAAGGCATCCCCATAAGGTCTCATATTCAAAACCATTTTTACAGCAGAAATAAACATGTTTACTGTTGGTCTGCTCTATTTAGTACATTTCTTTATTAGTAAAAACTGCACCTGGGTTGATTTTTTAAGAACTTGCCATTGTGATTATACAAAGTTACGCACAATAATGGGCGTGGCTGTTCAGGAGGCTAGGCTTCACTAAAGTTAAATCTCGTTACTGACCCCCAGACTGTGGTTTGGAATATGTTCGCTTGAACAGCTAGGTGGGAATGTTTGAGCAAACAACATGGTCCGACAGCCTGCCTCAACTCCAACTCTTTACCTGCTTATGGTTTATCCAAGTTAGTTGGAGTCAGCAGCATTACCAATATGGCGACCACCACTGCTTCATAACGCCTCTTCAGAAACCAGTGGGTGACGTTCTTGTGCAGCCCTGTTTGTAGGTTGCTGTGTGTTGGCAAAATGTTGTGATTCTCAAAGAATGGACAATACATGAATAACAGGAAAAAAGCAGAATATCAGATATGAAAAAGAAGGGGATGGCAACGAATACACATTTGTTTTAAAGCAACAATATGTAGAAATCTGGTTTGGTGCGCTTTGGCGCCGACCAAAGGGCTCTGAGTGCAACTGCACTGTCGTCAGACACACAGCGCTGTTACGCCTCCCGCTCTTTGATAACGTGCATTTGTTGACAAGTAGATTGTACGAAGCCGGCAAAGATGTTGAGAGAAGCTAAAAAGACATATCGACTGAAGAGGTACAGTAACACTACTAACATCTTTAGCCCGTTGTTTGCAAACTGTTAACCCTAACCCTACCCAAACTTACAAAGCTAACTTGAAGATTGACGAGGAAAGAGACGACTTTTAATTTCTTTATTTATTTGAGACTTGTGTTAGACGACTTTCTGCAGCCGGTAAAGCTGCTAACCATGAGGCAAAGATGACACCGCTCACGATACAGCCTAACGTTACGTCTCAATCTGTTCTGAATAATATCTGCAGGGATGTACACTCTGCTCCTTGCACTTCTCAAAAGATGACCTCGGCCTGCTGCCAAAGATGATGTTAGGAAAAATGAGACAAAGACCGAGTAGAGGTGAGCGTGTTCTGAGTATAAAGCATTTGAAGAGCTACAACCCCTCTTCAGTCTGAAACTATTTATTGTTTCAAGACAATCGAACCTTCAGCCTCACTCAGGAGACAGTGTGAGGATCTTAGTGCTACCAGTCACTGTTATTTGATCGTGAATACACATAAGGTTAACTACATTCGCCCCCTGGAAGAGCGCTGTCATCATTTATCCATTTACACTAACAAGACTCATCCCATCCTCATTTCACAGCAGAGTGAACAAACACATCCTTTGTGAGGTTTAACTGACAGAACAGTGCAGACTGTATTAAAGCTCATCATAGAGCTTTGTCCTTTTCTTTTACAGGCTGAACTAGAGGCTGAGCTTCACACAGACGAGCACTGATTCTTAGAAACAGGGTTTGTTTTTATCACAGAGATGGTTTTAACCTTTGGGCCAGCTTAACATGAAACCTCATCAGTGAGTCTTGGTTCTTCTTCACTTCTTAAACCATCTTTATGAGTTGATTCCTCTGCTGATGTTTTGAAACATATCTTCAGAAGTTACTTCTTATCTTAAATCTGTTGACTGATCTGTTGTCTTAATCACTGGCTTTGAGCCTTCACTGATTACATTCTCCCATCGAGGTGAGATTCATATTCTTGTAATTCTCTCTTCCCATCACTGTTGCCGCTCACAGAACAAGCTGAACAAGTTCCAGCAGCACAAAAAAGGCAGCTGTCACAGCGCGGCGAGCGTTTTCTGTCTGAACGAGGCGTTCAGGGACGGCACTGATTATTTGAACAGATGAGAGAGCAGCGTGAGGAGCTGTGGTTTGTTTGGCTCAGCGCTCACATTGAGTTGTACAGAAACAGAAGAGTGACATTGATTCGTCAGACAGCCTTCAAAAAGCCTCAGTGCTGCCCGACAATGCTCGACGAATCTCAGACAGAGCCATTATGAAGGATTACAAGCACACTGCTGTTGACTTGTGATTAAAACATCAACTGAAAGTAAAAGCCTGCTTGATGACAGAGGATAAAGCATCATGCATGTTTGACTGATTTCCTTTTTAAACACTTTTTAATAGAGAAATTCGGGAAAAAAGGGGGAAACGTGTTTCCTGCACTAATATCACATGATACACTCAAAATAGGAAGAAGATGCATCCTGTACATTTGTTAGAAAGTTGCTGTTTTTAAACCCCTGCATTCAGAATCTATACACCTAATGGGTTGCAATGAGGCGGCTGTGGCTGAGTGACACTTAACCCCAAGTTGCTCCCGCTGCTTTATCGGCGGCGTGTGAATGTGTATGAATGGATGAGTTACTTCTGATGGTCACTTTACAAAGCAGCCTCTACCATCAGTGTGTTGAATGTGTAGGCGTGACCTGCGGTGTAAAAGCACTTTGAGTAGTCAGACGACTAGAAAAGAACTCTACAAGGTCACATCCATTTACCATTTCATCATCACTAATTCACTTCAATTATAAGGAAGCATTCTGCATTCAAGTGAGAAGGTAACATGAGATAGTTGTGCGGTTAAACAGCTGATTTATTTGAAAAGTAGAATTGCATTAAACGTAGGTACCTAGTCTGTTTTAAAAAAGTAAAGAGAAGAACATAGAGATGTTTGAGCTTTGTGGATATTTTAGGGAGCAAAAGTCAAAATGAATCAGAAAAACTGACATGAACGTAAAGCACAGATATCTTTCAATTCTGATACAGTACTTTCTAGCTCTTCATACGTCATTGGTGAACAATCTGACAGACAGCAGGAGCACAGGGAGGGAGATGTGTCTCTGTTGGAACAGAACAAGGTGTCAGAGCAGAGAGGACAGGTGAGGTGACAGAAACTCACGTGGAATAACTCACAATGAGCGACAGCGGGAAACAATCTTCATCACAATAAAAACTCAAGTTTGAGAAAGGTTGAAGAGGAAGGTCGCACACTGTCACCGTAAGTCATCTTAAATGATGTTGTTGTATCGGTGACTTTATCCACAGAGTTTTTTTAAAAGCTCCAATGAGCCCGTCCTCTTTGATTTAATTATTGAAAAGATATATTTTAAGTAAATATTAAATATTCAGGAGCCCCCTGAATGTCCTAAGAGCTCCCTGGGAGACTTCTTAGGGTATCCGGTTCTTCGTCAAGAAGAGATCTTAGTAATGTTCTCCATATAAATGTTCTCAGGACTCCTCAGAATCTGTTCTAAGACCCACTTGTGAATTGAACCATTGAATTAAACACAAACAGGCATTAAGCCTCCTGGTAAACAGCTACAACACGCCCACCTGTCAGTCAAATCAGCCACGCCCCTGTTTATGCAAATGCATGCATGACTCTTCAACTTAATAAAATCCAAACAGATGAGTAACTAAAAAAATCAACCCTGTACAATGTGAACAATAGAGACACGATCTATTCAAACCATGCAGGCTGTAAACATGTTGTTAATAAAGTTAATTTAAAATGGATGTTAAAAGACTTCCGGGACACAAGTGGACACTCGAGGTACTGCAGTTTTTTTTTGCACTTCTAAACCAGCTCCATTTTTTAAACACCTGGGTGACGCTGCCTGAGTCGTCACAGCAGAAGTGGGCGGCTGTGGCTCAATTGGTAGAGTCATGAATGGAATTAGTTACTTCTGATGAACTCACTACATGGCAGCCTCTACCATCAGTGTGTGAATGTGTAGGTGTGACCTACGGTGTAAAAGCGCTTTGAAGACAAGAAAAGAAATATACAAGCTCAAGTCCATTTACCATTTACCAAGCGCTCCAGGCCTGTAGGGGGCGCTCTGTGAAACAGCTTATTATTGACAGGGAGTGAGAGTGCAGGGAGACGAGGCAAAGGCTTCGATGTCAAAGCCAAACAGTGGAAGAAAACCAGCTGGGTGTCGCTGATTTGAAAGTGAAATGAGGAGCCAAAGAAATGAGGTCGACTACAGAATACAAAGATAAACATTACATGAAAAGTGAAAGTATGTCATGATATGATATCTATTGTTTTTTGTCTTCGTCCCGCTCTTTGTAAAGAAGCTGAATCAAGTAATAAAAATCCTTTGTAGGGTGGTTCAGATGTAAACTGTGCAGCGCTGCTTATTAACATGTGACTGTTTGCTGCTGATGAGACGAACTGAAGCAGCTCTGTGTTTGTGCACTCAACTGTTGACTCGTCCTTCCCTCTAACTACATGTGGCCTGAGTGTGTGTGTGTGTGTGTTTTCTGGCTTCCTTCTGTATTCAGTCACACAACAGATGGACGGCGAGCTGGACATTTGTCATAGGAAGAGGATGAGTTTGTGTTTGTGTGGACACGTGTGTGCATAATACATACTGTTTGTAAACAGTTTTCTAACTTAGAGAAACGCTCGGCTGAAAAGACTGAAGTCAGACAGAGAATCTTTTTTAAGAAAGAAGATAATGAAGGTTGATAGACACATTATTAATTCCTTAAGAGCACTTTCACAACATCTGGTAAGAATTCTGCTCAATTTGGATAAAAGTTTTGCTAAAATTTCTCATGTGCCTACACACGATTCTACACTTTAAGGCAGGGTTGGTAATTTTCTCCAGATCTACTTTTTAAGATTTTGGTTGAAATTGTCTTTAGGTCCTGACAGAAATTAATAACTCACGTGCTCTGAAAATGGAGCGAAGGAAATCTGTCATCTGTAGCAGTTGTAAGCCTGTAAAACCTTCGACCAATGTCTGCCACGAGGTACCAACCTGATGAACCAATCACACGCCTCCCTGTCTCCCTGCTCGCTCTCTACCCCTTCCGTGCTCTAGCCCTCACTCAAAGCACGTCACAGATGACAGAGTTTATACTGAGTTTACTTACTGCTGAATGAGACGACGTAGTTTCTACACAATGCAAGAGATGAGCTGAGATCCGCTTCTGGAGCAGCGGCGCTCGTGCATGTAAGTGAGGGGCGTGGCTTTTGAGGGAGCACAGAGGGGAGGGGTGGATGTAGACGGAGCACTGAGGGAATGCTACTTTCAAAATCATGCTAGTTTTTGAGAATTACCAACCCTGTCTTTAATATCTTATTGATTGACTGATAAGAGCAGGACATATGTCACCCGTTATTAACATGACCACAGCAGCTTTAGGAGTTTAATGAAGATAATTAGAAGTCCAGCTGTTTCTCAACATGAACATTTTGAGTTGTTACCAAGCGGCAAACTCCTGCGTTGACAAACGAAGCCAAAAAGGAAGTGCAAAAAAAACCTGCAGTTCCTCGAGTGACCACTTGAGGATGGCTTCAGAAGTCAAGGACTCCCCATCAGGTCCCGTATCATAATGTCCAACACTACAGCAGAAATAAAACATGTTTACAGTCTGGTACAAAAAAAAGATTTCGGTCTCGACAGCTATCTAAAAAAAATAACAAAATCTGTTTGGATAAAGACGTATATTTGCATAATTGGGGGCGTGGCTGAGTTGACTGACAGGTGGGTGCCCTGTGGCTGGTTGCAAGGTCTTTGTCGGTTTATAAGTGATCAAACATTTGGTACAGAGAACATTTGCAAAATGACGACCACCATCGTTGGGCATCATAACGGCTTTAACACGTAGCTACCCGCTACCTCTGCCTGGATTCAGACCATGATACAGTTAAATATAGCCGATGCTGCCGTGTGTCAACGTCTGATTGGCTGAGTGTCCTGCAGGAAGTGACTCTGTCCTTCCAGCCTGCCTCTCAATTAAGAGGAAAAAAAAAACTTTCCGATGGAGAGACCTGTTTAAGATGCTTGGACTGACAACTGTTGAAACCCTGCACTAACACCCACACACTGTTACATGAGTCACAGACGGCTGAGGAGGAAGAGCAGCTCTGTTTTTTCTGTCCATCATATAGATTTGAATAAAAGCAGATATAGATATGCAATCAATATGTATTTGTTCATGGTGCAGAAAGCCGGATATATCGTACACGGATCAATGATGCATGAGCTGCCCGCTGAGTGATATGAATCCCGGATGAGAGAAATAATTGAGTTATGGCTCACGTCCTGTTTACGTCTTCACGGGCAGCTCTGTCACAGCCAAATGTTCTGCAAGAAGCTCCATGATGTTCCTGATAAAACGGAGACGTTCAACTTTTCACTCACTTCCACATGAATGTGATAAGTTGATGCTTAATTCAGAACTATGACTCAAAAGTCTGTTTCTATAAATGATGCTTGAGTCACTAATTGGAGAATTCTTCATGCTGAAAAGTCTTTGAACACTTTGGATAAAGACTCTAAATACCATCCCAAACTTTAAATGTGAGTTCAGATGTGTTGTTTGTTTACCAACACAGCAGACAAGACTCTGACATTAATTAAAATTGGCACCACAGGGGCGCAGATGACATGGCGGTTAGGTCACGCCCCATGTACGGAGGCTATTTTGGTAACACTTTAAATTAGTGTTGTCGTACTTTAAATCGGTCTTGATCTAAAGACCGGTCTCAAGACCACTTTTTGGGGTTTGCAGACTCGTCTCGGATTTGAAAAGCATTTTTACTCGCTCTTGTCTCGGTCTCAGACTCGGCCGGACACCAGGTTTTAAATAAAGACTAGTCAAGACCTCCACTGACAGGCTATTTTTCCACATCATAACTGTGATTAGAAGAAACTTCGATTCATCTGTAGTTTGATTTTTATCCCTCGGTTACAGCCGCAACCTTCCCGGTATTACGATCTACACACCCCCTGCACACAAGATGATGATTTTCTGTGATACTTATGGTCTTGGGCTTGTCTCGGTCTTGTCCTGCCTTGGTCTTGGGCTTGTCTCGGTCTCTATCCCTAGATGTCTCGGTCTTGTCTCGGTCTCGGAGCACTCTGGTCTCAGGCATTTCTTAGTTTCGGTTAGTGTATTCTTGACTACAATGCTACTTTAAATAAAGGTCACAATATTCACCATTAACTAGTTGCTTATTAGCATGCTAATTCGTAGCACACTGGCTGCTTATTAGTCATGAGTGATTATTAGAACCTATACTCTTTAGCTAACAGGTCAAAAAAGGGTCCCAGGGGCATGTCCAGATGGGTGTCCAGGGGTGGCATGGGCCCCCCTTAAAATCTTATTGGCCACCCCAGGTGTCGCCCCAAAATCCTTTTACAATCATTGGCTATTTGCCTCGTCGAGTCTAAATCCACTATTCATGCTGTGTTGCAACAGTCAGCTCACAGTTTTCAGTGTGCAGATGATTGTTTGCATCTTTTAAAATACTTTAAATTGTGACTTTGGACAAACTCGTTGTTTTAGTCCTTGAAGAACTAAGTTTAGAAGATGTTTATGTCGCCTTTTCTTGTGTTACTTAAAAGTGGACGTGCTTAGTGCAGACAGAAGGGGTAAATAAAGTTCTTCATTCGTGTGTGCACACAAACTTCAGGCCACCTCTGCACAAGTCAGCGCCCCAGTTGGGCCACCCCACTTCCTCTTCCACTTCCTCAGTTCTGCTCCTTGCTCTGGTGATCAGCTGATTATGGGCGTTTACTCTTTAAGAAATTAACCAACCAGATTCATGCTACAACCTCTCTCAACCAATCATCCTGCCGCAGTCAGACATTTCTTTGACTCAATCAATCAAGCATTATTTATATAGCACCTGCCATTTTTTGGATCTAGGACTTGATTAGCAGCAGTTAGCATTGCGACACACCAAATAAAGCTAGAAAGCTTTTTGCACAATAAATCTCACATGCATGCATCGCTAATGTTGTACATGCAAGTCTGTTAGATTTTTCCTTAAAATAAAAAGAGATGTCTCTGAGTTCAGGTTCACATAGTTTCAAGTAGCTTTAACTTCCAGGACCCTGAACATGAAAATAATGAGAAACATTCAAAAATGGGTCAAAAATGTTTATTTTCACTGAGAGAAACAGAAGAACACTTCCTGTCCGAGAGCTGATTGGCTCATGCTAAATGTTGAGCTTCTTGCAGCTATCACTCTTCTTTGTTACTGTTTAGCAGCTAGCTTCCTTAAACCTCTGACACTCATTATGAGACTGAAGCTTTTTTTTTATGGCTTCTTCTCATCTGTTGCATAGTTTGGATTCCTCACCAGTAATTACAGTCTGATGCACACACAGATACACAAACACCAACAGGGTCAACGGGAGCAGCACAACGATGTGATTACATACTGCATGTGAGATTATAATCCACATCAGAGCGACCAGCAGTGGATAAACATGCAGATTCCTTTTTTAGCACACTGGCTGGATGAGTTATGTTGTGTGCTGATTGTATGACGGCAATCATAAGATATTACATAGTTGTGGTGGAAGTCTTGCTGTGTGATTTGATTATTTGTTGAGAACAGCAGGCTGCGGTAAAATGTGCCAGATGGCTTTTAAACAGATTACTCCTGACGGTATCGGCCAGTGCGTCGCCAATTTTAGCTCACCAAAGATTAGGATCCACTCGAAGGTTGTTTGAGTGTCTTTCGCCTCGGAAACATAATGTTTCTGTCAGAGGGAGGATGATCACTTTGAAATGCTTACGTAACATCTGCCTCTGCTTTGTAACGCGTGGGCAGGAGTGCATCGACTCCGCTGTTTAAAGGAGAGAATGAAAATAACCCTCCTGACTGTTACAGAGGGCTAATGTGGGTCAGCATGCAAATGTTCCCCTCCATGAAACTCTCTCTTTCCTATGTTGTTAAATATAGATATTCCTGTAGGTGTTTGTTTGTTTGTTTGTGTGGATTTCAACAGGGTGTAGGCTGGTCATTGAAAAGTACAGAAAATAAATGATCATAAATTATTTTGTTGTGCAAAGTTTGACAAAGTGTCATGCAAAGAATCATTTGGCTCTATGGCCCTGTCCCCTTATCCACACTTCTACCCTAAGTACCGTAACAGTTCTGTACACGTCACATATTACATCGCTAGTTGTAGTAGTAGAGTTGTTCGCAGTACTGCTGCTAAAATTTTGTAGAATTGCCCACCAGCGTATAATCGGCAGAACTAGGAATCGCAAGAGAAGGCGGCTTTTAAACCTGATCCAAACAATCGCTGATGCCCGACCAACACTGAAATTAACTTTATTTCCCAGCCATCTGCTGCAACTGTGTTGGTGCTTGAAAAGTGTGACAGAGAGAGATGCAGGAAGAAGAAGTGGACAGATGAAAACAAAGCAACAACGACGACAACACCTTATGCTGATGCATGCATACAGTGGCAGAGTTTTAGAAGGAACAGCAAAATAAACGGGCACTGAAAATCATGGATCAGAAATAAATTAGATGGCACCATTGCCTCATTCTAAAGAAACACAATACACTAAGTTTTGACAGTTTTTACTTGTAAAGCACTGCACTCTAACTCTTATTTTTACATTTTAATGTACCGTTATTACGGCTAATGAGTGCCTCTACTAAGAGCTGTAACGTGACACAATCTGTTAACGTTATTCCTATTGAAGCTGTTTCTGGCCGGGATAAATTGTGATATAACCTCACACTTAAAAAGTAGTTATCTTCTCCATCATCTCTCTTGTCGGCTTCCTGCGCTTGTACAGACTGCCTTCACCATGAATGTCGTAGAGGTGTAATGGTGGGACAAAGTGATCCCCTCCTAGTGCCGGAGGTAGTAACAAAGGCGTTACAGGGGTGAGACGGGATCGGCAGGGTCAGTGTGTGTGTGTGCATGTCTGACTGTGTGTTTATGTGGAGCTCCTGATGTGTGTTTACATGCCGTGCTCACTCGGGCATCCGCAACATTGTGACTTCAGAGACTGGGACACAAACACACACAAAAATGTACAAAAGCATGATGGCTGTGAAGACATGCGGCCGAGGGTCAGAGTCCAACCCGGGGATGTGTGTCTTTGAGGGCTATAGCCTCTGTACATGGGACAAACAATTTGACCCCTGAGCTAAACTGATGCCCCTCACCCCAGTATTCTTTACATCCATGTTTGTCTGCAGTTTTTGTCCCTGCCTTGGTTGTTTTTGTTTTGCCGGAAATCTGAAAAATGAAATCAGAATAAGTGAATTTATCCACCTCTGATATGTCACCTATGATGAACTGCGATCTGTTGTTATTAACTCTGTTTGTATGGAGGAGGCTTTAACCTGAACTGTTTCTTTTCAACCTTCAAATGTCCAACTTGTTCAAATCTGAGCAGGACACGTATAAACCCTTTTTTAAAATCAGACCCTCTCTCATAAACCTTGTCTTCCTCTGCTATCTGAACATGGCTCTGCGCGCGTGTAAAGTGTGTAAACAGGCTTCACTAATATGATCCTCATTTCCCGTGTGGTGACAGTGTAGAGAAAGCAGACCCAGCTTCAGTCTGGACTTAATGACTGCAGCACAGGATGAGACACATCGCAATTACTCAGCTGCACATTCACTGCGAGGCCGCGTCCACATTCAGTTTTTAAAAAATTCAGTGAGATGAAAAAAAACCACACCGGCAGAGTTCTGCAGAAAATAATGAGTTGTTTTCTTCTTACATGGCTTTGTTCTTGTTCTTGCCAAAACAGATTTTTTTAAGAATCTGCTAAAATGTTAGAATGTGTTTTCTGAACAAGTGTTTCTTTGTTTTTTTTTTACTTTTGGTTGATTTTTAGTCTCCTTGATATTCAGATATTGGACAAGTAGCCTACAGCTACGGAGCCCCTAAAGGGACATGTTCTGAAAAAATGCAAAAAATAAGTTTTGAGTTCACACAAAAAATTAAGCCATGAGAACACAATAATGTTTTGTACGCTCTCAAGAAGGTTTCTTGTGCTCACGAGAAAGTTTGATGAGTTCATGAAGAAGTTTTATGAGCTTAGGAGAGTTATATGTGCTCACAAGATGGTTTCTTTGTGCTTACGAGAATGTTTTCCAAGTATTGCGTACGCACATTAAACTCTTAGAGATATCTCCGGCTCTCAGAGATGGCAAAAGACATTTAAACTCGTTCTATGAGACAGAATGGCCGACACGTTGCGTTTCACACGGCAACAATTTCTAGTGATCAAAAGAAACTATCTCCTGCGCCCGAAATATGTTTGCAAGCATGAAAAACATTCTCATGCTGAAACCATGGACGAAGCCTGAGTGACGTCACCCATCTGTTACTGCAGGGGGCTGCGGAGGTCATGCTGGAAATCCTGTCTCAGCCTAACGACAGGCTGAGAGCTGGAGCTGAGGCGGGTTTTAAGCCTCCTGACAAACAGCTAAATCACGCCCACCTGTCAATCATGTCAGCTAGGCGCCTTACTGTGCAAAACTCGTATCGTTCATAAAATCTAAATGAATGTGTGAGGCTGTAAACATGTTAATCTTAATATGGTGTGTATGTGATTTCTGGGGCTCTTTGGGCCAGCCTCAAGTGGACACTTGATGAACTGCAGTGTTTTGCATTTCTGCATTTGCTTCATTTTCAACACCGGAGGTTGCCGCTTGCCTGAAAATGTTCTGCCCATGTCCCCTTACAGCGTCCTTATATAAGAGTAGAAACTGATGAACATGCCATAAAAATCAATAAATAAGAATACAAAACATCTGGAGCACCGGTAGCATAGTGGTTATGTTGTGCGCCCCCTGTACAGAGGTTATAGTTCTCATTGCAGCGACCGTGGGTTCGAATCCGACCTCAGCCCTTTGCTGCATGCCGTCCCCCACTCTCTCCTCCAGACATTTCCTGTCTCTCTGCAGCTGTCCTTTCTATAAACGGGAAATATGGCCACAAAAATATATTTAAAAAAAGAGCAATAAAAATCAAAGAACAATCCTCATGTAAACAGAGATTTATTTTTTAACCTGCAACATGTTTAGTGCATTTCTTGGTCCGTAATCAGGATGAACGGTGATCCCTGGGCTTCACTAACAAACTCAAAACCTTTTATCTGTTTAAATAAACACTTCTGGATTCTGGAGTTACAACTCTTCTCTTTTCAGTCTTCTCTACCTCTAACAAAAGACTGTAATGTTCAGTATACACTGTATTTGTGTTTGTAGGATAATCATTGAAGTCAGGAAACATTTTATGTCATAAGGAATCTGAGGCTTTGTGCACATGGGAACAAGTAGAGGAAGATCTGGATCCGTGGATGGAGCTCACGCCTCGGTATAAATAATAAATGACTGTTGCATAACCTCCTGAAAGCCATCATCTCTGCAGAAATAAAACCCAGTATAGAGTTAAAGTGCATGCATCCTGTCACAGTTAATTAATGACTCTGTGATAGAGTCTTATAGCGTGAACACAGGCAGGTTAAGCTGCATCCAGTTTGCACAGCTCGTCACAGCTGATGGAGAGAGTTCAGGCGACGTTCAAGGAAACACGGATTCTTCTGCACCGACTCAAGCTGTACAATTTTTCTCAACACCACCGAAGTATCCCAGAAAGAAACGTCACATGTTTTACTTTTTTTCTAAATCAAACCCTGATGCAGTATCAATAGTTCTAATGAGCTCTCTTCCTCTTACATGTAGGTCACACTTGTTTATAACAGGGTTACTTATTTTTTCATCGTGTTTTTGATGTGCAGTTAATCTCCAACTGGGAGATAATAAAGGATTATTTCATTCTAAAGAAATGTTTTGTTTTTTGTTTCTGTTATTTCACTTGTTTAACTGCACAACAATCTGTAACCATGGTTACAATGACAACTAACATTGACTTACCCAAAAGATTGAGTATCAAATTAGCTGATTGTTTTACCCCCGGTGTTAACAAAAACACCACATAATATTCAATTTAACATTTATATGGAAGCCTATAGAGGACACACATTATACATCTGCTTCTCTGTCGTCCTGTAATAATGATTAACATTTTGCTTATTATCTCGAGATCTCAGGATAACGATTAACAAGTGAGGTTTAAGATCGGAGTAAATGTATGGATGGATGTCCTCTTAGGGCTTCCGTACATTTAGGATATTTCTCTAAAAATGTTTTATAAAAAATAAATAGGTTACTGTAGTTAGCTCGGCTATCTGACACCAATCGTTTTAAATGATATGGTGGTTAATGGTGATGAAACTTTTGAAATATTTGGTTTCTATGGAGACCCCGAAGTCCCACTAAGTAAAAAATAATATCTTGTGCGTACAATGTAATAGGCTAACAAGTGCGCACAAGATATTTTTCTTTCCATTTTGGGACTTCAGGGCTCCGTAGGTTTCTAAAAACGGAATACATGTAGTTGAAAAAATGTCATCCTATTGTGGATGACATAAGTACGTGTGTGTGTGTGTGTGTGTGTGTGTGTGTGTGTGTGTGTGTGTGTGTGTGTGTGTGTGTGTGTTAGAGAGAGAGAGAGGGAGAGAGGAGGGAGGGGTGAGGGAGAGAGAAGTGGGCGGGCTCTGGATCAGCTCCATCCCACCTCTCGGAAATACCCACCAGGTGCTGCAGCTCCTTCCTCCCCGCTCTACGCGAATCTCTCCGGGCTGTCCTCTCGGAGCTCCATCTTTCCCTCCGCTGTCCGGCCACAAAGTCCCGGTGTAACAGCCCGGTGAACGGCAGAGATAACCGGTCGGTGAGTGAACCCGTCCCGTTACTTATCTCCGTGTTCCCAGCTTGCATGGCTCTACGTCGGCCGGACGGACAATAGACTGCCCGCCTGCCCGCTGCAGCAGAGCCGCTTCTCCTCCTCCTCCAGCCGGGGGGGAGCTCTCTGAGTGAGCCTGCCCGGGACTCCTGCACTCTCCGCGGCTCAGGATGGCCGGACACGAGTGGGAAGACTGGTTCGAAAGGGAGGAATTTATCGGACAGATCAGTGATATGCGGGTGCAAAACCTGCAAGGTAAGAGCATCCCGGTTCTCCTCTTATTTACTCCGCTGTTTGATAACACTGTGGTGCGTTGAGTGGCCTGGCCACGCATGCACAACCTCCACGCAGGACTGAGTGAGTGCGGAGAGCGAGTTTCAGCTGCGTTTACTTTCTGATTTCAGAACTTTGGACCACATTTCTCAGCAGCCACGAGTCCGAAACTTTCCACACCGAGCTCTCTAACAGATCTGTGTTTACTCCACTGCTCTCTTGTAGTAAACTCTGTAGTTTAACTATTTAAACCCTACTACTGTTGTATGGAGGCTTTAAAGCCAGTGTGCAGCTTCATGCGTAAAAACAAAGTGTAAACAGAGTCTGTCCCTTTGAAGACCCTGTGCCCCCCCAGTGCTGTTTAAAACGACCTGTACTTTGTGTTGACAGTAAATGATGAGGCATTGCTGTGAGAGCAGGACAAAGGTTGAGCAGCTAATTTAAACTTCATTTATTAGTGGATTTATTGGATGATATATTTTATTCATTTATTATCAGACACATGGGAGAAAACAGTGAAAATGAAAAGAGCTACTCAGGGAGATGAAAAGTCTAACAAAACACAATCGTAAAATACACACTTAAGAAACATTTAAATAATGTCATAGATGAGAAGTGGCTGACAGTAACACTCATGAATGTATCATAAAGTTAATTTCCTCTGGCTGTGGCGCTGCTTTATGGTCGCTTGTAGGACAGAATGAGAAAGTTGGACAGCTGACTGCCTGCTGGCCATCATGCAGCAGCTCTGTAACATCCTGTAGTGCTGCAGGACTTCACAAAGATCCTTTTTAAACAAACTGCAATCTTACTGTAGTCTTAATAAAAAAGGAGTTACATGATTTTGTGTTCTTGATATTTGACAGCTGTAGGAAATTGAGAGTGTACATGTGTTTTCGGAGTTAAAGTCTGAAGATGCAGCCGTCGGATCAGCGAATGATGATGGTCATTACTTCACATACGTTTGGAAAACCTGTCTGTTCAAAGTGGCCTCAGTAGAAAGTCAAAGTTGTGTGAACCCAGCTATAACTTTTGCACACATCCTCCTGACTTCAGACTTCAGGGGGCAAACTCACATCCAGGTCCTCTTCACGCTGTGATTGGCAGGTTGACTTCAAGTCTTTCCTCAATCCTCACACAACCTTTTCTGATACTTTGTTGAGTGCACAAATGCAAGACCACGTCTAGAGATGTTTGCTGATTTTGTTTCAGATTTCTCAAATATTGAAAAGTATTTGGTTTAAAAGAAAAGGTCAAAGTGGATCTGACCTCAACAACAACTAAATGTTTGTCTATATGTCAAGAGACAATCTAAACATGAATGTTCATCATCTGAGCAGCAGAAGCCAACTGTTTCTATCTTAATGGATCCTACATTTCCCATAATGCCACTGATTCTACCTTTTTAAACAATGTGTCTCCTTACCTTTAAAATAAGTATTTTAATCAGGGATAATGGGAGGAAGAAGACACACCTCGGTGCAGAAATCAGCAATAACTTCATACATATTTTTAATTGTCTCTTATTATGCTGCTGTCGCTGTTTGATTCTATTCAAAGCAAAAGGAAACACATCTTTTAAAAATATACTCTGACTCTGTAACTATGTAGGGCGTCTGCAAAGTTACTAAATCACTTTTTTAGTTTCCTAATGCCTTCAATTATAAACCTCAAATTCCTCCAGAACTCCTCTAAACTATCTGCAGAGGAGATGTCGTTGCTTTAGCTAACAGATGGATGTTTGAGAATTTAGGAGCGTTACGAGTTCTCAGGGATGAATCGCTTCAACGTTCGAAGATATCGGCCCTGTTGACAGAATTTGGCAAATAATGTGGCATGAACCGATGTCAGTAGCTGATGTTTATTTGTTGTGCAAAATCAATGCAATGCTGACATCTAGTACACCTAACTACTGATTAAGAGAAGAGGTTTTTATTGGGCAGATGACGTCACCTGTTGATCAAACTCTGACTTGTTTTCATTGTCAAACATGAGAGAAGACGGTGGCACTGTGAGAGTCTTACACCAAAAAAAGTTGATGCAAACATCAGTAGCGGAATCAGCAATCAGCTAAATTTGTATTTCAAACATCGTCCCTGGTATCATCCCTGTTTTTCCCCAATCGTTGAATCTCTACGATCTATTGATGATCGCTGACTGTCTCCTCACTAACAGCCCACATTGCTACAAAGCTGCATCACTCTGCTGCTCTATTCTCTGCTGCTGTGGGTGTACAAATTGTTCTCTGCCTCTTCAGTGGATTTATTCCTGTAAGACTGTGGGAGCAAACTGACAGAGAACCAGGATAGTCCCCATGTTCACTGTTCACTGTTTCTGATATAATCCCCCTGCTTTTTTCTTTCCTCCTATCAAAACTTAAAGTTCACTGATTGGCTTTTCTGTAAATCTGCCACCAGGTCTCATGTACGTTGCAGAAGTAGGATGATTTCCTCAGGTTAGAGGACTTGACTGAGGTTATCCCTTTTTGCACAGAAGGTTAAAGGACCAATCAGTAATGATAAAGTGACCTTACTCTATGATCAGACATTAAGGAAACATGCTATGTTGAAGTGCTGGCTTCTCTGACAACAATGCAGCAGCCAGTATGTCCTCCTTCTAACTTTAGATTCTGGTCCTGAATGGTCTGGATTTGTTTGGACCAGAGAAGGTAGGCGGTTTTAAGGCACCCCCACACGGCCGTTTTGGACGCCCCTCGGTTTGCCAGATATGAGAGCAGTTATCAGGTCAAACCAACAGGTGTTGCAGCGATGGAAGCGGGCAAGAGAACTGGTTCAGATAGAAGTGATTGTACCCGACCTAAAAAAGCCTCTGCATGTTTCTAATAAGCTCCAAGAGCAGAAACGTGCTCAAACTAGGATCAATATTGGAGATGCTTTTGAAAAATGGAGAGAGGTTAGAACGCAGAAAGGTTTACAGACCGATGCAGAGCTGGCTAAACACTGAAGCTTCAGAGTCCCCCACATGGCAACCTGCGTGAGCATCCACTCTAGAGAGGAGGGGGGGAGACAGCTCTCTGCAATGTTTAGATTTTGGACTGCAGTACCCATTTTAAACACTAGGGGGTCAGAGTTACATATTGGCCCTTTAAGCTAGCAGTAACATGAAAGGGCTTTTATGTGCACACATTGCAGACTGCAGGGATACAGAACATATTAGATATATTTTATATTTTAGGAGGCTGAGATTATCTTGACTTTTAGTTTTGAACTGGAGTGAACCTGTGAATCCTGTATTACAGTTTAAGTGTTGCCAGTGCCAAACGCAGCTTTGGAAAGATTAGAGGAGCAGACTAAACAATTGCTCTTTAAAGTGGAAGTAATTGACTTAATGAGCCGTGGTGAGAATGAAAGCTTTGTTCAGCTCAAACAGGGATCAACCCAAACACTGCAACAGGCAACCAGCT
Organism: Tautogolabrus adspersus; assembly: GCA_020745685.1. Lineage (NCBI taxonomy): Eukaryota > Metazoa > Chordata > Actinopteri > Labriformes > Labridae > Tautogolabrus > Tautogolabrus adspersus. The sequence continues at coordinate 3,125,785 of CM036552.1, read as the reverse complement.
CTCCTCGGCTCGTACACTCAAACCACCACTGTGTTTTATGTGTTGGCAGGAGATACTGTGGGATGGTTTTAACAACAAGATGGTATGATGAAGTGTTAATAACAAGGCCTGCAGAGCTCAATGCAACCAACAGAAAACACACCATTATGATTAACACGATAATACGTCACTCTTTCTACCATGCCTCTAAAAGTTGCAGGTTGCAGAATCCATCAAGTTTACAAGGCAGACTGTATAAAACATGGATGTAGTCTCTATGTGACGTCACCCATTGGTCCCTGAAGAAGGATTATTATGAAGCCCAACGATGGCAGTCGACATATTGAAAATGTTCTCTCCACATAGCTTTGGACTCCAAACAATAATAACCAAACAACAAATAAAAAGTGGATGTGCGATGTTGTTCAAACTGGATAAAAACGCTGGATGAAGTGCCCCCCCCCTTCTTCTTCTTCTCTTCATGCCAAAAACAACACACATGATTGCATTGGACTGTGTGGGTCTTATTACACATGGTGAGCAACTGTTGCCCTGGAAACAGAAAACTTTGAATTACAACACAATCTTGGCTTCAGTCATTAAAAACACACAGAGGTCTAAATGTTCTGAAAGGCGCCGTCGATATTAAACGCTGTTACAAACCTGCAGAGATTGATTCTGTGATTTGTTTCTGTCGATGGTTCCTCCTTCCATGATATCGTATCATGTATCCACTCACTCTTAAAGAGCATTTGACTCATCACTTATCCACTTAAGCACATCGTAAAAAAGTCCAAAGTTGATTGATGATATTAACACAGTTTGAGTAATGATCCTTTATTAAAACTGTTTTATTGTCAAGTAAAAAGCAATGTTCACATCTAATCCAACACATCGCGCTGCAGGTCCAGTCTACATTGGATTGGACAGAGTTAATATGAGCTAGTGTGTGTCCAGCCAATAAGACTGTGATAAACCGACTGCAGCAGAACCCTCTGCTGGAGCCTCTGCAGGGGTCTGTGCTCTAATGAGAAGGCTGCAGATTCTCTCTGCATGTTCACTGCACGACGGCTACATCGCTGCCTGAAGCTTTTCCTGTAAACTCTGCCTCTGGAAAAGCTGCAGAAGTTTCAGTGCCTTTCGTTCTTATCCTCTGTGACACTCGGGGACGAGCCGGAGCTGTCTGATGAGGCTGTGATTCTGTGTATGAAAGCTGGGCGAGCAGCGAACGCTCTAAAACGACGGCCCCGGGGCTGTTACATAACACGCGATGAGACGAGAGCAGAGCTCCCTCTGCGTTACAGCAGCGAGTCCCTGAGAGCAACATTCCCACATCACACTGCCCACAGCTCACACACACACACACACACACACACACACACACACACACACACACACACACACACACGCACTGCCTCCCACCTCATGCAGGTTTCTCTCTGGGTGCAGTGAACAGAACAGAGCTGGTGTTCTTTTCTGCAGGTTGAAGCAGGACTTATTGGATGGTATAAAACTGGTTGATTATTTTCCGATGACCACACCAGTCTGATGATGTCATCAAGGTTATATTAGCACTGGCACAGAGACTTTTGAGTGTGTTATCTCTTTTGCTTGCACATGAAGTACACGTCCATGAGTACAGATTTTTAACGTAACCTTAATTTAAAATCTAGGATCTAATTATCCCAACTTTATTCCTTAAAATATCATAACTCCGTGTTCTGTGGTTACATGGGTACAATAACAAGCGGACCATAATGTGTGATGCACGAGGAAAATGCTCTCTGATTGGTAGGAACTTAAGACTATTGACTCCTGCTTGGCTGCGGCTGCCTCAAAGACACTTTCCAATTTCAAAATGGGCAGACAACTTAATGGATTGATGTTGGCTCTGGTCTGCTTTAAATCCAACTGGTATGAATTAAAACAGACACAGTTTAGTCAAGCGGCCATTACACTGGACAACCGTCCTTGTCTCAGTACAAGCACACGGAGGAGAATCAATTTATTGACAGAAGTCCAACTCTGCTAGGTGGCAAACTGTCTGTATGTCGAATGATGAAAAACACAACTTTACAGCTCTGCACATTTTGTACGTATTCTGTTTCATGTTGATCCCGGCTTTCTTCTTCACGTTTATACTGTTCGATTTCCAGATCAAAGTCCTGCACGGGAACTGTGGAGCATGCGCTGATCCCACCAGGCCAGTTTGGGCGATTGAGGCGTATACATACAGGAGTAAATGGACCCAAGAATCAAGAATCCTTGTTGAGGTTAATTTGATTGGAGACCGAAATAGAGCAGAATAAACATGAGGGCTCACGGGTCTGGGCTGTGTTTGGGCCGTGTCTAGGTTACAGCTTGTCTGAGATGTGAGGAAACCTTTATCGAGAGCGAGCCAAGTTACACAAAGTTTCTATTTAAAGAATGTTCAGACTGAAAACGTAGAACAGAACAGTTTCAAACCCGTGAAAACAGCGACAGGTGTTGGTTTGTGATAACAGCGCAGATCGTGGTGTTCCAGCCTGAACCTGACCCTGAGCTTTGAAGCCTTCAGTGACAAAGTTTGAATCTTTAAAAGTGTCTGTACAGAGGTTTTTTTGTTCTGGTCTAAGTTTCTGCCCAGTCTCCCCTCACCTGGATGTGTGAGGTGATGTTTTTATGTGTACATTGTTTTGTGTCTGAGTTCTTGCCATTGCTTTGTAATTAACAACATGGACCTAAGACTGAGAACAGCACCTCTGTCTGGCTTGAATAAACAGAAAAAGGCAAGTTGTTAATCTCCAGAAAGACGTGTGAAGGATTCCTCATAAAACACCGTGCTGAACATGACCTGCAGTGTGCCATGCAGAGTTCAGACAGGCCAAACAAAAGCCCACCCCCCTTCCCCTTTGAGATTTGTTGACTCTCCTCGTCTGATCCAGACTGTCTGCAAGCAGCAGTGACAGTTCGGCTCTGCTGCTCACATCGGGCACAATGTGGCGTTCTTGAACGTACGCCCAGTCCTTCCACCTCCAGGAGACGCAGCCTTCACAAACTATTCTGTGAAGTTCTGGAGGTTAAGGAGGGTGGTGAGATACAAAGGTCCTTCTCTGTACTTCATGCCCTCATCCCTTTTGAATTTCCTTCTTTAGTTGTTCCTGCAGCAAAGCTTTTATAAACACTTTCAGATGCTCATTGGTTCTCAGAAAATAAGCTTTCTCTGTACACCCCCCCCCGCGGCTCAATTTTACCAAGTAGCTGCAGAATTTGTGACAAGGCTGCACACGTTACACACACACACACACACACACACGCACACACACACACACACACACACACACACACACACACACACATCGTCACAGTACCCTTTCTAAAGCTTGATGCTGCAAGTGAAATCATTTTGCATGCTCACAGATTGCACGGTGGGCAGATTCTCCTACACACACTGCAACTCTTAAAGCTGTATTCACAAACCATTTTAACCATTACAGAAGCTATTTACTGGCCCAGTAAGGGGGGGATAAGTCCTAACTCGCACTCGTCCAACTAACCAGTCTAAACTGGTTTGTGTTGGTTGTCAGAGGGATTCAGAAACAGTTCAGAGCTCAGAGTAGCTCCTACGACACGTTAAAGACGATGAACCACCGTATCTCTGAAGACAGTTACTCAGCTTTCTGGAAGTGAAAAAAGAGGAAGAGGAGGAAGGAGTTACTCTCCTTTGTCAACAGTTTGACATGATGGAGACCTCGATGATGTTTTGGTCAAATTTACCAAATATTGAACTTAAAGTCCATTTGACTTCATTTCAAACTATAATTAGACAATCTACTCTTAATTTGATTACTTAAGCTTTCGGCAGCGCCTCCTCAGAAACGCCAGCAGCTAAAGACAATATGATGAAAGGAGGTTCTTAAAGGATCGGCTGCAAAGCTCTACAAACAGGTTACCTCAGAGTGGAAAGGAGAGGGTTTTCATAGAAGCAGTGCTGCAGCAGAGTTCCCGACTTTGCATGTAATATTAATTTGCTTAAACAAAGCAGCTGCTGCTCCTCTCTGCTGAGGTTTCACTCCACGGAGAAGTCGTTCAGAGAGTCTCTCTCTCCGCCTCAGATCCAGAGCTCCATTTTTGGTTCATTAGCAGAAGATTGAGGTCAAAACAGCCGGAGAGCTTCATGGTTTAATTTAATAAATGGGTCAAATTCAGATTTTGATTCAGATGGACTTTTTTAAAGACAACTTTCCCAACTTCTGTTACAGTCCTGCAGAGTTTTATCCAGATTTCTTCTTTAGTTTCATCTTTCATTCATATTTTCTTTCACATCCTCTCTCTCTCTCTCTCTCTCTCTCTCTCTCTCTCAATCATTCTCAAAGAGCAACTCACTCATCCATCAGATTTTTCAGAAACACTTTAAAAGTACTGACTTACAATCACCCAGTCCCTCTATGGATGGAGATATCCACCTGTAGCTGGTTTCACCTCTTTGATCCAGAGTGAATGGTGCAGATAATCTTGGTGATTGGAGGATGGATTACTCTTGAACTACTGGGTCCATTATTAATAAAAATTTTTAAAGGGATTAAATTAAAGAAAACAAAGAGCTGTCTAATGCGCTGCTTGGTAAACTTGCTTTTAATACGCACACGTGAACGCATGACATCAGCCTGGTGTATCCTGCAGGGGTTTTTGGAGCGGTGGTTGTGCTGCACGTCTGCGAGATGCAGTATGCATGTAACCACTAGGAGCAGTGTAGGGTTGTACGGTGATGAGACCGGTTGTGACGATGTTGGAGACACCAGAGAGCCGCTTCAACAATGGAGGAAAGTTTTGAAGAAAAGTTAATAGATCGAGTCTGCAACTACTGACGTGATCTTAGAATTACCTTTAGATAACCTCCTCGAGAGGCACCATGTTTGTTTACCTTGCACCATGCAAATCCAGAATCTCTACTTCAGTGTTTTACGCGTTCTGATTTATGTGGTGCTCCCTATAGAGGAATCCTCCAGTAACACACCGTGTACATGTATATAGGCACGACGCAGCAGGTGGTCTATGCATATATGTGGTTAAAAAAGCAAGTATATTTGAGCCTTTAGAAGTAAAATACATTTTCAGAAGTTTGCAGCTTTAAGGAATAAATCTACCTGTGTCAGATCCTATAAGGTCCTCCTCTGTCTGTAAGTGAAGTGAAACTGAAAACCTGTAGGTGTGCAGATGTGTGGGCTGACAGTTCACATGATGAACACACAGATGATGAATAAGCTCCTGGTTTGTGTGGGGGAGGTGATGAAAGAGCAGCACTGAAGGGATCCATAAAGTCTTTCATAAAGTCTCCTCTTTACTTTCAAATCATGACCCGAGGATACATCATCTCTTTGACTTTCGAGCTGTGAGATATGGTTCCCCGTCTGCCCTGCAGCGATTGAACGGCTTAGTGTGCTCGGTGACAAAGTCCTGAAGAATCTTTGAGTTAATTTACAGACAAAGGCCTCCAATGTGAGCTAACGTTATCCAACATCACAGACCTTTAGCAAACAGACAAGAAGTGACCAACCTCAAACTTATTAAAGATGGAGCTGAATGGTGTTAAAGGTCACATATTCTTCTCCTCTTCAACCAGTTTAAGTCTCAGAGCTCCTCAGAACGTGTGTGAAGTGTCTTGTTCTAACCCCACTCTGATCCTGTATTTGATCATGCCTATAAACCCCTCTATTTCAGCCATGCTCAGAATAGGCTGTTTCTGTGTCTGTAGCTTTAAATGTAAATGAGCTGTGTCTGACCACGCCCCTCTCTGGAAGGGCTTGGGTGGCTCGGGCTTTCTCGCTCCATGTCCTATTGTTTACGGTGAGAAGGCAGACTCAGAGGGCAGAACAAACACCTAGCTGTGGGAGTGTCACCCACCTGGGGGAGGGGTTACTGCCCTTTGTGATGTCATGAAGGGAACATCTCCAAATGGCCTGTTTGAGCACATATTTTCTGAAAAGTGGAGCAGACAAAAGACGGAGAGGATGGACTTTTCTCATCATTGGGGGGTTCGTAGACGGACTAGGGACATATTAGAGAAACATGGTGAAGTGTATTTAGCATATTATGTGACCTTTAAAGACAGTGATATAGAAACAGCTGTTCTTAATGAAGACATATCTACCTTCTTATCCTTCCACAGACTGCATATAGGTTGGGGTGTCTCATTTAAGTCTCTGTGGCCTGCAGTCCCAATCTGAGTCCTTAACGTTGAATATCGAAGACATTAGTCCTGAATTAAAAAGAACAAGACAGAGACAGCTTTGAAGGGAAACAGTTAAAAGATTCTTCTAAAAGATCCACAAATATTGTTTTGTTCAAAGAATGCTCAGTATACGTGCACGACTGCAGGATACATATAAAGGTCCTGGTTAGAAATACTTAAGTAGACAAGATTGAAAGAATGAATCAAGCGGATGTTTCAAGTTTTGTCGTGAATGAAGGTTAAACATGCAGACAGAGGACTTCATAGACTGAGGTTTAAGCCTACACACAAAGACTAAACCTCTGACAAATTATGAAGGCCATTTCTTTAACATTTCAGAGCTGACTCACAGGATGTTGTCTCCGTGTACATAATGCGAAAGACAAGCTGTGGCAATGATTTGGATCTTGCGTTACAGCAGGTCTGCTTTTTCTTTTGGTGAGCGTTTGTAAAGATTTACAAAAAACAATTTGTTAAAGAAACATACTCTGTCTAAAGCCACCTTTAGAGACGTCCCTGAGTAACAGAGATATTTTAGTTTCCACTTCAGAGATCAGGGTCTTATTTATTCCACAAAAAGTCCCTGCCACGGAGGGATTACTTGCTAAAATTTCAGGAACTTTATTGGCTGACTTGTGTGATACAATTATGAAATGATGGTGCCTATTGATACTTTTATTTAAAAAAGAAATTGTTGCACCACAAAAAAGTTTCCAACACGACACCAGTGTCAGTGAAAGAAAAAAAAGGTTGCTAGTTCAATGGAAATGAGCACGAAGGAAGAGACTTGCTTCATAGAAATAAAGTCTCAAAGGGGGTCTGAGAAGTTTCAGAAGCTGCTGATGGTCAACTGTGTGTGCGAAGAAGGGGGATGGATGGGAACTTGATCTTGGAACTGGATAAACACAGAATTTTGTCAAAAACATTTGTCTTTGCTTGAGTGGTTCGGTGTCAGACAGGACGGACAGGAAGCATTAATGTAGCCATTCCAAGGCGGAAAAAACCCAAACTAAAGCTAACAGTATATGTTTGGTAATTTACCAACACATTTAACTAATTTGGCTTAAAACAAGAAAAAGTGGCAGCCCTAAAGGACACCATTATTGCACTCTGGGCTTAGGGATGCCAAAGAAGCTCGTATAGAAATCAGAGCCCGACCGATGAATCGGCCAGCCGATAATAACAGCCGATATTAGCATCTCTAGTGACTATCAGCACGTACATGCTCAGTTACTCTCAAGTCGAGTGACCATCTTGTCGTCGTAATATATCTTTTCCACAAGTGTTTGTCCACTGCATCTGAGGGATCAACGCAAAACATGTGGATATTTATATCTATCTCTAAAGATCTAAGAAAGATATCGGCCGATATATCAGTATCATTTTTTTTCCCCCCAATATTGTTATCGGTATCGGCCCCAAAAGTCACATATCGGTCGGACTCTAATAGAAATTCCACATGACACAATAAAGTGTGAAAACAGGTCTGTCCATGTGAGACCAAACATTTCATCGACTAAGCGACACATTGATTAATCAAGGAAACAGTTGTCAGATGAATCGGTGGGGCAATAATAGTTTGTAGCAGACTTCATGAGCAGCGAGAAGATTCGAATATGTTTCAGTCTTTACTCAAGTTGTGACATCTCCGGTATACCAACCATCTTTTAGGCAAACAGTTTGTTGAGTGTGTTATTTTCTGTCGTAACAGAACACTGTTGCTGCGCTCTGACATAAATTCCTCTTGTCTTGTGCAGATTTGCTCTGTCTCTGTCTTTACACAGTAATTACCTGTGAAGCTGCAGCCTGAGAAGTGCTCAGAAACCGGTCTAAAGAGTGCTCCTTTTATAACACAATGCCCACTTCCCCCTCTAAAAATACCTCGCCTCTCTTTTTAAAAGGTCAGTGGTTATATTGTGAGATAAACCTCCTCGTGGGTTATATAAGCCCGGGGTTGGCGCTCTCTCTTTGTCTCTATGATTGGTGGTGAAGGCTGCTTTTTTTACGAGGTGCAGGTGGTTCCACTGCTCGGACACAGAAGGTGCTTGATGCTAACGCTAACTCTGAAGCACAGCTGCCTTCAAAGGGTTAACAAAGACAGAGAGCCGTGTGTCTCACCACGCAGTGTTTCTAAGAGACGATGCTCTCAGGTTGACCTGCAGCCCCCCCCCCCCGGGGATGTTCGCTGAGCAGGTACAGAAAAAAAAAAATAACACACCCACCAGGGATTGCTTTTCAATTTTCCAGCACTTCAACTCGAGCTGCTGAGTCTCTCACTCCTTATGTTTCACTTTGTTTTCCCTCACAGTCAGAAATAGTTTCATGCTTTCCTTGCTTATGTTTTTCCTCTTATTCAAACCAGGAGCAGCAGTTTTTGAAGCGCTCTGTTTACTTTCGAGCACCTGTTTAAAACACATTTATTTTCTATCCAAATCCACCCGTCCTCTCTAAACTTTGGGTTGTGTTCCCGTAGTTTCAGTTGATCTTCGTCCTCAGGTGTTGTGCGCGCTTATCCGTTAAACCTTCCCCCCCCTGATGTTGGTTTGAAAAAGCTGCAGGTTTGTGTAATCTGCAGGAATGTTCACCATGTTTATTGCGGGATGACATCAGACAGCGTGAGTTGTGTTGAGCTCTCAGACAGGAGCGCTCTCTCTGATCTGATCTGAGGGATCACGAAGCTGTTATCCCTTTGTGTTGTCTCGAAGTCTGCCGTGTTGTGCAGTCAGGTAGAAGGGCTCAGGAGATCTTTTTATTCTGCCGTCACTTTAAACACACGTCACCTTAATAATCAGGGTTGTATCATTCTTCTGAGGATGAAATCACACTCGGTTTATTGAAGTTCTCAGGAACTCAAAGGTTGTAGAAACAAAGACATCATCCACAGGTATTTAAAGTCATGTTTTGGGGATTCTTGGAGCCAGAAAATCTGTTTTTCTGGTAACGCCTGTGGGCCGAAGAAAGAAAAAACAGGTGGCCTTCACCTTTACCAACTGTTGAACATCAAGTTTTTAACCACAGACTGTAAGTGAGAAGGGGATGTATTCACCATGAAGACAACCGCTGGTTCATAGTGGTTTTTATTAGAGCCAGAAGTGACCGTATATTTAGATGAGAAAGTAGATATGGCTTTGCATCTCTCCTGGTTGACGGCTCAGTACGGAAACAACTTTTGGCCTGAGGGGGAAACAGGCTTCAACAAAAGGTACTTTAGAAAATATGAACAGCCAACTTGTGAGAGGCTGAAACAGCATACAAGCCCACTGCCTACTACACACTGACACGTCATATACTGCACACTGCATAGTAACCCGACCATTAGTGTGTCTTCAGCAACATACAAAACTACGAGTAACGTGACTTTTATCTAGTTAGAGCTACAATGGTTAAGCTATCAAGCTGGTGTGATTGCTTGATTGTTTGACATCTAGTTGACAAGCTCGGCCATTGACTAATCAGAGAGCTGCATTGCATTTTGGGGCGGTTTAGTGTGACTAGTCAGTGTGCTCCCGTTTCATACGTTGAAAAGTTCTGGCCAGTCCATTATACCTCCGGTATTTCTAGCATACTATGACTTCAGAACATCCTGTGGCCCTCACAGTGAGGTTATATTTAGTGTGAATAGTGTGGGGCGGCAGTAGCTCAGCCTGTAGGGACTTGGGATGGGAACCAGAGGGTCCCCTGGTGCTGACCAACTCTGGAAATTGGTCTGGTAACTGGAGGGGTTCCAGTTCACTTCCTAAGCATAAGCGACAGACAAAACTGTCCTTGGACTGCATTGTTGTGTTAGCAGGCTATTGTTAGCGCACTTCAGTTAGCTTGTAGCTTCATATTGCATGTAAATCCACACGGAATGGCCGTGATCTAAAGACGCTAACGTGACATTTAAATAAGCAGTGTTGGATTAGTCCTTGATTAAAACAGCTTTTATACACAAGGGGAGGAGCCGGCCGTCCCGTCCATGTAAACACGGCTCTGACAACAACACAGCCAGCGGGACTCGAGCTTCTTGATTTCTGCTTTATTCATGTGTAAAATGCTGCACATTCTTCTGGTGCAGGATGTATTTGAGGGTTTGAAACATATGCCCTAGAACTTATGAATATAACCCATAAATCACCTTTGATTACATCTTAACCACTCATGAGTTGAGACATCCACTTCTCCAGGAGCCTTTGTGTTGTTATGAGGTGCTTCAACACCCAGACACTCAGCTTGGTGTTGAAGCACCCCGACTGACATGTTCGAGTGATTAATGAGGAAAAAACTGACTGAGAGCCTGTGGTCCTCCTCAGGCAGCGTTACTTAACATGTAAACTTGTTTTTGATGCCTCCATGGAGATGTCTTTAAAGTGTTTCAAGCTGATAACTAAAGCTTTTTTATATTCTGATGCATCCTCAGTCCTCCCACACTAATGAAACCCACTACATCCCTACATTATTCTGTCATTAAACCTGCACAGAGGAGCTTTTATCTTCTGATAAACCCTCGGCTTGTTTGTGCTGAACTCCCTTATCGTTTAGCCGAGTACTCTGTGATGATAGACATTAAAAGGAGGATGTTTCTGTGCACAAAGGAGCTCTCAGTTTGTAGATCTTTAATGTAAGTACTTATGGCTCTACTGAAGGACTCCTGCTGGGCTGTGTTTAAAGTGCTGCTGTTGATGGATGGTTATAAAGTCTTTAACAAACTGTCCTTCTTGGTGTGTGGGCTCAGAAGCAGTTCGTGAGGTTAGGGGGCAACGACACGAGGACGAGGACTCTCCTCCGGCCACTGACCATCACTTACACAAACATGCTGACCAGATTACAGCGAGGGTCATGTTTCTGTTGTGCAACTAAAACTGGATGGTTCAGAGAAAGACAGCTCAGATTACTCTGCAGTAATCTGTTCTGGCTGTAGAAGAGACACAACTGATGAGAACTCGTCGAGCTTCGCCCTCGACCAAAAAGTTCAAGTACAGGAAAGTTACCAGGTGCAGAGTCTGAACGTAGCCCTGATGTGTGAGAGCAACACAAGGGGCTGAGCTGGTGTTGTTTACGGATGAGATAAGAACCAGGAAGTTTGAGTTAGAGGTTTATCGCACACAAAACAAACCACAGAGGTTTTAGACACTCTCGCCGCTTTCACACGTACCCAAAAAAACAGCTGATGTTGTCACCCGCCTGCTTTGACGCTGCTTTGCTTCAGCACCAGGCGCTGGCTTCTGTCTGCAGCGTGGGACTGTTTTTCGTCCGTGACTGATTCTCACGGCATCGTTGTTAAGAAACTAATAAAATAGTCGAAACAATATTACTGTCTTTCAAATAGTTGAAAGATTTTCAACTCGAAGCGCTCAGAGTGGCTGCACTGAATATTCAGAGGGCTCAGGGGGAAAAAAGGCGCTAGGGCTGTGCCCAAAAAATCGATATGGCAATATATAGTTAGATAGATAGATAGATACTTTATTGATCCCGAGGGAAATTCAAACTGATTTAGTTATGTGCTCCTTTCAAATACATGTATCGCTGCAGATGTTACAGAATCTATACGGCTGCAAAGCTGTGATGACAGTTTTGAAAGATAAGTGACCTGTGGTGCAGATCACAATAACACCTTAGCCATAGCTCTAGGATTCAAATATTTTAATGTATCTCTATCTCTGAGGACCTGATCTGAAGTGTTGCCTCTGCTATTATTCTCAACAATAAAGAACAGCGTTGTAGTGAATTCTGTGTAGGACACGGTCATTATACAAAATCAACGTATTGTGGGATTGTGGGAAATACCCAGCACTACTGGGCGCTGTGCTTTTTCTGCGGGCGGCTACCTGCTGCTGCAAACGCTCTCTCCTCATTGAAAACAATTTTAAAAAGATGCTAACGCTCAGAAAACAAAAACGCTAGGTGGACACAGGGCCTATAGGTCTTCTGTTTTTGTTGCCATGGTATCAAAACAGGTATTGCTTATTAGATTTTTTAAGTTTTAAATTCGGGTATCGTGACAACCCTAGTCTGAACAAGGCCTTGGAGGGAGGTCGTTTTTATTCATATCTTGTTTTCGTAGTTGAGGCGATCAACTGTATTCATTAAATTAAATCTCCTCAGTTAAATGATTCAGATGGGCCAAAAACTACAGAAACAAACTCTCAGATTTGTTGAATTCATGTTGAATGATTCTTAGAAATGAGACGGTTTAGAATAGATTAACTGTGTGAGTATTAACGTTGGCATGGTTTTGGATCTCCACAGTTTCTTTGATCTGTTCATCACTGAATGAGAGAGTTAAGAGTGTTTAATGGCCGTAAAACGACCGAGCACGGCTGTAAATCCTGTCTCCTCACTGAAGCACAGACAGGACGGGACAGTTTGGACGTCCTACCTGCTCATTATCCCGCCTCGTGGTTTCAGTGATGACGTAACACTCAGAGCCCTGACTGTGTTTAAACCTCAGTCAGTCATGAGACCAGAGCAGGAAGGTTAACCCTTCAAACAGATAAGCTCTGTGTGTAAACGCTGACTGGCTCTCGTCTTATCTTTAACTTTTTATTACAATCACATTAAAAACTTAAAATGGCTCTTTGGAGCGTTTATCAGTCTCAAAACACGTAGTTATGATGCTAGTCATGAGACTAACACCAAACATGAGTCCCATTTTTGATGAGAAATTGTCCCATCAAACCATCTGTTCCTTCAGTCTGTCTGTCCGACGTCTTTGTGCAGAGAAAGATATTTCAAAAAACTAGATGCCCAGAATTCAAGTTTATTTTTTTGTTCAACTTACAATTACAAAGATCTTATTTTGTTCTCTCTGGCGACCCCTGTGGTGATTAGTGGGAGTGTTTTGGACTCTCAGTTCTAAACTCATAACACACTTTGTCAGTGGGTTTGGCTTTATGCAAGTTCAAATGTCTCTACATTGTTTGCATTATGAGGTCTTTATATCGTATTGATTATAATGTTTCTGGAACTATTGATCCAAGTTCATCGCCCTTCACTGGCAGTCTGTAGATCGTATAATAAATATAATCCTCTTTTAAACGATCTACCATTACACAACAGAAAAAGCTCAAACGTTTCTTTTTTCAGTGGACAGCTTTGACCTCTATCTGTCTAATAATCGTGTTGAATGTCAGTGAATGACGTGCTTACTTTACGACACATACGTATAACTTAATAGCCAGAGCATATCTTACATAATGCAGCCTTTAAATCGCTCCTAAATGACTTCATATCAGAAATACAAACACAGAGCTCTGGAGGAGAAGCAACATTAACGCTATCGCTTCATTATAAATCCATAAATTGTGACAAAAAGAAGAAATCACGCTTTATATAACTTGTGTTATAGTCAGACGAAACGTTTTCTTACTCAAATATAAAGATGCTGTGATTTTGAGATTGTGTAACAATGATTAGCTCCCAGCTCTCAGCATGTATTATCTTGTTGCTGCCTCCTAGATGTGAATCAGTGAAGACAAACAGGTGAGATGATGATTCAGAGAAGAGGAGCCTCTCAGTGAACTGTGCCGTTATGTAATCTTCTGCATGATGCAGCGCTGCAGTGTGCAGGGAAGCCCCTGTCGCTGCCGCTGCATGAATATTTCAACACGACAGCTCTCCTGTATTTTTTATCACCCTTACCTCAGGGAATATTCAGATCCTCTCAGTATGATGAGGAGGACGTGCAGAGGAACAATCAGGGAGCATTTTTTTTTCAGTTTGGGACTTTCATCTCCTGAGTCTGTGTTCAAAGTGAATGCGAGGTGTGTGTGGGCGGCTCCAGAACATCTGTAGGCGTTCGTTTTTTGTACTGTTTTTTACTGAGTGGGAGAAGTCTTCTTCGTGGCTCTAATTGGCACCAAGGGAAGCTGAATGACAGGACAGGACTGGGTTTAGGTGCTGAGAGACCGAGCTCTGAGTTCTGATTCTAGACTGAAAGCAGAAATAAAGGAACCAAACATGTGCCGTGTCTTTTAGGCTGACTTGATGCCAATGTTTCTGTATTCAAGTGACTTGTGTGTGTTTGATATAAGAGCTCTCATAGATGAGGTCAAGTTTGAAACTAAACTTACTCTATGATCAGACATTCAGGAAACATGCTATGTTGAAGTGCTGGCTTCTCTGACAACAACGCAGCAGCCAGTATGTCCTCCTTCTAACTTTAGATTCTGGTCCTGAATGGTCTGGATTTGTTTGGACCAGAGAAGGTAGGCGGTTTTAAGGCACCCCCACACGGCCGTTTTGGACGCCCCTCTGTTTGCCAGATATGAGAGCAGTTATCAGGTCAAACCAACAGGTGTTGCAGCGATGGAAGCGGGCAAGAGAACTGGTTGAGATAGAAGTGATTGTACCCGACCTAAAAAGCCTCTGCATGTTTCTAATAAGCTCCACGAGCAGAAACGTGCTCAAACTAGGATCAATATTGGAGATGCTTTTGATGCAATGTTTTAAATTTGGACTGCAGTACCCATTTTAAACACTAGGAGTCACAGTTACATATTGCTCCTTTAACTTGTTCGAAAAGATGTAACCACCACAAGAAACTATTTCTCTCTTTGCTTTTCATGACATGCCGATGATTTATCACCACAATGCAAACTCATAATGTGATTGGTCAATCAATGGCGCCTGCTGAGCCGCGCCTCACGAGACGTCTTGTCTTGTAATTAATGAAGTCGCTTAGTGATGGTATGACGAGTCCCATCAATCATTGAACACACACTGTGTGATTGTTTTTGTCAAGCTGAGCCTTCTAGCTGCTGAGATGGTTGTCTCACATTGTATTTAAGAACAACACAACCCTGTTATCTGGATTTTTATTATTATTTTATGACTTATTTGCACACATTAAACTTCATCACTGCAGATACTGAAGCAATAAGAGATGATGTCTTTTCCTCTCTGCTCCTGTCCAAACAAACAAAAATAAAACCTGGAGTTTTCAAGCTCAAACAGGGTCAGAAGTCTTAAAGTCTTTAATTTCAACCAATCGTTTCTCAGCATGTGTCTCGTATTAGGTGGTAAAGAATTCATGAACAGCCACAAACCTTGTGTTTTGTTTGGTTTCTCTTCAGACTGTTCTGAAATGTTAAATATGAGAAAGTTTCTAAAGCTGTGCAGCACAAACGTGACTGTAATAAACGATACAACTTTGCTCTCTGGAGTTGATTTAGAGCAGACCCTGCAGACATCAGAAGGCCTGGTCCTGCCCCTGTTCCCGGGCCCCTCCTCTCTTCACAGTACCAGCTCTTGGCTCGGTCCCAGCTTTGAAGAGTGGAAGCTTAATGAATGAAAAAGGGCTCGCAGGCAGTCGTCATGGTGAGGGGAGCCCCATTAATAAATTCCACCCAGGACTCACATAAAGGCCGGGGCAGCCCTGCACACAGACACAGTGTCATTATGTGGAGATGTTTCTGTTTGAACTTCAGAAACACAAAAGAGGTCGATGAGTTAGGTCTTCTACCTGCTCTTTTGAAAAGCGCCTCGAGATAAAACTTGTTATCAATTGGCGCGATACAAATAATGGTTGATTGATTGATCGTAGGTAATAATCAAGAAGCAACCTCTGGGGTTGAAAATGAAGCCGATGCAGATGTGCAAAATCCTGCAGTACGTCGAGTGTCCACTAGAGGCTGACTGCATAAGCGCCAGAAGTCCCATACACACCTATTCAAAAAAGCCTGTTTTTACAGCAGAAATTAACATGTTCACAGCCTGGTTCAAAAAACGAAAAGGGTCTGATTACCTTACGTCTCGATCGACATCGATCAAGCAACACTTGAATGGTAGCATAAAATCATGTACACTCACCTTAAACGTACAGTATGTAAAATCTGCCGCTAGGGCTCTTTCAATAAAAACTATAACAAATGATGACATCAGGGGTCGCGGGGTATCATGGGAGTGAGTCTCTCTGCTACCCCCCTCCCCCCGAACTCCGTGTTGAATTAATACGAACGGGCGAAACCGACCTGAGAAAGACTCTATTTACCTTTAAATTACGTTTTTATCACAGCAGCACATACAGCGACAGTACGGCAGCTTTCAGTAGCAGCTAGCGCTAGCTTATGCAGCGGTCTTTGACGTAACATCCGGTGTTTCCTTGACAACGATCAACATTTCGTGTCTATCATGGCGGCTCATCATGGCGGCCGCCTACAAGACACGTCCCGTTACAACTATAAAATTACAGATTTCTCTGGCTTTGATAACTTTTGGAAATATTTGAGGTGATTTAAGAACTCAACTAAAAAATATATATAACATGGGTTTAGTCCATTTTTAATTTAAGTTAGATGTTTTAATGTAAACATTAGCATGCAAGTCTACATACTGTAACTTTAAGTTCTGTTAAACACAGATATAAAAATAGTGGCTTCATCTCTTGTGACGATGATTCCCGTAAACAACGACTCTGATTGCGTCGGTGCACCACTTCTATTCTTCTCTCCATTTTGTGATTCTATGAGTTTCGGTCTCTGTTGGTCATCAGTCACCGCAGAGTGACACCACATTCGTCTCTCTGCTCAATGACCTCGTTCACTTGGCCCAAAAAACGGACATAAATAATGATGGATGGTGTTTGTTCTGCAGGCAGCATGGACCAGAGTCACAATAACAGAGTTTTAACCTTCAATATGGTTCTTATCAAAAGGAAACAACACTGATTCCGGTTTTGATATCATGGCAACACAAACAGCCCCCCAGTGTTGACTCATTTCTCGTTATTAATTACCAAAAAGTAGCAGTCTCCTCCTGCACACTGTCGACTTTTACACTACTATAGACAGCGCTCTCTGTCTTTCTCTTGCAGCAGCTTTTGGTTAAAAATATGACTGAGGTGACACCGGTAGTTTAGCAGTAAGTTGGCGTGCTCCATGTTCAGAGGCGTACTGTAAGACCTTGAGAGTGGGTGGCCAAGGTTTGAATCCCACCTGCGGCTCCTTTCCCCGCATGTCGTTCCCCACGCTCTCTCTCTCTGGTTTGTGACTCTATGCACTGTCCTCTCTCTAATGAAGGCATAAAAAGTCCCCAAAATAAATCTTAAAACTATCTTAAATACTTTCCTAAAGGAACAAAAAATGGAATCGTTTTCGTGGTCTTCAGAAGGATTGAATATTTTGACAAACAAAGCAGCGACAGTCAGAGGATGAGAACTCGTTTTATATCTGACAAATGCTTTGAGAAACTCTTGAGAGCCTGCAGTCAGATTTTCAGTAGAGTAAAGAATAATTACACAATGAGATTTTGTCAAACTTTTGGGACTTTGGCGTTGTGCTGTTGTGGAGAGATGGTTCTTCTTGGTCGCTTTGTGCCCCTGATTCTGGTTTCTAAAAACCTTCAGAGTACACAACAAGGAGCCGTGAAGCTCAAGGTTCATATTTGAACAACCTGAATTAAAAACCTTGGGTCCTATCTAACAGCTGACACACAGTGTAAGTGTCATTGTAAGCCAACGACTAATGCAGTTTTCATGCCCACTGTCCACATTGTGTAAGCAGTAAATGTACTAGCACCCATCTGTGTGCTCAGGGTGTGTGTTTCATAATGAGGTGTAATCAGGTGCACAGGGTGACACATTGCTACCTTCAGGCAAAAACTAACTGCACCCTAGACCAACAAAAGCCTGGTCTGAAGTAGAGCTCCACAATTATGCAATTTCACGACATTCACAATAAACATACATCACAAAAGTCTGAATGTTTTCCAATGAATAAATGCGTGTTGAATGCTGGATCTGTTTGCTCCCTGCGCCACTTTGCACCCTGCAGATTAATATGCAAATCTGAGTTGGACACACCCTAAAGACACAACACACCTGAGATTGTTTTAAAAAAGTTTCTTTGTTCTGCACTTTTGTCCATGCATCCATTTGTGTGTGCAAAAAATATGAACACTGATGCTGTTTGCTTTCCCGTTCACTGAGCTGAACAGTCAGAACAGACTCGTGTTTCTAAAACTCTGCAGGATCAATGTATGATCAGTTCAGCCAGTTCATAAACACACATTTGTACAAACTAACGAGGCGGTACATACAGAGGCATCATTAGGACTCTTCTCTTCATGCTACTGGGCCTCAGAATAAATGATCAAACAGAAAAACAAACACCCCCTCTTATATATATATTCTACTGCGTGTGCAGCTTTAAAAAATAATGATCACAAATCCTGCAGCATGTACGACTTATACGTTTGTGTTTTTTCCACATTACAGTAAAAACAGCTCTTTAGTGATTATGTAATTTGTCACTGTGGGAGAGCTCACTGAGTCACACTTGTCAAATCTGACTCTCTGTGACTTTAGAAGGAGTCCTTTGTGTGCAGTGAAATATAACGTTTTTTAGCTGATGTCATTTTCCAGGTGAAGCGTCCAAAGTGGAGCTCTGGTTCCTGTTTCAGCGTCTTTAGAAAGCCGAGTGTTTGACAATTTAATGAAAGATTAGCTCACAGTTTCCGGTCCTGCTCCGGTACGTCACATGTGTTTGCTTACTGTATGAATGAAGCATATTGTAAGAGCTGGTCCTGATTTATTTTATTCAAGGGGCCAAGCATGTGGTCATTTAATGTGGTCGCTCTGCTGTCCTGGTCTAGCTGAGAGCATGCTGTAACAGCCAGGTATAACTGAAGGTCTTCCTCTCTATGCTGTTGCTTTTTTGCTCCGTTAGAAAAAAGAAAACTGAATTGAAACTATCAGAGGGGTCACAGTAACTCCAGATACAATCATGGGCCTAGTCCACACGTAGGTGGGTATTTTTTTAAACCAAGGTTTTCCTCCTTTGTTTGAAAAAACAATACTGACGACCTGCGCTCTTCGCATCAAAATGCAAAAAACTCACTGTCACGGCTGTCATGAGTACGCAGAGTCACATACTTACAGGCGATCTCTTCCAGTCTGTCCTTCACTGTGGCGAAGCAGCTCATACCGAGACAAACAGCGATGTCCTTTGACCATTTCATTTTCAAGTTGTCTCACCAACCCGAAGTCCGACCAGGTCTCGTCCAAAACTGCTGACGTTGGCACCAGGGTTTGTGTCGTAGGAGTGCCTCTGCTTGTCAACATAGTGAGAGAGCAACATGTGTATGTATGTGTAAACACTAGTTTGGTTACGTCTGCCTTTGCACGCATGTAAACAAAAGTGACAGCGTCGCATAATAAAGTCAAACGGAGGAGAAACTGACAAACAGCGTGACGTTACAAGCTCAAAACGCTGTTTTACCCGTCTACACATAAACACCTTAACATAGTTCCTGAACATCTTCACCCTGGAAGGAGTTTTCCAAAGAAAAAGCTACGTTTTTTGAAAAATACCCGCCTACATGTGGACTAGGCCTTGGTTTCCATATCTGCATCAAAGCTAATAAATGGTTCGCCTGCATCTCTGACTCCAGCTCGTTAACGTGTTCATGTCAACAAACTCAGATTCCTCTGAAAGCTCAAACATCTGTGACATTTGGTCCGATAATGCAGCTTAAAATCCCAAATTAAGATGCCTGACTTGAGCCTTTTTAGGATGTATTCAACAGCGCAGGGTAGCAGAGATTTAAGGAGTTAATCTGTGATAGTGTGCTAATGTGCATGCAGACCATAGACTGCATATTATCTACAGTCTATGATGCAGACTTTGTGTTCAGAATGGGGGGTATAGACTTGTTGCTTATAGTCTGCAATTGGTGCATTTGCAGATATGTTGCATGAACGCTTGATGATGTGATTATGATTGAGTCATCTACTCCGTTTGTCACATTTTTGTCACAAACAGTTGGTTGGATTTTGTTCCTTTAGTTTGTAGTGTGTAGTTTTTATTTCTAAACATACTCTTCATTTCATCTCTCATCTTGCTCATTTGGCTTCAGGCTCTGTCTGTCACTTCTTCTCTGTCATCCTCTCTCTCTCTCTTTTCTCTCCCTCCCTCCCTCCTCCACCTCCTTGTTTCTGCTCTGACAAAGATTCATGCGTTAGTCTTCTCATACGCCTCTTGAATACAAACTCCTGCCTTCTCAGAGAACAGGCGGTGAATTTCCTCGTGTTTGAGGCATTTTTCTGTTAGAAAGCACCAAACAGGACACGCTGCAGTCCCATGAATGAGGCACGTTAACTAATCATTGGCCTGAGTCCTCCTCATGCCACTGTTCTACGGCTAACTGTCTCTCCGTCAGGCTCAGTGAAGCCATCATAATATTCCACTGACCGGAGGAAGAAGATGAAATCAATATCATCCTGCAGCCGAAGCTCTCATTACCCTCGGTTTGTGTAAGGCATGAGTTAGCTCCAGTGAGCCGTACAGGACATTAAGATGAATAACAGCTGACTCTGGAGGCGTTACCATGGTAGCAGAGTTCCTCGCCCCACCCTCTCTAGTTGCCATCCCTGCCCCCATATGTTTGCTCTCTGCACCCTGGTGCAACAGAGTCGGTCTAGACCAAAGCGCCTTCAGGAGGAAATCAATGAAAAGTCAACCGTAAACAGACTGCAGTGCCTCTCCTCCATCGGAGAAAACGTTACAAACATGATTTAAACGTGTAATAACCACAGACTGTTTATGAAAAGAAGACATGACCACGATGATGTCATCTTCAGTTTGTTGACTTCTGTTTTCAAGCCACTTTTTTTGCATTTAGCAGAATGTCCTCATGTATTTGCAGCCATTAGTGATCGCAATAGGACAACAGATTGGATATGCATTACTACACTTTCATTCTTGTACAACAAAAATAAGATGGCCACGCCCTAAAACAGTGGTCCCCAAAGTGGCGGTTAGGACGTCCTGGGGGGTCGCAGCAAGATGTCTTCAAAAAACACAAATACAAATTTAAATGATGTAAAAAAAATAGCATATTTCAACCATTATTATGAAAAAACTTCCCAAAAATCTGTTCAATTAAAGGAGCAATATGTAACTCTGACACCTAGTGTTTAAAATGGGTACTGCAATCCAAATTTAAAACATTACAGAGAGCTGTCTCCCCCCGCCCCCTCCTCTCTAGAGTCGATGCTCACACAGGTCACCATGTGGTGGACACTGAAGCTTCAGTGTTTATCCAGCTCTGCATCGGTCTGTAAACCTTTCTGCGTTCTAACCTCTCTCCAGTTTTCAAAAGCATCTCCAATATTGATCCTAGTTTGAGCACGTTTCTGCTCGTGGAGCTTATTAGAAACATGCAGAGGCTTTTTAGGTCGGGTACAATCACTTCTATCTGAACCAGTTCTCTTGCCCGCTTCCATCGCTGCAACACCTGTTGGTTTGACCTGATAACTGCTCTCATATCTGGCAAACCGAGGGGCGTCCAAAACGGCCGTGTGGGGGTGCCTTTAAACCGCCTACCTTCTCTGGTCCAAACAAATCCAGACCATTCAGGACCAGAATCTAAAGTTAGAAGGAGGACATACTGGCTGCTGCATTGTTGTCAGAGAAGCCAGCACTTCAACATAGCATGTGGGGGTCTCCAGTCCCTAGCACCGTTAGTTTGGGGGTCGCAAGCTGGAAAGTTTGGGAACACCTTCCCTAAAGTTTACTCTGCTTGCTTTATGGTCTACTTGTCTCTAAATGGGACCATGATTTACAAACATTAGCATGTATTAAGTTGTACTGCTGGAGGGTTTGAAAACAAAATAACTTCATCTTACTGCCAAAGTGTCTTAAAGTACCACGTTCCAGATCAAATTATTTATAAATATTTGACTTTAAGCATCATTTTGTCATTGGTCTTATATATTAAAACCAGCTACCCTGAGTGTGTGTTGAAGCCTGTTTGAATTTGAAGCTCCTACTGTATGTGTTGAATTAAGCAGATTAGTGCAGCTGGATGGCAGCGTCCTGTTAAATATAATGTGTTGACATGTCTTCTGTCTTTAATTAAACTTACAGTCAGTCCTTAAAAGTATCTTTGATGTTGCTTCAGAAATTATTTGTACGTCAGGATGTTTAATTTCAAAGTGCAACAGATAGTTTAATTCCTTTCGTATATTTATTCTGTGTTCCCCATGATGCCGTGTCGTTGCTTCGTCAATAAGCCTCTGGCGAGAGGTGATTCATGCCTGCTTGCTTCTTTTGTCTCTCTAAAGTAAGTGGCCCTGACTTCAGTTTCCTGTTGACTGACATATTTGTTTTTGTGTCTTTTTGTGTTGCAGTTGAAAGAGAAGTGGTGCAGAAGAGAACCTTCACCAGATGGATGAACCTGCATTTAGAAAAGGTCTGTTGATACCGTCATGGCTGCAGAAAACACACAAACAGCAGGAGCAGTAATCATGGTTTCCACATGCAGTTATTACAGAGCTGCTCCCTCAGCTCTCGTTTACTAACTGAGCAGAATGACACGTTTTTTGTCTTTTATTGTCACTCTGCCCTGAAGCCCAGTGCAGCTCCGTCTCCACCGCAGACGTACGATGCTCACTCTACGCAGCTGAGACGTGTGCTGCACATAAACAACGCTGCAGTCTCTGAAAATTAGAGATGTGGCTCTGTGGAGCCGCCTGTGTGCAGCAGTAAAGTTTCACTGGGCTGTAAAGTGTTAATCTGAGAGAACAGTGGTCATGTTACAGATCTACTTACCCCCGGGGTGGTCGTTTTCCTCTCAACACCTCCCTGTTAGCTGATGTATGCGAACACTGTGGCTGATTGGATGACGAGTCCGTCCTCCACGGAGTCATTGGAGAGCCGTTAAAACAGATTAAAACTGTAAAGAAAGAAGATACATGTGGCGGTATAAAGAGGAGCAAATAGGTACCAAATAAGTCAAAGGAGAGGGTGTGAACAAATAGAAGATTACATCTTCAAATACTGAAGCTTAAAAAAACATTAAAGACATCATTTATAATATTCAGAAGTTATACGTCCTGCCTGAAAAGTTTTGGATCAATCAAGTGTTCATCCTTCCCCTCACTTCTACAAAGTCTTCCTACACCTTGTCATGCTAAATGTCTGAGACACACTTCTACATTTATAGGCAACTTACAGTAGACGTTATGTATGGAAGTCCTACGAGGCAAATAGAGGACAAACATTGTTTTCTATGTTTCATCTGAAGGATTTTCTTTCCTGTGTTTATAACTAAAGTAAATTTGAGATAATCTTCAAAACCTTTTTTTTTTTGGCCCTGAAAGTAAATCCAGAAAACACGCTCACCCTCAGTAACTTCTATGGGTGCTGAATCCTCAACCAAAGAGGCACCACTCTTTTTCTCTTTATTCTTTTTAATGCAATCAAACAATTAATCAACGAGTAAAAAGGGTTGGGAGTGGAAGGAAAAGAAGATTTAGTGAGAATCCATTTTAGGGTATTCTTTGGTAAATTGAGCTAGTTAGCTTATACAGCGTTTTTCTAGTCGCTTTTACACCGCAGGTCACACCTACACATTCACTGCCTGATGGTAGAGGCTGCTATTTAAAGTGACCATCAGTGTTAACTAATCCATTCATACACATTCACATGTCGCTGAAACAGTAGGAGAAACATGGGGTAAAGTGTCCGATGTGTCTTGTGTCAGGAAAAATTCCCCCGCTTGCTTTCACACATGCAGCAAATTATTTTGGGGACATTTTCCGGATTGCATTCATGTGGTGCTTAAGTTTCCTCCATTAACAGTTGGTATAAAAAACAACTTTAAGCAGGTGAAGAAAAAGTTCACAAGAATGGAAGCTAGAACTTTTCTTAGAGTTAGAGCAGGGGAAAATAAAAGGACTATGTTTTTTATAGGATACTTTTGAAAAAATGACATCCTGCTTATTCGACACATTTCTGAAGTTTGTTGTTGTAATACTTATTTTGGCCACAAGAGGCTGAGACGCTGCACTCCCCCTTTGTCCTAAAGCGGACTGAAAACAACCCCTCTTTGTTTTGTTATCTCATTTTCATGTCTCCATGCTCTGCAAACACAAGGTATCCTTAAATCAACATAATCATAATTCACTTAAATACATGGATGCATACTCTCACTATGAACAGGACAGAGCGTAATGTTTGCAGAACACCTGTCTATGTAAACACAGCGAGCTGCAGCACAGCCTTACATCACTGTTGACTCAGTCACGCCGTGTTTCTGTTTTTCCTTCCTCTCTCTCCGGTTTCAGTCGTGAGCAGGGGGTGAGTCAGGGCGAGTCGAGAGGCTGAACGCTGATCAGATCTTTTGTTTTCTCGCACACAATGAGCCTCTCTTCTCTTACTCACTGTTTGGCCACGCATCAAATCTCTGACCCACTAATTGACAATCACACATTTGTCTTCAGTCATCTTGGAAAGTTCCAGTCACTTCATACCCCCCCCCCCCTCCCCACCTCTCCCACCATGCACTGTTCTCCGTGTTCAGACAGGTCTCACAGATTCCTCCGTGTGTAATGACTTGTTGTGATAACAGGGCTCACACGGTGCAGACTGTGGTTAACTGACTGACCCGCAGTTTAAAACATCACATTACATCGTTTACTCTTCTGTCAACTGTGTTTGAATTCACTCAAATTTCACTCCATGAACATCTCCATAAAAAGTGTAAAAATAAAAACAAAGGCAGCTGATTTAATGTAGGCGGCTCAAACTTTAAAATAAATCCTCCGAAGAGATTCATAAAATCAACCTTAAGTTTCAAAAAGTTGTTTCACCCATGGAAATGGCCAGGGCAGCAAATTAAAGCCCTTTACAGACTGCAATTTTTTTTGCGTCTTTGGTAAATAGACTTGAGCTTGTATAGTTGTTTTCTAGTCATCTGACTTCTCAAAGCGCGTTTACACCGCAGGTCACACCTACATATTCACACCCTGATGGTAGAGGCTGCTGTGTAAAGTGTCCATCAGAAGTAATTAATCCATTCATACTCCGCTGACGAAGCAGTGGGAGCAACTTGGGGTTAAGTGTCTTGCCCAAGGACACATCGGACATGTGGCTGCAGGAGCTGGGGAGCAACTCTACCAACTGAGCCACAGCCGCCTCATGCTTTGTACATTCATATTGATTCCAGGACGGCGTAACGTTGTTGTCTCAGGCGTTGAGGATGCACGGCACAGCGAGCGCTCCACATAAACACACAGTCAGACATTCACACACACACAGAGCTGCGTTCCCCTCGCCTCTGCCTCGCCTCTGTTACTACCTCTGAAGCTGGTACAGAGGAGGGTATTACTTCGTCCCTCTCTGCGACATTCACATTGAAGGCAAAACATCACAGGGGCGTAAATATAACAGCTTGTCTGAATAGGGCTTAAGATATGAAGAGCAAGTTGTTCTAACTCAAACATACAGTGTTTAAAACGGCTTTAACCCTCACACTTTTGAGAAGAGTCCCGGTATTGCATTTGAGCAGCTCTAAACTGTAAATATTTGATATAATTTCCTCTAGAATTAAACCGATTGTCGCTTATGTTTCCTCGTTCTATCCCTTATTTCAGTGTGACCCACCCATTGAGGTGCACGATCTCTTCCGGGACATCCAGGATGGACACATCCTCATGGCCCTGCTGGAGGAGCTCTCCGGCTGCAAGCTGGTGAGACTCTCACACTTTGTTTTCTTCATCATAGTGATTTTTAAGCATGCAGCTGTAAAGTGTTTAGAACATAATCATATCAGCTGTTCACTTTAGCAGTCCTGGTAGTTTGAGTAAATGTTTCTGTACTCGTCAGTAATGCTTTCCTCATTCTGAATGATTTTACAGCTTCATGGATTCAAGAAGTCCTCCCACCGGATTTTCCGACTCAACAACATCGCCAAGGTCCTGTCTTTCCTGGAGGAGAGAAACGTGAGTACCCCAGCATGAAGACTCGTCCACTTACTGCATAATTGGCTGCATTAATAACACATCCTGTAAATTCATGTGTACTCAGGTGAAGCTGGTCAGTATCGATGCCTCTGATGTTGCCGATGGAAACTCCTCCATCATCCTGGGACTCATCTGGAACATCATCCTCTTCTTTCAGGTAATCTCATTTTCTCTGACAATATCTTTGGGCTGCCCTTGAACTTTAATACCTCTTCATCCACTTTGAGTTTCCATCTCGTCACCTCTCTTTCTTTTCACATGAAATGAGGTCAAGTGTGAGAATAAAGTGTCCGTCTGCTTCACAACCTGTGGACTTTCCATTAACAAAGCCCATCAAAGTAGAGCATGCTGGGTATTTTATGTAATCCACACTGCGGGTCAGTGGCTTGGACCGACATCATGGGTCAATCAGTTCACACAGACTGTCCTCACGCACTGCAGGTCGTCTCCTGTATGAAGCTGTATGAACCGCCAGGCCTGAGCTCTGGTGAATGGAAAAACCAAGCAAGAGACACAGAGCTTCTTCGGTGGTCTTTTAAAGGGGTTGTGAAACTTCTTTTAAAGGGGTTTAGTCTTGACAGTGCTTCAAAGAACTGTAAGGGAATGTCACGAGAATCTCTGGTTAAATAAAATAATTAGAGCCCGACCGATTAATCGGCCGGCTGATAATATTGGACGATATTAGCATATCATGTGACTATTGGCATCTGCTAATTTTCTCTCAGATATGTGCAGATATAACTCCAAAAATCCCATTTCTGTCGGCCCTAGAAATATATTTTTTAGTTAACCCCAACAATTAAACAGTTGCCTTCAGCCCCTCTATATTGCCCGTTAAAGAGCGGACTCACCAAAATGCACACAGGTGCAGGAAATGGACTAACTGCAGAACAAAGGGAAATGGTCCACACGGTCTGCGGACCTTTTACCTTTTTCCTGCAGTCAATTTCAATCTTTAACCGAGAACATTTATGCTTGACCTTGAAACCTTTCTGCTGTCTGCATTTAAACAAAAAAAGGCAAAAGAAAACATGTAGATGGTAGAGGAGTCCTTTTGTGACGCGTTATTGAACACAAATACAGTAAGGTTGAGAGGTTCAAATCATGTGTCATGGTTCCCATGGTAGAAGCCCCCCAACTCACACTGTCTGCCATACATTGTTATATATTCATGTATTACTGTGAGCCCTATTTAAGCATGCTTCAGGTAGAACATAGCAAATCGACCTGGGAACGCAAAAAGCATCCAGTCAATTTCAAAATAAAACACCATGTTCAAATTCCTGATCGTATATCCCATCAATAAACATTTCGTCAAAACAGTCACCAAATGATCAGCAGATCAAACCTTCAAATGCAAAGTGACCTATCGTTTGGATGTCTTTCCCTTTATTCAACATCTTCCTGTGATCTTAAGAACTCATGAAACCAACTGCTCTGAGCTTCGCTGCGCTTGACTTGATGACAAAAAAAGGCACTATAGTCTTGGACTCTGTCGCTTTGTGTGCCATCTAGATTTCTGCTGTGTCTGAAGTATGCCCTGTCTTGCCTCCTGACAGGGAAAACATCCTGGGACGTTTGTGTAGAAGCATCTCAGTGCTGATGTGAACAGTGCGTTAGTTGGAAGATAAATATATGACTGCAAGCTAGTCAGCGTCTTTCTTTAGACGCACCTGTCTAATCAAATGGATCATGTGCAAAGTGCTCCTTTGTTCTGTGTCACGGTTGCCATGACAAACAGTGGGTAGAAACCCTGTTACTCACTGGGACTTTTACCTGTTTGTTGTCTTTTAGCAGAACTTTGAGCCAGAAAAGATTCCACTTCATACCTGGGATATTTTCTCTCTGATACTCTTAGATAAAAGTAACCCTACTGCTCACTTTTTGTGATACTGATATCTTCTAGGTATAAATATTCAGCACATTGTACGCTGAGGTGTCAGCATAAAGTGCATGGGTAAATAATCTGCTGCAAGAATTTGATACCCAGCCGCTGAATTGACCGCTAAAAACAGTCGACTGAAGGGGAATATAATCCATCTCTCTGTGTGCTTGCAGATTAAGGAGCTGACTGGGAACATCAGGAGCCAGTTCCCCTCCTCCTCCAGCCTGTCGTCCATCCCGACCAGCTCCGACTCTGACGCTTCATACTGCAGCACGCCATCAGAAGAGAGACAGACGGCGTCCACGGCCATGCGAGAACACAGCAAGGCCATAAAGAAGCTGCTGCAGTGGGTACAGAAACGAACACGCAAGTGAGTTTGGCCTGCCATTTCAATAAAGATTGTTATATTGAATCTGAGAGGGTTCTGTTAAATCTACTTCAAAACAGTGAGGAGGGACAAGAAGTAAATCACTGGCTCTATTGCAGTATACTTGAAGTCCTCCTCTTGCAGTGTTTCGAGTGCTCTTCTCAGCTGATCACTGACTTTGTCCTGTTCCAGGTATGGAGTGGCCGTGCATGACTTTGGAAAGAGCTGGAAAAGCGGTCTTGCCTTCCTGGCCGTCATTAAGTCCATCGACTCCAGCCTGGTGGACATGAGGAAGGCTTTGCTGAGGAGTGCAAGAGAGAATCTGGAGGACGCCTTCAGGATAGCCCACTACAGCCTGGGTATCCCACGCATACTGGAGCCTGAGGGTAACAAGAAAAAAGCTCTTTCTACCTTTAAGTAAAAAGTGGTAAAAGTAGCTGATCATCGAATAGTCACCATAATGTTCATGTAGTTATTTTAGGGCCAAAACCAAAGGTGGAAAGTTTCCTGTAAAAAATACGTCTTCAATAGGTTTCTCATGGCTAGATAGTTAGCTTAACCAGACCTCCTTACCCCCAATAGTCTCTGCTCGTTGACATCTTTTGGTATCTATTGCAAAATGGTACAGGTCCCTGCAGTGGCGATACTAGAGTCTGATGGGGCCCGAGGCAAAAATCATTTGGGGGGCCCTCCAACCATCTTCCATCACCATCATGTCTGCCAGTGTCCCGGCGCTGACTCCTCTTCCTCTTTATTTCCTGTTTCTTTTTGCTCTCCTATAGATGGATAACTCATCTTCTTTTTTCTTTGTTGACTTTCATTGACAAACTTTACAGCATGCAAAGCTTAGCGGGGCAACGAGAGTGAGTGCTGTCAGATGGGGCCCGCTTAGGGTGGTCTCCTACTGTCATTGCACATTTTGAGCCACTGCTGTGGTATAAAGTTTGTCAGCCCTCAGAGGCCCCCTTACTGGTCTGGGGCCCCAAGCAGTTGCCTTCCTTGCCTGTTGACAAGCAGCACCTCTGGGTCCCTGTAGAAGTAATCATTTCCAAAGATATTTTATGTTTCTCGTGTGAAACCTTTCCTTATGTTGGGAGTCATAAAGAAGGTTGTGCACTGTGGTGATTGTTATTTATCTTCCCAGATATGACTATCAACGCAACAGATGAGCAATCCATCATCATTTACGTGTCACAGTTCTTGGAGCACTTCCCGGGCATAGAAGAGGTAAGAGTCCCGTCCTAAAGTGCATGTTCGAAGTCAGATTTATACACAATAGTATTTTTACTGATATACTTGTTTTATTGTCTCTCAGGATGAGAGCTCCCGGCTGATTGAACGTAGCGTCTCTATGTGCCGACTCAACTACCGTGACGCCGACTCTGAGTACATGAGGAATGGCACTCACCGAGGCAGAGTGCGGGAAAGATCCTACATGTTTGAGAGGGACTCAGCTCAACGCCCACCCAAAATCTTCATTTCCAGCGTGTCCGAGGACAGGAGCACCAAGTCGCCATCCTTTAGGGTCGCCGCAGCTCGCTCATGGTCCAGTGAGGACATCTTAGCAGATACAGAGGAACTCTCCAGGAGTGTGGTGGAAGAAGTCAAGGAACCGCCAAGTGAGGTCTCAACCAATTCAACGTCTAACCCCCCACAGTACACTCAATCACCCACTAACTCTTCAGCGCCTGAGTCTGTTAACACTGAGTCGGTGATCGGTGACTCGGCAATCGGCTCCCCGGACTCCTGGGTTGGGAGCGAATTTGGGACAACACCAGAGAAGTTTTGCGAGAGCCGAAGTGACAGCTCTTTGTGCGACAGTGGAACAGCTTGGGATGTGTACCGTGCTACCCCTGTGGAGATCACTACCCTTGATGATGTTGTCCCATCACTAGACGATAGAACCCCTGACGAGCAGTCCATTGCAGAGTCCTACACAGACGAAGGGATTTACTCTCTAAGCTCGTTGGAGAGTACACAGGAGAGGATGCAAGGCGATTTTGAGAAAAAGAAAGAGGAGGTAGTGAACGGGAAAGAGGCCAACATTGAGAGCCACACCCAGGACTTTGCATTAGAACAGGGACCTGATCATAGTGAAGCTCAGATTAAAAAAGAACTTGATTCTAAAAAGATAGATACAGATAAACTTCACAAAGAGCAAGAACAGTCTTCTGTACAGTGCAATGCAAAAGAGCTGGCAAACTCTGGTGGCAAAGATCTCCTTGAAACTGATCAAACTAACCGTTCTCCACTCATTTCTATTGCCGAAGTCCCTGAAGATTTAGAAGATCTTGCTAAACAATCAAGTTCTGATGAGCGCACTTACAGGGAACCAGAAAGTGACAAGAAAACAGTGGACTTAACTGAGGCTGCACAGGGCCAGGAAGTACGAATAAATGGTTCAACTGAAGGTAAGAATGTAAGAAATACTGTTGAGGAAGTCGAGGAGGAAGCTGAATGTCAGAAAACAAACTCTCCTTCAGAGGAGACAGCAGGAGAGTTAGGAGAGGAATCAGGGATTGTAAAGAAAAAGGATGAAGTGGCAGTGAAGACACAAGACAAAGGAAGTGAAGGAGTTCGAAGTGACTTACAGGAAAGCCTCAGAGCAGAGACCTGCGATGTGGCGAACAAAGACATGGCCTCAAAAACAGGTCTTGCTCCGGGCATAAACATTCCTGTGATCTCTATTTCAAGTGAGCCAGAGGAGCAGGACGAAGGGGAAAACTGTGACCGAGAAAGACAAGATCATGTTGCAGATGATGAGGCCCATCAGAAGGAGGAGGAGACGTCTGGAAGTAAGGTTACAGACAAAGATGTCAACAGGCCTCAAAAGCCAAAAGAATCGAGCTGTGACTCAAATGACAATAAGGACAAGAAGCCCGTTGAGATTTCCGTCTCTCTCGTATCAGAAAATGCTCAACCAACGACAGAAAGTGGGAATTTTGATGGTACAGATGAGCCTAAGAAGCTTGATTCTCAGACAGGTAACACTGAAAAAGACTTAACATCTCAGACGTCTTCTACAGATGCTAAATCTCAACCTGTGAGTACTGGGCAAGAAGTAGATTTACCAGATCAACCGGTGCAGGACAAACTGGTTGACACCTTTTCAGACAATGAGACGTCTGCAACAAAGCAGAACACATCAAATCCAGTTAACTCAAAACCAAATGGTACAACTGGGATTCCGTGTGGTGAACCGGGCAGCGTGTCCAGACACATGGACGCGTTCTATTCAAACTTTGATCGAAATTCCCCCACAGATGACTTACTCGGTGACCCAATCGAACCGATGGACCTGTTCTACCCCGACAAAGAGGAGCCCATGACCACAGAGCCAGCTGACTCTGATATGGAGAGTTGGCCTTCTGTTTTGAGCGTGTCTCCTCTCCAGCCGGCACCAGCTTCAGAGACTCAGCCAGATGACCAACCGCTCATCCTGCTGAGTGACGACTTCAGAAATGGAGTGGACACAATACAAGACAATGGCAAGGTAAATGGGAGTTTATTTGGCAGGACCTTGGCATGATCAGACCAATATAGTTGCAAAATGTGCTTTTGAGACAAACACACATTTATCCCCATGCTTTTGCATCAGTCTGCTCTTAAAAAAAAGAAAAGAGAAGAGACGCTGGCGCTTAGAGAAACAACGGTAGGTGGATACGGTGCCTTAGGGAGATTGGACAGTCCACCACTTTGGTTTAGAATAAAAACATAACAAACGGATCTGTGTTAAGATTTGTCTCTCATGGCAACAACAGACAATGATCTACGGCTTCAAGTGTAGCACTTATTGACATTTTTGCCAAGGTTCTTAGATTGCATTTTGACCTCTAGCTCTCCACAGAACGATTTCTTGCAACAAATCGTGTTTTATACACCGACTGTTTTTAGATGTTTATTAAGATTAGAAATGCGACAATTTAGGTCCATGACCCTTCTCTCCAATGTGTAATCTTTATTCTGATAAATATTACACAAGATACATGCTGGTGGATTTATCCTCCACTGTTTTTTTTCCATGGACTAAATCAACTAACCATGGAATTTAAAACTCTCTAGAAGAGAAAGCAAACAGAATTCCTGCTGAATTATTCCAGCAAAGTGAGTGGCATCTCAAAAAACACTTTTCACTCTGCCTCCGTATGTGTGAGTCTAATGGTTCAGCTCCCCAACAGGAACATGAAGCGACGTGATATTTCACACTTCTACCATCTCTCACATAATGAACAGATGACCTGCTGACATTCATCATCAACACTCACACCATTCTGTTCTCTTAATGTTTGTAGAAAGCTGTAGGTCATGCATAAAAAAACTTTTTAAACAGAACATAGAATGCAGAAATCGATGCTCAGGGAGATTAAGAAATTAGGTCTTTATGTTGCTTGGGTTTAGGGGGTTAGGATTGTACAATCCTCCAGAACTGTCTGCAGAGCATGAAAAGAGTGATTCAGCACAGAAGATTAAAAGTCACTGAATTGGCTGACAATGCAAAGTATTGTTAAATATTCTCTATGTTAAATAATTTATGGGATTGCTGCAAAATCGTTGCACAATCCTTAAAATGAGGCAATGCCTGCAAGCTAGTTCAGGCAGTCGACTCCACTGCACTGATTTCACACTTGACATGCCTCATTCTCAACAATCACCTGACAACACCTCCTTCCAATTGGCGGTGTATTTAAGCTGCAAGATTTCTGGTCTCTCCCCTCTGGCCTTTCACCAGTACTGCACTCCTGCTCAGCCCCACCACAGATTCAGATTCAGCACCCCAGCATCCTCCTGTAGGCTCCGACTGGGGGGGTGTAAGATATCATCCCATCACTCCTCAAATTTCTGCATGTAAATTAAAACTGTGAGGAGTGACTAGGTCGGAGCCCAACACAAACTATATTCATGCGTCACTGTTACCAAAAGAAATGTGAGGATGCATTGGGCAGCTCTCCTGTACGTCTCTAAAGCGTCTTAAAGACTCTCTGGTTGTCTCTCATTGTTATTAGTTGATCACTCAGACCAGCCTGGACACGCACAAAGCCTCTGAATCCCAGGGTGAGTGCCTGCTGAAGACAGAAGGACTGTGGGGTGGAGATGTTCCAGCAGTCTGCGGTGATCTCAGTGAGGCTGAGAAACAGAGCTCGGACTCTGCCAGGGAAAACACAGAGCCTGTGAGGTAGGTTTTCTATTCTTAGTCGGCTCCCTGGTACACACTGAGAAACACACACTGGACCCCGGGGGAAAGCAGTGTTATGGCAATGAATGGGACTGCTATGACCCGGCCTCGTTCGGTTAGCTCAGATATTTCCTTAAATGTCTTGGACAGAATTATCTCTGTAGGCTGCTGATGGGAATGAAGACAGGCCTTATGTGGGTCGAGACACTCTGCATAGAGAGAGGATGAAGGTTATAGACATTAATGTGTCTGAATGTGTTAATTAATATGAGGGAGTCCTTTTAATGTTTATGTTCCTCAGTGAAATCAAAGCTCTAATCCCTTTATCAAACCCTATTCTGTTTATTGTTCACGTAATGGCCATTCAAAGTTTATACATTCTGTTATCTCACAATATTAAAGTCGTTTTCATGTTTATTATCATGCCAGTATTTTTCCATTCAAGGGAAATTTGCATTCACACACAAGTGACTAAGCAAGAATTATACGTGCAGGACGACACCGATGTGACAGAGCATTTGTTTCTAAGTTCAGTGTTTTGTCATACAGTTTACTCACGTCATTTATGAGCTAAACAGAACTCGATTAATAGTATAAATACATTTCTATATATCAGGATGTGCAATGTCTCCAAATACAAAAAACATAACAAGTATGGAACAACATGTTTTTAGTACGGGAAAGCTCAGTAAACGTTTCATAAATACAACAGAATGTGTACTTGTAACCATGCATGCAAGCCTCTATGAGCAAGTTAATCCTAATAATGTAGAGACATATCCTCGGACATGATATGTATCATCCATAGACTGCATATACAAAAGAACGTAATGTCAGTGACGTCACCCATTGGTGTCTGAAGAGAACTTTTGAAGCCAAACATTGGCGGTGGCCATATTGGAAATGCCGTCACAAACTAACTTTTGATCAGTCTAGTAACAGACTGAAAGGCGGAGCTTAGGTGGGTCTTTGGTCTCCTGGCAGTGGCGATTCTAGAGTCTGTTGGGGCCTAATGCTAAATTAATTGGAGGGCCCTCCAACCAGTGTTTAGCGGGGCAATAAGAGTGAATGCTGTCGGATGCGGCCCCCTTAGGGAGGTTTCCTGCTGTCATTGCAAAATGTTCACATTATGTGTCGCTGATTTAGTTCAAATTTTGTCAGCCCTCTGGGGCCCCCTACTGGTCTTGGGCCCCAAGCAGTTGCCTGTCTTGCCTGTTGACAAGCAGCGCCTCTGCCTCCTGGTAAACAGCTGAAACACGCCCACAAATCAGACAATTCAGCCGCGCCCCCTATTATGTAAATGTACGCTTACATCTTATTTTAGGCTTAACAACAACATAGATGAGTAATATAAAGAAATGAGCTTTAGAGACCAGAGCTGTTTTCTGTACCAGGCTGTAGATGTTAACATGTTCAGTTCTGCTGTGAACAATGACTTTTAATATGGGACCTAATTGGGCTTCCTTAGCTTTAGCAGACAGCCTCAAATGAACTGCATTTTTTTTACACACCTGCATTGGCTTTATATTCAATGCTAGAAGTTGCTGCTTGATTTCATCCAACCGTTTCCTCATTCCAGTTTACATTAAATGTCTTTCAGCCAATACTCTTTCAAAATCTTGAACACTGACTGTAGTTCCTCCGCTTGTTATTGTAATTCCTCTTTTCCATCCATCTCAAATGTATCGATTTATTAAAACTACTTTAAAGGGGACATATTATGAAAAATCCACTTTGACAGGGTTTTTAACATATATTTGGGTAACCTGAGTGTCTCCCGACCCACAAAATGTGAAATAAACCCATCCAGTCCTTTGTTTGTGGTCTGCATAAGTCTTACAACACAGAGGAAAATGCTCCGTTTCAAATTTGCTCTCCTTGTGATGTCACAGTGGGATTCTGGTAAAATAAATACCCTCCCCTCCCCTGGTATCTCCACCCATGGACTCCACCCCAAGCCTAGAGCAAAACTTGTTCGCAGGTCCGCCATTTTTATTCTCGCTACAGAGGAGTGATGTCTACTGGGAAAACTCAGGGGGGGCTCATTGCATTTAAAGAGACACACACACCAAAACGGAGCGTTCTGAGAGAGCTGGTTTATACAGGGTCACAAACCTCCTCTGGTGCTTGATTCATGTTATATTTTGAGCAAAGCACAGCACAGATGTTTCATTTAGACCACAGGGGACTGTTTGAAAAGGTGGAGAAGGGGGATAATATGTCCTCTTTAACAGGTTGTAAATAAAAAGTAGGAATAATACTTACTTTACTCCAGCGTATGGATGAAGTTATCAAAGAGTTCACACAATCCCTCAAAGTTTGTGATGATGATCATGACTAAATGGATGAAAGATTAATAACACCTATAAAAGCCTAACATGTAACGTCGACACATTCTCCCTCTCTTCCTGTGGTGAGGAGAGACAGGGACTAAAGTCAGTGAGACACACGTCGAGCTTCCAGGAAGTTGCTTTTTAAATGTTGAAACTGCTCATTTCTGGAAGAAGTCCAAAGATCCTGAAGTATTTAAAGTATTTATATAAAGTATTTATAATGGATGGCTTCTTCTTCTGCACTTCCTGAGTCTGCTATCTCTCTGAGACTTACCTAAAGGAGTTTTTTTTTTTTTGCTTTTCAGGATTGACTCTAAAAGCTCCAGCAGACAAGATGAAATCCAGATCCCCCCGGTCCTCCGTCACAGAAAGGGGGCTCGCCTCACTGAGGTTGGTTTTCATTGTGGACATATCGCTGTGCTTGGATAAATACTCTCTCTGATACTGTACACTCAGAGTGTTTGCTTTGTACCTTTTTCCCACACACAGAACAATCCCACTGCTGCTGGGACTGCAGCAGCGAAAAACGCCGACAACAGTGACTCCGCTGTTTGGTAAGAACTTTTCTCTCATTGCTTTTGTTGCTGTTTCTGCACAGCACAGTGGACAGCTAGGGCAATCAAAGCACAACAGCCTCAAGCATTACCATTTGGAGAAATCAGAAAGTATTCAGAATCACTAGAACATACAAAAATCTGAACAAGTACAACAATGGAAAGGTGCTCTAAATGCAAAATCTCGCTCCACGCAAATATGACTACAATCATGCTGCAGAAAAACAAACACCCTGAAAACAAATGCAACAGAAGAACATATGACACGGGGGCTTATATCCATATGAGGAGTCACGTGACTTTGTGATGTCACAAAATCTTCATGCTAACAAATACCTTAAGAGCAGTCTGGGCTCTGAAGACTGAGGGATACGTTTACCTTCTGGTTTGAAACTGGAACGGCATAATACCCACAATTTAGATGTTGATCCTTTGGGAATATTTAACTGAAAAACATCAACAACTCTACAAACATGCTATAAATATAACAAGAAAAGGATTAACTACACCTTTTCATTTAATACTAATTCAATATGAGGAGGTGGGGTTGTATAATCATGTATTTTACATCACCAAACTGTAATGAACTCTGGGAAGGCCCACAGAAAAGTCTGCAGAAAGGCGGCCTTTTCTTTGAGGGAGTGTAATTTGGTGTCGTTAAGTCCTCATCAGGGCCCTCACACACTTCATGATTTGAGAGTGGGACGTCACATCACCAAACTCTCTCACACCCACCGGGAATGTGCATCAAAGTCTTTGAGTGTGGAGACTGGGATTGGCCAGTGGATTGGATTGGAAAATTGTCCCTGAGGGGCAATTTGATTTGCAACAGAGGTCCATACAGGCATCCTCAAAACACCACAAGAGAAATACATACATGTAAAACATAACTACTATGGATATCATCATGATGGACGAGTGAGATAAGAGACACAAAGACCAACAGTCCATAGTCTAAGTGTACAGGCAACAATGTCTGCAGCTTATTTAAAAACCCAACTGCTGATGGGACAAACGACCTCGGGTATCTGTTTGATTTGGCCCTCCAGACGTAAGTGAACCTCCTCTCTGACGGCAGAAGTCCAAACTCTGCATGCAGGGGGTGCTGAGGGTCTTTCAGGACGGCGAGATTTGTCAACATTAAAACTGCACAGCTTTCTCAAGAAGAACAGTCTTTGCTTGGAGGCGTTGGCACTCCTTGGTAGTCTTTTAATTTGTGTGTGTTTGTGTGTTTGTGTGTAGGTGGAGTGACGGCTGGGAGCTGTACCTGCTGCTGCTGCTCTGGCTGCTGCTCTACTGTTTCTGGCTGCTGCCACAGATGGACCTGAAGTCACTGCCCAGCCTGCTGCTCAACCTCTGAGCACACACACTCTGCTCACACATGAACACAAACAGACTCTACGCACACACAAACAAACACACACACATTTTATACACAGTTTCATGCACCATCAGGAGACCAACAGATACACAAACTGACACAGCTCTACTGCCAGTCCTGTTTCCTTTCATCACACTGACTGTACTCCAGATCAAGTGAAGGCATTTAAAAAAAATGTGTATTTTAAACGTTTAGAGCTTTTTTAGGTTGTTGCTTTCAAGCTTTCCATGTGGCTTAAAGTGATCTGTGTGACGACGTGTCAGGGCCACTGCTGGGGAAGAGAGTTTCAGATTTATAGAAAAGATGGGATATTTTGAGAGACAGAAAAGTGCATTATGTAACGGGCGGAACATTATTTTCTTACAAGACACAAAGGGCTTACTAGTATAAATTTCACGTGTGCAATCCTGACAATTTCAAGCAGGCTGCCCCTGAAATCTTCCTGAGTTCTTTGTTCACACATGCACCTCTCAGCAGGAAGCTGTCCCTCAGGAGGCGAGACGTAAAAAGAACGACGCAGAAGTGACGGACAAAGCAACAGAGTCCTCGCACAGAGATCACGCTGGTCCTGCACAAGTCGCAAGATCTAATGGTCATCACCCCCCTTGCTCGCCTGAAATGAATTTTCTTGAATATTTCCCTCTGCGTGCTCACACATGCTCATCCTGACTTCAGGATGAGCTGTCCTGACATCCTGATTTCGGAAAAAATTCATCGGAGGCTGTCAGGAAAATTCTGGGTAAAGTCAGGGTGAAAGATTCGGTTGTTTGCGTTCACACATGCAGCTCACTCCGAAAAGTATCTAAATGTTTTACCCTATTTTCAGGACAGTAAGATAACACATTTTTTTAAATTTTATAAGAGAGAAATTAGAATTGTTCAAAGGTTTAGTCGATTGCCATGGTCAAGTATGGTCATGATTTTCTATATAAAGGAGGAAGAGACCAAAGTTTTCATTTTGTTAAAAAAATACAAAAACGTTGTGAAAGTTCATCTTCAAGTTTACAGAAAAGAATCACCTCAGACTTCAAATGATACAGATCGATTCATTCTTAAAGGACAAATCTTTAACATGAAAATACACATTTTTCAAGAATAAGAGAAGTGTGATAAAGGCTGGTCGGTCCTAGTTGGACCGTCGGTGAGTGATCGTAGCCCTAGTTTTTGCGGCTCCATCGCTACCCGTCGGCCCCCGTCTGCCTTTTTTCAGCCGATTCGCTAGTTGAAACAGCGTCAGTCGGCGCGGTCGGTTTGAGGAATCTCTCTGATTGGCTGTTCATGTAACTGCAGCGCTCGACAAAGGTTCGGAAAAGCCCCTTGAGCATGCCCCTGCAGTATCCGTGCTTTCACTCATTAGAGCGGTTTCTCCTTATTTGTCGCCTCCGTCTCTTCTTCTCTTTTTCCACTAAAAGACCAAGGGCTGCCAACGCCAGTGCCATTTTCAACTTTTTATCAGACATTCATCTCGATTAGTTCCTATAATACCAGTGGTGCGCAACAGCGTTGTGAAAATGGTCTTCTTGTATCATAACAACAGACTACCGCCGCCTTCTGGCATGGAGAGTTATTTCCTCTCACGCATGCACAGAACGTACGTGGTGGTTGGCCGTCGGCTGTAGTCTTTGCGGTGTGTTCAAGTGCAACTTTTTGGCCAAGACGTGAGGCGATGTGAGGCGACGCCACAGGCGGCCTTCATCGCCTCTAGTTCTTTGCCGTCTGCCTGGTGTGTCAGGGCCTTAATGTTAACAATTATGACATAGGGTTAGGGTTATAAATGAGTCTTTTTTAACATGAAGCTTTCTTTTCTTAAACGTTTCTTACACGTCTCTCTGAATATTTCCCCTCCTCCATCTTTAAACTCCGCTCACAGTGGCCCTGACAGTCTGCTGCAGATCTGCTGCTCGTTTAAACACACTATAAGAGTTTGTGGTTTATTGTCGTGCAGAGCCGACACCAGAGCGGACTCTGGTATATATTATCTGACTGTACAGCACTCTCATGTGTAGATAGAGATACATATTATGGATGTACGGATGCACAGTTGCCTAAATGAAAAGCCATTTGAACCCAGATGAAGAAGCTCAAAGTCAAACTGGAGATGGAGGAGCTGAAGCGAGGAGACGATAGAGCTTATATATATAGAGATATATTTACCTGTTCTGTTGTAAAGAGGACTCATCAGTCTGAATGAAGGTGTATGTTTAATGTGTTGCACATTTGAGAAAGATTACAAACTGCCAAAGATCGTGTTGAAAGTGCTAAAACCTGAACTCACACAACTCACCACAAGCCCGATAACCAAGTTTTGAACCCGTAGAAGGTCGAGAAGAACTCTTGTACTGAAGCTTCACCCCGCTCTGTGTTGTACGATAGTCGAGGCGGAATATGTATTTGTATTATTTTACGGCTCATATGATGTGTGAATGGATTTTTAAGATGTTTTATGTGATCGGCTATGCTTGAGCTCGTCCACGGAAAGAGAATGCTTTACAATGAAATATCTTTATAAATGTTATTTTTGGAACGTCGTCTGTTATGAAGCACTACGACACATTGACTTGACCTTATTTCATCGTTGCACCACACCAGCCGACCAAGTCTCTGTTTACCCTGAATATGAATGCAGCTGCAGACACTCAGTCTAGTCCAGAACAAAGTGGGTCGTCCTCACAGCCCAGTGCATCAAGCTCCCAGCTCAAGTGTGTGCGTGTGCGTGTGTGTTTATCCTTGTGAGAACTAGAACTCTGTCCCAATTCCATACTACTCCTTTCAAACACTATCCCAGGCCCTGTTTTTTATTCATTAACAAGAAGAGATATTCCCTCCTGCTCTCATGGTCTAGTCGTACAGACCCATGTCTCATTGTTTGATCATTACACTGCAAAAATTAGTGTTCTAGTACTTTTTAAAGGTCTTGCTCTTGTCCTGGAATCGAAAGCATTTTTACTCGGTCTTGTCTCGGACTGGGTGGACTGTGGATTTTAAATCAAGACCACCACTGATCGGCTATTTTAGTGTCTTCACTGTGATTAGAAGACAAACGCCTCTTTCTTAAAGATCAAATAACTTCAATTCATTCCCGGTTATATCCGCAACCTTCCCGGTGTTACGGTCTAAGTGAGTGACACGCCCCCTGCACACATGATGATGATTTTTTAGAGATATTTATGGTCTTGGTCTTGTCTCAGTCTCGCCCTGCCTTGGTCTTGGTCTTGACTTGGTCTTGATCTCTAAACGTCTCGGTCTTGTTGTGGTTTCAGAGCACTCTGGTCTCAGTTATGTCAGTCTTGGTCTGGGTTAGTGTGGTCCTGACTACAACACTATCTTAGAGTAATATTTTAATCTGGACTTGTCGGGCAAATATAGCTTATAATAAGTGCACTGAGATATTTTTGACATGAAACTAAACAAACCTGATAAGAATTGAGTTTTTGCAGTGTAGAAGGTCATCAACTTTTATTAGCCTGTTTATCCCATCCATTAGTTCTTTTATTGTTGTCACGTTTTACTGAATAGCGTTGACACGGGCTGTTTAAGCAGAGGAGACAAAACAAATACAGAATATGTTAAAGTTAGTTAAATGCATCATTGGGATGAGAAAATCAACAACCTGCAACTCTACCAGTCCATTGTTAAGCCATTTACATTTCTATATTTACCGGTTGGGCAGGAACATTTACATGAAAAGTCACATTTTTCAAATCTTTAAGAAAGTAAATAAATATCGACTTTATGCTTATTGTCAGGGTTTAGCGTTTTCCGTCGATCAAACCCTAAAGACGAGAGTTTAACGTCATTTGTTCTCGACACTTCAATCACATTTTGTAAGCAGCAAACTTTATCGATCGGGGAGAACTTACTTTGATAAGACAATCACACTGCAAGGTCCAATATCTGTCTTCTTCTTCTGCACATTGAGAAACTATTTCCCAATTAATTATGAACACAAACCAACTGTTTTAGAATAGCAACAGGCTGCACAGCATGAACCGTCTTCACCCAACCTTACACGAGTTTTGAGCAGCCTAAACACGACTTTAAAACTTTAAAACAAACGTTTGTCAGTCCGTGTATTGGTGAAGGTGATCGCAGGAAACGTCAATCTTAACTGTAAATGAGAAGATTCATCGACACAAGAGGGCTGAAAACTTCTTCTTATTTAATTATGTCATCAAACAAACAGGTTTCAACACCTGATGAAGCCATGCGCTGAAACGTGTTGTGTGCCGTGAATCTTCTCATTGGTTAATAAAACTATTTATCCCTCTTCTGTTATGGCACACGTGGTCAGAGGAAGTACACAGACAATGCTTTGAGTGCCATGATGTGATATTTTCTTAATCCCAGCTGTGTAATTATGACCTTCAGAATCAAAGCATTATATACAGTTTTTTTAAAAGCTCCAGACTCTTGATTTTGTTTTAATATCATGTCAATAAACACAAATATCAAATGTTTAGTGTTAAAGTAAACTGCGCGTTCACAGGGAAGACATTCTAACTTGGTCTTTAGTCGAATCTGTTCAAACTTTTAGCAAGATGTTCCTTTGCAGTGATATAGCCTTCACAAAGTTGTATGAAATTTGAATTAGAGCAGTGTTGTGTTTCTTTCTTTAGTCTTGACAGAACGTCCTCAGCAGAGGTGATAATTAGGTGTGGAGCCTTTTGAAGATTTAAATGTTAGTTTTAGGGCTGCGTGTTCATGAGAGAGGGGGAGTAGTTTGAGTTTTTACAAGGATTCAGTAGGCTGTTTGTGTGGTCATGTTTGTGTGTGTGTGTGTGTGTGTGTGTTTGTGTGTGTCCCCTGTGTCCATGACCACAGAACCATACCACCCCCCTCCATTCAACCCCCCCCCCCCCCCCCCCCCCCCCCCCCCATCAAAACAATGGAAGGACTGACCCAGTAAAAGCATCTTAGCTTTTGTATCAGAGCCTGATGGATTTAACTGAAGCAGTCAAGTGCAATAAACGACGTGTTTTCAACCCTTTGTCTCTTGTTGTGTCTGCTCCTTTAAAGTTATTTAAATAGGTCTCAATAAATGAAATCCTTCTTCCTCATTCAGCTCAGGTTTTTTTTTTTAAGTTCTTTTAAGTTTGTTGTTTGAATGCTTTTGAAATTCATTTTCTTGGACAGACACAAGTGAAGAAAAGCAGGAAGTGAAGAGGAGAGACAGTAATGATATGCATGGATTGAACCTTAAAAATATTTGTGCTCAGATGAGAGACTTAGGGGCGTGTCCAGAGGGGTGTCCATGGGGTGGCATCGCGCCCCCTTAAAATCTTGGCCACCCAAAAACTCCTGAACTATTATGACTGTAGCTTTTTCCCTTTACAAAGGCGTGACTTATGTACAAATCAACTATTTATTTTTGTGCAATCTTATATTTTAACTTTGATCACAAACCTTCTGGTTGAATCTTTAAAAAAAAAAGACAGCCTAGCCTAGTGGTAAGTGTGCAAGCCTCATGTACAGAGGCTGAAGTCCTCGAAAGTGAACGGTCTGGGTTCAAATTCGACCTGTGGGTCATTTCCCGCATGTCATTCCCAGCTCTCTCTCTCCCCGATTTCTGACACTTTCCACGCACTGCCCTGTCTCTGAAAAAAGGCATAAATAGCATAAAAATAAATCTACAAAAAGGACACTTGTAAGATGTTGCAGCTTAAATGTGTGCATTTTGAAGTTTAGAAGTCCCACAGGGATATTACACTTGTAGAAGTCAAAGTAGATCTCATTAGTGAAGACAGAAGGTAAATCAACGCTCTTCATTCACAAGTGTCTGCACACATACTTCATGCCACTTCTCTATAAGTCAGTGCACAAGTGGGGCCGACCCAGTCAAAAGAAAGAGTCTGAACATGACCCTGAAGCTACAGAGGTGCCCTTCACCAACCTCACACCCAGCAGCAGTTAG
This sequence comes from Tautogolabrus adspersus, assembly GCA_020745685.1. Classification (NCBI taxonomy): domain Eukaryota; kingdom Metazoa; phylum Chordata; class Actinopteri; order Labriformes; family Labridae; genus Tautogolabrus; species Tautogolabrus adspersus. Next base: position 3,082,268 of record CM036552.1, on the reverse strand, counting down.
CTGTAAACAAAACAGTAGATAAAATAAATGTACTGCATATGCTAAACAATAAACAGCATAGAGACACAGGTAGAGATTAGCTGCAGAGTATAGTGGGGGGTTCAGCTCAGGATGTAAGAGTAGGGAGGGGAGTCAGTGTATAAAAACTGGACAAACATTCAGGAGGTACGCAAAACAACAACTCTAAATCAGTGTTGCTCTGTGTGACACAATATGGATAATGTTGTTGTTGTTGTTGTGGTCAACGATGGTGGAAGAGTTTATCTGTTCTCGTGTGTGTGAGTGTTTCCTGCAGCATCCACAGCCGTAAAACATGCAGGCAGGTTAAATGATAATCTGTGAGTAAGTGTCAGCCCTGTGATTGATTGATTCAGGGTGTACACTGACTGCCCATACAAGCAGGGCCTGTGGACTGCACAGCTAATGGATGGATGCACTGCATGGATTAACAGATTACATTCAGTCATGTGAATGTTTGGAATAATGATCAATAAAATGTGCTGCTTCATTATTTGTTAAAGTGCGATATAGAGACTGTTTTATCTGAATATAAAAGGCTTCTACTTTCATTTGATGGCCATGATAGTCGTATCCACATGCACCTTTACATCAATGCATCATTGGTGCATGCTGATGATGCACCAATGATGTAAGAGCTTTTTCTAGTTCTGCGTGTAAAAAGAAGTTAATCCCGTTTAGTTAAATGTGCTCCATCAGGAATGTTTATGTTGTATGTTTTTAATTGGCCACAACTACAGGTCAGCATCATTTTATGTGGTGATGCTGCCATCTACAGGACATCTTCTAACACAATCATCTTCTTCACCTCAAAGCTGTCACTCTGGGCTTTTTGATTGCACATCCTGAACATGTTAGTTTAGGAAACACCTTTATAATTGATATGCTTTAAACGTAACTTTAGGGTAATGTCTTGATCGCGTGATAATCATCCCAAAAACTTTCATTCAATATTTCATAAAGATACAATTCCTTCAAACAAAGACAAATAATGAAAGTGCACTTTGAGCTTCTCCATTGAATTAACTTTTGCAGGCTGTAGGTTTGAATTTGAATTTGAAATACTTTAATTAATCCCTGAGGGAAATTCTACAGTTTTACATTTAGTTATTTCGAGACATGCACCTCACACACAGGTCTGAATCACACACATGTCAGAGTGGGGCTGCTAGAGCCTCGGCAGTACTCGGTAAGTGCCCTGACACCTCTCCAGCTACCAGAACAACTTTGGTATTCTGGTCCGCACTGGCACCTGAACCGGCGACCCTCCGGTTCCAGTTGAGCTACTGCTGTCCAAAAAAAAAAATTATGAATCATTTTAAGAGGTATTTTTACTATAAAGGGTACCATTTGAACGTATTTTAAATCTGTATTTGTTTTTTTGGATGGCATTTCCCGCAGAGGAGCTGCTTGTCAACAGGCAAGGCAGGCAACTGCTTGGGGCCCCCAACGGCTGAAAAGCTTTGAAACCACAGCATTGCCTCAAATTGTGCACATTTTGCAACGACAGTAGGGAATCTGCCTAAGGGGGCCCCATCTGACAGCACTCATTCAATGCTCTGCTAAGCGTCACAGCATTTTTTCTGTGAGAACCAACATTTGTCAATTAAGGAGTTATCCGTCTGGGGGTGGAAAAAGAAGGAGGAAAATTCATCGGAAGGGGCCCCCAATGAACCTTTGCCTAGGGCCCCAACAGACTCTAGAATCGCCCCCCGACCCCCCTCTTGTGGGCCCATGAACCCTCGGGGGGTCCCGACCCCCACTTTAGGAACCCCTCCACTGCTTCCATCTAGACAGCTCTTTACGCAGCACAGGGATTCACGTCCACTGTAGTAGTGTGGCACACAGTTACGCAGTTTACGCAGATCCGTGCGTAACAGAGGCCCATCGGAAAGGAAGTGGTCCCACCGTGGACGAGTAGCCACCAAATCTAGACAGCATTAGTGAATGGCAACGAGGAGTGAATACAGGTCATTTTAAGCGACACGATCAATAGAGAAACGCACAACAGGTGAGATTATTTACCGAATTACACGGCTCATATTTTCTAGAATAGCGTTAGTCTGTTGAATGTGCTGGCCGTGCTAGCTGTCGGCTAACTTAACTAGCTCTGCACTGACATGGTGCATGGTGGCTGTCTAGACCTTGTGTAGCAATACACGATGTGTAATTTGTGTGAAGCCATGTTTCTGTTTGTCTCTATAAATCACTCAGCTGAGCTCCAGACTGACAAATACTTGGAAGTGAGCCTCTACGTTAGCCTGGTCAACAACACCTGGTCCTGGACAGGCGCGATGCCAGTCTGGCTAGCCATGCTAATGTGTGAAGTTGAATATGCGAGAGGGTCTTCATTGCAGCTCTGCGACTCTTTCCCCTTTATGTTAGCTTTTAAACAGCTACCAGAGGCAATGCAGCTACTTCATGTTTGTAAATGAATGAGCTGATTGGACGTAAATCAGCTCATTTTCCACATGATTGGGATTCAGTACTTTGCTAAGCTAACGTCACGCTTCAGACTTTGTCACAGATAATGAGGCCAAGGACCTTGTGAGGTTTTGCCACTTGTGGTACATTTTTAATCAGACATCTCCAGACATTTGATTAAGATTCATTAATGTTAATGTTTTTTTTTATTATATTGCAGGGTTGTCAATAAATGCTTGGCAGGGATGGAAATGCTAACTTGCTAACGAGCTAATGTTACCCAGTCAGCATGGTCTCTCTGCCAGCAGGTTTAACCTAAGAATTAGCTGAAGGCTTTTACTTGCCAATGAAGCCGATGATGTTGTACAAATGACAGATGCCTGTGTGTTTTTAACTAAAGAGAGTGGCCATTAAATGTCACACTGCCCTGAGAGGTCAAAGAGTTAATGAGTCTAACTAAACTACTGGATGTGATGCAGTGAAATGGATCATTGTGGCTAAAAGCTCTGAACATTGTGTTCTGCACACATGCCGGGCTGCACAGTCCTGCTGCCTGCCAGACACACTCTCTCCTCTCCTCTCTGTCAGGCAGCAGGGATGTGGGACAATGGCAGATGTGTTGGCCTGTCACTAGGGATGTAAAGTCAATTGTGATAAATCGATTCAAAGGTGTCACGGTTCACATCGGTACTCTGAAAAATGAATCTCAATAATATGGTGAGCGTCAGCAGCTGCAGAGCAAGATTTTGAAATTGAGGACGCACCACCGTCTTTTAAATCGGAGGTGTGGAAGCATTTTGGCTTCCCCAAGACAGAAAATGAAAGAGGTGAGAAGATAACAGACGAGACAAAAACTGTGTGCAGATATTGTAAGAAGACAGAGAACTACACAAATAACACAACCAACATGATGCAGCATTTAATCGACTCCACAATGAGAAGCTCCAATCACCTCCCCTCGTTGAGAGGAAAAAAACATTAAAAGGCCAAACCACACTGACAAGCGGGTTAGCAGCCCCTAAAGGAATCTGTTTCACTCATTTGTCTACAGTCTTATTTTGTAAAATAAATCGTGAGAATCGTATCGTGAGTTTAGTGAATGGTTGCATCCCTACCTGTCACCATGAGTTCACAAGTGGGACATACAGTATTTAAAGCTGCTCGAGGAACCTGAGGCGCCTTCAGACCTGCATAAGTTCACGTTTAGAAAATGTATTTCTGTCTGTTCCGTTGTTTTCACAATTGCACAAAGAAGCTGAAATGTTGCCAACTTATTTGTGCAATTAAGACAGCGTGCAGGAGTTTACCTGCAATTTAAATAATTAAAAACAAGAAATTATCACCCAATATGGGATGCTCCGGACTAGGGCTGGGCAATTAATCGAAAATTAAATGAAACCGACTTTCAGAACCTCTAACCGACGTAATCTTGCCCACGTCGATTATTTTGATTATCTTCAGGGCAGAATCACGTGACGACACGTCTAATCATCGACATGGAAGCAATGTCCGTCGTTTGGACACATTTTGTCTTCAGGGAAGACGACAGCGAACAAAAAGAAGTCAAATGTAAACACTGCAGAAAAACTGTTTGAAAGAAATGCAAGTTATTTATTTTCTACAGTTTAAGAGAAGTTCATTTCTACTTTAAAACTAAAATGTGTTGTTTTCATTTCAAGCGATGCTTTGATTTCAGTTTGAAATATTTAATAAATAACCACAAAACAGTTCATCAAATATTCACTCTGTCATCAGAAACAATATCCCAGCTTTAATAGTGGAGCATATTTACAGTAGAGACCATGTCAGTGAATTATGAGGGCAAAAAACTAAAACCAAATAATCGTTCATTAATCGAGATCGTTTCTAGTTTTACTAGCGTTGTTTCAAAGTTTAAAATTCTAGTCTCATGACAGCACTAAAATGCTGCCGATGTTTTTGTGTTATTTTAAAGTAGAGCATCGTCGGTATTTGTCAACATGTGATTTGAGTGCATCACGGTTTCTCTCTGTGACTCTCTGCTAACTGAAGATGTGCAGTGTATTAAAGCTTTGTTACCTTTTGATGCTGTCGATCATTAACATAAAGGATGTGTTTTTAAAACTCATGCTATCACAAAGTATCAGCAAGCTTATTTCTTAAAGCTAAATATTTCTGTAACTCTTCCTGTACCCGACACAGTCATATAAACAGGCTCAGTGTGCAAAGACTTCAGCTCCACATTTCTAAACAGGAAGTGTTTGTTGTCTAATCTTTGTCAGAGATTAAAAAAAATCACTTCCAGGCCGACTGATAAGTTCTCATATCAGTTTGGTAAGTCATCCAGGGGACAAGATACCGCTCGGGCAAAAGGACAGATGTCCTTCCTGTTGTGCTGTTTTTTGAATTATTAGCAAATATGAACTGCTGCATTATTGTAAAGACTTCTGCAACAACGTCACTGCTGGTACGTCAGTCTTTAGTGGAGTGTTGTGGTCTGGATTTGAATGTGTTGATAAACTGGTAACGCTCTGCAGATAGAGGAGCCCAGCTTCACTCTGCTTAGCGTACCTTCATCAGCATGTGGCACCCAGCAGGACCTCACCTTCTCTTCTCACTCTCTGTGTGTTTCAGATCTGCAGGCCTCAGTGAAAATCCCAGCCACTTTCCTTTTGTGCAAAGGTGAGAGCTTTGACTTAGTAGCATCGCAGTGCTGTAATAGTTTCTAAGTTGTCTCTGTGAAAGCCAAACTTGATTGAATGCTTCCTCCACATGTTGTAGTCAGTGTGATTATTAAAACCCTCTGATGTAGGCTCTAATATAAACATGATTCATCCGCTTTAATCCTCCATGTCTCACTGCTGCTCTGATTGTGACATGATATTAACAGTGTTTTTTCCTCTTGTTTTGTCAGGCGTCTTTCTGCCTAAATGAGGGGAAGCATCAGGTGTTGATAAAGAGAAGATTTATCATGAAGCCCAGATTAAGTTTTGTCTACATATCCAGAAAGTCTCACTTATTACCTGTAAGTATTTGAATGCTTCAGACTTTAACTTCATTCATTCCCTTTAAGCACATCTCGCCTCCAGTTCTGAAAAGCGCAGAATGAGATCTTCTCTTGCATTAAGGGCGCACTCACACGAGGCCCAGTTACTCCGTAGTGTACTGAAGCATGATTGCCTCCCCCCCCCTCAGTCCCTCGCTGGCCTGCACTCACACTGCTCCAGGAATAACCGGGCCTGAGCGTGGTTACCTCTTGTATGTACATCATCACCATACGTGTAGTCCTCTGGGAGCACACTGGAACGGCACTCCTGGACTTTTTTCTCCAAGTGAGGGAGGGAGGGAATAGAATATTTGCAATTTGCATTACCCGGTTCAAATTCATACAAGCGCTTTAAGATCCAATCGTCACTTAAGTGTTGATTCACGACGTCAGCTCATGCGTTTAGTAACATGAAAGAAAACAATCCACCTTTACATTTCCAGTAGCTGTCAAATAAAGCCCATAGACTGTATGATAGCGGCTGCTGTGAGTTTTCTCTGCTGACAACGGACAAGAAACATGACTGCAGCTTTGACTGAGTGTTTGTGTCTAATGTTGAGTTGTTTTTGGTAAGTTACGGCCCTCTAACACTCCTGGGTTTCTCGATAATGCAAAGCCGACGATCGATCATACGTTTCGTCCAGGTTGCTGTGATTGTGCTTGTGCATGAGCAACTGTACCCTGCTGAAGCACACTAAGCACACTCTTCCATCTGTGCCAGAGCTAAGGGAGTGTACCATGCCAAAGCACGGTGCAGACTATTGAGCTCTCACTCTCTGGTCAAATGAACCGGACTGAGGGCGTGAAACGTGCTTGGGCACGGTACAGATAACCTAGTGTGAGTGCGCCCTGCGATACATTCAAGATGGCAGCACAGATGGTCTCTGTGGTGTGTTGATGCTTCTTGTTTTGGCTCTCTTCCATGGGGTGTTTTTTATATCCTTATTGTGCACAATATTTCTGTTTACGTACCTTTACACTATTTCTAGGTTCACTGTTTTGCACATGGCATATTCCATTTTTCTTGTTCTGACATTAGTGGGCGAGGTTCTTAGCTGCAGCTTGTTATCTGATTTAACCCTTTCACTTGACCAGGGGCCAGCCATGTGAGGCTTCTAGGAAAGTAATGCAAATCATTTTTCTGTCTGTGATGACCTCTGCAGCGTGGTCAAAGCACCTCAGTCATGAAAGAGAGCTCCAAACTAACGGTTCTTCTGCTCCAAACAGACTTTTTAAATGTTGTAAAGTTGGACATTTTGGACATGAAACAAAAGCAGTTTAACTGTAACGTATTGTTGGCTACCAAACTTGTTTACTAATTAAACCCAGGCTTTGTATCGGGACGTTCATCTCCCTGTTCAATGCTGCAGGTTGCTGCTTGTGTTTGTGGTTTTCTTCTCTCTGCGTGGAGACAAACTGTCTTCACACCATCAAGTCAACATCCTCTTCATTCCCTCCAGTGAACTCGTGACAGGAGAGGATGATGATATGAGATAAAGTGGACGACTGGAGGAGCCCAGTCCTCTCACCTCCACCTCTTTGAAGAATGGCAGGCCTACAGCTCGTCACCCCTGCCACGTCACCCATGGGGCCTTTCTTTGGTCTGCCGTGGCAGCAGGAGGCGATCCACGATAACATCTATACACCTAGGAAATATCAGGTGACGCTGTTTTACCAGCTGCTTTGTGTGTTGTATGTAATGTACAGGCTGTTCTCATGGGAAGGTTGTTTGTGATTGTTTAGTTCAGTTTTTATCTTTGATGCTTTCCTCCGTCCACTCGCTGACCGTGAACTGACCCTCCCTCCACAGGTAGAACTTCTTGAAGCAGCTCTTGAACATAATACTATCGTCTGCTTGAATACTGGCTCAGGGAAGACCTTTATTGCAGTACTTCTAACGAAAGAGCTCTCCCACCAAATCCGGGGACGCTACCAAGAAAATGCGAAGAGGACTGTTTTTCTGGTGAACTCAGGTACCTGCAGAGCTTTAGATGTGCCACAGGAACAGCTTTCATTGTTCTCAAATGGCACACCTGTCATTGTTTGTTTATATTAAGATGCATGGATTGATTTCACTTCCTTCCCCCCCTCTGTTCCACACGGTCCAGCTCTGTCTGTAGTTCAGCAGGCAGCCGCAGTCCGGACTCACTCAGACCTCCAGGTGGGAGAGTACACAGATCTGGAGGAGACCTCATCATGGACTGACCAACAGTGGAGTCAGGAGATAATCGAGAATCAGGTGAGCTGATCCCTCTCATTACCCTTTGACCTTATCTTTCTAAAATAGTTACAGAAGCTTCATACACGAGTCTGCAGATTCATGACTAAACCTCGGAGTAGGGCTGGTTTAGTCGATGTTATTTAGCTCTCTTAGCTTTGCTTCGTCACCTGCTGTGAGAACGGAAAGGAGGGTGAAACTTTCATAACATAAAAAGCAGCAGCCCTTGTTAGGAGCTCCTTCATCATCAGGTTCACGTTGTAGTGAAGCTGAATCAAGCCGTCCTCTGTGATGAGATTAACGCTCTCCCTCGTCATTCTTGACGTTCTCTCGTACAGGTGCTGGTCATGACTTGCCACATGTTCCTGCACGTTCTGAGGAATAAAATCTTACAGTTATCTAAAATCAACCTGGTGGTTTTCGATGACTGTCACCTGGCCATCACAGACCACCCCTACTGTGACATCATGAAGGTGAGAGTGTGGAGGATGAATGAACAGATCAACAGATGTCTGAGTGAACTGTAAATGACTCTGTGTGTGTCTGCAGCTATTTGAGGGCTGCTCAGGGAGCTCTCGTATCCTGGGCCTGACAGCTTCTATTCTGAACGGAAAGTGTGACCCGTCAGAACTGGAGCACAAGATCCAGAACCTGGAGACCATCCTGAAGAGCAATGCGGAAACTGCCACTGACCTCGTGGTCCTGGACAGGTAAAAAAAAGCTTTAATTTACGGCCTGAACCGGAGCTGAAGTCGTATTTCTGTACGTAAATGAGGCCTGGGTTCTGTCAGTTACAGCTAAACATTGGTCCCTGATCAAGTGAAGATCTGCTTAAAGCCAGTAAAAATGACACATTAGTATACGCTGTACTCCAACCTGTGCACTGTGTGATATTTCAGGTACGCCTCTCAGCCCAGAGAGGTGGTTCTGGACTGTGGTCCCTACATGGACAAGAGCGGCCTCTCCTCCAGGCTGCAGGAGGAACTCGATGATGCTCTCCACTTCCTGAACGACTGCAACATACCTGTTACCAGAGAGGATCGCGACCCCACGTTCATCTCTAAACAGGTGAGTAAAAAGTCGCACATTCTTCCTTTAAGTAATGAGCTCTGCTAAAGCCACTCTTCACACTGTCCTCTCTGTCTTGTCCAGGTCCTGAGTGACTGCCGGGCCGTGCTGCAGGTGCTGGGACCCTGGTGTGCAGACAAGGCGGCGGGCATCATGGTGCGGGAGCTCCAGAAGTACATCAAACATGAACAGGAGGAGCTGAGCAGAAAGTTTCTACTCTTCACCGACACCATCCTGCGTAAAGTGCACGCGCTCTGCGAGGAGCACTTCTCCCCCGCCTCGCTCGACCTCAAGTTCGTCACCCCTAAAGTCCTCCGGCTGCTCGAGATCCTGCACGAGTACAAGCCCTTCGAGCGGCAGCAGTTTGAAAGCGTGGAGTGGTACAACAACCGCAACCAGGACAACTACGTGTCGTGGAGCGACTCAGAGGATGAAGACGAGGACGAGGAGGTGGAGGTTAAAGAGAGGCCTGAAGCCAACTTCCCCTCGCCATTTACAAACATCCTGTGTGGGATCATCTTTGTTGAGAGGAGATACACCGCTGTGGTCCTCAACCGGTACGCCTCTGTTATCAACAAGGCAATGTTTGGTCTACTAAAATAATTAAACTTTGTACGTGGTTACCGCCTCGTTGACCTTAAATGCAAAGTAGTTTTATTGAACTGCTACTCTGCTTGTTTTTCTTACATCCATGTTGACATTTTATAAACTTTCTGTGGTTTGGTGTGTTTGGGTCAGTCTGATCAAAGAGGCGGGGAAACAGGATCCGGAGCTGGCTTACATCAGCAGCAACTTCATCACCGGCCACAGCATCGGCAAGAACCAGCCGAGGAACAAACAGATGGAGGTGGAGTTCAGAAAACAAGAAGAGGTAAGAGGAGGAAGGACTCGGATATGCTCGACACTCATCAGCTGCAGATTCAAGATGTTAATGTTGCATTTTTTTCTTTTTTAAGGTTTATTTTTGGGCTTTTCATGCCTTTATTGTAGAGACAGGACAGTGGATAGAGTCAGGGAGAGAGAGGGACAGAGTGGGGAATGACATGCGGGAAAGGAGCCGCAGGTTGGATTTGAACCCAGGCCACCTGCTAGGAGGGCTATGCCTGCATTCATGGGGCACGCGCACTAACCACTAGGCTATTAGCGCTCCTGTTAATGTCACATTTTGTAAGTCTGCTTTTTTAAGCAGCGTCTCCGCTCTATGTTGAGTCCTTTTTCTGAAAAATAAGACCAGTCTTTCCTTTTAAACTCTCTTGCTTATTCTCAGTCGCAGTGCTCACTCACATCAGGCACATTTGTCCCGTACTGTGCTGAAGCACGATTGTCCCCCCTCCCCATTCCCCCGCTGGCCTGCACTCACACTGCTCCAGGACTAACCGGGCCTGAGCACGGTTACGTCTGGTACATGACGTCGCAAAACAACACATGGCTGGCTTTACGTGATCGTGAAGCATGCTTAGTTTACAAGACAGTGCTGAACTTGTCTTGATGTCAGTGTGATTCAGTTTGCCTAAATAAATCCTACTGACCATGATGACAACGTTAGGAATGCTTTAAAATTGATGTGAGGATCCTTTGTAAAAGCCCTATTGTCCTATATGATGTGAATTTTACGACCAAAGGAAATCATTTCATTTCATTTCTACGTTTCACTCCATTCACCCTTTTTCTTGTCTTGCAGGTTCTCCGTAAATTTCGCGCTCATGAAACCAACCTGCTGATCGCCACCAGCATCGTGGAGGAAGGTGTGGATATCCCAAAGTGTAACCTTGTGGTGCGGTTCGACCTGCCCACAGAGTACAGGTCCTACGTCCAGTCCAAAGGCCGGGCTCGAGCCCCCGTCTCCAACTACATCATGCTGGCTGACAGCGAGAGGACCAAATCCTTCGAGGACGATCTCACCACCTACAAGGCCATCGAGAAGGTGGCTGTTTCCCTTTGTCTTGTTTGATTACGGTTATATTTCATTGTTCGGATAATAAGAGAGATTCAGGTAATTACGATGATGTCATGCTTTTAGATCTTAAGGAACAAATGCTCCAAGACGGTGGAGGTGAGCGAGTTTGAGGTGGAGCAGGTTCTGGACGATGACAACATCCTCCCTCCCTACGTGCTGCGATCTGAGGATGGAGGTCCGCGGGTCACCATCAACACAGCCATCGGACACATCAACAGGTGAGTGAAGCATCAGCAGAGTTAATAAACCAATCACAGCTCTGGGGTAGCCTTTCTAAGCCTTGTTTGTGTCTCTGGTGCTCAGGTATTGTGCTCGGCTGCCCAGTGACCCGTTCACACACTTGGCTCCCAAATGTCGAACCGCGGAGACGCAGGACGGACGCTTCCAGGCCACGCTCTACCTGCCCATCAACTCGCCCCTCAGAGTACCTCTTAAGGTGAGGAAGAACATCTACAGTTGAATCATTTTGATGGTTGCATCCAGAAGGAGTTGTTTCCCTAATTTGCAAATGTCCCACTACATTTCCGTGAGTAAGTCATCATTACCACCTTTCACTTTTAAACTCAAGCCCAAGAGATGTCGATTAAAATCAGAAGTGCTAAAAAATGATTGGGCAGTGTGGACGATTGATGCAAACTCAAAGTTTTGTGTATTAAACAAAGATTTAACTGTCGTGTCTTCACAGGGTCCCATCATGAACTGTGCCAGGCTGGCAGAGAAAGCTGTTGCACTACTATGCTGTGAGAAACTCCACAAAATAGGTAAAACCAAAACAGATATTTGTACAGAATCACGATTCAGAAGAGACAAAGATGTAAAACTGTGATGTCAAATCTCCCGTGCAGGTGAGCTGGATGATCACCTGATGCCGGTGGGAAAGGAGACGGTGAAGTACGAGGAGGAGCTGGACCTTCACGATGAAGAGGAGACCAGCGTACCAGGCCGGCCAGGCTCCACCAAGAGGAGGCAGTGCTACCCTAAAGCCGTAAGAGAACTGATCTGATCAAATCGGCTATTCATCTGTGGATCATGTCCTCTTCAAATGTCTTCTTTCGTCCACACAAGAAGGAGAGAAATCAGATTTGTAGCTCAACTTCCCTCCCCCTGTTTGTCCTCTGTAGATACCAGAGTGTCTGCAGGACAGTTACGCTGTCCCAGAACAGACGTACTACCTTTATGTGATCGGGATGGTCCTCACCACACCTCTCCCCGATGAGCTCAACTTCCGCAGGAGGAAGCTTTACCCACCTGAGGACACCACCAGGTGCTTCGGCATCCTGACTGCCAAACCCATACCTCGAGTACGTCCCCTGGTTCAAGTTTTAAACCGATGTCTCTGTTTATATAATAAAGAATTTTGTCCCTTTGCTGGTTGAAGGTTTCTGATCTTTTTTTAAATTTCAGATCCCACATTTCCCCGTGTACACTCGCTCGGGTGAGGTGACCATCTCCATCGAGCTGCAGAAGTCCGGCTTCTCTCTCACCACCGCCCAGCTTGACCTCATCACCCGCCTGCACCAGTACATCTTCTCTCACATCCTCCGCCTGGAGAAACCTGCACTGGAGTTTAAGCCCACGCTGGCTGATTCGGCGTACTGCGTTCTACCTCTGAATGTTGGTGAGTAGAGTCTCTCTCAGTGAGACCTGCTGGGTTACCTCCCCAGATGTGTGCTGATCTTTACTGGTGTTATTGGCTCTCTTCAGTTGGGGACACCGACACGCTCGATATGGACTTTACATTCATGGAGGACATTGAGAGGTCTGAGGCCCGCACTGGCATTCCTACCACTCAGTACACCAAGCAGAACCCCTTCACCTTCAAGCTCGAGGACTACCAGGATGCTGTCATCATTCCAAGGTACAGCTGCACCATTTCAGAGAACAGAAACAATATAATGCTTTACTAATACAGCACATTCTGGGGTCAAGGTTTCTTACAATCACACGAAGAAACACAAGAAAACTTGTAGTTGTAGACAAATTACAACAGCTGCAAATACCGTGCAGTACAGGCAGGCAATCAACCCAGACATCTTGTAGACAGATGTACACTATATTGCCAAAAGTATTCACTCACCCATCCAAATAATTGAAATCAGTTGTTCCAATCACTTCCATGGCCACAGGTGTATAAAATCAAGCACCAAGGCATGCAGTCTGTTTCTACAAACATTTGTGAAAGAAAGGTTCGCTCTCAGGAGCTCAGTGAATTCCAGCGTGTGTACTGTGATAGGATGCCACCTGTGCAACAAGTCCAGTCGTGAAATTTCCTCGCTCCTAAATATTCCACAGTCAACTGTCAGTGGTATTATAACAAAGTGGAAGCGATTGGGAACGACAGCAACTCAGCCACGAAGTGGTAAGCCACGTAAAAAGACGGCGCGGGGTCAGCGGATGCTGAGGCGCATAGTGCACAGAGGTCGCCATCTTTCTGCAGAGTCAATCGCTACAGACCTCCAAACTTCATGTGGCCTTCAGATTAGTTCAAGAACAGTGCATAGAGAGCTTCATGGAATGGGTTTCCATGGCCGAGCAGCTGCATCTAAGCCATACATCACCAAGTACAAGGCAAAGCGTCAGATGCAGTGGTCCAAAGCACGCCCCCACTGGACTCTAGAGCTGTGGAGATGCGTTCTCTGGAGTGACGAATCATGCTTCACCATCTGGCGATCTGATGGACGAGTCTGGGTTTGGCAGTTGCCAGGAGAACGGTACTTGTCTGACTGCATTGTGCCAAGTGTAAAGTTTGGTGGAGGGGGGATTATGGTGTGGGGTTGTTTTTCAGGAGCTGGGCTTGGCCCCTTAGTTCCAGTGAAAGGAACTCTGAATGCTTCAGGATACCAAGAGATTTTGGACAATTCCATGCCCCCAACTTTGTGGGAACAGTTTGGGGATGGCCCCTTCCTGTTCCAACATGACTGTGCACCAGTGCACAAAGCAAGGTCCATAAAGACATGGATGAGAGAGTTTTGTGTGGATGGACTTGACTGGCCTGCACAGAGTCCTGACCTCAACCCGATAGAACACCTTTGGGATGAATTAGAGCGGAGGCTGAGAGCCAGGCCTTCTCATCCAACATCAGTGTGTGACCTCACAAATGCGCTTCTGGAAGAATGGTCAAAAATTCCCATAAACACACTCCTAAACCTTGTGGACAGCCTTCCCAGAAAAGTTGAAGCTGTTATAGCTGCAAAGGGGTGACCGACGTCATATTAAACCCTATGGGTTAAGAATGGGATGTAACCTAAGTTGATATGCGAATCAAGGCTGGTGAGCCAATACTTTTGGCAATATAGTGTATTTCCTCACCATTCAATTTATGAAAGTTTCTCTTGATCCGCCTCTTTGCTGCAGACAAACTTAATATGGTCATGATTTTGACCTAAAGAAATAAACATCAGGGTGTCATCAGCGTACGAGGAAATCAGGCTACGTTCTCTGATATTACTCAAAGGAAGAAACATTTAAAACGCTTCCAGACGGGCTAATAAAGTTGTCAAAGTTATAAAATCCTGGGCTGCATGCTGACCCCTCACACGGCTCCTCTCTCTCAGGTATCGTAACTTCGACCAGCCTCATCGCTTCTACGTCGCTGACGTGTACACAGACCTGACGCCGCTCAGCAAGTTTCCTTCACCGGAGTACGAGACGTTTGCAGAGTACTACAAAACCAAGTACAACCTGGACCTGTCCAACCTGAACCAGCCCCTCCTGGACGTGGACCACACCTCCTCCAGGTCAGCATTTGAAACATGAACCATGTGTCGTTATGATATAGTATTTTCAAGTCTCCGGGGATTTCTATCTCTACCTGAACACTGATTGTTGGGAGCAACAAGTGACTTTGTAAGCACGGGTCTGAAGTTGATTCTCATTTTTTCGCGCTCCTAGACTGAACCTGTTAACTCCTCGGCACCTGAACCAGAAGGGGAAAGCCCTGCCGCTCAGCAGTGCAGAGAAGAGGAAGGCCAAGTGGGAGAGTCTGCAGAACAAACAGGTAACGGCTGCTCCTGTTGTAACTCTGGTTTTAACGACTTTCAGCTTTTCCAACCTCACACACATCCTGTATTACGACAGTCCTGGTCTGAGTGTGTTGTGTTTTTTTAGATCCTGGTTCCAGAGCTGTGTGCCATCCACCCCATCCCGGCCTCCCTGTGGAGGAAAGCTGTGTGTCTGCCCAGCATCCTCTACCGCCTCCACTGCCTCCTGACCGCAGAGGAACTCCGAGCTCAGACAGCGAGTGAAGCTGGCGTTGGAGCCCAGACCCTCCCCCCTGACTTCAGGTCCTTATAACAGTCACAACACAAAACACACAGGTTCAGTGTTTAATGAAAATGGTCCACTTTCAGGTATTATATATCCTGAATCATCTTTCCCTGCATCATTACACTAAACTGAAACACAACAGGTGCACCAACAACAATCAGGTGATTCATGCGTAGCAAAGTAAAAGTTAAAGAGAGAATATAGGTCACCTGCTAAATTAGCAGGAATCAATAAAGGGGTTAACATGAAAATCAAGACGTGTCAAAGCACGTGCTTCAAACATCCTAATGTGGAGCTGGTTTGTTTTTTTGATGCAGATATCCAAACCTGGACTTTGGCTGGAAGAGATCCATCGACAGCAAAACCTTCATCACCTGCTCTGACTCCTGCGACGAGGATGGTGAGGATCACTGTACGCACCAAGAGACTGAAACCGCTGACACAGCGCCCCTCACACATCCCAGCAGCCCCAACTCTTCCCCCTCGAAACCTGGAGACCCCCCCTTCACCAGGAACCTAACCAATGGCACTGCCCAGGTCGCCAACTGTGACGACGACGGCCACCAACACGAGCACCTTCACCAACATGACAATTGCCAACGCTCGCAGCCCGACCCCCCCGGGCTGCAGAGCCCAGAATCAATACAAACCACTACCTCAGTTTCTGTGCAGCCCTCTCCAAGCGTGAAGAAGCCCAGCTCCAGTCCTCCGCAGCCCAGTGATGAATGTACAGCAGGGAGGACCTCAGACCACAAAAATAAAGCTACCTCAGTCAGCAGCCGAGAAGCCACGGGTCCCCACGCTCACACAGCACCTTCCCCTGACCTCCCCGCTGTCCCCCAGAACAGAACAGAGGCGGGGGACTCCCCTAAAAGCCTGGGCCCAAACCCTGGCCTCATCCTGCAGGCCCTGACCCTATCCAACGCCAGTGACGGCTTCAACCTGGAGAGGCTGGAAATGCTCGGAGACTCTTTTCTCAAACACGCCATCACCACGTACCTGTTCTGTACCTACCCCGACGCTCACGAGGGACGACTCAGCTACATGAGGAGCAAAAAGGTGAGACGGAGTGTGGATTATCATGAAGATGATGCATTTTAATTTGTCAAAAAGAACAAATCAAAGACATTTTATTGCAGTTTCTGAGAACTACAAAGATTTAGTCTCTTAAAAGTTTTGCAGTCAGAAAGTTTTAATAGTTGGAAACCCTGAGCCTGAGTCCCTGTATTTTTACTAACTTTTCTGAGGCTATGGTTTGTAACCATGGCGATGTGTTCATGTTTCCTCTCATCATGTCTGCTGTGTCCTTTTCCAGGTGAGCAACTGCAACCTGTACCGTCTGGGGAAGAAGAAGGGTCTCCCCAGCAGGATGGTGGTGTCCATCTTTGACCCCCCCGTCAACTGGCTGCCCCCTGGATACGTGGTCAACCAGGACAAGAGCATCCCCGACAAACCGGACTCTGAGGAGGTGAGTCAGCGGACTTCACACTTTATCATCTCTGCTGTGTGTGTGTGTGTGTGTGTGCACTTTGTTTGTACACCTGTAGAGTTTGGATCCTTTTTTATTATTCTGATTGTAAATACATTTAATTCTGAGTTTAAGGTCAAAATTAAAATGAGCTGTACACTGTGTTATGGTTAAAGATTGTTCTCAGTAATTCACGTTTGTCATAGAAGTTGTCAGTGTTGTTTTGTGGTCCGGCCACTAGAGGGCAGACTTGAACCTTGCCTGGTAGCTACACCTTCTTAAACGACTTCACGCTCTGCTCCAATGAGAAGAAGTAAATATTACACATGAAAGAAAAGAAATGTAGAATTCTACCACTCTGACATTGAAGTGTGAATTCAGGAATACAGCTCAAAGTGAATACCAAATAAATCCAAAAATACAAGTTTATATTGAATGAATTGAAGCTGGCGTGCTCACTGTGGGTCGGGATCTACAATGTGATAAGAAAGCAGCTTACATCCTCTGAGGCGGTTCAAAGTCAGTCTTGTGTGGGAGAAGTCGAAGAAGGAAAGAAAGAAAAGTGGCCTTCGTCAGAGTGTTGTAGTACTGCACATGGATAGAAATAGAAAGGTGCTTCCATGTTGTGTCGGCATGTTCCCTCTGACCTAACACGTCACGTGACAAACACGAGTCACATGGAGGCACCTATGTGTTTCCCCCGCACACCTGTGTTTTACTGCAACACCCTGACGAAGGCCACCAGGCTGGAACACGTCAGCGTTTTTCTTGCCTTCCTACTTCGACCTCTCCCACACAGGAGTGCCTGTGATCTTCCTCAGAGACCCTCCACTGCTGCTCGGAGGTAAGCTGCTCCGCTGCTGTTTATAATTCATGGATTTAGAGAAAGAAGACAACACAGGAAGTTTATCTAAGTTATTGTTACCCGGGTAATTACTGTCCTCCTCATCAAGAGCAGAAGTGAAACCAAACAAGTCAACATTCAACACATCTGAAGTACTTCAGGTGAATCATTTTACAAACCCTCAATTATATTCACTTATAGGATTTTTCTAAATTCAGATTAAACCATTGAAGGAAACATTTTACACGTTGATTGTTTGATTCAGCTGTGCAAAGTTAAACATGGCTACTCCTCCTTCAAACTACTAATGATTTAAAATACCTTAAAAATCAGTTTTAAGCTTTTTTTTTAACACATCAAAGATTCTGGTGTTGACCAGTCTGCTCAGATTCAGAGGATTGTAAATGAAGGAGTCAGAGCGCCCTCTGCTGGACAAACTCTATGTTGACATCAATTTAAAATCTCCTCACATATTTTTTTTTCTGCTTTTTGTTTGTTAAAGAAAAAATCATATCAGGATATATGAGGAGAAAAAGTAGGCAGATACAGATTACAGGAGCATATTGGCCCACCCATCTACCAATCAGGTTAGAAGAAAAACTATTGCAATGAGTCGATTGTTGCCGTCGTTGAGGTTCAGATTTCTGATCTTGTTTTAGACTCGGAGCAGACCACAGAGAGATGTTGTTTTTTTGTAACTGCCTCGTTTGTAGATTGTGATTGATTTGAAATGTCTGTGTTTCTGCAAACAAGTGAGCTTGTTTTCACAGCTTTTGTTTTACAGCTTCATTTTTTATTATAAGAACCATTTGTCCAAACCACAAGTGAAGAGCAAAAACCTCTCTGTTGTGTGTACAGGGAGAAGATGCCAAACCAAACCCATGAGTCAAAGAGAAGTCGTAATCTGCTGCAGTTTAACTCGTCCTTTAAACCACATTCAGGGAACTCATGTTTGGAACCATACATCATTTGAATTTTGACACTTTATTACAAAGAAATGCTTGTCAATTCTTGTCGACTTGTATGTAGAAGTTTGTCTTTCTTGAACTGGTATAAACTTGTATGAAGCTCCAGGTTCAATCCCTGTATCTCCACTCCTTTGGGTGACAGTAGCTTAGTGTGTAGGGACTTGGATTGGGAACCAGAGTGTTGCAGGTTCAAGTCTGGAAAATAGTCTGACAGCTGGAGAGGTGCCAGTTCACTTACTGAGCAAGGCACCAAACCCCCCCCACCAGCTCAGGAGCGCTCTCTGTGTGCAGCCCCCTCACTCTGACATCTCTCCATTAGTGCATGTTCATACGATCCTGTTTGTGCATGTGTGTGCATTGAAGCCTGTGTGTGTGTTTAACAATTGAATTTCCCCTTGCAGCATTAATAAAGTATTTCTTCTTGTTCTTGAACTCTTCCGTCATATTCAGGCCAAAGAGGAGCTGCTGGCCAACGGGCGCTCTGGAAACGACTTTGATGAGGAAGACGAGGAGGAGGTGGAGGAGGAGGTGGTGGTGGACGATGAAGCTGAGCTGATGCTGAAGGACGAGCCAAAAGATGAAGTCAACATGGAGGACGATCTGGAGTACTACAAGGAGCACATCAAGTTCATCGACAACATGCTGCTGGGGTCCGGTGCGTTTGGAAAGAAGATCTCTCTGAGCGGCTTCCCTCCCACCCCCACCCCGGCTTCAGCCGCCTCCCCCCCCATGGAGTCTCCCTACGAGTGGAAGCCCCCCAAAAAGCCCCACCATCCCCCCACAGCCCACTTCCCCCCTGAGCCGGCACCCAGCGGACCTTCTGCTGAGGAGTTCGACTACAGCTCGTGGGACGCCATGTGTTACCTGGACCCCAGTAAAGCCGGAGAGGAGGACGACTTTGTGGTCGGTTTCTGGAATCCGTCAGAGGAGAACTGCGGCGCTGAGCTCGGCAAGCAGTCCATCTCGTACGACCTGCACACGGAGCAGTGCATCGCCGACAAGAGCATCGCTGACTGTGTGGAGGCTCTGCTGGGCTGCTACCTGACTAGCTGTGGAGAGAGAGCCGCCCAGATGTTCCTCTGCTCACTGGGCCTCAAGGTGAGTTTAGAAACATACTGCAGGCAGATGTTAAAATGTATATTTCTCAGCTTGATAGCAAACTGGTCTCTGTTGAAGATCTTAAAAGTCCCTGTGGGTTCTCGACTGTGCATGATCCAGGGTGTGAAACTGGCTTCAGAAAATCTAAGACTACGCTATATGTTAGTGATAAATGACATCTCTGTCCATCATCTGATTGGGCTTGTTGTTCAAACGTCACATACAGCAGATGGCCTCCTTAAGACCTCTTTAAAACCAGTAGTCTCCTCCCTCCAGAATATAAACTTAGACCTCCGTACATGTTAGCTCCAGGTAACGACTTCGCTGATACTCTTCCCCTACCACATGTCCGATAATCCCTCCCCACAACCCAACCCTGAAACCAGATGGGCATCAAGCCAGCACATCACCAGGGTCACTATGTTGGCATCAACTTCCCAAGATTTTGTCAAGTTAGGCCCACGATACCTCGGAAAGGTTTGACAGCTAGCCCCGGCGTTCCACAGCCAGCCCCAATCCCATGCTACTTCTCACCGCCCATCATACCGACCCACAGAACTTCTTTATGCTATCGCATCCTGGTGGCCAAACAAACAAAAACACAACGATTGTTGTTGCCAAGATTACATAAAGGAAAAGACAAAGACAGAGAGAAAAGTCCGTAGGGAGATATGGGTGAGAAGTCAGTTCAGGCTGAAGCTTTCTCTCGCTGGATGGTGCAATATTCACTTCCTCCTCCTACTCTCTCTCTAAAGATGTCAGTGGACAGCAGAGTCCTGACCTGACAAGCTGACATGGCCCAGCATAGAAGAGTCAGCTCTTCAGGTCAGGACTCAGCCGTGTACTTACAGCTGAAAGGAGAAGGAAACTACAGTAAAAAATCTGTTTCAGATGTTCAGAAAGGAAGCCCTGCTTGTTTTGGAGTAGCAGAGTTGTCATTGTTGTTTTTGCTGACTCCAGGTGTTGCCGCTGGAGAGAGGGACCCTGACAGGAGCGGTGGTGCAGAGCCGTCACACAGCCATCGACCTGTGCTACGGCTGGCTGAAGATCCCGCCCCGCTGCCTGCTGGACCATCCGGACGCAGAGCGGACCCTCAACCACCTCATCTCGGGCTTCGAGAACTTTGAAAGGAAGATCAACTACACCTTTCAGAATAAGGCTTACCTGCTGCAGGCCTTCACCCACGCCTCCTACCATTACAACACCATCACAGGTCAGACTAAACACACACTTTTTAAAGTACATAACTGAGCCCTGCATGAGGATCTGAGGCTTTAGCTCATAGAGGAGCTGCATTTCAGGAATGTAACTGAAATGTAAGTAATCTATAACATTTTAAAATATACTCTCAGACTGACTAGAAGAGGGAACCTGAGAGTCAGACACGGGCCTGGCCGTCTCCCCCTGTCAAACTCTGAAGTCCACACCTTCAGGGCAGAAGAGGGGAGCTGAGAGTCGGGCTGTCCCTCCCTGTCCAATAGCATGTAGCACTGCTATAAAGACAAAACACTGTCATCATAGTGTTGGACTCTGTTGCTCATCCCCCTTTTGTCCACCAGGGGAAACGTCCTGCTGTGAGGGACACGTGTGAATTTTTAACTCAGGAAGATTTCAGGGGCCGCCTGCCTGATATTTTCTAGAAACAGAAGAAAGCGGCTAACGACTTGTTTGTTTCTCTCTCTTCAGATTGTTACCAGCGGCTGGAGTTCCTCGGTGATGCAATTCTAGACTACCTCATAACAAAGCACCTTTATGAAGACCCGCGGCAGCATTCCCCCGGCGTACTGACAGACCTGCGCTCCGCTCTCGTCAACAACACCATCT
This sequence comes from Tautogolabrus adspersus, assembly GCA_020745685.1. Classification (NCBI taxonomy): domain Eukaryota; kingdom Metazoa; phylum Chordata; class Actinopteri; order Labriformes; family Labridae; genus Tautogolabrus; species Tautogolabrus adspersus. The sequence continues at coordinate 3,061,090 of CM036552.1, read as the reverse complement.
TTGCCTCCCTGGCTGTCAAGTACGACTACCACAAGTACTTCAAGGCGATCTCGCCCGAGCTGTTCCACGTCATCGACGACTTTGTGCAGTTTCAGCTGGAGAAGAACGAGATGCAGGGCATGGACTCTGAGGTGAGTCCTGCTTCTACCCACAAACACAAGCAGCATCAGAAGTGAACAACAAAACCCTGCAGGAAGGAACCTAATCTGTGCAGCTGTAGATGCTCCCCCCCCCCCCGACTGTCAGCTTCTATGAATCTGTTTCATATTCCAAAGATTTCAGCACTGAGGAGAAAAAGCACTTGGATTTAATTTGCCTGGAAATGGCTATCTTGGCACCAGATCTCCTCTCACTCTGCTCGAGAGGTACTCATGAGCCTTAGGCACATCAGGCACATACAAGAGCATCCTGGGATTTAAAAAAACATCAACTGAAAGAAATAAAGAAATGTGCTGCAGTAATCTGGTATCACTCCACGGCTCACTAAGAATAAGAGGAACAACACGATGAAGCTGCTAATGAAGCATGCGTTAAACTTGTTCCTGTGAGTCTGTCAGGACTGAATCATCTCCGTTAGTCTACGTGTTAACGAGGTTTAAAAAGCAGCTGCTGGTGGTTGTTAGTCGAGGTCTTCTGTGAGGAGCCAGTCCTCGTGTTTCCACTTTTGATTTGTCATTGTTTAGTTTCAGAAATGTTAAAAACATCAGAATAATGTCCGTACTGGTTTGTATTAAACTATAGGAAGTATTCAAGGCTGATTACTCGATGTAAGAGAATCAGAATCTGGTTTATTGACGAGGAGGTTTACAAATACAAAGGATTAGAGAAGATGAAAAAAAACGAGGCACTGCTAGAGATTTTAAGTCATCCAAAAGCTTGGTAACAACCCACGCTATAACACCTCCTGCTCAGGTGCTCCTAAGTGTCGGGTTTGTATTTAAGAAGCTGATTGTGTGCTGAGGACGGCACCCTGGAGAAGGCTGTGTGTGCCGCTACACGTGAGTTGTTACCCGGCTTTTTGTTTTTAAAATCTCTATGATGAATAAGCTAGCTTTGTACTTTGTTCAGAGTGGTGCCTTGGTTTTTTCATCTTTCTGAATGTTTGTGTTTCCTGTCAAAGAGCACCTTCACCATACTTGGTTTGAACTTCCGAGCTCTCCAGACTCGTTTTTTTAACATTTTGACTTGGTGCTTGATGCCAAAGCAATAAACACAGAAGAAGGATAAAAGATGAAATGGCTGTTAAACAGCAGAACTGCTACCCTCAAGGAACTTAAGAAGAGTAAGACAAAAAAAATAAACGCAAAAGGAGTTCAAGAAATCCTTCAATCATCAAAGCTTAAAATGTAGAAAGTTGTTTTTTTAAAGGTAACTCTCCCACATGGTGAGAAGTAAAAATGACATTATTTAGTCATCAGCTCACAGCGTTGTGTGTTTCTGATTCCAGCTGCGTCGCTCTGAAGAAGACGAGGAGAAGGAGGAAGACATCGAGGTCCCGAAAGCCATGGGGGACATCTTTGAGTCTTTGGCTGGAGCCATCTACATGGACAGCAGGATGTCCCTGGAGACGGTGTGGCAGGTGTATTATCCAATGATGAGGCCCCTCATAGGTGAGAAGGAGTCTGAGTGTATGTCTATGTTTATCATTGTTGAGCAGTTCATGAAGAGGTGTAAGCGGTTTCTACCCTTCAGGATTTTGGTATATTCATAAATTGAAGGTCTAAAGACATTCATGATGTCACATATTCTCCTCCTTTCCAACACGTTTAAATACGTCTCGGAGCTCCCCAAAACATGTCTGTGAAGGTTGTTCAGGCATCTGATCAGGATGCCTCCTGGTTGCCTCCCTCTGAAGGTTTTCCAGGCACATCCAACTGGAAGGAGATCCAGGGGTAGACCCAGATCTCGCTGGAGGGGTCGTATATCTTAGAGCTGGAAAACGTTGCTGGGAAAGCAAATTGCTTAGCCTGCTGCCACCGTGACCTAGCCCTGTATAAGCGGAAGAGGGATGGATTACTTGCCAAAAATCCACTCCCTGTATTTGATCATGCCTATAAACCCCTCTATTTCAGCCCTGCTCAGAACAGACTGTTTCTGTGTCTGTAGCTTTAAATGTAAATGAGCTGTGTCTGACCACGCCCCTCTCTGGAAGGGCTTGGGTGGCTCGGGCTTTTTCGCTTCATGCCCTATTGTTTACGTTGAGAAGGCAGACTCAGAGGACAGAACAAACACCTAGCTGTGGGAGTGTCACCCACCTGGGGGAGGGGTTACTGCCCTTTGTGATGTCATGAAGGGAAAATCTCCAAACGGCCTGTTTGAGCACATATTTTCTGAAAAGTGGAGCAGACAAAAGACGGAGAGGATGGACTTTTCTCATCATTTGGGTGTTTGTAGACAGACTAGAGACACATATTAGAGATAGAGAAACATGGTGAAGTGTATTTAGCATAATATGTGACCTTTAAAAATCTTCTTTTCTTTCACCTCCTGCAGAGAAATTCTCTGCCAATGTGCCACGCTCTCCTGTGAGGGAGCTGCTGGAGATGGAACCAGAAACTGCCAAGTTCAGGTACGACATCATGACTTCTCATTACACTAAAGACAGACGTCTTTCCTCAAACTTGATCCCTATTAATCGTAGCGATGCAACAATAAAAGGCCAGAGCAATCAAACCAGACTTAACTGGTAACATTCGTGTAATGGTTAGTCTAATTCCTATGTCGTGTATTTCATATCTATATTCTATATCTTTTTTTCAATTGTTGAGAGTAGAGACGTTCACAGCAGTGAGTGGCTGCCTGGAGAGAAAGCGCAGCGCCCAAGCGTCTTTTTTTGGAGCACTCAAACTTGTCAGAAAGGCGTTATTAACGTCACCGGTGCTCTTTTCCAAATGTATGATATTCCCATAGTTTTGCCCCCTACGGATCGTGTCTTGTACCCACATCCTCTTTGCTCCGTGTCTGATCGGGTGAAAAACGATCTCAAATATAAAACATGCAGTAAAAAGTAACGGAGCAGTACCGGTCATACAGCGGGCTTTGTCAACAGACTGTTGTCATAGAGACAGGACGGACGTGCAGCACATTTCTTCTCAGCGCACAAACGCTTCATGCAAGGGCACAGCCAGCGCTTTTCTGCCCGGAAAAAACGCTCGGTGGACACGGGGCCTAAAAGACCCCTGAAACACTATTTAATAAAGATTGATTGATCCAAACTGAACTTCTAGAAAAACTAACTGCCGTGTTGTGACGTATTTACAACTGAAATGAGATAGAACCAATCACAAGATAGGAGGCGGGGCATGACGCTGGGATAAATTTGATTGCATGACAAGCTTCGACAAAGCTTTGGAAAGGGTTAAAAAGTGCAGGATGAGTCATCAGACATCTGAAATGTTTTACAGGAAGATAAAATGAAGTTATTGTGAACATTTTTCACTTCATGGGGATTTAAAGAAGCTCATTGGTTGTAAATGTATGAATGATGAAATCCTGGTTCTCAGTCTGAACCCCTGTCCTGTGTGTGCAGCCCCGCAGAGAGGACGTACGACGGGAAAGTCCGGGTGACGGTGGAGGTCGTCGGTAAGGGCAAGTTCAAAGGAGTCGGCCGCAGCTACCGGATCGCCAAGTCAGCGGCGGCACGTCGAGCTCTGCGCAGCCTCAAAGCCAATCAACCTCAGGTCCAAAACAACTGAGCTCAGCATAAGCACCTAAGCTATCGACGCTAACCGAGAGGACGCAACATCGGCTTCCCGAAACACACGGCGCGACGCTCGCCCTGCCCTGCATCCTCAGCCGGGGGGGGGGCCGGTGTGTGGACACGCAGCAGAAGAAGCAGACTGATCTCACAACAGATTTCACATCAGATCTTGAACCTTTTTTCTTTTTTTTTTAATCCCCCTTTTTTTTTGCGCAAACACAATCTTTACTTTCCCCTCTCTGCTTTGTGTAATCACATGAGTGCTTTATTAACGTTAAGCAAAGTGTCTAAAAAAAAAAAAAAAAAAGGTCAGGTCGCAATGTCTACTCCTCACTGTTTATGTTTTTTTTTTTTTTTGTACCTGCGTGTCAGTGAGACGAGGCTTATGCTTATTGTGTAGTTTTTGGTTGTACATAGTTCAATCAAAGGTGTAAATCAAAGTATGTAGGAAGTAAAAAAAACACAAAAAAACGCTAAACTCCTCAGCCTGTGCACTAGTGCCAGTCAGTTTTACAGCGGATTTGAAATCGCTAACGGCAGACGTGGCTAACAGATACCACTGGAGCAAAAAAAAAAAAAAAAAAGAAACCCCTGGTGGCACCTCTGTCTGAAATCTGTCTTGAAATGGTATTCTTAATCATTTTTGCACTTATTCCATTAGGGTCTGTTACTTTGAGAATTGTGTGGTCACATTGACACCAAAATCATTTACGTAGCAAAGAATATAAATATATATATGAAAAAAAAACAAATCAAATACATGAACGATATCGTCGGCCTTCCGCTAAGGCCCGCCCTCATATCCTGCAGAGAGGAGAGGAATTTCAACATTCCCAGTTACTGTAATTTAAATCTCGTTTTTAAAACCTGCACTCGAGGTCGCATGTTCTTGTAGCTTACGTGTAAAACCACGACAACTGGATGGCTTCTTTAAATGTTTCAACCTCTGGATATACTATCTGAAGAGTGTGTGAGAGCACGATGACGCGTGTGTGGCATTATCTTGATGAATTGGTTCGACATGTTTTGATAAACGGCGTGGATGGAAGTCGATTCTCGCACGCTCAAACGTCTTTCTGCCGAGCGAATCATCCAGTTTTGATATATATTAAAAAAACAAACAAGAGACAGACATATCACAGGTCGGATATATGCTGCAGACTTTTCTACAAATTGGACACAGAATCTTTTCGAGTACACCGTCTTTGTGAAAAAGGCCGACTCTTCAACACGCAAGTGTTTCCTCACATCCCCAACCTACCAAAGCTAGAGCAGATGTGACACTATGAGGTTGAAGTCGAGTCCTCGTGGATAAGGATACCAGCCTTTTTTTTTTTTTTTTATGGTTTCTGTTCCGACAAATTTTGCTTCTTGCTAAATGTCTTTTATTTTTTTTCTCTCATCATCATCATTAAGCCCTTTGTTCACGTGAATACCTCAGTTAATTGCATGCATTTTCTTTTTCTTTTTTTGTTTGGTGCTATGTTTTTTTGTATTAAGCTTGAATTTCTCGTCTTTTTTTGCACTGTAACTATAATACCTCTTTTTATTTGACCTTTTTTTTTTTTTTTTTTAAATCTGTTTGATTTGTCCCGTTCGTTCGTCAGCCGTCAAGCTGTAGAGGAGAGCTGCGTCGTCTGTTCCCCCCTCTCATACTTGAGGTCGACACTTTTTCTGGGGGGGAGGAGGGGCAGGAAGTCTATTCTCTGCACATAGGCTTAACTTCTTCTTCTTTTTTGTCTCTTATTCATCAGCTATGAATTTCATCAGTGGAGATACGTCTTTAGATCTCTGGGGTAAAAACCAACAGGACTGAGTGATCAGAAGGGTCCCTGCTCGCAGACGTGGTCAGGTTGCACTCTTTCACCAGCGTGTTTTAGAGATCTCAATTAACCTTTTATTCTTTCATAATGTCCGATCCGAGGGGTTACTGCCCTTTGTGATGTCATGAAGGGAAAATCTCCAAACGGCCTGTTTGAGCACACATTTTCTGAAAAGTGGAGCAGGTAAAAGACGGAGAGGATGGACTTTTCTCATCATTGGGGGGTTTGTAGACAAACTAGAGACACATGTTAGTGTTAGAGAAACATGGTGAAGTGTGTTTTGAATAACATGTGACCTTTAGTTCTTGAGAAATCTTTTCATCTAAAGGTTGTTACCTGAGTCTGAGTCGACTCTGCCTCACATCACCTGCCAATAGCTAACCAGCTCTCCGATCTCTAACGCGTTGCCATATTTTTAAAAACTGGTTCTCACCGATAACTAGCAAAAAGAAACTGAGGAAAGTCTTGAGAATTCAGTCAAAATGTAATCCATCAGTCCGCAGTGTTTGACTGTAACACAGAGTGCAATCTGTCATTACGTCTCAAGCACGTTGGACCCTCTGCGTCTGTACATCCTTCAATCTGAGCTGTTTAGATTTCTCTGTTAGAGAGTCACACACCTCCCGACACCTCAGTCTGTAGTACACACACACACACATTTACTCTCACACAGCCATGACACACTAATTATCTGTAAGTCTCCAGGAAGGAAGGGGGTTACTAACAACGAATGTGAATCACTCATACAGTGCCACGCTATCTGTTTCTGTGACTTTAAATAAGGATCGTAAATAATCTGATCAGGCATAAATACACAACAACCTTTTCTTTTATCTCCGAGGGAGGTGTGCGTGTGTGCAGGAGGGACGGAGGACGAAGGGAGGTTCCTGTGTTTTTCAGAGCAGACTTTGTTCTTTCTCGAACCGGTGGATTTAATTTAATTTTTCTTTCTTTTTGTACATGTAGCACAATTGAGCATTGCACTTGGGCGCCATACTTTACCTCATGTCAGAGTGTGAAAGGGAGTGAACGATGGAGGATGAGTGTATATACGATGTTAAAGAGGACTAAACTTGTGGTTCAGGCTTTGCTGCTGCCTCCATGCTGGTATTCAAACAATAAACGAAGAGTGAAGGGCTGTGGGAGGAGACACGACACGTGCCTGCAACTGATCTGTAAAAAAAAATCTGAACTGTCTGGACGTCTTGTTCTGTGGCGTCCTGCGTCAAACATGTCCATCGACTCTCTGCCTACTTTAAAATCACTGACGCTTCATCCTACTGAGGCTCCCAGTCGCTCCTTTTGTTCAGAGCTGTGTCAGTCTGAAGTCAAACCTCCCGGCGCCCTTTACAAGAGCTTAAAGGAAACATCCACTCAAACATGTTTCTGTGCTGTTGGAAAATCAAACCAGTCCGTACAACTGTCTGTCACCTTTCACCCCCACGATTTAAACGACCTGTTAGAATTGACAAATGAGCATTTTAGACGTTGTGTTAGAAGAAATCTGAATCAGACACAAAATAATGTTAAACCATCAAAAGTTTGATATAAAAGTCGATCTTTTCCCGCCTCGTAGCAGCCGGGTGTCGGAGTTTAGATTCAGTTCAGGGTTTCGTTTGAATCATCCAAACAAATGTACTGTCATTGAGAAATAAATCAGCATTCAGCCGCAGACTGAAAGCTACTTTTCTGTTACTTTATTGTGAGCGAACAGCGTGTGGCAGGTTATTAATTTATTTTTCTTTGAATGTTCCTGCAGAGCGGCACCTGAGAACGTAGGTTGTAACTACCTCGTTGGTCATTTCTTTAGACAGCCTGAGCAGCCTGAGTTTCTCTGTTGTCCACAGTGAAATGAGCTTCAACTTCTGCCAAATCTAATTCTGCTCCCCAAGTATTCTTTGTATCTTAACAAGTAAAGACGTAGCTGCTCTAGTTTTAAAATATTTCAGGGTTTTGGAATTGCTCCTTTAAAATCAACCACCATGGCAGCTAGAGCAGGAACTCCCATGTCCTGCACGACCAGGAGGACTGGAGTCTGGGGGCTCTGAGGTGGAGCAACATGAGCGGCACAAACAAGAACTTTTAACGGAGCGGCTGCAGCCGTTACAGCTCGTTTAGTGGCTGCAGGCTGAAGCAACTCAAAAACTTGTTCTCCCTTTTAGACCCCAACATAGGCACAATCAAGGATCAGGTTTAAACACACAAGAACTGCTCTTTAAAGCTTCTCTGATGTTTTGTGTGCAGGACATTTAGGTTCAAGTTCAGCTTACAGGTCGTACCCTTTAAATGCTGCGTCCGTCGAGGCCTGAGGTTCCTGACTTGGGACACAAAAAAAGTTAATCTGACTCTCGGACAAAACTTCTGGATGAGCACGTTAGCCAACCGTTAGCTGCTCTTAAGAAGTAATCGTGCTGTTTGAACGTAGTCACGTTAAATGTTATAAATCAGTGCTGATACATCTCATCTAATATCGAGGTCTTTGTAGTAGTGGGGAAAACAAACACCAGCAGCAGCAGACAGTTGTTGCTGATTGTTAGCATGCCTTCCAGCAGTACGGCTGTTTTTAGGTGGATGTTTCCTTGAAGCTCCGGGGTAAAGTCGTGATCAGTGTGAACAGAGAGTTGTATTTAAACGATGACGCTTTGTTTGGGCAGCATGAAGTCTGTCTCCTAAATCCAGCACAGAGCCTGACAGCAGGCGAACACCAGCAGAGCGGAGCTGAACGTGTCGAGTGATGGACTGATGTCAGTGTGGTGAATTATGGGCCATCACGACCTGCAGCGAGAGTGTAAGGGACAGTGGAAGAGAAACTCCTCAATCATACTGTAATACCGAGCTGCAGTGGTTTGCGGTCTGCACCTTATGGATCACAGAAACCTTTAATTTTGTTTGTTTGGATTTTTTTTTCTTTTTTTTTATAATTGTAGCCCAGTATATCTACATTAAAGTAATGGTATGGTCATTCACCCTGTGGTCCTGTCGCTTATTGAGTGTAACCATAGACTGTAAATATTAATGGACGAAGCCTGAGGTACGTCACACATCTGTTCCTGCAGGGGGCGCAGGAGGCTCAGCAGCAGCAGCCGCCATGCTGGAAATCCTGTCTCAGCCTAACTTTCAGTCAACCTAACGACAGGCTGAGAGCTGGAGCTGAGGCGGGTTTTAAGCCTCTTCACAAACCGTTACATCGCGCCCTCCTGTCAATCATGTCAGCTACACGCCTAACTATGGATGACACGTATCATATTAAGATTGAAACGGAGCTGTACATCCCCTGTACAGTGCGTGCCAGTGAGGACAATAACTCATCAGACCTATTTCATTTTTTGTACCAGGCTGGAAACATGTTTATTCATGCTGTAAAAACAGCTTTTTTGCCTGTGGTGTGTCTGTGACTTTCAGGGCTCCTGGAGCCAGCCTCAAGTGGACACTCGACGAACTGCAGGACTTTGCACGTTCGCATTGGCTTCATTTTTCAACACCAGAGGTTAACTTAACATGCAGTCTGTTTATGATGTTTACGACATTTGAGAGGCAGAGCTGAATTATGCAGATAGTCTCAGAAACCACTGACATTTGCTCAACTCTCTTAAGATACAGTGATGATTGCACAATCACAGACAGAGTCCTTACGTTTCCTTTAACACCACCATGAGGCTTTTGTGTCCACAGTTTAAAGGGTTAAAGGCCTTTAAAGGACAGACATTAGTAACTCAAAAAGGCTTGAATAAACCAACAAATCAGTCTTCAAAACAACGAGAAAAGAATCAGGATAAGGTTGTCCTCATAAGTATTATGTAGTTCTATGTTTTTTTAAGTTGAGAATAACAATATAATAATAGTAGTAATAATAAAACTGAAGACAGTAAATACACCGTTTCTCTTGTGGATAGATCTTCAGTTATTTAGTTGAATATTTGACTTGCATTTTAAAAAACACAAAGTTATGATCAAGAATAGATAAATGTCGGGGAGCTGGAGAGCCTCGTGGTCATGTTGCACGCCTCATGTACAGAGGCTATAATCCACATCGCAGCAGCCGTGGGTTCAAATCCGACCTCGGCCCTGTGCTGCACGTCATCCCCCGCTCTGTCCTCCCATCCTTTCTGTCTCTCTTTGGCTGTCCGCTCTAATGAAGGCAAAAAAAAAAAAAGTATATTCCATATTTATTTATCCTGTTTTAAGCTGTGGCACCTTTATCTTTTAATAATATTACATTTCTTCTATTCTTGTTTTTGATTGCCTAATCCGCCTTCTGCTCGGGGTTCTCCCTCGCTGTGATTTCTGAGGATACAAATAAATAAGGATGACAATGAGGAACTTGAAAATCGTATAAATCTACTGACTGATTAGTCTTGCAGATTTGTATTCTGTGTCTCATGATGCTTCGTGTCCTCCTGACCTGCAGCAGAGTCCTGATGTTTCTCTGTATGAACTCAGTCTGCCTATCGTGTGTTCTCCTCCTGCAGTCCGCAGAGCCTCGTCAGACTCTGAGCTTCGTCAGCAGCACCCTCTTTATTGGCTCCGCCTGAGGGGCCTGATGACTGCAGGCTGCAGCAGTGAAAGCAGGACAGCAGGTCTTAACGGGCCCCGGAGGACCCAGCAGGTACACATACAGGGTCAGGTTTCAGTCTGGATTAAACCTGCTTACTGTCAACTTATTTTACAATCAAGGTGTCCTCCAACCAGACAGCAGCACCGACTTATTCACTAATATTTACATTTTACATTAACTGTTATTTCATACTTCAACTCACTTTTTAAATCTTTATTCTGACTTTAACTTTGACGTCTTAAAAGGATTTCTTTAAGGAGAAACGTCAAACCTGCTTCATGACGAGGACGACAGGTGACCCTGCAGCGTCACTACAGACATGTCTGAGGTCCACACCTGCTTCCTAATCTGCTCGTTCTCTTTACAGGTATATATAGGCGGGGGTTTATGTGGTTGAGATGAATTGGACTCACGGTGAATGTCTGCTGTGAGGAGATGAGCGGGGACACAGAAACCTTTTAAACTGGTTAAGAAACAGACTGGAATAAATATTGATGTCTCTGTTTGAGCTACAAACGAGACCATGCTTATTCCTGTATTTTAATGATTGAAGGTATCATAACCGCCGCTGTGGGGTCGGACTGCACGATGAGAAACACATTTGACCGTCAAAAGAGAAAAAGAAGAGAGTGAGAAACAGATTTATAGTTAAATGACTTCTACATGTGCAGAAGAAAATCAGCGACGAGAAAAGATGTGACACTTTGTCCACAGGGGGCGCCAAAGGGACCAAAAAATAACTAAAATAATCTTTGAGTATTTGTTACAGCCTGGTGCTTTAAAGAATAACATTGATTGATAAATTCTGAAAATCTAACCCCCAGTGGAAGTCTGATTGACCCCAACTTGACTGAGCAACCTCCCAAAATAACTATTGCATGCACACAATGATAAATAGAAAGAGTCTTTTAAATCCACACATTCTATAAATACACCTTCTTCCATCAAGAGTCTATTCGTGGGGGCGCCCGCAGCCTAGCGGTTAGTGCACACACCAGGGCTCGAATCCGACCTGTGGCTCCTGTGATGCATGTCATTCCTCTCTCTCTCTCTCTCTCTCTCTCTCTCTCTCTCTCTCTCTCTCACCGATTTCCAACTCTATCCACCGTCCTGTCTCTAAAAATAACGGCAGGAAAAGCCCAAAAATAAACCTTTAAAAATAAAAATAAAAGAGTATATTTATGTTTGCAATATGGAAAACGTAATTTAATTAAAGCTGTTGTAATGACTGTAGAAAAAGAGTGTTCAACTTTTTTTTAAATCAGCTTAATTTGAAAAGTACCAGAAGGCGACAAGTGAGCGTTAAAGCCGTGACGTCTCGACGCAACATCTGCGTGTTTGAACGCAGGCCGTCCTCAGAAGTGAGCGAATTTCTATTTCTAACATTTCTTTCTATGTAACTTACATTTTGACAACAATGTAAAGGTCATCGGGAAGAGGGTTCCTTCATCTTAAATGTCTGATGCTTTTAATCAAAGTACAGTATCCGTGCTGCTGTCACAGTCAGCCGGCAGCAGCAGACGATGAGTCGCAACCGCAGTAACTGAGGCCGTCGCAGTATGGCAGAACATAGAGTCCTCTCAATCTTTGATTGACTGTGCAGTGAATGATTAATGCCATCAGCCTACTGCAGCAGGATGATGGTTCTCCATTTACTGACAGTGTCATCCTGTGGTCACCCTGCACCACGCAGAACCTCTTATTAAACTGCAGCTGCACTCTGAACGACACGGACTTTGTCACAATTATATCATTTTGAACCAGATTTTAAAAAAAATCTATTTATTGTAAGTTTTAATTTGAAGAAGAAATTGTGGATTGATTGAACATGTGACTGTGAGCTGGATGAAATCAGGTCAGTGTGTGTGTGTGTGTGTGTGTGTGTGTGTGTGTGTGTGTGTGTGTGTGTGTGTGTGTGTGTGCAGCAGAGGGTCGGCAGAGCTCTGCTGTGTGGGAATGAGCAGCTTAATGGTGACTTATTACCTGTGTTGATAATGTGCAGACTTGTGCTGTGTCACATGAGCCATTTATTCTGCGCTGTAAAAACAACAGAGAGCACGGATAAATATGCTGGATGAAGGATAGAGGACTGTGTGTGTTGTGAGTGTGTGTGTGTGTTGTGTGTGTGTGTGTGTGTGGGGGGGGGGGGGGGTGCTGCATTGTTCCCCTCTGAAATAAAGCGTTTGTGCTGTGACCTGCAGAGTCCCGTTAGAGCTACAGACTGTCACTCAGCACTCGCAGATCAACTTGTTCATAATATTCTCCAAACTCTGAAAGCCCTGTTGCCAAATGTTGACCTGATATCCAGAAACTCACCGATGATGATATGAGGGACAGAAATCTTAATGCGTGTCATTCCTTCATGTATTACAAATGTTCAGTCCTAGCTTTGTCTTTTGGAGTTCGACCCCTGTGACATATACAGAACATTTTACAGAGATAAGATGGGGTGGTGGGTTCTGTGCCAGGACCGAAGTCAGCGTGAAGTGGAGTGGGCCGATGTGTGAGTGCATGCAGGAACTATTGAGGAAAATCCAGATGGGGAAAATTACGTTTACATCATGAACCTAATGAAGCTGCCTCTTTTCTGCTCTTTACCTCTTGGTCATTGACGATGCTGTGAGTAACTCCAATTGCACAGCATGGCTATTGTTGTTGGATAGCGTCTGACTTTGCTTCACCACTTATGAATCTTGTAAACATTACGACAGCAGCATCCGTTTCATTATCCTCTACTCATCCCCCCTCCTGTTCCACGGAGAAGACTCCACACTGGGAGGGACGTGATGTGTGAACATTTCGGGTGCACGCCATCCTGATATTTTGTAGAAATATTCAGGAGTATGAAAACATCTTTAGAGGTGTAATAAATGCTAGGAGAGGACCTTCAACACGTTTCATTCTTCATTAGTAAGAAGAAGATATAAACTGACAAACACTGCATGTTTGATTCAGAGAGATTCAAACAGGATCTAAAAAATCACTGACTTAAAATATATCTACTAGATAAAGTCCTGTTGTGGTCGACAGCAAAGAGATAAAACTCATCCCAGCTTCTTCCAGACTTTAGACTTTTAATTTTGGATTCTTTTCAAAGACAAAGCTTGTTTTTTGATTTCCAGCTTGCATCGTTTCCACCTGCTCTCCCAGCAGGGTCAGTGTGCGTAATAAAAACCAGCTCAGAGCCGAGATAAATGAGAATCAAGCTGCTGATTGAAGCCTTAGAGAGTGTTAGCCAATGGGAAAATGAGCCAACGTCGCCTGCTTAGACAGATAATCAACACAATGACAACTTTGTGCGATGCTGCTGTTTGTTTGTGCAGAGGTCGCTGTGTGGAGACGCCCGCCACACACCCTCAAACGCCCATCCGTCTGATGAGAGCAAATATTGAAATGAAGTTTGGATGTCAGAGGCCTGAGTTTCAGCAAGGGAACGCTGGGAGAGATGCCACATAATTAAAAACATCATTTCAGCTCCTGCTCGGCCTATTTCCACTCAGCATTACCGCCGCTCTGCAGGTAAATTGCTCCCTGTTCTCCTGCGATGGCGGTAATGAGCGGCGGTTAGGCCTGACACCACGTCTCTTTGATTTAACCTAAGTGAGAAATATGCCATCAACGGAGGGGGGACTCAATCATCAGCACTCTAAATATGATACGAGCCCTCTGAACGAGAGGGGGCGAATCAGAGTGAAAGTATGATATTAGGGTCTGCTGATGGAGAGGAAAACACACACCGTCACAGCTACGTGGCCGGGAAAAAAACCTTATTATACAGATAATAATATATCAAAAACATATCAGCTTCAGCGTCCTCGTTTTCTCCGACTTCAAGCTGGCACTGCCTCTCGCTCTCATTGCATTTACACTAATTGTGACTTCATTCGAACAGAAAAAAAAACAGATTCCACATGAAGGAGTTTCATCCTCTGACATGTAATACAGCCTGTGATGAAGCAGATATCCATCAATAAGGATAAAAAGCCATTTTAGAGATCACGTCAAAAGTTTGTTGTCTTCCCGGGAACATTTTGAGCTTTTTGTTTAAGAGCTCAAATCAAATATCTTTTAAGTCAGTACGTGAATATTACATTTAGGACACCTTTGCTTGCTATGAGATTAAATCTGGATATTTTTTACGGGCTGCAGCTTTGAATGAAAAAGAGATTAGTGTTGCCTGTTTGTTTGTTTTTAAAGAAGACAACACAGAGGTGTTGTTTCTGTCACGGTTGTGGAAAAACAAAGGAGGTGGACCCGATTGCAGAAACTAAAAAAACATTTGTTTAGACCGAAAAGGCAAACAAAAACGTACTTTCAAAATTCCAAAAAGGGAAATCAACGAGGAACAAGGAACCACAGAGAACAACTGACATGGGGAAAATGAACTGACAACAACACGGAAGGAACACAGAGACTAAATAGATAAGGGTAATCAGACACAGGTGAGACAAACGACACAGGTGAAGATAATGACGGCAATCAGGGAAAACACACAGAGGAAGGAATAAACACAAGACAAAACACACTAGAACATGAAACTTTACAAAATAAAACAGGAAACACTAAAGACTAAACTAGGAACAATAAGACAAAAACACTCAAGAGAAACAAGTAACACCAGGAAACGTAAACTCTGAAATACACAAAAATACAAATCATGACAGTTTCTGTTAGCTAGAAAGAGTTGGAGACTTTTATTAACGCCTCTCTTACATTCCCACACTCCCATCTCAAGTATTGTCCAAGCGGCAACCTCCGGTGTTGAGAAATGAAGCCAATGCAGAAGTGCAAAATCCTGCAGTTCTGTGAGTGTCCACTAGAGGCTGGCTGCAGGAGCACAGGAAGTCACATAAACACTCATTCATAAAGCCTGTTTTTACAGCATGTTTACAGCCTGGTTCAAAAAGCTAAATAGGTCTGATTAGCATGATTGTATGAAGGATAAGAGTTATTCACAATAAGACGTGTAGCTGACATGATTGACAGGTGGGGGCGGTGTAACGGTTTTTCAAGAGGCTTTAAACCCGCCTCAGCTCCAGCTCTCAGCCTGTCGTCAAGTCGACTTAAAGATAGGGTGAGAGCATTTCCAGCACGGAGACCGCCATCGATGGGTCACTAACATCTAACATCACTAACTACATATTTTCCTGGGAGCTCCTGAGCTCTCATGTCTCGGAGGTTCCTCTGAATCGTTGGTGGGGACGGCCTGCTATTGACCCCCTCCACTTTTCAAGCCGGGCACAGTTTCGGCAGATGGCTGTTCATCATGAGTCTGGTTTGGCCCAAGATTACTGCGCCTCTCTTGGTGCTTTTTCCGCATTCAATTATTTCGATTTTATTTTTTAGTCCTTAGATATTTCTATATTTCCTACTGCTATATTGTGTTAAGGGGAAATGTAACAACCAAATCTGTTTTTGTTGACTTCACAGTAACACATCGCACACACACAGCCACATTAGCAGTGTCTCAGAGTTGACGCTGAGCAGGTACAGAACAATGACTCTATCAGGGACTTCTCTTTGAACTGCACTTTGTTTCATGAAGTACCTTCTGCCAAAATGTCATCCTGCCTCTGTGGAGAAGCCATGCAGCTGAGAGGAGCTGGAGTTTAATATTTCAGCTACGTTAGCCTATGATTATTAGTCATTAGTAACTCGAGACGAAAATATTAGCTTGATTGCGTCTGGAACAGTGAGGGCCGAGCACGCCAGCAGCAGACATGCTTTATTAGAAGAGAAACTAAGTCGAGTGATTGTTGTGTGCTTTGAGCGTCGGACCACAGAGATCGGCGTGTCGCTTTCAATCAGACGCTGATCACGTCAAGCTCGTCAGTCCGAGTATCGGGTTCACTCTGCACATCGTCAAAGTCAACAAGGGAGAAGGATTGGAAGGAACAAGAGGAGGATTTCATTCTGTGTGTGTGTGTGTGTGTGAGAGAGAGAGAGAGAGAGAGAGAGTGCTGTTACACACAGAGTGCATGTTGGTTAACGCTGTGTCAGACCAGGATCCAGCCCAACAATGACAAACAAGGTATTTAGTTGTGTTTTTAGTTCATTTTGTGCATTAAATAGACAGAAACAGCCAAAGAGAGACAGGGAAGTTGAAGGGAAAAAGAGATGATGACATACAGTATAAAGGTCATGACCTGGAATCAAACCTTGGCCGCTGCAATAAAGACAAAGAATTCATTTTTACTGGCTGCACAGTTCAGTAAATATTCTTATGGTATTGAGTTTGTTCTTCTTTGTCTTTTAACCATTTAAAGATTGTTCCTCCATTGAATCTTCTT
Organism: Tautogolabrus adspersus; assembly: GCA_020745685.1. NCBI lineage: Eukaryota > Metazoa > Chordata > Actinopteri > Labriformes > Labridae > Tautogolabrus > Tautogolabrus adspersus. The sequence continues at coordinate 3,044,722 of CM036552.1, read as the reverse complement.
ACATTTGAATGTTCCTTTCCTAAGATGCACAGGAGCGATGAGTTAGCGAGCAGCTATGAGTCATCGATTTGTTTTTGTGTGTTTGACAGTTAATGTGAAATATTCAGAGAAACTTTGACGTCAAATAGCATGAAGTAAGGGTGAGGAAGTGAACAAAACAGTTCAAGTTCACTTATTAAAACAATAAAAATGATTTCTTTTTAACCTTCACCAGGTGTTTGACATGTTGGCCAACAAGTGTAATCACTAATGCAACTGCTGGAGGAGCTTTAATCTGAAGAAACAGGCTGCAAATTTCGCAGCCTGTTTCTGGAAAGGTGTCCTGGTCTATATGGGTCCTCGGTGTAACATGTATTTAAAGTATCTGGATGCATCGCCGTCCTCATTCATGCACGGCCTGCTCCGACCTCCACCTCAGCAGTACAGAAGAGTGGACAACAGGAACGTGAGAAATACAAAGGAGAAATCCTTCCTGCATCTTATCCCATCTCCCCCATCCACATTTTTCTTAACAATGAGTAAGGGCTTCTAGATAACACTTGTTATGAATTGGCGCTATACAAATAATGATTGATTGGTTGATTGATTTGTTTTGACTTTCTGCACCACGTTTTCTGAATCTTCAGAGTGTTTTCAGCAGACCTGCAGTCTGTTTCCTCTAAGGGAAATCGTTTGGGTTGTTGCAGCATGATTGGACATGTAGGGCCACCATAGTTTTAGTTGCATAACCTTAACAGACATTTCACAAGACAAATGTCTGCCTGATTTATACTGCATTGATTCTGCATCTTATGGCTGAGCTACAGACCCTTAGCTTGATCTGCATGGTGGGGCAATTATCTGTTACCACCTGTTTGCTTTCACACAAGACATGCATGTTTATGCATGCTCTCAATGTCTACACCGGGCATACATGTTATTGTATAAATGTGGTTGTGGAATTACAACTGAAACTGTACAAGTGAATTTAGCGACATACAACCGTAGCTCACAAATTATGTGCTCACACTGCAGTTACTGTAAAAGCATGGAGAAGGAAGTAAAAGCTGTTTTGCTAGCGAGCAGGAAACTGCTACAATGCTAATTTTCAACACAATATCTTCTGTCCACATCACACCGGACTTCAGCCTGACTTTCAAATCAGAGGTGTGGCTCAAAAATTGGTCACAAACGGCCTGAAGTGGCAGTCAGGCCTTAGCTGACATTGTGCGTGCATATTTTCTGTTTTGCAGAACACTTTCTTACTCCATTTTCTTCAGTACTTGAGAAATCCAGAAAAGTTCACACAGCGAAGAAACAAACTCTACTGCCAACTAGCGTTTAGTTGGTGTAAGTAATGCGGACACAGCATGGTGAGGGCCATTTGCCTTGGCTACAGGGTAGATTATGAGAAGATTCACCAACATAGATCACACTTAAGCCTTACAAAAAAAGATTCTTGCCAAGATGTAGTGAACACAGCTGTATCTAGAGGACGGCATGTCTTGAAATGTTCAACATTTTCCTCTCAACAGGCTGAAGTGTTCTCACAGGGAGGCTCAGAAATGTGATGTGCTGCTGACAGCCGATGACTGCAGGAAGTTAAGCTGCATGTGGACATCTTCCACACATCGGCTAAGCTCTGCTGTTCACCGAGCTCTAACAGGAGCCTCGCTGCCTGTTGATCAAGTGTGACATGTTGCTTTAAAGTGTGGGTGAGTCGTGAAATGGAGCGTGAAGGGAGAGGGATTCAGGGAGGTGATGAACAAGAACTCGCTGAGTTTTTACCTCAAATATATAAAAAAAACTGAAGGTAAATCCCTGGAATCTGTTGGTTCTGCTGATGATGATGAAGAGGAGATGGAGCTATCAGTCCAGATGTTCCTGCGGAGCGTCTCGGTGACATCGATACCAGCAGAGATAAGCCGCAGCTTCTCGTGGTGCGCAGCGACCGCAGCAGTCTGCTGAGCTGTTGTGATTGGTAATAAACTGCAGCTGTGACCATGAAATCAGGACTTAGCGTAATTAGCCACTTTGAAGCAGAGATTTAATACCCAAATCTCTCGACAAAATACCAGGGGATCTGGTGCTACTTAATGATAATCTGATCTCCGAGCCTCTCGTCTCTTGTATTTTCCTTCTTAACAGCCGTGCCATTTTGTGGCATAGAGATTGGACCTGGCTTCCATTTGGATCGACTGTTCACGAGCCAGAGAGAAATACCACGGAGCAATACCCTCAATTCCTATTTGTAGGAGGGAGCCCAACATGACACATGCACGATCTGAAAGAAAAATAAGGAGCAGAAGTATAATATTACAGTGTTATTAGGGCGGCTTTTTCCTCTGCTGTAAATACCTCTGTACTGGCCCCATACAGCTTTAGCATTGACTTGATTTGCAGTGGTGTGTTTGCATGAGACCTTTGACAGATGTTGTGCACTTTTCCAAGAACATTCATGGTGGCAGCATGTTTTTAAGTGTTCCTTTGCTCCAAGCTTCTATGAGATGTTTGTATTTGGTTATGAAAACAGACTGTTATTAATAAGGATGCCTCTTCATGAGCTACAAAATAAGCAAACAAGACCATCAGGAACCCTTTTAATTATTTCAATATAGTAATAGGCCTATTTAAAGAGGACATATTATAGCCCTTTCCCCCTTTTCAAACAGTCCCCTGTGGTCTAAATGAAACATCTGTGCTGTGCTTTGGTCAAAATATAACATGAATCAAGCACCAGAGGAGGTTTGTGACCCTGTATAAACCAGCTCTCTCAGAACGCTCCGTTTTGATGTGTGTGTCTCTTTAAATGCAATGAGCCCCCCCTGAGTTTTCCAGGTAGACATCACTCCTTCACTAGTGAGAATAAAAATGACGGACCTGCACAAAATTTTTGCTCTAGGCTGGGGGTGGAGTCCATGGGTGGAGATACCAGGGGAGGGGAGGGTATTTATTTTTCCACCAGTCTCACTGTGACATCACAAGGAGAGCACATTTGAAACGCAGTATTTTTCTCTGTGTTTTAAGACTTATGCAGACCACAAACAAAGGACTGGATGGATTTATTTCACATTTTGTGGGTCAGTAAACACTCAGGTTACCCAAATAAATGTCCAAACACACTCAAAAAGGTCAGATTTGCAATATTTTTTTAATTCTTAATAAAATATCAGCTTTCCCAAATAAATAGAAACAGAAGTTAAGAAAGAGCCAACACAGAAAGCCGGTCTGTGCAGCTCCTATACGAGTCTAGAACAAAGATAAATGAATTCATTTACATATTCACCTGCAAAGCTGAGGCCTTACTGCGGTTCCACATACCTCCATGTTTGGAAGAGAATTGTGATACTTTAATACTCTGGAAACACGATTGAGTCTTACTCTGAACTCTTACATGTATAAAACTGAACAGTCATCACTGTGCTGGTTTTTGTAACGAGGAAGAGGAAGACCGGATGCATTTGTTTTATTTGTAAAGTTTTATGCACTTCATTTACCATTTTCTTGTTCATTTGAGTTTTTCTTTACTATTTTTCTGTTTTACTCATTTAATCAGAAACAAACCGATTTGTCTGCACTTCTCATTCTGAATTGTTCCAGACAAAATAATCCCTCTGAACTCTCAGCTTCTTGTTTGTGAAAACTCCCCAAACTGCATCAAAGCTAATCTGACTAACCCTAACCCCCCCTGCGGTGTAAACTGAGCCCCCACCGGACAGTGATGAGGCATAAACGCACCAAATCAAGGCTCCACTTTGGACTGAATTGGCTCGGGTCTCTCAGCTTTCACCCTCAGCTGTTTAACGCTGCTGCACGGGGGGGGGGGGGGGGGGCCTTAATGAAGAGCTCTCAGATGGAGGGCCTCCCATCTACCTCCCCTTCTAGTCCAGAATAAGAGAATTAGCTAAGCCTTGACCAGACCCCCACCCTGGTTCTGCAACCAAACTTACAGGCCCCTGTAGCCCCCTTCCCAAACCCCTCATCCTGTTTACCCCCCCTCTCAAGTGCTGTCCATGTTTAATGAAGCTGTGATAAATTTATGGCCGGCCAAATCCCGCTCTAATCCTCCCCCTGATAATCACAGCTCAGTAACTGTTTTGCTTAAACATGCTCATGAGTACTGGCTGGAGACCCGGCGGCCCCCGCGCGCTGGATATTACTCACTAACCTAATTTGCACTTGTTGTATGTAATGCACACCGAGTGCAGAGGGAGCGAGAGAGGGGAGGGTGGGGGGTTGTTGTGCAGGTCAGAAGCAGGCTTCTGCAAAAAGGGGGTCCTGTTTGCGTCACCAAACGGGCACCTTGAGAGGTCGAGGGGGCAAAGGCAACAGCAGGGCGACCCGGGCGAGTAACGAGGTGTTGCTGGAGCAGTTTCTTAGAGTCCGATTACATCAGAGCTCCTGAGAGCCATTGTAAACACGAATAAACCGCGCCGGGCTCCAAAACGATATTTGAGAGAAAACAATAATACGACTGTGCAAAAATGACGCAAACGCATTAATACTGAGTGTTAAAAAACATTCTGAGATTTCATTTGGCAGCGATAGAGGTGATTTAAAGTTTTATTCTCCTCCATAAACAAAAATGTAACGGACATAAACATGTCGCTGCTCGGCCAGAGTTCCCACCGCTGATAGCATGCAGAAGAGATTTCATTTTACATTTACAGGAAGAGCTCTACAGACTGGAATAAAGAGCACAACATGGTGAATTAAAGGTAGAAAAACAAGTCTCATTTATGAGTAAATCTGTCAGGGACTCTGTTATTATATCACCTTCATGGTCACATTTTACACTGCAGACAGTGTTTGGATGCACAGAGCTTTGACGTATTGAGACGTATTGAAAACCTGATTTGACTTATTTATGAAGCGCTGAATAGACCAACATTGTCACACAGAGAAATAACGTGTGTGTAATTTTGGTTTCAAAGGTTTTTATAAAAACTCTCTGATCACCAGAAGAAGTGTATTACATCTGATGATTCCTGATTGTCATGATCCAGGTAAAAGATTCATTACGTGGCACTCAGGAAGAATTCATAGAACAAACGTTAAACTCATAACTCTTGATTTTATTTTCAAATGTGCATGAAGATTAAAAAGTATTTGTTTAGAACCTTTTAATCCAAGTGAAATCTTTATTGAGGAGAAAAATCCGGATTACTGAGATGAGGGAAGAGTCCTTATTCTTAAAGTCCTTCAGCCAGGTTATAAAATATAAATAAAGAAGTCAACAAACCAGAAAGACTAAATGCATGATTAACAAAGATTTCCGTGGATAAGCTGATCTGTGCACCATCAAATATTTGATTATTTCTAAAGTATTATGATTATAAATAGTCTAGATATTGGTCTTACTATAATTATGGAGGTTAATAGGATACTGATATTTATTTGTTGTATTTAATGGTGAATTTTAAAAAAATATTTTGGATGTTGACTGTGAATTTTTCGGCTTCTGTGCAACGCCTGAATAACCCGCTGTAACAGTAATTACCCAGTTTGGGAGGATCAATCCATCCATCTATCCATCCATCCATCCAGACATTCAGAAATCCAGACATCCATCCTTTCGGACATTCAGACATCCATCCATTCATTCAAATATCCATCTACCCACTGGTCATACATCAATCCAGACATCTCAACATCCAGACTTCCATTCTGATATCCCTCCATCCATCCAACCAACCAGACATCTTGACTGACATTCATCAGTCCTTCCATCCATCCACTCATCTATCCATCCATCCAACCAGATATCCATCCATCCAACCACCCCCCTGTCCATCCATCTTTATATCCATCTGTCCGGACATCCATCCATCCATCCATCCATCCATCCATCCAACCAGACATCCAGCCATCTTCCCATCCTCAATCTATCTATCCATCCATCCATTCCCTAACCAATGTTTATTCAACTACCACTAAGTATGTGAGTAGTATTGGTCCAGCGGTCTTTTTATCTATTTTCATTGGTTGAACTGTTTTATGGAAGTGTAACTGAACAGTTTTGCGCTGGAATGTGTGACTTTAATTGATGTGTTTCCCTTGATTAAAGTACAAAACAGAAACAGGTTAGGGTTTTTTTGGTGGGGGCCAGTTGGATTCTCTAAAGGTGAAACTTTCACACCTGAGCTGTCAGAGAGGTGAGAGAAAGCGACGGTCGAGAGAGCACGGGCCTCCCTGCGACGTCAGCGCTGGAAGTCTGAACTCTGAGAAATCACAGAGTCCCTCTCTGTGGACTGTCGGTGCCATGTCAGGCACGCTGTTTATTTTCACCATTTCACACAAGAATTTTAATTCATTTCATCGTCCTTTCATTTCTCCGGGCCACGCTGAGCGTTGTTTAAGGATACCTCGCCTCCCCGGGCAATTACCGTGTCAGGAAGAGTGAGCTTAAACATCTGCAGCCGTCAAGGGAGGCAGAGCTGCTCCTGAAAGCACGTCCATCTGAACCGGGGTCCTGTGTGGAGTTTTATCTCCGTCATCAGGATCTGGACCTGATGTAGTGACGGTGCTTAAAGCTGCTAAAGATCACAGAAGAGAAGAAAAACCTTGTTGTTCATGGCAATTAAAAATCCTCTTACCTCCAAATAATTCAGTTTGGCTTTTATCTGCTGAACACTTCTAGAGAACATTTTCCGCTGTTATTTTATGTGCCAAACCACCGCCTGAGAGCGAGCGTGGATTAGCATTCTTAGCTGAGAAATACCTCCCTATTACCCTTTTACACTGTGACAATTTCTGGGGCGCTGCCTTACGAGTATTTCTTTGTTTAAGCCTCTTCTATAAGAGCGAGTCGGCCCCGCACACATGGCCAGTGTCAGCCGTAATTAGCTTTGACAGGGGCATTTAGTGGTTGTAATTCAAATCTAATTCAGAACATCTTAACCCTGAAGTCTGTCAAGACGCTTGAAATGCACTGGAACACTCATGGTCCCAATCAGGGCTGCGTTTGTGTGGCGGCATGCTGATGTGTCAACAAGGCCGCTTAGAAAAACATGCACCTAAAAAGAAACCTCATTACAGTGCAGATCTGAGCGGGTTTAGTGCAGCAGGAAAAAATAAAACCTTCAGATTCTGTCTGCTGCAGTGATTACCTTTAATTCAGGAACCTCTTTTGGCTTCTTCACCTTTTGAACTCATCTACATACAACTAAACATCATCTTCTGCTGCAGAAAAGAAAACACACAGAGGTCTGGTTAAAGGCAGGAACAGGAGGGGGGGTGATGGGAACATGGCTGACCTTGAGCTGAGGAGACTCGTCGACCTTGAACAGCAGCTTTGTAATCCGTCTGAACTTCACGCAGCCCTTAGCCTTCTTTCTGTACAGCCAAGGTTTTTATGTATTCTACTTTTGTTTTATTCTGACCTTAACATGTTGCACAAAAACACCCACCTACAGAAAAGTGCATTACTCTTTAATCTGACCACCAAGCTGGAAACGGAGAAAACTGTGTTTAAAGCAGACGACCATGAGGTCAAAGAAAGTGCACGCTCTATTTAAACTTCAGAGAGTAGGCATATTGTAAGGATGTTTATCCTGGACTGAGGTTGGATGAGCTTGCAAGAAACAGAAGTACATTATTATGGAACTTTAAGGGCCTTTGTCCACTAACGCCATTTCTTTTGTGCTGGTCACACCCATGTTCAAAACAAAACCAACGCATTGAAGAGTTTACTGAGCTCAGTGTCCTGAGTGCAAAAACGCCCTCACTGTAAGCTATTTTTTGTCGCTGCGCTCACAACGTTATCTCTGTTAGAAACAGTTCAACTTTTGAACACTGCTGCGCTCGTCAATGTCACTTCTCCCTCACCAACCAACCAAATCAAGAAGGGGCGGGACTTCTGACATCAGCTTTGTCAAAGACAATGGCGGAGGAAACACTAATCTGACTCGTCCTTTCAATGGTACAGTTTCCAGGTCTAAAGCTGTTAGGCACACGGAGCTTTTAAAACTGAGGAGTTCTACCGTTTACTACCTTTCTACTTTCATATTCTACGCTCAAGATCTTTGGTTTTTTTTGCACTTTATACACCAAGGCAAAGTCCTTGTTTGAGTAAATGTACTTGGCAATTTTTAAAACACAACATGAGGCCACGGTGAGACATAAAAACCTTGAACAGGCAGAAAACCTCGAGCAGTCCTCAGTGAACAGCAACATGACAGACAAAGTGAGGTAGAGGGGAGATGCAGGAGGAAAGAGATTAATACACACGATCAGAAACAAAGGAAAGAGTAGATCAGCAAGTCCCGTGTTCTGCAAGCAAAATAACACTTTTTGTCTGTGAAGTCTGGTGGTCTTAAAGATGTAATGGCGGCCATATTTGAGTAGTCATGATCATCTAACGACACTGATGATGTTGGCTTTACTTCACTTCCTATAGCTTTGTTTTGTTTTTTTATAATGTATTAAAGGTAACTGGATGGAAATGAACTTTTCTCTAAAATATCGATTGATTATAAAGAATATTGTTATGAAGCTGAAGGTCCTAACAACTAAATCAATTTATTACTTAAATAAACCAACGTTTCTTTGCCTTGGCTCCAGTAGAGAGCTGCATAATTCAACTAATAATTTTTTTACTACCAGGCGTGTGAGCATCCAGGGCTGACCTTTAGCCCCAGTCAAGACCATTACTGTGTCTCGAACCCATCACTCTTTCCTTTTATTAACCTGCCTCACTCAGATTCTAATAACTGTCTTTGTACCTGATCAATTAATTAGTGGCTCAAAATGTGCAAATCTTGCAATGACAGTAGGAAACCTCCCAAGGGGGCCCCATCTGACATCACTGACTCTAGTTGCCCTGTCAAGCTTCAAATGCAATATTCCTGTGAAAACCAAAGTGTGTCAATGAAAGTCACAGAAGGGAAATAAAGATAACCTGTCTGCTAGGGAAAAAAGAGGAAGAGGGATACGCCGGGACCCTGGCAGACATATTGATGCTGAACGCTGGTTGGAGGGGCCCCAACAGACTCTAGAATCGCCACTGGTCCTCCAAGCAGGCGGCCAGAGTTCAAATCTGACCTGTGGCTCCTTTCCTGCATGTCATTCCCCTCTCTCTCTCTCTCTCTCTCTCTCTCTCTCTCTCCCTGATTTCTGACTCTATCCACAGTCCTATCTCTAACTAAAGGCATAAAAAGCCCCCCCAAAAAGAAACCTTTAAAAGAAGTGAGAAATGCTGATTCCAGTTTTTGACAGTCCAAGCCAGAGATGTCTTTGAACCTCTTGTTTTATTGCTAACAGGTTTCAAGAGAAAAAAGACTCTCTGGATGAAATAACTGTAAAGATTTAACCGTTTTTAAAGAAGTTACTGATATATGTTTTTTTTTATGATGAATGAATGTTGCAGCTCCATAACTTAATGCCACCTTTGGCTTCCATACATTTGACATTACATTTATTTATGATGTGCGTTGATCTGTGTTTGGGGAAAATAAAAACTGTATTAAAACGATCAAACTAAAATCACAATATTCATATATTTCCTCCTCCTGTCTGTCTTTGTGTGACATCCATAACTCTCCACATCATCACACGTGCCTTTCAGGCTGTCTGTCCTGTTTAATAACAGCCTGCAGACACCGAGCAGCCTGTCCGTCTGTCCATCCTTCACTCAGCACGGACAAATCCTCTGCAGACGACTGCTTGTAATTTTCTTTACAGTGAAAACAGTTTGCAGAGATTCAAAGAGGCCAGCTGTCGGACAGCATGCATTTAAACTCATATTTGCATTTCTGCCATAATCTAACACTGGCGCTAAGTGACACATGATTGATGATGGGGCGCGAGGTGGCTTTTCTAACCCTGTAAGTGCTCTAAAAACAAATTAAAGCTTTCATCAGTGTAACATGTCTATTACAAGATGTGCTAATAGCCCCTCGTTGTATCAAATTATTTGTGTGTCTAAATAATTTTGAGAAATTAAACTATTAATCATGTGGGGGAGCGGCTGACACGGAGCGTGCTGAGCTGCTCCACAATGCAGCGCAGGGAGGTGTTTATGGCTCACTCCGTCAAACGCCTCTAATTGCTTAATTGCTCATCTGTTGGTGGCTGCGTAAAAGTTCCCGTGTGCGCAGAGTTTCAGCGGAATTATCCAAAGTAAAACCAAATGTGCGCTTTGAGGATTTAATTGCTAATTTGAAGATGTGAGAGTGTTTGTAGGTTTTTCTCCTCGCAGCTCCAGGTGGAGGTGTTCACCTTTTAAAGGAGGAATGCATCAAAGACACACAAAAAAAGACTCACGGTTTAGTTTCCTGTTTTTTTTTCTGCAGCTCTGTGGAAATGCCTGATCCCAGCAACACAGAGTGTTATGGAGCAGGGAGTGGAAAAAAAGGGGAGATGTTCACACGTGGAGGTAAGTGGAGGTGTCGGCACTTCATGCTCCGGCAGCTCTGTGAGGCGTTCACGGGTACAGCGATCCTGCAGCCTCTTTGTTATTAAGCAGGTCCAAGGCAAACACAAAGAGATCCTGTGTTTTTTATATGAGTAATGCATTAACCTGCTCGGGAAAAGTTCATGTTAAACGTATGGGCCCGGACAGCACAAGATTTATGGCGATGGCTGCAGAAATTATGCTTTTCTTCCCCCCAAAGGCACTTTAATTATGTAATTATTGCCAGCTGCTTTTCATTTGCGGTTGTCGTTAATTAGGGCGCGGGGTCTGCAGTTCAAGTGCTGGGTCTCTCTCTCTCTCTCTCTCTCTCTCTCTCTCTCTCTCTCTCTCTCTCTCTCTCTCTCTCTCTCTCTCTCACTCGCTCTCTCTCTCTGAGATGATTAGCCAAATCCTCAGCAAAACTCATTTGTTATTCAAGCTTTGCGCGCAGCCTCCCGTCGGGCCGCAGAAAGAACCCCGGAGCCCAATTTCCTCCACATCCTCCGCTCCTTATCCTCCAACTCATCAGCAACAATTGTCCTCAAATAAGAAGCAGCGATATCTGTGTTTGCTTTCCTTATTAGGGCCCCAAATGTAGAGAAAACATATCAGGAGAGGGGAGCCGAGGGGCCCCGGCACCTGATAATCTGAATAAATCTATTCCATCACATTTGACTGAGGGCTCCTTCCAGCTAACAGCAGGGGAGAGGAGGTGGAGGTGGGTGGAGGAAGAAAGAAAGGAGGGAAGGGTCTATTTTGAGACCCAGGATATCAGCTTTGTGCTTTTCTGCATGTTAATTGATGGATTGATATTCAAGTCAAACTCATGTGAAGCAACAAATGAAGCTCCGGCTGTGTGCAACTTTTATTTCTGCATCACACAACAAAAGACAAAAAATGGTCGTGGCAAATGTTGCACGTTTTTAGCATTCGTCTAGTAAGTGTATAGACCATCTTTAAGGATTGTGGTCTGCGTTTGTATTTTATTCAATTCGTCACGTTTCTTCTTCAGATTATTTTCATCTTTAATACTCTCCGTCTCTCTCTGTTTAACGTCCATTTGTTTGATTTTGTTGTGTTTCTCCTGCCTTCTTTTTCCCACAGATGAGTAAGAGATTATTTGACCCCTCGACTGCTTTGGATCCGTCCCACAACACACCTGGATCTCTATGTTCTGTGTCATTTATTTCTACAAAGTCAGTAAAAGAAACCTTCTGAATTTCAAGTTTCTATCATCGGTGTATTTGTTCCTTTCTTTGATGCTGATTTATTTCTGTTCTTTTCTGCAGTTTGTGATCTGCCCATCTTCTGCTACAATCTTAAGCCAACAGTCCAGTAATGATCTTTTATTTATTTTTATATTTAATTATTTTAAAGTACAAAGAAGTCATCCCACAGAGCAGCTGAAACACTGTTCTGTCACAGCCCGGCTCTGAGACTGTGACAAAGATGGGAGACACACACGGGTAGAATAATTCATCCAGTAATTTATTTACAAGGAAAATGATCAAAAGGTGAAGAATCTGTAAAGTCAGCTGTGTAAGGCGTGCATGGAGGTGTGTGGAAATGTTCTGTAAAACCAAAGACAAAGAAACCCAAAAAGCGAAGATGTGAGGGTCAGACGAGTCCGTCTCGAGGTCTCCCAAAGACCGACTGCTGCTCTGATTTACATGTGGACACACGGTGTATATTTATATGTCTTTTTTAATTAATCTTGTATTAATACATTTTATTGTAAACATGCTCTAAGAGTCATTTTTGAGTGTTTTTATTTCATGGCCTTGTGGAACAGTCATCACATTTCACTGCACATCTGTGTGAGCATGTGATAAATAAAGCTCTTGAATCTTGCTCTGCTTCGTGTACTCTATTTTAATATATTTAGTTTTCAGGAAGTGCTCTAAATGTCTGTGACATCATCAGGTCATTTTGGGGATCTATTGAAAACATATTTAAATGAGTAAAACCCATAATCAGCTGGTAAAGGGATGGTCTTAGGGCTGCACGATTATTTTTGTACACATTTTGGGTCTTTTTCTGCCTTTGGTTAGAGACAGGACAGTGGATAGAGTCAGAAACCAGAGAGAGAGAGAGAGAGCGAGAGTTGGGACTGACATGCAGGAAAAGAGCCACAGGATTCGAACTCGGGTTGCCCGCTTGGAGGACTCCAACCTCAGCACATGGGGCGCACGCACTAACCACTAGGCTACTGTTGCCCCATAATCACGATTATTTTAAACCAACATGAAACATTTACCTCAAGTCACAAAACCTACAGACAAAAGAAGCGTAACTCAGCATGCAGCATCATCTGTTAAATCTCCATCGTCTTGTCTTCATGATCGTGGGAAGACAATTCATCAGAACTGAAATTTTAATTGGATTAATTTCCCCGCCCTATCTTCCACATTTGGTCTGTGGCTTTTAAGATCGCAGTGGTCTCACTTGCCGTCTAATCATAATTACAAAAATCCTTGTTTATACAGCTCATACAAATTATTTTTAAACGTACGTACATTTGTATTTCTTTAAGGAGAAATCAACAGAGAAGTGAAAGAATGAACTGATTAAGGTTTTAGGATTTCTCCACTCGAATCTTTTTTTCTTCCTGGCAGCTTTAATAAACGTCTCAAACAGCTTTTAGGCTTCATGGAGGGGAAACACAATTTTTGTCGACGTTTAATTTCCTAATGGTTGTGCAGAGAGTTTCCTGGAAAGAGCTTCAGTGCGATGTGTTAGGTGATATAACCCTCTGAGATTGTTCCTTCTCTGAAATGTGGAGGTTGTGCAACTGCTCGACGTGAGCAGATAAACAGTGACAGCCACAGAGCAGAACACATTGTACGAGCTGGTTAAAAAATGGATCCTAACTCTTAAACACAAAAACAATTTAAAGGAGGTTAACTTTCTGACCCCAGCCTGTGCACCCACACAATGCGTTATTGCACAGCATGCTGTATATGTGTTATTGTGATGGATATAAATTATGAGGCGATTTCTGCACCTCGAGGGCCCGTGAACGGCTTCTGATCTGAATAATCATATGTCACCCCTCTCTGCAAAAATAAACACGTCTGCGAGTCAACAGAAGTGAAGACAAACAAAACAGTCAAACAGACAAATGACTTTTCTTCCACAAACCTCTTTAGCCCACAGAGTGTCTGTAAACGGTGCCAACTGAAAACAAAATGAGTCGCGCCGCCGGGCTAAGTGCTGCCATTTCTCTGCGTCTGCCGCGGCCCCTGCCCCGCTGAACGGTAAACCACCTGACACCGAGCGAGGAGGAGGAGGAGGGGGAGGGTCCCCAGGCCCCTCAACTGTCACACACATGTGAATACAAATGCTTTCTTTCTTCCTACCAGCCATTTGATGCTCAAAAGAAAACTCCAGAATAAAAAAAAAAGATACATATCAGGAGACGAGGTTCTCTCCCAGCATGCTTTGAGCTCATGTGTGTGTGTGTGCGTGTGTCAGTGTGTGTTTGGCTGACAGGTCTGACAGGGGCTTGATATTTTACTCATGGAAATGATGCCCTCACCCAGCCATCAGTGTCACACAGTCTCTGTGGGTGTCCATCAGTGGCGGTGGACGAATAAAAAGGTTGTAAAAAGGATGTTTTTCATGTTGGAGTGGCCGGCCGAGGGATGAGGGGCTGTGAAGAAGAGAAGTGACACACATGTGATTACCTATGCATTAGAGGAGATGATAAGGGCCTTACAGCTCAGGATGTTTCAAAAGAGCTGAGAAACATTAAGGCATCCAATGCATTACAGCATATGACTGTTTATCTGAAGCTTACGTATTACAGCTTTTATAATGCTGCGTGAGATGTGCGTGTCTGATGAATACAAACACAAGTGGTGTGATTTCAGGCTTTTTCACTCCGTCTGATCTCCTGAAAGAGAAAAAAGAAAGTTTGTTTTGGTTACTGCAAATCAAAGCATCTGCAGCTTGTGCACAAAATTCAAATGCATACATTTAAAGCTGCACTAAACTTTATTTTTATATGAGAAATGTAGTCACGCAGCACACTCTATAAGCTCATTTTTTTATGTTTATTGGCATGCACGTTTATTTAAAATTAAAAAACAAACTTGCATGCCTGCGCTGATATTTTAACTCCATTGTGATCTGTGCTAAAGCTTAGTATGGCCAGTATTTATGATAAAAGGATCGGCTTGGACGTCAAGTGCACGAAGCTGCTGTGTGGAGAGAAAAGGTGGAAGAGGTAGAATGTTTGTTTGGGATGGTGATTGAGGTCGATGTCTAGGTCATCCAAACACATGACTTTCAACAGGTTGTGCATATATGCAGAGGTGCTGCTTTTGAACAGGCAGAGCAGGCAACTGCTTGGGGCTCCAGACCAGTAGTAGGGCCTTTGAGGGCTGACAAACTTAAACCAAAGCAGTGGCCCTAAATGTATGAACAGTATGAAACCTCCCTAAAGGGGCACCACATGACAGCACTCACTCGTGTTGCCCTGCTACGTAAGCGCTGCATGCATTATTGCTGTGGAAACCAAAGTTTGTCGATGAAAGTCAACAAAGAACAACAGACTCTAGAATCACCACTGCATATATGATGTAACTCCCGACAAAAATCAATGTACTATTTGGTTATTTAGTTATTTTGGGTGATTTTGCCTTTACTTGTTAGGACAGTGGAGAGACTGGGATATCAGGAGATAGAGCTGGGACTGACATGCAGGAAAGGAGCCACGGGCCTGACTCAAATCTGGGCAGCCTACTTGGAGGCCTCTGTACATGGAGCACAACCTAAGCACTAAAAAGTGTACTACTTTAATGCTTATAACCTTTCCCATTTGATGCCTGAACCTGACCACACTGGTTACCTTTGTGCAATATGTAACCACATGTCCCCCTTGTTTGTGCAGTACACAGTACGCACGTGTGTTGCCTGTCATCAAAAGGAGCACTCATTTAAGAAATGCTCCTTTGGAGTCGAAGTTTTGAGAAAAGAAGAATTAATCTATGTGATATGCATGGAGGACTTGTCGTCACTTTAAGCTCATCTTTTGGTTTCATGGTTTTTAAATGATCCAGTACATTCAGTCCTAAAGCTCGTAACTACGCTGTTACCAGCTGCAGCTCATGCACACCTTCCACCCAGCACCCACCTGCAGACCAGCACAGGTGGAAATCGTGAGGACCGTACCAATGCTGGGTATGTAAACACGTGATAATATTCACTGCAAGGAAAAATCTGGTATTTTAAAGCGTGACATCTATTTTTATATTTTGGGATCCAATACATTTTTAACAAGAAACATTTAGTAATTTCTCCAGTCATGTGCTTCAGCCTGCAGCTGACAGATATTATAATGATTCATGTATGTTTGCACTGATTGAAACATCCAACCATCGATTTATTAAACCACTTATTATCCTTTGAGGGTTCTGGGGGAATGGAGTACATCGGGCGAGAGGTGGGAAACACCTTGGCAGCCAATCACAGGGCCGACACACAGATTTACAACTGTTCAGACAAACAGGTAATCAGAGTGAACCCACAAAGGTTAAAACATGAAGTTTTATTTTTTTCCAACTGACCTGAGTTCCCACAACCAGAGAGACAAGCCCAGCAGCTCCGTCAGAGAATAAATTATCTTCAGAAGTTGTTTCTATTAAACCGCTACAAAGTTCATTATTCTTCGGATACGTTTGACCACAAATTCGGCCTGTCAGGGTAAACATGCTCGTTTCCAGAACCGTGTGGTTCTCTGAGCGAGCTCCATCAATCACACAGTTAGCTTCAGGTTTCAGGTTACAGGTGGTTCACTTTAGGCTGAAGGTTAGTAAAGGTTTGAGGAAAGACTGAATCAGCTGATCCAACTGAGGATGAGACGCAGACTGGAAGAGAGACGGTGACTGTGCAGGAACACGACTCAGTCGTTTTATGATCCTCTATCATCTGGTTGAAAAGTTACAGTGGGCTTACATTCAGACATTCAACACAAGAAATAATTTGATTGTTTTCAAAGACAGTTCAGACAGTGATACCTAACTCGTTTAATGTTACTGTGGTTTCTTACCTCTTGAAAAATACATTAACATGTTTGATTTCGTGGCATACTGGATAGCCTATAGCGCAGAGGTTCTCAACTGGTGGTTCAGGACCCAGAGGTGGGTCAGGGAGCCATTTTCAGTGGGTCCCGAATGTGTGCCTGGAAAAAAACTTGGTCGAAATCTGATAAAAATGAAAAATATCCGAAATTTGGGTCGAGATTTTTTATTAAGGAGTTGGTGGTGGGTCCTGAGGCCAGACGAGTTGAGAACCACTGGACTAGCGCTTATACATGTATCAACCCCCTAAGAGGCTAAAGTCGTCGCTGCAGCGGCTGTGGGTTCAAATCCGACCTCGGCCCTTTGCTGCACGTCATCCCCAACTCTCTCTCCTCTCAGCGTTTCCTGTCTCTCTTCAGCTGCCCTATCCAATAAAGTCAAAAGGCCCCAAACAAGAACTTAAAAAAATATAGATTTCGTATGTATGAAAATGTTCTTTACAATCCGTGCTCCTGGAGTAGAGAATGAAGGAATGTAATGTTTGCATTAGTCTGTGGGAGGTTTCCATGTGTCTCTGAGCTAAAATAACACTTTATTTAAAAAACCAGACCTGCACCACTGGACAATGAGCTTTTTTCATAAATCCTCATTTTGCACTTTAATATCTTTAGTCACAAATCACAGACATTCTTAAGGTCACATACTGCTGAAGCATTAAAAAAAATCATGCATTAGTTCTTATAATGGAGGAAAGGATGAAGTGTTGTCTGAATAAACTCGGCTCTGCTCTCCTGCAGATATACGATCGCTCTCCGAGGGGGTTTTCGATCCACTTAAGTAAAGCTTTTCAACAAGCAGAGTTATCAGTAATAGTCCACATATCATACTCGTACACGGCGGATTGTGAACACACTGCGAGAGGCTCATTTACAGGCAGCATTCATCACACGCGGCTCCACTTGAGCCTGATGGCCGTTTCCAAATACCTCATTAAGATTCCTCGAGCTTCGGGACATCTTGACGTGTTCACATGTGTTTTAAAAATCAGCTTCCATGCGACCTGTTAGGTTCAAGCTTATTCTACAAAATGAGCAAACAGGCGCTAAGTGTCATAAGAAAACAAAACTTTGAGGTGGTGCTGGACTTTATGACGATATATTATAATATATAGTAATAAGCTGCCTGACTGAGGTGTGTTCAGGGGTCAGAGGAAACCAGACGACTCTTAAAAACACTGCAAGGAGTTTTTAGCTGGATGTAAAACAGACTGAAATTAAAAGTGATGTCTCTTTATGAGCTGCAAAAGTAAACCAGGCCGTCCACGTGAAGATTGATTTATTCTATAAGGATAATAATTGAATGCCTGTCACCATTGCAACCACCATTGTTGGCGTCAGATGATGCGATTTACAGCACGCAGACTGGAGGAGCCTTTGTCTTCATTTTTCACAGTGAGCGACAGTTAAAGACAGCATGACGTAACTTAAAAAGAAGTCTAGGGGGCGCCAGGTGGCCTAGCGGTTATGTTGTGTGCCCAAATGTGCGGAGGCCGTAGTCCTCGTCGCAGCAGCTGTGGGTCTGAAGAAGTCTAAATGCTCAATTATTTATACGCTTGATACGCACACTGATTCAGACAGAGCCTTCTGTCTGCACTCTGTACTCATTTTGTCCGCAGTTCTGCATCTTTTTCTAGATACGAACCGACGATGCAATACCACCGGAAATCATGGGGGGGCAGTGTGGAGAAGGAGCATAAAATGGAAAAGTGCAGAGTTCTTTGAGGGCAACTTTTGGAGTTGATTAGAAGATTTAAACATATTCATGATGTTACTTCACCCGGGTACATTTACAGACAACTACAACAGAACAGCTGGGTGGGGAATTGAATTATAATTCAACGGAGGTCCGTGGGAGACCTTGTCCATGAGTGGATGCATTTTTTTACGTACATCCCAACGTAAAGTAAGCTTGGGAATATATGGGTAGTGACGGTTTTATTGTTTAAAATGCATGTGTCTATTATCATACATACAGGAAGCATTAATGTGCGAGGAGAGGTAAGAGAGGTGTAAGAGAGGTTCCTACAGGGTCATATTTCCATGTTTGGGCCTGCGATCGAGCTGCAATTTTTCCAATGAAATGATTGTGAAAGAATAATCGTGCCATATCCAGTAAAAATGCCCAAAATTTATCGTCATTGTGGATTGCACAATTATTATAATCTCCCTTTGAGAATGTATTCTCTCCGAGCTGCAGTTCAAACCTAGTGCAGCAGCTCAAGACTCGTTAAACCAAATCCTGGATACTTTTTGACACTTTACGGCCGAATCAGGAGCTGAAGCATCTCAGGCAAAGATATTTCTCTACAAATTAACATCCTTCTTTGGATCCTGCTCAGAAAAAAAATACTTAAGTTTGAGCTCCGTGTGCTCTGACCCCGCACTCTTCACCAGATGTTGAGCGAGCCTTGCCTTGCTCTGCTCTCACTCAAATGAAAAGTCCCATTGTTGTGAATTAATGTTCAAAAAAGACAGGGGGGAGGAAAGAAAGTATACAGAGAATAAGAGGGGAGAGGGAGGGCTCTTGATTTTTACAAACTGCAGGCCTGCAGAGCAAAAGAAAAATGGAGAAATACCCCTGATAGTTCACTTTATGAGTGGTTTGAAGTCCTTGTCTTGTAATAATATATAATGCCTGCCTGGGTCATCTGCAGTGAAGCGGCGGCCGTGACCTCGGCCAATTACAGACAGGCATCAGCGAAGCCTCCCCTTTAAGTCGGAATCCCCTGACGGTGCAGAGTAATTCTCCGCCACTACATGAGAGTCAGGGGGCCAAAATCCTGCAACTCGCTAATGTTTGGCTCTCTCAGAAACGGCAGAACTTTGTAAATCTAACAGAGAGAAACACCTCGGCTTGAAGAAAAAAGAAAACACGGCATATGTCACAAACCGCCTCGCAGGATGGAAGGGGTGGCGAGTTCTGCTGGAAATCTCACAAATGCATCGTGTTGTTTTTTCTTGCAGGCATGTTTCTCGTTTGCGTTGCAATTTGTTAATTCAGCTAACACTCTCATAAAGCATGGCTCTTTCACTGTGAAGGTGTTTGCCAAGTTGATGGTGGGTATTATGATTGGAGCGCTGTATAAGTGCTGGTTTGGTCTTTTTCCCCGCTCTCTCTCTCTCTCTCGCCATAACACCCACTCATTTGCTGCTGGGAGCACTTTTAGCCTGAGATAAAGGTTAAAAGTGCTTTTTAAAAATCCACATGCAGCCGCCTGTGTCTGTGTCTGTGTGGCCGCCTGAACAATTTACACCATCACTGTCAGGACACCCAGCGAGTATGACAGACGACACGGTGGACTCGTTCTGACAGTAAACGTGTGATCTCTGTTTTCCATCCTAATCCTCCAGGATTTATTGGCCTTCGTCTGTGTGCATCCTATTTTTTTCTTTACTCACGCAGGAACTTATTAAGGTTTTACAGGGTTCAGAGGACCTTTATGAGCTCCAGCTGCCCGACCTAATACACTTTAACGTGCGGATACTCATCCCTGGGTCAGCAACAAGGAGCCATCAGGTTACTTTATGTTACCAATAAAAAAACAGTTTTTATTGTGTTTTTCTGAGATGCAATCTAACTTCAGGAGGTTAAATAAAAAAGTTCTTTCTTCATTAGTATCACAAAGTTTATGACAGAAACCCAAACTTGGATTTGAAACGTTAAACGTTGGAGTCCGAGCCAGACGAGGAGAATAATCCATTCTGATCTCCATTTATTCACAACAGACTGTAAAAACTGAAACTCTTTTATGGTTTACTTTTAATTACAGAAACATGTTTGGACTTTTATTGCTTATCAGATATTCTGAAAAACATCCAACACTGTTTCAAACCAATTACACTTGGCTCTTTAGAGTCGACAGTTTGAGTCTGTGCAGTGTTGTTTTCACTTTGATACACGTCAGTTTATGACTTTAGGACAACACTCGCAGCACGGCGGCAGTAGTTCAATGTGTAGTGACTTGGGTTGGGAGCCGGAGGGTCGCCGGCTCAAGTCCCGATGCAGACCAAAATACAGAAGTTGCTGTGGTAGCTGGAGAGGTGCCAGAGCACTTCCTGAGGACTGCCGCGGTGCCCTTGAGCACGGCACTGAACCCCCAACAGCTCTGTTGCGCTCCCTGCTAAGCAGTGCAGCCCCGTATGTCAGCTCCTGTTTGTGCATGTGTGTGATTCAGGCCTGTGTGTGTGAGAAGCATGCCTCTAAATAACAGAGTGTACACCTGAATTCCCCTCAGGGATTTATAAAGTATTCAAAAAATTCAAAAAATAAACCGTTTTTGAGCTAACCGCCTCCTGCATCCACGATGAAAGAACGTTTTTTTTTATTCCCTAAAACTCAACACTAACGTCCCTCCAAGAAAACATCGTCCTGGTTCCTCCTCGTTATCGTCTCTGTCATCAGCCTCACCGTAGAGACTATTCATCTGGTACAGACACGAGATCCAACACAAACTGAAGTCATGGAGATCTATGCATTATCCAAAGTTTGATTTTCCAATGCTTTCTGCACCACAGAAAGAGGTTCATTTCCCAGAATTCTCAGAGATGAATATCTCGTATTCTCAGCAGAGGATGAAAATATTCCTTCTTTTTTTTAGTGTGGATGAAATATTTTTGTTATGACTAGAATTAGATCACTTTTACACGCTGGATATGAGAGCTTGATGAGATGTACATTTTTTTGCAGGAAAAAATTCCTTAATGTGTTGGAACAACCACCAATCAGCTCTCTGGCTGCAGCCTTGGCCTTGTTGCTGTTTGGGAGGCTAACTATGGCGTGCTGCTACCTGATTCACTCCCTGCGCGCTCATGGGATAGTTGGGCTGAGAGGGGAAGAATAAAGAAAAGGAGGGTAAATGGTAAATAGACTTAAGCTTGTATAGCACTTTTCTAGTCTTCTGACTACTCAAAGCGCTTTTACACCGCCTGTCACACTTACACATTCACACCCGATCATGTATTAACTAATCCGTTCATACACATTAACACGCCAAGTGTCCTGCCTAAGGACACAATGGACATGTGTCTGCAGGAGCTGGGGATCGACCCCCCGACCTTTCAGTTGAGAGTCGACCGACTCTACCAACTGAGCCACAGCCAGATCAGACTTAGTTTCTAGTTGTGTATGATAAATGAATGAAATAGAAATTCAAAACAAATCAAAATGATCATTCTTATAAGTTTAGAATGAGGTGGGGAGACAGTGAGGTTGTCCACATTACAGTGAACACAATTTACTCATTTTTGAGGTCATAGTCAAGTGTTAAATTACAACTATCTAAAAAAAGAGACTGCGTGTGATCATAACGAACTTTCAGATAGGATGCGGTGCACACTGTGTTTGTCGTGAGGTAGGGGGCAGAACAGGTGCGGGGAGCTCGCAAATCAACGGAGCAAGTTGCTAGGTGACAGAAACATGGGGAAATTAGACTCTGCCAAAGCACAATGTGTGTGTCCACTTTTAAGAAGGAAGCCCTGACCTTTCTTCTGCTGAGGAGGAGAAGATGAGCAGCAAAGAAGAAGAGGGTGTGTGTGTTTATTAAATCCTCAGGGACAGGATTCAGGAGCTGCAGCGTTGTAACGACCACCTCACAAGTACGACACACAATTCTGCTGCTTCTTTAAACACACCTGGTACGCCCAAACTGTTGGAAATTCTTTTTTAAACATGAGCTTTCTTGCCGATGTCCATGTAGATCTTTAAACTAGAGCTCAGAATAGTGAGACACTGTTTGTTGTGATCTGAGCTACACTCATATCGGACGTGCGGAGGTAACGCAGCAGAGCGATGCGCCCAAGTTGAAAATGTTTTAACTCGCAGTGCGCAAGAACGCCTATCTGAAAGGCCCTTTAGTTTGTACAATTTATCAAATCAGGACAAAAAAAGCTCAAAGAAATCACTGGATCTTTTTCTAGTGAACTCTCCACTGATCTTTGCTCTTCTCATCCCAAATCTACAGAGTTACCTCCTAAGCACCTGCTTCCAGCCAGTCGAAGGCGAACACCTTCTTTAAAATACTGATATTCTGTTTCAATTTGACGTGGTAAAAGTTGCATTTCCCTGAACCAATCTTCGTAAAAGTCAAACTGGGTTTAATTCGTTTACGGGCAGTGTTAGTGTAGCTTGTCGGTGTTTAGTGTCACCCACAGTTCTCTAGTTGGATACAGAAGTTCAGTGCAGGCTGTCAATGAGCTGTAATTGGCCACAGTTGTTTCCCGTCAGAGAGGAGTTTAAGTCAGTATAATATAGCACCAGCAAACTATAGAGTTAGCATTTAGCATTGCATTTATTGATTTGGAAGCAGTTATGGTCATTTTAACTACGTTAGCATGTGTATGCTATCTGCTAACTGTGATACTGATCGTGATTTTTATGACTCAGCATTCAGTAACCAGCTGAAATGAATCATTCTCTGATGTCTGTGCTTCTTCCTGCTCCTCTAACTCAAACATGTAAAGCTGCGCTACACTGGTTGTCACTTGCACTGTTGTCGTGGGCGGAGCCAGAGAGATGTCAATCAAAATGTGATCGGCCGTCACAGCCTTGGAAAATGGTAGAAAGAGTTTTCCCCTCACAGTGATGGACATTTCTTTTCTCTCAGAGTTCTTTGGATGATGAGACTCCACTTTTATATCAAATTTGCATTGTTACTCTTTCAAGCTAAATTTGGACAGGATGCTGTGAGGATGCTGAAACCCTCACGAGCTGCAACTAGGACTATAAATAAACGTCCAGAATATGCAGCTTTAACAATAAACAGATTTTTTGGAAAACAAAACAAATATTTAGGCTTTTTTTATGCAAGTAGCAGATACGAGTGGCTCCAAACCTCATCTGAACTTTGATTTATCTGAAATATTGACAGTTTAGTATTTTGAAACACTAACAATGGCTCGAGCAGGAAGAGTTCCTGGAAAAAAACAAACATCCGAGCTGTAAACAGCGGTCGTAATGGTTCTCGGCGGTGGAGATCTTCTGAAGCTGAGATCTGTTTGATCAGAAACAATATTAACCCGACAAGACCTTTTTATGAAGCCGGCTGCCCACAGGATCAGCACGCTCATGATTTTGTGTTTATCCCTCCATCCTGCTCCTTGTTCTGTGATGATTGCATATTTATGTGTGTACTCGTCTGTAATGTGGCGGTGGATTACATCACACCCCTGTGGTTTTTCAATTACCGCAGTGACAGGCCGCCCGGCGGTAATGACCTGTGAGCGCCCGGCTCTGCTTTCTGACTGCTCAGGCCCTCCGTAAACCAGTTTGACTTTGGGTGTCTGTCAGAGGCGGCCTGTATTTACACTGAACTCAAACAAGAGGGGGTCTGCTCCCCGTGTGAGGTATTCTGGCTCTCGCTGACAGCATCAAGGTTGCCTATTCACCGCGCAGAGCCCTCTCTCATCCTCGACATGCTAATACCAGGCTGATGGAAAAGGATAATAAAGCAATTTCTTTGTCAACATGCAGAGATGATGTTGCATTTGGAAGGAATGCAGATTTCTTTAAGAGCTATCGTTTTTC
Source organism: Tautogolabrus adspersus (assembly GCA_020745685.1). NCBI lineage: Eukaryota > Metazoa > Chordata > Actinopteri > Labriformes > Labridae > Tautogolabrus > Tautogolabrus adspersus. The sequence continues at coordinate 3,020,746 of CM036552.1, read as the reverse complement.
CTCAGCAGGCCTCATCAATGCTAACGCCCCAACCCCGCTGCCCCACAACATAAATCAGATGAAGTGGTCCCATTTTGAGCCCATCCATCCCCTCCCATCCCCGTCCTACTGATTTGTAGTTAAATCATGGCTGTCAGTATAGTAGCAACCCTGATTAAAGTTCAGGGGTTTAATAGATCATTTTAAATAACCCCCAAATTACTCCCCTCTCCCCAGCCGATCCACCTGGACCCCTGCCCCGGGTGCATGGCAGTTTTCAGCCGTCGCGGGGGCGAGCCAAGTCCAGCCTCGTGGTTCCTGCCTATTCCCCGAGGATGGTGCGCTGCAGGCCTAGACCAACATTCTCAGCTGTGTTCAATCTGCTCTGAGACAAGCTGGCTATGAGAAAATGCAAAGGGAAAAGGCACTTGTGCACACACACACATACAGGAGGAGAGACGTGGAAAATCCTGGACAGTTAGTGCGCTTTGTTCACTTGGTTCAGCTGGAATCTGTCCAGAAACACCCTGACACACACACAGAGGGAGCGAGAGAGCTCCCCGGGCGACTGAAGTCCGCTCCAATTAATCCTGTTTAACCATTCTAATCACACTTTAGCACATTAATCCTATTTTCAATCCAAAACACATCTGAGGCGACCGGCTCGGGGCTCGCCGCTGTTTTCTTTTTTGAAAAATATTTTGTGTTTTTTTATTGCCACCGCAAATCAGATGAAACCCAGAGCCGGCAGCTTCGGCCTGCACTCTCACTGAACTCGGACTTTCAATCACTTTTTCCTTTTTTCCCCCTCCTCAGCTCAGAGGTAGAATTTATAGCATGATGCTGATGCCTTCACTCAAAATATGTCCCTGCAGAGTTCAACAATTACCTTGGGTGAGGTAATAAGTAAAAGGCTCGCCGTGAGGAAGTGCAGTTTTTTCTTTCTCCCGTTGATTATGTTGTGTTATTATGTATCGTGTGGATACGGTCGCAGTATCTTATCAGTTTGACATCCTGAGTCACAGAGACAGGCAGATAATTTGAGCCAAATCCATCTGCTGTCGGAGCCCCCCTGGAGGCGGGTCATGATACAGTATATCTACACTCTCATTTAATGCTCTTGGAAAACATCAGCTGTATAATTTCACTGCGGATCATCTGGAGGCTAACAGTTATCAAGAAGAGGGAGGCTGTTGTTCTGTGGAATTACGTCTTCAGGGTCCTAACAGAAAAAAAAAGAAGTTGGGTTTTTGCCTCTTTCTGTGTGCAGCAGAGGTGTTTAGCGCCCCCCAAGGTTCCTCCTGGAAAGCCCTAGAAAAATCACAGATCTCACCTCTCCTGGAGCTCTTAAAACCGTGCAGCCGGGGGTCCTGTAAAAGGTGCTGGTGCATTGATAATTGAGCCCTGCAAAGCAAACAAAGCGTCAGAAATGGCGTTTTAATGGGCACTTCTCACAGCACAAGCAGCAGCAGAAGCAGCGCTGGTAGAAGCCTAAGAGACATTAAGCTAATTGAGTTTTAGAGTCGGAGTGAAACTGGCGAAGGGCGATATTCAGAATGATGAAAATAAACAAAAGGGCTTCTCATAGGCAAACAAATGGCCTGGACGCTGAGTAAACTGTGACATCACGCTGCAGAGTCCCGGCGCAGCATGTGGGCAGGATGATGTAATGGGAGTTTGACTTCTCTGGCCCTGCAGCCATTCAGACCCCCCCCCCCTTCAAACCCCCAAACACAGTGCTGCTCCGGGGGACATGTTTTTATTAATCACAGGTTCATTAGTGCACAGAGGCAGCCATTAGAAACAGGAAAAAACACTTGTGATGCCATGACAAGTTCTCCTCCTAATGTGGCAGCTTAACATAATGAAGAGACAACAGACATTAATCCACCAATAGGAGGGGGGGGCAGAGAGCTGAGAGCGCTCGGCATCATCGCATTTAGCTGCGCACACACAGGGATTAAACTCGCCTGCTTGTGTCTGCTGAACTGAACGCCGAGCACCAACAGTTCAGTTGTAAGAAATTCAAATCAGAATATCTCAGCATCATTATTTCTTATTTCTTATAAGAGACAATTGAAAAAAAGTCCTCCAAAACTAACAGCCCTGCTAAATGATCTGCCCGTCTTTAGGGAAAATGACTTCTATTTTTCTGAGATGATGACCCTCTTTAAAAAAAAGTTTATTGAATCTGTTTGAATGTCCCGTACTGTAATCTGGCTCTAGCCAACATAAAGAGATGTGGTAGCCTGGTTAAAGTGGCGAGCAAGATTTCTGGGAGGAGTCAAGTCCAGCTCATCGACCTCGACAACAGGCAGGTATTCATAAAGAATATGTCGTCTCTCCTTCAGTGCCCAGATCGCCCTCTCTATACAGAGTGTAATCTTCTACCCTCAGGCCGGTGGTTTGGAGTGACCGGCTGCTATCTGTTTGTTAAGTAGCGGTTCATTTTACCTTGTTGCTGCACGCTGCACTTTTCACTGGGTGCTGGAGGATCTTTGCTGTGCTTTTATATTTGATGTTTTATGTATTTATGTAGTTAATCTTTGTGGATTGTATATTAGTAACACAGTTTTAACATTTTTAACAAAGGTGTTAAATCACAGCTGGAGGACTAACAACATTGTTCCCACACGTAAAACACAAGTTCAAAAATATCTGTAGTGTTTTTTACTAGAGCTGGGTATTCTCCACAACCTCACAATTCAATTCGATTTCAATTCTTTGGGTCACGATTCAGTTCGATATCGATATAATAAAACATACAGATGACAGGAATATCCAGAAAGCTCATCACAGTACCTTCTGATATTTGTTAAATAATTATGTGTGCATTGTTTGTATTGGTTTAGAACAAACTCACTCTTAGTAACAAATAATAAAACATTAAATTACAGTAACACCCCACAGTAACATTTCAGTTGTAATGACTGAAATAATCGATATTGAATTGGGAAGAAAATAAATGCAATGCATTGATGATGCGATATTTTTAACCAGCCCTCTAATTGTTATTGCATTAAATCTGTTTTTGCATTCAGAACTGAACTGTTTTGATTTTCTTCTTGAAGCCTCCCGGGGTCAGGTGTTGCAAATGAGCATTTAGCTATCGACACTGAGAGCAGGGCATCTGAGACTTGAGCATGGTTAAATGTGACAGCACCAATGTATCTGTATGTCCATGTCAAATAAACAAATCACATGAAATGTGTTTCGTACGTTTCCGGCTGCAAACCAATTTACCTTTGAGGACAATGAAGATATCACTGAACCTTTGAAAATGTACCCAAAGTCTTTTATTTACTGAAGACTCCAGAGAGAGGAGAACATCTGTCTGTTCATTTTATACACCACTGAGGTAAATAATGAACTTATATTTGATCTATAATCATTTTTAAAATAGATTTTAGTTGTGAATTCACAAATCTGACCTGATTAGAGTTAGGGAAATGTGCAGACAGAAATATTTTTAATGTTTTCTTGATTTAATTTGTTTCTCCAACGGCTTCATGCTTCGTGGACTCGCTCATAAGAGCCAAATCTCACCTGCTGGTTCCACTCGTGTTTGCTCCCAGCAGGCAGGACACGTTTTTCCTTTTTTCTGTGATATATTTACACCATACAAAAGTTCCTCATTGTTTTAATGTTCCTGTGTTTCGGTCCAGGAACGGCAAATGAGGAATAATAACTTTTTCGAATCGGGAGGAGGTGATGAAGCTGCCAAATCTCCCGTTTCACGACGTTAACACACAGCTACACAGAAATACACAACAGCGGCGGGACCCGACTGTCTGCAGACTTTAGTTTGAGATGTCGCACCTTAGCACAGATAGAATCACGTTACCTACTCTTATGGTGTGTTTTCTAATGCTGTGTGTTGATGAAGTACTCAGGTGGTGTGGTCAGGCTGCTGCTGACCTTATTCTCACTCCTTGACCTTGGACTCATGACATAATACCTGCCGCAGTGGTTCTGGTGTGTGCATGCTCACACACACAGCAGCAGCTCTAGGGTGCTGGACCCTGGCCTGTTGGAGCAGACTTCCTCTCAGATGTATCATAATCTCTGTGAGAGACGCCCAAACAGAAACAGATCTGGTTCCTTTAGTTTGGTGGCTGACGGGTCAGCAGAGTCTCAGCGGGACAGCAAAGTAACTTCTCACATCGTGTGGTTTATTTACAGACATCACAGAAACAGCCAGGCAGCCCGGACCCTCTGCGACTGCCACAGCATCGAAAACTGTCAGAGTTTTCAGAGATGATTAGAAATCATGCTGAAAGACAGAATAACAATAAATGACAAACGTCATTAAAGGAAGGCAGCCCCGGTAAATTGAGACTATTAGACTTTTCAGACATGCACAAAATTCCTGAAGATTTCAAAACTTTTTTGGTTGAGCTGCATGTGTGACCGTTTCATTTTTCACCAGGACTTTTTTGTGGACTCTACTGTGTGCCTCTTAGACTGGCTACACACGAGAAGATTTTCAAATCTTAACCAATTTAAAAAACATGGGAAACCACCGTCGGATTTTACAGATTTATAACATTATAATCCTCTAAAAACACACTGGAGACGATTCAACCAGATCGCGAAAACCACACACCTTATATTTGTAGTAACGATCTCACAGTGGGGATTCCATATAAACGAGATCTCACAGAAACTTGTGTGAACAAACGTGACTTCAGAAGAAAAAAAAAAAAGGAAAAAATGAGAACCATCAACGTCATTGGCTGGCTGTCCTGGCGTGCGTCCTGTTTTGCAGCTTCTTTTTCTTAATTCCACTTGGCTTGTGTATATGTTTGCTACCAGGTTTGTGAGCTGTTAAAGTACACAGCATCCGGTTAGTGACACTTCCTGGTCTGCTCGCTCTCATTGGCTATTGCAGGTATTCTGTCGGAGGCAGCCTGAGCTGGATTGGGATGCCTCCGCCTCGCATGGGAGCAGTACGCCTCGAATAGGGCCACGCCCCCTCCGAACGTTTGAGGGAAACCCATCCTAAAATCATCTAGTGCGTTGCTAGCCTAAGTAAAATTAGATCTGATGTGTAATCACAGCGTGTAGCAGATTCAGAAGAATTAACCACAAGCGAGTGAGGAGTGGTGAAAATGTTCAGATCTGGTGACACTGTTGTCGATCTTCGTGCACTTCATGAAGCTGCTTCGTAGTCTTTTCTACCGACTTCTGACATTTTATATTTTTGTTTCGTTCAGTCCTTCTCCTAACAACATTCCTAAGAGTGTGCGTTTAAAATGAAACCAGAGATGATAAAATACTAAATATTATCAGTTATCTGTGGATGAAGAGGCACAGGAGAGACTGTCGTCTGATTGGCTGCTGTTAAATTAAAAAAAGTGAGCAAAAAAAATTAAACTGACAGACAACAAATAAAGACAGCAGATAATTACTTGACTGCAGAATGAAGAAGAGACATTTTGAAATCAAAGAGGAAATTCATCTTTTAGAATTATCTTTACAAATTGTTTATTTCTTTGGTTTCTCAGGAGGTGATAACAGGTTGAATATTGATCTTATTTGTGGTCTATCAGATGAATTTTCTTTAAATATAACTGATTTTAAATAACACTGAATGCACTGATGTGCTCCGACCTTTACTCACTCAATACAATAACATTATATAATACAGAATATTGATCCTGTTGGCCTCCATACTTTGGTCCAGTTCTCACACTTCAGTCTCTTCAGACTGACTGTTTCAGCAGTGGACACCAAACTACCACACTTAGAGGAATTAAGGATCATATGACTCTTTAGAGACATTACTGACAGCTTCGACGTCACACCGTCATTTTAATCTTCGTCTTTAAATGCAGATTTTTACACTCCGACTCTGCTGCTGAGAAATCAGACTCCATTTTCTCACCCAGCGGAGTGAAACAGTTCAGCTTTAACCTCGCACATGCTCTCAGAATGACTCTTTGTTTCCTCCCTTTTCCACAGCCGACACTTAAAGCCGTGCAGAATAAATAAGCTGGCAGCGCGAGGAAACACCAGAGAGACAGAGTGTGTTCTCTGGAGCCGAGCCACCGCTCCCTTGTCAATGTGAATGTAAGTAGGCCACAAGTGTGAGCAATCACTGGAAATTATACGCTTTTAGAGGGATTTCATATAAAAGTATTAAGCCGGTCTGAGATGTTTGGCAGCACGAATCGATGGGAATTATATTCATGGACATGATATGCACCACAACTGTGGCTTCTTGTCGATTCCATCTATTGCATATTTTCCTAAACTCTGCCAGTGTGTGAAGTGGATCCCAGCAGATTGATGTAATAGGATAAATGCGGCTCTGTGAGTGGGCTCGGGCCCGGTGAGGGCACCACATGGTAGGTGGGATGGAAACTTTACTCCTCAGCCCGTATCCTTTTCCCAGAGCTGCTTCTCAGCGAGGAGCGTCACTGGAAACTTCAGAACGCCTCTAACAGGCTGCTGACAGGAGGACGAGCCCTGCCCGCTCCATTTAGACTTCTCTTACTCTTTTTCATCAACTCTTCTGAAGACTTTAGATGCAAAAAGCTTACAATGGGGTTAAAATGATCTCTGTAACTTTGGTTCAGTCTACCATCAACTCTCAGTGTGGCCGATTGCAGTCGGCACAACGCCAGGCAATCAGGTCCAGATTTCAGGCTCGGTTTAGTTCAGCGTTTAACGTTACTGGGTGTTACACCGGTGCTCTGCTGGTTATCAGCTAGTGAACTGGAACTGATGAGATCAACAAGTGTGTGTGTGTGTGTGTGTGTGTTAGTGCGCGTGTTTGCATGAGGTGTGTGTGTGTGTGTGTGTGATGACTGCACATCTGGAGAGGTGATCTGCTGCAGTTAGTTTGATTGTAAACGGTTGAAACGGACACTGAAATTTCATCAGCGCTCATAACCCAGATACTGTCCGACTGCTGACGAGCATTTTCTAAAGATGTTTGTGGTCCGCTCAGAATAAACCGCTCTAACATCTGTGTATCTACTATCTTCACTTTTATTTGTGAAAGTGAGACTACAAACGAAGTGGAAGATAAAAGTCGAGCCATTAACCTTAGATTGCAAGACAGCCAAACCAACTTCTGAACATTATCTGAGGAAAGGGGTTAGCCAGTCATTTGTCTTGAGATGAAATCACAGACACATTTAAAGGATTCATTTTCTGTTTTTAAAGGTAACAGACTTCAAGTAATGTGTGCAATTCAGTAGGTGTTATTTTTCTGGTTAAGATGAAGGACAGGCACCAAAGAATTCCCCCAGATCACAACATATTTCGGGGTCTTTTGTGCCCCTAATGTGCAAATGTGCTCTCCTTGTGATGTCACAGTGGGATTCTGGTAAAATAAAATCCCCTACCCTGGTGTCTCCACCCATGGACTCCACCCCCAGCCTAGAGCAAAACTTTTGCACAGGTCTGCCATTTTTATTCTCGCTACAGAGGAGTGATGTCTACTGGGAAAACTCAGGGGGGCTCATTGCATTTAAAGAGACACACACACCAAAACAGAGCGTTCTGAGAGAGCTGGTTTCTACAGGGTCACAAACCTCCTCTGGTGCTTGATTCATGTTATATTTTGACCAAAGCACAGCACAGATGTTTCATTTAGACCACAGGGGACTGTTTGAAAAGGTGGAAAAGGGGGATAATATGTCCTCTTTAATAATTAAGAACTCTAAAGATGAACATTTTATCATCCTCCTTTTTGCTGTGTCCTGCTGTAGGATGCCAGCACTATGTAGACATGCAATGGAATCACCTTTGGCCATGTCAACGTGCTAAAAACAGACTCAAGTGATACTTATTATGCATAATACCCTATACAGTGGACTTATTGTGTCCCACAATGCATTGCTATACAACAAGTATCCAACCAAGCCCGAACTGGCAGTGTGGTAAAAAAGTTATCGTTAATATTTTGGCTATAGCTGCAGATTTGTGACATATTAAGTGTCCCTTGTGCATTTGTTGTCTTGTTACTCTCTGCAGAACTTCAGGGTGTAATTCAGTCCATATATTTGAGCTTTGCAGAAAGCTTTTGGGGTTTTAAAAAAAGGCCTCATTTCGTAAAGCATGTGCCTCTCTGCCTCTCAGCTGCTCGTGTCCTCTTAGAAGTCATAAACAAAATAAACATTGTAAAAATAATACAAAATGCACAGTAACATATACATTTAAAACCTGGTAAACACTGTGTCTCACTGCCTTCAAATCAACCTGACACTCTGTGAAAAGAGTGAAATGATATCAATTAAGAAGACCAATCCTGCAGGAGGAAGAGATTAATTTCTTTGCATGCGAATGGGGCAAAGACGGGCTCGATAATAACACAACAATCATCTGTCTTCACTTTATTTTACAGGGAGTCTCTGCATCTTATGCGTCTTTATGAGATGATTATCAAGTATTGAATATCTGCGACTGCCAGGATCACATTTCCTCTTTAAAAAAACATTTCATATGACTCGATAAAGGTCTGCTGCGAGCAGAAATATCAGTGCATTCAGTAACTCAGACCACATGTAATGAATATGAAACAAATGAAGCATTACAGCAGGAGGTATACCACTTTAATTCTCTATCTCCAATACATCTCCTCTATCAGTACAATCTAATCCAGCCCCGGCCAAGAGCAACATGCACTGAGCTGCAGGTTTGTGCTGATGGCTTATTCATTCGGTCAGCGGACAAATGAAATGATTTTTTATTTATCTGTGACATGCTGTTATCAGATTTGGATGTTTGTGACGTGTAGTCGACATGATGCGAGAGCTCGGATGCATTTGTGGAATTACAGCGAGCGGGCCGAGGCCATTACTCTGTGACAGACGTTCTGTTCTCCAACTTTCATTTCTCACTCGGAGAGATTTCCCAAGTCTCACGTAGGAATACGAAACTTTTAGATTGCTTGTTTTGACAGATGAGTGTTGTTCAAATTGCCCTGTGAGAGCTTTTGGAGCGGGGAAATGTATTTACTGTTGAGGATCCGGTTTGACTTTTCATCTCAGGGGGCATCATGGAGAAGGAGAACAGAAGTATTCCAGGTGCTTTTACCCTCAAAATGATCCTTCATACTGTGTCAGGGAGACTAGGACCTCTTCAGAGGCTCTCTGATGCATGTCTTAGTTTTTAATAATCAGGCACACAGTATTTTCATTACCATGGACCTATGCAGCAAATTCAAAGTGTATTTTTCCACATACCGTATTTGCACAGATGTGTCTCCTGTCACCTGAAATATAATATATATTTTTGCACTACTAAGAGCAATTTTGAAAATCCATTTGTTACGTTCCCTGAGATGGCTACGGGAAGAGGGGAGTGAGAATAAAATAAAACCCAGGACAAAGAAGTAGGAGCTAAATATGAGCAAAGTTTAAAAGGATTTATGAACAAACTAAAGACCAATGTTCAACGCAAAACAAGAGAAGCCAACGTAATCTTTAATAACAGCCAGAAACCTACAAGCAAGATACAACGAAGAATAAAGCCTCCGTCAAAATACACTCCTTCCACAGAACGATCAATCTAAAGTTGCTCGACATCAAGACACACGCAGCAGAATGACCCACTGGCAACAGCCTGCCTCCTCTCCTGCTCTTTAGAGCTCAGCCGCTGATTGGTAAGTTGCCACAGGTGTGGCTGGACACTCTGAGGCTGAGAAGCAACACCTGGGGAGCACACGAGAGAGATGCAGAGATTTCAGCCTCTTAAAGATTTCTCTGTTTTCATGGAGAAAGTCTAATACATTAAAGAATATCATCATTATTATTATTATTATTATTTTAGGTCGTTTATTCCTTCACTGGACAGTTCAGCAGAAAACAGAGCAGAAGAGGGCATTACCTGCATCGAAGTTACCCGTCACAGGTCGGGACAGGGTAAGACAGTTTATCCACTGAGTAGGGAATGACATACGAGTATAGGGGTCCCAGATCCCGAACTTGAACCAGGGCTAACACACACTTGGAGGACTATAGCCTCCTACATGGGGGGCGACCTAACCACTCGGCCATCTGCGCCCCTCCAAAACCAACCATAGAGCACAAAGTGTGACAGCCTGAGGTCAGAGTCCAACACACTCCCAGTGACCAGAGTGAACACTTATTCTTGGGAGTCATTTATTGCTAACAGCTATCAGTATGCTTTGAAAAACTGTATATTTATGTGAGGCCCGATAAGGTTCCCTCCCTCCATCGGGGCCCTGGGTCCCACTTTTCCCTTCACTACTACGCCCAGGCTGGAAGGTGGGGAGAAGTCGTCCCACTGATGCACCATAGAAGGTGTTAACAGAGGAGTAATGGGGGGGAGAGGGCAGTGTGTAATGTCAAAGATAGCAGGGTGAAACAGCGCTGTGTGTGTCTAAGTCTGGTCTGTGTATGTGAAGCGCCTGCTGTGTGTCTCGTGCTTCTCCAACGCCATAAAGCCAAGTAAAAAAGGCTGTGATACAGAAGCCTCCTTTTAACAATCAGGACTGGCAACGTAGAAAGGACTATGGATGTTTGAAGAATCTTCGTCTGCTGAGGAAAACTGCCTGATGTGTTCTTTTACCTCTTCAGAAACTAAAGCACATCGATAAAGTACACATACTCAGACATTGTACCATACAGGTAATTTTGTCCGCTTGCAGATTTTGTAAATACGTAGCTTGAAATTTGTGGAAAAAAGACTGTGAAGGTGAATCTTCTTCTTCTAACGTGCGACATGTGTAGGCCTGATACAGGTTCCATCCATCCATTATCTGTACTACTTTTCCCGTAGAGGCGGGGTTACACCTTGGACTGTTCGCCAATCAATCACAGGGCTGACATACAGAGACAGACAACCAGTCACACTCACATTCACACCTACGGGCAATTTAGAGTCACCAATGAACCTAACAAGCATGTCTTTGGACTGTGGGAGGAAGCCGGAGTACCCGGAGAGAACCCACGCACGCACAGGGAGAACATGTTATCCACACAGAGAGGATCCTGTCAGACGGGGATTTGAACCAGGAACCCTCCTCGCTGTGAAGTGACAGTGCCAACCACTGCACCACCATGCAGCCTCATCTGGTACAGATAGTTTAGATAAAATATCAAGTAAAATATGTTTCAACACAGGAGGAGCATTATACGGAGGTCCTGAGGTGTTAAAACTATTTTGATGTCTATACAAGGAGGTTATTGTCTTGAGATACAAACAAAAGAAATGTATTTAAATTATTGAATTTGTTGATTTCAGAGACTTGATATATATAAAAAAGTCTCAGATGGTTTATGAAACTGTTAGTGAAGACGCAGATTGACATCTTATTGATTCAGTTTAACAAAATGACATTTTTCTCTTTTCCTGAGTGGAAATTGAGCACGCGATGAAATGATGGAACCATCTCTTCTCTCTGAATGTAAACGCTTGTATTGATTATGTATTAGCTCCTGTCAGCCCCGCTCCCTCTTCATCATCTCACACTCTGTAATTATTTTCATCTGGACGCCGCTCCGGAGCAGCAGGTCTCATCGGCCGCTCTCATCTGTCACCTACAGAAACACGAGTGTGGGGGTCGTTCACAGGCAGCACTACACTGAGCTCATACATGAAACCAGCCGGGTTCACTGCAAAGGCTGAGCTGGTTTCCTGCAGAACCAGATCACATTCACCTCTTTGATTTTTCTCACGTGTAACGCAGCCGCCAGCTGCTGAAGCCCGTGTCACAACAGCTCAATTCTGCCGCAGCCGAGAAATGATGAATTTAATTCAACACTCGAAGGTACAGCTCAGTTAAAATGGACGCTTTACAGAACACAATGACGTGCCAGGTGTTTTTATTTAGATCGAAGTCATACAGAAGGTCTCTGACATGAGGTGTAATGTGGATTTGACCTTGAACATACATACTGCATGTAGATTCTGACGTATTAGCTCAGGATGATGGATTAGATAAGATACACATGAAGACATGCACATGTGAACATAAAGACAGAGACAAGACAAGACAGCAGAGACAGATCGAGTAACTCATTGCAACAAAATCTCAGAGACTCAAATTGTGATGAAAAATAAATGAATCTTTTTTTTGACTTGGAGACACTGTCGTTCCCTCTGGCATCTAAAGGCTTCTTTCTTTTGCATGATTATCTTCAAAGTAAATCTGCAGGTCTGTGAGCGAGCCCTCTGTGTGCTTTGGCGTGTTCGGGTTCCTGTCTCATGAGTGCAATAATTCACGTTTTCTTACAATAATGAATCAGTCAGATGTAAAGTGAATATCTAAGATCACTTTGACTCATCTTGCAGAGCCGTCTTGCTCTCTTCCTTTAGCATCTATACCATGATATAAAGTCACATAGCTACAAGTCAAAATTCTGCATTTAACATTTTTAATGCAGAACAGCTTTTAAAAGAGTTTACAATATTTCATTTAAGGCTAATTATATTTTTATAGAGAAACTTTTAGATAAATGGACCAGTGTGAACATGAACAGTTGTGGGTTTTGTATCTGTAAAGCCTGGCTCAGTCTGCAGGATAATCGGGCTGATTTGAGGTCCGATTCCTCCTTCCCGATAGTCACGGAGTCGTTCCCGACTCAAGGCTGCTCGGAACCGATTATCCTCCCAGATTATCCTGTAGGGCAATCTTAGTGCCCCCAACCTGCTTCAGAGATCAACAGCGACGCCCTGATTTATTTCAAACATGTTTGATATTTAGGATTTAAAAACTTGACGAGTACGTCATGAAAGGGTCTGGCGGAAGTCGTGTGTGACGACAAAAACGTCGAGAGACGAGGGAGTCAGGTAATAAGTGGACTGTAGTTGCAACCAGCAGAAAGAAGCAACCTGCAAAGGTGCGCCTACAACCTTACTTCTAACTCTTGCTGAAAAATAAACAACCCATGATGTCCGCGTCTCCCCAGACATGTTTTTGTCCTCTCTGCACAAAGCATTATAACCGCAAAATTAACTGTCAGCTCTACGGTTTACGTGAGGTGGTGTGTTCCTCCACCGGGCACGATAATCTTTAATAGATCCTGTAGTTTGTGATGTGCCATTTGAGTCAGGCTCAAGTGGAAGATTCACACTGATTTTGGACCCTTCTTATCTTTTAATGAATGACCAAAATAAAAACGTTCATTCATGTCGGTGTCAACTGCGTCGATATCGGCTGATACCGATGTTAAACCGATGAAGCGGTGCATCCCTAATCTTTTCTGTAATGTTGTCAGACCCTTGGGATAACAACCAGAGTCTGTCAGTGACAAAAACAAGAACTATTAGTGATGCAGTCACTCCAGCCTGTTAAAGGGCTGCAGGCTGAAACTATCTACTGAGGATAATCAAAACTCCTTGAAGCTATCAGTAACTTAGACCCTAAAATATGTAAAGACAAGGCAGAGACACCAGAGCTCCCTTTAAAGTTTATGAAATTTCATTTTTCTGTGATTTCATACGGCTGAGGAGATGTTCTTTCAGGACAGTAGATTAATCTCCAAATCTAGACAATAGAAAACAGCAGAATAAATCCATACAGCGCACCCCTCCTCTCCTCCATCACTCCTATAATTCCCGAGGAGAAGACAGATCTGCCCGCTTTAGTCTCTAACATGGCGGCGCTGGTCGGACCACCCGTAAGGATCAGATAAGTGTATGTGGAGAGCCTGGCCCGGATCAGCATGGCACTCTGAATTACACTGATGTTTGAACCCCCCCTAGTCCATATAACCACACTGTTTCCTTGTAATAGATTTCAGCAGGTTTTATGCTCTCCTCAGCGCTTGTTTATTATTGTTTTAAATGACAGAGTGCAGAGTTTAGGGTGGAGGAGTCCGACTGATGATGCTGCTGCTGCTGCTGCTGCTGCTGCTTTGGTGTGTGAGTACATGCTCTGGATTTCCTACACTTATGAGAACCAAATGTCAAGTCGGGGATCAAGCGAAGAGAAAAAAAAATCATCTGAGGTGAAGAAATGCTGGCTGAGGTCTTCACAAATACAGTGATATGAGTGTGTGTGTGTGTGTGCGCGTGCGTGCGTTCAGCTGAAAACCAATCATCGTCAAACGTGAACCCGCCAGCTGTCAGTAAACACTCAGAGAGTTTTAGCTCCACAGCTCAGGAGGTTTACAGGGTTTAAAAGCAACATATCCTGAAGGTGCCATCCGTCTGCTCATCTGACCGCCCTCAGTTTAGTCTGACAGGCAATTTTCTTTCCACAACATCACACACACACACACACACACACACACACACACACACACGCACACACACACACACACACACACACACACACACACACACACACACACACAAAAGGGGGTCAACAGTCACTCTCCTGGTAACCAGCGCCACAAAAACCAGGAGCAGTTTGTAAACACTGCTCTAAAAGCATGCTGTAATCCATAGTTAAGTTCTAGTTTCTGTTATTTTAAGTCATTGCTGTGCAGTCATCATGGTCTTTTAGAGTTCATAGGGTAAGATATGACATCGTGGCACGACGGCTGTAACAGTACACAGAAGTCACGGTTCAGTTCGTACATGGGTTTACAGGGTCACGGTTCGTTACGAGTTTAGTACAACAGGAACAAAGGCAACAGAAACATGTGTATGACTGCATGCTCCAAACCGTGACGTCTGGTGAAAGCTTGATATTGTTATAGTGTCATAAGTCGGTCCTTTACGGTGGCTGGGAAGTGCAAAGCAAAGTTACAAAGTTGAAAACACTTTAACAAAATTTGAGACAAATTTACATTTTGAAAAACATAACTCCACTTACCGTTTGTAAATTTGTCTCAGCGCTTGTAAAAGTGTTTCACATCTTGTAAATGTATTTTATAAAACGTAAATGTGTTTTATCCTTGGTAAAAGTTTTTTGGTTTTGTAATTTTTTTTTTAATGAAAAGTGAAAATGTTTTTCAAAATGTAAATTTGTCTCAAATTTTGTAAAAGTGTTTTCAACTTTGTAACTTTGCTTTGCACTTCCCAGCCACCGTAGTCTCTTCAGGCTGAAAGATGCATGAACTCAGTAAATCAGACTGCAATTATTTTTTACATCATTTCAAGAAACTGGAGGGGCGCTGGTGGTGTAGTGGTTAGTGCGTGCGCCCCATGTACGGGGGAAGTAGTCCTCCAGGCGGGCAGCCGAGGTTCTGGTCCGACCTGTGGCTCCCTTTCCCGCATGTCGTTCCCCACTCTCTCTCTCTCTCTCTCTCTCTCTCCCTGATTTCGGACTCTATCCACTGTCCAATCTCTCCAATAAAGGCACAAAAAGCGCCCCCCCCCCCCCCACACACACAAAAAAGAGGAACTGGAGAAATACAAAGTAGTAAAAATAGTTTGAATCACTGCCTTCAGTGTGTCTGATCTTTAAAAACTCTCTTTATTGAAGAGCACTTGTCTCGTTTTCACATTTTCCCTTTGTTTATATTTAATGCACCATGAGATGTTCTTTGTATGCGTGAACACCTGATTCTTTTATTTTTTTATAAGGTTTATTTTTGTGCGTGTTATGCCTTTGTTATTTTAGAGAGAGGACAGTGGATAGAGTCAGAAATCAGGGAGAGAGAGAGAGAGAGAGAGAGAGAGAGAGAGGGGACCGACATGAGGGAAAGGAGCCACAGGTTTCAAACCTGGGCCGCCTGCTTGCAGGACTCCAGCCTCCATACATGGGGTGCACACACTAACCAATCGGCTCCCTGCAAACACGATTCTGGTGATTTAAACCAGAACTATAAATTTGTTCCTCACCTCAGTTGGTAGTTTAGGTCATGCCTTACATCCCCAAACTATACGACCACTTGAAGCAGGGTACCTATTGCTGCAAGTCCAAAAAGTTTAAAATGCAACATCATGTTTTTTTGGGGGAAAAGTCTAACCAGATGTTGCATAAACCTGGACCATGGAAACCCTGCATGTCGAAAACTCACACTGGGGGGTATCTGAATAGTCATATTTTGAAGCTTAGGGGCAAAGGTCAGGCTGCATTAATTGACAAGTTGGGGGAAAAATAGTTGGCATGGCTAAAGGGAGCATGACTGACTTTTAATTCTCTAAAAATCAGTTTTGTTGCAGGCATCCCCACAATCCCCACAATCCCCCCCCCACACACACACACACACACACACACACACACAGCTGCAGGTCCAATGGCTTTAGCGCTTTAAGACGTTTGTTCCCAGCCTCCTCTATTGTCAGATTAATTACAGGCCTACTTATTAGCTCATTCTAATTGAGATGGGATTAGCTAACTCTGCGGGCTCTGAGTGGCTCGTCTCACTGTTTCCAATGAGGACGCTGCTGTTTGCATTTGTATTGACACTTCACCTCCTCCGTGCAGCTTCATGTGAGACAGCAGCTCATTGTGTCTGGATACACAAACGGAGATTTAGAGCATGTTGTACTCGGGGAAATGGCGGCTATTATTCACCGATCCTACAGGGAGAATCAGGAAAGGTTGTATTTTTGTTTTTTTAGACTTAAAGAGAAAAACGTCTGCTTCATGGAAAACGTCTTATTTATCCCAAACATTGTACGGACGTAATTAAATAACTCTGAGTCTGAGGGGGAATCAAAGCGATACCTGATATACAGACTTCAGCAACAATTGAATTTTCAAAATATCATTGCTCACCACCAGAAAGTCTCTTTAGCAACCAGGGGAAACTTTATCCCAGAGACCCCCTCCTCTCCCCCTCCCCCTCCTGTGCCTGGGCAGGATGCTTGAGTTTCACTGCTGATTTAATAGAAATGAAACAGGATGGATTTGAGGATATTTCATTAATCTTCCTTCTCTTTCATTGCAGAGGAAATTAAGGCGAATAGAGTTCATAACAGAGTTTTTTTCTCCTCCTCCCTCCTTACTTAAGCCTGCCAGGGACTATTTACTCTCTCTCTCTCTCTCTCTTTTTTCTTTCGCTCTAAGACCCAATTAGCCGGCCAAATTCCTGGCTGATCCCTCTGAATGAGTGGATGTGTATTCTGCTGCAGGTGTAAACATCAGCAGAGGGGTTAAACTACCAGAGACTACACATCCAGGCCTTCCCTCCTGAAAATGAAAACAACATCATATTCAGCTGCACACAGGTCAGAGGTCACGATGAGGGTTTAGACATATTTTTAAATTTACAGAGGGCCCTTCTGGAAAAAAATAAAAAAAACAGTGTCTATAAAAAAATATGTAAGGCAGGGGTTCCCAAACTATTTCAGATCGTGACCCCCTGAAATAAGGGTACCAGAGAGGCGGGACCCCCGCTGTCCCTGCAGGTGGTTAATGCATATAATGTAGCTACAACCACGCCCCACGCACCGCTCAAACACTGGGAACACAAAAGAATACAACAGCCGAATAACTATTTAATTATTCTATATAGTAATTTATTGTAAGAAAGGCTAGAAGCAGGAATAAGTAGACACACAGGTGTGGTGTGTTCAGGTGCGTTCATATTTGTGTGTAAAGAGCAGCAGACACCCACGATGTTGCCATCTCGTCCAAAGTTACATTTATAGTATTTTTACACATTCATTTCATTTTCATTTCACTTCTTGATTTGAGTTTATTTGAAATTAAACTACTTTTGTATGTGTTTTTTACAATAAGTCTTTTTGGAAGACAGATCAAGACCCCCCTCTTGTGGGGTCCCGACCCCCACTTTGGGAATCATGGATTTAAATACTGCTGAAGTTATTGTAAAAACTCCTTCATCTAACTTATAATTAACCTCAAAGTATGTATTCATATGCCGGTCGTAAACAAGTACATTTTCTTTTCCTACTTTTGAAAACACCGTGTGCAGCTTCGTTGCTTTTTACCAGCCCACATGTGTTTCAGAAATAAACGTTTATTGTGTTCCAGTTTACATGAAACTCAGTATTTCTATTTACTTGGGCTGTTTTGAATTAAAGCATTTGATTGTGAGGGATGCAGTTTGTGGTTCACAGACATTGAACATCTCTGTTTCCTTTTGTGTCTTCATGGAAAGAAAAAGATTTCTTGTGTTGGAACTTTGCGCTGTTTACTCCGAGCTGTATTATCTGCACATCTTCCAGATTTTCCCCATAAACGCACATTAAATCTGTATTACATTAACCATAACATAACCCAGTGAAGTGGTTCGAGGCTATCGCTTGAATGCCCTCATGCTTATTGAATTATCCGACCTGTGATAGAAATCTGCTGCAGTTTGGTGCCAATAACAACATGCTGAGAAGGGTCTAATTTGAGAGGGTGCACTTTAAGGTTGAGTAAAGGTTTTAAAGCATTACCAGGCATTGTTTATTGCAACAGA
This sequence comes from Tautogolabrus adspersus, assembly GCA_020745685.1. NCBI lineage: Eukaryota > Metazoa > Chordata > Actinopteri > Labriformes > Labridae > Tautogolabrus > Tautogolabrus adspersus. Next base: position 3,002,519 of record CM036552.1, on the reverse strand, counting down.
TACGCAGCTTGTAATGAAATGTTCTGTCGATTTCAGGCATGAAGTGCACAGACACAGACTCACTAATGGGATCTGCTAAATGCCCACATCCCAAAAAACCAGTAAACAAATATCTGCACTGTATCTGCAGAGCGTTTTCTGCTCTTAAAACAACATCTGTGATTAAAATACAGTGTAGTGATTATCTGAATTACCCTGAAAACCAATGCAGTAATTGAATTTTGCACAGATTCCTGCAGAGAAAGCCTCTCTCTTCCTCTCCGAGAGTGTGCCGGGAGAGGAAGGGGGGGAAAATATGGAAGTTGACCTTGTAAACTCCGGGGAGAGAGAGTGCAGAGTCGGAGAGCTGCGGGGCAAAGCTCTGACAGTTTTCAGCTGCGGGGGAATGTTAATATGTATTTCCAGGATTATTGAATTATGTATATGACAAACGTCTGAAGGAACGCTCGGCATTAGCTGCAGGTTTATGAGCGGAGTCTGGTCATCTCCACGCTCCAGTTACCCCTAATGATGGTAATTATTACATGGCTTAACTGTAATACTGGATTGATTCTCAGGCTCCTAAATAACTCCTCCTGCTGGAAAACTGCAACGCCCCCCTCTACTCATAATGTTTGCCCCAACAAAGGCCACGTTGAGGCTCTGTGAACAAAACGCACCTCTCCTCACAGAAGGGTCCTGGAGTGGGCCGGCGACCTGTGTGAGTGTTTTTGATGAGGGTTAATACTGAAGCCGTATAAAGATGGGATTAGTGCCTGGGCTTACACAACCAGGAGGAAAATTGAAAGTTAGGAGGGAAATATGCGGCTAATTCCATTCTGTCATCATGGGATATTAAAGATTTTTAGCCGCTCTGTCAAATTATTTGTAAATAACAATGGTGGCACTGTTAAAATCAGGTTTAATTTCCCGGGGCATGAAGTGAGCGGGGAGTTTAAGTGGGCCATTGTCTGGTATCAATCCCTCATAAGACCTCAAGGTTTTTAAGGGATTTACATCTTTCTGTCGAAAAGAATCTCCCCCAGTATTCTTCCCTGGTTTTCCTTATTTTGTACGCTTTTTCTCAGTTTTCTCAACTTATTATTTATGCATCTTGTGCATGCAGGCAGCACATACAAACTGAGATAAATAGCATAAGAAGGAAAATATAATATGTCTTCAAATTGTCCCTAACAGGTATGAAGCGAGTGTTCCCCCTGCAGTGTGTGGACGCGGCTGTTTGGCACCTGCATTGGATTAATGGGGGACCTCTGCCAGTAGCTCGACAGAGTTAAGCTTTTAGATTGAGTTACACAGAGGAGCGGGACCCATGCAGGCCAGGTGCTGGCTAGGTAATACCTCCCAGATCTCAACAATCTGGTTCTGTTTCAGGGCCGCACCGTGCTCTGCTTCCCCTGCTGCCCTGGGTCTTGGTGCTGTGCCATCACACTTGGTATTTATCAAGACTCTCGAGGTGGACCAGGCAGGCTGAGAATCAACGCGAGCCCCACATTGTAGGGGAGCTAACAGTTTACAGAGTTTTGCAGCCTGTTACACCAGAATACAACCATCTTTATCCACTCCTCATTACGCCATGGCGACCGATCATGAAGTCCTCCCTCCTTTTCTCTGAAAATCAAATCTTTCAAATGAATCATTTCTGTTCTGTCCAGAGCCGACGCAGTAACGTTGATGTTTACTGGATTCACTTGACGTTAACGCTGTGCTGTCTCAATCAAACTGGGCTAAATTCCCAAGAGCTAACGAGCTAACGCTGGCATAGGTTTTGTTAATAAACACGGAAGAACACAGAAGGCACATGCAACAGGTTTATTTTATTGCTTTCACAATGAATGAGCATCAAATGTTAAAAGTGCTCAACCTCCTGATTATTTTTATTTTAATGCTTCACTTCCTCAGAATCAGAGTCTGAATCAGGTCTATCGCCACGTAGGTTTAAAAATGTGTCTTGATGTTTTAGTTAAAAAAACAATGAATACGATATACACGTAGTAGAACAAACAAGTAGAAAGCTATGAAACAGCAGCTCCTCTAATCAGGGAACTTGAAAGAGAACAATTTGATAAATGTGTACAGAAGGTGTAATGGAAAAGTTCTACAGTCGTGATCTGAAGACATGCAGACATCTGACAGTATGAAATTTAGAGACGTGTACAAGGTAAACAAACAATACCAATAATAATACTTCAAATCCAACTGTATTTATAGAGCACATTTAAAAACAACAGAGTTGACCAACGTGCTTTACATCAAAAAGAGAAAAGAAAAAATAACAATAGACAAACGCCAAAGCAAACAGATAAGCTTTTAGAAGAGATTTAAACACGGGCAGCGTGGGTGCCAGCCTAACCTGGGGGGGGGGCAACTGCGAAGGCCCGCTCTCCCCTATTGTATGCTTCAGCCTAACGTTAGGTGCAACCAGAAGTGACTGATCAGCAGACCTCAGAGACCGTGATGGGACGAACAGCTGTAAAAGGTCAGAGAGGTAGGATGGAGCCAGCCCGTTCAATGCTTTATAAGAAAACAGAAAGATCTTAAAATGGATCCTAAAATTGACAGCGAGCCAGTGAAGGGAGGCCAGGACGGGAGTGATGTGCTCTGCAGACAATAATAATACTGAAATACAAATCCAGCGTGCATAGCTGTAATCACAATAATTGCTCAGTAGGTTTATTAATCACTTAGTCTTATCTGTCTAAGTTATTCACTTTGAAGTATTCAAACTATAAGAAAAAATGTCATAATAAATACACTGTGAGGTTTAAAAGAAAATGTGATTGAGAAGTAAGCAAGGTAAGTCTGCACATCACCTGCTTTTGTCTGACCCGTCCACAGATGGGCATTTATGCAAACACAAGAGACGGTAGAAAACTAAGTGCTGAACCAATACAGACAAAAATGATTAAAGATTCATGCTGGACTAAACATCTCATCTAAAACTATAACTCCACTGTTACAGAGTAAATGCAAATAAAGGAGATGTATAATGAAGTGAGAACGTGCACTGAGGTGTTAGAGAAAGTGTGACTACATACTGAATGTATTTTTTTTTACACACTGCCATGACAGTCGTATGTGGATATGTAAAAGACATCTTAAAGAGCGGTGTTGTGTTGAGACAGGGCTGAGTGTGTGTGTGTGTGTGTGTGTGTGTGTGTGTGTGTGTGTGTGTGTGTGTGTGTGTGCCGGCTTGTTTTGATAGAATAATTTGAGGTTCTATTATGTTCCTGCCAGCGCCTGCACAGCTCATTTGAATTTCTTATAATTCCAAAGTGTGTTAAGTAGCACCTCTGTGAAAAGAGGGGGAGTCAGAGAGCATGTTTCAGACCTTCTAATGTGTAAATGTGTTTCTGATTCCTGACATGACATCTGTGCGTTAGTGAGTGTGTGCGTGTGCGTGTGTGTGTGTGTGTGTGTGTGTGTGTGTGTGTGTGTGTGTGTGTGTGTGTGTGTTTCCTTGATCCTGCCACATGACTGGCTGCCTGTAATCAGTAATTACCAGGATTGGCTGATGGATTGTGGTTATAATGAATGATTGATGACCCCTGAAAGAGAGCGCCTGGGCCTTTTCTGTCCTCTGACAGCATGACGTTAGCGCTGAATTGAAACCATTTAAGTAGAAAATGACTGGACACATGCAATAGCAGGTACCACACTGCTCTTTAAAAGAAATGGACATGTTTGCATTCGGCCCCTCTTTGAATAGTCCGTATATTCATGTGACTCCTGAAATCTGAACTCTTCAAGCTGCAGACAGCTCAGGGCTGTTCTGAGGAAAATCAGCCGTAATGCTGCACAGATTTCAACGCTTTAAAGAGCATTCTGTTGTCAAAACCACAGGAGATTTATTTTACTGTTTCCACTTACAAGACGTTTTGTGGAAAAAAAACAATTTTTAACTTTGGAATTGCTGTCCATATTTATGTGAACTATTTGTTTGTCTGCTGTGAAGGCTTTTATACTTATTCCTAATATCTCGGACATCCTTTTACTCACAGCAGCAAATGGCACAGAATGACACTTTAATGTTCAAGAGACAACGCCCTCTAATGGCCGTATTAATGATATGAGGAGCAGAGCAGGAGGTCAGTGAACATTAGAGACAGAAAGCCACAGAGGAAGGAGGTCAGCAAGATGAGTTTAAAACAAGGAGGATAAAAGCTCAAAAGAAATATTCCATCTTCTTACTGACAGATTTAATTTACAGCCTTTAAACACTATTTCAGTATCGAGTATATCCACACGTATTGCTTTTCATTCACATTCTTTTTTAAGGGTGGGGAAAATAAGGAGGATTAGGGTAATGTTGGTAAGGACTCCAAGTGCTTAAATGTTTTCTTGTTTGTCATTTTGTTTTTGTTCTTGTGAAGCCAAAGACAACTTGCACATCGTGGAAAAATAAAGTTCTATTCTATTCTAATTTGTTTGTGCAGTGGTCACACATATGCAAATTAAATCAATATCATCTTTGCACACGTGGCCCTTTGCATCAGCAATGGAAGGAATTGTTTAGGTTTTGCATTAGGGGGGCCACTCAACAAGCTCCTATCAGTTTCTTTGGCTCCTCCTGTACATTTATTTCTGAAGTTATGATTTTAATGTCCTAATCATTACGTGCTGCTTGCATTGTGTCTCATGTTGTTGATTTTTTTTTTCTTATGTGCAATAAAAACTCAAAAAACTCAAATAAAAACTCAAAAACAGCGGAGCTTTGATTCCCTATTAGACCTTTATTGTGGAATAAGCAGCATTAAAGGGGAATTTTAGTTTTCTTGAACTTGGGTTCTATTTTTTATGTTTTTAGCGTGTACAGTAAATGACTATTAGACTCGTACAAGGAATACTTTGGAATTACTCCCATAAATTGTTGGAGCCAAAAGTTGCAACACAATTCTAAGTAATTACAGAAGGTATCCATACAGAGATCCCCTCTTTGTGGAAGACTTTGACTCTTCTTTTTAAAATCAGTAACAACATTTTCATTTTGGTCTTCCAAGCCACAAGACGCCATTTGCAAAAATGGTAATTTTACTGTATAGAAAAATGGAATTGCTGGTTTACCACTATTTTAGTTTATTGATTTATTTTTTGTGACTTTAGTGTTTGAACTGGGAAGTTTTGACCCAACACATAATTAGTAGTACATATTACACATTTGAAAAAAACAAACAATGAAGGCAGCGGTAGATGAGTAAGTCCCTTCTTCTGCAAGTAAAAGTACAGATTTTGTCTAAAAAACTCAGGAGTTGACTTTGGTTTTTGAACGGGTCGGTGCGGATGAAGCCCGATTTTTGGGTTACACAAGAATACAAAATAAAACATACTGATCTAGGTAGTGGTAGAACAGAGACTCCTTTGTTCGGAGAGATTAACTTACTGTTTTAGTCAGTTGAGTCTGGCGTCTTTGAAGAGAACGATGTAACAGCTGTTTCTGGTTGAAAAAAAGTTATTTAACAAAAAGGTCTAACTCTGAAAAGATCCTTGTGCGATGTTGTCAGACACTTGGAACAACAATCTGAACCTGTAAGTGACAAAAATACGATCTTTTGGTGACATTTATCCGCGCGCATCAGTTTGTCCCGCTGCTAGCTAATTCCTTATTCCTGAGTTCCCCTCTAAAGTATAACTTATACAAACAGGGAATGACACTTTGTCTTGAGAATCTTTTGATTTCTAAAGAAGTATGAATTGTCAGGAAGCATCCTCGTCACCGCTGCTTGTTTTCCAGGAGGCAGAGGCCTTTTTGTGTGAGGATTATTATGTTTACAACTTTGTTGAAGCTCATGTGTGAAGAACACGACAGTTGAACAGAAACTACAGTTTGTGATTTGTGTGCTTTGATGTGTGAGGCTGATATTAGATTTGTGGTCAGGCTACAGGCACTTTGTGGTTTTGTTTGAGAACCAGACGCTTTTCATGGGTTGGTGGTGGGAATGGCGGGGGGGTTGGTGGGGGTAGGGGGTGTCCTTGAACTGTAGCAAACTCAACAACACATGGGTTTCATCGTGGACATTGAACGCAGCCCTGCTTCAATCCAGAAAAGAACACTGCAGCTTCAACATGACAGATCTGACATGTATGATAAATACAGATGTCTAAAGTGTGTGTGTATGTGTGAGCTTGTACTGCTATCGTTGTGAGGACCAAGTTCAGTTTTTAACCATTCTAATGAGGGCATTCAGTAATTGCATTTCAGATTTAAGGGTTGGGATTGCAGCTTGTTGACCAGGGTCCTAACACTACAGAAAGACAAGCTGATGTGATGAAATGATTTTTCCTTTCAAATACACAGGATGTAAATACACAAACACACACACACACGCCTGTCTGGCACCGCACCAGCCTGTATGTGTAACTATGAACGAGTCTATCACCCACATCCAGGAACAATCACAAGCTTCAAATACACATGCACAGTCTTCACATCAAGTCCAGTTCCTGTTATGGCCACTCTTACCTCTATAGCTTTATTCTGTCAAGCTTTTCACACATTTACTAAGCTCTCTGCAATTTTTAAGATTTAATTCATAATTTTTATTTCGGCTGCTGTAATTGACATCCGGTGACAAACACGACAGACATAGTCATGTTCCACATTTCAAGGATTTACCAGCATTTAAAAAAAGAACCAAAAATGGTAAAGCTCATAGTAGAAAGTAAAGTTATTACAGTAAAGTTATTGAAATCCTCTGGCTTTGTTACATTAAACAAAAAAAGATAAGAGTCAAAGAGCAATAGACACCACACTGTAGACATGAAACTTCTTTTTAGACATCCAGTTATCTCAAGTTTGTTCAACATTGTACTTTGCTATAACAAATATTAGCACGGCTATGTTTTGTTTTGACTAAATCCAATTAACTATATGTTGGTCTGAATTTATTTGGTAGGAAAAATGGACTCAACACTTTTACATAAATCATTCTGAATTCACAACTTTGGTTAAATCTGGAGTTTTTTGTCTTTTTTATGCATGAACCAAATAGTATGACCCTTCACAATAAAGTGCCCGTCCTGCTTCTTGAAAATAAAGGCTTCAAATTGCCTTAAATAGAATTCTTTATGGACTGTCTCACAGTTAATAAAATCAGTATTTATGAGTGATTTGTTTAAAGAATAAAAAGTTTTGATTGGCTGCCAAAAGCAATGTGTTAAAAAAGCTTGCAGTCATAAAGAAGGTTATGGTGTGATGTGAAGTATGTGTGAATGTATGTAAAGTATACAGATGGGGATACGTTAAAGTTTACCTCCACACACCTCACCAATCACTGCCTGAAAAGTTTTTTAAAGTAACATAAATCTGAGTTCATCTGAGAAAAAAAAATGTTGGGGGAGGGGTTTACGACAGAGGCCAAGGTGACATTCATACTTGTTGTTATTCTGATTTAAATCATTCTAATAGGAGATTGAGGGTTCATTGTTTACATGTTGTGATTTATATTGGTCCAGTGTTTGCATGCACACACTTAATCTGCAGCTTTGCACAGAGGTGATGAGCGTGTCATGCATCCATCTTCCTCAAGGACGACCTTTAAACATCACAATGTCTTTTTGCCACGTTTGGTCAACTCCCTGAAATTGGATATCGATCCTGTGTTCAGTGGAGAAGTTGATTTTTATGTGTTGCTCTTATTAAGCAGCCTCATACTTTTACTAAAACAATTTGTGATTTTTTTGTATGCCTTTATTTCAGACAACAGTAGATAGAGCAGGAAATCAGGGAGAGAGAGAGTGGGGAACGACATGGTAGAAGCCACAGGCCGAACTTGAACCTGGGTTGACCGCTTTGAGGACTATAGGACCATTTACATCAACATGGAAGGAATGCACAGAGAGTATGCAGCCGATAACTAATCCTACTATCTGTTTGGGCCCGTTTATTCTGCCGAAGGTGTTTATATGGAGCATTTTTATTTGCCTTAGCTTTCAAACCATATTAAATACGAATAGAAAACTCCATGGTAACACAACTAGAGATCAGCCATCTGATGAGCATTAAGAGGCTAATGGGAGGGGGCTCTCTACAAATATTTTAGACATGCATGAGCCAAAAGATCCTCCCTCTGAAGGGTTAAAAAAGATCATGAATGTAATGGTTAATTCACTTTGTGTACGTAACTAAAATATATATTGTATTTCCATCTATCCATCCCTTTCAGTATTTTTCTGACGGTGTGATTATGTAAATGCTGCAGATGTTCTGTTCCCCTGCAGTCTGATGTAAAAGCCCGTCCAGCCCTCACACTGTATTTATCCTCTGTTGGACGGATGCATTACCAGGCATTCATGTTTTATTTGCTGTGTTTAACCAGGTTTTACAGATCAGGGCTCTGATATATAAAGATGCATCTTCTTTTGTGGCGGTGTGAGTCTTCAGCCTCCATCTGCAGCTTGATTGACGCTTCTATTCACCTATAAGTGCTGCCTTCACTGCGCTGCTCCTCAGCTTTTATTTTCAAATGGATGTTTCGCTTTAAAGCAATCCCTTTCACTCGCTCCTTTTCACTGCCGCCGTGAAGTAGAAATATAGAAATAAATGTGAAAATAATAACAGCATGGCCCTTAATGTTTTCCTGTCTCTCTCTCTCTCTGCACTCGGCTGGAATCACAGAGTGACTGTATTACAGAAAAGGCTTTTCAGTGACAACAACGGCATGTTTCCATATCAAAAGGCACCAAAAAGGAAAGCTTCTATCATGCAGGAGAGCAGAAAAACTCTTCCTCCTGTGCTATTACACACACTAAAAGGATGTGTCATGTTGAAAATGTATCCACCTGTAAATTATTTGAGCTGGGATGTAGACAGGGAATAAAATTTAAATCTAATTTTAAACCTAAAAATCCTGTTTTGCTTTTCATATTAGGAGAAACGTGTATAGAAAAAGCCTGGCCTGAGTTTACAATGTTTTTAATAAACAAAAACTCCTTTGTGTTTATGTAGAAAATATTCAGTTTTTACAAGGTTTCATAAAAAAGGATTTTTTTTGGTTAGGGAGAAATTATAAATGTTTTGTGAAAATAAAAAAAGTATTGGATAAATCCTTTTTAAATCAATATAAAACTCCAGAAATAAAACATGTGGGTGACTCTAAAACGATGTTTAACGTATCCTTAAAATAATTTTGACTTTATTTTTGTTTCTTTTATTTTGTTGCCTTCACAGTAGTAATGTGCAGCCAGGACAAAACTACGCTCAGTGATGGAGATATACAGTAAAATGATGACCCAGGTCAATGTGTTTGCTGTAAAGGTTAAATAAGATATATGAGGTATTTTTCGTTCAGGTTAAAGCCTTCTGAAAGTGAGCCACAATAAATTCATGGATCAGGTTACAGATGTAGTTCTGAAGGTTTCAGATTCAACACAGAGAAATAAATATATTGTTGGTCCTTTTACAGTTAAATGTCTCTTAAAGCAGAAGGGCTTTTCATCGTACTAAAGTTTGTTTGCAAAGTGGATTGGGCTCAAAGTAAGGTAAGTATGAAAATGTTTATACAAAATATGCAAGAACAGAATCTGAGGATTTTAACCAGCGGAAAAAAATAATCAATCTGATCCTGTAGTGAACTGTTTATTCCTTATGTTATACAAGCAGCCTATATAATCTCCAGGTTTTTGTGTGTTTGTGTATATGTTTATTACAACGTGATTTTTTTACTCCACTTTTGATTGCAACGTCATTCTTCTACAGTATATTACAATTTGTCCCCGGGGGAATTTGATCCGAGTCTGGAATATAAATAAGTTCAGAGAATCAAGAAAAGAAAAAGAATAAAAATAAGGAAATTAAAAAGAATCACATAACACTACAATGTGACAGTATGTATGCTGAGAAAGTGGATCAATACATAATTTAAATTAGAAATAAAGAAGTAGCCTAACTGCGTAAAGGCTTCATGCAAGGTAAGCGCATGCGCACTGTTTTGATTGATAGTGTCATTAACCAAAACTGTTCAAAAAAGGAACAAATAACCTTTTTGATTTATTTCCAAAAAATAGAACTATAAATATATAAAACTGTTCACAGGAATTAAACAAAAAAAAAATGTTTAGAAGCGTCTCCCAGATTTTGCATGAAATAAAAATTGTCGGATAAAATCGAGAAAGATTATTTTCTATTTCTTCCTCATAGATAAAAAAAATACAAAAAGTCGTGATTGTATTCGGCTCAGCTGTGTGTCAATAACTGACACCTACGCGGAATAAACATGCTGTTATGCAAATGTTAAAATAGCCTGTGAAATAAATCTAATTTATGATTTCCTGCAGAGACTCGGATCTGCAGACGTGTCCTCTTGATATGATTGAAATCGGTTGTTTTACCGCATTAGTGGAGACAATACTCCTCAAACAGAGGACCTGATTCCGTGCCGTGTCGTGCTAATCATCGCGCTGATGTGTACGACACATTTCCCCATCACAAACTTATCTGTCAGCTCGACATGAGTATGTGTTAAGAGCCCATTGAGTTCTAAATGCAATCAGCGCGTCCCATTAAGATCTGAACTGGGAATCCACGTTCCTCCACAGCAGCCCCCCCCACTTCACCCCCACTCAGGCCATGTTGATTAGCGGTGTAAATACGCAATACGTTCTCTTTTTCCAGGCTGAATGGAGGCGATAATGGGCCGTTATCTTATCCCGGTCAGGGGGGAAATGTTCGGACGTTGTGACCCCGCAGAGAGGGAGCTGCTGCCGGGGAGGAAAATAATCTGCACCCCGTGGAGAGAGGAGCGGAGGGCGGATAATGAGATGAAGAGCAGATATAACGCTCAGTGGATCCAGTCTGACTCGGAAATATGGTAATTATCCATTAAGTCATGAAGGAAAGAAACAAATACAGGCCTTGATTACAGTTTTATTTATTCACATATTGTCCGCGTGAAAGGAGGGTCAGGGGTTTTTACTTAACTTTTAAAATAAATCCTGAAGGCTGCCTGCAGCTGAGTATACTTACTATGCTAATGCTATATTAATAATAACAACAATAATAAAAAACATTATTATGTAGACACTCAAAGCCTATACAAAGCTATGCTGTATTTTGTTCCCTTAATTTTGCTTAAATTGAATAAATTTTGCATTGAGTTTGGTGCAGGGAAGAAGCTTATCTAACTATTTAAATCTACTAAAACATATTCATATAAACCTTAGACCTATTCATGAATGTGTATACAGCGTGTACAGGCGTATGGATATCCACATCATTTTTGTTTTGAATAATAAAAAACGTAAATAAACTGAGATGACTGTAAAGTGGTTTTGCTATTTGGTTTATTAAACTGTTCTTTCTTGATTTATGTAGCCTTTTTGTAATCTTGGAGGAAACCGGAGTCAATTAACTCCTTGAATGTGTTCAGTAGTTTGCAAACACATCCGAGTCTGGTTCATTGAAAACGTAAATCTTTAAATGACTCACGTGCAGTAAGGCGATGTGATTAAGACTATTAAACTGTTTAATTATTCCAAATTTAAAAATATATTTGACCATTAGGCTCGACAGTTTGAAAGAGAAAATCTCGGAGTCCTCTAGTCGAATGTTGTTTTCAGGAAAATGAACTCGTTGATCCTTATTTTTCTTTTCTGACTTTTGCTGATAAAAGGCCGCGCGCGTCCTGTCCTCATTGTAATCTCTGATATACAGTTAATGTGCCCCACACATTGTGTTGCCTTCGCTGACAAGAAAATAATCGGATTACTCAATGCACCAGCAGCAGAGTTTCCTAAAGTCTGCAAACAGTGCGGATTATCGTAATTGAATTAATTCTCAATACACAGATCTGGGCCCGTTCACGCCGCGCGCGCTGCAGCAGCAGCTGATCCCAGAGCAGCACAGCTCCGCCGTGACGTCAGCAGGCTATAAAACCAGCCCTGCTCCCAACTGGTCCCATTAAAACACCCAGTCCGCATCCACGAGAGAGTCCAGATCGCGGAGTCGCGCATGCAGGAAAGAAAAGAAGCCTCAAGAGTCATCATGACGCAGTTTTAGAGGAACACGGAGATCTTTCTGCCCGGGACATTTTTTTTTATTTCGAGAAACCTTTAGTTTAACAACTTTTCCTCTCCGCGTACACGAGCCGCCGCGCACCGGTGTGATGCCCGCGGGGATGTTCAGTATCGACAGTATCCTGTCCGGCCGGCCGAGCTGCAAGGAGCCGCTGCTGCTGCACCGGAGCGGCCCGGTGGTGCTCTCCGCCGGCCTCACGGACTCTATCTATACCGACTACAACGGACTGTACTCGGCCACGTGCGGGCCGTCTCCACCCGGGATTCAGTCTGTGAACGGGACCAGGATTGGATATAACGGCTACTACTACGGACAGCTGCACGTCCAGAGCCCCGGAGGAGGTCCGCCGTGCTGCGGCTCTGTGCCCGGTCTCAGCCCGCAGCAGTGCCCCTGCATCCCTGCAGGTAGGACCGACAATGTCCCGCTTATCGAGAGTTTTATACTAACATGTAGTCGTGGAACAGTAATACTGTTCACAGAAAGCCACATGGAATTATGAACATGTTGCACGTTTTAAATGCAAGATTATCTTGCTCACAAAATTAAGTAACATTACCAAGAAAAGTGTTCCATCTGAAGTTCAGTTTATTCGTTTCATCCGGTCTAACTTTGAAATTGGAAGATAGCAGATTTTTAAAACTCTGATATTGTTGGTTTGCTGTAACTTTGAATGCTTCTTATTTTGTTGATGCGTTTCCCTGAGAAAAAAAAAAAAAAAAACTCTCCAAAGAAAATATGTCAACACTTTCTAATCGTATGCATCATGGGACAAATTGTTGATTTAGGAATGAAATAAAAAAAATGGCACATTTACGCACAGAAATCTCTTCAAGGCACTCGTTAACAAGCACAAGTATGAACCTAAATTTGATGCCAGCTGCACGGAGATGAGTCAGCCTTATTAGCTACACTGCTGCTCAAGATTAAGAGTCGATTCAGGGGATAAATGTCACCTCAAGCTTTAGAATTATACGTGTATGCATGATCTAACCGGTATAAAAAGTTGTTATTTTTAACGCATGCGCTAAGACGACATTACTTATCCCAGAGAGTGACATTTTACGCAACAGATGTAATCTGCATGTAAACAAGCAGAGCCTGAGTTTCCCATTAGCCTCATAACTCATGAACAGTGTTTATATGTATATACACTCTGTGAGAGTCTGATTGTTCCAACTCATCCGTGCCTCATGTCTCTCCGTCCTTTCGCCACGCAGGCTACGACAGCCCGGGCTCGGTGCTGCTCTCCCCGGTCCCGCATCAGATGATGTCCTACATGAACATGGGCAGCCTGTCGCGGACCGAGCTGCAGCTCCTCAACCAGCTGCACTGCCGCAGGAAGCGGAGGCACCGAACCATCTTCACCGACGAGCAGCTTGAGGCTCTGGAGGGCCTCTTCCAGGAGACCAAGTACCCGGACGTCGGCACGCGGGAGCAGCTGGCCCGCAAGGTCCACCTCCGGGAGGAGAAGGTCGAGGTCAGTGCAGCTTTATTGCTTCGTATTTTTTTCCTCTCTACTCCCAAGTTTTTTAAAACTTCACAGTCGCTTACACTTTGGAGTTCGGTTTATTTTAAAATGAGTGGAAACAGAGACAAACCAGATTTTGCAAATCACTGCATTCAAGGATTTTTGTCCCTTCACATTTGTATTGAGTCCATCTCAATTATTCAAGTTCAAGTAATTTAACTCGCGTTAAATACAGACACAGTTAATTTGTTTATCACGAATAAAACAGCAACCAGAATAAAAAAGCGTTTTTCATTAATTACAGTACAGCTTTGTTCATCTAGGAATTATATATTTTTCTATTTATCAACATTTTTCGACGTGAATGATAAAATAAGATCTATAATAGTTAGACTCTTTTATCACGTGAACAACGAAATTAATTCTCAATCGATTATTTGCTCATATCCTCGGAGTTTGTTTTTTAAAATTTTTTACATAGAAATTGAAACTTATAAATACATTATCCAATAAATGCTGACAAGGCACTGTGCAAGGCTTTGACTGACATCTGAGTTTGAAGGAACAATAAAGCAAAAAAAACAAAAACGAATTTCACGCAAAAAAAAAAATATCAACACGTCAAAATAACTTTAAACAAAAACGCAATAAATAAAGTCAATAAAAAACAAGATGCGTGGAATTAAAATGTAGAGCCTAACACACATTCAAAACCAACTGAGAAGCCTGTCAGAAATATTTATGAGTGTGAGATTTCGTGTGACGAAGAAGTTTAGATCAGAAGCGTCAGAAGAAATAAGACTCAAACTCTGTCACGTTGTTGTTTGAATAAATTCAAAAAACAAAGAAATAAAAACGCCTCGGCCTCGACATTTACACTGTGCTGCTTTCTATCACGTAGGTTTGGTTCAAAAACAGACGCGCGAAGTGGAGGAGGCAGAAACGCTCTTCATCAGAGGAATCTGAAAACTCTCAGAAATGGAACAAAGCGACCAAAACGTCCGCAGAGAAAACCGACGAGAGTAAAAGCGACGTGGACTCGGACAGCTGATAAAAACAGCTCACGTGCGTCTGTGTGTACATAAGAGTGGACTCGACGACATGCTGGTGGTGGTGTGATGAAGAAGAAGAAGAAAAAAACACGTGTTGCCATGTTGCACAGTTGTACATATCTACATTTTATTAAAGGTTCTGTGTGCGCTATTTATATTTAATTTAAGTTTGTGATGTTGCGCAGGCCCCGGGGCACGTGACGCCCGCAGGTCTGACATGACGTGTCTGAATATATTGTAATGTTTGACATTTTTATGGATATTAAATGTTGTAATTCTGCTATTTCTCCGTTGTAACATTATTCTTTATGTCGCTCAGCAGCTGCAGATTAAACACACGCAGGAGCTGCTGAGCGCTGCAGCTTTGCAGAGTTTACATCCAATGTTTATGTCATTTTATTTGGCTGGAAATAAGAAAACATACGTAAAAGGACAAATAATATACATTAAAATACAAATGAAACGTCAAAAACTAGTTGTCTGATTTTTTTCCTCGGTGGTCTGACCCGGTTATTGACTGTCAGGTCGGTGTTAAATCTGAACTCTGCTTTTCTGCCTGTCATCACATGCACGGGCATACAAGCATCACAACATTCAGGCAGCGCGCGAGTTTATGCTGCAAGCATGGAGAAGGAGAAATGGAGCAGGTGGAGTCGAGGGAAATCAAACTTAAAAGGTGAACATTTACATAAGTAGGGAAATAATGGACCTTGTTTTCCTGGGTTGATTATGCGTTTATAAAATCACTAACTTCTTAATGCATCTCTACGGAAAGCAGGAGACACATAGTTATACATTAAACAGGAAATGTGCAGATTTACAGATCTTTGAGCGGGTTGTTTATCACTGTATAGACTTTATTTTGAAAGAGAAAGTAATTCAATTAATTTTAAACTTCGTTAAAAACTTAAAAAGAGATATTTGATAATTAATTTCCTTCCTCCTGGAAACAAAAATACTTCTTATAGTTTGGAGAAAATCAAAACATTTAGGATGCCAGTTTCAGGAAAATGAACATTTTTGCGTCGAACAATGGATCGATTAATCGAGTAAATGTTCGAGTAAAACCTATACTGAAATAAAAATACGTTATTATTGGTTTCTTTTTTTGATCAGGTACACATGTAACTGAGCAGCTGTTAGTGATTTCCCTTTATGATGCTGTCACGTTCACTGTCAGGGAGGTGTTAACGTCACGCTGTTTTATTGAGGTCACGGTGATGCTGATGTTCTGCACTCTGTTATATTCAGTTCTTAGCACCACACTAAACATAATGTGGTCCACATCAGCTGCTTAGATGTGACTTTAATCACAACTATTTTATGTTTAATGTTAATAGTCAACATCAAATACTTCAGCAGAAGGTCCTCAGGTGTGACCGTGGAATAATGTTTTCCACATTTTAAAACAGTATTTTTACATTCTTACTCACAGAAAAGAGAAGTGTGCGTCAGAAGAGGAAATTAAATAATTCTTATTCATACAGCGTCAGGGCTGCTTCTCACAGCTGCTCATTCAACTCTTTTCTCTCTCTGTGGGGGGGGGTTTGTAAAAGCGACACCTTATTACCAAATGTGACCAGATTTGATTTTTTAAGGACATGAATACATTTTAAAAAATACGATTTGTTTCTGAATCGGAGAAAAAACATTTTAAATATTTTACCCAATACAAAGAGACATGTATTATAACTAAAGGCCTACTTATTATAACAACAACAACTATATTCATGTTTTTTTTGGTGTGTGTGTTGAGGGTCTTTTTCTCAGTATTTTTTAAATTCTTGCTACAGCCAATAGGACTGCTCGATTACAGCAGAAATGAAGATCCAGATTATTTTGATTGATATCGAGATCTCGATTATTAAACACAATTACTCGTTGATTTTACAACATCTGGATCACATGCAGTGATAACAGAAACATCTGTTTTTAAAAAGCAAACAAAAAAACACGTTGGGGCGTCAAATCTGTGAGATATGCACACACTGTTGGTAGTTTGTTGCTTATTCTAACCTTATTTAAATACCGGTCTTGTGTTTGACATTATTATGGTTGACAGAATAGATTATAAAGTTTAAAGTATTTTCTGAAATGTATTGATTCATGTAAACTATTTTTGTGTAATGGCCTCTTCTAAACGTGACGGTGTGTGTGGACTATAGTGCTGAATTGTACATTTCATATTCCTGTTAATGGTTTTTAACGTGGATCCTGACAAATAAACAAAATAAACAACCTGAACACTTTGAAAATAAGCAAATCATTAAGATAAATAAGTGAAATATATGAGTGAGGGAATTTGATCAGATATTTAGCAAATCTGGGAATAAATTCCTTACCAAGAAATGTCTTCAGCCAGTTATATATTTGAGATTTTAAAATCAACATTTAAAAAATATTCCAGTAGAAAAGAGACTTTGTGAGATGTGTGAGTTGGACAAACTGAGTCCCATTTGTTTTTGCATTGTACAACATTTAAGAGAATTATTGTTTCATGAGGTAGCTCGTCAAAAACCTGAAATACTGGAGCGGACAGATGTGCAAAAAACTGGAACGGCTGTTTAAGTTTGATGTGTTTAAGCTTGCTCACAAAAGCTTGGAAAAGAAAACAGGATATTCTGTTTAATTAGTTTGTCTTGCTTTTGCTTTCTCTTGACGATGAATAGACCGACTCTGCACTCTGATCCTGGAATATTTGAACTCATGGTGTCATGTAAGCCGATGCAGGCTGTGCATATAATAAATGTGTGACACAATAATCAAATAAAAACGTCAAACTATAACTCTACTTTTAATGTAAAAGTGGGCGTGGTCGTTTCCCACCCAGGAGTGGATTTTATAAAGAAATGTTTGTAATGGATTCAGAATCCTAAAGAACCCTAGTTTGACCCCTCACAGGCTACGAGGCAGAGGTGAACATTTTCACTTTTTCACCAATAAGGTTCAGGTACTTCAGCAGCTCTCACAGATTCTCCTGCAGGAGCTGGATCTTTTTACACGTGTTAGAAGACGCCTTCATGAACACACTTGTGAAGACGTTTCTTTGTAAGGAATTTATTCCCAGATTTTTTGCACTATGCCCTTACTATATAAAAACTATAAAACATAACAATAATCAATACATCAAAATAAAATCACTGTGATTTGGAGGTTGTGGTGATGAACTCTCGTGGCTGAAATAGAACAACAAACGCTTTGAAACATTTTCCACACACACGAGGAAACCTACGGACTAAACGATATCAACACGGCGTGCGGCTCAGTCATCGCTTCATCTCGATGATCTCGTTCTCATGATCGCAGGAGGACAAAATCAAGATTGACTGAAAAGGATAAATTGCCCGGCTCTACTACAGCCGTACAGATTTTGATTATTTCCATCAGAATCACTTAAAGCACGGCACGCCGAGCAGCTGCTTCGCTGCTTTTATTGATTCATTAACGGAGAATGACTCTCTTCGTCATCAGTTATTACACCTAGGGATGTTCATTATGATGTTGGAGTCAAACCTTAAACGACTCTTTAGTGAAGTGAGTTGGTCCAAACTATCAAAGTCCATCATTTTCTCCTTCAATTTTCCTTCAGGGTCAGCTTTTTGTCACTAGGACGTGTTGGGAGTAAAGTTCAATCTAACAATCTAAATGTATCACAAAACAAATGTTAACATTTAAACCCGTCATAGTCTTTCATTATGCTACTGGTTAGACGACGTGCATTCCTGTTGCCGTGGTAATAAAAACACAGACAGATGAGCTGCATTCAAAGACGGTAAATCACTATAAATACATAAAAAACATCAGATTATTATCGGTTCGTGCTCGTCAGACGACCTCACCCTCACACGGCCTGGGTCCGATTTAAAGAGAAGTGAAGCGGCTGACGCTGAACAGACATTCAGTCCGTTTCATGTTTTTGTCGGTTTCTCTGCCAAACAATCAAAAAATCAACAATTCAATATTTCCTGCAGGATCGTATTTATGTCAGCTGAAACACAGCAGATACAGGATCACAGGTTTGGGAGCCACAGTGTTTGAATTCTTCTGGTTTTTGTTTTGATCACAGCTTTGATTTTCTGCAGCGCTGTTGGCTCCGTATTAAACAGTAGACGTGTATGGATTCATCAGCCTGTTTGTGGTCGAGAGGCAGCAGTTAAAGCATCGATAGTGTCCGTCTGCATGCCTGTGTGTCTCCCTCTCCTTTTCCATGTGTGTGTTTTTACCCTTTGCTTTGTGGTCTTGTCTCCAGTTCAGCCTCAACACATCATAATCTTGATTTTCACAAGGAAACCTCAAATCTGCACACAAGCAAATCTTGTAAATATGAGATAAGAAATTCAGTCAGGATCTTTGAGATTCTACAACTAACTTAGCAGACACTTTCATCCAAAGAGACGAACATCAGAGAGTATGAACAACACAAGCGAGGATCTAGAGAGGAGGAAACAATGTCAGGAAGAGCACACTAACAGCTTTGAATCTGATTGGAGACACAGGTGCTGACAGGAAGTGACCACAGGTGCTGACAGGAAGTGAGCAGAGGCAGAGCACAACATTGACAGCTGTTCTTGAGAGCTCTTATCAGCATCAAAACCATCCTAAAATCCTCATTATCAAACAAAGCCATGACCGAGATCGTAAACAGATTAATAATGATCTGAACAGTAACACACACAGATTTGCAGAGCATGCATAAATGGTCATACTTTATTTTGTACATATCTGGATTAAAGAAATCATTGTCTTTGGTTTTATGTCATTTTGATTGATTTTACTTTGATTCAGGATCTTTATTGTCCCACGAGGAGAAATCTGTTTTGCAGCAGAAGCACACAGAAGACGTCGTATACAAGGACAACATCAACAGTCAAATCTAATTAAAAACAATATCAACATCGCTGTAAAATCAGTCCAGAGCTCAGGCCAACATGGACATTATACTAAATTATGGAAGTGTGCAAAATGTGCAATTAAAGTGCAAGAAGAGCAACCTGAGGGCTACCTGCTGTTTAGTATATTCATGCACTGAGGACAAATGAGACATGGAGCCTTTTAGTCTTCTTCACAGGAGCTCTGGGTTTGAGTTTTATCGGTAGAATCAGCTCGAGCGGTTAGCGGCTTGTGAGAATACGGTGTACGTGTGCAGGAGGAGGAGGAGGAGGAGGAGGAGGCAGGAACATCCACGCCAAAGTTACCTCAAATGTTACACTACACCTATCCTTCACGATTTTCCACGAGGAGGTCTGGCCCGTACGGAGGTCCAAATATCCTCCATTATTACCGCCTGCATGAGACTGAACAAACATTACGACAGGTTCGAGAAATCTCCACATGCATGCGAGAGAAATGTTCAAGTGATTATAGTATAATACTGAGGAAACGTAGCTTCAACTCACACAAAGGAAACTTTAAACTAAATGTAAGAGAGTAAGACGTGACAGTGGGATTTTATCAGTGAGGAAGTGCAGAGCATACGCAGGAATATGGAGTTTACACACTGAGTTTTCAGTCTCTACACTTCTAATACTCCTCCGAATCACACCATTGATTGATTGATAATATTCAGTAGTTTGCTTTCTTTCCCCAGGATGATCAAGGGATGGTCCCGCCCTCCTCTGTCTCTAATTGGCTAGCACACAGATTAAATCTGCAAGAGGAGTGTTACATGTCGCTGTTTATCCTCTGCTGGACGGGACACTTTAAAATGTTTGGGGGGAAATTAAGAGAATACTCTCTTCTTGAGGCTGGATGTTCTTATTTAAAGTGATGCACCAACATCTCAGCAGCTGTTTGTGTGACTCAGGTGTAAAGGGACACAAAGATACAGAACTGGTTTTAGCAGAATATGACTATAAAACCAGTACAGAGGAAAGAGAGAAGAATAAATGGAGCTCAGTCCTGATCTCATCCTGCAGGAGGACGAGGAGCAGAGCGTCCAGACTTTTGAGGAGCGACCGATCGCTCACATCAGCAGACGTGGAAAAACAAAAAGATCACTCAGATATTTTATTGGTCAGATTTTTCCTTCATTTTCCTTTTTGGAATCAGTGTTTCATTTCTGCAGTCATCTGGTACATCTCGTCATGTTAACCCTTCAGACGGGATTATTTTCAACATTTTTACTCCTCAGCTGACAGAGAAAGGTCAAACTACTCGTGGTTTTCTTATTTTTCAATTTAAAAGATATTTAGATTTATTTTTCCCTTCAAGAAGAGGAAATAGGTCGACTATGAACACTATCAGTGGATGAACAAATTGAAGTTAAAGAGACACCTACTGCAGCTTTCAACCACGTTCATGATCTCTCTCTGCAGAGGAGCACATTGAACCAATGAGCCTCCTCATAACAGGGTCATGTGTAACTGTTTGCATTATAATCATGAACTTACGTTTTAAACCAAAATTAAAGACACATTTAGATCTCCACGATGTGATTAATGACCCAGATTTGTTTAGCTCCTCTTCCAGGACTCTCAGTTCTGGTAAATCTACAATCAGCATGATTTGAGGTCGTTGCTTTATAACCCGTCACAGTAATATTCTCATCAGCCGTCTCTTCCCGTCTCTGCAGAGCTGCTGGACAGTGAGATTGTACGGAAGCTGAGAGGGGCCATGGTGGATTTAATTTATTTAGCACCTCATCTCAGGATCTGGAGTTTATTATTTCAGTATGTAGAGATAACATAGCCGCTTTCCTCAAAATGTTTTCCCCCCGTAAATCACAACATGAACAAACATGAAGAACTTGAAAAGTCAAAGTCTGGTTTGTTGGTTCCCAACCTGGGGGGGGGTCCTGGGCCCTCTAGGGGGGGCGCTAAAGATCTCATGGGGGCAGGAAGCTTTGAGTGAGGTTATAAAAATTTGCACATTTAATTTAAATCATGATAACTTACTGACTGGATATTTATAACCAGGTCTTTTGGTAAGAACAGTGTGTGCAGGCCGTCAAGATGCTGGAAGAAAAAATGTCTAACTTAAAGCAGCTCCGTTGACGGCATTGTGTCACTTTTTTTTTTAATAGGTCCTGATGGGGGGGGGAGCTCAGATTTTATTAGACACAAGTTGTCGTAGCCCAGGACTCCTTTATCTGTGATTAATGATATGAATTATTATTGTTAGAGTTCTCTGGGTGCAGGGGTGCAAACTACAGGTGATGCAGGGGGAACTTAAATCACCTTAATTAGGATCTTTCTGGAAAAATAAATGTATATGTATGCGATAGCTCGGGTTCGAATCCGACCTCTTTCCTGCATGTTGTTCCTCTCGCTCACTCTCTCGGGTTTCTGACTCACTGTCTTCTCTCTAAAGATAAAGGCATAAAAAGCCTGAAAATAAACCTTAAACAAAGAAAGGAAATGGTAACCTGAGTAATCACTGATGTTGTTGAAGTAAAGTTCTCTTCATGGTGATTGTCGGTGCTTGTTGATTTTATTCAGCAGGTTTTACTCGCCGGACCAAACACCAATATTTGATTTTCCTTTTTGCATTTTGTAAACTCAGAAATAAATCAAATGAAGGAATCCATGTAGAGAAAGATGGTGATTAATATTCACTTGTTTTTAATTGCAAGCTCTTGTGTTTTTTTTCCGTTTAAAATCTGTAAAGAAATCAGTTTGAGTTCTGTCTGATGATAAAGAGATTTTTATCTCTTGGCTGTATATAGAATCAACAGAGCGCCTGATGTCTTCAGATCTTATGAAGACTCTGCTGTTAAAGAATCTGAGTGAATAATAAATGAATGTAGCCACCATGGATCCATTTATACTCATGTAAACACTGCTGTCATTGCAGACACGTCATGTATATGTATATGTATGCAATGTGCTGTAATCTTATTTTTTTGTGTCTTTATCAACATATAAATTATCCGTAAATGTTAATGTGTTAATCATGTATGTAGCATGTTGTTCTGTGGCCTTGCATTATGATGTTTGTTATGACTGCACGCTCTGTGTGTGTCATTATGGTCTTAAATCACAGAAATAAAGAAATGAAGGAATCATTTATGAATGATGGTGATCCGTTTCTGATTCACAAAATCTTAAAATGAAACATCTGCAGGATTAATATCACGGCCATGTTCACTGAAGCAGGACGGGACAAATCAATACAACATTGGCGAAGAAATGTTAACTCTGTAAGTGTGTTTTATTTTAAACTAAAGTGTGTGCTGACTACAAAACAGACAACAGCAGGAGTGTGTGAGGGGACTCTGACGAGCTACACGAGCCTGAATGAACATGTGCAAACATTAAAGATTACAGAAAGAAACACAGAAACTTCACGTACGTGCACAGACTGAAGATTTAAGACCTTCAACTGCAGATTACAGCCGTCGGAAGGAGTCGATGCATTTCTAAAATATTGCAGAATTACTCGGATCACGATCATAACAGAATTTGTGTCTCACAAGTGAACTCCGATTTGATTCATTTGACTTCCATTTTAAAATGTGTGTAACATCTGCAGGAACAAACAGCCCTCTCTGTAATGAAACATGATGTTTATACTCTATTTGTGTTGTCGTCATGATTTGTAATTATATGGTTGTGTTTATGAGGTTCAGATTATGGGGTAGGGGGTGGGGGAATATTATCCGGTGAAATATTAAAGCCGGCCATGATTTAAAGCGCGACACAGAACGTGTTTACATTTTCAATATTCAACCAAAACCACCATCGTTCCTTCACCGTGACCGAGTGTTTGAATCCTAACGACACTCAGGACGTCCTGCGGTTTGCACGCACAGCATCCACCGTCGCCTCCATCGGGTGATCCATCGACTTAAATCCCCGAAGGAGAAAAACACACTGCAGTAATCACATTTCTTAAAAATACCGACTAGTTTTGGCTCCCGATCAGGGACTCAGGATCGATGAAATCATACCTATAAATAGTTTCCAACAAAGCTGAGTCACTTTGATGAAATTATACATTTAATCACAAAATGAACGAGCATTAAAAAACAGGCATCGAGGCTGAAAACACTGCAGCCACACAGAGCAACGAATACTTTTTATAGCTCTTCATGGAATCACTCAAGTCTACACAGCAGAGTTTGTACAACAACACACCTCTTGTCTTCTTCTGTGTACATTTTCTAAATGTTAATTACAAGATTATTCTCAACACTCCACGCAGCCTTCTCCACAGATGTGTGCAGAAGGATACTTTCCTCTACGTTTAATCCCCTTGACGAAATGCAAACTGAGTGTAAGGTCACAGAGGAGAGTTTTGAGAACATCCTTTGTGTTGGTAATCAAATCGTTTATTTATTTTTTATCCATGTGGGCGTTGCACAGGGGAGCGTTCAAGAGACAATCTGACAAGCTGACATCGTCACATCAGGTGGAGCAGCTCATTGAACTGAACTTTCCATAACTGTGAGCGTCTGCTTCAAACCGACACAAGAATCTGTTCTGCTGAGGACTGAACCCACCTGAGGGGTCTCTGACTTTTAACACTGAGGTTCATGTGTGTTTTATGTTCGTTGAAGAGGCGGGAAATGAATTATACGGCTCTACCAGCCGCTGTCTAGTGTGCATTTCCTGGTGTCAAATACGTTTTCAGTCTAATATGGTAGCTAGCTTCTGTCGCGGGGGTATTTGGCTTCATTTTTGTACAACAGGCAAAGATGGATACGCATTGTCCATATTTATTTGAAGTCAATCGTATGTCCAAGGTTTGTGGACACCATGAACGAAAGGGTTCATCTTTCTGGAGAACATTTCATCTAAAAGAAAACATTTGAGTGGATAACTTGGTGGTAGTAAACCCTTGTTCCACCTCAGTCTGGACTAAACTGTGCAGAGAAGAAAATAAAACTTCCTCTCTTTATCTGTGTAAACACTACAGCAAAGTGGGTCACTACGTTTGGTTACAGAAATGTGATAAATACTTTCTGATATTTGCACCACTGATTTGTTCTGTGCTTGACATATTTACACTCACATTGGACCTCACATGTTGATCCTTCTTCCTTTATATACCAGAGTATTAAACAATCTCAAACAGGCTCTAACGAGGAGAAAATTATCGCCTTCTTTGCTCCGGTGCTGCTCAGATCCGAAGCGGAGCTCTGCAGCAGCTTCTCAGGTGACTTTTGAAAAACAGATTAGAGCCGGGGCCAGATCGGCTCTCTGAGATTTGGCACCAACTAAAATCCATGAAAACACACCATCCCCATTAATTCCTTGTATGTACTGCAGTGATTTATTAAGTGCTTTAGTGCACAGAACCAGAGATCCACAAAGCCCACAGCCAGAACCATTAATCTGTTTTTCAGCAGCAGTAATTTTCTATTTCACAAATTTAATACAAGTCGTTTTTTTCCCTGAACCATTATTTCTCTGACCTTTTTATGCTCAGTTCCAAGCACTTGGAAAAACAAAGGCGGAGTCCAAGAAAAATTAGGTATGGAGTTAACTTTCAGAGTAGATAAATCTTTGCTCCTTTTGCAGAAAGTTGTTTTTCATTCGGCCGTCTTTCTGAGCGACGTTCAGTGGGTGAGCGGCTCTTACGTAAGTCCAGCTGATGATGCAGAGGTCGGATTTATTTACTCTTCCACAAAATACCTCCACATCTGACGGTATCTGAGCCTATGTGTGTGTGTGTGTGTGTGTGTGTGTGTGTGTGTGTGAAGTGGGCGGGTGGGTGGATGTTTCTGAATGATGCTGTTAGTGTTCGGGGGTCTGGAGAGTTTTAGCAGTGGAGGATTTGGCGGCTGGACTGACAGCTCTTGGGTGGATTCCCGGCTCTAAAGATAGACAGGGGTGTTGGCCGCTCTGTGGTCCACGTCCAGAAACATTTCAGAAAATGGCCTCCCTCATCACAGCCGGCTCAGCCAGTCATAAACCAAAGCTAAGACAAATAACGCATATTTTTACAGAATGTAAACTTCCTCCTATATTATTACCATATTTCACTGGGATGACGCGCGGTTTAGAGTTTGTTTTTCTTTCTGTCCGCGACTATCTTTTTGGCCTCTGGATGTTTCCAGGGAGCCGAGTCTTGAGGCCGCATTAGGGCTGCATGGATACACCGATACGCATAAAGACATGTTCAAATTCTGCTGCAGAAAAACACCACAGACATTTAAATACCCAACATGTGGCTGCAGAATATGGAGCTGCCCGTTAACTGCCTCACCACCACATCATCATTTCCACACAGTTTCATTGGATTAAAAGTCCTTTTTGATTTATGCGTCCGTTTGACACGAGACATGACAGCTTTATCTTCAACTTTATTTAATCTTTACCCTCGTTCTGAACTTTAGTCTCAACTGCATGAAAATATTTATGCAGAATAACCCAGAGTATAGATAAATCTTAGAGAGTTATTCCTAAACCTTAAAGGCACAGTATGCACGTTCTGCCACCAGGGGGCTCTTAATCAAAACAATAAGAAAAGATGACGTCGAGGCTGGCGGGGAATCATGGGAGTGATTCTCTTCGCTACTCCCCCTCCCCCCCACCCCTGATGAAAACGAAATCCGACTTGACCGTATTTGCAGACAAACAGCGAAACCAACCTGAGGAAGAGAACATGTTTACCTACGAGCTAAAGTATCCGAGTATAATTCACATGAGGTTTTAATCACAGCAGCACATACAGCAACAGTACGACAGCTTTCAGTAGCAGCTCACGCTTCCTTATGCAGCGGTCTTTGACGTAACATCAGGTGTTTCCACGGCAACGATAAACATGTTGTGTCTGTCATGGCAGCCACCACAAAAATACATGTGTAAGACATCTCACAGCAGCAGAGCTGTATTTGGATTGGAGCCAAGTGTGTGTTGTGAGTTGAAAAGGAAGTGTGATTCTCTGAGGTTGAAGAAATGTGACGTCTGAACACGGACGAATAACTTCTAAGATAATTCCCCGGTCTGTTTCACAATTTCATCATTGACTATTTACAGCAGAAGCACCTTCACCAGTTGTCATAGCTGCAATGTAATCTTTCATGAACACCTAATCTTAATGATGATGACCATTGTTTTGTTTGACAGCGACGATTTTAAGATGGTTTCTATACTGATTAGAGCTCTCAAGAACAGCCGTCATCGATGTGATTTGTCTCTGGTCACTTCCTGTCAGCACCTGTGTGTCCTATCAGACTTAAAGCTGTTTGTTTTCACTTCCTGACGTTGTTTCCTCCTCTCTAGATCCTCGCTTGTGTTGTACTCACTCTCTAATGTACGTCACTTTGGATAAAAGCGTCTGCTAAATGAATTGTAGAATTGTAGAAAGTAAGTCCACTTAAAGTTGGCAGATGAGATAGACCTTTATTTTGAAGAGGAAGATGGTTTTACTTCACCTGTTACATCACTCTCTTCAAAGACACTCCATTCATAAAAAAAATGGTATTTTGACCTCAGGGAACAGAGGCGTCTTGGTCGATCACCTCCTCCTTCAGTTTTTGTGTTTTAATGAGTCACAACATTTTACTTTTCCAAACAATAACACAAGTAAACTAAAGCATTCATGGCAGGCTGAACAACTCTCCTGTTCAGGGAGGTAAAACCTCGGTCAATGAAGTCTGGTGACTTTGAAAAGAGTCCGTCTCTGTAGAAATCCTCTCAGACACTCAGAATAACAAACAGAATCTGTCAGTGACACAAACAACTTCACTTTGCAGCCATGAAGCCGGTTCAACTCCTGCAGCTCGAGCAATCAAACAGTCCAGATATGAAAATACCAGAGTAACCCTTTAATGGACCACAAAGACAAACTGCTGCCCCCTAGTGACCAAAATGAATAAAATAAAACATTGCAATCATTTATTTTTATTTTAAGGTTTTCTATTTGTGTAACTTGTGAACAAGTTTGAAGATGTTTATAACTCATAATATTTCATGAGAACATGTCAGACTTCACTCAGAGGATGTATGAAGGGTTCATTAGGGCCCGAAGCACTGACAAGTGCGTAGGACCCTATTGAAACCCTTAGGATTATTTTTATTTTCGTTCTTTTTCTTCCTCCTCTTTGCAGCCACTTTTGAGGGCCTGAACGTGAATGAAAACTCACCAAAATGTGCAAGGTCATCAGGTCTGGCGAAAAATTTGATATTTTTGCCTTTTCGTAAAATAAGTTCGCAAAATGGCTCAGTGGCGCCCCCTTGAAATTTTCAAAAAGGCCTCCCCATAGATGTTTTTTTGTCGTACATGCATGAAAATTTGTATGCACATTAACCATGTCAGGACCTACATAAAATCCTCTTACACCCATAGTCAAAACATTACAGGAAGTCGGCCATATTTTTTTTAATTTAAAAAAAATGGCTCAAAATGGCTCAAATTGGCGTTTCACAGGTCACCTATTTGAATTAACTTGTTCGAAAGCGTTCATCCGATTGACGAAAACTCAGTGTTACTGTGTTCTAGACATGTTCAACATATTAAATTGTGCTCAACTCTTCCAAAACTTAAAGGGCGTGGCCGTGGCGTGCGTTCAAAGTTTAACGTGCGTTTTGCTACATTGTCAAAACATTAAATGCTTATAACTCTAATGGGGAGTCATCAATCATCACCAAAAAAATCATGCATGATATATAGCCTGCCCTGAACATATCCATGATTGAAATTTTTTGATAAGTCACAGCACCACCTGTTGACAACAGGAAGTCACTACTTTTCAATTACCACTAGCCATTGTTGCACAGTAGCTCAATTCCCCCTCAAAATTGTTGTGGACCATGCTAACACCTTGGCCATACAAGACTTTCAAGCTCAAACGCCTACGTCCAACGCTGTCATTCTACGGACGTATCGTTCGCCATCAAACAGGAAGTAGTTTTTTCACAGGCTTAACATTGTCCTACACTCCCGAAACGTCATACATATAATCCTGGTGGTGAAGTCAAAGTTTTTGTATTATTAAAATGAGTGGGCGTGGCTTAATGGCTCAGTGGCGCCCCCTATAATATTTCAAACACTCAGCCCCGGCGGCACGTTGAACCTACAATTCTGAATTTTTCTATGCATATCCATCTTGCCAAGACCAACAAAAAACCCTCTTGCACCCATGCTCGAAATCCAACAGGAAGTCCAGTAGGATTTTTTGAAAGTAAAAAAAACGCGATTTTCGGTCGTTTACAGGACACCTATTTGAAATAACTTGTTCGAAAGCGCTCATCCGATTGATGAAAACTCAGTGTTACTGTGTTCTAGACATGTTCAACATATTAAATTGTGCTCTACTCTTCCAAAACTCAAAGGGCGTGGCCGTGGCATGAGGTCAAACTTTGATGTCTCGTCGCGCCACTTTTACCTTTCCAAAAGGCCTCTCTATAGAATTTTTTTCACGTACATGCATAACAATTTTCTAGCACATTAACCATGTCAGGACCTACATTTAATCCTCTGGCACCCATATTCAAAAACTAACAGGTAGTCCGCCATCATTTTTTTTTGTGTAAAAAAAAGCCTACATTTTGCATTTCACAGGCTACCTATTTGAACTATTTCCCCGAGCCACCATTTATCACATCATTACGAAATTAGTGTCAGTGTGTTCTAGACATGTTAAAGATCCAAAGTTATGTGAAACCAAGATTCTACATAAAAGGGCGTGGCCATGGTGTACTGTCAAACTTTGATGTCTCATGCACTCCCATGAAATTCTTTCAAAAGGCCCCCCCCAGGAGGTTTTTTCCCTGACATGCATGACATTTTTTCTGCATATTAACCATGTCAGGACTTACATAAAATGCTGCAGTGTCCATTGTCAAAACCCAAAAGGAAGTCCACCATCATTTTTTGAATGTATAAATAATGACCAAATTTTGCATTTTCAGTCTTCCTATTTTAACATAGTTCCCTGAGACCCTGTTCATGCAATCATTGCGAACTCAGTGTCAGTATGTTCTAGACATGTTTAAGATCTTTCGTTGTACTCTGCATGATTTTACATAAAAGGGCGTGGCCTCGGTGTACTGTCAAACTTTCAGTTTTACACAAATCAAACTGTAAGGCCTGCTGCCTGGTCACGTCTCGCCTTTGCACTCCCGCGGTCGCGACACACCCCGACATGCACGAAGTGCTTCGGGCCCTTCATCACCGCTTGCGGTTTTAATTGTTGTTTTCTTTCTGTTTTCACTAAATACAAACTGTTAAAAAAACAGTCCTCTGGCGGTATATAACAAGGTTTATAGTTGTTGATCTTCTTTGCATTTTCTGAGCAATAAACTCGATGTAAATCACTCAACCCTGCAGCCCCTTGTTACTGACATATTTCCAGAGATTTCCTGTTTAAAGGAAGGATAAAGAAACGTAAATTGCTCATGCCCACCCCCACACAAACAAACCTATATTCAGCAGCATGGCAGCTCTGCCCGCTCTTCACAAACACTGAAGTGTAAGGATCCTTTTATTGGCCGAGTTAGCGCCGCCAAAAAGCTCTTAACTACTGTAATGTTCCCTCTGACCAGCCGTGTAATTACACCGCCTGTCACCACACAAATCACAGCACACCCGTCATCTCCTGACTTCAATTAGACGCCCCCCAACCCCCACACCCGGCTGCCTTAAAACCACTGAGGAGCCTTAAATCTGGGGAGAGGGTCAGAGCCGACCGCTGCCAGTGTTCACTGAGGAGGAGGAGGAGGAGGAGGAGGAGGAGGAGGAGATCCTGACAACCTCAGGCTGAGCAGCCTCCAGAGGACCAGACCTACACTGTAAAAAATAAGGTACTGCTGCTATATCAACACTGCGAGAAAAAAAGCCTCATTCCAAAAGGTATCACTTCACTTGACTTTTATATTTGGAGTATGATGTTGTTGGTGAAGAAAAGAAGGATGGTCTACTGAATCCACAATTGATGCCACCTTCAATGGTTGTATTGTTTGAAAATGCTTTATGGGATGGTCTCAACTCAAAGATAGAATATTTTGGTACT
This sequence comes from Tautogolabrus adspersus, assembly GCA_020745685.1. Taxonomy (NCBI): domain Eukaryota; kingdom Metazoa; phylum Chordata; class Actinopteri; order Labriformes; family Labridae; genus Tautogolabrus; species Tautogolabrus adspersus. The sequence continues at coordinate 2,972,094 of CM036552.1, read as the reverse complement.
CTTTCCACCTCTGGAATAAATAAAATCTGCACGAGTGATAGTTTGGGTTAGATGATATTTCCACTTATATAACACCAAAAAAAGAAGTTAAATGAATCAGATTTGTGTGATGGAGAATGAGACTGACCTGTCAATCATCTGATGGCTCTGTGTTCCTTGGTTTCTCGCTCCTCCTGGATCCCGCGGCTGCTGCTCGTGGCCTTTAATTCAGGAGAGGAAAGCTTTGTTTGAGGTTAGAGCGCCGAGAGCGAAAGTTTCCCCGACCACATCCTTTTCTTTGTCTGATTTGTTTTATTTAATAAAAGTTTACGGGTCAGGTAATGATGTTATGGACACGGCGTGTGCATTTCAAACAGTCGGTGCATTATTACCTCGGCAGTCTAAATGGAATAAGTGTTCAGATTAGCCACATCAGATCAGAGCTCATGTGTGATGGTCATTATTTACGAGAGAGCATGAATTCTCTGTGTGTTTGGTGTGGTTGATTGGTTCAAATACTACATTACCCATGAACCACATGCAGAGTCAGAGGCATGAATCAAAACTACAGCAAACCTCAAACACTCATTTTATCATTTAGGAACAAAACATTTCACTGTGGCTGCTGCAGAACGTAAACTCATTTAAACTGCAGAATATTTTATCATCAGAGTTTCAACCTTCAACTCACCGACAGAGGTGCATCCTCCTAAACTGAAACTTCTTTTTGGACGGATTCCAGTCGAGGTTTGTACGTTTTTTTTACAAACACTCCTTCAGCATTTTATTGTCTTCTACTCCTTCTTTGAGAAACTCTGGCAGTTCTTCTAGGCGTTTTATTGTCTTCCATACAGACAAACAAATCTAACCAAGAGGATCTAGCAGGTTTTTAAACTCTCTGTGCTGCAGGAAATGAGGCGGACAAGTCCACTTAGAGGGAGGAACAACTGGACCAACAAAGAAAAAGTGGCTTGAAAACTGACAGTACACAAAAACACATAATGTTGAATATTTACATTAATGCAGTGTCTTATGCTGATGAATCAATAACACCTACGATCAAAGTTAGCACAAAAATCTCATCATTTGGTGCATGTCACACCCCTTCATCTTCAGTGGTTCAATCCAGCAACTCTTAAGCAGGTGTGCACACCTTCTACAATGTTTTGGCTCCGCCCCCTGCTGAGGACTCAACCAGGAAGAGGTGAGTACTGCTAAGGTTTGAGTTAGCTTGATAACTGTGCATGGGGAAAAGAAAATATCCTGACCTGTGACTCTGGTTGTTATCTCTGACCGGCTGATTGATGTGGCTGCGGACAATGTTCTGTAGCTTCTTGTTTTTATGCTGTAAAAAGATATGTGCTGTTGCTTTGTTAAACTGTTAGCAGACCTTGATAACAGGCCAAGACCTCATCTAAAGAGAAGCACTTTGTTTGGTCTCATTTGTGATAAGGCTGTGCAATTATTTGCATTTTTACTGCGATATGAACATTTACAATAAACATGCCAAAGCCAACATTTTTATTCAAACAGGCAAAGCGTTCACATTCAGCATGTGCAGCACGTTTGACCTGTTAGGTGGAGGTCTGGGTGTACAAAACATTTTGATGCAGTCAGATGAAGCTAAGTTAGCTATCAAAATAGCTTCAAAAAACATAATGAAATAAAACAAAAATAAAAAGCTGCTTTATTTATATTGCATTCAGGAGGGGGCATGTTGCAAACAGGTTTTGTGTCAAGCATAAACAAAAGCAGATTCACATTTTCACACATGCACTCCAGAGATGGATATCCTTCATCACATCTAAACGGATGAGTTATTACATTCACCCCGTACAGTGTGTGCGGATCGAGACGTGAGCTAATCATCCTTTGCAGGCTGTAAACATGTTAATCTCTGCTGTAAAAACAGGCTTTTTCTCAATGGGTGTGTATGTGACTTCCTGTGCTTGCATTAGACAAACTGCAGGATTTTGCACTTCCACATTGGCTTCATTTCTTAACACCACAGGTTGCCGCTTGTTGTACATCCATATTTTTGAGCTTCTCTTGTCCTCGGTAACCGAATGAAGAACTGTCACAATAAAAACACATTTTTGAACTTCAATTTTATTTTCTTCTATCAATAGCGAAAGTTTCAAACACTGTAGTTCTTAAATAGTCATAAAAAAATGATTCTGTGGAGACGTGTTGTTCAGCATGCTTCCTCACTGTGCAGTGACATTGTCTGGGGATGAAGGGTACTCTGGGAATTGTAGTAGAAAGTATGAACAGAGTAGATGGAAAAGTAAATTTCACTGTTGCAGTAAAAGTCTTAAAGTGCAGTTAACATGACAAAGTGATGTTGTGTGACAGTGGCAGTGAGTAAGGAGGTGACGGCCGCGCTGCTCTGTGGTTTTTTTAAAGAACCTCTTCTATTCTGGAGGTCTTTAAGCCTCGTCTCGCTCTGATAGGGGGGTATAACGTGTTCGCTGCGGCCAAAGCAAACACACATGAATAATCTAGATGAAGTGTACCTATCAAAACACGTGTCCGCCGCGCCCGGCCTGCATACTGTGCACCGCAGTCTGGGGTAATTGTGGTTTTTCAATTGGTTGGTGATGGAGAGCAGAGTGAGCATGTACCAGAGTGAATGTCTGACCACTTATTACTGCTGCAGGGTGAAGCTGAGGCTGCAGGCTCCCGGGACAGGGTGTGGTTTAGGGGCTGCAGGGTTACAGAGAGAGTAAAAGGCAATGAAGGGATCGGATGTGTAATGGAGGAGGACACATGTGCTCAAAGAATTCATATTAAAACACTAAAGTGTGCAGCACAATATCAGAGATGGAAATATAAATTAGTCAAATTGAAAAAGCTAGCACACTGGCTATAACTGGCTCGTGGTTTTTAATGGAACATAATTCTCCTACCTGTCTTTAAACAGATGTGCAAAGTATTTTTCTAAAAGTGATTAAGATGAAAATTAACTGAGATAGAGAACTTGAATGTCTGAACACATTTTGAGGCTCTTTCACAAGCTGATGGTCCATCCTCGTCCGGTTGGTTGAGTCATATCGATGAGCTTTAACCAAAGGTTAGCAGTGAACAAAGCTGTATGATGTGCTCCTCTGAATGACTGGTGACTTGTTGTGTTAGAGACTTGATATAAAAACAGTACTTTGCCTGGGTCGTGTGGGTTTGTGGTTCTGCCGGACGTATTTGTGCACATAATGAGGCTGTTTCCTCCGAACCCTGAGACCGCTGAGTCCCCGTAAAAAAACAACAAATTACAAAGATGATGTATTATTTAAACCCAAACCACCAAACCATCGCCTCTTCAAAAACCTCAACAAACTGTGACAGTTGGGTAAGTTTAGGAAAAGATGATAGGTTGGAAGACAATATTAATCCACAGACCCCCCCTCCTTAATTTACAGTAGCCCTTCTGACTCCCCGTGTATTCAGGCTCTGTTTAGTCCTGAGGGTCAGTGTAAGACGTGATCAACAATCGGGTACATTTAACGTTAAGATGATGGAGCCCTTTCATGCATGAACTATTTAATAAAAGAGCAATATTTTTATGCTATTTTTTACTTTTAAGGACAAGTAAAGTGCCTTTTTATTTTTTTTTTAAACTACTTTCATATGAAAACAATAATTAGTATTTAATGCATTTTGTTTCTGAAATCCAGTTTGAATCCGCCCTCTTGCTCTTTGGATCAGGACAATCCCCGTTTGTGGGACCAAAATGATCCAAACTCTGCTCAAAGATAAAACATTTTATAGATTTATTTTGGGCCCCTTGTGCCTCCAGTAGATAGACAGGACAGTGGATAGAGCCGGAAATCAGAGAGAGAGAGAGAGAGTGAGGAGTGACATGCAGGAAAGGAGCAACAGGTGGGACAAAAACCCGGGTTGCCCGCCCGCCCGCCTCAAGGACCACAGAGCCTCTAATGGGGCGCACCAACCAACCACCAGGCCACCAGCGCCCCAAAGACACGTTCCATGATCTCATCCAATAAGAAATGTTTTTTCAACATTTTATCCAATATAATAACCAAAATATGATCAGATCGCCCAACACAAACCTGGGCCCAGGCTCACACTATGTTTGTTTAGATGTGAGATTCCAGGTTTGCAAAGATGTTTCTGTGTATCTCTGCAGAAAAAAAGACAAAAGGAAGAAAAAAAGTGTGGTGGCTGTGGCTCAGTTGTTAGAGTCGGTCGTCTCTCAACCGATGGACAGGGGTTTGATCCCCAGCTTCTTCAGCAACATGTCTGTCATTTCAACCCCAAGTTGCTCCCGCTGCTTCATCAGCGGCGTGTGAATATGTATGAATGGGATCAGTTACTTCTGATGGTCACTTTCCACAGCAGCCTCTACCATCAGTGTGTGAATGTGTGACCTGCGGTGTAAAAGTGCTTTGAGTAGTCAGAAGGCTAGAAAATACAAGCTCAAGTCCATTTAACATTTACCATAACAAATGTGCCTGTTAGATTTAAACCGGGGACATTGCAGGTCATTGTTCTGGCTTCAAACTCCTGGACAACAGGGGGGTCTCAAAGATACATTTGACTGAACTAAAATCTTCTCCTATATCTAGAAGCAGTTGGTGCCAGTGTTACTGATTAGAGTGTTATAAAATATGTACAAACATGCTCAACAACATGAAGAAAAGCCTGTGATAACTGGATTTTAAGCTCAAAAAGTCGGGTTTGTGTTTGGGGGTTTGTGTTTGGGTGTTGGGGGTTGGGGGAGTTGTAGGTGTACGTGCCCCCCTGACCCACACAGGAATGTTTGCCCCAAGTTCAAACCCACCCTCGGGGGATTTCTGAGTTTGGAGCTGCTGCTCACCTCTGTCGCCGACATTATCCAGAAAACTCCACCACAGCTCCACCTGAAACGTCCAGCAGGCAGCATATTTATATCACCCCACAACGTCAGCCCATCACCCCCCCACCTCCACCCACTCCCCACCCTTTAGTCCCGGTCTCACAGTGGAACGCTTGTTTTTGACCCCGGAGTGTCCCCCCCTTGTCCTCCTCCACTCTGTCTCCTAGCTGCTGAGAGCGAGGGGTAAATAAAACAATGTGTGGATTAATGATCAAGTGATTTGAAGGCTGTGTTCTTCCAAGAGCCGGAGCAAACCGCTCTTTATTTACCCAGAGGATAAATCAAAATTATGGCCTGTATCAACAATAGAACAGCGCTCCCCAGAGGAACAGAAGATGATAGATCATCAGTGGAAAAGAGAGCCATGGATTAGCAAAGTCCCCTCTGTCTAGTTATCTGATAATAGCTGCTCCTTCACACGAAACAACATGACTAAGAGATTATTTCAGGTTTTCTGTTAACTACTCAGAAATGATCCTCGGGTGATGATGTCAGAGGGTCCGAGAGGGAGAGAGAGAAATCCCACGTTCTGTAGTGAGTCCGATAAGATGATGTGTTTATGGCAGCGTAAACAGAAAATCCATGTTGATGAAGTTTGACAAAGATTTATCAATGCACGTTTTTCCATCTCACGGGGGGTCCTGACCCTTCAAACTCGAGCCCCTCAAGAGGCCACGACAGGAAGCTGGAAGGACCAGAAACTCTTGAACAGGGACTTTAAGATTTTTATTTTCAAGCTGCACGAGAGGTCAAGAGTCAGCACTCATCCTCATCTTTACATTTTAAGCAACAGAAGGGTTAAAACATTCATCCTCACGTGGAAAAGGTCGTGTCATTCTGTGTTTATCATTCCTCTTTTAGTGTCCAACTAAAGTCATTTTTTGTCCGCTGGTTCACTCTGTCAAACACGTCTCTCCCTCCAGTTTGGGCTTCTGTCACATTTATTCAAAGTGTTGTCTGGAAAATGAATTATTCATTCATTCACACTTCATAAAACACAAGTTTAACTCTTTAAATGATCACATTGCAACAACTACAATCACACAGATGTTTTATTCCTAACTTTTAATACCACCAACAGTGAGTCCACTGATGGTAGGAAACACGTCCTCTTACCTACCTTACCTTTCTCTAACTACTCACTACGTCTGTGATTATCAACTGGTGGCCCGCGGTCCACATCTGGCCCCCCAAAGCTTCCCATCTGACCCCCATAATATAAAGTATCTCGGGTGATTAAAGTCCAGCCCCCGCCGTGTCTGTCAAGAAAAACACTGGCCTTTGTACAAAGATGACCCCTGCCCTACACCCTCTTCCTACACACTTCTACTATGTTTGCCACATCAAGTGCCGTCCAAAACCTCTGAGGGTAGAGTTAGAGTTGATTGTTAAACCCTCCAACAGCAGGTCTGCACCTTTGCTGACTTACTGAACAGGTGTAACACCTTTCATTGTCCGTCATTGGAGACGCTCCGTACACAAAGGTAATGATTTTCTGGACCCATGATTTTAATCACATGCCTATGTGGATAACTTAAAGTTCCTGTTTCCAGGGGAGTGAAGGAAGTGGATTCTTAATTTTGCTCTTGAGTTTACCCCCCACTTAACAAAGGGAACTTAATTCAGCTGTGGGCGTGAAGTCAGGTGGAGTTCACCCTGTGAGTGTGGAGAAAGCGGTATGAGAAAGATCCTACAGGTTCTGTGATTTCATCAAAATCTCTTTTGTCTAGAAACTTCCTGCATAAAACCAAAGCGCTGCTCAAACATGATCCGTCACACCATTCAGCATAAAGTGGAAACCAGAACACGCTGAATATCACAATATTCCCTCTGGGAAGATTCTCAGTCATCCAGGTCAAGGGGTTTCAAAGATTAATCCAAAAGGTTGAAGTTCGAAAAGACGCCTTGGTAACCTCTTATCAAAACGTGGAAGTGCAAAAAAACTGCAGTTCCTCAAGTGTCCACTTGAGGCTGGCTATAAATACATATCTAAATGCCTGTTTACTGCAGAAATAAACACGTTTACAGCCTGGTTCAAAAAAGTGATTTGGTCTGAATAGCTCACTTCTTTATCTGCACACACTGTACGGGGGTCAACTTCTTTTATAACTCATCTGTTTTTAAGTATTAAAGTTATTAGTGGCTGATCTGACTGACAGGTAGCTGCTACCAGGAGACTTTTGACCCGCCTCAGCTGCACCTGTTTCCTGTTTGCCTGTTACTCAATTGACCAAAGTAAGTTTGAGACAGAATTTCCAATATGGCCACCGCCATTGATGGCATCAAAACAATGCTCCAGAAACCAGTTGGTGACATCACTGAGACTACGTCCATATTTCATACAGTCTATGGACAGAGCGTGCAAACACAATCTCATGAATGGCAAAAGTTCTTTGAGTACTTCAACCACGTCCAGTTGCATTTTAGATTCATTTCTGAATCTTTCTAGATGAGGGCTTCTTTATTTGTGTGCAAATCAAGAGATCATGGTTGATGAATTAATCCCCCTCGGCCACGAATGGACTATATCTTCTGTTATAAGACAAAAAAAGAGCAGGTATAAGACCTCACTCATTGTTATATTACAAAAGAAAAATGGGATAGGGGGAGATGGGATAAGGTGCAGGAAGGATTCCTCACATTCCTGTTGTCCACACTTCCTTGCAGGCCGTGCATGAATGAGGACGGCGGTGGTTGTGGGGACAACGATGGTGGTGGCTGGACTTCAGGGACGTCGGGTGGTAGTAGTGCCAGATCACCTCGCTGTAGGTTGGGGGAGCTCCGTCTTCTCGAGAGCCTGAATTCTGCTGCCGGGAAATCTCCAAGGTTAAATAATTTTTATAGCCAGTGTGCTTTTACGCTTGTCATTATGTCATCATACCTTAAAGGTGATGTAAGGCAAGTTTATTCATAAAGCTCCATGCAGACAAACAGTGTAGTGCTTTAAGGAGTTAAAGACGTATGGAGACACATCCTTCGGTGTTCTTTTCTTCTTCTTTGGTGCCATGTGGTTGTTTCCTTTCGAGTCTTTAATAACTGGAAAACACTTAATGCATTTGCCTTTTGGTTCTGTTATTGTGGGTATTTTCTGAAAGAGGATCTTTTTAGCATAAAAGGGGTTCTGGTTTGGGTTTGGGAGTTCATCCCATGCTCGTACGTCTTTCTGTTTGGAGCACTCCTATCAGGATCATTCCTGTGTCAGAGAGAAAGCTTGTACTTGTGGATTCTCTATATTTAGTCGTGAGGGCAGCGCTGAGTATTTCCTATCTTTCAGCATGTCTGTCCTTTAGAGTTTCCCCTGGAGCTGCAGCTCACCCCTGAACAGCTGTGTCTGTTTACGGCTGACATACAGCCAGTAGATCCTAATTGACTGTTGCATTAGATTTGCTTGTCAGTCTGCCAACGTCAGCCTTAAACAGCAAGCGGGCTGTTGTTTGCTTTCGAGGAGAAGGAAGCATGCTTTTAGACTGAGACGCACAGGAAAGAGAGGGGTTTCAGTGTGTTAAATCCTGCAGAAATATGAGTCTGCAAAGGCCTCTTCAGCCCCCTGCTGGATCAAAGCTGAACTACAGTTAAAGAAGGATCCGACTTAAGCTCATTTGGGTCAATCTCTCACACTGCAAAACATTATTGAAGCATACAGGAGTATTGTGTTTGCAGCAGTGTCATAGAAGCCAATGACTTACTGATTTCTCAGCTGCATTCCTCTCACAATTATTATGAGTAATAGATTGATACTCAATGAAAATACTTGAATCACTTCTTTTTAGTGCAATCTAAAGAAACACCTTTGTAGTTTATTTAAAATGAAATTGCTATAATTCCAATCACCACATTAAAAGATTTGCAGACTATGAAGCTAGTTTCCTTCAAGGTGTGTGCAATGCAATCCAACTACCAAATAATCCAGTCCATGAGGGCTTTGATGCTGACTCTAAATGTCACATTGTGCACTTTTTAGGAGGCCAGAATCTGCAGACTTTTACTAATTATTATTGTTATTATTTAAAGGTTAACTTTTGTGCCTCCACCAGAGAAACAGGATAAACAAATTAAATAACAAATCACTAATTTGATGTTGATTTTTAAGACATACAAACCTGCTTCACGGCATATCAGCATTATTCTTTTTTCTTGGACAAATGTTGTAGTTCATCTTTTTTCTCACACTAAATACATCAAGTCCTCTAATTGGGAGCTGCCTTTATTCTTTTTAAACGTGTGGCAGCAACACCAGACTAGTCAAAGGGAGTGGGCTGCACGGGCCACAATGATGGGCAGCAGTAGCTCAAGCTGTCGCTGCTTCAAGTCACCAAGTCTGGATATTGGTCTGGTAGCTACAGAGAAGCCAGTTCACTTCCTGAGCACTGCTGAGGTGCCCTTGAGCAAGGCACCGAACCCCCCCACCGGCTCAGGAGCGCTCGCTGTGTGCAGCCCCCTCACTCTGACATCTCTCCATTAGCGCATGTCCAGACTCAGAGGTTCCTGTTTGTGCATGTGTGTGTATTTCAGCCTGTGTGTGTAGCATGTTCAACAACAATTTCCCCTCATGGGATCAATAAAGTTTATCCTCTTGAATTGAGACGTGCTTCTATTTGATGTTTTACAGTTTAAAACAAGGTAGCACATTTAAACATGGCGTTACATTTAAAACCATTGAACACAACACATAATGAAAATAAAATCAACGTAATGAAAACCGATTAAGAACAGAAAATAAGCAGATTCAATAGAGCTACATTAGCAGTAAATATTGATGTGCAAAAAAAGGGAACAGTGTGCATGAATCAACATTCAGACAAATGTTAAGAAATCAAAAGGCTCACTTTCATCTGCAGGCCCTTTACCAGATGTTCTTTGGCGTCTTAGAATGAAATATAACTCATGAACATTATGATCTTTACGATATAAAGTGCTACGTGCAGTATGAGGCAGGCTGGTTTAAAGTGTCCTCAGTGATTGAGATGTTTCACAGCAGCAGGATAATGGACGGGTGTTTTAAACTGAACATTGGTTTATTAAAGGTGATTGGCAAAAGCTTTTCATTACAATTTCTGTGGATGGTTTAAGGCTGAGGTCAAACTAAATCTGGTGTGAACTTTGTTTTTGTTAACCAGCGCGGCAGAAAACTCAGAAAGTCAATCAGAGTTGTTCTGCAGAATCTCACGAGTAAATGTTCAGGCACTTTGTTACAACAGGATGTCCAATAAGTAATCCTCCTCGTTTATAAGAGCCCACGCGATGATCACAAAGCGGGTCCAAATGCCTCGTTGGTTTTTTTCCAGTCCAGATGAAATGAGATCTGCTTCTTCATCCCTCCCTCTTCATCGTCAGCTGCAATCAGAGCGGCGTCTCTCAGCTCCTCTTCCTCTCCTTTTCACTGCTCAGAGAAAAAAAAAGTTTACAGAGCTCATCGGGTTGTTGCAGATCTGATCCTTACTGGAAGACGACCGGCCTTGGAGGGAGGGGGATTTCAGAGGTTTGGGGATTTCTGCATCACCAGGGAGGCCGAGGGTCGGTGGAGGTCCAGAGAAAAAACTCAGCTGGCGGTCATGGTCGGGAAAATGTTCATGCTCGTATGTCTGATTATGTCCGTGTGTGTGTTTACATGAGCATTACAGATATTGTTACCATGAAAATATAATGAAGTTAAGACCCAGAACACCATCTCTACATTTAGTTTAGGAGTAAGATTAAGTTGTTGGGGCACCGGTGGCTGAGTGGTTAGTTTGCGCGCCCCATGTACAGAGGAAACAGGCAGCACGGGTTCAAATCCGACCTGTGGCTCCTTTCCCACATGTCATTCCTCACACACTCACTCACTGTCATCAGACGGTCGTTTTTTGTTGCGGCCCTGTCGAACTGGTTTAATGCAAAGGACGGTACATTATGGAGCGATGGTGGCATGGAATCATGACCAAGTTTTCTGATTTCAGAAAGTTATACAAGATGTTTTCACCAAAAGTTAAGATTGTATTTATTTACACGAGACGTTGTATAGGATGATTTTCATTTCATTTCTTCTTCTTGCTAGATACTTTTCTTTTGTCTTTTCTTAACAATTGAAGTGCAGAATATATAAATATTGAGTTTGTGTATGTATCAGACAGTTTTTGAGTTTGTGTTGTTTAATTTGTGTTGCCTTGGTTACGTCATGTGTTTTTGTTTGTTGTTCTGCCAGTATGAATGTCATGGATGTGATATGGTGAAGGTCGATGAAGATATGGAGACCCCAGGATGAGTAGCCACTGTTTAACACAGAAGCTAACGGGGATCGTAATAAACAAACTTAATATTATTTTTAAATTCAAAGTTAAAGCTGTTCTATTAAGTCTACTTTTAATTAACGATGGAGACAATCACTCTGTGTGATTTAAAAGGTGATGAATCTGCTGTGATGTATCACCAGCTCTGCAGCTTCTAAATATTGTGATCACTTCAATTAAAACAAATCTGGATTGTCCTGATCCGAGGGCTGGACTCAGACTGGATATACAGTAGGGGGGAAATGTGTTAAAACTTTTAAATCGTCATATTTATGATCATGTTGACACTTTCAAATTATTTTATATTTTGTTCTTGAATGCTGAATCACAGCGACAGTAGATGAGAAGACGAGGGGAAAAAAAGGCTTTTGCCCCGATCAAATATTTCACATCAAAGTTCATATCAAAGCTGTGAAAGTGTTTCAGTGTGTGTAGATTGTAGCGCCCCCTGTGGACAAAGTAAAGGGCGTATAGTCCTTTTTAGATCAGTCTGTGTCTGTAGGTTGATTTAACCCAGTTTTTTCATGTGCTGCATCGTTTTCAGATGAATCAGCAGCTTGAGCAGCGTCCCTGTTCTCACATCGAGAGTCACGTCAAATCCACCCGTCTGGATGTGTCTGCAGAATAAACACCACCACTTCTTGGTTCATCACATCCCGCAGAGGAGCGCCCGTTCATCTGTTTCAGGTGAGTCTCAGTTTAACAGTAAATAGTGACACAGAGGCTTCAGTGTGGGTTACTTCAGAGGTAAGCACCTGAAAAAGAAACTATTACTGTAACATGGCTTTATTTTACTGAATATCATCATGCAGATTTGTAAAAAGTAAAAAGTCGAGGGTTGTCACGTCCGTCCTCAAGAGGAGAAGAAAATAACTTTTAAAATGTTTGTTTGTTGAAAGAGGTCAGAGTGATGATTACTGCTGCATTCAAAGAAGTCTGGAAATCTAAACTGTGATTGGCTTTTGCACCACAGCATCAAGCATCAACATTTTTTTGTTTTTACATGCATATATCAGTTTATAGAGATATATAAATCGTCGGCAGATTACCAACAACAGGAGCCTGCGTATCATTAGCATTCTGCCTGTTTTAGCTTTCAATACATGTTTTTCCTGCATACACTAAAGCCTGCTGATACGTGATTGGCCAGAACTACTCAGACTAGAAATGTACTATAAATGGAACCATTATACTTCTGAAAATTCAGACTCCTAGGCGCAGATTCTAAATTTGTATAATCTGTAAATAGAGATTAAGGTGTTTTCTGTTCTTGTAGCCTGAGATCTGAAACTCCAAAAGTCCGAATCTGTCCAAACACCTTTTTGAAGTTTCATGAACTATACAATTCAATAAGAAGACGGCTAACACATGAACGTAAATATTTGACTTGTCTTTTGAGGTGAGTTGAGTTCGAGTTAAGCGGGTTCAAAGATGGCTGACGGGATAAGAGCGTAGCAGGGTGAGGCAGGGTGAGGTGGGGGAGGTTAATAGAAAGCGATATAACGTGTGATTACAGTCATCTCCACTGACCCCAGAAAGAGTGCGGTGTTGGCAGCCGCTCGCTGTCTAATCTCCAGCTGCTCGGTGACTAATTGGAAGTGAGAGCTTATGTATTTTTGTAACGAGCTGACAGCATATTTCCACTCCTCGGCCCAAAGCCTCGCCTAATCAACATGGTCACGCTGTTTCTCTGTTAGTGACAGCTCTCACCACAATGGCCGTGACAAAACAAAACGTCAAGCGCAGAACGGATGCCTGTGTGTGGAGGTTTTGTGTGCGTGTGTGTGTGTGTTTTGGGTGGGCTGCAGCAGCCCCCTCAGCTCTGCATCAACATCACTCGTTCACTCTGCAGCCTTGGACGAGAAGCCGAGCTTGCTTTTTTTACTCAAAAGCCCTTTTTGTCCCGAGAACGTGATCGATGATTTACACGGATGTGACACGTGAGTGAGGGTGACCTTTATGTGTCACACAAAAGCAGAGGATGAATAATTCCCTCATTGTTCGAGATTAAACATTTGGATCAATTCTTATAAAGGGAGTAAGAAGGTTACCCAAGCTGCATGTTCTCCCCTGTGCATGAGTACTCCGGCTTCCTCCCACAGTCCAAAGTAATGCCTGTGTTGTTAACAGGTGACTCTTAATTGCCTGTAGGTGTGAATGTGAGCGTGGCTGCTTGTCTGTCTCTGTATGTCAGCCCGGCGTTCAGTCCAGGGTGTGTCACGCCTCTCGCCCAATGACAGCTGGGATCGGCTCCAGCCCGCCTGACACCAAAACATAAGCAGTTTAGATAATGGATTGATGTTATAAGGACATTTCTGACTTCTGATATAATTCTGTAAAAGAAACACACCGCTCAGGCTCCTTGTCATAAATTCAGCTTCTAATAGGAATACAACCAAAACAGAGCGAGCTGTTTTCACAGCTGCTGTTGGACTCAGAGTGCGGCTGAGTTGTGCGTCAGCTCCACTGATCGTCATCACCGGTGCATGTTAGGAGAATAAGATTGTGTTCCAATATAAAGACTCATGAAAGTTAAGTTTTGATTTTTTTCTCCTGCAGATCCTTTAACTCCAAACATCTCTCACTTGCTCTGATCGCCTGATCATACATTTTATTTCATATTCTGCGCCGTCTGTTTCTCAGAATCTGCACAACTTCAGATTTCTCTCCAATGACAGCCTGTGTGCCATGCTGCAAGCCAAAAAAGGAAGGGTCAGGCATGAAAGAGACTATTCAGATGCATCATGGGAAATGTAGGACTCAGGGTTTTCTGACTTAAAGGTCAAATATTATAAAAAAAATCCACTTCACCATGTTTCTCTAACACTAATATGTGTCTCTAGTCCGTCTACAAACCCCCAATGATGAGAAAAGTCCATCCTCTCCGTCTTTTGCCTGCTCCACTTTTCAGAAAATGTGTGCTCAAACAGGCCGTTTGGAGATTTTCCCTTCATGACATCACAAAGGGCAGTAACCCCTCCCCCAGGTGGGTGACTCTCCCACAGCTAGGTGTTTGTTCTGCCCTCTGAGTCTGCCTTCTCACCGTAAACAATAGGACATGGAGCGAGAAAGCCCGAGGGAACATCCACATGTTTCATGGGGAGCAATGAGACTTATGTAAACTTGCTGAAAAGGAGGAGAACATGTGACCTTTAAAGTCAGGATAGACTAACTCATTGTTTTTAGTCAGAAGTATTACGACAATTCTTACCTTCTTAGTTAAGGTTTAAAGAAACTGTTGGAAAGACACATTTGAAATTTAAATGGTTGTTTGCTTGTATTGATTTGCGTGCGGAACTTGGAGTCCAGGACAAATTTCCCCAAGGTAGTGGTAGTGAAAAAACAAATGAAATCAAAACCATCTTTGACAAATACTCCTAGAACTTAGACAACAGGCTTTTTAAATGAGCCTTTATTCTGCCTTACAAACGCGTGCAGCTAAACAACAAATAACCTGAAGCCAACACTTTTCTCACGAGTTGTTTCTGCTCCGTTCTGTAAATGGAGACTTCTGTGATTTCTCGTTGCATGGAAAAGCTGAAATCAGGAAATATCAGAGCTGAAAGAGGTGAAAAGGCAAGTGATACAAGAAGGGTCCTGTCTTTTGAATCTGTAACTCAAGCTGACGGGGCTATGTGGGAAATCAGCTTTGGCCGAAGGCTTCACGGATTAGCCCCTATATCTGCTGCGCTCCCTGTGGGCCGCCGGCCTCGACCGCACACCCACGACCCCTCCGTCTACACCGTGGGGAGAGGCGGGACCAGGAGGGGTCAGCGAGGATTGCTTACGGAGGTGTTCCATTTAAAACGCCAAAACAATTTCTCCCTGACCTGCTGAGAGTCTGTTTTTGAAGTCCTCCTGTGCCACTTCACCCACAATGCCGTTTCTGACACGTGACACCGCTGAACCCGGGACAACCTGCAGGATTAATTTGGACCCACTCTGCAAGCAATGAACGACAAACTGTACTCGTGTCGTGAGCGGACCATCGCAGTATGTGTTACATATTTCCTGCAGTCATTACAATCACAGCCCCTCACTCTTTTTCCCTCCGTGTGTCCTTGCTGTAATCTGGAGCTCCGGGGCCGCTCCAGGGCCGCTCTGGTATCTGCAGCACGGGGCTCCAGTCCATGCATGACGGTATGTAATATAATCAAAAAGTCAGCGCTGTGTTTTATACAACCAATCAGAGCCAATCAGTGTGAGCCCAGTGTGTGATGAGAGGGTGGAGGAGGAGGACGGGGGCAGCTGAAGGGTTACAGGGGGCCCCGGCAGAGTGTGTTACTCATCAGTCTGCGGGGCCCGGCGCTCTGTTTGGATTGCTGTGTTTGGATAAAGCAGATTGGTTTGCACTTAACCCTGTAATATATGCAAAACTATTCTCCTGATAATTCTCCCAAAGCTCGGCAGTCAGCGCCGTGGCAGATCCCGTAAACGTGGCAGAGCTTGAAGAAAAATGGCGCGTAATAAATTGTGACATGGTCGCACACAGGGGCACACATGTCCCTTTAATTCCCCCCCCCCCCTCATCTGAACACACACAGAGACCTCACCTCTATGACTTCTACAAGCAGGATATGAAATATGTAATAAAGAACTGCAGGTCAGAATGAGTATGACTTGTAGGTGACAAACTGTAATCATGTACTAATCATGTACTGTAGACATGGAGCAAACTGGGACACTTTTCTTATGGGGGGGGGGGTGACATATTTAGAATGGATTAAAGTATATGAACGGAGAAAATTAGTCAATGTTCACACGTTTTAGGTAGCATACTTATTTGAGTTTTTGTTGTTTCGGAAGTGAAAGATGAATATAAGTCAGGATGCACGGTGGTGAAGCGGTTAGCACTGCTGCCTCACAGCGAGGAGGTTCCTGGTTTGAATCCCCGTCTGACAGGATCCTCTCTGTGTGGAGTTTGCATGTTCTCCCCGTGCATGCGTGGGTTCTCTCCGGGTACTCCGGCTTCCTCCCACAGTCCATGCTCACTGGGTTAACTGGTGATTCTAAATTGCCCGTAGGTGTGAATGTGGCTGCTTGTCTGTCTATATGTCAGTCCAGTGTGTAACCCGCCTCTCGCCCATTGACTGCTGGGATCGGCTCCAGCCGCCCGGCGACCCTGGTGAAATAATAAAATCATCTCTCAAAGGAGGGCAGAAAACTTTAAAATGTGAATCACATTTCTGGTCATTTCTTTTCACATCCATACGTCCATATTTTACGGCAAGGCTGCCATCATTTGATGACTCATTTATTTAACGTTATTAAACATCATGAAATAAGGAAGTCTAGAATCACTGTTTGATATAAAGTTTGCCAAATTTTGAGACGGAAGCACAAGTCGGCTCTAAAAATACTGAAATCAAACTTAGTGTTTAATACATACTCTTCTCTGAGACTCCTTTTAATTGATAGAAAAATGTAAAAATGAGATGCTAACGTACATGATTCAGCTGAGGATGACCCTGATGAACGCCATAAGCCGAAACACGTCGGTCCAATTTGTTAATAAAGTTGATCTTCATACTTCAAGTGTTGCTGGAGCATTTTGATCAAACTTTTCACTCTTCATGCACCTTGGAAGTTGGTGAAGTTGTGCCAGACAATCCCGCTCTGCTTCTTCAGGAGATATGAAATACCTCAGAGAGTTTGGACTGTTCGAGTTAAATCACTCCTCCAAGCACTGAAGAACAATCTGAGTCTGAACATCAGACTGATGTCGCATAAACGCTGCAGAGAGCTTATAAAGACCGTGTGGGATACTTGATTAATGTAGAGAAGGACTGACAGCAGTCTGTCTGCAGAGTCTGTTGTTTTCTCACAGCTCAGCATCAGATGAGATCTCTGTCCATGTCTAAAGTAACCCTGTGGTTTTCTAGTCCGCCGCTCGCTCTGCTGAACAGTTAGCCGAACCAGCGCTGCTCTGCCACATTTCTGCAGGAAACCTAATAAGAACCCGGTGCTGCAGACTGCGGGGGATGCAATGCAAATGATGACATAATCAAATATGTCTGTTTTCCCAGAGTTCAACTGCACCCTGAAGGTTCCTCCGCTGCCTGGTCTCCTGCAGAAAAAAAACACAGCTGCAGTTAAGATCTACTCGGTTACTTTCCAGTTTGATTACATTATGCTACATTAAAAACTCTGCATACATTCATATCTTAATATTTTCATCCTGCATCCTCTGGAGCTGAGCCACACTAACACAGAACTCTTTTTCAGACACACTAACCTGAAAGAGGACGATGTTAGCCGCAGTGTATGTATACATATAAAAATGAATAAGAGAGAAGCACATTCTTAAGACACCTTTCTTTCAGGGGAAATATCTTTAGGGAGGGAGCTTTAAAAAATGTGAAGAAACAGGAGAAGAAAAGAAAACAGACAAATTAAAACAAGGTTAAAAACTGCACATTTAACTAAGCACTCAAAGGAAGAACATCAGAACAGGAACTCTGTTTGTGACATCAAAAACTGAAATGACAACTATCCAGGATGGTTTAAGACTTTTACAAAATGTAAAAATTATCAGCTAATCAACTAAAGAAGAGAAACAGTTAAACATAATGTGAGATTAATGTTTTTAAAAATGTCTCTGAGTCTGCATCTCTTCTCAATCTGAGCAGGAGGCTCCAGAGTTTTGTTAAAGGAGTCAAGCAAAATGCTGAGCTTTTATTTCTTTGTCACTGTGTTTGTAAAAGAAGCTGCAGAAGCTCTCAGGGACCTTTAGCTGTTATCCAGGGGAAGTACTTAAACAGTAGACTGAATCGAGATGTGCAACCATGCAGCTCTGTGCAGTACAGAAAGGATTATATGAGGCTTTTCGTCTATCGATATGCTTCCTCTAAAATCTTAAAGGTTTGATTATAGAGTATCCAAACTCCTGTTTCATCAAAGTGTAAACACAGCGAGTTAAAGTGATTGAGAGCAACACCCTTGTGTTTGTAGCATTCACTGCACCCCAGCAGAGAAACGTTGTCAACAGAATATTTGTAACACACAGTCAATCAATCAATCGATCATTATTTGTATAGCGCCAATTCATAACAAGTGTTATCTCGAGACGCTTTACAAAAGATCAGATGGGATAATATGCAGGAAGGATTTCTCCTTTATATTCCTCACGTTCCTGTTGTCCACACTTCCTCGCCGCTGAGGTGGAGGTCAGAGCAGGCCGTGCATGAATGAGGACGGCGGTGGCTGTGGGGACGACACAGTCCGATGGTAGTGGAACATTGATTTCCACAAGTAGGAGAAGAAGTCTGGGTTGATGAGGCGACTTACAAAGAATGAGTGAAAACAAGGTTCACATTCACTGTCACGTTCTGCTGCAGGCCTGTGGCTTAAAACTCGTTCAAAATAGTGTTAAAAAACGTCTTTAAATATGTTCATCATATTAAATTCTTGTCACATAATGGAACCACCATAGAGCTGAGGCTGCTGGTGGTGTAACGCAGAAACAAAAACAGCAGAGGGCAGCAGAGCTCTGTGACACCATTACACAGATCTGCTGTCTGTCCCCGTCCAAAGCTTTGACCTTTTATTCAAAAGGACTGATTATAGTTATGCTGAAATGTAGCTGCACGAGATAATGATCTTGTTCCCACAAGTTATTAACCTGAGCACACAAGATTTCTTTTTCCTTTTGGGACTTCAGGGGCTCCGTAGGTCTGTCTGTCCTGCAGAAGACGACTTTACATTTTACAGCCGATCACTAATAATGTGAGTAGATAAAAGAAAGAAACAAGAACAAAATAAATGCATTATATATGTTTAATCTTGCACAACATGTGACTGAAGAACTGAACCTGAGGTGTTCTGTGTTTGATCCTTATATGTCATAAAGATCAAGATCGCAGGGTGGAACAAAGTGCAGGTGTTTGAGTATTTCTCTTATTTCCACGCTCTCTTTCTTTCCCAAACCGGAGCGCTCTTACATCACATCCTCTTCATTCTGCTCACAGGAGGGAGAATCCGACACGTCTCACACGATCTACATTTGGTACTGAAAAAAAAGGATTTCCAGGTGTCACTGAAGTGTTTTTGAAGTCGAAATAAAAAGCAGAAGTCAAACACATCCAACTGTCTAACTTATATCCAAATCATTTTTGAAGGGATTTGGAAGTTTCTCACTCACACAGACTTAAAAGCGAGGGAGGGATTAAAGGATGATACATCTCATTCACCTCATGCTGAGAGGAAACAGGAGACACGAGAAGAAGAGACTCACAGGATGTCAAAGAGAAGACGCTTTGATTAACACGAGAAGAGTGAGAACAAATATGGAGCATGCTAAGAAGAAATTCTTTGGTGCAATAATTCACTTTTTTGAGTCTGATGTCAAGAGGTCACCGAAATGAAACCACCTTAGAGTTCATCAGCTGGTTGTATGGAAATCTGGCCAATCTGAGCCTTACTATATGATCAGACAACAATGCAGCAGCCAGTATGTCCTCCTTCTAACTTTAGATTCTGGTCCTGAATGGTCTGGATTTGTTTGGACCAGAGAAGGTAGGCGGTTTTAAGGCACCCCCACACGGCCGTTTTGGACGCCCCTCGGTTTGCCAGATATGAGAGCAGTTATCAGGTCAAACCAACAGGTGTTGCAGCGATGGAAGCGGGCAAGAGAACTGGTTCAGATAGAAGTGATTGTACCCGACCTAAAAAGCCTCTGCATGTTTCTAATAAGCTCCACGAGCAGAAACGTGCTCAAACTAGGATCAATATTGGAGATGCTTTTGAAAAATGGAGAGAGGTTAGAACGCAGAAAGGTTTACAGACCGATGCAGAGCTGGAT
Organism: Tautogolabrus adspersus; assembly: GCA_020745685.1. Taxonomy (NCBI): domain Eukaryota; kingdom Metazoa; phylum Chordata; class Actinopteri; order Labriformes; family Labridae; genus Tautogolabrus; species Tautogolabrus adspersus. The sequence goes on along the minus strand of CM036552.1, from coordinate 2,952,176 downwards.
AAACACTGAAGCTTCAGTGTCCACCACATGGTGACCTGCGTGAGCATCCACTCTAGTAATGGCTGTTTTTTGCATGTTTTGCACATTTTCTGCACGTATTTGTTGTTCTGTGTCTTTTTGTCTTTTTAACAAGAACCGTAACACCGACATCATAAACAGGCTCTTGCCAAGAGAAACCCGACCACATTGGGCCGCTGAATCTTTGCCTTTTAGACTTGTTCAATAATCCGTATCTCTGAGGCCTTGTTTTTTGAGCTCATTAGCACAGCCATGGATCTACTTTGTTTGCTTCAACAACAACATCCACACAGTCAGAACTTGCATGTTAACAGTAACAACCTGAAGTCCCTGGGGTAAACCTTCCTCAGAAACTCTTCGTCTCTGTGTTGTGATTTGCAGTCGATGCTCACAGAGGAGATATTCTTAGTCCCGTCGTTAGCCTGTGTTGTCTAACAGCGTCTCCTCTGCTTTGATTCCCCCAGAGACTCATTTGGACAGAGTGGATCACACAGAATTTATTTCTTCTTCCTCCTTCTCTTCAGTGAGGTGGATTGAATTTATTCTGAATCTCTCAGAGTGTTTTCTTACGATAGTTTTCATTTACTCCACTGCATGCTTTCACCCTCTCTCTCCCCCCATCCTGGAAGAAACTTCAGATGTCTTTGTAAAGTTCTGACATCAGTTGGTTTTTATTTTGATGCAACCATCCGACAGAAGGAATGAAAGTTTCAGCAACAAACAGACACAGCACCCAGCATCTTTGACTAATTAACAAGAGACTCGTGAAAAGAGCTCTTTAATTCTAAAAAATCCAATGAATGCCTGGCTCACATTCAACAATCGTTTAAAAAATGTAACAGATAGAGGAACAGAACATGTGGAGGACCCAACACATGACAGTTTAAATGGTTTTGTTCCTGTAGTGTGTGGAGAGCAACATAACAGATTCATTCACCAACAACCAGAGTCCGGACTCTAACAACTGGGATCTTGCAAAATTGATCTGGATTTAGTGATCTTTAAACTCTGTATCTGGATCTTGCTGATCCAGCCTTTTCTTTGAAAAAACAGGACAATAGTGAGCTGGATTACCTAATCAGGTTTTAGTTTGATGACCTGTTAGCAAGGATCAGTTGCAGGATTTCTCTGACAGACACCAGTTTCCAGCGTTCTGTTTCAGCTGGTGGAGCGCCTTTCCATCTGTCTCTACTGAGTGACAGTTTCAGTGTATCTAAGAAGTTACACTGTGTCAGCTGAAATGTGTCCTGTGAACCCCAAATAAACAGATTTTGCTGTGATTTAAATAGAACAAAAAGGCTTAAAGGACATTTTGTCACCCAGTGAAAATGCACGTATCGAGCCATGTGAACAAATGCACTTGCTTTGTGTGTAAGAGATCATTCATAACCACTAGGAGATGCTAGGTGAGCACAGAGTGATGCAAGCCATGAATTGAGTTTGCAAATGAAGACAAAAAGTTGCAAAAACAAAAACAGAAAGCTCGACAACAAACACAATAAGAAGCTTAATGACCAAAAAGGGATGATGACGACCTCTTTGTGACATTAAGCCATCACAAAGCCATGCAAACTGTCCAAAGTCGTGCAAAATGATGACAAAAAGATGCAAAAAAGAGAGCTATAGACAAACAGAAAGAGCAGCAAATAAGCGATGGAGGTTAAATGATGCAAAAGAGACGATAAGTGAGATGCTGCATGACCTCAAAGAGAAGCTTACTTACCAAAGAGTGATGAGAAAGACCGCTTTGTGACATGAAGTGAACATAAAGAGATTCAAACTCTACAAAGAGGTGAAACATGATGACAAAAAGTTGCACAAAAAAAAACCCACCACAGAAGCTAGAAAAGAGCACAAAGAGAAGAAAGACAACTACAGAGGCTAAATGATAACCAGGATGTGTACAGCAAAAAATGCTAAATGTGTATAGAGATGCTAAATGACCACAAACAGAAACCATATGACCACGAAGAGATGCTAACTGACTTCAAAGAGACTCCATATAATTGCACATGGTACAAAAAGGGCACAAAAATGATGCAGTCACCAAACACAAAGAGAAGTCAAACAGCTGCAGAGGCTGAATGACCACAAATACGACCACTGAGGGATACTAAATGACCATAAAGAGACATCAAATTTACACAACGAGACACTCAGTGGCCACAAAGAGAAGCTGAATGACAACAGAGAAATGCACAATGACCACACCAGCGTATAACGATTTAAAAACCACCACCATGAAAACATAAAGAATACAAAAGAGGTGGCTGCGTCAGAGTCAGTCCGAGTGTCTTCCTGCTTTACGAAGAGGGGGATGTTCACATATCTGTCCCTATTGTCTTGTATTCTGTCCATCCAGGTAACGTTCATGTTGGTTCTTTGAGCTCTTATCTACTCTGGACAATGAGAGCAGATCTTTTTCACACCTGGATCTCTGTTGATTTGTACCCGGCTCATCCTCTAGATGGCAGTAAGACGTCACACTCCCTCACACTCCTGCAGCACAAACTGACAGTCCATTTCCCGCTCTGTCACCACATTATTATTGCTCACCAGCGGGCGCCCTCAGGCACAAGGTGGAACTTTAATATGTATATTTTCCGCTGGCCGAGCCACATTTAAGTGTTTCACAAACAGGGATAATTATTTGTGAACGGTGCATTTCGTACGCTCCCTGCTGACCTCTCTACCTTCAGCTGCTGTGTCTCTCTGTCTGTTTCACTGACAGCGACGTCCCCCCCCTCCCCTCATGCAGCTCCCTCAAATCTCTGCTCTCTGTGTTTAATTGGCATCATCTCCAGCAGAACGAGGGAGCGGTAACACTGGTTAGGTTTGTGACGGCTGCTGCTGAGAGTGTGAAGATACTCACTCTCACATATGAACCATGGACGACATCATATACGCACCACAGTGATGGAGAGAGGCCGCCAACCAGACATGCTTCATTAAATTTACTTCTGAATTAAGAAAACTGTCAGAGTTCAAAGATTAGATAGATCGACAGAAATACAGATTGGCAGTGTGATCATAATGGACCGATATTTTTACCTAGGTTGGTTAAAATAACAGTAGAAACATGAAATATAAGGTACAGTGCAGGAGTATCATTTTAAAGGTACGCCTTATATTTCATACAGTGTGAGAACTGTGGTCGTTTCTGACCAGATTTCTGAGTCTCGTGAAGGATTTTTAAGTTGGGCCGGATTTTAGCTCCATTGCATCTGGTTTGGCGTGCAGGGGAGTACAAGGGCCAAACACAGCCCGATCAGCGGCGCCCGGCTGGTTGAAAGGATTTCTGGCATGTCTGAAGTTTTTGGTCAGACAACTAGTCTTGCACATCGTGGGCGGAGCCTTCCCTACGTCAGTGCTTTTTTTTACCTGATTGGAGCTACAAAAAATGGCGGACAGCTTTTGAAATCACCATGACAACGAAGCTAGCCTACCTCCAATTCTCAAAATGGATAAACCGCACTGTCCCTGACTTCCCAGCCACCTGCGAGCCCATATGTGCAGGCGCCTCATTTTTTAGGGGGAGGTTTCATCAGCACACACCATCTTTCAGCATGCTAGTAAAACAACTTCGACTTCCTCCTTCTCTGACCTCAGCTTCGCTATGTGGAAATCTTTAAAGGAGACTTTATTTACAGTTGTCAACACTAACAGTGTGAGCACAGAATTCGAGAGCTTTCGTTGGGCTTCAAGCAGGACTTGGTTGGCTGCAGGAAAACAGTCGGTGTTGAAATTGAAAAGAGGTGGAATGCGTCAGCTGTAACCCGAGAAGCCGAGGTTATCAGTGAACCTTCATTCACAGCATTTCTTTGTCCTTTAAATACAGATATCTGCATGAGTGCAGATTAAATGTCAGTCGCAGAATTTGTGTCTCCATTTCAGCTCAATTTGTTGTTATATGTCCCGTGTTTTAATTCTGGTTTCAGTCTAGTGCACTTTTGACTATTTTCAAAGGGAGAACCATGTCTCAGTCTCTGTGAGAAATCATGGCTTTACTTTGCGCTCCGTGCCCCAGAAGTAAAAAACAAAGTTGTGTTCACTGAACTCAGTAACACCCTCCTGTCAGGACGTATAAAAGCAGATATCAGCTGTCAGTGAAGTTTAATGTTCTGTTTAATCCTCCGTCTGGTTCAGTCATCCAGAATACAGAGGGAAGTTTATGTGTAACCCACCTTTGGGTTACATTTAACTACTTTGAGTGTGAGACAGTTGTTGGGTCACAGACATGTCAAATGCAGAAGTACTAAAACATGTATAGATTAACACTGAGCTGAAAAAACTACATCTCTTTCAGATTTGAAGTCAGATTTTTCCGAAGTCAGATTTTTCAGGTGGTTTGGTTTGCTTTCACGCTGCACTTTATCAAGCGCACCAAAGCCTGTCAAATGTTGTGTCAGTGGCTGCTGCCATCCGTCCTCATGCTGCACTATGACCTGGAAGTAAACAACAGGACAGTGGAAGAATGGCATCCCACAGCGCGGCGCGGTTTGTCAGTGTTTTGATGGAGTTAAAGAGATAAAGTTATGTCTGCTGTGTCAGGTTAAAGGCTGAATATGTGACATTTTACACATAAATACAGCAGAAATCCAGTATATTCTCTGAAAATAACTCTCTGAGTCATGACTGTCAGTTTGACACCCAAGTCACGCACGCTGTGATGTTGTCTGAGCGTATCTACACCGTGTTTACATGGACGGAACGGCCGGCCGGCTCATCACCCTGCGTATAAAAGTTATTTAACTGAGGGACTAGAGAAAAGAAGAATAAAATACTGTACTCACTGCTTATTTGAATGTCACGGAAGCGTTTTTAGATCATGGTCATTTTGTGTACATTTACATGCAATGTGAAGCTACGAGCTAACTAAAGGGCGCTACAATTAGCCTGCTAGCACAACAATGCAGCTCGAGTTGTTTTGGTTTCATGCTGGTGCTCAAGCGGGCGACATCTACTGGATCAAAAAATCGCATTTTCTTCCTTTACACTGGCATATCAACCGGAGCGATATGTAATCACATTTAGCACACGTGGACCTTAACCTGCAAGGAGGACTGAAGGCTGGTGTTGCTGGCAATGCTAACGTTAGCCATACTCGTCAAACCTATTTGACAATTTGTTTTAAACAGACCAAACAGCTCAGGTGTGAATGCTTTAAAAAAGTGTCTGCTCACTGATTAACATGTCTGAAATGCATTAAAATACAAAACAATGTCAAGCATGAATTAAAGAAATTATACATTTTATGCACTTCAATGAATCCCATTCCATCCATTAGGTAAATGTAGCCTAAAGTGCAATCAGAGTGGGACACTTCTTGCATTTTAAACATGTTGTTCAACTTCATGCACTTTTTCTAGAGTCTGCTGTGGATGGAGACAGATGCCGCCTTAAATCATAAATCTGTATTTATTTTCATACCTGTGTATGGACGATAAATGCAAAATGAGGCAGTAAAATGAACAGCGCAGCAGTAAATGTCACACTGTCACCAGCTTTATGTTATTTTATGAGAGTTTCATAAGCGGGAAGAAGTTATCTGTCAAAGTGTAAAGAATGGAGACAGGACAAATTAGTTGAAGGAAGAAAAAAAGCAAGAAAAGTGTCATTTCAGCCAAATTGGCTAATATAGTATGGCAGGAAATGCAGACAAAAGCCCATCTTAGTTATTAGATTCAACGACATGTTGGAAAAATGAGGATAAATGGAATTGACTCTGCCAAAAAATGTGCAGAGGTCTACACTTCTCTTTATTAGTGTGCTGTAATGTCCTCACTGCAACTCTTAAGGACCTCTGAGCGTGCAGAGTAAATATTGTGCATGCAGGAACTATATGAGACATGCATAATATTTATACTGTACTTTGCATTTATACGTTAAGATCGTTAGAGCTCCAAAACTGCAACCTTTTACATAAAAAATGACATGTGCACTTTGCCATATCTGTACTGTTAAATGTCCTATTACAAGTCTTCCTGTCTGGCTCAGTCTCTTCACTGTGGTTTTCAGCAGCATGCAGCTGTTTTCAATTTTAAAAAATGTTGTTCACAACCTGCTCAGCAGCAAACAGCAGACACACACAGTCGGCAACAAGCTGGGGAGTTTTTAGCAGCAAAAAAGCCAAATATGTAAACAAATACACGCAGAGTAGACAAACATGACTCGACATGTTACATCTCAGAACAAGATTTCTAAAACATAGTCAGACAAAGTGCCTTAATGACTTCATACATAATGAGAGTAATCTTTACCTACTGTGCACAAATACAGCCAGTGCAGTAGTTTAAATGACAGTAAGTGAATGTGCAAACTGGTAGATGTAAACAGTAGAACGTTTCCAGTGGTCGAGAAATGGTTACTGAATGGTTGTGGCGCATTAGTGACGTTTTCTTATTGGTTAAAACAGCTACAACGTTGGCAACGACATTGACCGTTCAAAACCGGGACATATTAGCGTTTTATAGATACTTGTAGGGGACTCGGGACACGGAGATTGAAAAAAGGCAAATCGGGACATATAGTCACCCTGGTGAGGATTTTAAAGTGTATGTCAATCTTGGCGATGCATTACTAATACTTATCTTTGGTGTGTTGATCTGAAAACTCAAGCTGAAGCTCCCACTATATCAACTCTTAGCATTATCTTTTTAATGCAGTTGGGAAATCGCTAAGTGCTGTTCATTCACTATTCCACTTTAAAGAGATTATCAGATACTAAATTAAATCTAACTATTAGCAAGGCCAGCAGAGCCTTCTCAGACAGCAGTCTCGTATATGGATGCACAATGTTGGCGAGAGTTAGCATGAAAAGTTAGCATGCTGCATTTTCAACACTCATTTTATTGAAAAATGTTAAAACCCTTTAAATAATTTATATTTCATTCACAAGTCCTCTGATGCCTGAGTACTCCAAAGTCTTTTTTCTCCCTTCTACACTTTGCAGTTTCCCTGCAGCAGTGTGTTTGTGTTGTTTACTGCATGTCAGTGCATCATCAGTGACCCACTAAATCTGACTGTAATTATAATCAGAGCTCATTCATCTGTGAGTAAAACAGAAGAAAACCTGCTTTCATAGACAAATAACAAACTGGGGATATTTTAGTATTTTCATGCCTGACAGAGGACCTGCTCACCCAGAGGAAAACTTTCACGTACATATAAAAAACTTCATAGAACTATTTTGACTGCATTGCTTTTTTTAAAGCCGTCCCCCCCTGAGCAAGCACGGCCCTTCACCGGGGCTAGGGGGCGCTATAGCCTCATCACAAATCTGTCTAGCCCCGGTTAAGCCCCCTCACGTATGTCGACTTTATTAAAATCGACTATTCAAAGCACCCCAACATATTAGTCAAGCTCCCCCTTAGCACCGGGAGAGAAAACAATCCTGGCACCGTGCCTGCCCCTGAGATCTTTGAGGCACCCCCTTAGATCATAGACATAGACTGTAAATAAGCGTGGACGAAGTCTGAATTACTTCATCCATTGGATTTCTGAAGGGCGTCCTTCTTATCAAAACTAATCAAACCCAAATCGTTTTTTGTACCAGGCTGTAAGCATGTTCATTTCTGCTGCCAGATGTGTATGGGACGTGCGGGTCTTTTGGAGCCTCAAGTGGACACTCGAGGAACTTCAGTTTTTTTGCACTTCCCATTTGCTTCATTTTTCAGCCCCACAGGTTCCCGCTTGATCACAGCTTACATGTAGGACAGCAGATTTGAAAGTAGTTAGCTGTTTTGCATGATTATATACGCTTAAAAGCTCTTTTATTACATTTGTAAGACTGCTAAAAAAAAGAGCATTTTATCCCTTTATTATAATGTTTTTAACTGAATGGGTAACTTGGTAAGAAACAGAAGAATAGAAAAGTACGAGGGTGTTCCTCGGACAACTTAAGGTGCATGTTTCCCGTGGGTTTAAGTGAAAGTAGCGTTCAGAAAGTGAGGAGATGTTTTAGTTTCTGAAGCCCCTAAGAGTGATACTAAGTTAGTTAAAGTGTTGTAAATGTTTGAACGCAAGTACACTATAGGGAAGACCAGCTCAGGATATTTAATCGTTTTCCATACAGTTCAAAGATATTTCACAATGAGTCAGAGCGCTGAGTTTCTAGTCCTTCTTTCCTTGATCTGTGTATGCTTAGCCTTCCACTATAGAATAGTGGATTCAAAGCCATCACACATCTTTGATGGCGGTTTATAAAAGGACACACCATCCTGTCTTTTAATGCAGATCATGCCTTCAGCTCTGATTGTTTCTATAATAGCTGTTTACTCCTGCACGGATTCCTCTCTCCCAGATTGTGCTTTTTTTCTGTAACGAGCCTTTCTTCAAAGCATCCTCATTAATCTTTGCTGGAACTATTTCAGACTGAAAGAGAAAATTGTTCTGTGAACCTCCTCAGACTTTAAATGAAGCTGCGGAGGAACACTCCTACCTCAGAGGTAGCTTCATTGTGACCTGTGTTTCCTGATTTCCCGGGTTAATTGTTCGTGCAGGATGTTACCCTGCTATTAGCAAATCCTCAGATCCCAAGCAGTGTCTTTTCACAGCTCAGGGGGAACATCTCGGCTTGCTAATCCTTTCTCAATCAGTTGGTTTGGAGGCGAGAGAAAGACAGAGAAAGAGAGAGAGAGCTGAGTTCGGTTAACCAAAGCCGTCTCACTGCTCTGTGGAAACACATCAGTATGATTACATAACACAATGAAGGAGCTCCGGGACGTGTTTCTATGGTGAACCATATTTACATGTCATTCCTCTGCACACAGAATTAGGTCAAGTGTTCATTGTGATGAGACATGTGACTTAATGATGCACTGAAATCATTGTGCATTTCCAAGAAGCCGCAGTTTGAGGATTCGGGAGACCAAAAGATTGCCTCTGGCTGTCAGTGCTGCAGAGAGTAAGAGGCAGATTTAAATCAAACAATCTATGCAAATAATATTCAAATCATTCTGAAATATCCCACTATGAACTCAGCGTTGCTGGTCTTTTTATCTACAACACAGAAGCTATGCTTTCTAAAGCTTTAGACAGAGTCTGCAACTAAAAATCATTTTAGCATATTCAAAAACAGTTTAAAAAAATCAATATTGGTTAAAACCAACAAAATGTAGCTGTAGCTCCTCAAATAGTTATTGTGGATCTAATAGTACAACTTTCAACAGAGAGAATGGCGCCTCTCTCGTGTCCACAGAGCGCCCCAGCTGCCTGCTGTCAGCGCTATGTAACTTTAGCAGTAGGCCGAGGTCTCTTTACTCGCCCGTCTTCGAGGTTAGCCTTTCAAGTTTCTCAACTAGCATGTAATAAACCACCCTCTCCAATGTAGCCATTTAGCCTCGGCTCATAGACGTCATGGTTGAATATACATACACGTACTTCACATGCTAACAGTTTGCTAACACAGACTGTAGACGCTAACAGAGTCAGATCTGACCAAAGTCGTGTAATATTGCTGCACCTTGTCAGTCGACGTGGGTCTTTAGGTTCTCACAACGTCTTTGCCTGTAGGTCATGTTTGGAGCCACCACGATGTCATCAGGAAGTTGTGACCCCACCTTTTAGAAACTCAAAATATGACTTATCGGTCGAAGGTTAAAATGCAGACTGAGCAATATAAAACCAGTCAAATCTAGTTTTCACTCCCCTGAGCACTCCCTCATTCTGTACCTGGTGAGTTGTTTTGCTCAGGTCTCCCCCAGAAACATTTCAAGCCCCAAACATTTCTTTTCCTGCATTCTAATCAATTTGTATGCACCAATGTGTGCCTTTTCTGCATAACTTTATGATTATGATCTCATCTTTTTGTCCTCTTTTGGCCACAAGGACTCAGCCTCTGTGCACTGGGAGCACGCTCTACCAGTTAAACCACCCGGCACTAAGCTGAGGGGTTGTCACGCTGTTTTTTTAAAGGTTTATTTTTGGACTTTTTACGCCTTCATTTAGAGACAGGACAGTGGATAGACTCAGAAATCAGAAAGAGAGAGAGTGGGGAATGACAAGCAGGAAAGGAGCCACAGGTCGGATTCGAACCCGGGCTGCCGGCTTGGAGGACTAGGACCTCCGTACATGGGGTGCACGCACCAACCACGAGGCTACTGGCGCCCCAGCTGAGGGGTTTTCTGTTTGGATACGTTTTGCTGCAAAGCCCGTCCAATGCTTGATCATCCATTTCCAGCGCCATCTAATGTATAGAAACGTCATTATTATGAATAACTTTGTAAAACCCAACCACAAAAATCTGAACTACCCCTCTAAAATCAAACACCTCTAAGGTCTGATGACAGAGGTAACATGAGACTATGGACTCCATGAACACCCTGAGCTCTGACTTTGACAAATCGCACATATTTACCACATCCTCACAGGTTCAAATTGACCATAATCAAGATAAATGTTTCTCGCTGGTTCAATTACATCTGCTCAGCTTGTGGTTCCTTAAACTCTCGTGTTTGAGCTTTGCAGAAATCAATAAGTTATTTATTTTGGCCTTTTTTTCTCACCATGCTGAGAAACTGTAAGTGGCAATAATAAGTAAGAGTGGGCGTTTAATTCTGTTTCCCCGTGTTGGAGTGCTTGACGGACAAATGGGTTTTCCTCCATATTACAAAGCACTTTTAGAAACAATGCTAACGAATATAACAGTCTAACTCTAGTGTGAGGGAGCATTTATAGATCCCCGAGCAGTGAGTGTGTTTCAGAGACTTTAATGTCTTTTCTTTAAAATTGTAAAGTTTGCTTTTGTTAAAGCTGTAAATAAGTTTAACATAAAACCTGTTATGGAATTCAAAAACACATCCAAAAGTCCAAAACAGACCAAACTACAGAAACACGCTGCAAATGATACAAATCAAGCCTCTGAAAAAGAGGTGGGGAAAAAATGGATTTATGTAAAACTCAAGACTCTTATCTTCTGAGATTTAAAATACATTCATAACTTCCATCGGTCACTCCCTGCTTAGTGCTAATGCTAGCTCTTTAACTCAGTAGAATGCCAAATGGAGCCGCAAGACATTCAGCCAGTCTCACAGATGACTGCTGAAGTACTGAAGTATGTACTAACTCAAAACTAGATTTTGAATCATGAATCCAGAATCGTTTTGAATCGAAAATAGATTCGAATCGATTCTTGACCCCAAGAATCAAAATCGAATCGTGAGCCACCCAAAGATTCCTTCTCTGAAATAACTGCATTAACATCAAACTCAATGTAAATGCATAAACGATGTAAAACCAAACACACAAATATATTTCCCAAAAACATAAAAACATTAAAACAAACACCGCCATTCCAGCCTTCAACAGAAGTGCTCCAGGCCTGAGGGGGCGCTCAGTAGAAGAGCTTATGTTTAAAATGAGAGAGTGAGGGACGAATGGTTTGGATGGCAAAATTTGACGACAGAGAGTAGAATTGAATTTGCATTAGAATTTCTAATGTACCTTGTTTCGGTTCTTGCCCATTATTTGCCTTGTTTGCTCCTCCGTGTCTATTAACCATCTATAAACTATTACAAACCTCAGTTTCAAGTTTATCGTATTCATCCAAATAATGCTTAAGAATGCTCTTGACAGGATTTATTATCCAGTGAGGAAGTAGGTGTAAATCACATTTAAGGTTTTATGGATGTTTCAGAATCTCTTCTGGCCACATCATTTGCGTTAGGATATGGCAAGAATGAACGCAATTTACTGTTTATTCATGGTTATTTGGACTCTTCTGGGCGATCACTGCTCCTCTATCACCAGGTGATATCGGACGTTCCTGTTCGATGGCTTCAGTGACAAGTTTGAGGAGGATGTAAGAGCTTGTCCGAGTAAGCGTTTCATAACGTGCTGTGGGAATTGAACTATCCGTCCTGTGCTAGCATTCACCAGATTTCAGTGACATCGCCGTCAAAAAACAACTGGGACCGGTGTGCAAAATCCATCCGCCATTACTGGCAGGTAGCCTGACTGCAGCTAGCATTAGCCCGTTCACTTGATTATTGTTTATGATTGAACTAGTTTATTTTTCTACTAAGACTCAACAAACAGGAACCATGCAGATTCTTGCACATGACTTGAACAGCTGCGCACCTTCTTCCTGCCAGAATATCCTCACACTAAGTACGGTGGCCTTGAGTAAACAAACAGGACGATCATTTAGTAAATAGTCTACAGTCTGGGCACTCTCACAGTGAGTGCCAATGGACTGTCTGCATCACTGTTTCTGTATTAGGCCTCCCAGATGCTTCTCACCAGCAGACACAGAGACAGACAGGCTCATTCCACGTTGTGAACATGGCCTGTCACACTCTGTAGCTTGCAGACATTGTGTCTTAGAGCTGTGTGGACACTCCAGCAGACACAGAGGGTCAGGTCCCAGACAGCGTGCAGCTCAGTGATATGATTGGAGCTTCCTTCTGAGCTGTTGTCATGTTTCAGGCTCTCACTGACTCCTGATGAAAGTTAGCGATGGGACAGAGGAGGAAAAACTGCCTGCATGACCTGTAGTAATTGGACATGGAGCACTGAAGAGCCCTGAGGGGAAAGAGGAGGGGAGAAAGTAAAGAAAGAGGTGGGGGGGGGGAATTACATGTGTCAGAGAGGATGAGGGGAACACACTGGGGGGTCTGATCCAAAATATTTCAGAGGGATGTACATTTGCGGATTAGTACAGTAGTTTAAAAGAAGATTTTTTTGGGATCCAGTCGATGTCGCCCTTGAGCACCAGCATGAAACCAAAACAAACTGCTATTGGCCACACCTCCGCTATTCTGAAGCCTCCGCTCTCCTCCAGTGACACACCTCCAACCTCTCTCCACTCGCGTTGACACGAAGGACTTATCAATTAAAACGCACCATAATTAAGCACCATTAAGCGCAGGCGGCGGACAAATTGTCTTTTGCTCGAGCTGCAATTGCCCGTGTCCTGCATTGTTGTGTTAGCAGGCTAACGTTAGCACGCTTTAGTTAGCTCGTAGCTTCATATTGCACATAAATTGACACAGAATGACCGAGATCTAAAAACTCCTAGGTAACATCCAAATAATCAGTGAGTATGTTCTCCTTCTTTTCTCTGGTTCTTGACTAAAACAGCTTTTATACACAAGGGGAGGAGCCGGCCGTCCCGTACATGTAAACATGATGTAAACACGGCTCCGACAACAACACAGCCGGCAGGACTCGAGCTTCTCATCCAGACGTTTACAGAGGATATACCTGATTTCTGCTGTATTTATGTGTAAAATGTTGCACATTAAATACCAGAATTAGCCTTTAATGAGCATTGTTTTGGTCCAATGGGATTTGAAAAGAAAAACGTAGTTGTCCCTTTCCGCACCTATTCTATGCAATCCAGACAAAAGTAAGATTATGTGGGCTGGAACCTCTGATAGCTTTCATGCATTCCCTGAAGGCCGCTGCACACCGAGTCATTTTTTTTTCAGATGTTGATAAGGAGCTGCATAATCATGCTCGCTCCCAGGTGTATTTCAGGTTGTCAGTGGTCCAGTTTGAAACACTGCTCTCTATTCTGGAAACACACATGGAAAAGAAGAACACCATTTTCCTTGAAGCAGTTGATCCTGAACAGCGGCTGACAGTATGGTGGGGACACACACATACACACACACACACACACACACACACACAAAGCGCTGGATGCAAAAAAAAACGCAGAAAATCGAACCTGTTCCGAAAAAAAACAATAATGGACGAAAGTTATGGAGCCGGTGTGCAAACATGATGGACATAACATGAGATCGTATTTCTTTTTTAACGTGTGTCAATTTTGGACGAAAAAAAAAGAACTTGATGTGCATAGGCCTTAACACTCGTGTGTAGCTGAGAGTCGTCTGCGCTTTGTGCAGCATTTTCTTCTCGCACACGCTTGATTTCACCTCTTATTCCTAAACCGGGTCAGGAAGTTATTGCTTTGTTTCAGACCAGCCATTATCTCACTACATTGAACATATTAGCTTCCTCTGCAATTAATAATCACATTTTCATTTGGCTGCCTACATGTCTGCCATCAGAGGCCTTTACACACACTCATTTCCTTAATGACCTGCCTTCCACTAACATTTAGATTATTTTAAATGGAGCAGGACCTAATTATGCCCCAGCATTAATATTCATCAGTGATGTATTCCACCTTATTAAGCATTTAGAAAAAAACAAACTGTTCAGGATCATTAGAGGTGAAATGTAAAGACAAAAGATGGCGGGGAGGCGGAGGAGGAGGAGGTATCTCAGAGCGCCTAACAGAAGTGTGTGAGTCCCTTTTAGCTGCTGATAAAGAGCGAGCCCCTGCTAAGTGGATTAATAATTCAACAGCTGCTGGATCTCCCGTGATTCAGCAAACATGAAAAACTTTTATTACCTGTGTTTAATCACATGAGGTGTCTGCAAATGAGTATAATATGGGAACAACACGGAGAAGGTTTTCTGCTGAGCTATTACTCATCGTAATGACTCTGAAAAGGCAAAATTCAGCAAGATGAAAGCCACGCGTTTCTGTTTCCAGAACTTTCACTACTCTGCAGACTTTTTCCGAGGTCTGGGTACATTTTAATAGAGCAGAATTGTTGGGAGCTGCATCTGGCAAAGGAGCGACTCATATTCTATTCCTTTTAATCAGAGCGGATTCCTTCCCTGTGGACGTAATTACACAGTTCATAATCCAGACCTGGCGCTCTGCAGCCGGCTCCACAAAACACAACACTCACAAACATGTTCTCTGTTCTCTGACACAATCGCTGTTAGACGCAGATCTGATTGTTAACCTCCGAGCTGCATGTTCACAAAGCACGATGTCACAGACCTGGTGTTCTTCGTGCATCAATCATGACTAATCCGACAGAGGTGTGATTATCTCGTCAGTTTATTTTATGTATAAAAAAGTGAAAAAGCACAAACACTCCATTAAAGCCAGCTGTCTGACAGACTGCCAGACGTTAAAACACTCCCAGTCTACTACTTTCTAAATGTTTTGGGTCGTGTCAGCATCACTTTTGAATCCTCGTCCGTTTTAATTACAAAACTAATTGGGTGTTCTCCTGTCTGCATAAAAGTTTAAATAGACTCAGTAAGTGTTTTAAGTGATTTAATTACTGATGCCATACGTGTGATTAAACTTCCTGGTTTGAGGTCTCAAGAACAAACACAAAATGTTGGAGTAGAAATATAACATGCCCAACAGAGACTTCAACATGTTGATGTCCTCACTTATCTGTGCAATGAGTGATTGCAAGAGTTACCATAGAAACCAAAAGAGCACAAACCAGAATGTGAACCTGGCTGCCGTGAACCACTTTTCAGAGAGGTATCATTACTGAAATATCAAAGCAATAAATTAGGTCTCAACTTGATTACGATTTCACAAAATGTCATACAAGTAATAAAAAGATGAGGCCGTGTGCAGACGGAAAACATCTGTGTTTCCATCAGAAGGTTCATCAGTGACATTTTACGGTTTACACCTACTGGGCGTGTGTCACTGTCGTTCCATAGAGTTATGTTGTTTCTCTTTGGTGCAGAAGCTTTTATCTTAGAAATGCAGAAATCACAACTCTGTATTTATGTGTTCAACTGGGCGAAGCTAACTTCAACAGGCTTTGGATACAGACTCCCACTTTAAGTGATTCTCCAGAGATCAGCCCTGCAGGTTGATATAGACTGTAGTACTGTGTGGTGTCACAGACAGCAGGAACAACAGGAGCCCGTTCAACAGTGTGGCTGTTAGCGATGAATAATGCCGCTATTAAAGTCGGCAACGTCAGTTTTTCTCTACAGGGATGCTTGACTCAGCTTCTGCACTGGCAGTCTCTCTCCAGCCTGCACTTCTGTTGTTGCCCCCCACTTCTTCAATATAATTGAAGAATTATATTACCTGTCCTTCTCTGCCTGTCATGTACTGGATGTGCTAGAAAGTAGTGATGTGTCGGTCGCAAACAAGCCGGTTCTTTCAAGTGAACAATTTTTTTTTTTTTAGTAGTAAAGTAATACAAGGCAGAATGCAGAAATTGCAAAATTAAGCTTTCATATCGAGCTGGTTCCACAAACAACCTTCACAGACACATGAGACCTGTGCACCCACCAGTTCAGTTGGAAGAAAAAAGACAGCTAGCATGCCTGCTTCTGGCTGTCACTGGGTGGTTTCAGAGTCTCAAGGATCTGTAAATGCAGTGAAAACGATTGGCTACAGCAATTTATTGATATTAGAAAATGTAATCTTTACTTTTAAATACCTCAGTACAAAGGATGTATTGAATAATTTAAGTGATATATGTGTACACATACAAATTATAAGTCAAAACAGCGCTAGATTTGGCTTAATTATAAAAGGTATAAGTGGTAAAATGAAAAGCCGAAAGAGCCGGCTCTTCTTGGTGAGCTGAGCCAAATGATCTGGCTCACTAAAAAGAACCGTAATTCCCATCACGACTAGAAAGAGTGTAAGGATGTTCATGCAGGTTTATGTAATTAGACAACAACCGAAAGGCTTCTTCTTCAGAGAGGTGAAGATCTTCAACCAGTCCAGCTGCCTTTCAGATTTACCATGACCCAGGATGACTGAGAACCTGCACAGACATCAGCACTAATATGCCTTTCATGATTCAGCACGCAGCTCCCTCTCCACTGAACCTTTCGTACCGGACACTCCCCCTGATTTATGTGAGCAGTTTCCTGAAAGGCATCATCCTGGGTGGAAACATAAAGACTAAACATTTATGAACAGCTCCCCTCATTAGAGAGAGGAGGATGTATCTGCTGTAGAGAGATGAGATGATAATCTGTGGGGGGATAAAGGTCATAAGAGCCAGAGAGAGATTCACCGACAACAAGAAGTTCACTCCAACAGACCATGAAGGAAACTAGGAAGAGTAAAGTCTTTGGTCTCACTTATTATGAGACATTTGTTCCTGTGAGTAAAACATTGGTTCATTTCATTTAGAGCCAAGCCAAGGGACATAATGTGGCCTATTTCCTCTGATTTATGATAAAACATCACACACACTCTTTCAGATCTCTCCCCGGCTGACTCGAGTCAGAACCAGTTTGTGCGGGGGGACAATTAGCTCAGATCCGCTGAAAGAACTGGGTTTCAGTGTGTGTAGGCGGGTTGGAGAAATTATTTAGAAAACGCTGTGTTTCCCTTTTGGAAATGAATCGTGCTGCAGAGTCAGAGGACATGTTAGTGAGAATGTGGGTGTCGATACGTCCTTTAGAGATCTGTGAAAATCTGCAAATGTCAAATCATCTGCACAACTTGTTATTCTTGTTGAAGTTAGCTGCTCACTGCAAGTGGTTTGCACACTAAATATCCACGAAACAACTTTCCTGTCAGCTCCCCATCCACCCAGACTATCTTCCTTGAACAGGTGGTGTGAAGGGAGCTCAAAAGCATCACACCTCCAACCCTATGATTAGTTAGTAAATCACTCCTCGACATAAACTGAAGGTACCTCATATCAAAAGACAGATGGCTCTAATACTTCTGAAGAACACCATCGTTTTCAGGAGATAAGAAACTTTCCACTCAGGAGGTAATTGACTTTTCGTGGTGACACATTTATGACAAAATGTCGACCTACACAGGTTCAGTCATTTTTGATTTGATGAAGCATGCTTTGATAAGATTTCCGTAAGATTTTATAAAAGATATATCCCTAAGAGAGGAAACATTGTTCTAATGCATCTACAATCTTTCTCTTGATCATCCTTCTGCAAACTTTATTTGTCCCACAAGACATTTTTGTTTCATCACCGAGGTGCATCCTGGGACTGCACACTGTGCATCAAAGCTGGAGGGTTTTTGTCATTTGTGTTCCCCTTTCCAAAGTAAGACCTGCTCATTACCAAAATCCATCAGATAGAGAATGATTAAGCTGTGCAATTATAATTCCCATTATTCTTCAGGCACAGGCGGTGCAGAGGGATTTCACCTCCAGGCTTCTTAAACTCAACAGGGGTTCTTTCATCCGATGACTTTCCGCCCGTCTCTCAGGGAGGTGTTACATACAATTATCTGTCTAACAAGGCGAAGCAAATCTCCGAAGCCCCACATCAACATTCTGTAATTAGCTGGTAATGTCTGAACATGGCTTTTCCTTCTCTAAAACAAGACTCACTGTGTGGACCGGAGAGATCTGTAGGTACCACCACGGGGACGAGTAGAGATGTGTGATAAATGATGCAATTTAGCTTTAGCTGACTGTCCCGAATGCTAATTAGTGCAGAGTTGTATAGTTAAAGCTAAAGCGATGCTGAGTGGGTCGTGAGTTTCTGCTTTTAGGCAGTCACAGTGAAGGCAGCGGAGAGGCTGCACCAACACCTTTACCTCCCAGCTCGTCATCTGTGACGGATGTACACTTTATTTCAAGATATTACACGTAAAGGATGAATCATATAATGTTTGTTCGGAGTAACATTTCTTGAAATAAGATTTTGAAAAATCTCATTTTGAGAAATTTAGCAAGTAATTCTTTTTGCTGCATCTTTTATTAAGAAACTTTAAAGGAGCAATATGTAACTCTGACTCCTAGTGTTTAAAATGGGTACAGCAGTCCAAATTAAAAACATTGGAAAAAGCTGTCTCCCCCCCCCCCCCTCTCTAAAGTGGATGCTCACGCAGGTCACCATGTGGTGGACACTGAAGCTTCAGTGTTTATCCAGCTCTGCATCGGTCTGTAAACCTTTCTGCGTTCTAACCTCTCTCCATTTTTCAAAAGCATCTCCAATATTGATCCTAGTTTGAGCACGTTTCTGCTCGTGGAGCTTATTAGAAACATGCAGAGGCTTTTTAGGTCGGGTACAATCACTTCTATCTGAACCAGTTCTCTTGCCCGCTTCCATCGCTGCAACACCTGTTGGTTTGACCTGATAACTGCTCTCATATCTGGCAAACCGAGGGGCGTCCAAAACGGCCGTGTGGGGGTGCCTTAAAACCGCCTACCTTCTCTGGTCCAAACAAATCCAGACCATTCAGGACCAGAATCTGAAGTTAGAAGGAGGACATACTGGCTGCTGCATTGTTGTCAGAGAAGCCAGCACTTCAACATAGCATGTTTCTTTAATGTCTGATCATATAGTAAGGTCACTTTATCATTTCATTCAGTAGATATTTTACTGATTGGTTCTTTAACACGTTTGGAAAAAGTCCTCTATCTTTCAGAATGAGAATCACTTTATTTATCCCAGAGGGTGATTCAGTTCTTTAGCATGTTTGTGCATGTACATTCATAAACCTAAACCTCTGTGTGTTTAAATGGGGAGACACAAACTCTTAATTCTAATACAGTGTGAGTTCCATTCATGTCCAGTATCCGAACCTTTAAAACAACCTGTTAAAATAAGAACACCTTGAAATTGGAGTACAGCAGTAATATCCTGCCTGCTTTCCTCTGGATCCTCCACACAGTGAAAATAAAAATCTTGTGTATCTCTCATATGGAAATCTTCAGAGAGTCTAAAGTTTCTCCCCGTCCTTGGTCGGCTGATTTTACAAATGTTCTCAGCTACCTTACACTATCACTCCCTGCCTCCCACCAGCACTTGCTCTGAAACCTCCCCTGCACGCTAGCGAAAACTCACTTCCTATGAATAACAAACCAGCTCCCCAGGCCATCAATAATACATAGAAAAACACACACAGCACTATAACGATGCAGCAGCCCGCCACTCCCTACACTCGATATCTACAGGTGATTCTCAAACTTCTGAGGCCTTCCATGTTGACTTTTTTTGTGATTTATTCCACACACTCAGAGCTGCAGAAGTTGGTATGCCCTTCATCTGGAAGGACATAAAAAGAGTTGGCCGTGATGTGTGAGTAAAGGCGGACTCTGCAGGGCAGGAAGGCGGCCTGAATGAACCATTAGGAAGTCATTATTACAGCTGCGTTTGATTGATCCTTTCCCTGAGACCTTCGGTACGCCTTAACAATTAACCCACAAGCCATTAAATGTTGGCGGTACAGCAGAGTGTCAAGTAAATCACAGCATTTTACACCTTCAGACTCAACATGGACTAGGACTTTATTAAAGTGACATATTGAATCTAAGATTAAGATTTACAGCGACTGGATTAATGCCTGTGTGATGCAACAATGCTAGTAATACTGCAATCCCATCACAGTCATGACTTCTGATGACTTTAAATGGAACAAGGAGGAACGTTAAAACAATGTTTTTAGCTTGGAATGAGAATAAATTAAGAGATCTGCTTATAAGGACGTTTTGAATAAAAAGGAAAGACTTCTGGGGTCGTATTCACGAAAGCTTCATGAAGAGTTACTCATTGTGACTAAATTCTATACAAATTATTTTACAGAAGAATTTCCCCTCACAGTTAAGACGAGATCCGAGATGAAAGTTATTCACAAAGCATCTAAGCCCTTAAGAAAGCTCCTAAGGTTTAAAACTGTCAGGAGCAGAGAGGAGGATGAAGAGTTTCTCAAGCTGAGGAGAAAATGGAGAAATGTTCTCCAAACACGACATGAAGAATATCTTTGAATCATAGTTTGGCAGAACAGACAAAAATGATTTGTGCAGACATTTTAATCCATCTAGGACTTTTTTTCAGTACAAAGTGAGACATGCATGTTGAGATTCTCTACATGTGCTCACCTCCACAGGTGCACCCAATCACTAATTAAATCTCTTCTCATGCTGATGTAACGATCAGCATGAGAAGAAGCTGCTTCACAGGCATGTGATTTCAAACATTACATACCTTTAAAGTACGACTTACAAGTTATCACACGGATGCTTATTCCATAGTGTTCATAATTACCCAATTTCTGACTAGATTACTTTTTATCTCCATTTTTTTTTATCTCTAGCTTCTGAAAAAATACCTATCAACGGGGTCAACCTGCCTCCTCACTAAGATAAAAGTTTCTGTCCTTGCTAGGAGTTTTTAATCTTAGTTAGGAGGTCTCTGAGAGGATTCTCAGAATGTTTGCGAATACGAGCCCTGCTCCTCTGGGAACCGCTCGGATAGAGTTTAATGACCCCCTTAAACCAAATGACCCGGATCACAGAAGCACGCCCAAACATGAGCATAAATCTAATGATTTTTTTCCAACTTTGGATATTTGTCTATGACTTTGAAATCACTTGAAAAGTCATTAAGTGTAAAGCCAGCATTAGTTGGAAACCTTCCTGTCTTTTAGTGCTGAGCTCACACTTAAGAAAAGGATTGCAGGGGTGGAACAGACCAGAACCAGTCTTCATTTGGATCGGGATGTAACCTTCAATGTCAGGGTCTGAGGCATTACCCACAGTTCTCAGAGACAGACAGGTCCAACACCCAGCAGAGCCTCCAGGCTCACAGCACCACCACATTCCCCCCGTGCTGGATCTAAAGTAATTGCTTCTCTGCTTTCAGTCTTAAAGAAGCCATCATTGCTCATCTGAGAAACAGAATTCGATTCCTCTTTTATCCTGCACTTTCATTCAGCCTGATGGACCTGAGCCACATGACATTTAAAAGCTTCTCATTTTACCCAGAACTCTCCTCAGTTCAAGTGGTAGGACATGGGTTCCTACAAAGGTCACAGACACAGCAGTGTGCGTTTCAGTCAAAAGGCCTCAATAGGGTGATATTTCTGAAACGAAACAACACAGGCACCATGTGGAAAAACATAGAAGTCATTTAAACGTGTGCTTGTGATCCTGTGATGATTGCAAGTCCCACAGTCACCGTCTCTTAGCTCTTTGTTCTCCAAAAAACACCTGAGAAAACTTCAGTCACAGTAGCTACTAATCAATCAATCAATCTATTTGTTTAGCACTTTTCTTGCAGTGATGAAGCACAAAGTTTACATAAAAATAAATCAAACAGGAACAACATGACCCCTGACCCCACACCCCCACAATCCATAAACAAGGTGAGAACGAAATGAGTCATTTCTGGTTGTATTGTCAAAATCTCGACGTATTCCTCTCGTTATCTCACGGTCACAACGCTGGTTTTCATGGAAATCGACTGAAATGAACTTGTCATCTCGGGAAATCGGAGTAAAATAAAATGTATGGATGCACGTCCTGTAAGGGCTTCTGGATCCAGTGGCACAAAAAGCTCTGTTGCATCTGACCTGTGCCCAGTTTGATGACATGTTAGCTAGTTTCAGCTGCGGCGCTCCGGCCCAACTGCCTCCACTGTGTCGACGTTTCACTTGATCTAACAAGTCACATGTCAGCTGAAATCCTTCTTACTAGATGAAGCCAGTTAACTGTGATTTAACCATCATGATGCAGATTTGTAAAGGTAGAACTGCACACTGTTTTTTTAGGTCTAAGGTGTTCTTATAAATAGAATTTGTATTCACCGTGCAAAATGCAATCACACAACCTTTGCAAAATCTAAATGATGCAAGGCTTTTGCAACACTAAAATGTCTTCCTAACGGACACGGGTATGGGTTCCTTGCTTCACCAAATGCAAATTAAGTGTTGCCTTTGACTTTGTGTGTAATCATGCCGCATGAAAAATTAGCTCCCCCTTTGGTCTGAAAGCCTTTCGACCGAAATCACACTTGCAGCTCCGTCAGCTGCAGATTTGACTTCCTTTATAAGTGTTTTTAACAGACCAGAAGACTCCATAAAATCTCTCCCTGTGTGTGTGTGCATTTAGCTGTGAGTCATCTGTGACGCTCTGAAAACAAGATGGTGATTGCAGTAAAGGCCATGAAGAGAGGCTCCAAACTGCATCTTGTTTATCCGCGGCAGCAGAGTTAAGGTGTAACAGATCCGACAGGCAGGAACACTGTGAACAACTCTCATATGCCTGAATTATATTCTAATTTCAGTGCCACCACTTGGCTTGATTATATCTCCTCTTACAGCAGAGAGGGAATTAAAGTCCATCGGCTGGAGAGCTGTGATGCTATCTGAGAGGAATGACGTGTCAGTGGGATCAGCGCTTTATCCCGGCTTGCTCTATTGATCCTGGCATCTTTGATCTGCAGGACAAATTGATATGATTAAAACATGATGTAGCTTTGACACCAGCACTTCAGAGCTACATGAGACTGACATAACACTGTCAATTTTCTGAATGTGTGTGTGTTTGTGTGTGTGTGGGGCAGCACTCAAGGCAGAGATTGTGATTTTAAAACCAAAGTCAATTTTGAGTGGAAAGCAGTTTGAGGCAGGGCCTAAATGAGTCCTTCAACACTCATAGAGATACACGTATTTCCATTCCGCCTGATTGCGATGAGAACATCTACATCAATCCTTATCTGTTTTTAAGGGCAGAGTCAGCACACAGTTAAGACCTGTTTCCAGCAAGCGGTCTGGTCCAGTTTGGTTTGGTATAGGGTACACATTTATTGGTGTTTTCACCGTCAAAAATTGGGAAGGGTACCAAAATAACCAATCTGTACCGCCCTACTTTTTTGGTACCCTTCTGTGAGGGTGCCAAGTGTACCGATCCGACCGTAAAGGTTGGAGCTAGACACACTGCAGTCCGTTGATTGGTCGAAAGAATCTTCACTTCCTGTGCGACACCGGTAATAAAGGACAAACACAAACACAAACACGTGGATTTGGAGAGAGTAATTTCCAGGCTGTTCTTTTTTTGCGACTATTGTCAGCGAGTAGCACCGCCCCGTGGCCGACCTCGGAGATGCAGACCTTCCTAGGAATCATTGATCTTTGTCACGTTCTTCTTCTTTGTTGAATTACTTGGTTGACTACACTACAGTATGTCGCTCCACTGTGATTTTGTGATGTGTAAGGGTACGGCTGGCTGTGGAAACGCAAGCAAGATCAGGGTTAACTGTACCAAACTGTACTGAACCAAATCTGACTTTAGCCTAGCTTAGCATAAAGAAGAAGCTAAGCTCACTGAATAGCATGCTCAGTCTTGTTTGCTAAAGCCATAAACAAACAGAAGTGTGAGTGTTTGTTGTACTTTCACAAACATAGACAAAGCAGAATGTAGTGAAGGCGTATAATCATGCACAGATTGAGGATGTGTAATTAAAGAGTTAGTATTTCTGAAATGATGACCGAGTTTCTAACTTTTCTAAAAGGTTTACAGCGATGTTTGAATCCCAGTTTTTTCTTCAGATGATCCCTCCATTCAGCCTCAGACAATTACCTCCTCTCCTCTCAGTCTCTAGCAGTCAGAGCAAACCATCTGACGAGACAGTTAGACAAAGACAACAGAGTGCTCTCAGTGATGTGTCATTGTGCAGGATTAGTAATGAGGAACATGGTCGGACAGTAATTTGACAGCGGATAATCTTGAGACACTCAGCTCGTCTCTGCTCGCTGCCACAGTGCTGTTTAGTTCCTGTAATTGATTTGTCGTTGTGTATTTGTGGAAGTGAGGAGCAAATCCCATTCTGTCATCCACTCAGAGCACGCCCGGCTTCATTTTATCGTGAAAAAACTAATTTATTGGAACCCTAAGAGGATGAAGGTCAATGGGAAATAAATATTTTCACACACAGACCTCATCACTCCTCACAGGATTATTTTGAAAGCAGAAGTTGAGGAGTAATGAGATAATATCTTAAACCCCGAGTCGGAGCGTGCAGATGGATGCCAGGGTGGTGGTGGGGCTGACAGTTGTAACGCAGAACTGGTAGACAGCATGGCAGAGCAGAGGGTAAGACTAGAAATATTGCAGCTGGGGTGCCGGTAGCCTAGTGGTTAGTGCATGAGCCCCATGTACAGAGGCTGAAGCGAGCGGCCCGAGCTCAAATCTGACCTGTGGCTCCTTTTTCGCATGTCGTTCCCCACTCTCTCTCTCTCCCCCGATTTCTGACTCTATCGACCGTCCTGTCCTGTAAGATAAATCCTGAAAGATCACCGTATTGTTAGGATACACTGACAGGTGATCATGAGAATTGTGCATGTCAAACATGAAATCAGTGCAGCTCGAGTTGTCTGCCGGAGCTAGCAAGCAGCCGTCGTCCTATTCTACAAAACATCTCAACTTTTAGATAATGGGATTCTTCGTTGGCGCACACTTGTGTATGAATGTGTGTACATATTGTTTACACATGGCTACGTACTGAGTATGTGAGGGGAGAATTCCTTTGTATTGATTGCTCTGCCCCATCACTCCTGCAAAGGTTATACTGGACATGTACTCATTTTGTAACGTAACAAGGGACGGTGTAATTACCTGGCATCAGCCTTTACCTTGGTCTTTGCTGTAATCTATTTATCTGACATTTACTTATTGTGCAGCTGTTAATTCATTCGAAAACCTTTGAACCTGATCTGAAATCGACCACCTGAGACATTCATGGACGGACCTTTTATTCTTTAGTCAGTCTCAAACTATATTGTTTAAAGGTCACATATTCTCCTCCTCTTCAACCAGTTTCAAAAAGTCTCAGAGCTCCCCAGAACATGTCTGTGAAGTTTCTTGTTCTAAATCCACTCTGATCCTGTATTTGATCATGCCTATAAACCCCTCTATTTCAGCCCTGCTCAGAACAGGCTGTTTCTGTGTCTGTAGCTTTAAATGTAAATGAGCTGTGTCTGACCACGCCCCTCTCTGGAAGGGCTTGGGTGTCTCGGGCTTTCTCGCTCCATGTCCTATTGTTTAAGCGAGAAGGCAGACTCAGAGGGCAGAACAAACACCTAGCTGTGGGAGTGTCACCCACCTGGGGGAGGGGTTACTGCCCTTTGTGATGTCATGAAGGGAAAATCTCCAAACGGCCTGTTTGAGCACACATTTTCTGAAAAGTGGAGCAGGCAGAAGACACAGAGGATGGACTATTCTCTTAGATAAGGGGTTTGCAGAGTATAGGGATACATATTAGTGTTAGAAAAACATGGTAAAGTATATTTTTCATATTATATGAACTTTAATGTTCATCCCGCAGTCCCTCCTCTCGGTGAAAACAGTGATAATCAAACGTAGTTGTACTCACACATCCACACATAGACACACATTTTACGCTGGAATATCTCTGATTACACTTAATGACCATAATTGCAAAAATCAGAGAATGTAATCAAGCCAGCTATCACAGAAGTGGAAGCAGAATACATTACTTTAATACATAATGCAGGAAACAAAAAATGGTGCTATTAAGTATAATCAGTTTACACTCTATGATCACAACCAGCTCATCAAATGAAAAAAAGACATGATGTGAAGCATCCTAATGTGAAACAATGAGCGTCACACAGACCTCAAAGACGACTTAAAACAGACGACACATCAGTGAAAAACACTCGAGGTTTGAAAATCTTTCTGCACGGAATTAGAAAACTGTATTTGGGAGTAGAAAGTTCATCACTCCTCCAGCAGTGTTTTATTAATGTTCATTAAATGACAGATTGTGGGTACTTCTGGCGGTAGTATTCATTTTCATCACTGGATGTGTTAGAAGAAGAATGGCTCTGGGAGACAATTATCTTCAACATGAAACTTTTAATTAGTTGACTCAGGCCTTGGACCACTGATGCTCCTGCAGACCTGATCACAGGGGACAAGTTCACTCTGTGGAGGCATACAGTAGTATGTTTGTAAAACTAGAAATCTTTGCTGAAACTGAGGTCAGAGAGGAGGGAGTGAAACAGAAAGCACAATCCACATTGCTCTTCATTAATTTTGTGAACAGACGGACCAACAATAACACACAGTTTGCGTTCTCTATCATTGCAACTGCCATTCACGATCGCCATATGTTTGTATAGTGTTAACATACAGGGGCGGCTGTGGTTTAAGGGTATAGAGTCGGTCCTCTCTTCACTGGAAGCTCAAGGGTTTGATCCCCAGCTCCTGCAGCTACATGTCCGGTGTGTCCTTAGGCAAGACACTTAACCCCAAGTTGCTCCCGCTGCTTCGTCGGCTGCGTGTGAATGTGTATGGATGGATTAGTCAATACTGATGGTCACTTTCCACAGCAGCCTCTACCATCAGTGTGTGAATGTGTCGGTGTGACCTGCGGTGTAAAAGCACTTTGAGTAGTCAGAAGGCTAGAAAAGAAATATACAAGCTCAAGTCCATTTATCATTTAAATTGTTTCCTGAGTCATTAGTACAGAAGCGTTTTGCATTCATATGGGAAAATAAAAATCTGCTGTTTTTCTGAATTAACGAGATAATCATCTTGGAATTATCAGTTATGAGGTGCTTGCATTTCTGATCCATAGATCGACGCCTCAGTTTCACTCCATGGGGATCCAGTATATTCAGTAATGTCCTGATTTTCTGGAGTCACCACATAGCCAGACTGAATGCATTTCTGATGCATGAAGCGACATTAGCATGTCTTATTAACACAGCTGATCCCCACAGATCAGAGAGTGGTTTGCTTCTGAACTGCAAAGATCTAAGGTGTCTGCACAAAGTCGACAAACTAATGAACCATGTGTCAAACCCACACCAAAATAAAACTGTTAAAGTAAACAGGCTGAGAATGTTTGCTACTTAAAGAGGTCTAAATAAAAGCTTCTGTTGGGGTTTTGAGGAACTGGTATCTCTCATGTCACTGCAGCCAGATCTCTCAGAACACTGCCTTAAAGTTTACTTTTAGACCAAAGTATCTGCACGAAGTTGCATCTTAATTATGTCTCTCTTAAAGCAAAGTGTGGAGTGTGCATCTATATGTAAAGCAGCTGCCCGCTCCTGCCCGACTGCTGTCACACGAGTATCGCAATCACTAAAAGTTTGTGTGATTACTGGAGGCAAGGGCACTGACAACTGTGCTGTCTCAGGCACAATTACAACAGGACTATCAATAACAGTTGGAGTCTGCAGAGGCTGCAGGCAGGCAGGCAGGCGGAGGAGACGCACACACACAGGAGTCACTTTCACAAGTTCACACTCACATCACATTCACCCTGTACCCGAGCTGTGGGGAGAGAATCTGCTGTTTAGAGCTGCAATTTAAAGTTCAGGATAACAAGAGTAACACGGTCAGTTAGAAAGTGTCATTAAATTGTGCAAGCATTGTTCTGAAACTATCATATAAGTCTTCTTAACTAATAAATAAATACAAATTGCTTGCTCAATGCATTTTCCTTCCGATCGTATGAACTTGTGCATCAATATAACTTCTTATTTTTTCGACCCTCTGCCTTAAAGAATGACCGTGAACCAAAACATAATACGCCTCATTTCAAATCATGAACCAAGAGGTCCATGTTCTCCTCCTGTTTGCACGTGTTAGAACGAGTTAGCTGTCATCTGTAGGCGTGCTGATTAAGAAACATTTCTTGAGGTGCTATTAAAGGGTAGGAATCATTGAGTGTATATTAAGATGGACGACACGTCTCAAACTCTCCGTTTTGAAAAAAGGCAAACGCGAAGTCAAAATACCCCCTCATGACGTGCGCTGACATATTGCACATTTGGAGTCAGGCTGGTGGAGCCACTTTGAACATCTCCTGCCGCTTCCTCCGACCAAAACGTAGATGTTGACACAAATGTATGTAAAACGTCAAACGTCAGCGTTGGTACAGTCCACAGCAGAACAGATGGTTTGGACTGGGATCTACGGAGTCCAAGACAACTCGGAAAGGACCTCCCTACTGATAAATGTGCAGTATAACAAACATCACATCAGTAATACACTTTTGCTTGGTTGAAGGCCACTTGTGTTTGAGGTTTTCTCTCTTTTGTCAGTAAGAGCAGAATCATGATTTATCATCATGCTAAACGCTAAAATAGAAAACATTGAATTCAAACATACATTAAGAGACACTGACAACCTCACACACTTCATTTCCACCTGGACTAACGAGGTGTTCCTCCACAGAGAGCTTGACAGACGGCGTGTATAATTGACTTCTTGTGATAAATCACTGAGTGCACGCTGGCGCGTCTTGCTGCCGCTACTCACCGGCTGTTTTTATTGTTTTATTGTGTTTAGTATGCTCACCTGGCTTCACGGTTAACAATGTTGTCCTCCAAGCTTCTCTTTTGGTCGGCACTTGCCTGGATTATATTGATGATATTCCACCAACCCGTGGCTGGTATTCTCCAGTACTCGGCTGCCGAGCTCCTCCGGCTACGCTCCCACCTGTTTGAGCCTCCATCTGCGGTGCTGCGCCCCCGGGATGACACTCTCCTGCCCCGCCGAAGATACATCCACCGAGGCTCTCGCCGGAACTTCCATATTGACAACTCCAAACCAATAAAATCCTTCTGGTCCTCCACTCGTCGTCCAATGAGAAACTCCGGCCGCCGCCGGGTTGACCCCAGCCTGCTAGCCAGCCTACCCAGGTCGGCTAGCGCTACTGTCCAGAACGACAACTCCACCGTCAACTTTGGGCTTCTGAACATCCGCTCACTCACGAGCAAAGGCCATCTCGTCCGGGACTACATCACCGACCGTAAGCTTGACTTTTTCTGTTTGACAGAGACGTGGCAGCAGCCTAATGACTTTTCCCAGCTCAACGATGCTACCCCTCCTGGGTTTGTTTACATCTCGCAACCCCGTGGCTCAGGTCGCGGCGGAGGTCTCGCGATAATTCACCGCGAGAAGTGGAAAGTGATTCCCGTCTCTGTCCCTGCATCCAGCTCATTTGAGTGTATTGCCTGCAAACTGCCTGGTCCTACTCCCACCATTCTGGCCACTGTTTACCGTCCACCTAGGCCCCACTCTGAGTTTTTAAATGACATTGCTGCTCTACTCGCCCATCTCTCCACTCTTTCCCCTAATGTGATTCTGCTGGGCGATTTCAATATCCACCTGGACAACACTACTCTCCCCCTCACCTGTGACTTCTCATCCTGCCTTGAGAGCTCTGGTTTCCACATCTTCACCGACTTCCCTACCCATATTAAAGGTCATACACTGGACTTAATATGTTGCTCTGGTCTCACTCCCTCCAACTGCACAGCTGATCAACTCCCCATCACTGACCACTTCCTCCTCTCATTTAATGTCACACTCCGCCTCTCCATGACCAAGTCACCACGTCTCATCTCATTCCGTAATATCAAGGCCATAAATCCTCTCACCCTCTCCTCCACCATCGCATCTTTACCGGACCCGGACTACTCCTCCTCCCCTGATGAACTGGTTCTCCACTACAATAACTCGCTCACTACCATTCTCAACTCCCTCGCTCCTGTTAAGACTCGGTCTGTCTCGTTCTCCCATTCTGCCCCTTGGTTCACCCCTGAACTCCGCTCCATCAAGTCCAAAGGACGTCAACTTGAGCGTCTCCATAAAAAGACTGGTCTCACTGTCCACTATGACATGTACAAAAATCATATCCTACAGTATAAGGACTCCATCGCTTCAGCCAAATCCACCTATTATTCCAGTCTTATCTGTTCCAATCATGGCAACTCCAAGGCACTCTTTTCACTCCTCAACAAAATCCTTCAACCCCCAGATCTCCTACCCCCCCACCTGTACTCTTCGGACACGTGTGACTCCCTCCTTCTGTTTTTTAATCAGAAAATCCACAAAATCCACCAGCACTTGAGCCCCACTCCCTCACCTCCCCCCTCCTCTGAACCTCTCCCCTTCAGTCTGCCATTTTCCTCGTTCCATCTCCCTGATCCCTCTGCTATCTCTGATCTCATTTGTAAATCAAAACCATCCACATGCCAGTTAGATCCCCTCCCTACTGCCTTGGTCATATCCTGCCTCCCCTCACTGCTCCCTCTCATTGCTGCTATCATTCACTCCTCTCTCACTACTGGTTCTGTTCCCTCACCCTTCAAAACTGCTGCTGTCTCCCCAATCCTCAAAAAACCTGGTTCAGATCCCAACAACTTCAATAATCTCCGCCCCATTTCCAACCTACCTTTCATCTCCAAAATACTTGAGAAAATCGTTGCTTCTCAACTACACTCCCATCTATCTCATAACAGTCTATATGAACAGTTCCAATCTGGTTTCCGTCCCCGTCATAGCACTGAAACGGCCCTCCTGAAAATCACCAACGACCTTCTTACTGCAGCTGATTCTGGTTTACTCTCCATCCTCATCCTCCTTGACCTGAGTGCGGCCTTTGACACAATTTCCCATACCATCCTCCTCAATAGATTATCCTCCATCGGCATCACTGGCATCCCCCTTGACTGGTTCCACTCCTATCTCTCAGACCGCACTCAGTTCATCCAACTCAAATCCTTCCGTTCCCAACCCTCCCCTGTCTCCTCTGGTGTCCCCCAGGGCTCTGTCCTGGGTCCCCTCCTTTTCATTACTTACCTCCTTCCCCTTGGCCTTATTTTCCGTAAATTTAACATTCTTTTTCACTGCTTCGCGGATGACACCCAGCTCTACCTCTCCACCAAACCTAACTCCATCCTCCCTCCCTCTTCCCTGACAGATTGCCTCTCTGAAATACAAACCTGGTTCACCACAAACTTCCTCAAACTTAACAGTGATAAAACAGAAATCCTTCTGGTTGGTTCTAAATCTACTCTATCCAAAGTTGACAGTTTCTCCCTCTCAATTGACAGCTCCATAGTTTCCCCCTCCCCCCAGGTGAAGAGTCTGGGTGTCATCCTCGATGGCTCACTCTCCTTCAAATCCCATATCAACATCACCATCCGCACTGCCTACTTCCACCTGCGTAACATAAATCGCCTCCGTCCCTCCCTCACCCCCCACACCACCTCTATTTTTGTACATAGCCTTGTCACCTCCCGTATCGATTATTGTAACTCTCTCCTCTTTGGTCTCCCCCAGAAATCCCTCCATAAACTCCAACTGGTCCAGAATTCAGCTGCCCGTATCATCTGCCAAACCCCCTCTTTCCACCACATCACTCCCATCCTGCAGCAACTCCACTGGCTCCCAATAAACTTCCGCATCAACTTCAAAATTCTCCTTCACACCTTTAAAGCCATCCACAACCTCGCCCCTCCCTACCTGTCTGCCCTCCTTCACACTGCCACCTCCACCCACTCCCTCAGATCCTCCTCCTCCATCCACCTCACTGTCCCCTCTGCCCGGCTCACCACCATGGGGAGCAGAGCTTTCAGCCGCTCTGCTCCCAAACTCTGGAACTCACTCCCTCCTGACATTAGAAACATTGACTCCCTCCCTCAGTTCAAATCCTCTCTCAAAACACACCTTTTCCGAACAGCTTTTTCTCTGTAGTTGCCATGATGTTTTTACTTGTACTTTTAAATGCTTTGTTTTTGTTTGCTCTGTTTTTATTGTAAAGTGTCCTTGAGTGACCTGAAAGGCGCTTCAAATTAAATGTATTATTATTATTATTATTACTTCATACAGTGAACATGTTTAATTTCCATTCAGGCTGAACAGATCATTCACGCTGATTACCTGAATCCTTGTGGCTCCAGGATTTATTTAGTAGCTGCTCATTGATCACTGCAGGGAGTCAGTGGTTCATCATTAGGAGAGTTTTCTATGAGGGGTATGGAGGATGGGTCAATAACAGGTCCTTTGGAGGCCTGTTTGATATAAATGCTCATAGCTTCATTTGGAATCAGAGACGGGCTGAATGTATTCAGACTATGTGTGCATGTTTGTTTACCTCTGTGGCTTCTGCTCTCGTATGGTAAAAAATTCCAGGTCTTGCCCTGCAGTGGATCAATTATGTGTGTCCTCTGTGAGCAGGAGCAAGGGCACTCTGCAGAAACAATCACTCTAATGAATCCAGAGATGTTTCTGTTTAAAACCAGCTGAACTGTAACCGTGAAATACAACAGTGAGGAATCAACAAACAGCCAGAACAAGCTCAATATCTTCATCTTCTGTAAGACGTTGATGTATGCTCCTTTGATTTAACCTTATGTTGGCTGTTTCCACATCTGGTAAGGTCAAGTCCATTTGATCAGTATGTATATGGATCATTATATGAACCGGTGTTGGTATCACACTGCGATCTCCGCTGTTGAAAAATTAAGCCAATGCAGAGGAAACAAAAGTGAAGTTCTTCCTGTGTCCACTTGAGGCAGGTTACAAAAGCCTGGAAGTCATGGAGCGTTCAATTAGATCTGGGAAGTCAGAAATTCCAAGTTACCGGACTTATACGTCATCAGGACCGCCCCCCTGCTGTAGTCTGAATTCTGACTCAGAAACAACTTCAGTAGTCTGAGTTAAAATCCAACATGGCTGCTCTGTGCATCAACAGTAACGTTTAAGCTGTAACTATGTGTTCATCAGCAGCTTAGTCTTCTTTTTGTGTAATTAAATCAATCACACCGATAGTATCCTGCAAGTTCTATCCACACAAAATATCACGTAGTGTGTTTTTATCTCCAGGTGTAAGCTAACAAAACAAAGGTACTCCATGTTGCTTGTCTGACTTGTAACTGTAACGCGGTTCACTCGGGTGTGACGTCATTCGCAGCTCCGAGATCCGAGGTAAATGGAACGCACCATCACATAAACACCCATTAGAAAATTCCCATTTTTATGGGAGATATATTCATGTTTACAGCCTGGTACAAAAAAAAGAAAACAGGTTTCATCTGAATAGTTCATGTCTTTATGAGCACACGCTGTAGGGGAGGAAAGGATAAGAATTAGTTAGAATAAAGGGCTCGACTGGTTTGATTGCTGGAGGGGGCATTGTAGCCGTTTGCCAAAAGGACACACACCAGAGTAGCATTGACCAATCACGTATCAGCAGGCTTTGGTGCATCAGGAAGAAGTCTGCATGGATTTGGCCAAAACCTTTCATCAGGTTAAAAACACAAATCTGATTTGATCTATAATACTGCACATAGTGATCATGTTTCAGATGTCTATTCTTCTATGGCTCATCATTTCATCTTTCACTCTCGTAATCTGATCCCAAGCCGGTCTAATCATCATGACAGTTAAACACAGAGCTCATGCTATTCTCTCGTGATCTGCCCTGTGTTTGTTGAGCACTTCATCAAGATCATAGCCCCTTCAAGGATTCATTAGAGCCTGCTCACAGCTTGAGAGGCCATGAAGGTGGATTCATATTCGGGAAGGATGATTGAAAGAGAGGAGGAGGAGGAGGAGGAGGAGAAGGAGGAGGAGGAGGAGGGATTAAGGGCAGCATCATCTGTGAGGCTAGGGTCCAAATATTCTCATTGATCGCTGTTTAAACAATGCTCCACAGAACGCTCGCTCTGCCAGCAGGGACTCTTTTCAAACTGAATTATACTGTTTTATGGATACATTCAAAGCTCCGACTTCTCACGCTGAAACACACACGCACTCACACAGTCCAGCTCGGCCTCATATCTGCAGGCTGGGTGTTTCGACACGACGAGTGGCCTTCTGTGACTGATTTCCATGGCTTAGAGTGTGTCTGTGTCTGTGTGTGCGTGTGTAGGGGGATCGTGTCATTGTTCATTGATCTGACCTCAGAGATCCTCAGGCTCATCACTAAGAATAGATTCTCCGTGGACCCCCACAGAGGGTCTCTGATGCTCTTTATTACATGATGAATGCCCTTAAAGATGAGCTTTATTGTCCACAAGCCTTCAGTGAAAACTTCCACTTCCTGGACCAGGATCCCTGACGTCAAGCTTTTTGAGGTCAAAATGCTGAAAGGGAAAGAAATATGTATTTTCTCTACAAATATACGTAAAACACCAATTAGCAGGATTAAAGAGTTAATCCAGATGTTTGCCCTCCTCTGCTTCCAAGGCAATCTCAATAATGACCGTTTAATTTTCTTCACCTTCTCTCTGAGTCTGCTCCTGGTCTAATCTAAAAGGAGGTGAGGCAGCACAGCTGTTTCCAGATGGTTGAGGGCACGGACCCAGACTCTCACTACTTTGTTTCTATTACCACCACACTCCAGCAGCCTCAGAGGTGCTCTCCTGGCAGCCTGCAGCAGCCCTGGAACAAGGCCTTGGAGACTCCAGGACCCAGACTCATACATCAAACACCCTGCCCCTCGTGTCTCCAGCGTCGAGGACCGAACGAGCCTGTCCTCAAAGCAGCTCTTAACAACCCCGCTCTGCAGCGTCCCCATGCAAAAGGGACACTCTGTGGAAACAAGTCAGCACCCTCACAGGGCTTTATTACTAACCAGCCTGACACACAGGCAGCTGCAGGGGTGCAGTGCAGTGTGGGTTTGGGAAGGAGAGAAAGGTCTCGATGGAATCAATTGTTCTTCATTATGGGCGAGGCGTTTGTCAGCTAAAGCCTTGACGTCAGGGTCCTTTCACACTCTGGAACATTTTAATATTTTAGGACAGCCTGCCTCTTACTTTTTTCCAAAGTTCCCCTTTCACACATGTCCCACACAAACGGATTAAGATGCAAGGCATGACGTAAAAAGGACACTGCAGAAGTCACTGTGTAATGTTTACAACATTTAAAATGGCAGACAATGCAACAGAGCCCTGTGCTATGATGACAGCTTCATATCCTTAATATGTGTAACTGGACATATTCACAATATGAACAGAAGAGTGAAACAGAACATGCTGGCGAGCAGAGAAGAGCACGAGGCACACCCGACCAGCTTGCTCGCTCACAGTGAATTTCCTAAATATTACCTGCTGCATTCACACATCGACTCATCCAGACTTGCGCACTACGCCGTAGTTAGCCGCCACTCTAGTCAATCATTGTGTTCACACAGCCGGCGCTGCGGTCCGTCTCCGGAGCGTGCCACCAGCGCCACGTCGCTCTGCTCCGTTTCAAATACGCTGCAGGTCTATTTTCGACAGAGTACGCTGCAGACACGCGTCAAGCCAGACAGAATATCACAACCCAGACAGGAAGTCAGGCAAGGAAACGCACAGAGCATCCGGTCAATTTCAAAATAAAACACAATATACGGACTCGCGATCGTATTTTTCATCACTTTATCAACGTAACGTCAAAACAGGCACCAAACGAACAACAAATCATCGTCAGAAAGACAAAGAGACATGTTGTCTGCACGTTTTTGTCTTTATTCCCGCGTGATCTTGTAGTTCTCCCGTGATGTGTGTACAGCTGATCATGAGTGCGCTGCGCTGACGTTCAAGAAACGGATCCAGTGTGAATGGGCGCGCGCCGTCTGACGGAACAAAACCGTGGAGTAGACGGACCGCGGCGCGCACAGAGTATGTGTGAAGGCGCCTTAACACTTCCTGCCCTCCCTGAAATTTCGGTCTCTTTTTGGGAGTGCAGTGCATGTGTAAAAGGGATTTCAGATAAGGCAGCAAATCAATCAATCTTTATTTGTAAAGCAGCAAATGTTATTTTTTAAACTTTACAAAAGAGCAGGTAAAAGACCTTCCTCTTTGTTGTATTATCTACAAAGAATTGAAGGTTGGAAGTTTTCTATGTAATCCAGGGACTCAAAACATAAATGAGCACACAGCTCATCTCAAGCTCTTAATATTTCATTCAAATACACCATGAAGGAATGAAATGCATTCAGAAACAGTCAGCTTGAATATCTTTGTGGTTGTGGATCTGGTTTAGTTTTACTCTATGTATCGTCTTTCCTGAATCACTGCCATGTTTCAGGGTCGATTCCTGCAGCTCTGATGTGTCTAATTATTCAGATCTTCACGATTGTTCAGTGAAAAGACCCAAAATAACAAGTGCAAGGTTATGTGAGAATTATGCTCTTGCTTTAAACATGTTTAAATACAGCAGACTGTACATCTGTATTCATGGAAGAATGGATTTCTGAAGAAGGGGAGCAAGAAGTAGCCGTGTCGTTTGAATCTGTATGAAGGGAATTTAAATCCAAGATTTTAATTTCACTTTTTCAGAGCTATTACAGACTCCGGTCATTAGCATTCATTTTATGAGCTCTCATTGATTGTTTTTCCCCCCTCCATCATCTGGAGAGGGGGCCGTGCACCGGGGCCTCGGGGGCCAGCTCTGGACACAAATGAAAAATGAAATGGTAATTAAGTGTGAGATGGAGGCAGCACCAGGCACTGACGGTGGGAGGGGGAGAGGAGGTGAAGGCAGCGAGTTGCGAGAGAGGCTGAAACCGGCCGCACTGCAGGAACTCTGAAGGCACAGTGGAACCATTGTTTCACTTCTGACAGATCTCAATAAAAGCCCCGATAATTTATTTCAAGGCTCTCATTACTCGCTCAGACCCTCACAGGTGTCGCTGTATTAGAACGAGAAGCTTTTAATCAAGCTGAGGATACAGAACGAGCAGCGCGCAGGAGGAAACTCAGCTGTCAGAGAAGCTGACGTCAAGCTCAGAAAGAAAGCTCAAAGCAATTAACAAACGAACGATTCAGCAAATATCTAACTTAGAGAACATTCTGTCTTAAATTAACATTATCACTCTGAAAGTCTAAAATATGGAGGTGTTCAGGTTTGCACGGCTGGTTAGGATGCTTTCAGAGTGAAGAAGAGTAGACGCAGTTCTATGTTAGCTTGCTAACCTCTCGTGTTAGATCTGCATCGGTAGACTAAAATGCATTCAGGATATTTGAATATACTGACAACTAGTAAAGACAATGCATTGTCCCTACAGAGCAATAACTTATGATGCACACACAGACAGACAACTTCATTCTCCCTGCTGCTTTATATTTTAAATATGTGACATTAACCATAAAATCCAGAATAGAAGTTGCAGCAGGTATACAGTCTGCCAAAGTGAAAAAGGTGCAAACCGTCGTCTATTGCATTCAAGGGTTAGTGCAGCTGTGTGGCTCTTTCTAGTACCATCTGTTTTCACCACGTGGATTTTATAATCCTGATAGCTCGTGGTGCAGTATGAGCTCTCAGCCTACGGTAATGTGAAGTACGGACCCACAGCAGGCGACCAATTTGCTGAGTCGCTTGTTGTCTCTAATTAAGGAGTCTTTTCAATCCAACCAGCACTCCACAAGATTTTTTATTTAACAGTCTGTTTTCTTTAAGTGCTTGATTATGACCTCATGAGGGAGAGAGGCTGTTTCAAAGTGGCGCCACGCAGCCTGGTCCATGTTGCTACTGTATACATCCCAGCATGCAATGCGCGGCGAAGCTTCAGCTTTCAACACTCATTAAATGGAGGCAAGCTTCCAATCATGCCTGGTCATGTGTCATAAAATACCTGGCATATATGTCACACAGCATTCACCCGAGCAGCAACCTCCGTACACACTGTGCGAGGGGTGAATGTTTTTATAATGCATCCGTTTACATTTCTGAACGATACGAGTTATCCATAGTGAGGCACGAGGTTGACCTGATTGACAGGTGGGAGCGGTGTAACGGTTTGTCAGGAGGCTTAAAGCCCGCCTTAGCTCCAGCTCTCAGCCTGTCGTCAGGTTGACAAAGTTAGGATGAGACAGGATTTCCAGCATGGCGGCTGCCATTGATGTGTCTCCACCCCATTTAAAAAAAAACGAGCATCTATAAACACTATATTTTTCTGTATATTTTTTACGTTTGTTTCTGAAGATGACTGACTGTCCGACCCAGTAGGACTGAGGACGTCATTTATCGCTTATAAACACATTATTTATACTCAGCAGAAATGAAACACCAGCATAAATCAAAATAAATGAACAAATAATTAAAGAAATATGTAAAAATAGTATTTCTCCTATGAAAATCTGACCTATTGTTGTGTTTTTAAAAGCTTTGCCAAATGTTTCTAGGTCCCCTTAATTACAATGAGTTATGGCTTCTCTGTTAATAAAATAAAGAGCTTCCTGAGTGAGCTTCCTGAACCAACACAAACTGCACCTGTGGGTGACAAACACCTAGGCAGGTGTGAAACAGAGTTTTTGTAATCATCGTGTCATGTAGCGTTGAAAAAATAAATCGTTGGAGGATAAACCAGACAGCACTATGAATCTGTTAGCTGAAATATGACCTGCTTCATTTGTCCCGCTGAACATACTGTAGTTGTTTCTGAAGTATTTAATTGAAAGTCTGTAAAATGAACATGGAGTCACTCGTGTTGCTGCTCTACTCCTACTCTACTGTATTCGACAGCATCTCTGACACACAGTCTACCCCCTCCTCCCTCTCAGGGCTCGATAGTTCGGCTGCTAGCACGTAGAGGAGAAGAGGAGCCGAGCAGAGTCACAGCAGATGGAGAGTCACACACTTTGGCAAACAGCAGGGTTTCTTTTCTGAACTCTATGTGACATATGCCTGATGGGAAAACAATGTGTGGCTCTCTGCCTTCAGTGAGGATGCAGATAGGAACCTTTTCCTCCACAAGGTTATAATAACGACCTGTTATTTATTATGTGCAGGAAAACAGAATGAGCAGCCAAAATCTACAGAGACGAGACTCCAGACCGACCAAACGGCTACAGCCAGTGCTGTAGTGTTAAGATTAAAAACACCATCAGTTATATGATAATGAGCTGAGTAACCGTCGTTGAAACTTTATGGCACATCGAGTCGATGAAAAGACAACAAAACATAAACTTGTTTCAGCTCTAACGATCTGCGACTTCACCGTTACCTCCAACAGCAACTTTTCACCTCCTCAGAGAGCCGACGGATCGATGCAGAGAAACAATATTACAGCAACATTGATTTTAAAGTCTGATAAGCAGGTCAGGGACATTATTTAGCCAAATTAACTTGACTAATGGTGTCATATTGTTTGCTTTTTCCTCTATTTAAAGGAAGAAATCAGCAGAAATCAAGTCTCTCCTGTGTAAATGTCTCTCTGAGTCATGACTGTCTACAATGAGGGAGAAGCTCGAGTCCCGCTGGCTGTGATGTTGTCAGAGCCGTGTTTACATGGACGGGACGGCCGGCTCCTCCCCTTGTGTATAAAAGCTGTTTTAATCAAGGACTAGAGAGAAGAAGAAGAACATACTCACTTCTTATGTGGATGTCACGTAAGAGTTTTTAGATCACGGTCATTCTGTGTCAATTTACATGCAATGTGAAGCTACGAGCTAACTAAAGAGCGCTAACATTAGCATGCTAACACAACAATGCAGGACACAGGTGATTGCAGCTCGAGCAAAGTACAATTCTGTCCACCGCTTGCGCTTAATGGTGCTTAATTATGGTGCGTTCTAATTCATAACTCCTTCGTGTGAACGCGAGTGGAGAGCGGTTGGAGGTGTGTCGCTGGAGGAGGGCGGAGGCTTCAGGATAGCGGAGGTGTCGCCAAACAGCAGTGTGTTTTGGTTTCATGCTGGTGCTCAAGGACGACATTACTGGATCAAAAAGTCGCACATTCTTCCTTTAAGGCTGAAACCTGCTCCAAATCAAAAAGAGTGATAACAGGATGAAGTTACAGTAGGATATTTCTTCCCTTGTCCATAACTAGTCATAATTAAATTAATTATTTACAAAGAGTCTGAAAAAAGCAGCTTCTGAACACAAAAAAAATGCTTTTCAAACACAAGTGTCTTTAATCACCTATTTTGTATGTATTTTCCCGCTTTAACGGCCCGGGGAGCCATTAGCATTTCCCATTTCCACCAGCCTTCACTCCTTTTACTTCATATGAAAGAATAAAACAATATTATCTCTCTTTCCATTCGTCTTCCTCTCTCCTCTATCTTCGGCATCGCCCCTGTGAGATCGGCCCCTGCCCTCCCCTTCGCTCGCTGCAGATTGCTTTCCTTTGTTGAGGGCCCCTCAGGTGAAAGCAGGCATCTGAAGTGAAGATGAATGGAGGCGAGGCAAAGGAAGGGAGAATAAAATATTGACAAAGTGAGAAAAATGAGACCCTGTGAGTCAAAAAATATGGCATTTGTGGAGAAGAGAAAAGATGGAGTCTGTATTTGTGATGTGATAAAAGAACCAGGTCTTTGTCTTTGCACTCTCTTGCTGTGACGGATGTGACTCAGGTCTTCAGGAGCCCAAAGTATCCAGGTTCTTTTTGGATGAAGATAACTTTTGGTTGTAATTTTTAATTTTAATTCATTTAGATTTTCACTTCTGTACAATGTGAGATTATTCTTTTGTGATTTTGAGGTTAACATCAAGTTTTTTAAATCTTTGTATAGGACTTGAAGATTTCATATTCTCCTCATGTTCACCTTTCATGCTGTCAGTCTGTGAAACCTAAAGAAGAGCTTTGCAAACAATTCCTTTTACTACTGGCAACAGTAAAAACCCTCATTTCAGCCTCTGCCTGAAGTGGTCATTTTCAGCTGCTGTCTCTTTAACGCTTGCCTCTCCCCAAGTTCCCACTTTCTCCTGATTGGCCAGCTCTCTGGAAGCCTTCTCAAGGGCAGAACGCTGCAGGGCTGCCAGGGGAGGGCTGCTCTCCAGTGCTGGGAGAGGAGAACCTGTGTAAAGAGGTTTCACCGGCTAACATAGAGGCTTGAAGCAATCTCGTAAAATTCTTGTTTCATATCGGAGAAACTACTAGCGATTTGCAGAGCTAGCCGTTTAGCGCCCTCTGCAGACTCATTCTGGGTTTACTCCAACATACGTTTACCTCATGATCTGAAACTTTGCCCACGATGTGTATGGGCATCCAACATTGTGACACTATACGAACATTTTAAGACTAGGATCAGCAGAATAGGTCAACTAAACATATTTTTTGTTGCAGATTAGTTGCATGCAAAGTTATCTATAAAGGCCCTGACACACCAAGCAGACAGCAAAGAACTAGTGGCGACGAAGACCAACTGTGGCATCGCCTTTGTCTTGGCCAAAAAGTTGCAGACGAAAGCCAACCACCACGTAAGTTCTGCGCATGCGTGAGAGGAAATAACTCTCCATGCCAGCAGGCAGTGGTAGTCCGTTGTTGATACGAGAAGACCATTTTCACACGGCTGTCGGTCACCACTCAAATCATAGTTCTAATCGAAATTAATGTCTGGTAAAAAGTTAAAAATGGCACTGGCGTTGTCAGCCCTTGGTCTTTTAGTGGAAAAAGAAAAGAAGAAGCGGAGGCGACAAATAAGGAGAAACCGCACTAATGGGTGAAAGCACGGATACTACAGCTGCATGCTCAAGGGGCTTTCCCGAACCTGTGTCGAGAGCTGGAGTTACATGTAACGCCTGAACAGCCAATCGGAGTGATTCTTTTCACCAACCGCACCGTCGCCGATTCAACATGTCGAATCGGCCGAAAAAGGGCCATTGGTAGCTGACGGGTAGCGATGGAGCTGGAAACGCCGCAAAAACTAGGGCGACAAGCGCTCACTGACGATCCAACTAGCACAGATGGCCGACGATCTCCTTGGTGTGTCAGGGCCTTGAAGTTGCAGGGAAAGCAATATTTGGATAACTAAATGAAATAGTGATGAGGATGTGAAAACATTCCCTGAAAAGCATTTTTCCGTAATAGATAACAGCCATGTCAGTCCTTCAATCGCAGAAAATGTAGAAAGTGTTTTCTCAGTTATGGACAGTGTGTTCTGTTTTTCAGCATTGTGTTGTTGGATCACAGTGACCCATCGGCTGCTCACTAATTTGTATTGCAGCCACAGAAATCCCTGAGCTGTGGAGGCTGTGTGGAGCTGTCCGTGCCTGCAGAGCTGATGCTGTGATCATCTCTCATCACTCCCCCCCGTGTGAGTAGATTGGGGGAGATGAAATTGATGGGGGAGGTTTAATGTAGTCCTGGAGAGTTCTCATCAGCAGGAGCCTGGACAGGGAGTGAAACCCAATGAGCTGTTTATTAAATCT
Source organism: Tautogolabrus adspersus (assembly GCA_020745685.1). NCBI lineage: Eukaryota > Metazoa > Chordata > Actinopteri > Labriformes > Labridae > Tautogolabrus > Tautogolabrus adspersus. Next base: position 2,909,742 of record CM036552.1, on the reverse strand, counting down.
CAGGACTTTCTGACACTCATTGTCGACACAGAGCTGCAAATCACATCCAGCGGGCAAGGAGGGGGGATTAAATCATCACATAGATGCACTCCATGGAAATGCATTTAATACTGGCTTCATGATCAGTTAAACAATCTCTTTGTGTTCACTCCCTCTGCTTTGTTTTCGGCTCTCTGCTGATTGACTCACCCTGGGATTTGTGTCTATGAAGGCAAGAGGAGAGGCCAGTTTAAAACCTCCGTAAAAGTCTCATTAAGTTGAAATATATTTCTGTTTTATAGCGTTATAATGCAACTGTGTATCCACATAGTTCTGAAAACATTAGCTTCATTCAACCCGACTTTTAATTGAGTATAAATCCAGGGTCCACGGTGTTTGTTGAACTCAAGCAGCAACCTCTGATGCAAGAAACGAGAGTTCTTGGAGCGTCCTTCAGCAGCATATGCATTACATTTTGCAAATCAATATTTCTGCTGGTTGCAAAGCATTCCCTTCTCCCGTGTTTTTATTGATATCTTCATCAGTGACTATTCGACATCGACTCGACTTTTATTACATGACTGTTGTGGTGCAACCCTTACCTCAGACAGTTTCTGTTAGATTTGACATTTTGATCTTCGGAAGGAGCTAGGGAAAAATCCTGTGTTTAGTACTAAGTGACCTTACTTAAGAAAGTCTTGTAGTGACTTTTATATCTTAAATGCCCTCTCCCTGATTCACACGTTATAAAAGTGTGTCTTCCTGTTGATCCCCAAGCTGCATTCAGATCAGAGTTGTGTGGAGTCAGCAGGAGGACGTGACCAAACGGACAGATGGAGTATCTGCAGCCGTCTGGGAGCTGATGTGTGAAAAGTGTGATAATGTTTGGGCTCTCACATCTTAAACCCCAGAGTGGATATGAGGCTCTTCTCTGTCCATGGCTGAACTAGATTTTTATTTTGGTTGAAATCTTTCACAGCTGCTGCTTTAGGACAGTCAGTTTGAGTGTAATGATGTAAATTTGAAATGAAGCATGAAAGTGTAAAATATGGCTGAGCTCCCAGCAGTGAACACAGACAGTCTGCTGGGACATCGAATGAGGCTGAAACACAGGGCATGATCTCTCTTACATTACCTGCTACAAGTTGGTTTGTACTCTGGTCTTACCCACCAAATACATCTCCTTTAACTTTAGCTGAGTATCAAAACAATAAAAATAGAAAACCGTGACTTGAGAAGCGTTGAGAAGTGTCCTTAAGACAGGAGACCTGCCTGACCACAGCCCATTTTAAGACCAAGACAGCCATGGACGCAAACATGGGTGTGACTGGCAGTTTCCACAAGATGTGTGCGGCGCAATCCGTCTGCACTTGCAGTCGGATCGCGCCCTGTTTAGTCAATGTTCGTGTTTCTTTTTGACACACTGTGGCCTTTATTCGCCACGTGCAAAAAACCCCACTGTGCTACGCGTCGCACCAAATATGCGCCAGGTCTATATCCGACGGAGCCCACTGCAAGCGCACGTCAAGTTGAGCAGAGTAGACCGATCCAGACAGGAAGTCAGACAAGGGAACTCATAGGTAATTCCGTCATTTTCAAAATAAAACACACTGTACAGACTACAAGTCTTATACCATCGCTTTATCAACATTACGTCCAAACAGGCACCAAGTTAACAACAAACCATCCTCAGAGAGGCAAAGTTACATGTTGTTTGCACATTGTTCTCGTTGTGGACTTGTAGTTCTCCTGTGATGTCTTAAATCCACGAGGCCAACTGCTCATTTCTGTGCTTACGCTTCAGGACAGGAACCAGTGGGTTAGGGCGAATGTCCTTGGATGGAGCAAAACCACGGTGGAGACAGACCACAATGCAAACAGATGCTTTGGAATCGGGGGGGTAAGTTCTTTTCACAACTTCCATCTGGGTGACATTTAAGTCACTCATACTCGAGCTACTGTCTAAGAATATGTGAAATTCAATTAGCCAAGCGAGACAGAGATATGCAGTTAAACGCTCAGGAAATTCTTAATAAGTGGATCTTGAGTTGAGATTCTTCCATCGTAATCAAATTAATCCAAGCTGACCCTCCATCCAAACCTTAGTCAAGAATAAAACTGCACCCTTTAAAAAGGCCACCTATCATCCCTGTAATCAGCGGATAATTGATACACATGGCAGGCTTCCTGGGCACTGAGGTCCCTCTATAGGAGGTGACTCTTTGCTCCTTAATAAAAGCTGCAGCACGCGGCATGAAATGAGCTGTCCACAGGCCTGGAAACATATTGCTCTCCCTCCACTTGTTAATACAACAGCATGAGCCTCCAACAGGCACCACGCTAATTAACATTCTTTGTGTGTTGATGTGTTTCAGCATGTTCTGCCTGCCAAGAGATAACTGCTCTGTAGCATTAGCAACTCCATCTGCAACCCTCCGTTTTTATTAGCAGCAGAAGTATCAGTCCCATTAGCTCAGCTAGCCTCTGGCAGCCTCCGAACACTGAGACATCCGCGTGCCTCTCGTTGTCGTGATCTGAGTGCAAAAACACGAGCTCACACCAAATCAAGGGGAAGTGATATAGTGGAGGGACCTGACACATAAAGGCACTGCTGTCTAAAGAACTGCAGGATTGTGTGTAATCTGTTTACCCACTAACAGCCCCTGAACAATGAGGGGGGGTGGGTTCCGTATGATGCCTGCAAGGCTACAACTTAAGTCACATTTATTCATGCACATATAGGAATGTACATGAACACTCAAATATGAATGCAGAGAGTGGTGGGAAATACAAATAACATTTCAGTTGCAAAAATGAGGCTTACTTTTAAAAGAATTCTTACCTTTCCTCGTAACACTGTCGAACACAAAGAAGAGAAACGCTGCAAAACGGCCTCAATACACTTAAGTTCATGTAACATTTGACAGTTAAAGGCAGGGTTGGTCATTTTCTCCAGATCCACTGAAATTGTCTTTAGGTCCTGACAGAAATTAATAACTCATGTGCTCTGAAAAAGGAACAAAGAGAATCTGTCATCTGCAGCAGTTGTAAGCCTGTAAACACTTCGACCAATGTCTGCCACGAGGTACCAATCTGATGAACCAATCACGCCTCCCTGTCTCCCTGCTCGTTCTCTACCTCTTGCGTGCACGAGCCCACACTCAAAGCGCGTCACAGATGATGGAGTTTATACTGTGAGTTTGTCGTTGGCCGTTGTGAGTAGTTAAATACTGTAGTCACGTTGTTTTTTTACATGTATTACGACAAAGTTTAGTGTTTACTTTCCGCTGAATGAGACACGAGACGACGAACCCTGTGCACAGCCAACCAATGTCCTCAGGTGCCGGTCGGATGCAGGAACAGACAATGAAAAAATCAATTAACCACGGACAATTTATTGTCAGTAAACAAAGCGTTTTGCCTGTAGCTTCCTCAGGTTCGCCCGTCATAATGCTGCATTATGCATGTTTTAAGGAAGCTATGCGGCAGAACTCAACAAACAAACTTTAACTGACTCAAATGTAACCTTAATACTCTTTTGACAGCCGTAATATGTTAGAAAGTTAGAAGAAGAAGAAGTAATCACAGAAAAGGATAGTGCAGTGTTTCGTCAGTGACATCAGTGAGTCCTTCAGGATGTGGCAGGAGGCCAAAGAAATTCCTCCCAGGCTCGTCTTTAGAATGTAGATCATCTCTGTTGCCATTTGTATTAAGTATTAACAATATGAAAGATGGACGACATGACAGCTCCCTAAAAGCCAAGGAAGCTAGATTGCCCCCTGTTAGCTGGTAGCAGTGCAGGTCATAAGCCCCGCCTCCTCCATGTTAACAGATAGGACTTGGGTCAGACTTTAAAGTCAAACTGTACATCATATATTTCTTTCTCAAACACGGTTTCTGTCTGACCATATCATGGTTGATGTCCAAATGGTCATTCTTCTGAGAAATTAGTTTTAACAAGTTATTTGACGCTTTAAAAAAGAGGGTTATATCATGATTGACAGCTCAGTTGACAAATGAGGCTCCTGCGGCGCTTTGTGCATTGAATAATCAGCGTAGAGGAGGATCTCTGAGAGGAAACGTAACAAACACTGACACAAGAATCATTGAACTTTCAGTAAACGTGAGTGTCTGCTTCAGACCGACACACCTGAAGGATCCTTGACTTTTCATCACTTACATAAATCTGTGTTTTAGGTAGAGGACGGAGTGGGACATCAATACTGCAAGTCTACCGGCCGATCTCACCTGCTCCATCTCTTGCTCCCAACATGTCCTCACAGGAGGTATTTTGGCTTCACTTTTCTACAGCACAAGGAGCAGGAGATGCGCCAGCCACCTTTATCTTACATTGTTTAATTCATTTTCCTAAATACCTTTATGCAAACACCGCCAGCATCCAATATGTTATAATTACCCTCTTACAAAAGAGTGTATTATCTATTGACCTGTATTAAAACCAAGAAACCTTTATCACAGAGGTCAAAAGCCAGTGTACAGCTATTAACCCCATCCATATTCACTGCTGACCGTTTTCCTTATCTACCTTTTTGTAGCTGTTTCCAGAGGATGCACATTTCTCCTTCTCTTCAGCCTCCAGCTTCATATTTCATTCCTCTCTTCCTTCACTTACATGAGCTGCTCTGTGACAGCTCCCAAATGTTAGAAATATATGCAGACAAAGCACCATGATTCATTTCTCTCTGGAAAGCCATCTAAGGAGTATGATATTCAGATGGAGGGAGATAAAGTGTCAACCCTCACCATCACCCCAATCCCCATTCCACTGAAACTGATACGTCTTATTGTTTTCTTATGAGAATCTGACAAGAGAACATCCTGATTGCGCGCTCGAATTCTGCCACGTTCCTTCGCTTTTGCTTCTCTTCGGGGACATGATATGATAGCTCCAGCCCTCATGTCTCTGTACCAGCAGAGAATTGTGTTTTTCTGAGAGGAAGGCGTACTCACAGGGGCTTTTGAATCTCCTGAATTCAGACAGACTCGTGATTAATTAGGCCCTGAAACCGGTGCTGCCCTTGGACCTGAGGGATGACTCGCTCTCATCCCCCAAAACAGACTTTTTCCTCCTGGTTTGGAGACTTGAGCTTTTTCCCCCGACAGACTTACGTTTGGCCTCAAGGTGCCTGTCCTACATTTCACACAGCTCTGTTCTTACATTCTTTAAATTTGGACAAGGTGTTGTGCATATTAAAGCCATCTGCCAGGACTCACAACACGCAAAGTTCAGGCCACAGTGAAGCATTCTTGATGGTGATTCATGAATGAGAAAGTGACACGTTGTCACTCGATAAATCTAAAAGCAAAACTACATTATTGACATTTTTTGGAGAAGTTGAAAACTTTTACCGTGCAGAGCCTTGAGCGATTTCCCCTGTCACATTATGCAATGCTGCATAACGTCACTGACTAAGTTTCAGCTCCTGTCTTGTCGGTGTCAAACAGACTGACAGACTTTTGGCTGCAAATGTGAATTGGCCTGCATAAACTTTAGCAGAAGATAATCAGGGCAAACTTTAAAACTTTCCTGACTCATAAAATGGGAAAATATAGAGGACATGTTCAGTGAGGATTATTCCTGAAAACGGTCTAAATAAAAGTTCAGCTTGAACATTTTTCAAAAAGTCATTAATCAAAAAGAAATGTTGTGTCGAGTCTGTACTGGGTAATGAAATCAAGGACTAAAACAATCAGCAGCTAATAAATGATGCAAACCTGTCCCAGTCAAGCAGCAAACTGCAGTTCCTCAAATGTCCACCAGAGGCTGGCTCCAAACGTGAGTCAATCCCCATGTTAAAATGTCCAACGTGACAGCAGAAATAAACCTGTTTACAGCCTGGCACAAACAACACTTTCAGTTTCTACAGCTGATGAGGGGCGTGGCTGTTTTGATTGACAGGTGGGTGCTGGAAATGTCACCTCAGGAGATTCAGTCACTGACCTGGACATCAAGCTAATAAAGGAAATTAATCTTACAATGTGGTTTGTTATTCTAACAGACTAAGAAGTCTGAGCTCCAGTGAAGTTTCAATGTCATTTTAGTCTTTTCAATGTTTAGTCTTTTCAATAGTTGTATCCTGTTACATTCTGTATGTTCATTGGACTGTTATATAAGTCTGTTGTCCTCAATTGATGAGATGTGTCGTTCAGAAGCTAAGTGTTGCTAAAAGGTTTCTATAGGCCTACATATCACCTGAAAGGCAGAAAAACCAGGACCATGAATGTTTTCAAGTTAAAAAGGCTTTAAATTTTTTTCCAGGACAACAGAAGGCTGCATATGTGGTCAAATGCTAAGGCTAATGCTGCTGAACAATAAGCTCCTGGTGTGCATGAAGACAGATCTTTGAGTAAGAAGAATTACTGTAGCAAACTAACTCCAAGAGACTGTGTTTTGGGCCAGGGGATGGAGGTTCTCGTTTTTCTTCTTGGCCAACAGACTTTCTCTCTGTGTTGGTTTCTTCCTTCAGGTTTTTGAAAGTATCATGCACAAAATGATCCACAGAGAAAACTATGAGGTAAAGGCTGCGTGCTTGTCTGTAGTGTCGCTGTAATCACCACAAGAACTCCCCACCATAGCAGAAGGCTTCTCTTAGCTCACGCAGAGTCCTGCTGCACGTTTCACAGATGCAGGCCACACAAGTGTTAACACTCAAGGGAACCAACACTGTGCACACACCATAAAACTGGAAATTATAGCCATTTATACGAATGTCCATGTGAGGAACAGGATGGAAGGATCCTGTGCAACAGTCCAATCTCCTACCCTCCAGGTTATATATGGTGCCTGTACATGCTTGGAAACACCCATTGATGTTTCCAAAGACCTTTAAAGCACACCTGAAGGCCAGGATCCAGTAGACGTACAAGCTGCATCACTTCAGGGCTCAGCTTATTGGTAAATATATTTTTGGAACGTAATTTTGACGTCTATTACTCGTGCATTCCTACTACATCTTGCCTAAGCATGGGTGATGTTTTGGAAAAGATGGACGACTCCCTACTGTTGATTGATTCCCCAGCTGGTGCTGGTGGACTTGAGAGTGAAAACTGCATAAAAGACAGGATTGCTGCTGACCTGTCTGCACCTACTTCTCTCATAACAGTTAAATGACTAAGATTCTTTTGGAGTTGAGTGCACGTCTTTGTTTTTGTAGTCATTTTATGGAAATGTGTGATTTCCTAAAAAAAAAGATGCAGGGGCGCCGGTGTCCTAGTGGTTAGTTTGCACAACCCATGTACACCCAATGAAGTCCGACCTGTAGCTAATTTCCTGCATCTCATTCCTCAGTTTCTCTCTCCCCGATTTCCGATGCTGTCTGGAACATGTTTTGACCTAATGATGCGTCAATTCTCTGAGCTGGGTTAAGCTACTAAGGGGAAGTACCTCTTTGTTTTAAATGAATCCTTGATTGCACATTTTTCAACCATCTTTACATGTTTCTTGTTCTTTAAATTTATAGACCTTACCACTTACTATTGGCTTACTTAATGGGGTTTTTAGAACAGATTTCCCCAGTAGCCACTGCTTTCCAAACCTCAGTCATGAATCATCCTCACCGTCGTCCCGCAGAGCTCTCAGCCTGAGTTTCCCTCCTCAGACCACAATGTGTTGTGAGACCTGTGGGGAATGTCAGGAGGTGGAAAAGTTGCTAACAATAACAGAGGCAGAGTGCCTCAAAGTGCCACCTTTACCAACCATCCCGGGGTTTCTGCTCAGTGAGGAGGAAGTCATGTAAAGGTCAGATTAGGAGTAGAAAGACTACAGAGCCCCTCAGAGGATGTTTCCTTAAAGGTCAATGTTGGGACTTAAAAAGAATGCAAATCGTGAAGTTTAGAACGAAAAATGAAGGTGGGAACACTTGGATATATTTAGGGTTGAAGGAAAAGCACAACGATCACATGTATTCTTTATGAAGATGACCTCTGTTTAGGTACCTAAAGTTTGGTAAAAGCCGGAGAAAATACAAATTCAGACAAAGCAAGAGAGTTGGCTGCAGGTTTTTGTTGCATCTTCCCTCCTGTGTGATTTTGTGCTGTGTTCTTGCACCGACATCCTAATGGAAACCCTTTTTAGCCGTACGAAAAACGTTTTTAGTCTGTTAAAGATCCCAGCAATGACTGAAATAACACCTAATCTGGCTGCTATTTCTAACGACTTGAGAAGTTTAGAGGAGAAAAGTGTGTCATTGACTGAGCCATTCAGATAACACACAGTGGACTGAGGTACAGAAGGTAAACTCTTAATGAACCCTGGACTTAATACTTCCAGCTGATTAGAGCATTAAAGAAACCGCAGCACAGCTCAGCTTGACAGAGGGGAGGAAGAGGTAAAGTGAAGGTGAAAGACTGAGAGGGAATCTGCAGGAAAAGAGGACAGGGAAGGACACCACAGGACAAAAAGGGTATGATAAAGAAGAAGAAGAAGAAGCCAGTGTTTCAAAAGACAAGAGAGACTAGAAAGAGACAAAAAGGAGACGACAGAATTACAAGAGTGAATAAGTAATAGGATGAATAATATATAGATAAAAAGCAAAACCATAAATCACAGTCGATGTGATTAGATTGGGATGAAAGTGTAAAGTTCCCCCAGGAGGAAACTGCTGCTTCAGTAGGAAGTGCTGATTTGATCTGTGGATATCAAAGATTTTAAACATTAAAGCTGTCGGAGAATTTTCAATAGAGGAGATATGATAAAGAACATACAGTCCGTTATCACAGCCAGTTCTCAGCAGGTTAGTTTCCGAACTCGTCCAATCACATTTTCTATAAAAGTTGGGCCGTGTTTGAAATGTAGAAAAAAGAAACACAATGAAACCTCCAGATTTCTCGAGGTCTTGTTTATGATTGAGGGCAGAATGGATGGTGAAATTTACAGACGGGTGAAGAGCGAGCTGAGCTTAGAGAAAGGGTGAGGGGCTCCGACATCCAGAGGAGGCTCGGAGTAGAGCCGCCGCTTCTTTGCATTGAAAGGAACCAGTTAAGGCATCTAATTAGGATGCCTTCTTGATGCCTCCCTCTGGAGGGTTTCAGGCATGTCAAACTGGGAGGTGACCCTTGAGTGGATCCGAAACACGGGGGTTTTTATTTCCTGCCCGATGGAGAGTCGGAGGCGGATTAGCTGATGAGAGCACACGTTGGAAACACATGGCAGAAAGCAGTTTAACTGTGGATATGGAGGAAACCGTAATGGAGTCAGACATTTGAGGGCTAGCTAAACGAGTCAGAATACAGTGCAGATGAATTAGGGCGTGCAGAGGAGGAAGAGGCCGTTGCAGCAGAGGACTGAGCAACACCAGCCTGTGAGGAAGGGGAAGAAATGTTGGTGCCGATGCAGTGATTGAAACGGGAGCTGATAATGCTGCAGCGGATTTTACTGTGTTGCATCTTAGCACTTTTTCATTCTCAGACAATTCACCTGTGTTGTATTAACATTTTATCATCCATTCAAATGCTGGTCAACTTTATCCAGTAGAGAACAGCCTAGAAGTGGCCTTGAGAGGCAATGAGCCCAGTGCATTGTGGGTGTTGAAGTATTTGAATCACACTGCCCTTTTTTCTAAAGTTGTCAAATCTGTCCGTACAATTTGACACTATGGCAGATCTAGTGATGCTTTTTGTTTTACTTACACATTATCGTTTATTCCATTGGTACTATATCATTTATCATTGCAGCTTTAAAATAAAGACGAAGAAAAACAAGAAGCTTGCTCTATTTTTCACAGCTGACACGTGCACACGCCAATAACAGAAGAAAATAAGCCATTTAGAATCTAAATTGTTCCATTAGACTGCTTCTTGACATCGCTCTCTGTTTGTGTGGCCTGGTTCCATCATGTTTCCTTCAACCTATCAAACATCGTCTCAGCTCCTCCATCTCGTCCATTCTGAGTGTCAGCCGTCCGAGACAAAGGCCGACCTCTCGCTCTCTGCTCTGCGTCTGTGCTGACCTCGGTCGCTGATGGATGGAGAGCGATTCTGAACGTTTATTGACACGGGATGAGGCTCATTATGAGACTAAAGGGCAAAGTTTTGGACGTTCATTCAACGCAGGGCAGATCAGATCTTTGATAATCACCTTGTTGAAATGCTTTAGTGAGCTACAGCTGCCGCGTCTGCCAGTCTGCCAAACTACTGGCTGCATCTGTGAGGTCTGAAACATGAGGGAGTGATCACAGCTGACAGAGATGTGGCCAATATTACAGACATAAAATGTAATTCACATCGTCTAATAGCACATAATGAGAGCTCTATCAAAGCCCCACAGAAGAGCAACAGTTTGTATCACAGTGGAGGTGACGGGAGTGATGTGGGAACAGTCACATTTCTTTTAGTGAGAACATCCATCATGTATTATTTTGATATTTGCATTTTTTTAGAGGAAGATTGTGAGACTTGATCCAGTAGATGTCGCCCTTGAGCACCAGCATTAAACCAAAACAAACACCTCCGCTATTCTGAAGCCTCCGCTCTCCTCCAGCGACACACCTCCAACCTCTCTCCACTCGCGTTCACATGAAGGAGTTATCAATTAGAACGCACCATAATTAAACACCATTAAGCACAAGCGGTGGACAACATTGTCCTTTGCTCGAGCTGCAGTCAGCTGTGGTCTGCACTGCTGTGTTAGCAGGCTAATGTTAGCACACTTTGGTTAACTCAGAGCTTCATAATGAACATAAATTATCACGGAATGACCGAGATCTAAACACTAGAGCTGGGTTTTGTCCACAACCTCACAATTCCATTTTGATTCGATTCGTTATTGATCAATATTACACATAGATGACAGAAATACCCAGATAACTCATCACAGTACCTTCTGATATTTGTCAATTAATTATGTGTGCATTGTTTGTATAGGTTTAGAACAAACTGACTCAAAAATGTATTTTATCGTTGCATTATTCTTTAATAAACAAATAAATCATTAAAGTATAGTATGATCTAAAGTGCACATTTGTGCCTGAGCTGAATTCACAGCACCCACATTGCCCCCGAGAGGAGAGGGGCGTCATTACATGGAAAAAAATCGATCTCAGGATTTCCCTGAATCGTCCATGTAAACACGGCTCTGACAACAGTACAGCTGGCGGACTCACCCATCACACTCATTCTAGACATGACTATGAGAGACATTTACAGGATAGACTTGATTTCTGCTGTATTTATGTTTAACATGTCGCACATTCTTCCTTTAAAAGTTCTGCAGTCAGCTGATGAATGAATGTTGAACCTCACTGACATTCAGTGTCTAACATCTCAACTCATCTGAGGACAAACAGTGTACTGTACCATAGTAGAAGGACTTCTATGGTACATTTCCTGTTGTCTGTTTGTGACGATGTGGTTGTATCATGAACCAGTAAACAAAAGGTTTTCACATGTGCAAAGTGTCTGAATGAGAAACCGTTTCCACATTACCAGACCTGATGATAAGTCCTCGGCTGTCTCCGAACAGGAACACTCCGAGATAATTCCGGTGTTGTCGCCTAAATAACAAGGACATGTTAGCGTGCTCCTGTCTGCTCCAGCAGCCTCACTGTTTATCGCTGCTGTGTCTGTGTCGTCTCATTCATCATCCGAGGCTGAGTCCACCCTGTGCGTGCCCGGCAGCCCCCCGGCTGTCTGCAGCTTTTAAAGTCTGTTAACACAAAAGATTTCACTCTCCAACTTGAAACCCATGAACCAAGTAAGTCTCATGACTGCAGGTATGTCTCAGCTTCATGGCAAAAATATTACAAATACACGGGGCCACTGTGACATCATCCATTGATTTTTAATCCTCTGTTTTGTAACCTTGACTTTGACAGTTTAGTCATGGCCAAACCATCTTGCTTTTGTTGAACCAATAGTGTAATTGTAGAACCACCTTGTTTAGATGTGTAACCTTGTTTAAATGTGTAACCTTGTTTAGATGTGTAACCTTGTGAGGCACATGTAAATATATATGACATATATTTGCACACGCAAGTCAAAGAACATTTTCAGTCTTTGCATGAAAAGTAGAAAAAGTATTTTCTATTCTTTCTATTTTGGCCGAAAGGTTCCCATGTGTGCAACTTGTGATGAAGACTTGAAACTAGAGATTGAGACCATATTTATACTCATTATTAAAATGAGAGAATGAAGTGACAGTTAAAATAATTTTATCAAAGACTTCTAACCCAATCAACCCAATCAACAGGTTTTTGCAACATGGTCTGCAGGTTTATGTCCCCTCTGTTGGTTTCATTTGTCAAAGAGAGATGTGACATCCATTTATTTCGCTGCTACCTGCTACATCTATTGTGGTAGCAATTTCAATAACATCAACCTACCTTTATGCTTCATGTTCACTGTCGTTGCCATGGCTGTGTTTGTTGTGCTTCCTGCTTCAGTCAGGGTTCCACGTGACATTCCACAGAGTCCGTGCTTGGCCGTCCTCTGTGTTCTCCCCACACAACATGTCTGACCTAGATCACCTTCTGAGCAGATCGGGGAGGGTCAAATCACTCTAAACACACCTCTCACCACAGGAGAATCTGTCAAGATAATCTTTGGGACCATCACATAATCAAGCCTTTGCTGACTTTGATTCGGGCATCAAAATTGCCCGATTATCTTGTAGGGTGGACCCCGCTTTAGCTGACCACTTAGCTCTTATTTTGCCTGATCAAGGACAATAGTGAAAAGCTTTAAGTGGGAAAATATTTGAGCTTAACCTTCGGTATTAAAAAAACAAACAGTTATCTGCACTCTAGTCTTTGCTGCCAACAAGCATGACTTTATGAACCTTTATGAGTTTAAATGCTTTGCTGTAGAGACAGTTTAGAGTCAGACCTTTGAGTCACTCGTATCTCTGCTAACCTTGGACTGCGTCCAGCTGGATCATTCGAGTAAAGGGCCCACTGTCAATATGACGAATGAATGCAGGCAAACACACACTCAGGTTCATTGTGTATTCTTACTTTCAGCCCTGACGTCTTCAGAGACATATCACACTGCTCTGAAGGTTTGGTTCTACAAAAACTATGAGTTGAGTTTCTCTTTTAATACAGTTCTAAGTATTTGTTCCAGTTAGTCGCTGCACCGTTGGGTGCTGTCCAGAAACAAATGGGTTACTGTGGGCAGGTCAGTGAACAGTGAAATTAGTAAAGGGCTGGAGGTGCCTCTTAATGCAAAGTGTGGATAAAATTACCCCGAGGCTGACTCGGCTGCCATTATTCACAGCCTTCCACACTGTGCCTCTCATCTCGTCTTCGAGGGAAATTAAGCGCTGCATAAGGAACTCTGGAAAATACATTATAATGCTACACAAAGGCTAACAATGCAGGGAGCAAAGAGTGAACTTTCAAATGAGTTTACAAGTTTCTGCCTCCTGTTTTACAAGAAACCCTGTTTCAGGGCCAAACACCCCACTATGTTCTTTTCCTCTCTTTTTTTTATTCAAGCTGCAGATATGTCCCAGTACACCTCGCTTTGAGATGAAGGCAACGAACAAACTGATATTAACTGTCTAACTCTGTCGCTTCGTCTGCCATCTGGGATTTCTGCTGTCGTCTTTACGTCATGCACTTAAGTAATCTTACCTGAATGAATTGTAAATGAAGGTATTTGCATGATGGACTTCATAAAAGAGCATAAATTACTCAATTATTTTAGTCAAATTTGCTTTTGCCAGCCCCTCTCTTTGTGCAATAGCTCCAGGGATCTCAAAATGTTTCTTTTAAAGGATATCTATTGTTCTATTTGAGAAGCGTTGTGACATGTGTAGCTCAAAAAACTCCTTATTAATCTGATACTGGCGTCAGTAAAATCCCTCATTTCAGCTACTGTCCCTTTAAGAACCCCCTCCCCACATTCCCACTTTCCTCTGATTGGCCAGCTCTGTTGGCAGTTGCAGGGAAATGAGAGCGAGCTTCCGGAAGGGCGTGTCCTTGAAAGAGCTGCGTGGTGGGCGTGTCCTACAACTTTGCTCCAATACGTCGGTCAGGTTCTGGCCAGGTCTCGCCAAGTTCTCGTAACGTCTCGTTCAGAGCAGCAGGAAACCACCTCTGGGGATTACACCAACATCTGTGTCTCGTGTTTAAAAAAACGTTCCCATGGTTGAGTGTGGACATCCAACATCGTAACATAAGATGTATTCAAATATGGATCAGCAAAATAGATCTCCTGTAAACAATTGTTTTTCTGAATACTTTCAATCTTTAACTCACAAAGTATACGGAACATCACAGATCGATTTGAAGTCATGGATAAACTTGTTTTTTAACCACTACATGTAGTGAACTCAAGCTGTGAGACATTCGGGTTTAAACCAGACTGACAGTGAATCCGAATCATATAAGCCCCTTTATTTTATATGGAGTTCAAACTGAGAGCGAGAACTTCTGTACAGAAACCAAAGTGTGCTTTAGTGAGTCAACTTTGACTCCACGTTCTCTTCCAGAAAAGTTTCTCTACCCTGAATGTTTTTTTCCTGATCATCCCACGGCCTGTTTTCCTGAACTGTTGAACTTTCTGTCAGTGATGTTTAAGCATTTAGATGCCTGAAATGTGTAGCTATGTGAGTCTAAGAATAAGTCTGGATGTGCAGACCAAGCATTTGTTTGTACTCGTATACAGTAGCTACACAAAGATTTAAGAACCGCCTACTACAGAAACTTCAGCAGAGAAAGAACCGAAAAACCCAAAGACCAAACTGTAGGAGCTCTGAACACACTGCTCCTGTTGGTCGATAAGCTTCAGCAGTTTGAGCCTAAAACACGAGAAACTTAATAATATTATAAAGAAAACCCAAGAAGGGAAAATCATCACTTTGAATTAGACTTGTAACTCTTCTAAGACTCAGTAAGACGTCTGAGAGCTTAAACAATCACAGTTGGATTTTTAATCTCTCCGTGCTCTAACAAAGACGTAAAAGAGTCAAAGCTGCAGAACGTCTGCATAGTTAAACAGAGCAGGGCCTGCACCGAGCACAGCTGTGTTTAAAGAACGTGCAGGGGAACAATGAAGTGGTTTAGTTGCGAGGCTCCCCGAGCTCTCAGCCCGATTTTCTGCAATAAAAACCCAAATGATTATTTAAGGAGAATAATGCAACCATTAAACACAGTTGACTTTATGCCTGTTGGGCATGGCACAGAGGTCTAATGTTCCTCTAACCAATGTTTGACTTTCCTGATAAATGAAGCAAACAAATAAACTTGCCGAAAACAAATCCTGTCTCTCCCGCAGGAGCTGCATGAGGAGGGGAGGGAGAGGGCTGTGGAAAAAGAAGCTACATTACTACTGTACTGGCCCAGATTTAAAACTGCACTGATAATTAAATGACTCCCCCTCCCCCCCGTCAAGACTTTTTGGAGAGCATCTTGTTTTTATAAATGCTAAATGGACTTGTAAAGTTCTTTTCTAGTCTTCTGATTACTAAAAACTCTTTGACACCTCAGGTCACACCGACACATTCACACACTGATGGTAGAGGCTGCTGAGTGAAGTGACCATCAGAATCAATTCATACACATTCACACGCCGCTGATGAAGCAGCAGGAGCAGTTTAGGGTTAAGTGTCTTGCCCAAGGACACTTTGAACATGTAGCTGCAGGGCCTGGGGATTGAACCCTCGACCTTCAGGTTGCGAGACGACTGAATCTACCACTGAGCCACAGTCGCCCAATTACATAGAAAATAATTAAAAATGATGATGATACAAACAACTTGAACAAAGCGTGTGAGGTTGTTGTTATTAACACCTGTTTATAAAAATCATCTTTTCATTATCTTTTAGATTAAATTGTCCCATTTCTGTTTTTCCAACAAGATAATTTGTCTATCGGGTTCTCATATCCACGCACAGACACATATGCACACCTCTCTAAATACAGACAGCAGTGTGCCCCACCCTGTCTTTCCTGTATGCGCCAAACAGACTCCTGTTTTTCAAAGTTTCACTCACGATTCTGTGTCCCATATTAAAAATGCATTCATGGAGACTTAACAGTGGACATTTCTCTCTCTCCTGCCCTGTTCAGACTGCGGTTTCAAGCCGTGATATCTACGCCCCTGTGACCTTTCACCTTCAATGTTGCAGAGCTGAATGGGGAAGTGAAGTGGTCCCGCCTCTGTACCGTCTGCGAAGGTAGTAACAGAGGCGTTACAGAGGCGAGACAGTTTCAGCAGAGCCAGCGGAGGAGCACAGCGCTGCGTGTGTGTGCATGTCTGACTGTGTGTGTATGTGGAGCTCCCACAGTGCTGTGCTTTAACAAAATGTGAATTCACAGACTGGGACACCAATATTACACCATTGCTGAATCAATATGAATGCACAAAGGGATCTAAAATGAGACATGATGGATGAAGATGGAGTGAGTCAGTGTGGTGCCAAAGTGAAAAGCATCAGGGGAAAATAAGTAAAGCTTCACATTGCAGATCCAGTCCGAGTATAGACTGACAAATCCTGAGTACAGCTTTAGTCTCATGCACAGAAAAGGTTCATTCAGTTGGGATAAACTGCAGGACAGAGCAGTGACTCTGAAGTGAACAGAGAGACTGAAGTATCAGAGAAGTCCTCCTCACACAGAGAGGATGAAGATGGCAGACATCATCTATTTCCCATGAGCTCTGTAGGCCTTGGCAGCTGCGACGCTATGACAATATCTGTATTAGGAGTGATGGAGAGTGTGTCACACCCACATTATTAACTGAGCTGCAGGCCTGAGATCAGCATACAGAGGCTGAGAGTAATGTCTGCTGCCGTCCTCTTAATGTACACTCTAGTTCTGCAACCACCGTCCCCCACCCCCTCCTCTGTCTCCCTGCCAAGGTCAACTGACCTGATTGGTATCAAAACATATTAATAAACCATTTGTTCCAATTACACGGAGAGCAGTTGGCAGAGTAATACTACAGGACGTAGCTCAGGAGAGGCTTCAGTGGACATAATGCTCACAGTGGTGACAGCATGGTGCTACAAGCACTGACAGAATGAACTGCATCACTTAACTGATCACAGCTTTCACCTTGACGGGGAACAGAAGGAGATGAACGGTAGAGCAGATCTGCCTCTTTACAATGGAGCGAGTTTGTGCTGCTGAAGTTACTTTAACATTTTGCTATTTTGACAGGGGGGTGACTGGGGGTTCTTGATTCAAGGGTGTCCTGGCCCACCCTTGAAATCTGATGGGCCACCCTATAGTCCTTAACTATGATCGACCTTTTGTCTTCATAGAGGCGGGACGCAAAACAAATGTTGGCGCCATAGAGTTCAACGATGCAGAGGCAGAGGATATATTAAGGTTGTGATTGTGATCTTAGGCACACAATATTTGGTAATTTATAGTTTTAATCACCAAATATTGCAGGCTAACGTCTGCACCGAAACCTTGCCAATGTATTTCTGCAATTTAGAAAAGTGTTCTCTCCTGACTTAGTTCAAGGTATGCAAAATCCACTTCACCATGTTCCTCTAACACTAATATGTGTCTCTAGTGTCTACAAACCCCCCAATGATGAGAAAAGTCCGTCCTCTCCGTCTTTTGCCTGCTCCACTTTTCAGAAAATGTGTGCTCAAACAGGCCGTTTGGAGATTTTCCCTTCATGACATCACAAAGGGCAGTAACCCCTCCCCCAGGTGGGTGACACTCCCACAGCTAGGTGTTTGTTCTGCCCTCTGAGTCTGCCTTCTCAGCGTGAACAATAGGGCATGGAGCGAGAAAGCCCGAGCCACCCAAGCCCTTCCAGAGAGGGGCGTGGTCAGACACAGCTCATTTACATTTAAAGCTACAGACACAGAAATAGCCTGTTCTGAGCAGGGCTGAAATAGAGGGGTTTATAGGCATGATCAAATACAGGATCAGAGTGGATTTAGAACAAGAAACTTCGACAGACTTCGGTACTTTTCATTACTATGGATCATTAAAATAACAGAGTATATCGATTTTACACACAGGCAATCAAAAAGTATCTAAGTACAAAACATTTTGACAACCAGATGCAAAACACACATCAGCAGGATTGACATTTCCATATTGGATCTGCTGACTGTGAGGACCATACAGAAAATCAACACATGCTCTCTTTGCAATCAAAAAAAAAGATTTTGCAGCCAGTAATGCAGCCCTTCATGATTGTGAATGTTTTGTCAAAATTGGAACATGTTTTTTATTTGCTTCACAGTCATATTTCAGAGACTTGGACCCCCAGTCTCTCCACTAGCCAATCCTGAAAGCTCCAGAAGTCTCTGCTGACATTTTGTGGCCTTTTCATATTTTCTCTGGGGAGCAGAAATATTAAATCCCCTGACTTCACTGACCCAGGACTAAGCACAGGAGAAGAAGAGCCAAGAGGAGGTCCCGTCAGGACACGCTGAGTGGTTTAGATTATGCAAATCCATTATCAAGTGCAAATTCAGTATGCAGATGTGTTGATGCACACACAGACACACACGTGGACTGCAGAAGCTGTTAGGTTGACCCGAAGCTTATTAGCTATAGAGGCAAGAAACGCTGAAGTATACTTTCCAGATCAGTAGTTGGTGGTTTGACTTTCAAAACAAACAACAGGTGCATGAATTGCATGCACAGAAACTCTTCCTTCTGCAGAACGGTGAGGTGTAAACATGTTAAAAAGGCTAACGCATGAACTTTTGTGTGTACAGATGATGAAGTGGGGTTGCTACTACAAATGACCCTAAACTACAAAGAGAGCGAATAACAAGAATATCGACTCAGAGTGAGCAGAACTTACAGAACTCGGGAGTCTGCACATTGTTGTTGCCATCCAGCTACTGGTGCAGGGCTTTTTAACAGGAACCTCACTGGGCATGTGCAAAACCGACTCGCACATGGCTAATGACTGGAGCCGTAATGAGCATGTGCATATAGTCTCGGTTACCAGATCTCCAGTTCACACGGTGACTGAAATGATGCTGTTTGCAAAAGTTGCACCCTGGAAGCAGTGTTTGAAACGCTCTCTTTTCAGGCACCCAAAACACCGTCGTCGTGTAAACGAGCAGCCGAAACACAACAAAAGGTTTTTCAGCTGAAATCGTTGTCGTGTAAATGATGCCTACTGATAACCTGTATAAAACATTTCGACAACAAGTTTGCGAGCCTAAATTTCAATGATTCACTCTACAATCCTGTAGAGTGAAATAGACAGTTTTTTATTTTATTTGCAGGAATGATAACTAGTATCAGATCAGTGAGTGTCTGAAAATACTCTGAGTTTCAGTGTCTGAATCAGGTCATTGATTTTCTAATGTTTTCTTTGAATGCTTTGTATTGAATACTTTTCTGATGTTTGATATGGATATTAATGAAGCTGTGGATATCCAGGTATTACAGGTACTTGTAAATAATTGATTCGCTGCTTTGATTTTCCACATCTGTGCAAATATTGTTTTGACTGTTTTAACTGAGAGTCAATAGTCATTACAGCAGATTGTGGTGAGAGGACTTCTGCACAGACAGTGTTTTAAACCCTGCTGAAGCAACACAATCATTGAGATTGCACTTCTCTCTGTTGTTCCTCTTCCCTGACAGGCCTGCAGATTACTCAAGTACGCAGTGTATCGATAAACCCAGGTCTGGAACAGGATGTGTCTACATTCATTTGTTGGTAACCGGTGACGCAGGGACCTGAAAGAATAAATGCATAAAGAAACATTTGACAGGTTTCAGAGATCAGGGCTCAGAGTGAAGATGTTAACATTTCTGTTTGATTTGATCTTTTGATTTTTATAGATAAGGCTCATAAACAGACCAAAACCAATAACTATCAAGTCGTTTTTTTTGTTAGTGTCTGGAAAAATCTAAACTCCCATCGCTGAAGGACCTCAGTAACTTATAAAATAATCAGACATGGTCATACCATTGAATTTGGAGGGGGGGGGCTCATATGCTCCGCCCTTTGTCCTGTCATATATTAAAATATTAGCAAGGTCCAAACACAGAGGATAAACAAGGTACAAATAGAAGTCATCCTTCAGTCATCAACAGCTCAGCGCAGGACGGCTCACTGTATGTTGTAATTCTGATCGTAGTTCTACATAAGAGAGGATTAAAGTGAGGCTGTAACGTAAGGATTTTGTCTTCCAATGCTTTTTTAACAGCGTTTTAAAGACAGAGGAGAAACTGAGGGGCTGCATCAAGGACAGGTTAAAGATTAAGAATAAAAAGTGTTAAGCATGCCAAACTATTCAAGTGTACTCCCGGAATAAAAATATAGTGGATGGAAATAGTATTATACTGTTAGGTCTAGTTTACAGGACCAAATTATGTGAAGTGGGACAAATAGCTCTCTCAGAAATCTTTATTTTTTACCTACAGTATATAAACATTATTTTTTGGGGTCTTTGTCTTAATTATAGTGGGCAGCAGAGCTACAGGAAACATGCCTGTAGGGGGAGAAAGTGGGGATGATACACCAATGGTTGCTGATCAGCGTGTCAACTCCACTGACTGAGATAAACAAGCTTTTAATGTGTGATATTTCCTTTCTAAAGCATTGTTAATATGCTGCATACGTATACTAAATCTCCCTCAGTCACTGAAAGAGGAGGAGGAGGAGAGAAGGCTTAAATGAGGAGGCGGGACGAGTCTCAGAAGACTCCAATAATCCAAACCCATCAGAGAAAAACATCAGAGGGAAGAGCTGGAGACAGGTCGGAAATCCACCAACGGCTCCATACTGACATTCACACACTGAAGCACACACACACACACATGCATGTACACGCACACACACACACACACACACACACACATACGCACACACCTACAGAATATTAACAGATGCAACACGGTTTTGAATCTAAGGGGAGCTTAAAAATCTGTTTTCTTGAACTTCAATCAGGAGAGTGAATTAAGAAAATTATTTATTTCAATGGATAACATGGAAATGTGACTTGACAGAAATACCATGCAATTGGTTAGATGAGTACCGCTGACGAGACAGCTGATTATCCAATGACAGCCCCATAAAATGACGTGAGTCACGTGAGTGAGCGTGCAGAAAGGGATGAATGAGAGATAGACCCGATCATGAAGGCAATGTAGTCTTCCTGACTGAACTGACGCTAGAGCTTCATTATTGTGACCTCATTATGATTATGCAGGTCTTTTTTTCAAGGTTCTCTTGGAACCCGACCTGTGCCTCCCTCATGTCACTCACACTTTTGGTTACCTTACAGCATGTCCTGCAAACTTAAAATTGCATAATGTAAAAAAGATATCAGAAAATGTCAACAGGGCATGATTTCTAAAGCTCGTAGATCAACCTAAAATACTGAGCTTGTCTTTCCAGCCTTGTAACATATAACATGTGCAGACTTTAACATATATTACATCTATTTTCTTCATTCCAATCCAGCACTCCATGATTAGCTTTCCACTGAATATATCGACTCCTTTTTTACAGCAGAGTGACGATGAAAAAAGTCACAGTCAAAAGTATCTTTATTTCAGTTTTGAGGAAGAGAGACCGGCTTAGATTCCGCCCTGTTTCCTCTTCTGACCTCATCCTGTCTCCTGATGTGAGGAAATGAAGTTCTCACTCTGTCAGTGTTACAGATTCCTGTCACACAGAGTCTGTCCAGGTGGAGCAGGAGGTGGAGATGTTATCAGAGAGACAGGCTGACAGTACACAGAGCTGCTGTATCGACTGTGTAATCCTCCACGATAGACTCTGCCTTGATCTGTCAATGACATGGATTTACAGGTAATCACTGCTCCTCACACGACCTCAGCGATGCAGAAGGAGAAGAGACAGCTGCGACCAAACCTGACGTGCCCAAAATCTTTCACTCGCACACGGAGCACGGGGGTCAAACTCCCTGTTACATCTTTAAATAGTTAAATGTGCCTTCTGGTCCTGAATGACGCCCCTTCCAAACACTCAGCATGTATAGAAAGCAGCATTTTTAAAGGCTTAAAATTAAGTTATTTGTTAGCTTTGTTACGAGAAAAAGCAGGTCACCCTCTGTAATGAGACACGTTACAATCTGACTAAAGGCTGGAACAAAGTGCACGCAACAGGAGCTGAGTTTAAGAGGTTTATTGTCCAGTATGGCTGGTAATCTGGCAGCTGAGGTTGTGGCAGGCGGGCAGGCACCAGGGCAAAAAAAGACAAGTGTTAAACTCAAGAAATAAGCCAACAAACTTCTCGATCCATGAGAGCCGACTCTAACTTCCACTGTTGGTGTGCAGACGATCTGGATGGGAAGCAGGTGAGCAGCAAGCAGGACGAGGTGGAGAGGCTTGACCAGGTAACGAGGAGGCGGGACTGAAGAGTGATGGGCCACGCCTGCCACATAGACAAACACAGACAGACAGACAGACAGACAGGCACAAGGGGGGTGGGGAAACACAAGAAAACAAAGGGAAAGCTGAGGTTGCGGCCGAGGCTGTAACAACGCAGCTCTGCGTGGAGTAAAGGTGCAGACAGCTTTTCTCCACATACAAGAGCAAAGTGTACAGGGCAGGAAACTGTATGGGGGTGTTTGCACCTGAACTATTCAGCATTGTATGCTTAGTGACCTTTAGATGGAGCAGATAGCTGGAGAAAATCTCTCAGAAAATCGGATCTATTAGAGGCTGCAGCCCATTCTTAGTGAATCAGGCCCTTAGCAGAGCTCTCTTACTGTGAGAGTTTGTATTGTAAGCTGTCCTATAAGACAACAGACTCGTCAAATCCTTCCGGCTGCAGCTTTCTGTCCCCGTAGAGTTTTTGTTTTTTTGTAATCCTTACATTAATGAGCAGTGTACTTGGATTAATCTACAGATTGTGTGATTTCCTGTCTGAATAGACATTTTTTCATTTCATGAGTCAGCAGCATCATCTCACTTTAATGGTTAGAAGCTTTGCAGGTTTAAGTTCATTAACTAAAATGTGCATGCACTAATACTTGGATTACTGCTGACTGTTGATTGGTTTCTTACCTTGAAGGCATCCATCGGTCTCCACTCATTTGGAAAATCACAGGAAGCAGGATTTTAGGAAACAGTGAAACCTCCTCAAAGGATCCCCCGAGCAGGACTGGAACTTTTGACTCCGATGGATAAGGAGCCAGGGAGAAAGTTTCAGGAGGAGGAAAAAGAGGGAAACTAGCTGTGGGCTTGCTACACGGGCAGCAAAGAGCAAAAACCTGAACCTGAACCTGAACCGGCACAAGAAAAGGCAGGATGTGAAGATAATGAGAGGCCGCTGGGTGTGATGGGAAACTCAGTGAGAAGACTTCTGATCACAAAAGGAAAATTAAAGAATTCACAATTGCAAATCCTCTCAAAAAAACATTACATAGGTGAAGCATGATGACAAGTTGCACACATGGGACGTGTCTGGCAGCTGCCATGACAGACACAACATTTTAATCGTTGCCATGGAAACACCAGATGTTGTGTCATAGACCGCTGCATAAGGAAGCGTGAGCTGCTACTGAAAGCTGTCGTACTGTTGCTGTATGTGCTCCTGTGATAAAACAGGTAGATTATATTCTGATTCATTAGCTCGTCAGTAAACATATTCTCTTTCTCAGTTCGGTTTCGCCCGGTCGTCTTGACTACGGTCAACTCAAATTTTGATTTCATCGGGGGTGAGGGGTGGAATCAAAGAGAATCACTCCCATGATTCCCTGCAAGCCTCGACGTCATCTTTTGTTATCGTTTTGATTGAGAGCCCCCTGGTGGTGGAATTTAAACACTGTGCGTTTAAAGCATGAGTTGATCTAGTTGCAGTAATTAACGAAGCTAATATCAACGTGACTCACCTGATATTCAAATGTAACTTCTCAAAGACTGATATTGACTAGACCTGTCTTACTTTTCCTTCGTGCTGCCTGTGAGAATACTAAAGGAAACGTTTTGTTGGAAATGTTTTCATCATTAAATGACATATCTGGAATTTTTTGTGTAAAATCTTTTAAAAAGTGTGAATGGTCTAAACTTGGACAATAAGGATCAAGTTTGAATCTAAACTATCATTCAGCTTTGGTCTCATGAATATACATAATTACCTCCATTAGCAGCTCATGCAGTATTAGTGTCTTGACAGCATCATTTCACACCTTTCTGGGCCCAAAGTTCAGTCTGACCTGGTCGTGTCAGTCCTGTCAGGTAATCAGGCTGCTGTCTTCCCCCCCCCTGCTCCCGAGCCGCCTCCACCCCTGAATGGATCTCGATTAGAGGGAGGCTGCCGGAGGGGGTGGACCCTGGTGGAGATGCAGCTGAAGGCAGCACAACACAAGATGAACCGGCTGTAATGAGCCTCTGCAGCGTCTCCCTCTGCCCCAGTCCTGAGCCTGTCCGATCGCTCATCACCGTCTGATCACTCCTCTCCTGCAGATAATCGCTCCGTCGGGTCTCCTCAAACCCTCGCTCCCCCCTCTGAACTCAGACCTCATCTCCTCCCAAACCGACCGTGATGGACATGGAATAAATCGCTGTGGAGGTAGATGGTGCCAGTCCAGATTTCATCCATTGATTACCTCACTCAGCTGACCAAAAGCTTCCAGATGGAGGAGGCGGGGGCTAGGGAGAGGCTGAGAGAAAAGTTTTCTGAATTTAAGGAAAGGGCTGTGAGATATTGTACGATATTTAAGATGTTCTTGGTGTGTTTGCTGAAATACAGCTGCAACCTGTAAAGGAGCAGAAGAAGAAGCTTGCGTACATTTAAAACATTTTCTAGTCAACATCAACTCAACTGAAGCTACAGGCTGCTGTGTTTATGTTAATGGTTTTGCAATAACACCTTTTCTTTTCTTTTTTTGGGGAGGCTTTACGTGCCCTTTTATTTAGAGAAGGGACAGTGGACAGAGCCTGAAACCAGGGAGAAAGGGAAGGGAACGACGTGCGGGAAAGGAGCCACGGGCCGCCCGCATGGAGGACCACAGCCCCCATACATGGGGCGCGCGCAAAAACCACTGCTCCACCAGCGCCCCATAACACCTCCTTTTTGTGGACAAAATAAGACTGCTGTAATGAGAGTAAAACACACAGTGCTGTCATGGCTCCATGGATCCTACGTGGATTTGTTGACAAGCAGTGGAGCGCTGTCGTTAGAAGTCAAAGAATCATGTGGAACAAGGTTCAGTAATCTTGCCTGATTCTGTGCAAATATGAATCGAAGTGTTTAAAGCCGGTTATAGAGTCAACTTTTGGTGTAAGATTATTATTATTATTTAGACATAACTTGGGTGAGACAACTTTCTGCACCCGGTAAAGCTGCTAAACATGAGACAGTGAGTCAATCTGTTCTGAATAATACCCGTAGGGATGTTGAAAATTCTTCCGTCACCGCTGTCTTCCGTTTTTTAGCTTCAGCCGTCGTATCAACAGAACCCACTTCCTGTTATAGAACCACGGCCCACTGCCTAGCATACATGCAGCTATAAGCAGGTGATCTGTGGACATGGAAGAGACGCTATTCTTCCTGGTCAAAGTTATTTTAAGATTAAACTTTGAAACAACTGGATTTTTTTTTTTAAGATCTATTTGGGTTTTCTTTTTCCTTATTCGATAGGACAGTGCAGGGAGAGAGAATCTAGGAATATCATGCATGCAAAACAACTCCAACCCTGGCCGCCCGCTTGGCGGACTATAACCTCTGTACGTGGACAGCGACCTAACCTCGAGGCCCCCTGCACCAGGAAACTACTATTTTAAGGTGGAAACGTTTATTATTGCTTTATGAGAGTTGCAAATCCAAATCCAGAAGATCTTTCTCTGTGAGTTTATCAGATTTGATCTAGATCATAGGTTTTTTTTTTTATTCTGCCCTTCTGCCACTAGGGGCAGCATTTCAGTGCAAATGACGTTTATGATAATTTAATCATTCTGAGTGGCCTAAATGTCCGAATGTTAACATTACACACGTGTTACAGTAATAGACATGGACTTTATTTTCTCCTGTCTTTCGTCCTTTTCCCTCAAGCACATGATCAACAGACAAACTGATCCTTCCTCAATCAAACTCGCCTTCAATGTAAGATCTAAAATGATTTCTTTACACACTCTGAAGAACCATAACCCACTTGGTATTCAGGCATACAAACAGAGTCCTCTCTTTTATCTGTGCTAACAAAAAACAAGAAGAAATAAATAAGGAGACGGTGCTTTTATCAAAGATTTCCTCTTAAACTCTCCTGATTTGTGTTGAAAGCTGAGGTCAGATGTTGGTATTTGAGACTGACGCCGGCGATAATAAGATTCATGATTTTAGAGACACATATTGTGATGCAAAACAGCGTGTGCAACATTAAGATCTGAAATGTCAGGGCTGTCATAATGTCATGCTGCACAAGCATATCTCTCAGCCAAATGTCACACCCAGACCCTGCATACAGATCCAACGCAGCAGCAGCTGAATGTGCTATTAGCTTCCTCGTGAGCTAACAATGAGTGGCTAAGACGACAACAAATGTTGAGAGATGACTGTGAGTGAGTGTGTGTGTGAAGAACACCTGTCTGTGTGTGTGTGTGTTATGATGTAGGCATCACTTCTTCTGAATGCTCAATGAGACAGTAAGAGATAAAAGACGAGTCCCGAGTGTTAGCCTTCAGTCGCTCTGACCTGTTGTTATTAATGATTCATCCTCCGAGCCCTCGGGTGTACATTTCACCGACACTTGAGATTACAGCCTGAGGAGCTCACCTCAACCTCACCTGGACATTAGTCTGTTTGCTGAGAGATAACAAAGACAATCTCCCTGATAAAAGAACGACACAGTGTGTTTCAGACTCCAAATGATGCACAGAGAACAGCTTCATATTCATTCTTCGGAAAATGTCAGGAATCAATATTTGGTGAAATAACCCATTCTTTACTTCGTGTGTTGGCATGCTGTCAGCCGTCATTCCCCTTTTGTCACAAAAACTCAGCTCAGCTTGTTCTATGGCTCATATTACTGCATGTTACAGTCTGCAAATATTCATGTTTCATTAAAAGATCCCATCATGAAGTCTATGAAAGCTAAAGAGTAGCGTTGCATGATTCACAGCACAAAAAAAATCCTTATTTATCTGATTCTGGCGTCAGTATAAACACTCATTTCAGTTCAGCTGCTGTCTCTTTAAGGCCCACCTCCCCAAGTGCCCACTCTCTTCTGATTGGCCAGCTCTCTGGAAGCCTTCTAGGGAGGCAGAACGCTGCAGGGCTGCCAGGTGAGGGCTGCTCTCCAGTGCTTGGAGAAGAGAGCTTTTGTAAGAGGTTTCAACGTCTGACGTAGAGGCTTGAAGCCGTCTCGTGAAATTCTTGTTTTTTTCAGGGAACTATTGCTTGATTTGTAGAACAAGCCGTTTAGCGCCCTCTGCAGACTCATCCTGGGATTACTCCAACATACGTTAACCTCGTGATCTGATACTTTGACCACATTTAGTCTGGGCGTCCAGCATTGTTACACAGTTTGGGAATTTTAAAAACTTGAAGTTACTTTGCATAAATACCTCTGCCGACCTGTAGCTTCGTTATACTGTCTGCTGCTTCACTTTGTTTTTATGTTTCACCTACTCTGTAAAGGATAGAAGCAACCTGACTCGCACTGAATCCCTTTGCCAGGTAAACCAGAATTTCACCCTTGTTTCCTGACCTCAAACGTTTTATTTTCAACTCTTTAAGCATGATCAATATTCACATTGCACAACTTTCACATGTTTGCAATCCAGCTCGGCCAAATGCAAGAGGATACTGTCGACCACAACAGTGTTTTGTTTTTATCCTTTTCATCATTAAATATGATTAGGTTTCCTTGGTGACATTGTTTTAATTTAGTGTGAACAGCTGTAAATGGAACACAGGTAATGTTATGTCCTGTTTTTATCCATACATGTTGTTGCCTTTTATGTAATCAATTTGCACTCTATGGAGAAATAAAGGTGTCATATATAGCGATGTAAAATCACAGACCATCAGACCCGTCCATGGTGTGGTAAGAGTCTAATCGACTCAGGAAATACCTGCTCTTTGAAGCCGATGCTTTTCCATTTTAGAAATTAAAAGCAGTCACATACGAGCTCTCGAAGAATCCCCCGACACTTTGAAGCTGCTTTTAACATGAAAAGAAAAAATCTATTAGCATAATCTGATTCCTTTAGTGCAGAGAAACAGGATAAAAGCTCCCTCAGAGGAGAGCCTGAGCTGTGTGTCCACCTCATACAAATGTTCCTTTGATAAGTGACCTGAAAATGAAAGTGATAAAAGCTCATTTAGAGAATTTCATTAGCACAGATGTGGCTTTAGATTAATGAGAGGGAGTCTTTAAAAACAGGATAATCAGAGCATGGAGAGAAAAAGAGCCAAACGACTCAAACCGACGACTAGAAGACACAAATCATAATATAGGTTACTGCAATCACGACAGGAAATATCCAACACTGAGCTCAGAATCAACATTTTTGACATTAACAATACTGCAGAATATAACCAAGAACATGTAAGCACAATTTTACTTTATTTACACTTTTACTTTATTCATTGTTACATGTTACAAAATATTTCACTACGCTCAAAAGGCAGTAATCCAGGTACAAAAGATATATCTGGTGATACAGAACGTGGATGTGGGCCTCCAATAGTCCACAACCTCAGACAAACACAGTGTGTGGTACAAATCAGAGAAACAACAGGTTTTCAGAAATAAACATCTCTGCTTGAATGAACCAGATTCAAAACCTGTATTGGCCAGGTTCGTGACTCCTGCAGAGACTCCACTTTCTGCGAAGACTGAATACTTTTAATGTGGACAAGACCCTGATGGTTTTATTCTACCGATCTTTAACGGAGTCCATTTTAACCTTTTGTTTTTATATGGTTACCTTTCAGTACACAACACAAATCGTCTTCCTAGTATCGTTAAAACAGCCGGTAAAATAACTGGCACTCCTCCTCAGATATCTCAAATTGTGAGGAGAGCAAAGTCAATCTCTGACCAGCTTCGACCGTCCTCTCTTGGCGGTGTTTTCCATCAGGTTGCGTTGCACAGACTCATGTTGAGCAGCTGTCTGCTGAGGCTGCGTCGGAGCAGGAAACACAGGGATCTCATCTAACCCCCGACCAGATAACGCAAGAAAACGGAAGCGTAAAAAGAAGAGGCTCCTTTCCCCTTCTGCTACCAGGAATGCTTTTAAAATGTTTACACTATTAACCAGAATTTACAGAACTTTACTGAGGCTATTATCTACTAAGTCAGATTGGGATATGAGGAAGAAGTTGGGCAGAGTCTATGTATTCAATAAGTCTGTGTATTTTTATAGCTATATAGGTGACGGTGGGTAGTTTCTATGTAGAAGAGTTGATTTGATCTTCATCAGCTCCCTCTCTAAGCATTACCTCCACATCAGCAAACACACCACGCTGCACCACCTCTAACACAGGTGAGTGCACGGTGTGTTGACAGAGCTCTTTATGTAAAATGTCTCCATCTAACACCTGCAGGAGGAGGAACGCATACATCACATAAATCACAGGTTACATCCCATATTCATCCGCGTTGGTTTGTCAGAGACTCCGTATAGAAGGAGAGCGACGACTGTATATACATTAAGAGTGAAATTACAGAATGCTTCACGGAAATTGGATGGAAGCGGAGCCACATACAGAGCTGCTGTGTGAAAACTGTTTTGTATTCATTAGAAAGGCGAGCGGAGTGGCAGAGAGTTAAATTGAGCTTTATAGCAGAGATACTGCAGAGGACAGCAACACACCTGCACCGCTCACGAGACATCCACGCCTCAGGCAGGCACAGATGTGAAGGAAACAAACTTAAATACCTTTAAATAACAAAGGATATACATGTGTTTCTTTATGTTTTTATCTGTTTAAAAGATACGTTTCCAATCTTGTCTGTCTGAACATGTCAAAGAAAAGAAGCAGGCATACTAAAGAAAGTAAGACTTGTAAAGAGTATGCAAACGAAATGATCAAAAATCCTAGACTGTAAATATTAATGGACATGCATATTTCTGCATGCCACCATCCGGCCACCATGCTGGAAATCCTGTCCCACCCTAACTTTCAAGCAGTCACAGTGGGAACATGTAGGCTTTGTTCAGACTGCCGCCCAAATCTGATTTTTCCCCAAATCTGATCAGAATCCGATCTAACTGACTGACTGTCCGCATTACAAATTGCAAGTGACCAGATCCGATCTGCCTGTCCGTATTGACATGGTCTGATCCACATTGTTTTCTATGGTAACAGGTTACGCCCAGGAAATACAACTGCAAAATGGATGACAGAGTGTGTCTATTTCTGACGCAAACAACCTTGTGGAGCAGTCCGTCCACAGGCTGTTGTTTTGCTCCATGTTTGTTTTTATTTTTGCTGTTCACCGACCAAAGCTTAGACCAGTTTGTATAATGCGCCTGGAATTAACTTCCGGCTTGCTGGATCTACGTCATTGTTTTTATTGTCAATGGTGTCGCGTTGCGAGTGACGCAGAAGACACATTGAAGCGACCGAGACGTTCAGATTAAATCGGATCTGTAGGAATCAGATTTGAATCAGATTTGAAACCACCTGCGTTTGAATCAGATTTGGAAAAATCAGATCTCATGTGGCTTTTTGTGTCCAGACTGGCAAAAAAAACAAACTACATACAATCTGGATGTGCTAAAAATCAGATTTGGAGGTGCAATGTGAACAAGGCCGTAGAGTCCTGACAGTCAGAAGCCGGCGGGTTTCTGCCCGTCAGGACTTGATATGTTCACACTGGGTCTGCGTGGGTTTTTTCTCCGGGGCGCTCCGGTTTATCCCCACACATAAATTCAGACTTAATTAAAGATTTTGCACAAATTTCAATAAAGTTTTGGTAAATAATTAAAAAAGTTGTGAAATAAGCATTCTTTCTGTATTTTAACAACGAAAAGTTAAAGTCTCTAAATGCATGCATCTTAATTTTGAACGAAACAAAGTACACAATGGGACCCACAAGGTTTTTAGATTTGTGTACATTTGTTCAGAAAACATCTTTGGAAGCTCAGCTTTGTTAAAATAATTACAAACAATTTGACTCGAGAATCGATCTCTGATCTTCTGGTTCAAGTTCCTTCTTCTATTGGTCCATTTATCATCCCAATCAAAGCTTGTAAAAGACTTCCTCTTTACTTCTACTACATCAACAGTAACCATAGACTGTAAATATGAATGTTTGAAGCCTGAGTGTCGTGACCCGTCTGTTCCTGCAGGGGGCGCTGGAGTCTCATCGATGGCGGTCTCCATGCTAGAAATGCTGTCTCAGACTAACTTTCAGTCAACATAACGACAGGCTGAGAGCTGGAGCTGAGGCGGGTTTTAATTCTCTGAACAAACCGCTACATCCCGCCCACCTGTCAATCATGTCAGCTACGCGCCTTATATTGAATAACTCTTATCCTTAATTAAATCAAAACGGATAAGTAGTAAAAAAATTCACCCCACTACAGTGTGTGCCGATCGAGACATGAGCTAATCAGACCTATTTGTTTTTTTGTACCAGGCTGTAAACATGTTTGTTTCTACTGTAAAAAACTGAATTTTTAATTGGGTGTGTATGTGACTTCTTGTGTTCCTGCAGCCAGCCTCTTGTGGACACTCAAGGGACTGCAGGATTTTGCCCTTCTGCATTGGCTTCCTTTTTCAACACCGGAGGTTGCTGCTTGTCATAAACTTAAATTTACACATCCAAAATAGAGGTGGGAAAAAGTTTAAACTTAAAAACAAATCCCATCTCCTGTCAATGACATCGTTACCTTAAGCGACAGCGATGTGTGAAGTGTTAAAATCATATGTCACAGCGCAGAAACAATGACAAAACTCCCTGACGCACCAGCTTAGAATGTGGTTTCTCCTTTAGAAAACCTTGACTTTTCTTTTTTCTCTCTTTAGAAGAAACTTTTCTGACACGCTGTTACATTTCCTCATTCGTGCATGAAGCACATATGCCTTCAATACAGTCCGAGCTGATATCTGAGTGAAATAGAGGTTTATGTTGCGAGCTGTAGATTAAAATCAGTCGTGCTGTCAGAAGAGTTTCCTGCACTCCTCACCAATCTCTGCTTAGATGGAACAAAATGTATGAAGCCTTTCACACAGGAGACAGTGATCAATGAATGATGAGCTCACATTTCCTATGATGTGACTTGTCACAGAGATGAAACATTATCATAGTCCTGATCGTATGAATAAGTCTCAGTCAGCTGAAATGACTCTGAGATCTAAAAATGTGATTACAAAATACAAAGGTGAGTTTTCAGAGTGAGGACATTTAAAATAAAAGTTGTACGGTGGCTGGTAGGAGCATAGGCACAGCTGAAAGGATTGATGAACACGCTTTCTCTACACGTCTGGAAAAAAGTGATTTTATGAATAAAATGTCTTGAATATTTCAACATGTAAAATTCTATTTATTTTAATAGAATTATGTTGTTGTTGTCCTACGCTGACAACAATATTTATTTATCACTTCATTTATCTCTATAGGCCCTGACACACCAAGGAAATCGTCGGCCATCAGTCCTAGTTGGACTGTCGGTGAACAGTCGTCGCCCAAGTTTTTGCGGCTCCGTCTGCGCCATCGGCCTTCGGGAAAGCCCCTTGAGCCTGCCGCTGTAGTATCCATGCTTTCACCCATTATTTCGGTTTCTCCTTATTTGTCGCCTCCGCCTCTTCTTTTCTTTTTCCACTAAAAGACCAAGGGCAAGTTTTTATCAGACATTATTCTCGATTAGTCGGCTACCTATAATACGAGTGGTGACCGACAGAGGTGTGAAAATGGTCTTCTAGTATCATAACAACGGACTACCGCCGCCTGCTGGCATGGAGAGTCATTTCCTCTCATCCATGTGCAGAACGTACGTGGTGGTTGGCCGTCGGCTGTAGTCTTTGCGGTGTGTTCAAGTGCAACTTTTTTGGCCGAAAAGTGAGGCGACGCCACAGTTGGTCTTCATCGCCTCTAGTTCTTTGACGTCTGCTTGGTGTGTCAGGGCCTTATGACTGTGTTTGTATCCCGGTCTTTGACCTGTTCTGCCTCTGCTATTAGCCTGCTGTGTGTGCGTGTGTCTGTCTGTGGGAGCGTATGACAAGTCTGCCTTCCTGTAACTGTTTGTGTGATTTTCTCTCGGTAGTAATCCTTTCTGTTACAGAACCTCTTCTTGTAATGAAGTAAATCCATTTAAAACAAGTTCTCTCACAGAACAGCTTCAGTAATAATTCATTAACGACCTCCTTAAGAGAACACGACCGATACCGATGATGTGGGCTTAATAGAATCCAGAAAGTCCAGTATGTAATAATTGCAGTCATTTAAATTGAATCCCACATGCAGCCAGGGAAAGATTAACTCAGGTAGATTTTTTTTTCCCATTTAGACCTTATTCATTTGTGTGTGAAAAAATCAAGGCAGACTTCCCTCTGCATTTGCATCACGTGGTTACAGTCATTTAAAAACGCTGTGATTTCAATCAGCTTTTTACGAGTATTGGATTCTTTTTCTGAACTCTCCTCTTCATCCTGCTCCTCTGTCAGTATGGAGGTGGTAGTAGAGAGCTCCTCTTCCAGCCCACCACAGAGACCAACATGGACGTCCATTAAAGAACTTCAAAAATGTGTGAAAAATTGAATTTGTAGGTATTTAATCTGATCGAGACGATACAGTTTAATAGGACACTCTATTGAAAAAAAGGAAACTATTTTTTGCACAGAGTTTATAGTTCTTGCTATATTCAATTAGGTCTTTACAGATAAAGTGCATTAAAGGAAGAATGTGCCACTTTTTGATCCAGTAGATATCGCCCTTGAGCACCAGCATGAAGCCAAAACAAACTGCTATTTGACGACACCTCCGCTATTCTGAAGCCTCCACTCTCCTCCAGCGACACCTCCAACCCCCCTCCACTCGTGGTGCATAAAGGAGCTATCAATCAGAACGCACCATAATTAAACACCATTAAGTGCAAGCGGCAGACAAAATTGTCTTTTGCTCGAGCTGCCATTGCCTGTGGTCTGCATTGTTGTGTTAGCATGCTAATGTTAGCGCTCTTTAGTTAGCGCGTAGCTTCATATTGCATGTAAATTGACACAGAATGACCGTGATCTAAAAACTCTTACGTGACATCCACATAGGAAGTGAGTATGTTCTTCTTCTTCTCTCTAGTTCTTGACTAAAACAGCTTTCAGACACAAGGGGAGGAGCCGGGCGTCCCGTCCATGTAAACACGGCTCTGACAACAACACAGCCA
This sequence comes from Tautogolabrus adspersus, assembly GCA_020745685.1. NCBI lineage: Eukaryota > Metazoa > Chordata > Actinopteri > Labriformes > Labridae > Tautogolabrus > Tautogolabrus adspersus. The sequence goes on along the minus strand of CM036552.1, from coordinate 2,875,561 downwards.
GCGGGACTCGAGCTTCTCCCTCATTGTAGACAGTCATGACTCAGAGAGACATTTACACAGGATAGACTTGATTTCTGCTGTAGGGCATCAGTATCACCATTGGACTGAATTGTATTCATTGCAAAATTGTTGTAATTGGTTAATATAAGAGAGAACATCAAAGCTAACTAGCCAGCTGTATGTATAGAGGTGATCTTCAGCTCCAGTAAAATTACCCCACTGGCCAATCACAGGGTATCCTTCTGGCTCCACTTTCATTTCATGTCTTAGCTCTGTGTGCTGTGAAAGGATGGATGAAGAAAAAGTGGATCCTGCGTTTAAAGATGGCGCCCCATTCATTCCCATTAAAGCTGCATAATGGGCACATACATAGGAAAGGATTTTTACGCTAGCTTATTTTAGGGTCATTAAGCAGGAGCACCAAAAGCGAGCTGAAGAAGAAGAAGTTTGACAAACGACTCTGTTTAAAGTTTAGATTATTGTCATTAGTGTAAAGGTGACACGTTTTGTTTCTACCCATTTATTTAGTGTTATTGTCTGTTCCTGTTTTATTTAGTACTGACCCATGTCTGTGTCTTTCAGATTCTGCTCCTCATGTTTTCCTTCCTTGTGCTTCCCTACCTTGATCGTGTTCACCTGTGTCTCGTTAGCCCCTGATTTTCTGTGTATATTGATGCATTCATGTCCGGCTCGGGTGGTCCAAGTTTCCGAGTTGAGAAGTCGTTCTACCGACTTCAGTGTGTTCACGTGATTCAGTTTGTAAAGTCTGAAAAAAGCGTTGACGCTACAAAGGTGATCAGTGGAATGTAACTGTAAAAAGTTAGATTTGAGCAAAAAGTTAGAAATGTGCAATACGTGAATTATTTAAAAAGAATTTTGACATTAACAAAATATATTTTGCCCCCTAGGTGATGACTTTCACTCGACAAGTCGGGTACCTAATTATTTTCCGAGTTTCCAAGTTGTTGTTCCGACTTGAGCAGGTGTTCATGTGCGTTTTACAACTCGGAAACTCGTTTTTCCGATGTATCCGACACCACGTGAATGCACCATAAAATCCCTTGTGTTACCTCCCTCATGTTGCCAGTCTGTAGCGTGTTCCTTTGGTCCAGCCTTTTTCATCCAGTGAGCCTTCAAGTGTTTTTTGACCTTGCCTGACTTCTCGTTTTCGTCTTTTACCTGCTGTTTCTTGGATTTGTTTGTTCCTTTTTATGCTCACCTGTGTACCGACCTGGACTTGTTATTAAACTCTGCTTTTACTGAACTCTACCTCGTGTGAGCCAGTCCTCTTATCTGTCTGGTTCTGTTCAAAGGCAGATTTGATTTAATTTGAATGTGCTCTATCTTGGTGAATGTTTCTAATACTTAACGTAAGTGTGTGAACAGCAACCTACTCCGGCATCGAGTCGAGCTGGTCTCAGGCGTGATTCATGTGTACTTACGTACGGTCCACATCTATTTGTCTTTTATGAAACTCTTTAGAAAAAGGATTTAAACTTGTGTGAAAGTTGTCGAAGGACAAATGAACACTGCTGGTTCCTGTCCTTGGCCCTTGGTTATTTACAGAGTGCTTAGCTCTGGAAACAGACTGACCAAGTCATAAAAAGGCCTGACTCCAGGTAAGACGAAAGACAACAGCAGCAGTTACAGACACGGCCTTATGCTATGATTAATTTGCATCCAGCTTTATTACTCGATGTGATCCTCTTACAGGAAGATGAATTAAAGAGCAGCCGGGGCCGGAGATTTAATTAAGATTCAGCGCTCACCTTTTGCCGAGGTACCTTTGTTACTTCATTCTAATTAGACCATGGACCTGGCTAAGTGCTGGATCGACACTCTGCTGATATCCTTGCTTTGCCCTCCAAGTAACACTCTAATTATCTCAATATTACAAAGCCAATGTGTGGGAAATATTGTCATCAACATGTGCCTATAGGTTATACTGGGCTGAAGGCATTATTTATTATTGCATCAATATGAGGGAAACTCACCGACAGTCTTTACATCAGAGCGGGCAAAAAACTGAAGGTGGAATATACGGTAGTTACCTTCGACTGCGGCTTCCTTATGACCTTGACTACTTCATCATCATCATTTCTTTAAACTGAATTACAGTCCCACAGAGCAGTGGGTTTAGCTGTGAAGTCTTATTCTTGTTAAAAATGTCTCAAGTAGACAGTTTGACCTGATGGTGGAGTCAAAGGAGACCTCAGGAGGTCAATAATATAATGTAGGATGAGTGCGTAAAGCTGTGTATAAAGAGTATATTTTCATATATATACACTCCTGAAAACTTCTGGAGAATTTCAGGAGGACTGCCTCTGCAACTCCCAGAGGGAGGGTCTTCTGAGGCAAGGCATGACGTAAACACAACAATGAGACCGTGGACCAACAGCGTCCGCTATCTATGTTTAAATGAGAATATTTGCCTCAATGCAATCTGTAGTTCAACACACTCACAGCACAGAGCGGAGAAGAACCTACTGGAGAACAGAAAACATGAATGTGCACTGAGATCGTGACGGTCACATGCATACAGGCTATGAACGTGCACCATTCACAGGGAATGAGGTGGGATCTCCTTGTTATATCCTGCTGCGTTCTCACATCAGCTTGACTTCATGCAGAAAAAATACTGACCCCTAACACAGATGGATCACTAAATCACAGATGGATCACTAAAAAAGCACATCAATCTGGGAAAACATGTCCTGGGCTCCCCCTTAAGGCTCTGCTTTTTCCTCTTAGCAGAGGAACAGTCGATGGTCCGCCAAGCTCCTGTAGGCCGCAGGTGACACCAGCTTCATTGACAATCTGTTGATGACATTCAGGCAGAAAAAGTTGAAACCAAACGCTCTAAAGACGATGGAAGTACTTCTGGAACTTTGATTCTCCACACAATCACGATGACAATCTCAAAATAACTGTTTGATAAACGAATGAACCCTGCTGCAAATAAGCAGAAAGTGAAGATGAATCAATACCAGCAACAGTCTCGTTTTAATGGGGCAACAAAAACAAGTTTTTCAGTTTAAGTGCATCATTACCGCGGAAAGCTTGTTGGACGAAAAAACTTAATGATGTTGAGATGGAGGTGATGAAGAGGTCCACTAAATTTGATGAGTCCAACCTTGTGTGGACGCAGTGCTCAACTGACTGCTTCAAAGGCAACGTTTGGATTTAATTTTTAAAGTTGTGAATCTTTATTTAGGCTGCAGGGTGGTGCAGTGGTTAGGGCTGTTGCCTCACAAGCGACACAAGGAACACACTACGTTCTGGCAACATGAGGGAGGAAACGCAGGGATTATATGGTGCATTCATGTGTTGTCAGAAAAACAAGTTTAAAGTGCACATGAACACCTGCTCAAGTCGGAACAACAACTCGAAAACTCGGAAAAGGATTAGGCGCCCGACTTGTCGAGTGACGTCAAAATCGTCGTCACCTAGCGGGCAAAATATACTTTGTCAATGTCAACATTCTTTTTAAATAATTCACATATTGCACATCAACTTTTTGCTCAAATCTAACTTTTAACAGCGAACGTCCTTGGTTCGAATCCTCGTCGCACACGGGCCTTTCTGTGTGAAGATTGCATGTTCTCCCCGTCATGTGTGGGTTCTCTTCGGGTTCCTCCTCCCACAGTCCAGAGACATGCTGTTAAGGTTAATTGGCAACTCTACATTGCCTGTAGGTTTGAATGTGAGTGTGGCTGGTTGTCTGTCTCATATTGGAAGTGATTGACGGGCAACCACTCCAGGGTGTACCCCGCCTCTCGCCCAGCTGGGATCGGCTCCAGCCCCTGCAACCGGAATGGGAAAGGGGCTGTATAGATGATGAAAATCTATATTTAAGTTTGGAGATTCAGTGAGTGACATCAGAGTTTATCCTGCAGAGTTTCACAGTCTGTGACTTAGCTTGAAGTGACAGTTTAAAAAAAACAACATAAAATCGTCCAGGGCTCGAATGTTTTGGAAGCCTCTGAGCGTTGTCTGTGTCGCGGTCTATATGCAGATCAATCATCTGTAAATCTGATTATAAAACTCTGGATTGACAGACGAGTGGTCACAGACGACGCTGCTGGTGATATTTGAAATCCTTCGGTAATAAACAGACTGAAAGTAGGAAAATGATGCGGCAGTGTTCAAGACGGTACAGCGGACAACATGATTGACATCTCAATATACAGCACATGCAGGGTGTAGATTTAATCTGAATGTGAGCGTCCTGACTCATTCCTCGTCTCTGAGTGAACACTGAGCTCATCAGGACGGTGACAGGTCCATTTCTGCTGCTGCTGCTGCTCGCTCAGATTGCATTATGACTCCATCTGCTGTATGACAGCCACAGTCCCTGTGGTCCAATCCACAGCCTCCCTGACGTCAGACCTCTGCAAATTAATCATTTTACTTTATTAATAATTCAGACAAAGAATCAGAAGTTACATGCTACCCTCAATAGCTTACACAAAAGACCTGACTGAATGTTAATGACATCATTCAGGAGAAAAAGAGTTTCTGGGTGAGCTGCGATAAGAGAAGATTCGTCTTTCAGTACACGTCTCTCTCTCTTCCTCGACTGTACAGGAATCTACCGCTGCCCTAAATTCAGCTTTTACATTTTTTCTCTTACGTGTGAGGTGATTTGATCGTGATGTGGGGACTCTGAGCTTGTAATGCAACACAAATTACCGTGCAACAGACAATAAAGTCTTATCGTTGCTTATCTTCATCACAGATTTCACCAACAAAGATCATCAGAAAACCCCGTCACCATAGGGACTGTTTTCATCTACAACGTTTTTGGGCTGGCAATGAAATATAATAATATAATTTAATAATAAATCTGACATGCAGACAGCAGAGGAGGAGAGAGAAGCTGCAGTTACACCAAACATGCTTAAAAACTCAGCATATTGTTATAAAAACACTCAGGACCCGTGTCCTCTTAGTGTTTTTTTCCAGGCAGAAAAGCGCTGGCTGTGCGCACAGGACTCCTTGCATGAAGTATTTGTGCACTGAGAAGAAAAGCAGTGCACATCCGTCCTATCTCACAGTCTGTTGTCAACGCTTGCTGTATGACCGACTGTTGCTTTTTACTGCAGAGAGAACGTTTTTTCCCCAAGTAGACACGGAGCGAGGGGATGTGGATACATGACACGATCCGTAGGACTAAAAATAGGGGCAATATCATTTGGAAAAAGAGCGCCAGTGACGCTTTATCTCCAGGCGGCCGTCTGCTACTGCTAACGCTCTCTGCTTTAAAAACTCTCTGCTCATTAAAAACAATTTTAAAAAAACACTGGTGCTCAAAAAAACAACTCTAGGTGGACCCAGGGCCTTAGATTTATAGGAAAAACTGTTTTACAAATCACACCCACATTTCAGTTAATTCTGCAATTTTTATACGATTTACAGTTGATTCCATTTTCATTGTCCAAATCTGTGACTCTGTCCGTGTTTTCCTCATCGCAGAATTCATAGGGCCATATTTAAAGCCTTTCTTCTTTTGTAGGTCAAACAACGTCGAGCTTGTTGAAAAGTTTTCCAAAGTCCCCCTGAGAGTGCGAGGCCGTACGTGAAACGTATTTCTTAATAAGACGTTTCTTATTAAAAGATTCATCAGCTGTGGCTGGAAATGCGTGAACCCATTTTGGGGGTTGACAGATGCCCTTTGGTTAAATGACTCTCCCTGCTGAGCTTGCCCGCTGAAACATCTATCAGCCGGCCTCAGAAAGTCGATACAATGAGAGCTGCCTGCAAATGAACACATTTACCACTTCACTTGTCGGCCTCACCTCTGCAGGGCAGCGCTTGTGGGAACAGAGAGAGAGAGGGGGACAATCTTTGAAGGCTGCCTGATAGAAATAATGGAAGAGTTTGGACCTGAAGGAGGAGGAGGAGAGATAGCCTCACTTCCTGCGCTCTCCTGTCGGCCTCCTTTGTTGTCGACACTTCTTCAAAGCTGCAGATCAATGGACGTCCTGTGAGCTGTTCACTGTGTGCTGACCAGCAGCTTTCATTACAAACACCTCTGATGCTCTGAATGTAGAAGAGAGCCAAATGTGAAAATTGGATGTCATTGTGTTCTATAGTTCAGGAAATACCTCTGCAGCTCTCTCTTCCACACAAACAGTTCAAGTGCAACTCTCCTTACGAGTTACTGTATTCATGCCATGTCACGTCAGCTGTGTTTTTTAAAATTTGCATCAAGCAAATGAAAAAGCAAAAAGCAACAGGATGTAACTTGTCCACCTTAAACGAGTCGTTTCAGAGGTTGATAGCACAATAGCTTTCAACAGGGAGAACGGTGTGTCTATGTTCCATCGCCTGTTTCATCTCTCGAGAAGTGCGTACGGCCTTTACGGCACTGGTTCACACAGCAGCATTGAGTTATAAAAAGAAGCCAGTTACCCCGTCTAGCTGCTGTTTGACACAACAACTTAGGGTTAGAGGAAGAGGATGGTGGGAGATTAAGCTAAGAGTGGCAGAGCAAGAAGAAGAAGAGTGTTTTGGACATGTGCATGTGGATTTGAACCATTTCTGAATCTGCTGCACATTTGTTCATATTGCAACTGGGTTTGGCCACTGCAGGTCAGTTGCCCTCGTCTGTCTGCAAGATGCTGTCATCTGATTAAGCCAAAACTTTGGTGTTTATTGCTTGTTCTGTTCCTAATTGGATTCAGACAATTTAAATTCTCCTGTCAGTGCAAACTCAAGTCTTTAAAATATACATTTGCATGTGTTTTTGTCGGATAGCTTTGTATTTAATTTCCTCATACTGCTACTGAATCATAATGAAACACTGTGAGTTACACCTGCAGAGCCTTAATACAAAACAAACTGCACAAACACAAAGCTGCTCTTCCCCAGCTGCGGACACCTGGGGCTAATTTGCAGCTCAGAAGTTCGGCTTCACCTTCACCGTTAATTCCACCCAGTGCTCCTCTTCTCTTGTCACCTTCATTTAGAACCTGTGCACTCTGCGGAGAGGTCACTGCAGAGGTCACAGTCACCGACCTGACTCTCCTGACGTCTAGGTCAGGAAGAGGACGACCAGCCGTCTTCGTTCTCCCTGCCGTGACCCCTGGTGACCTACAGGTGTGTTTTTCAGGTCATCCAGCCAATTAGGAGGCTCATGTGTATGCAAAGGTAGCAGCACTCATTAAACCAGCATGACTTCAATCTTAAAAAGCCTTACATAGAGGATGTTTTAAAGTCAGAGTAAAAACAGGATGCTTTTTGGGATGCTATACTGCAGCATGTCTTCATTATGCACTTTTTAATTGGTTTTAAGTTTGCCATAACATCAGAAGTTGTCAAATTCAGTTGGATTTCTGACACATATTTCATCTGGAGTCTGTTAACTCATTAGTTTGTTGGCATGTGTTTGCATACAGCACTTCAGATAAGTGCCCGCATTTCACTGAGGGCAAAACAGCAACCGGGTCAAAACACCGACTCCAATTAACTAGAACTGCTTGTCATTCCAGCGTAAGCAGCACCATCAAAGATATTTTCCTCTTTCTTCTGATCAGGTTCAGATCTTAAAGTAACACTTTGCCACTAGAGCAAAATATTGTGATCGTAAATGACCACAAATTAGTCATTAAGTATTTTACACTGCTGGTCCATACATGACTTCTCAGAAGCTTTGTCCATAGCAGGACTTTTTCAGCTATCGTATGAGCCACAATATTTTGTCTGTGGGTTGAAAGTATTTCAAATAAATGATGCCTCAAGCTGCTGCTGCTACTTCTACCTCCCCCTCCAAGTCATTAAAACAGCAGTTATATCAGTAAGTCATCCTAATGTGAAACTTTTAGTTCCACTCTAGTCTCATTTCTGCTCTCTGAAACCAAACGCTCTTTCTATTGAGATGTGTAGGGGTTCAATGTTTTCTGATGCTGTTGTTAGCATACAGCACATTGTTCCCAAATGAGGCCTTTCGTCTTCATAGAGTCTTAAGATCCAAAATAAAGGTCTACGATCGCTCTGAGAGAGAGAGAGGTGATAAAACTGTTTTGTTTGGTGGCGCTCGTGGTCTGACACCGAACTTCCACCAGATCTGTATGCATTGCGTGTCCGCTCCGGTCCGTTACGGCTCCGTGCACCCTCGTCCGTCAACACCCACCGGCTGCGTTCTCCGTCCGCAGCACGGAGAGCACAGCCAGTCAGCTGGAGTGCCGAGACAGAGGAATTCCTGCGGTAATTTTACAGATTCACTCACGACAGCGCGAGATAACACGATGTATGTGGTATAAAACTCCAGATAAACCTTATAAACACATAAACAAACACACATACAGTCGTTTTTCTGAACCGTCAAATTCTGAAAATAAACCAGATGTTTTATTGTTTTATCGGCGTCTGACTTCCCGTCCCGCTTGTTCTATTCTGTGCTAAATTGATGCGTCGTGCTCCGGCATCCGGCAAAAATATAAGCCTTGCGTATCTGGTGGAAGTTGGCCGTAACAGTTCGAGTGTGGTGAGGTCGTGCCTAATGTGCGGAGGCTGTAGTCCTCCAAGCGGGCGGCCCGGGTTCAAGTCAGACCTGTGGCTCCTTTCTCACATGTCATTCTCTACTCTCTCCAATGTCCTCTGAAACAAAGGCAAAAAAGCCCCAAAAACATATCTTAAAAAAGAAAAGTAGAAGAAGAATCGTCCTCAAAAGACTAAACAGAGCAGGGAGAGGTTTTAATTTAAAAACAGAAAAGCAGCACCTCTGTTGTACATCAGACATGAATTATAAACAGATCTACTTCACATGTGAGACAAGTGATATGTCTTCCACTACACAGCCGCATCATTAGACACTGCTGTGAGCTCTCTTATCTTCACAGATGGTAACTTTGAAAAGATAAAACAACAACAGCGAAGTAGCTTAGGAGGAAACTTCGTATTTAGCTCAATCAGCGTTTCCAGATCAGTCAGTGTTCAAACATCACAAGTGGTCACCAGACCCAAACATGTAAAAGTGGTTTTAGACGTTTAATCAAACCACAGCGTCTCTTCACGGATGTTATCTTGTACTATCACAAATGTCGTAATGCTTCTTTAAGGAATGATGCTTGGTAAAATGACAAGAACGACGACAGCTCATTTGTTCTCATCAGGACATCCTCAGCAAAAATCTGCATCTCTTAAAGGTCACTCTTCCTCAAGCTGTCACATGACGTGACAGCGTCTAAAACAGGATGAGTCTCCTCGACTGCGCCGCTGTTTTCTCCTTCTCCTACTGCTGCATCACTGCTCACGGTGACATTACTTCTTTTCTTTTTTTTTCTTTTTAAAGAGAGAAGTTATTAAAATGACATTGTTGTCAAGAAGTCTAAAGGACAAACTGAGCCAAGTTCATTAAATCAATGGATGTGAAGAGGTGCTTTAAAATGAGAAATGACATGCATAAATGAGTCATAATGCAGAGCTGCAGTGACGCCTGGCAGTAATGTATGCCTTTATAAGAATCTCATTACTTAAGCAGAGACACATCCAGCTTCCTTCTGTGACGCTGATCTCTGTCGGCATGAATAAGATTGAAATGCCATCCAAAGAGCCTCATAGCACTAATCGACATTCAACAGAAATAAATATGACTGTCTCAGCATGTCGATGTGCTGATGCCAATCACTGAGGCCCACACAGGGTATGGATTGAGGTGGGCGGGGTCAAAGCAGCCAGAAAGTGTCTGATTGGAGAAATGTTTCTATCAGTCTGAGGGAGAGCAAGTATGTCCGAAGCAGCAACATCAGGTGTTGAAAAATGAAGCCAAGTGCAAAATCCTGCAGTTCATCGAGTGTCCACTTGAGGCTCTCTCCAAGAGCCCAGGAAGTCACATACACGCCACATTCAAAAAAGCCGTTTTACAGCAGAAATTAACATGTTTACAGCCTGGTTCAAAAAACGATATTGGTTTAAAACGTTATTCTCATCATGGGCACTCACTGTACGTTGGTGAATTTTGTTATAACGCATCTGTTTTGATTTAATTAAGGATAAGAGTTATTCACAATAAGGCGTGTAGCTGACATGATTGACGGGTGGGTGCAGTGAAAAGGTTTGTCAAGAGGCTTAAAACCCGCCTCAGCTCCAGCTCTCAGTCTGTCGTTAGGTTGACTGAAAGTTAGGGTGAGGCAGCATTTCCACTATGGTGGCTGCTGCAGACGAGCCTCTGGAGCCCCCTAACCACGAGGCTACCAGCGCGCCCCACGTTACAGTTACGTAAGACACACAGTGATAAACAAGCTCTAGTTTTTCCTACATGACACGATTAACCCAAATGTTAGCTGATGCACAACATCTAACCCCATTCTGACACCAGTCTGATCAGGTGTGTACTGAAGCCGCATCATGCCTCAGTTTTTTCAGCTAGGTTAAAAAAATGCAAATTATTACAGTGTGTGTTTGTGTGTGAATGTGTGTGTGCTGCTCATTGCCCTCACAGCAGCTGCCCTGTTTTCTAATTGCTTCCATCTTGCAGCTGAAATAAGACTCCGCTTCTGCAAAGTTCCTCTGCATCCATCCACGGGCCGAGCAGCTCGTACGGATCAATGCAGGACTCACTTCTTTGAAAATTGAGGAGCCGTCACAAATAATTTATCAGAGTGTGTTCGGGAGGAGTGTGTGTTTATGTGCCTGTGTGCTTTGGCGCACACACCTAAAGAAAACACAGTGTTATTTCACCAGCTGTATATCATGTGCAGGGGACAGGAAGTCATTTGGCTGCAGGTAAATCAAGGTAAGTGCTCCTCGGAGATGTCGATAGCCTCCCCCCTCCTGCATTAGTTTCAGTCAATGACAGCTCGCTTCTCCTGCTTCTGCCCACTCAACACTTCAGATAGAGAGTAATCAGAGCCAGCACTACATGTGTAATTAACAGCAATAATAGAAAACTAGATTAGATTTGATTGATGCAAGATTAATGAGGATTAATTAGCCAAAACAATTTCAGAAATGGGAGTTAGACGAGGCGGCAGAGAGGTTTAAATGCTATCAACGTTTCAGATACTTTGTATTCTGTGTCTGTTCATTCTGGAGGTGGAGGCAGGTTATGTTGTAATAGATTTGGCTTTTACGTCCTCCTCCACCCAGAACATTCAGGGCGCCCAATGGACGTGCAGAATGTGCCAACATATCTTTGGAAAAAAAGGATTGAATAGATGAAATACTACACGCAACCAGATCCAAAAAGTCTGAAGCCATAGCACAACTCAATGGTTTTTGGACAACACTGCCAACAAAAAAAAACCTTTAAAACACATTTTCATTCCATTTTAGAAGAGATTTACATAATCTTTTTCCATTATGTCCATCTGAAATGGGCCAAAATGGACCCCAGCTCTGCAGTCCTGATAGTCCTAACAGCCCAGTTATTACGGGAAATGAGATGAAAAGCCCACAGAAGAGCAGCAGGCTTTGGAGAAATCTGTCTAACATTGAGTCAGTCAAGTTATTTGTAGAGATACTTAAAGCAATCTCTGCAGCAACACCATAAAAGCATCAGAAAGGTGAACCATGAACTGTATAAAACAAACGAACAGTGTGCCTCAGCCTCCTACCGTTGACCCGGATAAAGCCAAAATATCCCCATGACAGGCGCGGACATATGGTGAATGTGGAACCAGAATCTGTGTCGTAGGGTTCAGCTGGAAGAGCTGAGGTATTTATGTCACGCTGCTTCTGCTAACTAATCTCAAAGATCCCTCAGGTGGGTTCAGTCCACAGCAGAACAGATTCTTGTGTCGTTTGAAGCAGACGAGCAGGGTTACTGTAAGTTCATTGACTTGTGTGACGGTTTCGTTAAGGTCTCTCTCGCCGTTTCTGCTGTACTCCAGCAGCAGCCTCGTTCATCAACAGAGCTGTCAACTTCTCAGTATAAGGATGACGTGAACACAAATTGGTGAGATAATAACTACCATGACAAAAAAAAGGTTTGGACAAAAATGTACCGTACGTGCATTTGTCTTTGATAGTTTGACCCATGTCCTATCTGCTAACACAGAGGGAGGTGTGTTCATGACCAACCGTTTGGCTTCACTTGAAATTAATCCACTGTCAATAAAATCTGTGGGCTAAACATCAAGTATGATCAAGTTTGTGTAAGAAATTGACGATATCAAATACTGTAAAACACGGAACATAAGTCACACCGGTTTATGAGATGCAGTCGGTTTTTGGGGGGTCTCCCATAAGGAAAAAGGTTTAAACTGTTAAACCTGCGTGTTGATTTCCATTGTGTTCAGCGAAGTGCACAAAGTGCAGTCTCTGTGCAGCTGTTGGAGCTCTTTCTATACCATCTGTTTTCTCCATGTGGAGTTTGCACAGTAGTTAACCTCGCAGCCTACGGTAACATCGACAGTCATTAAGTACGGACCCACGGCCCACGACCAGTTTGATTCGAGTCGTGCTTGCCCACCTCCACTGGTCAGTGGTTGTCTTTAATTGAGGAGTCTTTACATCAGTACTCCACAAGGTTTCCTAACAGTATACCACCATGTTCTTGATTAAGACCCAATGAGGGAGAAATGGCGCCGCCAGCCTGGTCCTCATCGCTATGTATCCCAGCACTCTTTGAACAGCCTGCAATGGAGGCGTATTTTTAAACGCAGCAGGTCGCATGCAGTGAGCGATGATGTGGGCTGCAGTTGGGAGTCATGACATTGCACTTCTCAGGATTTTATAATGGTACATAAGGATTTTAGACTGGGGCGGCAGTAGATCAGAGCGGCAACTGTTCAAAGTGCGTCTTATCCATCGAGTTGTTTGTATCGTTGTGTATAATATGTTTCCAAACTCTGGGACATGCTATGTGGTAGCATTTGAGAATTCTGCAAACCCCAAATCATAATTTATCCTTTAAAAAGACTAAACTATGTAATCAAATCAGCACAGGCCTTTACCAGCTGTAAACTTTGATGACAAGCCATCACCACCCTCCCAGTTTTCTTTCTCTCTATTGTCTGTTTGTCCGATGAAATGGAAAACTCGTCATCGCTTTCAAAAACATGTGCATTAAAAAGCAATCCAGCCTCTGCAGAATCCAGATGGTCTCTTATTTTGTATTTGGAATTGTTGCTTTTAAACAGTGATTGCTGTTTGCCTTCTCCGAAGTGCATGATTAAACTATAGGATCAACCGGGGTGCCGTTTGGCTCAGCGTGAGGTTTTTTTGTTTTTTTTTTATGATTGTGCCTCTCGTCCCGCTCCATCAGCGGCTGCCAGCCTTCCCACTGTGCCAGGCACTGCAGAGCTTTGATGGCCCGCTAAACAGGTCGAGGGAAATATGAGAAATAAGGAATGACACTCGTTAGAGAAAATTTGGGACACCATAAAGAAAATGCTGCAGGTTTTCTATAGCCCCAGAGAGTTGTAGAAACATTATTTAGTGGGAGAGAATAAACACATTACTGAAGACTAAAGGAGACTGCGTTGAGTGTCACCTCTACTGTGCACCGCAGATTAAGCTGCAAAACAACAACTTTCACAGGGTAATTAATCCCTAGCCTAAATGTTCGCCTCCAAGATGAGGTGATGGTATCCATCAGAGAAATCCTGGTACTGATCCCATTGCTTACAGGTCATTAAACTGGGCACTGGTCAGGAGCTGGAAGGGAAAGGAAAGCTCATCCAGACATGGAGGAGGTGGGCAGATTAACCCAGTTGTGTGAGAGTCCAGGTGATGATTGGACAGACAGAGTTAACACCAACAAATTGATAGAATATTGAAACTTCCTTCTGACGATTGGTAATCCCCCAAATTTGCATCCAGCATCTCCTACAGATTCCCTAATCTCCTCCGTTTTTATGTTTTAAAAGAAATAACCAACATTTGACTAATTGCCCACTGTGGTAATGGTGAAACACACCCTCCAGCTGTTAGCATATAAATACTGTATGCTGTATATTCTAACAGTAAACTGCAGCTTCTTGTGGATATACCACAGATTTGGTTCCACACTTGTCCTCTGGGCAGTGTCACTTTTACAAGCAGCGTCCTCTGTAATGTAAATGATGGCATCTGTGCCGTGATCAACTTGATTACACAACCCTTATGCTGAGATGAAATAACATAATGAGTGAAGATGTGCCAGCTCTACATATCCCTGCGCCGAGAGGCAATTACACCTGGAGGCCGTCCAAGTTGACAACACACTTTGTGCAGAGTGAGCACAAAGTGTTCACTGACAGGAGCTCAGCCGGACGTTCTGAACAATCTGCCTCTCAGTAACTCTCTGAACTCACAGTGTTTACTTCACAGACTAAATGCGGAGTAAATGCATTGAAACAAAAAAGGTCTAAGGCTGTGGAGGATACAAGGTCAAGTCCATAGACTATAAAAACATAGTGACGTCACCAATTGGTTTCTGAAGAGGTATGTTGAGGCCCAATGATTGTGGTCGCCATGTTGGAAATGCTATCTCCACCTCACTTTAGATCAATTTGAAAATGACGAACAGGTGGAGTTTAGGCGGGCATTAATGGTCTTTTCCAGTTGATCTCTGAAGTTGGAAATTCTGAGTTGCCGGTCTGATACGTCATCAGGAACGCCCCCCTGAAGTCAAAATTCTGACTTGAAAACTCAGAGAACCTTCAGTAGCCCGAGTTAACATCCAACATGGCTGCTACTGTAACTAGCTGTACCCTACTGTGTTTATTAGCAGCGTAGTCCTCCTTTTGTGTAATTAAATCAATCACACTTTTAGTAGCGTGCAAGTTCTATCTGTGGACATGTCGTCATGTTATTTTTACGAACAAACTATCACATAGTGCGTTGTTATCGTCTGGTATTAGTTAACAAAACAAAGGTACTCCTGGAGGCGTCCATGTTGCTTGTCCGACTTTTTGCAAGTTGCAAATGGAAAGCTGTAAACTCAGGTGTGACGTCATTCCAGAGGTAAATGGATAAACCAGGCTGTAAACAAGTTTATTTCTGCTGTGAAAATGAAATCTTAATATGGGACCTAATGGGGATTTCTTGGCATTTACCGAAAGCCCCAAGTGGACACTTTAGGAACTGCAGTAATTTTCATTTCCGCATTGGCTCCATTTTTCCAAACTGGAATATGCCGATTGGTCAAATCATATCTGTGAAGAATATATGGAACCGAAAAATAGTACTTAACAGGGAAATGCATTAAAAATGTGACGCAGGGGAAAGACAAGGAACAATGAAGCGGTGAGAAGACTTTCTTTAGATTTCTATCGACAGAAAAAACTGTGGAATCTGGAAAAAAAATAATGTAAAAAAAAAAGGCTATTTCTTCAGCAAACGGTTAATCACTTTGACACCTTGCCGGCGGCAGGGTCCATCCATCCATTATCTGGTGGTCGCAGGGGCTGGAGCCGATTCCAACTGTTTGGCGAGAGGCGGGGTTACAACCTGGACTGATCGCCAGTCAATCACAGGGCCAATTTAGAGTCACCAATTGAGCTAACGAGCATGTTTAAGGACTGTGGGAGGAAGCCGGAGTACCAGGAGAGAACCCACGCCTGCACAGGGAGAACATGCAAACTCCACACAGAGAGGCTCCTGTCAGACGGGGATTTGAACCAGGAACCACTTCACCACTGTGCAGCAATGTAAATGTGTGCTCTAAATCGGTCATTTGTCCATAAATGTGTCATAAATGTCCATTCTAAGGAAATTCAGTTGCGCTAACCACTACACCACCGAGCAGCCCTCGGCAACAGGGTATTCATTGAAAAATCATTTTAGCGAAAAGTCTATCTCTGTCTTGTTTGCTTTTCTGGATCATATAAAGTCATCAGTATGAATTTGAGTCTTTTTCATAACCAGCTAAATTCTCCTCACAGGAGCTTTAAGTTTTGTGTTTCTGCATATTGACATGTCTTTCTCAAAAGGTGTTTTAAGTCTCTGCTGTGGACTGTTGTCAGCTGACAACTTGAAAACCCACTAAGTGCTGGAGAACAAAAAGTTCCCTCAAATGAAGGATTGCGAAATACTCCACTGATTGTTTGTTGTACATGCTGGAACAAAGTTTGTATTCAGTCTTTGTTTTCTCCAAAGCTTTTGGTGTTGTCATGTCATCAGTCAATTGTCTCGGGCACTGTACCGTGTTATTTAGAGACAAAGTTTCTGCCTTTTCAAACATCAAACAGTGACATCCACAACTGCTGCAACACAGCTTTGATAAGACGACAGGAATTAAACCCTGGAACAACAACTGAGAGTTTAGTTGCACAAAAGAGGGAGCATGTCAGAGCACATTTATATTCATAGCCCTGATATGGAGACGGCTCCCATTGTTCTATGAATAAACTTTTCTTTCTTGCTCTTGCATGTTATTATCAGCGGTGGCACAAGCCCTGACAATTTGTAATTCATTTGGACTTCCTGTGTGAACCTGCCAACAGAGCGCAGGGACAAAGAGGAAGAGCTAATGAAGGACCAGGTGCAGCTCTTTGATTGGACGAGCTGCAGAGCCAGGTTCCTGCAGCGTTGGTGCCAACGGCTGAGCCCCCACCAAGAGAAATCCCTCCAAGTAATCAACGGCTCCTGGTGGTGATCCTTGTGTTTCACCAGGAGCAGGTAGCAAAGCATGGACAGTGATGAGAGATTTCCCCCAATGACAACAAAAAAGTTCAGGGAATTAATGCAGACAAAAGAAAGGGAATAATTTGGTGATCTGAGCAGCGGGAGAAGCAGAAGGAAGAACAACAAGGCAGCACCTCCATCTGTCAAAATGTTCTCCTCCTGCTGACAGCTCCTGCTTTGTGCTGCTTAATACTCAGTAATGACTTTTGTAAAGATTAGTTTAATGTTGAAAATATTTTATTTCTGAGTATCTTATTCACACCCTCAGCTCAGGGTATGACACTCCCCTTAAATCATAACCGAAACAAGTAAAACATTAACATCAAGTCTATCTTCATTTTAATTTTAAAAAAAGTGTGAAAATGTTTCTCACACAAAATAAATTGTCTGTTTGCATGTATTTGTTCATCAGTTTGCTCAGTTTTCATGTTGTGCATGCTGGTTCTGCTCTGAAAGGAAGTTGAGGCATGCATACGACCAATGCTTGTCATCGTGGTCGTAACCATCTATGAGGACACATGGTCTGGACCTCTGTCGTTTTTTTAAGAACAAGACAGCTAAAATCTTTACCAATCAATGTACAAAGCGCTAGATGGTCTTTTACTTTGAAAATACTTATATAGAAGCGTTACTAATGCTGCATTCATGTGCTTCTCGGGTGGTCCAAGTTTCCGGGTTTGGAAGTCGTTCTTCCGACTTCAGTGTGTTCACGTGATTTCAGTTTGGAAAGTCTGAATGTTGTAAGAACAGCAAAAAGCAGCGTTGATGCTACAAAGAAGATCAGGGAAATGTAGCTGTTACAAGTTAGATTTGAGCAAAGAGTTGACGTGCAATACGTGAATCAAAAAGAATGTTAACACTGACAAAAACATATTTTGCCCCTGGTGTGACGACGACTGACGATGTGCTCTTAAAACTCGGAAACTCGTTTTTCCGATGTGTCCGACACCACATGAACGCAGCAAAAGTCAAAGCCTGCCCTACACTGGGGGAAAAAGACTCTGCAGGTGAGCAGAGAGAGAGAGAGAGAGTGGTGTCCGCCGTTAAGACTCACTGAATGAATCTGTTTCAGTGTATGTTATTCTACTTCAAGCCGTGTTTTGTTCGTTTTGTGCAGTTGCTTGCTAATGTTGTGATTGTGCTCTCTCTTGGTTTTGCTGCGTCGTATTCTCCCCACAGTAGGCTCACGTGTTGTGATACAGGACGAAGTAAAACTTTTTAGTCGGTTTTGTTGTGTTGCATGAACTCCTGAAGGCTAAAAATAAAAGCTGCTCTCTCATTTTTAAATAAATCTTTAATCTGGGGTTTTTATGCCAGTGTCTGTCTGTCTGTCAGTCCGACTCTCTCTCTCTCTCTGTCTCTCTCTCTCTCTCTCTCTCTCTCTCTCTCTCATGCAAGTGCGATAGTCCTCAAACTGTCCTGACTCCTCGTTAAACTAAAACAACCAGCCAGAAAAACTATAATCAAAACATCATTGTACGACCATGTGTCACAGGAAATGAATCACAATCTGGATCATGTTTGCCATATTTACAAGTGCATAAACAAAACAAAATAATGTCATTCTAAATGATATATATCAGCTTTACATATAGGCTACTTGTGTAGGCTACAGGAAGAGAAGCGTCCTCGCCTGAAAGCCTTTCTGCTCCAAATGCACTGATGTGGTCCTACAAAAACAATGATGTGGAGACCCTCCTGTTGCCATGCAAACTGTTCAACAGCTGCCTGCTTGTCAAGTTAACATCTGAGGCAGACACGGCACAGGAAGTGGCTGATGTCTCCTCTCCTCCTATTGTTCTCAACACCCACAGTCTCCGGCCTGCCAATCAACTTTACATGAGACCAGGTCCACTTCAGGATTACAAAAGTCTTTTCAGTTGCGTTCCAATGTAAAATATTCATACATCAAAATCTTACAGTTACAGCTGCTTAGAAAAATTAGCACTTGATAGTCGTCTGTAAATGCACAATGAAAGGTTTAACCTCCCTGTCAGCATCGTGACTCGTAGTCTTCATGAGAGGTAAGTGTGGGAGAAACTGCTGGCACACTTTGAGAAATCAGAAGGTTTAATATAATGCAAACAATAATTTCTGTAAAGAGTGTACCTGCAGAAACAGACCCTTCAGCTCACTTTTACAGTCATCGGTCAGTTGAATATGTATTTATATACAGCTGTAACGTCTCCTTCATCATGTGCCACTCTGCTGAGGAGAAACAGTCAGCCGTATGTTCGTCATGAAGGTATCCAATCAGGTACGTCTAAATCAAAGTGACGTTCCATCAATTATCAACATGTTATTTACTACTTATTACAGACAAGTCATCAAAAGGAAACAAAGACGTGTGTGTGTTGAAACAGAATCAAGGTTTACTTTTCAAAGCTTGAAACACTTGAAGAGTATTAAAGGGGGAGGGGGGACATAATAAATTAATCTCAGAAAGTTAAAACCCCGCTGCCCGCTTACAAGAACAGTAACATAAACGTCTCACTCTATCATCCAGGTCTCCCTCCCGCCCACTACACTCTGCCAATGACAGGCGTCTGATCCAACCTTCACAACAAGGCACTGAGGGCGCGGTCACACTAGGCAAAGTTGTCCCGTACCGTGCTTAAGCACAATTGTCCCCACTCTTCATTCCCCCGCTGGCCTGCACTCACGCCGCTCCAGGACTAACAGGGCCTGAGCATGTTTACCTCTTGAACATAACGTCGTCATACAACACATGCATGTCTTTAAGTAATCGTGAAGTCTGCTCAGTTTATAAGACAGACGGACTTGAAAATAAAGGGACGTGTGGTCGAGTCCTTGTCCTCACATCAGAGAACAACACAGAGAACATGACAGCTTCTTTACTGACTTACTTTGAGTCCTTTTAGTCAGATACAGCCAGAACACTCCGGGATTTATCGATAATGGATCGCTTCTTTCAACCAAGCGGGAACCTTCGGTGTTGAAAAATGAAGTTGATGCCGATGTAGAAAATCCTGCAGTTCGTCGAGTGTCCACTAGAGGCTGGCTGCAGATACACAGGAAGTCACATACACACCCATTCAAAAAAAACTGTTTTTACAGCAGAAATTAACATGTCTTCAGCCTGGTTCAAAAAACCAAATAGGTCTGATTAGCTCATGTCTCGATCGGCACACACTGTACGGGGGTGAATGTTCTGATGACTCATCTGTTTTGATTTGATGAAGGATAAGAGTTATTCACAATAAGGCGCGTAGCTGACCTGATTGACAGGCGGGCGCAACGTAACAGTCTGTCAGGAGGCTTAAAAAAGGAGGCTCAGCCTGTCGTTAGGTTGACTGAAAATTAGGGTGAGACAGCATTTCCAGCATGGAGACCGCCATCGATGAGACTCCAGCGCCCCCTGCAGGGACAGACGGGGGACATCACTCAGGCTTTTCCATTCATCTTCACAGACTGTGGTATCAACCTGCATGTCTATGAGGTTTTTAAATAACAGTCACAGGACTACAAACCTTGAAACCCACAGTTTTAGTCCTCTAAATGCTGTAAAAATTAACTTTTCGATGTTTCTCTCTGTTAATATCATTGTTGTCCTTCTTTTACAATCCCAAAATCCTTCATTGAAAACACCTCCCAGCTGCGGTCACCTTCCCCGCCCTGCTTTGTCCTCTCACTTACAGCCAGGTTTATGTCTCTATTTACCCAGAGGGACCTTTAAAAGACACCAGGAGGCTAAATGATGCTCTTATGCTGCTGCTCTGCTGCTGACTGACAGGTATACACTGCTAAACATCTGCTGCTGCTCGCGCTCAGCGCCGGGACAGATGTGGTCGACCCGTTTGGTGGCGTAAAGCGAACACAGCAAACGACACCGACCATCTGTCCACAACATCATCAGGAACATGTGCTCCGTCGCTGCTCCGCCTCTGCTCATTCTGGCCTGAAAATGAGACGAGGACGTGCGTGTTGTTGTTATATTGTTTCTGTAACTTTTGGGCTGAACTCAACCTCTGCTTCTTTCACAGTTCATTGTAGTTCACCAGACGAGAAACATATTCATATTCATTCATGAATAGAAAGCTACTAACCGTGATCTTTAGCGTTTGTGCTAAGCTAACCAAAGCTGTTGCAGTTTTATCTCTGCATGAAATCCCAAAAAACATAACCTGATCTTGTTATGTGGAGACAGCAACGTTCGTTTTCCAATGATCACGAGTCCATTCTTTTTTATTATTCTTGAGATTTGAACTTCATCCTGTTATCTCTTCATAACAAAGCCATCTCTCCCAGGGACATGAGGTAAGATAGGCGAGGAAACATCGGAGAACTGCTGGTTCCTGCGGGAAAACAGAGTGCATAATGTTGAATAAATACACCGCAGGTCACACCTACACATTCACACACTGATGGCAGAGGCTGCTATGTAGTGAGACCATCAGAAGTAACTAGTCCATTCATACACATTCATACACCACCGAAGAAGCAGCGGGAGCAGGAGTGTCTTGCCCAATGACACATCGGATGTGTAGCTGCAGGAGCTGGGTATCGAACCCCTGACCTTCCCGGTTGAGAGACGACCGACTGGCATTATGAAGCTTTTGAATGGCCGCCATAAATAAGTGAAACATTATCAATACGGACAATAACAAAGCAATAACAGCTAGCCATGACAGTACAGTGGGGTGTTAAACTAAATGTGAACTAAACGTTTTCATCTGACTTTGTCATGATAAATCCAGCGAACCTTAGTCCCTACAGACGGAGCTTCTGCTGAGATTTTGTGTTAAAAGATTTGAGTTAAAGGATTTGAAAATCCAACACAATGGAAGAACACTGTTTAGTCTGCCATGAAAGTGAAATGAAGACCCTCTGAAATTGTGGTGGATGAAATTGCAAATCTACAAAGTTGTGCTCTCTCTCTCTCTCTCTCTCTCTTACAGACACAGAAAGTACTGAGTGTTGAGGTTTACCCTTCCCAGTAATGCTGGTCCATCGGTTAATCACACAGACTATCCATCAGTGTGTGTCAGGTAAAGAACATTAACCTCTAACAGCAGCTTTGTTTCATGTTGTAGATCAGAGCCGTGAAGACAACAGAACACGCGCTGATGCTGCCGTGTACAGGCAGCTCGCTCTTTGGGGCAGGACGGCTTCATTTCTGTGATGGAGCCGAGTGACGCGGCGCTGATGGATCGCTCGAGGTGTCGCGTTCGCTTCTGTCATGAGCCTTAATGAAAAAGCACATTTTGATTTTCTGTGTGAAAGGAAAGATGCTGCAGCTGTCGGACAAATTGATGTGTGCAGTCAAGGGAGGCCTTTACATTTCATACACAGGATGGATGTTGCTGGAAGTGATGTGTGTGTGTGTGTGTGTGCGTGTGTGTGTGTGTGTGTGTTTACATTTTTAAAAGGGGGGTGGGAGAGTGACCCTGTAGAGAAATCTTCGATGATTTGGTTCCCAATTAAAAAATAATTTTAAAAAGGAATAAATTGAATCGTTGAAACGCTTCATTTCAGTTGCTGTCTCTTTAAGGTCCGCCCTCCCCACGTGCCCACTCTTTTCTGATTGGCCAGCTCTGTTTGCAGTCTCAACGAAATTTGGGTGAGCTGCCAGGGTGGGCTTGTCCTACAACTTTGCTCCCTGCTTTGCTCTGATACGTCGGCAGAACCTGACGTCAGGTTCTGGCCAAGTCTCGCCTAGTTCTTGTAAGAACGTTCAGAGCAGCAGGAAACCACGTCCGGAGATTACACCAACAACTGAGTATGTGTTGAAAAAACTTTGCAGAGGTTTAGTATGGACATTTAACATCGTAACATTATTTGTATGTATTTAAATATGGATCGGCAGAATAGATCTCCTTTAAAACAAAACCACGCCCACTTAAGAAATGTCTTCTGTTATTATCTTTTAGTGTTTCTAGTGTTAATAGTTTTGTTGTTTTATTGGAGGTTCAGCTGTCGGGTACATTTGTGCTCTAAAATCAGTCCATAAATGTCCATTCAGAGGTAACTCAGCTTTTCCAATATTTTATTTTTCAACTGAGAAAGTTCTTCTTTTCCTGTGTTTGAGTTCAGTGTAACAAATAGACTTGAGTTGCATCACAGCAGTTATATGGGGATGTGAAGTGTGGACGACTTGTTGATCCTGTTGACGGTCTGCTGTCTGTAAACATTGATGGATCCAGAGTAGTCTTGACAACTAAAAGGCCAGGAGACATGTAACATGCACCGCCTGACTTTGGCGAGCCCTTCGCACCGTGTTTGCTGCCTCTGAGGTAAAAGTTTTCACACTCAGCAGCACAGAACAGCCTCCACTATCAGCTCAGTGTCTGAGAGGTTGCATGTACCCAAACAGAGATGCTCTTTAAAAGTGAACCTTCAAGATAGACTCCAGCCTGCCAGACTACCAAACAGCAGGATTCTGTTTTTATATAAATCACGGTTCACCAGCAGCTCTCAGGTTTGCGAATTCCCAGCAGCCCACAGATTCAGTGAAGCGAGGGGAGAATAAGGAGGGAATGGAAGAGAAACATGTCCAAATATAAAGCGCATGGAGGAGAGGAGATACAATTCATAGGGGGATAGATAAACTTCTTGACTTTCACTCCTTCCAGCACAGAGCGAAGAGTCGGTTGGCTTGGGGAAACAGAGCTCAGAGCAGCTGCAGGCAGACAGAGCTGCTGGAGGAGAGCATCAAAGAGCATCTGCAGGTGTGAAGATCTGCAGCGGAGCAGGTGTGGAGGACAATGTGAGATAGTCGAGCAGCCCAAAGTTTTCCTCCATTTCAACATTGCCTCATTTGTTGGTACTACTTTTCTTTTGTGACATGAAGAACCAAAACATCACAGGATAACAGATCAAAGACACAATCTAAAACTGACATCCATGAGATTTAAAGCCTTCCTGTATAACCTTTCAATGTGGTTTGGAGATTGTCATTTCAGTCCTGCAGAAGATGAACTGTACCTCTTGTAAAGCATCATCATGGGGTCGAAATGATCAAAAATGTTGTTTTATGACCACATTTCTGCACGACTAATGACAGTCAGAGGTGCTACTTGTCAACAGGCATGACAGGTTACTGCTTAGGGCCCCAGGCCAGTATAGGGGGCCCCTATGTTGAGCATACTTCAAACCACAGCATTGACTCAAAATATGCTAAATTTTGCAATGACAGGGGGCCTAAGGGGACCGCTCTGACAGCACTCACTCTATGTGCTACCAAGCATCGCATGCATTATTCCTACAAAACCAAAGTTTGTATATGAAGCTGAAGTTAAGTCCCGACGGAAAATGAGGAGGAAATATCGAACTGGGAGTAAAAACAAAAGAGATGAAAAAAGAAAGAAAGACAGCAATGAATGGAGGAGAAAATGATTAAATAAAATATTAAAATGACTGAATGCTGCTAGTCTTACCTGAACTATGAGGGAGGGACAACTTATTAACGTGAATTCTGCCAGCATTACGTTAGGCTGTTTGTTCTTTGATGTTTAACATTAGTTAGCTAGCAGAGCAGCCGAGTGAGTCCAACTCTGCTGGTCGTGACCGAGTCGAGAGCTTGTTACCAGGAGTCAAAGTCAGGACACAGGCAGTCCACTTGCTAGCTTAGTTAGCAGGCTCAAAGAATGTGAATAAGCTAGTGGTTATAGTATCGACACTTCATAACCAGTGAACTTGGTCTTAGCAACATTTCCTGTGTCTGACCTAACATAAGGGCGATGAACTCTGGTTGGAGGGGCCCTTTGTGAAACAGACTACGTATCAAGGTTATAATCGTTAACGAAAACTAACGAAAAAACTAAAACTAAAATGTCAAAATAATTTTCGTTAACTGAAACTAAAATAAAAACGAGACTTCACCAAAAAACGATAACTAACTAAAACTGCACTGGTGTTTACAAAACTAACTAAAATAAAATAAATTAATAGCCAAAATGCCCTTAGTCTTAGCTTTACAATGTTTTAAATCAGTATGCTTAGTATTTTCAGTTGAAAATCTCGTCGATCATGCCTTTTTTTTGGGGAGGGGGAGGGGGGGGGTTCTCTAGCAGCACGTGTCACAGCAACGCGTCTGTTCTCAATCTAACTTTATTTGGCATCATGGCGGCGGTAGTAAAAGTTGGAGGGAAACAGCGGAGTCTGATTTGGGATTACTTTGAATATTAGACAAAAGTAAATGTCTGCTAGTTGAAAGAGAAAAATGACGTTGAATGCATCTCAAGGGGAAGCCTCACTAATCTTAAAGTTCATTTAAGAAGCCTACACAAAACGGCGAACCTAGCTTACATGGACAAGGTAAGGATGGACGCCCAGCCCCCCTCCCCTGATACAGGAGCTAATCCCAGGCCACACAGCATGATACTACGGGGGTCCGCCGGGACGTCCGCAACGCGACGCTTCGAACAGAGATAGGTTGGTAAACTCACAGGAACACCAAGGGCCTGATTTACTAAGATCCCAATTAAAGAGTACAAAATTGCGTGTTCACTCCAAAAAATTGCGCGTTTGGCGTGTGGGCGTTTTGCGGGTGATCTACTAAGAAACTTTGCGTGAATGGTAACAGGTGAAAACCTTGAGGAGGCGGTAGTATTTAATTCAGGAATTTGCGTGTTCTACTGGGTTACGTCACGGAGAGTTTGGACAGAAAGCAGAATGACTGCAAGCGCAAAATAGGTATTAGTGGGAGAGGCAAATGAACGTACAGTATTTTCGAGTTATAGCAGATAAATCTGAATATAACAAAAAGAACATTTGGCTTATAAGAAAACCTCGGCATTAAACAGGGCCTCTCTTTTCTTCCCTCGATCCTTTGATTGAATTGTCATACATTGCGCAGGAGGTGCGAGCTGTGACCTATGTGGCACCAGCGCTCAGGCACGGCACTCGGGCTATTGTTGCGCACCAGACTGCTGGCCAGCGCTGTGTCTGATCGGACATAATTGCCCTGGCAAGAGGTATCGCAGACGGGGGTACAAGCAGTGGTGAGGTCCCCCAATCCATGTGCCTACAGCGTAGCAGCAGGGGGCTGTAGAGGTTGGAGACGAGCGCGATAGGGAGAGGAGCGCACCGGAGGAGACGAGCTGGAGAGACGCGCAACCCGAGAAAAAGGAAATGCCCAGTTTAAAATGTAATGTTGCCGAAAAGAGGGAAATAGGAAGACATAAATGTCAATGTGTAAATTCTTTAGAATGCAGAGGCTGTGAATGTTCAGTTATATTAGTTTAATCATGGTGTTTCTCTTTGTTCACTATTATTGAATCGAAAAAAAAAAATAATGCATGTCATTTATTTTTATGTCAATCGAAAACATGTTAACATGTTGGGGGAAAAACGTGATCTTTATACGTTCTTTTATTGAGCCTATGTCTCCTCCTAACTGCAGCCTGTTGTGCGTAACACTGGGCTCCTGGATTAGCACCTGCCTTTCAAAGGTGTTAAATTTAGACACCGTCACAATCACCGCAATTTTCGCCAGGCTTGGTAAATCGCAATGTGTGTACTAACTTAACTTATTTGAATTTTCTCCTCCCAGTATTTTGCACGCTACGGCAGAAACGCCCCATATTGCATATTCATGAAGGCAAACGTGCTAAATGGACAATGCGTGTTGTTTTGCTCATATGAAAGACGCAATCCTCACTGCGTGTCGTTAGTAGATCAGATAGCACATTTTTTGCTGGTGGTATCAAGTTTGCACACGTTTTAAGACACGCAAACCTTTAGTAAATCAGGCCCCAAGAGTGAGAGGAACAAACATGATTGTTAAGGCTAATGTTCTGTTATTGTGCCCAGTCGTTTTTTCTCTGATTAATGAGACAAGCACAGTGACTGACACATATCCATTATTGTTTGTCTTTTGTGGATTGTTGTGACTGTTCATCTTTTGAAATTCATTTGAATACATTTTTAAATGATGTCATGTTTGGAGTTGTTTATTTCACAATACTCTGTCTGGCCCTTTGGGGTCTAAACCTTACAAGTCCTACATCATGTAAAAACTAAAACTAACAAACCAGCATTCAAAACTAATTAAAACTAAACTGAAATTGAAAACAAAAAGTCAAAACGAAATAAAAATAAAAACTAATGAAAAATCCAAAACTATTATATCCCTGCTACGTATAACTTCAGTCTTGATTGTTTTAACTCGACCTGTGACTCTTGTTTAATGACTAAATGATAATTCAAACTGTGGACATCAAAGCCTCAACGAGAAGGATGGACACAAATATTAAAAAGCTTAATTGTATTCAGAGATTTTGAATTAACCCTTAGTTAAATGGTGTTCACTAAATGAAAGAAGAAGGCAGTAACCTCCACATTTCTGAGTAAGAAATGTGTTATTTGATGTTTTTATGAACCAGGACAAGCGTTTTTTGACAATAACTTCCGACTGCTTGAACCTGAGGAATGCTGTCTGAACAGGAAGAACTTTCAGATTCTCCATGTGCACTTAAGGCGCCTTAAAATAAATCAGATTTGAACATTAAATAAGTCAATCAGTGCTTGTGACCAGCTGCTGGTTGATACTTTGCTCACATGGAAAAAGGAAAAGAAGCTAGAGGGTGCAGGAACATGATCTTTTTTGTTTCCACACCTGGTTAACTCCATGTTTCTGTTTTATGTGTCCTTAGTGTTGATGGATAGGATCAGGGCTCAGAGACCGTAGAGGTCAGGTCGGAGACTGGCCACACAGTGTGCAGCCCTCAAAATAACCACAGACAACAGTAGGGCGAAACTAGAGAACACAAATTAACTTTAACTTAAATACATTGTTAGAGCTCTACGGGGCAGTTCAAGGAACGGCGAGGAGCTGGAATAATATTTGCCAAATGTCCAGTCTGGTCTCTTGGCCATTGTTATTGCTTTCCCTCACAGCAGGGAATGTGATCTCTCTGTGATTGGGTACACACACACGGCTGCTAAATTGCTGCAAAGGAATTTGGCACATCGGAGAGCCATGTTGAGAGACATCTGGGCAAACTGAGTCAGCTGCAAGGATCGTCTTATTCTGTCCTGTCTGTTACGCTTCATTCACACTGAGGGGAAAACAGGACATGTGTACACTTCAACACATCTGCTGGCTTAAATAAATGACCATTGAAGGCTTTTTGTGATCATTGGTCTTCAACTGAACCAAGCTATTCTCACTCTTCTGATTCTATGCAAAAACAAGAGTGTATAGTCACAAAGGCAGCTCTCTGAGTCTGAACTTCAACACGGACATATCGGACAGGTCACGAAATAAAAGGAAAAACCAACATTAAATGGGTACTGCAGTCCAAATTCAAAACATTACAGAGAGCTGTCTCCCCCCGCCCCCTCCTCTGGATGCTCACGCAGGTCACCATGTGGTGGACACTGAAGCTTCAGTGTTTAGCCAGCTCTGCATCGGTCTGTAAACCTTTCTGCGTTCTAACCTCTCTCCATTTTTCAAAAGCATCTCCAATATTGATCCTAGTTTGAGCACGTTTCTGCTCATGGAGCTTATTAGAAACATGCAGAGGCTTTTTAGGTCGGGTACAATCACTTCTATCGGAACCAGTTCTCTTGCCCGCTTCCATCGCTGCAACACCTGTTGGTTTGACCTGATAACTGCTCTCATATCTGGCAAACAGAGGGGCGTCCAAAACGGCCGTGTGGGGGTGCCTTAAAACCGCCTACCTTCTCTACTGGCTGCTGCATTGTTGTCAGAGAAGCCAGCACTTCAACATAGCATGTTTCCTGAATGTCTGATCATAGAGTAAGGTCACTTTATCATTTCATTTGGCAGATATCTTACATTTTGGTAATTTAAGTCTCCTCTGACGTCATGCTCAGTGAGGCAATCTTGAAAGGCTATGTTCCAAGATACAGATCTGCTGAGCCCCGCAGTCAAAGGTCAAAGGTATCTTTATAGCCGGAAACATACAAAACATCATCAGGTAAGAAAAAACAAGAGCCATTTGCAAACCAAGCTGCCGTGTTTGAGAAGTTAATGGTGAGAACGAGTTGACCTTTATCTCCTATCTCCACATTTCCCTCCTGCACCCCCCTCCCGTTTGATCCTGATATGCATTAGGTGATTTAGAGATAATTTCATGCCTAATGTGGCCTTTTATCAGAGCTCCTCCCCGGGCTGCTGTCAGCACAGGCAGCTGTAGATTCTTGGCTGCTGTTCACTCACAGACGCAAACATCCCATTTCCCCGCTCAGCAGCAAACGCTTTCTATTAACATTAATCACTTTCCAAATATGAAACAGATTAGTCACTTTCAGCCTGTCATGTTTCTGGTTGTTCAGGAATGTGATTTCAGTGAAATCCCTCTCAGATTGTTGTCTGCCGCTGTGTCTGATTATACAAGAGGTGTTAAATTGATACAAACACGGCCAGATGCCACATACTGTTAAGATTTGCATAAATGTGAAATTCTGCAGCAGACAGGATAATATGCAGCGTGGATTAACACCTGGTTTCAGCTCAGAATGTTTACTAGAAGCAACAGCAGCAAGAGGAAGGAACGAGGAAAGTTTGAGTCCCCCCTGAAGAGGCTGAGGCCCCCAAACCCCCCGCATATATGATATCTATGATGTTAAAAGTCTAAACGACAGACACTAGGATGAGATTTACAGCTAGTTCATCCTGGACTCTGACAGTGTGGACAAGAGGGCTAGCTGTAGTCCTGAGTGGCCAGCCCAGGGATGCTTGAAGCTAGCACTAGCTGCAGGACTTACTTCGCTCCCTCACTAACACAGCCACTGTACTCAAAGCCCTGATTCTCTCTGCTACTTTCCCCCAACCCAGACAAGAACGAACTCCGAGTTGACCATAGTCAAGACAATCGGGCAAAACCGACCTGAGGAAGAAAATATGTTTACAGATATGCTAATGTATCCAAGTAGAATTCACATGACGTTTTTATCACAGCAGCACACACAGCAACAGTACGGCAGCTTTCAGTAGCAGCTCACGCTTCCTTATGCAGCGGTCTTTGACGTAACATCTGGCTAAAGAACATCTTGTGTCTGTCATGGCAGCTCTGTCATGGCGGGCGCAAAGAAAGACATGGGGCGTTACAACTTTTGGACCTAAAAAAACTCTACATATTACACCTTTAATAAATTGGTTATGTGATGGGGTACAGATAACGATGAGGACGAGGATGAAGAAGAATGTCTGAACAAGCTGCAATTAAAATGTCAGTCGGAGCTGTGAGCTGAAAGTCAGCTACGTTTGTCATTTCCTGTTTGCTTCATGTTAACTGCAGCTTGCAAGCTCCTGCTAGCTAGCAGTCGTTTTTATTTATGATTTTATTGTAAGAAATATAAATCGGTTTTATATTATTGCTTTTTTGCTCACAGCTGGTGAAATTTGTTGCTGGTTTTTGTCTGACTATATTTTAAATGTCGAATGTTTGAGGTAACTTTTGTTGTTTTTTGTTAAAACTTGCTTTTATTCTTTATTTAGTGCACTGACTTGATGTTCTTGCTTTTCAGATTTTGCAAAATAGACATTTCTGTTTAACACCGAAGACAGTTTTATCCTGTTTTGGTTCACTTATTATATTTTCAGTTGTTATTCTTTGTTGCTTTCAAATCTGTAGCATTTACTTGACACAATCCTGCCCCATGTTTCCTCCTTTATTCACAGCTACTTGGCACAACTGCTGCCAGGAAACTTTTCCAAAAGAAAAATACATTTCGTTCGGCTGTAGTAAGTTTGGGGTTTAATTAGTGGGTGCTTCTGCAGCATCACATGTAGCAGCAGATTTTTACAGGACGAAAACTGTGAAATTGGAGGGAGATCTTAGAACCGTTTCAGCATCTGCGTTTCCCTTTAAGTCCAGCCAGGCTTTTATTCTGAAGCCAAATCTGCAGGACTCACCGCAGTTAACTGCCCTGTAATGAGCTAGGACTTGAAAACTTTCCACCAGAGCAGCGTGCTTCATTTTCTCTTACCCTCTTGTCTCTCTTTAAGAAATTCCATCGGTATCCACTGACTCTGGGAACGCAGAAAGTACAACAAACATCCCGACGGGAGAGCAGCGGGAGCCTTAAACACAGGAGAGGATGTCTGGCTCTAACATTGGCAGAAGAGGAGTTGTGTGTTTCATCTTTGGGACGTACAGTTGAGCGTGGATGTGAACACGATCCTACGTGCCAAACTAAATAACCGCAGCACACGGCCTGCACGGAGAGACCGAGCACCGCCGCAACTGGAAGAGACAGCTGTTGGTTTCCCTGCAGCAGCTTTTGCTTCAATGGCACATTCTCTTTCATCCGAGAATGGAGGTATGGATTTATATAAATGGTGTGTTGTGCTTGAAGCTAGGCACAAGGCCAGTTCAAATACAGATGTGGGCCCCACAGAGTGATCCGTTTAGCTGCTGACAGGGCCATGTAGGTGGCGAGGCTTTTCCAGGGTAGCAGAGCGAGTCAAGGGAGGTGTAACTAATAAGCACAAGAGCTTTTATTTGATGAGAAAAGCAGAGAAATGTAATAACAGCCATGACCACTTTAGAAACTTTAATAATTGCAGCACAGTTTGATTTATTAAATCTGTATGTATACATGGATGTGACATGCTAAATATTTAAAAAGTGTTCAGAAACACTTCTCATCATCCCCGCAGCCTCGCCACAGTCAGGCACAGATAACGGCCTAAGTAGTGATTTATGATGCTAAAGAGCGCCGGATCAAGATTCATAAGTCAAGTGTGCATAAATTCTGCGCTGTAATCCATCAGGCAGACAAAGGAGAGGGCTGCAATAAAAGCTAAACTTCCTTCAGAGGAAGGGGGAGATTTATCTGCTGCTCAGAGGGGTTTACTCAAACACGGACGCATAATGTTGCAGCTTCAGCTCACAGACAGCTGAGATTATTAGGAGCCAAAGGTTTGAGCCAAAAGAAAGTTTACAAGCTGCTCTGCTGTGTGAGAGGGAGAGCAGTAAACATACGGAGGGAAATCAATAGTCTTAAGAGTAATAATGAGCTTTTGGACATTTAAATATCACCAGTAAGACTGTTTAAATCCTGCGTTAGGCCGAGCCCATGCATCTGTTTGTAGACCAGCAGACATCACGTTTACAGAGGAGATAACACCGTGCTGGGATTATGTTTCTCAACGGCCAAATGTTGTCTGATTTACGTTGTTCTCTGAGGCCCCGTGTCCACCTAGTGTTTTTTTCCAGGCTTAAAAACGCCGGCTGTGCTCGCATGAAGCGTTTGTGCGCTGAGAAGAAAAGCGCTGCACGTCCGTCCTGTCTCTATGACAACAGTCTGTTGACAAAGGCTTTTTTCCGTTTATTTCCCGAGCAGACACGGAGCGAGTACAAGAAATGATCTGTAGGCTGCAAAACTACGGGGAGTATCATGCATTTGGAAAAGAGCGCCGGTGATGTCAACAGCACCTTTCTTTCAAGTTGAAAGATTTTCAACGCTCAGAGCGGCCGCACAAAAAAGGCTCTTTGGTAAAGACCTCTAGTTTCTGTAACTCCACTGAGGATACGTCATCACAGTTGCATCCTGGGAAAGTTGCTCACAGTAAACACACAGGCTGATTCAGGCGTGAGCTTTCTGTCTTGAAAATATCTTTCCCATCACTGCTACTCCTCTGAACATCAGCTGTATACCTTTAGAAATATCCTCTCTTCTTCTCAGAGTTGTAATTCAAGTCAAAAATGTAATTTGTGCAAACGTACTTGGAGTCCATTGCTGATAAATATCCACAAATCTGTTTAGTAATCCTAATTGTAATGGATAGGTCTAATTATTACAACCCTGTTTCATCTCATGACTGTTTCCATCCTGTCAAAAGTGAACCAGGAGAACACTGAGGGCCTGATTTACTAAAGGTTTGCGTGTCTTAAAACGTGTGCAAACTTGATACCACCAGCAAAAAATGTGCTATCTGATCTACTAACGACACGCAGTGAGGATTGCGTCTTTCATATGAGCAAAACAACACGCATTGTCCATTTAGCACGTTTGCCTTAATGAATATGTAATATGGGGCGTTTCTGCCGTAGCGTGCAAAATACTGGGAGGAGAAAATTCAAATAAGTTAAGTTAGTACACGCATTGTGATTTACCAAGCCAGGCAAAAATTGCGGTGATTGTGACAGTGTCTAAATTTAACACCTTTGAAAGGCAGGTGCTAATCCAGGAGCCCAGTGTTACGCACAACAGGCTGCAGTTAGGAGGAGACATAGGCACAATATAAAGAAGGTATAAAGATCACGTTTTTCCCCCAACATGTTAACATGTTTCGAATGACATAAAAATAAATGACATGCATTATTTTTTTATTTGGATTCAATAATAGTTAATAAAGAGAAACACCATGATTAAACTAATATAACTGAACATTCACAGCCTCTGCATTCTAAACAATTTACACATTGACATTTATGTCCTATTTCCCTCTTTTCTGCAACATTACATTTTAAACTGGGCATTTCCTTTTTCTCGGGTTGCGCGTCTCTCCAGCTCGTCTCCTCCGGTGCGCTCCTCTCCCTATCGCGCTCGTTTCCAACCTCTACAGCCCCCTGCTGCTACGCTGTAAGACGCTTGGATTGGGGGACCTCACCACTGCTTGTACCCCCGTCTTCGTTACCTCTTGCCAGGGCAATTATGTCCGATCAGACACAGCGCTGGCCAGCAGTCTGGTGCGCAACAATAGCCCGAGGGGCGCGCCTGAGCGCCGGTGCCACAGAGGACACAGCTCGCACCTCCTGCGCAATGTATGACAATTCAATCAAAGGATCGAGGGAAGAAAAGAGAGGCCCTGTTTAATGCCGAGGTTTTCTTATAAGCCAAATGTTCTTTTTGTTATATTCAGATGTATCTGCTATAACTCGAAAATACTGTACGTTCATTTGCCTCTCCCACTAATACCTATTTTGCGCTTGCAGTCATTCTGCTTTCCGTCCAAACTCTCCGTGACGTAACCCAGTAGAACACGCAAAAGCCTGACTTAAATACAACCGCCCCCTCAAGGTTTGCACCCGTTATCATTCACGCAAAGTTTCTTAGTAGATCACCCCCGCAAAACGCCCACAAGCCAAACGCTCAATTTTTTGGAGTGAACACGCAATTTAGTACTCTTTAATTGGGATCTTAGTAAATCCGGCCCTGAGTGTATATTTATGGTAGCAGTGCAAACAGGAAACAGCTAATGCAGCATGAATTTGCACGGTGGAGATTTGCATAAAAAGTAACCAAATACATTTTCGTAAAGAAAGAGTGACTCACGTAGCATGGCATAATCATAAATCCTGTATTCATTCACCAAATCAAGACTGAAACCCTGGTTGGGAAATGTTAAAATATAGTTTCCAATATGTAACAAAGTACTCCCGTAACACTTTGAATAGAGTCAGTGCCAAACCTGATGGCACGTCAACATGCTTCTCACACTTTCCTCTGTTTCCTATATTTGTGGTGTGTTGGAAAAGACAGAAAATAAACCATTCACTGCTGTAAAAAGCCTCACAAACTAAAAGGTCACATATTCTCGTCCTCTTCAACCAGTGTAAATAAGTCTCAGAGCTCCTCAAAACATGTGTGTGAAGTGTCTTGTTCTAAATCCACTCTGATCCTGTATTTGATCATGCCTATAAACCCCTCTATTTCAGCCCTGCTCAGAACAGGCTGTTTCTGTGTCTGTAGCTTTAAATGTAAATGAGCTGTGTCTGACCACGCCCCTCTTTGGAAGGGCTTGGGTGGCTCGGGCTTTCTCGCAACATGCCCTATTGTTTACGTTGAGAAGGCAGACTCAGAGGGCAGAACAAACACCTAGCTGTGGGAGTGTCCCCCACCTGGGGGAGGGGTTACTGCCCTTTGTGATATCATGAAGGGAAAATCTCCAAACGGCCTGTTTGAGCACACATTTTCTGAAAAGCGGAGCAGGGAAAAGACGGAGAGGATGGACTTTTCTCATCATTGGGGGGTTTGTAGACAGACTAGGGACACAGATTAGAGTTAGAGAAACATGGTGAAGTGTATTTTGCGTAAAATGTGACCTTTAATGCATGACGCTGTAAAAGAGAAAAACAAATCTAGGGTTCAAATTGAATTGTGTTGTTCCTGTTGAGGTACGCTGCTTTATTTTTCTAGCTGATGCAAAAGCACATCCTTTTCATCTGCTGACACAAATTAACTCAAACTAAGAGTACCTTATTTTATTTGGGTTGCTAGTTGCTTTGATTTTTACTTGAGCTTCCTATTTACAGACAGACACACGATGACTACATAGTTTTATCAAAAGAGAGATTGAACAAAGTAGATTCAGAGTTAGCAGAAAGCAGGCCCTGTGCTGTGGTATTTATCCGTTTGATTTTATTACATGAAGTGGTTTGTTCCACTGATAAATGTTCTGCCAGTAAATCAAATCACGTTAGGTTTTTTCAAACATCTCAGGAATATTGCCTGAGAGGAATTTCATCTTTTAGCAACACAGACAACACAACACACTCGCGCCTCGATTATTGTAACACCTTGTTCACCTGCCTCGATGCGAGAGCTGCAGCAAAAGTGCCGACTGTGCAGAACTCTGCAGACACCGCACACACACAAAAAGAGGAAACACTCCTCTCACATCAGCCCAGTTTTAGCCTCCTTGTACTAGTTACCGTTTAATACTTGAATGCATGTAAAAATATCAATCATGACACACAAAACTTTGCAGGGCTAGTATCAGAGTGAACCTGTCATTTTAAAACACCTTCATCCCAGTAAGGCCTCTGGGATTGGCCTGTTGGCTGCTTCAGAGTCTGGATAAAAGACAGAGAGTGATCAAGCATTTGCCCTACTTTCACCTTACTCGAGAAACTGTCCAACAGTTAATATACGATCTGCTGACACTTTCTGGTTTGAAATCCTTTCTTAAGACACATTTTCACTGACAAAGCTCTTTCGCCTGAGATTTATTCTGTCTTGTTTCTGTCTCTTTATGTAGAGAGGTGAAGGTGTGAAGGTCTGGCTGCTGAATGAGTGTGTTGTGCATTTGACTTTAGCACAGGAGGCCGGAGTTTAATCACAGACCTGCAATTATTCAAATGTAATGAACTGCAACAAGGCAAGCTGTAATTACTATCAAGAAATATGGTGGTTAAAAAAATGTGTATGAGAAGTGCGCTGCTCTCCCGGAGACCAGCAGTCGATGTCTCAAGCTTTGTATGCTTGCATATGAAAAAATAAACTTGGCCAGTAAGAAAAGTCTTGGAAGTATTGCAATATTTAAGGGAAGTGTCAATCTAGACTCCTCTATTCATGACAGGCAGGTTCTCAGGAGGGCCGATGCTATTCTTGATTGCATGAATCATCCACACCAGAGTGAGTTTGAGTTGTTTCTCTCGGGCTGTCGTTTCAGGGCATCATTGTAAAGGACTTAAAAAACTCCATGTTTCGCATATCCCAAGTGCAATTCAATTGCTCAACGAAAAATCTTTTTAGCACAGTAAATCCTAAAAACATAACAGGCAGTCAATTAGGGGCTGGGGCTCTTATTAAGACTGGGTGCGTGGCCCTGCATGAACAGCCCCTGATTTGTTGGGCAGACACTGTTTTTAAGGCAGTTTTTTGGTAAAGTCAGCCCAGTTTGAACAGGTTTGAGAGAAGACATTTCTACTAAAAGCTGTGTGCAGCTTTGCAGTCCTAAGGGGGGGCGTACTAAAGGTAATGCAGTATGTTGGATCTTTGAAAAGTGATCCACTTCTGTCCAACTGAACAAACGGCCTTCAAATGAAGTTCACGTTAAATATCAGATGTGTGTGTTTGTTATCTTTTGAGACGCATGTGTGGAAAGGGTTTCTTGGCAATAGAATAACACCTTTCACACAGGAAAATAAACTGCCAAGTTCACTTTTCAATATGGGCACTGTTCACTGTTTCGCTGCGGGGCACTTAGAGAGAATTAAGACAAAAGCTGGCACTGGTAGTCAGACCTCATGTCGTGTTTTCTTATGAGTTCCCTTTCTCCCTGAAGCTGTTTTTTAAGATGGAAAAATGATCCTCGTCCCCTTGTTTCACCGGCATGAAACTCACACAAAACAGACGCCGCACACTCTTAGTTTCACACAAACAAAGCAGAGACTGTAGCGTCCCTCAGACTCACAGCAGTGGTTTGACCTTGCTGTGTTCAGTCGTAACAAAACGTTGCTGAATAATCATATTGTTGTCTTTGTGTGAGACTTTTTATTAAGTCTAACCTGGCACAATGACTGTTACTTTCTCTGTTTGTCGTTGTTCTAAACAGTACACCTCTGCTATGCTGTAAGGCCCCTACATGTGTAGCAGCAGAGCAGGATTGTGAGATTTGTTCGTCTGAACTCTGCAAGAACAATGTCCCTAAACACACGTCTGTGTTCACATCATCCTCTGGACTCTTACACAGCTGGGTAAATCTCCCTCCTCGTCCATGAGATTAGATGACCTGTTAGCTAGGATCATTACCAGGTCCCAGTTTGGTGTTAGCCTGTTAGCTAGGATGGGTACTAGGTCCCAGTTTGATGACCTGTTAGCTAGGATCAGTACCAGGTCCCAGTTTGGTGTTAGCCTGTTAGCTAGGATCAGGACCAGGTCCCAGTTTGATGACCTGTTAGCTAGGATCAGTACCCGGTCCTGGAGTTTTAATTTGCAGGAAACACCAATCCTCCTGCAGCTCTGTCTCCACAGCCGAGTTCACAGTGAATCTGAGTCCACTACAGTCTACCTGACTCAGATTCAAGAGGATTCACAGATTCTCTCGCCTCCTCTGTGGAGTAACAAGCAGAACAATGGCTGCTTTCTCCCTGAGGAGAGGACACTGAGAGCCTGATCTGCAGGATGTGGAGGACATGCATCCTGCAGATCAGGCCTGTTGTTCTGCACACAGCGTTCATGAATTCAGATGCTGGTGGAGGCGTTCACCAGCTGTCCTGTCAGAGGGACTGGAGGACAAGCGGCTCATGTCTGGATTTGCTTGCAGCTACAATAAGGAGCTTCCATTTCTTTAAAAAAGCAGACGCTGGAGAAGGATATGATGAAGATAAGGTGTTGCCATAATCGCCCACTGGCCTTTTAATTAAAACACAGTGGTGACAGTAGATAGAGATGAGTGGGAGTGTGATGATCACAGTGACGTGGTGATGATCTCATACAGGAGCATCATCAAGCGAGGAAAGAACAGAATCATGAAATCTATTTTGAATTCATTTTTAATGCCTTTAGATTTATCTTGCCTCATTTAAATCTTTGAATTCTGTGACATTTTTGGAAAAACTATAACAAATTAACTCTCTGTAAAAAAAACATTTGGCAGGTGGCTGCAGGAGATCATCATTTGCATAATCCTGTTTAAAGCGATCTAAAATAGAAACTATCAGAGCAAGAACCTTCATCATTTTTGCAGCAAAAAGCCCAAGGTCTTCATCTTCTGCCACACGACATTAGCGGCACTGATGTCTTTGTGTCACGTGATCGCTTTAGCCGTATTACAACATGCAAGGCAGCTGCTGTTTGGCCAGAGGAGATCGTTGTTTGCATGATCCTGTTTGAATTGATCAGATACAAAAACAACTATGATAACTGGGGCATCATTTTTACATAAAATATTAGGGACAGTAAGAATTTTAATATGCTCCAAAAATCAACAACACAACATTTAAAAAAAAAAACTCAAAATGCTACTGCAATATGATGCAAAACACTATAAAATGTTACATTTGAAAATAAAATAAAGAAAACCAGGAAATCAGGGAGAAAGAGCGGGGAATGACATGCGGGAAAGGAGTCACAGGTCGGGAACCTGGGCTGCTCACTTCAAGGACTACAGCCTCTGCAACAGGATTCCTGGCTGTGACCTTTTTTGTTTGGCACAGTAGTTCTAAAGTTATTTATAAAGGGCAGAAGTTTGACCCCAGAGATCAGGGGTTAAAATCTGATACGCAGATGTGAGGACAATTTAGAAGAGTTTGCAAAAAGGAGAGATGGGGATTTTAGTTACTGATTAAATCCTATCTCGCGCAGCAGGTTCACCTCCCTCGAGTTGAAATTGTTAGAAAAGTTGCAAAACAAACTCGCTTGTCGTGTTTGACACAATCAGTGAAATAAGTGATGCACCAGAGTTAGAGCAGGCAGAGTTTATTGTCCAATCAAAGAAGGCAAACAATGCAAAAGGGGCAGGGAAGAAACAAGGGACAAGAACAAGGGATGCTGGAACAAGGCATTCTGCATTCAGCAGTAGTCTGTAGTATGACCTCCAGTTGGTTATTCTTCAGTAATATACCAGGCCTGGCTTAGCTGGTTTCCAGGCTTGGAATGAGGAAGTAAACAGCCCAGCTGACGACAAACGCTGCTACACTGAAGCATCGACTGAAAGTCTGAAAAAAGCTGACAAGTGATTCATTTAGATATTCACGATTTTGAGAATCAACAAAGATAACTGGTCGTATCTGTGTGTGGTTTGGTCTGATGGTGTGATTATTTCCTCTGTTACGATGGACGCTGCTGTCGGCCATTTAGATATCTGACCTGGCGCTTTGCATTGTGGGAAACAGTAAGCGAGGGAGACTGGTCTGATGCAAACTGTAGATGTTTCCCAGATCAGCATGACATCCTTTTTTTTTTTGGCATACTGCAGATCTTGCATTGGTTCACTGCATACTGCACCATGGACAAATCAGTACGGACTACTAGTATAGTAGGCGGTTTCAAAAACAGCCTAACAAGCAGGAATCTTAAGAGCACAGAGTTAACGGTGTGTATTTAAATAAAACAGCTTCAACCTTCTGTCCGTTGGTTTTAAGTTGGACATAGTAACCTCTGATGAACTCATCCCTGCAGCTGATTATGCAGCGTTTACCGAGGTGGTAGGTGGGCGCCTGTCAAGGTTTATAATATTTCTGATTAATGGGAGCTTTTGAACGTTTCACAGAGAGGCCAGACTGATTAATAACACATGAATTCAAATGACTGCTGTTCCTGCAGAGGGGGGAAATATCACTTCCTATAATCAGGGATAATAAGGTTATTACGTCTAAATCCTGTGTGTTTCACATTTGTCTTCAGATGATCTCTAATGGCTTCAGATTTATACGTGGGCCCTTGGAAATGATTTATAACAAACAGTGATTGCATCCTCTCAAGTGCGATAAGGAAATCACAGCATCATTTTAGACCTAATTAAACACACAGGCTGTGATTTTAAAGGATCATCCTGTTTTATTATCATCTGAGCTTTGCAGGCTCTGTCACCTCGACTTTTAATAAAGATGATTCTGTACTTTAAGGTTAATCTCTGGAGGTAAGGAAACAAACGCTAGACAATTATTGCAATGCATTGACATGTGTTTAATATAATTTAATTTTACAGACTGGTTTAAAGGAAGAAAGTGCGACTTTTTAATCCAGTAGATGTCGCCCTTGAGCACCAGCATGAAACCAAAACAAACTGCTCTTTGGCCACACCTCCAACCCCTCTCCCCTCGCGTTCAAACGAAGGAGTTATCAATTTGAATGCACCATAATTAAGCGGAAGAAGCGGACAAAATTGTCCTTTGCTCAAGCTGCAATCACCTGTGTCCTGCATTGTTGTGTTAGCAGCGCTCTTTAGTTAGCTCGTAGCTTCACATTGCATGTAAATTGACACAGAATGACCGTGATCTAAAAACCCTTACTTTACATCCAAATAATCAGTGGGTATGTCCTTCTTCTTCTCTCTAGTCCTTGACTAAAACAGCTTTTATACTCAAGGGGAGGAGCCGGCCGTCCCGTCCATGTAAACACGGCTCTGACAACAACACAGCCAGCGGGACTCGAGCTTCTCACTCATTGTAGACAGTCATGACTCAGAGAGACATTTACACAGGAGAGACTTCATTTCTGATGTATTTATGTGAATAATGTTGCACATTCATCCTTTAAAGATCTATAGTTACGATGCACAAAGACTCACAACACCCGGGCTCCCAAGAACATTTTTATTTTTTCAGCTTATACGATACAAATCGTAAATAAAAAACGTTATTCTTGTAAATGTACAACTTTAATGATATAAGTATAGAAAGTTTGTTATGATGAATCATCTGAGAGCTCGTGGTGTAAAATAGAAACAGAAACAGCAGCTTCACAGATTATCAGGAGGTTGGGGGACGTTCACTCAGAGAAGTAGATTTGGATTTCTCCGAAGAAGGCAACATTAAGGGGGAACAAATCTGATATTTCAAGATTAAAGTCATACATTTATGAGAATAAACTAAAATGTTTGAGAAGAAAGTCGTACAATTTCGAGATTAAAGTCGTAATTTTACGACTTTAATATTGAAATGTTAGAATGTGTTCTCTTCAACGTGGCCCTAATACTTAGTATTTGTTTTAATTTCATGGCAATGATGTAATGACTCCGACTGTTACAGCCCCAGTCACGTTGTTAAATCTGCATTATGTGTTTGGTGTTTGTGTGCAAGTGAGAGTGTCCAACAACTGAGTCTAACCTTTCGAGATTAAAGTTGTAAATTTAAAACTTTAATCTCGTAAATGCATGACTTTCTTTTCTTACGACTTTCTTCTCAAACATTTTAGTTTATTCTCTTAAATTTATGACTTTAATCTTGGAATATCAGATTTGTTCCCCCTGAATGTTGCCCTAATACTTCTTCATAGAAATCCAAATCTACTTGATGTGAATCTCTGATGTTTGAACTCCTGAAGAGTGAACGTCCCCCAACCTCCTGATAATCTGTGAAGCTGCTGCACCGTGAGATTACTCCACACTTTCTGTTTCTACCTTACATGACGAGCTCTCCGATGATTCATCATAACAAACCTTTTATACTTGTATCAGTTCTGCTGAAGCCTGGACATGAAAACATGATGAAGAACTGATGAATAAGAAGAACTGTGAGACACGAAGGAAATCAGAGACATTTATTTTTTCAAATTTTAAACATAGACTGTAAACATTAATGGACGAAGCCTGAGTGACATCACTCATCTGTTCCTGCAGGGGGCTCTGGAGGCTCATCAGCAGCAGCCGCCATGTTGGAAATGCTGTCTCAACCTTACGACAGGAGCTGAGGCGGGTTTTAAGCCTCTTGACGAACCTTACACCGCGCCCACCTGTCAATCATGTCAGCTACGCGCCCAACTATGGATAACACGTGTCGTTTTTTAAATCAAAACGGAGCCTTTTTTTACAAATACAGTGTGTGCCAGTGACGACATCACTAATCAGACCTATTTCGTTTTTTGTACCAGGCTGTAAACATGTTAATTTATGCTGTAAAACAGATTTTCTGCCAGTCATGTGTATTTGACATCCGGTGTACCTGGAGCCAGCCTCATGTGGACACTCGAGGAACTGCAGGATTTTGCACTTCTGCATTGGCTTCATTTTTCAAGACTGGAGGATGCTGCTTGGTGGACACCTCCGTCTTCTTTTCTTCTGATTCCTGTAGCATGTGGAGATGATTAGACGTGAAAAATCTGTGCAAATTTGAATCGATCTGAATCATCGACATCAAAGGTGATCCCCCCCTGCTGTGCAGTATTACAATTTTGACCTTCAAAGAGCCAGAACAAGGAAAAAGAAAACGCTGATCATCACATGTCAGAGCGCTGCAGAGAAAATCAGACCTGTCACAAGATAGAAGGACTTTTCTTTTTTTAGAAAACGACGACCTTTGTGTGTGAAAAGCTTCTATGTATAGTTTCCATGGAGACGCTGACATTCAACAACACAAGAAGAAGCCGGCATCGATGACACACTCTGACAGTGTGTAGATTATAAGTGTAGCTCAGGCTCACAGATATGATTTATGGCGCTGCTATAGAGAAGCATAAATCAAACATAAATCCTGAGAGAGTGATAACCGTTGTGTTTTATCGTTACGGAGTGATTTCAAGCGGAGTTATTGTCAGAAAGGGGGTAAGTGTAGTAAATACAAACACAGTAAAGAGCAGCACAGCAGATGTCAGCTTTAGAGGAACTGTCAGGT
The DNA here is from genome assembly GCA_020745685.1 of Tautogolabrus adspersus. Lineage (NCBI taxonomy): Eukaryota > Metazoa > Chordata > Actinopteri > Labriformes > Labridae > Tautogolabrus > Tautogolabrus adspersus. The sequence continues at coordinate 2,833,070 of CM036552.1, read as the reverse complement.
GAAAACACGAAGGAGGGGAGAAGAGATTTGTAGCATTAGCGAAATGTTATCAGTGTGTTAGCTGCCATGTTGTCAGGTCCGATGACTGCGCTGTGTTTAAGTGTGAAGACAACCATAACAATGATGATAATTCAGAGAATAAAAGCCGTCGAGCTCCAGCAGTAAAAACAAACGAGAAAGCACCAAAACGTCCATCATCAGAAGAACAGAGTGAAGGTCTGACAGAGAGACGTCCAAACACGTTTGACAAAGTGTCGCTAATTACATCTCTGTCCTGTAAAGCGCTGGATCAGCTAAATATTTACACACAAAAACACACAACTGTAATAATCCCACTGGGGTCAATTTGTTTGGAGGCGTGTGTGTACTCAACACAGCGACATTTAACAACAACTAAATAACACAGAATTTAAAAGACACAGTCAATAGATGGGTTTGTCAGCAAAGAGAGGCCTGATTAGTCTGATTGTAAAGAAGGTCAACTGATCACAGCAGAGGTTACGCTGACAATCATGTACATTTTACAATTTCTGAAATGCATGAATCAAAATGTACATTTCAATCAGGAGAGACTTAATTAAGAATGAACAATTATTTATTGAACAATTTAGGAAATAAATGTCTTTGGGGATTAGAGTCCATCAACTCTTCGACGACTTCATGAACTCGGAGGGGTAGCAAGACCGACAGCAGGATAGGATACCCCCCTATGGAGTATAAACCCTGGTGGTGGTGGTGGTGATACCCCCCTATGGAGTCTAGACCCTGGTGGTGGTGATCCCTCCCTGATGGAGTCTAGACCCTGGTGGTGGTGGTGGCGATAGAAGGATGCAAGATGTGATGAGGAGTGGGTTTCTGAGGCTGTATATGAAGTCTGCTGAGCTGGAATGAAGGAGCCCGGGGCGGAGGAGGGTCGCAGCGATCGCACTGAAATGACAAACTGACTGCAGAAGAGAGAGAACAGGTTCTTAAAAATTGGATGATTGGTCGAGAGAAGTTGTGGCAGATTCTGGTTGGATTACTTAAAGAGTAAACGCCCCAAATCAGCTGATCACCAGCGCAGGGAGACGGAGGAAGCGGTAGAGAAGTAGGGGCTAAATTCAATGAGGAAATCAAATAAATGTGTGAGAGAATATAACCAGTCTTCCTTCCTGAATTTACGCTTAACGATGTCGGACGGCCTAGCGGCTGTGTTATGTGCCCTAAGTACAGAGGCTATAGTGCTCTATGATACGAAATACAAACATGTCCCTTTTTATAAATATTTGTATTTAAAATGTATTTAACCAGGGGCTGCATGGATGTGCATTGGTTGCCTCACAGTAAGAAGGTTCCTGGTTCGAATTTCTAATTTCCTCTGTGTGTGGAGTTTACATGTTCTCCGGCTTCCTCCCACAGTCCATGCTCGTTAGGTGAGGCTCTGTCAGCCCGTCTTTCTAGCATGTTTTGAGCGTGCATAAAAAGAAAATAAAAGAAATAAAAGAAAAACTTACCAGCTTTAGATGCTGATTGGCAGCCCTCGTCAATGTCACATTTGGCCGAAGCATCCATTCAATCAAGTACGAGGCTTTGCCTCCGCTATTCATTACATTTTTCCCCTCCTCGTCTAGCAGCAAAGCAACGGCGAGAGCTCTACGTTTGCTGAAATCCATTTTTTAACACTTGTTTTTTTTTGGTATCCCGTAGTCGTACGCAGTTCTGCTCCACAGGCGCTCCCAGCTGTTTTTCCCGCCAGAAGCACTCAGGCGTTTTTGGAGCGTCTCTGTGTGATTGGACCCTTACACGTGCATGCAAACATTCAAACACGTGCAATTAGGTATCAAAAAACTATGTTAAAAAAAATCATTTTCTGAAATGCTTAAATGCTTTCGAGCGGTCTTTGGTGAATTTAACAGATTCGGTCAGAGGTTATGAATGTTGAGAACAGCTTTAGAAAAAAAAAATCTGGTTATTCAGTAACTTTTGCTGAATTGAGAGCTATTATCTGTCACAAAAATGTGAAAGTCTAACATGAAACGACAGCAAAGAAGAGGAAAATTGAACAGAAAATAAAACCACCTCTGTGATCAAATAAATCCTGTCTGCTTACTGTCTCTGTGTCTCTGTCTTTCTCTCCTGTCTGTGCAGCTGGAGTGAATCTTTAGAGGCTCACAGCAACGAAGAAATGTGACTACAGTTGTGTCGATGTGGCTTCCCATGCATGAAATGTATTCTCTGCTACATAAATCCAAATTATTGTCAGGCATGCTGCATATTCTCCTACAGTGAGCCTAAAGCAGAGCAGCACAGTGAGCCGACTTTTGACCGTATTTATGACAATTTGCCGGTTAAGGTATACTCATGTTTTATTCAGAGTGTGCAGTCCAGCAGCAGCGTGTTGTTTCTCAGGTCAAACAGCTCACTGACGCGCTCATACAGAGAGGTTTGATTGACAGCTCCACAGATGCATGACATGAGACCTCTTTGTTTATGATATGTTTAGCATTTTATGAAGTTTTAAAGATACAATTTGTAGATCCCGCCACCAGGGGGCTCTCAATCAATACTACAATAACAAAAGATGATGTTGAGGTTGGTGGGGAATCATGGGAGTTCTCTCCACTACCCCCCAACTCGGCGTTGAACGGGCGAAACCGAATATGTTTACAGACGATGTAATGTATCGAAATATAATTTACGTGACGTTTTCACGGCAGCACATACAGCAACAGTACGGCAGCTTTCAGGAGCAGCTCACGCTTCCTCAGGCCCCGTGTCCACCTAGCGTTTTTTTCTCAGCGCCAGCGTCTTTTTTCAGTTGTTTTCATTGAGTGGAGGCCGCCTGGATGAAAAGCGCAGCGCCCAGCGTCCTTTAAAAAGCGCTCTGCCTTTTTTGTGCGGCCGCTCTGAGCGCTCAAGTTGAAAATCTTTCAACTTTTCAGAAAGGCGCTGTTGACGTCACCGACGCTCTGTTGAAAATGAATGATATTTTAGCCTCCTACGGATCGTGTCTTGTACCCACGTCCTCTTTGCTTCATGTCAGTAAAAAACTATCTTTCATATAAAACACAGTAAAAAGTGACGGATCTGTGTTGGTCATACAGCAGCCTTTGTCAACAGACTGTTGTCATAGAGACGAGATGGACGTGCAGCGCTTTTCTTCTCAGCGCACAAACGCTTCATGCAAACACTCCCAAGCGTACAGCCGGCGTACAACCATGAGCTCTTGCTTGTTTGCTGTGGTATCATGGTGTCCAGTGTAAACGATTGTACTGTGAGATAAAGTATTCAATCGAGTTTAAAAAGTAGCTTCAGTAGATTTTTCTCTCTCGTAAATGTTAGTCCATATCCAGTCATCACCTGTAATGAGACACGTACTGTAGATCCAACATGTGGGGACTCTTTGCTCTCATCTGTGGATATTCATTCATCACTCCATATTTACAGGGGGAGGTGATGTCAGGAAGGCCCCGTTTGGTTATTGATTTATGCACCGCATGCTTAATGAATGATCTCACCTTGGAAACGTGTTGAAAAGGACTCAATCAGCTCTGCAGGAAAGAAGCTGAATAATGCATCAACAGCTGATCAAAACAAACTAGAGCTAAAAACCACAGAGAATTCATTTACGGGACCACAAACGCAGAGACGTCACAACCTTTCCTTCATTAGCTGTCGCAGGTGGCGACATTTTCCTCACATCTCTGAGGACCAATGGGAGCTGCAGAAAATATAAATAATTTCCAGAACATATTCAGCGTGGAAATGAGCGTTAAATCCTCCAAATCAAAGATCTGTGAATACTTCATCAGTTCAGTGAATGTCTTATAAAACAAAATAAATGTTTGACAGAATTACTACATTTCCTGCGTACAGAGACAAACATCTTCTGCTGCATCAAACATACAGAAAGGAGTCAGTGTTGTGTGTCTCTGATGCCAATAAGCTGCTGCTGTACTTTCTCGCTGTTTCTGTGAAGCATTGTGTTTGAGTCCCTGCAGCTCCGGCACAGCTGTTGTGTTGTCTGGATCAGGCTGATCCAGATCTCTGCTGTCTGTCTTCTCCTGCTGTTTAAACCCTCTGACTCACACCGAGGCTTCCTCAGACTCCGGCTCAGTTACATCCCGGTTTACTGAAGCTGTGTCAATCCTGTTTTGGGGATTAGGGTGAGCAAACATCCCCGTTTCAGCAGGACAGTTCTTAATTTGTTTATCTGGCCCACATTCTGCAGGAAAAGACACATGTCAGAGCTGAATTAAGGAGATTAAGATGTTTTTGTCCCTGCACAACTGTACATTTTCTAATCAGTGCCAAACCCAGGTCTTCATTCAAAACAGGATTAATCACTTAGAAGTCTTTACTCCTAATTCTTGCTTGTTTTTTTATTTGCTCTGAGGGGCAGAAAAAAGGTTTAGACAGGTTTTACTGATGTCATCCTAAAACACAGACTAGTAAAACACTGATATACTGTAAGATATTAAATTAAGCACACCTAGCTTTAAATAATGTTGTCATATTCACTTGATTGAATCACTTGATAGCGTCCGGGCTGCATCTGAGATAGACGCTTAAAAATGTCAAGCACAGTGCAATAGTGCTCACACCCCATGTACGGAGGCAGTTGTCCTCTAAGCAGGGGGCTGTGTTTGAATCCGGCCTGTGGCTCCTTTCCTGCATGTCACCTCGATCTCTCCTCCCCCGATTTCTGACTCTATCCACTGTCCTATCTCTAAAAAATAAAGGCATAAAAAGCCCCCAAAACATTTATCAAGCATGCCACAAGAGCACATCTGAGCAGCAAATGATGCATGCATATATATTTTTGGCCTTTAAGTCTTTACTGATAGGACAGCTGAAGAGAGAGAGAGAGGCATTGTGGGGAGGAGAGAGTTGGGGTGGAGATGCATGAAAGGGGCCAAGGCCGGGAGTCAGCCTGCAGACTTTGAGGCAGGGACTGTAGCCTCTGTTGAGGGCACCTGCTCTACTGACTGAGACAAACCTGCACCCTGCAGTGAATGTATATAATGTAACAAATGGCTGTGATTACAATCAGATCTATGGTGCACTAATGATGGGAAATGATATTGTAATTCTTAATTTGCACATTCAAACGGTAAGCAATGTCACTGTAACAGTTTGTTGTTCTTCCTGCGTCTGTCGCTGCAGCCTTCATGGTTTGATTCTGGATTACATAACTCTGCAAAAGTTGTAGGTCACTTGTAGATCATTTGCTGTTAGCTTGTTGTAATCTGTAACTCCAAAAACGTATTTTTTTTCTAGCATATCAATGATCCCAGGCACACGGCTAATGCTAGTTCAATCATACCTGGAGCAAAAACAGCTGACACAACACTGACAGTGGCAGACTGACCTCCACAGAGTGCAGGCCTCAATATAACAGAGGCTTCATGGGATCACCTGGACAGAAAAAAAATCAAAGGAGGGCTAAATCGAAGGAAGAACCCCGGAAGAGTTGACAAAAACCTGGTTTAAAATAGTTTGAAAATGTTTTGAAAATCGTACTTTTTATTTTTTTCTTGTTGTACATTTTCCGAAATTTCTGGTTTTATCTTTAAAAATAAATATTTTTTAAAGTCTTAATGGAGTTTGAGATCTAGTGTGGATCAATAAAAAGATATTTATCTGATTTGAAAGAAGTAAAAATACAGATGTTAAGCTGCAGGTTAAAATATCTGAGAGATTTGTGTATAAATACAAACTTCTAAATATAAACTCAAGTTAGCGCATAGGTTTTTTATAAATAAGTAAATTATGTATTTTAATTATTATTATAATTATTCAAACAAGTAAATGAACAGATAAGAAGCAGCAGCCATGTGAAGCACCGTGAAACAGAAGCGGAAGGAATCAATCTTCACGCGCGTGTGCACCTGGAGCGTAACAAAACGACGCACACAGCGTCAGCGGAGCAGCAGGACAGCAGCAGGTGATGATGCTGCACCTGAAGAGCAACGAGGACAGGAAACTGATCCACCGTGAAACTGTGAGAAACGTTCATGAAGAGAAGAAGCAGCCGGTAAGATGATGAACGTGTTGATGTTGGCTGGTCCGGTTTACTGACGCTGCGTGCCGGCCCGGGCACGCGCTCACTTTGTGTTCTGTGCGGACTTTGGAGTCTCTTTATTATCAACATGTGTGTTTGTGTTTACAACCTGCTGTGTTTGTGTTTACAACCTGCTGCGTGTTGAAATGTTGAAGCTCTGCTGATAAATGAGGTCACTCTGAAGTTTGGACTTTGTTTAAGGGTGAAGAAAAGGATAAAAGTATACAAATATATTTTTATTTATTTAAATATGTAAGAGTGTTACAATTAAAACACTTTATTTTTATTTTTGATAAATTAATTAAATAATAAATGTTTTAAGAGACAAATCTTATTAAGTTTCTACAGCTCTCTTCTCTTTTTTGGATTTGCTTTGAGCTCTTTGAGTTCCTTACATCATCTTACATCTCTGCTCCTCTTTGTCTCAGCTCGTGTTGTTGGGTTCTTGTGTTGCCTCGGTTCTTATGATGGTTCCTGTAATGGTTCTAATGATGGTTCTTCTGATGGTTCTTCTGATGGTTCTTCTGGTGGTTCCTGTAATGGTTCTTGTAATGGTTCTAATGATGGTTCTTCTGATGGTTCTTCTGATGGTTCCTGTAATGGTTCTAATGATGGTTCTTCTGATGGTTCTTCTGATGGTTCCTGTAATGGTTCTTCTGATGGTTCTTGTGATGGTTCTTCTGATGGTTCCTGTGATGGTTCTTGTGATGGTTCCTGTAATGGTTCTTGTGACTGTTCCTGTAATGGTTCTTGTGATGGTTCTTCTGATGGTTCTTGTGATGGTTCCTGTGATGGTTCCTGTAATGGTTCCTGTAATGGTTCTTCTGATGGTTCCTGTAATGGTTCCTGTAATGGTTCTTCTGATGGTTCCTGCAATGGTTCCTGTAATGGTTCCTGTAATGGTTCCTGTGATGGTTTCTGTAATGGTTCTTGTAATGGTTCTTCTGTTGGTTCTTCTGATGGTTCCTGTAATGGTTCTTCTGATGGTTCCTGTGATGGTTCCTGTAATGGTTCCTGTGATGGTTCTAATAACTGGTTTGTTCTGTTTGCATGTCAGAGACGAGGTGTGTGTAAAGAAGACAAAGTTTTGTGGATGCTAAAGGAGGACATCTGCTGAGTCTGTTAAAGATCATCTGCGTGGATTTGAAGGTCTCAGCATAATATTCTCTTTAAATATGAAGCCTGATGTAAATGCAGTTTGACGTGGGCCTTGTTGTAAACTCGCTGAAACATAAAATGCTCTGTAGAGTTAGGAGATCCTCTGCAGAATGTTCCTGTTCAGTCAGAAGGGAAGTCATCAGAACCAACATTACCTCCCTCTCTTCTTATTTCTGCTTCAGATTTAATGATGAATTATTTATCAGGGGAACACAACTGCTGACTCCCAAACTTCAAAGACTGTTTCTACTTCTTTTTTTTTCTTTTTGGAAGCAGCAGCAGGCGATGCTCGCTAATTAATCACCCGTGTCGAGATTCATCGTCAGTGGCATGAAGGGCGCTCTGTGCTCACCTCTCCTCTCAGTCAGGTTAATCAATGGAGCCTGACGTATCGACTACGAGCTTTTTCAAAGAGACGCAGAAAGTGTGCGCGCAGCCTCAGGCTTACACACACGCTGATGTTTTTATTTATTTGTGTGAACTTTCTTCTTAAACCAATTCTAAAAATATTCTACCTGAACTGTCAGGTTCACTGTGCGTACTGGACCAGCAGTGGAGGGTCAGGGTGATCGTAGTCATACTTTAAGCAGTTCTTTTATTATTGATAGCTCTATACAATCATCTGTAGATGCTGATTTAATCAGATTTATCCGTTATCTATACTGCTTATCCCGTTCGAGGTAGCAGGGGGGCTGCAGTCGATCCCAGCTGTGATTTAATGCACAATGATTGTAAACATCACATTTCCTTAAACAAATGAAGATAAAAACTTGTCCTTGTTTGCCTTTTCTTCTGCCCGTCATCCTCCATGTTGGTCACATTTCTCTGTTAGTGTGTGGTGTGCTGTTTTGGTCGTAGCGTTGCTCTCCGCACACTACAGGAACAAAAACAAGCAACATCTGTTTACTACTCTGTTAATTGTTAAAGGGGACATATGATGAAAAATCCACACATATATTTGGGTAACCTGAGCGTCTACTGACCCACAAAATGTGAAATAAATCCATCCAGTCCTTTGTTTGTGGTCTGCATAAGTCTTACAACACAGAGAAAAATGCTCCGTTTCAAATGTGCTCTCCTTGTGATGTCACAGTGGGACTCTGGTGAAAAAAAAATCCCCTCCCCTCCCCTGGTATCTCCACCCATGGACTCCACCCCCAGCCTAGAGCAAAACTTTTGCACAGGGCTGCCATTTTTATTCTCGCTAGTGAAGGAGTGATGTCTACCGGGAAAACTCAGGGGGGGCTCATTGCATTTAAAGAGACACACACACCAAAACGGAGCATTCAGAGAGAGCTGGTTTATACAGGGTCACAACCCTCCTCTGGTGCTTGATTCATGTTATATTTTGACCAAAGCACAGCACAGATGTTTCATTTAGACCACAGGGGACTGTTTGAAAAGGTGGAAAAGGGGGATAATATGTCCTCTTTAAGATTTTCAAAATGTTTGAGTTTGAGCCAGGCTCAACAAGATGAAGATATTAAATGCTATCACTGAACATTATAATAAAGCCACCCCCATCCAAGGTACTGCCCTGGATGAGTAGCTCAGTCTGTAGGGACACGACGCTGGCTTAAGACCCGGTGCGGACCCAAATATGGAAGTTGGTCTGGTGGCTGGAGAGTTGCTAGGTCACTTTTAGAGTACCAAGTGCCCTCGAGCAAGACCCGCAACGTGCAGCCAGTCTGACAGTGACGTTACTGTAGGATACACGAGGCACCAGGAGTAGAGCTCTGTGTCCTGAACTGATCTGCGGTAATGATTTGTCTGCATCTTGAAACTCTTTGGAGAAATTGGATCAACATTTCAGTTAGTGCTTCGTTAGATTAGAAGTTTGAACTAATAGATGAATACTTATTTTTCCTTCTACGAGATATAATGCAGGCTACGAGAGGATTGAGGTCGTTCAATCAAGGTTTATTTACACAGCCTTGTGTTCACTTTAGAAAGGATTATATTTCACACACTGGCAAACACCTAATGAACAGAAACGAAAAGATCCAAGGAGGCTGAGAAAATCAAATCTGTAGAGGCAGCCTGAAAACTCCTCGCACTCTTAGCCTGATATCACTTTTACGCCGGGAATTGTTCTAATTAGGAAGAAAAGATTTGGTGGTAACCAACAGCTCCCATGTTCTGCAAGGTCAAATGTTTTCTTCAATGGAGCGAGGTAATGGCTGTTTCTGGTTAGATGCTTTTTACTCCGTACGGATCCTTTCTGTATTTTCATCACACACTCAGGATAACAATCTAGGGGCGTCGGTAGCTTAGTGGTTAGTTTGGTCGCCCCATGTACAGAGGCTAGAATTCTGCTGCTCCAGAGGTTGAAATAGCAACAGTTCAGATTGTGAGGTGCATGCAGACTCTCACAGAGTTTGACTTTGATCACAGTGTTGGTCAGTCTGTGGGCCTGACTCCCTTTGTGTAGAAATAAAAAGACTGAAGTGAGATGAAGAGACTGATAATGCTTTCTTGATTTAGTTTAATCAAGTCAGAAATGTGTCGTGCATCACAGCCGCTTCATTTACAACATAACGTTTAGAGACAAGAAACAAAGATACGAACATTTGACACAAAACTCAAACATTCAGAGGCCTTCAACGAGATTTGATCTGGGATTCAACTCTAAGGTCAATTTTAGGATCTACTGGTGTACAAAGGAGTGCTTCAGTCTGACCTTTTTAAAACATTGGACCGTGTATCTCAGGTGTGATGATCATACTTCATAGTCACAGTTCAGGGCGTGGTCAGGATCAGAGACGATGCTGTCAGCCAGCCTTAACATGTTTTTATTGTAAGCTGATTCATAGAGTCTCTGCAGTGGTTGATGATCTTTGAGTAGATTTGTAATTGGTGGAGCAGTTCAGACTTTAAAGTAGTGGACAGACACATGTACCATGTGGTGTTACAGAACTGTAAGCAGACACATTTCTTTCAGGATCAGATGTTACAGCCCGTCTTACAGCTGCCGACTAAAGAAATATACCAGAGCAATACGAACACAATGTCTGTACTCATTAGATATTTACCTACAAAAGATGGATTCACTTTAAAGCACAGTTTCCATGTGCAGGTGAACGAGTACTTTGAAGAGACATTGATCCTTGAGCAGTAAAAAGCTGTTTGACTGTCTGGATAATCCAGAATCAGAGACACCCTGAAGGCTCTGCAGCCACGCATGAAGCTCCAGATATGTATCGACCATTTCTCCGGCCTATAGAACCAAACTGCTCCCCACAGCCCGAGGTTTGAATTAATGAGAGCGGTGTGAGGCGGGGAAAGTGCTGCATCAACATAATTATTGAGGAAACTACGATGTTAAAAGCTTTTTTACTGGGAGCACACTGACTGCAAAGTTTGTGCTTCTGCAATAACGTAACGTGTAATAGACATCTCCAGTGTTTAAAGAGATGCTTTAAAATTACTCACACTAACGAAGAGGACACCTGAGGATCCCTTCATGATGATATTTGTGATGATACAGGGATGGGCTTTTCAAGTACTCCCATTACATATGAATGAATAATCAATTAGTCGCTAATGATGTGTTTTTTTACCATTTTAAAATTGTTGGACCAGGTCCTCCCGGACCTCCTGACAGTCAGGGAAACACAGGAGGAAGGTTGGGAGCAGGTCGAGGGTCAGGGAACCAACAGAAACCTGTAGGTTAATTAACAGCTAAACGCCCTCCATTGGGCCATTGCAGGAGAACACTGTACACCCCAGGGTAGAAGAGACAGAAGCCAGGGATCCTGGGATATTTATGTGTCATGCACACAAAGTGCCTAACCCTCATGGGTTTATAAGACACCAGAAATACAGTTGCAGTGGTTCAACATTTCATAACATCACAAAGTTGCATGCTCCTTTTACAGCTCCGTCGTAAATAGTGTTTTCTGTCTTTTCTCCCAGCATGCTTTGCAGATCAAATCTGCTACAAATAAAAGGTTCCTCTTCTAAAACAGGGTCAGGGTCGGGGACAGAAGGCTGAGGCGATTTCCAGGGCTATGATGTGGCACAATGGTCAGAGGCGAGCAGGGACGAGCAGTCGATACTCAGTCAAAGGAAGTGTGCTGGGAAGTCTTTCATGAATGACAAAGAACAATCTGGCAAAGAGTGAGTGACCCGGGGAGGCTTAAATACTGTCTTCATTGCAGATGATAAAGCATAGGTGAGTTGGTGAGCTAGTTGGTGAGGTGGGAGTGTTGAGTTGGTGAGAGAGCAGAAGAGGAGTGTTGAGTGGAAAGTTAATGTGAAGGAGCAGGCGAGCAGAACTTTCACAGTAAAGTATCCTTAGATTGATTTAGTAAACAAGGTTAGAACTTGTGACAATTCTGCCATTCATCCTTCAAATGTGGACACATTTCTACACACTTGTAGTTTTGGCTACCCTAACCCCCAATTCTCACATAGTCCATGCACGCCTTGGTCCGTCAGCGACACGGTTTAGCTCTGTCAGACAACACGCGCCCAGCCCCACTGGATCCGTTCCTTGAACGTGAGCGAAGCCATGAGCAGCTGTACACAGGAGAATGAAGAGAACAACGTGCAAACAACATGTTGCTTTGTCTTTCTGAGGATGATTTGTTGTTCATTCGGTGCCTGTTTTGACGTAATGTTGATAAAGTGATCAAAAATATGATCATCAATCTGTATATAGTCTTTTATTTTGAAATTTACCAAACATTTCCTTGTCTGTGTTCCTGTCCGGGTCATATTATGTCTAGCTTGACGCGAACCTGCAGCGTACTCTGTCGAAAATAGACTCGCAACGTATTTGAAACGGATCAGTGGCGCTGGTGGTCCGCTCCAGCGACGCAGCGTGCACGGAGTATGTGAATATTGGGTGTGATTCAACTTTTTCTTGTTGCTGTAGTTGTTCACGTAACGTTTAACTGTCTTAACATTAGAGACCTTCAGTGTGCAGCCATGACTCAGGAGAGACTCACTTCTGGATATGACTGGAGTGAGCAACAGCGCTGTGGTTTTCAAATTATTTAGTAATGAATAAAACATCTTTACGACCTGCAAACATTGTCCTTCAGTTTGTAAATCACAGTTTATCTCTTGAGTGAAGTTAATATTTAAACTGACGAGTTCTCCGCAGAGTGATACGAACAGGAAGAGCCAGCAGGATACAATCACGGCTCTTTGTAATATTCTGTGTATGAAGAGGAAATAAATACATCATTAATGCATGAAAGCACAAACTTTGGCTCACACTCATTACACTCAGGTATTAACGGGATTTTCAGGCACAGCGTGTGCTCCGTTTCTACTTGGAAACCAATTAAGACTCTTTGAGGAGTTCAGTTTGAACAGACGTTGCTGCCAGAGAAGCATGTGGATGTAGTGAGGAATTATCAGACATTGATGATTTGGAAACAGATTTTGACGCTCTGATGATCCCTTAAAGGCAGAAAAAAAGTCTACATAAACCAGGACGGTCTTCCAACTAGCTTAAAGTAAAAAATGGATCAGTTATTGTTTTTGCCAAATTGACATAATCTATATGTAGTCCTCCACATGAGTTTTGAAGGCCCTGATTGAAATGGAAACCATCAGGGTGACATTTAAGAACTGTTTTCCCACTGAGACCCCCCCAAACAAAACAGACTGTGTTACACTGGTGTCATTTATATTCCCGATTATCAGTATATCTTTCTTGCAACAGATTGAAAAGTCTTAAGTCAAAACACATACACATTATAAAGTTTTATATATTCATTTAGCAATTTTATGGCGAACAAAATGTAATCATGGCATGCTGGCAAGTATAAGGTCTAGTTAATATTACATAAAGCTCACACATATTGTGCGAAATCCTCTTCACCATGTTTCTCTAACTCTAATATGTGTCTCTAGTCTGTCTACAAACCCCTCAATGATGAGAAAAGTCTATCCTCTCCGTCTTCTGCCTGCTCCACTTTTCAGAAAATGTGTGCTCAAACAGGCCGTTTGGAGATTTTCCCTTCATGACATCACAAAGGGCAGTAACCCCTCCCCCAGGTGGGTGACAGTCCCACAGCTAGGTGTTTGTTCTGCCCTCTGAGTCTGCCTTCTCATTGTAAACAATAGGGCATGGAGTGAGAAAGCCCGAGCCACCCAAGCCCTTCCAGAGAGGGGCGTGGTCAGACACAGCTCATTTACATTTAAAGCTACAGACACAGAAACAGCCTGTTCTGATATGTGACCTTTAATTAAGTGGTATTGTGCAAGCAAACAAACATGTCATGTGAATTTGAATAAATTAAAAGAATTCAGAGCTGGTTCTAAAAGAAGTGCCTCTTCCCATCACTGTATCACAGCAGTCTGTGTGTTAATGTGGAGAGTCGTGCATTAGCTCATTGTTAGCCTTTAACAGCTGACAGAGGACCATTTGAGAAAATACAACAAGCTTTAAAGTGATGACAAAAGCCGAGAAGTCCTCACACATTATCTCATTACGCTGACAAGTCCTGCTCTGTTTTGTAAATCCTCTTTTAGTTTCTCTCGCAGCCTCAGCCTCTTACACTGATGCGATATCAGACCAGCTCTTTGCATGTCAGAGTGTGATTCAGTGTGCTGATCCACAGGCTGCCTCTATGATTATGTTGTTTGCTTCAAACATGGCTGCTGACGTAGTTCGTGCTCTCTGAGGTCTGACGTGAACAAGTTTTTCAGCTGGCACACAAACCTCCATGTGTGCAGACTAAACGCTTCATCTGCTCGACAGAAAAACATGATTAATGGCTCCACCCTGATCCTGCTGCTGATAAATATGAGCCAGGTGGATGATGGTGATGAAGAAAAATGCAGCTTTTTAGAGGTCTGTCTCCCTTTTCGGTCGGCAATGAGCTTCTTAACATTGAGGTGGTGTGAAAAAGAAAAAAGTTGAATCAGTTCTGCACTGTTCCTCAGGTCTGCTGGAGTCTGGTTATGATGATGAAAGATGTTTCTTCTATGTGCCAGGTTATATTTTACCTAGTGGTAAAGGAATGTCAGGAATTCATAATGCAACACAGAGGTGAGGAATATGTTGGGTGAGGGTCTGTCAGGAAGAATGCACACCTGACAACAGCCTGAGAGATAGGATGAGGCCCTCAGACATTCGGGAGGATCTCGGAGTAGAGCCACTGCTCCTTCGCAATCGAAAGGAGTCAGTTGAGGTTGTTTGGGTATCTGATTAGGATGCCTCCTGGACGCCTCCCTTTGGAGGTTTTCTGGGCACGCCCAACTGGGAGGAGACCAGGGGTAGACCAAGAGCTCGCTGGAGGGATTATATATCCCGTCTGGCCTAGGAATGCCTCAGAATCCCCCAGGAGGAGCTGGGGTGAGGGAAGTCTGTGTTGACTTACTGCGCTTGCTGCCACCGTGACCCGACCTTGGATAAGCGGAAGAAAATGGATGGATGGATGGAAAAACGGAAATGTGGTGCTCTGTATTGACGAGCCTTTGAAGGAGATGAGAATAAAGTGTTGGTTACGTGTTAAAAGTCAAAGCACAGCATTGCAGTTACATTAAAGGTAGAGTCAGTAGAAATGTTCTTTGCAGTTTGTAAACAACATTCAAACTGGGCCCCTCCTCCTGGGCTCATCGCCCTCAGAAGCTCGCACTCACTGTAGGACATAGTGTGTACGTTTACTGCTTGAACCTACACTGTGTGCTAACGCATGCTAGCACAAGCTAACCACCAGTATTTGACACCTGCCTGTCCAACAGAAAGCAGGCCAACTCTGTGGAAAAAAACAGCACCAGGTTCACCCTCGTTTTAGAAGCTTTATCCGCTTGGCGTTTTGCGTCACTGTGATGATATTTTCTATCCTTTGCTGCTACAGTCACCACCACACATGTATGTACGGAGGCCCATAAGTTAATATTAGGGGGGGCATTCATTTTGTGAAAGTCTATATTTTATTTTTTAAGGAAAAAGCTACTGACTCTGCACCACCATCTCAACTTTGCAAAACAAGCTAACAAGCTCTGTTCAGTGAGGAACATGTGCATGTGTGTGAGAAGCATGTCTCACAATAACAGAGTGTCAAACCAGAATTTCCCTCAGGGATTAATAAAGTGTAGAAAATTCAAAAAAATTCAGGAGGAATATTTTGCCCGTTGTTGGAAGAAAAGAATATTTTTAAATAGTACGCCAAGTCTTCCACTTTATTCTAGACTTTAGACTTTATTGTCCCCGTGGGGAAACAAGTTTTCACAGCCCGTTACTGTCCAAACCAAACCAAAGAACATACATGCACAAAACATAGAGTGTAACACAAACAGACAGTCAAGAGTTCCCACTCTGGCCTGTTCAGCGAGGCCTTTTGTTCAGGGCCGCTTTAACAGCAGGGATCAGGCTCAGGCGAGCCTTTGGGAAAAGCCTGATCCCTGCTGCTGTAGTATTCTACATGATCAAACTCCTCAACAGTCCATCAAGAGGAGGAAAAGTAAACATGAATCATTAGGCCGGATTATTAACCAACACCTGATGTGTGCATCCCCCTTCTTCATCTCCTCGTGCAAAACCAGTCATGTAGTCGAGTATAAGTCTCGCCTGCTTGACTTGATGATTCTATACCCGTGTAAAGTTTATGAGTTAGAATCCATGGCTTGTAAATGTCAGTAACCTGACTGTGCATTGATGAATCTAATGCGCTGTCCATGGTGCTGAAGTAGCAGACACATAGGTGAATAAATAATTATAAAGTAGCAAAGCTGGATGTGTTTATAGTTTAATGCAATAATGGGCGGCTGTGGCTCAGTGGTAGAGTCAGTCGTCTCTTAACTGGAAGATCAGGGGTTCAATCCCCAGCTCCTGCAGCCACATGTCCGACGTGTCCTTGGGGAGGACACTTAACCCCAAAACTGCTCCCGCTGCTTCACCAGCGGCGAGTGAATGTGTATGAATGGATTCATTAACACTGATTACACAGCAGCCTCTACCATCAGGGTGTGAATGTGTAGGTGTGACCTGCGGTGTCAAAGTGCTTTGAGTAGTCTGAAGACTAGAAAAGAAATATACAAGCCCAAGTCCATTTACTATTTACTGAAGTAACAAGTGTGACAGATTGGTCAGAGCAAGAATGGATTATTTTCTAAATCTGGACAGCCTGCAGTCTCTGGGACGTTTTTCGGCTAAGAACAGTAAAACTGATTGCATGTTCTGTATCGTTGATTTGTGTAATCAATGTTTAAACAAGCAACTATTAAACACATCTCACATCTGGCTGGTGGCATGAAGAATAAACTGAGCAGCCTTGGATTTGATGCTGGAAGGGCGATGCACGGTTGTCTGTCTTTATTAAATCAGCATAAAGGAGAAGTCCTAAATAAAGCTTACAGTAGCCTTTTTCAGACTGCCGTTTCAGGCCGTGATATTTACACCGCTGTGACGTTTCGCCTTTAATCTGAATGTAGGTGAGGCGAAATGGGAGGTCAAAGTGATCCCACCTCAGTACTGACCTCAGAGGAGACGTTACAGAGGCGAGACGGGATCAACGGAGCCAGCAGGGGAGCGCAGCGCTGTGTGTGTGTGTGTGTGTGTGTGGAGCTCTGGCTGTGACGTGAAATGCAATGTGAATACACAGACTGAGACAAGAATAAATATGAATGAACAAAGACGTGATGACGGCTGAGCTTAGAATGGAACGCATTTGAAATATGAGGATAGATATTTCAACATCTTACTCTCAACCGCAGTGGGAAGAGTCTTGGTCTGTTTCCTCTTACACATTAAATCATGTGACTGCTGTTCTCCATATTAACCCCTTCCACCCTGACAGACACAGTTACTCTGAGTTGGATCCTTTACAGAAGAAACCAGTGTGACTGTTGGTAGTTGATGCAAACAGAAGCTTCAGATGTCTGCTTCGTGTTTGTCCAAATGTCCTCTCTCTGGTTGATTCTGCAGTGAAATAAATACATCACAGAGTCAGGGAAACAAACAAACAAACAAAGCAGCCTGCTGCTTCCTCTGTGTGGACACTTTTCTTTTAGTATTCAGCAGAAGTGGCCATTACCTCGGCCCTGCTGCAGCATTTGGATCAGCTGTTGTTTTCTTTTTTCTTCTGGTTTAACTGCTCAGAACAAAGTTCACTTCTTAGAGAAAGACCCAAACTGTTAATGATTGTTTTCAAAAGTTAGAATGAAAACAGTCCTGTGTTTAATAAATCAACAAAAACTTTATTAGGTCGATAAAGTCAAACGGTTACATTTTTTAATCACCATCAATCACGATATATCGATTAATAACCTTTTTAAATGCATGTTTAAAATTCACTTGTTCCCGGAGTGTGAACGTAGTCTGACTGACTGACCTGCACATGCTGTGTATCATTACATTTAGAAACCTTGCTCTTTTGTTTGCAAGGACACGTAGAACATCTCCACCATCAGTAAAACCAACCGGACTTGTAGAATAAAAGTGCAAATCTCCCACATAGGGTGAACACTTGATCCTTACAGCCTCCCCATGCAGAACATCTGTCTCCTCAGGATTCAGAAACTCAGGCAGAGGTCGTCCTCTTCCCTGCAGCTGGCTGTAAAATAATATCCCTGCAGAGACAGAGAGAGTTTAAACCAGGAAATAAATGAAGTCCTGTGGGCTTTTGGGTTACCAGCGAGCTGTGCAAAGACAAGAAGACGCAGGATTTTTCAAGGTATGATTTTACATGAATATACAGTTTCTGTAAACACAGGGCCTTCGAACCCTGGACTTTTGATTTACACTTCTTGTCAGACGGTCAGAGCCTGCAGGAAACACTTCCTTACAGAATCAAAGAGCCGGGCTGAGATTAGGAGGCTGTTTGGTTTCTCCGTGTCACCGCTCGTCTCACAGTCGGAGGTGGTTATTAGACTGTAGCCCACTGAGCCGGCTGCTCTCGGCTTACACGTTTCACCAGCATTTCCTCCTCCACATCCACTCACCGCTGTGCACTCTTCCTCTCTCTCAAGGATTTTATTTGGACCAGAGCCAACAGCTTACATTAAAGAGCATGGAAAAGCATATTGCACCATGTTAAGGTTAATGGATTCTACTTAGGATAAGCTCTGAGGGCGGCGCGATCGAAGATGTGGCGATCACTGTTAATCATTTGGTGCAGGGTGTTAGTGCTGTAAGGTCAGGGAAGCACTCATATGGATGTAGTGTGGAAATCTCAGCTAATAAGGAAGAAAAGAGGTGTGGAAGAAGGAGGCTGACGGAGTGAGAGAAAGGGAGGAAAGTTGTTTGACAATGGTTCTATATTCCTGGTATCAAGCATCAGTTTCCTGCAGTCTTTGACGACACTAGTTCACTGTTTGAACCATCAAAGCTTTTCTAGTTAACTAGCGAGCAGAAAAAGCTCCGACATGTCAGCTACTAATGGCCAAAACAGCCACCAGTTAAACTAGTGAGAGACATTACGACATTATACGATGTATTTTGGTATAAAACCGTCTAAAACCTTTATAAATTCATCAACAAACAAACATAAGGTCGTTGTTCTGAAACGTCAAAATATAGTGTTTTATTTTGAAAATAAACCGGATGTTTTAATGTTGGTTTGGTGTCTGACGTAAATCGATGCGCCGTGAAAAATAGAAGCCTTGCGTATCTGCTGTGGAGCGCTTTGTACTGCCAGAGCCGGGACCTATCCGCTAAGCTGCCATGGTGATGCCACGGTGGTGCAACGAAGCAGAGACGCATTTGGTGGAATTAAGATTACCCCCAATCCCCACATACTCGCGCCACGGTCCGTAGTTCGCTGCCACTCTAGTCAATCGTGTTTCCACAGCAACTGCGGTCTGTCTCCGGAGCGTGCCAACTGCGCCACTACGCTCTGCTCCGTTTCAAATACGCTGCGAGTCTATTTTAGACGGAGTACGCTGCAGGCATACATTAAACTGGACAGAATATAACAACCCGGACAGGAAGTTAGACACACGGAGTATGTGGGGACTGGGGGTTAGGCTTTACTTTTACAAGCTTGTGGTAAATTAATATCTTTACCCCCCACCATCCCCCAAAAGCAGACACGAGGTAAAAGACAGGCCTGTGCAGTGTGTCTAGTTCGATCACTGTACTGCCTACAAATAAGCGAATGTTGTGTCCGTGTTATTCTTACCATAATGGCCCCTCTGTAGAAAACCTCCATGTGTGTGTTTGTGCAGAGAGTGGATGATAAACAACTTCTAATAAATATGGCGTTCCTGTGGGGAGAATCCTGCAGCCGGCTCTTCACTTCACTCTCTAATACCTGTTTTCTTTGTTCACTGAGGACCATTTGGGAAGTAGATCGCAAGTGGATTGCATGGTATTGATTTTGAATTGTGTAGATGAAATTGTGTGTATGTAGTTTGGAGACACACACAAACACACACACACACACACACACACATAAGAGCTTTTTATTCCAGTTATTAGGACCGCACAAATAGAAGCGTGGCTTTAAATGTGGTTCTCCTGGATGTCATTTCTCAAAGGTCAAATTAAAGGCTCGTGCTCTTCAATAGTGATATTTGGCTTATTAAAAAAAATCATACTCTTACATTATAATACATTTTCAAAATGTTTTCTCCACAATGATAACATATCGTACCAATAATGTGGTTTTACATCATTTATTCTAATGTTCATGAAGCTTTTAAATCTGTTTTTAAATAAAACAATAATGACTTCATACTTGAAGCGTTAGAGTTCGAATGAAACAAATGGAAACACTTTTTAAAAACAATAGCTTATCCTTTCATTATCTGTACCACTTTTTCCTTGCAGGACCTTTTCTTACCGTCTTTTCCAAAAGTCCGAACTGAACGGGGGTTCGGAGATTGAAACTGTCTTTAGGTCCTGACAGGAATTAAAAAGGAACAACAAAAATCCGTCATCTGTAGCAGTTGTCAGCCTGTAAAAATGCCAATGTCTGCCACGAGGCACCAATCTGATGAACCAATCACGCCTCTCTGTCTCCCTGCTTGTTCTCTACCCCTTGTGTGCTCTAGCCCAGGGGTTCCCAAACTTTTCAGCCTGTGACCCCCAATATAGCGGTGCTAGAGACTGGGGACCCCCATTGTCCCTAGAGGTGCTTAAAAAATGTGACATTGCACACAGCCACGCACACTATTATGCCTCTCCAAACACTGGCATTAGAACACCACACAATAGCCCAAACACCATCACATTTTTTTATATATTTTCAAATTGATGGGTGAGATATGCAATTTGAAACCATTTTCCATTTTTAAATGTTTTTGGAGGAATCTCGCGACCCCCCTAACAGTGTCTCGCGACCCCCACTTTGGGAACCACTGCTCTAGCCCACACTCAAAGCGAGGGGCGTGGCTTTTGAGGGAGCACAGAGGGGAGGGGGTGGGTGTAGACGGAGCACTGAGGGAATGCTACTTTCAAAATCATGCTAGTTTTCGAAAATTACCATCCCTGCCTTTAAGGATAAAGACAAGGTGACATCACTCCCCTAGTAACTTAGCAACACAGTATGTCTTAAAGGTACACTCCACAATTTCAAATGTGACACACAGATATTTAAATGTAAGCTTTGGGACCTTATGGAGCCTGAAACAGCCTCAGTGATGAGATGGTGTTTTGAGTGTTGGTGAAGATTAGCACTCCTCATTTAAACTGAGAAAATATTTCATTTAACGGCTCGTGACCCGCAGAGATTTTAATCTTTCTGCATTTATTTTTGCAGATATTTTGTCTTTTCAGACTGTGTCCTTAATCCTTGTTTTGTGTTGACCTTTTTCTTAAAGTAATATAAACAGTATGACACACGTTTGTATAGGAATAACAGATTCTGAAGCAGTGCGACCAGCATTCTGTCTTACATGCACATGGATGAGCTCTGCAGAGGATGGAGGAATCAGTTTCACACTTTGCAGGGAAAGAAAAAAAACTGTGGAGGCACCGCTGGAAGCAAATCAGTGCAGAACTGTTTTGTGTGACAGCCCAAAGCACGGTGTTATCCTCCTCAGAATAGATACTGCACAGATAAGACAGCAGGGAGCTGCTGGAAATGTAAGATGTAAGGATGTCAGAGTGAGGGGTGAAGCAGATTTCACCGACGGGGGGTCATTACCTCTTTTTCCACCGAGTTTCACAGCACTAGAAATATCAGGTTCAAAGCAAAGAAAGTTTATTTCGATGATAAAATCAGATACAGCGTTGGATGATTTGAGAAAATCCTCTTAGATGCTCATGATGGTGGAGTATTCTAATAAAAAAACCTCGGTCAGAAACGCATTTCAAAATACACTATGAGATCAACAACAGACATTCAGAATTGTGTTTATTTTGTGTCTTTGATTGTCTTTAAAAAGAGCAATGCATTAAACGCAAAAGACAGAAAAAACAGACAAATAAACATAAATTAAATCGCAGCATATGTTTCTGAGCCAGCTGCTTCGTCTCTATCTGCAGCTGTTCTCTCACTGCCTCCGAAAAAACTAATAAATATTTCATCGGTCAGACTCCGCTGACCTCGGCCCAGTTTACTGTGACACTCACTGGTCCTCATACATCACTGTCAGGATGAAGATGGGTGACCAGCGTCCTCAGCATGGACCCTGTTTAGAAGGAAAATGACAGCAGTCTGTTTTCTGTCCTGGTCACGGTCTCACACCATGAGTTTTTATGTAGGTTGAGTAACAAAGCTGAATTTGGGAATTCATCACATTTCTTGTTGATATGAAATGATAATGAAGCAAATATTAAAATAACTGATGATGGTCTCATTTTCTCCTTTTCAACCAGTGTAAATAAGTCTCAGAGCTCCCCAAAACATGTGTGTGAAGTGTCTTGTTCTAAATCCACTCTGATCCTGTATTTGATCATGCCTATAAACCCCTCTATTTCAGCCCTGCTCAGAACAGGCTGTTTCTGTGTCTGTAGCTTTAAATGTAAATGAGCTGTGTCTGACCACGCCCCTCTCTGGAAGGGCTTGGGTGGCTCGGGCTTTCTCGCTCCATGCCCTATTGTTTACGGTGAGGGGGCAGACTCAGAGGGCAGAACAAACACCTAGCTGTGGGAGTGTCACCCACCTGGGGGAGGGGTTACTGCCCTTTGTGATATCATGAAGGGAAAATCTCCAAACGGCCTGTTTGAGCACACATTTTCTGAAAAGTGGAGCAGGCTAAAGACGGAGAGGATGGACTTTTCTCATCATTGGGGGGTTTGTAGACAGACTAGGGACACATATTAGGGTTAGAAAATGTATTTTGCATAATATGTGAACTTTAAAGATGTGTTTTACAGTCATATAAAGAACACCAGATGTATGGTCAGACCTTAGACTCCATGTCTTTTAAACATAACTATATAATATGCACTAAACACACTCACTCTCCTCTCTCAGGTAGACTCTCCCCCACAGTCAGACTGACATATGAGTATTTTCTGCATCTCTTCCCTCCCAGACATGTCAGTCTGCTCTGAGTATTTATAACCCCGAAAGAGAGCAGAATGAATATCCGCTCATTCATGATGAATGTCTCCCATGACTCATCAGAAACTCACCTCGCACCTGTAAGCCCAACAGGAGGACCTAACTCTACAAAAAGTTTCATTAATTAGTTTTTTTAGGATGTGTCTGTTCGAGCAGTTTTAATGTCCTTGTTCGCAGCAGTAAAATGTATGTAAGCCTATCTTTGGGGTTTATATTTTTGAATCCCTTAAAGTAGAGCTGAAGAAGAGGAAGAGGGTTAAAGTGTAACCAGATAAAGACATCCACGAGGAAATGTCAAGCGCTTTAAAGGCAGACAGTTTTTGTTTGTGGAGGAACAGCTGACCTGTTTTCTGCTACTTTGAAAAAAACGCTCTACAGTTAAAGTCTCGTCCGGCTTCTGTGTCGGAGTAACATGTTCCTGAGGACAGCTGCCACCGACGGAGGATTCTGAGGTGGAGCTGTCATTATAAATAATCTCAAAATTGCCCTGCACCTGTCAACCGGCGCGGTGGATGCACAACTTTCCTCGGGGGTATAATGATAGCCTTGGAAACTGATAAATGTGTGGGGTGTAATCAGGCCCGCCAGCTCACACAGGCCGGTCTATTCTGAGAAGTGCAAAGGATCCTGGGAGCAGGGGGCCTCGACAGAGTCAGGTGGGTAAATAAAGAGAGATCATCTCTAACCTTGTCGAGCCCTTCAACCCACTCCTCTCTTGATGAAGACATTCAGGCAGACAGATTGGATTCTTCAGAGTGGGAAACAGGAAAGTCATTAGATGCTGAAGAGAAGTAACTTCATGTTTTTCACTTCAGGTCTTTCACATTTCAGCAAACATTTAGACGAAAGCTAGTTATATTTCCAGGAGGAGGTGTATATGTGAACGCAAACAGCCACATTTTTTTCACCCGGCCTTCACCCCGAATTCTCCCTCCGGACCCCCAGTATTTTTTCTGCAGCTGATGTGAGAAAGCAGCAGGATATTATCCGGAGAATTTTGATATACTTTATTAATCCCCGACGGGGAAATTCGGTTTCTACACTTTGTTATTTTTCGGGACATGCTTCTCACACACATAGGCCCGAATCACACACATGCACAAACAGGACCTGTGGACATGCATTGGTGGAGAGATGTCAGAGTGAGGCTGCTACGCACTGCTACGCAGGGAGCGCACCAGAGCAGTTGGGGGTTCGGTGCCTTGCTCAAGGGCACCTTGCAGTGCTCGGGAAGTGCCCTGGCACCTCTCCAGCTACCAGACCAACTTCCATATTTTGGTCCACATCGGGACCTGAACCGGCGACCCTCCGGTTCCCAAGTCCCTACGGACTGAGCCACTGCCGCCCCAAATATAAAGGCATATATTCTTATTATAGCGTTCTAAAGCAGACTGTGTTGCTTCTTTGCCACTTCCGTGTCTTTTCTTTTGGTTGGTGCTTTGCACAAAGGCACCTCTGCAGTGCTCAGTAAGTGAACTGGCACCTCTTCAGCTACCAGACCAATTTCTAGACTTGAACTTCCGGGACTTGAACTGGCAAACCTCCAGTTCCCAGCCCAAGTCCCTACAGACTGAGCTACTGCCGCCCCGGGAATGAGAGCTAATTTGTTTGATTCATGTTACGCCCAAAACACACATGTATCATCAAGTGAGTAAATTTGACTTCTTCTTGCCTTTTGCTGAATAAGTGATATGAACGTGCCAGCTGTGTGCCTGACCACGCCTCATTCAAAGGCCAACACACTATGAGCACTAACTTAGCCGTAGGTTAATCGGCTAAATAATAAACGTGGGTGCTGCAGGGTGCCTGATGAAGAACAGGGCCTGTAGTGTGTGTTCATTATCTGATGTCTGAAGTCCTTTAATTCTAATGTAATCCTTTAAGAATATCTACGATACTCCCCTCTCTCTGCTTAGTTTACCTTCACATCTACCCCCCAGCCCCCTCTATCTCTCCATCTTCTTCTCCCTGTTATCAGAGACGCTGCAGACTGTAGCAGTGCTCCGGCCTCACTGAGGTTTAACTTCTCTAATCTGCAGCCGGAATCTGAAGATCAGCTGGATCTGCCCCGCTTATCTCGGGGCTCAAATTCCCCTCTCCTCTGACTCTGTCGGTGTGTGTGTGTGTGTGTGTGTGTGTGTGTGTGTGTGTGTGTGTGTGTGCGTGTGCGTGTGCGTGTGCGTGTGTGTGTGTGATTGAGGCAGTGTGCATTAGCATGGAGAGTAAGAGTGCAGAACTTGTGTGGAGTGAACGAGGATTAATCGATTTCAGGGTGGCACAAACCGCCTTCTCTCTTATAAATGTTTCAGTCTCTGCTTTTATCCACTGCAGGCTGCAACTTTGGATTTCTTCTCCAACCACAAACGTCCTGCTTAATAAACAGTCATAGTGCTTGTACGTCAAATGATGTTCCTTGCCATAAATAATTATGAAACTCTAGACTTTGGAAATTAAACTTTTTCAACATCGGACATACCTCTGAACTGTTATAACTTTTAAGCCCTGAGTATACTTTCTTTCAAATACTTGAACGCATGACATCCGCCTTGCGTATCCTGCGGTGGTTGCGAGCGTTGGTTTTGCACATCCTCGTAAATTAATGCTACGTGTCTGCAAGATGCAATATGCATATAACCGCTATGAGCAGTGTAGAGTTGTATGGTGATGAGACCGGATGTGACAACATCTGAAACACCAGAGAGCTGCTACAACAATAACGGAGAGTTTTGAAGATATGTTGATAGATCAAGTCCGCAACTACCTGCACTATGATGTGTCTTTGCCGCTGCATAGCAACAGACATGCGCGCCAAAATAGCTGGCAACAGATCATCTCTACTTCGGTGTTATATGCTGTCTAATTAATTTGGTGCTCTCTCTAGAGGAATCCTCCAGTAATGCAATGTACAAGGTCAAGTACGCTAACATTTACGTTCACGACGCAGCAGGTTGTCTACGCATACGTGTGGTTCAATTGATAAGTGTTAAGTCGAGACCTTATCAAGATCTTTGGTGCGTGGACTCTACGGGAAAATCTTGTGATGGATGGATGACTGCATGGAGTGGCAGCAGGATAAACCCACATGGAGTCCAGACACTGGGGGTGGTGAGGGTGGCTTATGACCTGCAGGGACTGCTTGTTTGTGTGCTTGTGTGATTCTGTGTTGCAGTGCACTCAGAGTTCAGGGTCCTCTCCTCTGTTCACTAGTTGTGTTTGACAGTCTGAGGTCAGTGTAGTGAACTGAGCAGGAGTCAGACCACATCACCACAGAGTGAAACCACAATGCTCAGGAGAGAACTGCTACACACACACACACACACGTGAGGACAACACACCCTCACACACACCTGAATGTAACACAAGTAAAAAGAGCCTTTTCCCCCTTTTAGATCCTGAATTATTTTGTTTGGATTTTATCACCTTCAGTGTCTGCTCATGAACGTTTCACATTTATCACTGCAGCTGCAACCGGACAAACATCTTCTAAAATCTTACTGGCTTACATTTTTACGTACTATGTGTCATTCATAAAAGGTGGTTGCAAAAAGTTACGAAGAGATCACGGAGGTTGTCATACATAAACAGATAAATGCCGAACGTGGACATGTTAAAAAGCTCAGCGTTGTTACTTCTCGTTCGAATGTGGCGTAGTTATTTTATCATGAGTCGGTCATTAGCTCTTGACTTGCACTGATTGCATTTCAGCTATAAAACCTTCAAAGTTCTGTTTCATTTCCTCCTCTCAGTTCCTTGGTTTGGAGTGTTTCTTATTTGTCAGTTTACTTGTTTTGATAGGACCGATATTCAATGGCGAGCCACGTCGCGCTGCGTCACCACTATCTTGTTTGTTGGGAGCCATTATTCACTACTGCTCAGTTTTCATGAATAGAGAAATTAGTCTGCAGCCTGTTTTTTTCTCATACCAGGCTGTAAGCATGTTTAGTTCTGCTGCTGCTTTAACATGGGGCTCTATGGGGATCAACTCACCTTTGGAGACAGCCTCTTGTGGACTCTCGAGGAACTGCAGTTTTTGGCATTGAAGGGTTTATTCTGGTGGCTCAAATGACACTTTTTTGATTTGGTTGATAGAATAGAAATGAAATGTCTTCACCAAGCTCGTCATAATTAGTGTTGCTTTCAGACAATCACCCAAGGAAAGTTTGCAGAAGACTCCCCTCCCCCTAACTCGTCTGGTTCATCAGCATGCTGATGTGATCTGCCTGCTAACACCTCCGCCCTGATTTGGACCCAAGGTTAGCTGTGTGACATTTGGAGCTGATTAAGAATTTGCCGGGGCCGTAACCTTTGCGCGGCATGAATCTGGCTGTCATTGCGTTAGTGCTTCCATTATCATGCAGTCACATCTCATCTCACCTGCAGCTTCAGGCCTTCTTCGTGCAGGCGGAGGCAGCTAAAAGCCTTTTTAATGTACGAGGGAATCATTTGAATAGAGCTCAGACTCACAGAGCTGAGGGCGAGACATTTAGATACCACCAAATCGGTACAGCGTCATTTAAACAGACTCCTCATTTCCAGTCGGATTACACCTCATTTTGTTTCTCTATAATAAGCTAAATGAGAGTGAAAGGGAAGAGGGCCCTGATGCTGCTGATGTATATGATGAGATAGTGGAGGGAGAAAGTATTCACCTCCTGTGCCCCTTGCTGCTTGCATCCCCGCTCTCTCCTCCCAAAATGTCCTATATCTGTCTTCAGCTGTCCTATTCAATAAAGTCAACAAACGATCAGTTTGCAAACAACAGTTAACAGGTTGGAGGGAAAGTCTGTTTTCTCAGGGTTAAATAAATGACTTTCATACTGCAGATCACATCTCTTCATTTAGAGAATTCTTAGAGATCTATCAGTGGTCAAACTTTTTCTGAACGTGCTCATCTGTTGTGTGTTAAATGACCAGGTTCAATCACAGAGCCGAACATCAATGAGACTTTCAAACAGACATTTTTTTAATGTTTCCTTTGTTTTCTGATACAAACAGTTCAGGGTTCAGTTTCTGAACTTTGTTAACTTTTCATGAAATCTTTTTTTGTCCTTCGACTAACGGTAGAAAACACAAACCAGTAATGACCATGGAAATCTCCTTGGTTACAAAACCCCGGCCATCTAGTCTCTTGTGGTTAGCTTCATTGTTATCCTGACAGAAAACGGAGGGAGGATAAAGCTCACAGTGTGACGGTCTGCAGCTCCAGCAGAGGATACACACACATCTCAGCCATGTTTGAACCCTGCAGCTCTGAAATGTAAACTGTGCTCAGGGGTTCTGTCGTGCAACAAAGAGAAAGCTGCTTCTCCCAGAACACCTGTGACCCCGCCCCCTCCCTGCAGCCCCCGTCGGCCTTTGATCTAGATCCAACATGTCTCCCCCGGCTGCCTCTGAGCCGAGACCAGGCAGGACTGTGAGGCAGAAAGCCTCTGGAGTCGGTCCTGTTAGTGTCCTCTTCTTTAGTTTTATAACGGCTTATGTGTTTTTTATTTTCTTGTTTTTTATCCGTATGCAACAGAGATGTGTAAAATCCCAATTAAAAAACTAACAAATCAAATTCTAGAAGGTCCAAATGATCCGCAGTCAAAATGTAGACATGCACATGACTCGTTTGATGCCTTTGACTGCAGCTAACCATGATGATGACAACATGTGTTGGTCCTGCAAATATGTTGACTGATGAGCAATTCATCTGTGCTTTATTCCAACATGTTAGTGAACATCCAGCAACAAACTGACGGTCAGATTCCTGCTTGTGTAGAGAATAACTCACTGAGGAGTTTTTAAAAGTGGTTATTGTATCAATATGATGGGAAGCCACTGTAGGACCTACAAAACCTGTGTTACTAAGGTCCTCAGAACTAGAGATACACTATCCACTTTTTTTCAGTTCCGATCCGGTTCTGATACACGTACTGATACGGATACTGATTCCCATAGTTTTATTATGCTGCCTCAAGACAGCAGAGAGCCCCCTCTATACCTGAGCACACATCACTATTTATCCAGGCTAACTTCATTCTGACTCCAACCCTCCAACCTAACATGCAGACAACATTTTTACATTCTTGAAGACTTGCACATCTTCATTCTTAAAGATTTCTCATAAATGACCCTTAATTTACAGAAATGCCCTCTTAGGTTAAATGTTTTTTCCTTCAGAATCGTGTCAGTTCTGAATACGCTGTGAGACATCTTCACTTTGACGAGTTCTTAAACAACACAAGCCAAACATCCAAACCTGCTAAACAGTCGCAGTGTGAGCTGCAGGACCATCAGCCAAAAGAGCAGAATTGTTTAATGGGGCAGAGGGAACAATCTGGAAGGTCATGATAACATTTGCAGAACTGTGAATGCCTCAGCAGAGAGGAGCAGCTGTGGCAGGTGGCAGCTTACCAAGAGGGACGGACGGATTCAACAGAACCTCTGCTAAACACACACACACACACACTGCACACAGAAATAACTACAGAGAGGAAACAACACCTCTGTGAAAGTCTCAGTCATAAATGTTCCCTGATTCACAAAACTGCTGGAAAAACAGAAAAATAAATCAAAGCAGGAGTGAAGTTTTTATCGTAGAGAACCGAAAACTGCTCGAGCTCTGAGGAAACAAATGAGAATGTTTTACAGGATTGGGAGATGTTTGTCAGATAATTACAAACACGGCTGTCTGCATTCAAAGCTTGTACATTCAGGTCCTCAAAGAGGAAAATATTTCACTGAAACCTCAGTCCTGAGCACAGGTATACACAAATCTTTTCACTTATGCAATCACAGTTCCGGAAACCATGCAGAGCCCTGTTCCTCAAACGTCTACACAAAATACTAAACCTCTTCTATCTCCTGCAAAGCAAGAACTACATTCAAAGCTTTATGAAAAGATCTTTACATCAACATCTGCACACAGCTGTGCTGAATCTCAAACACCTTTAACATTTCTACTTAAGTACAGAAACTCTATTACTGTCTGTTTTGGGCCTTTTCGTGAGTAGCATGCTGAAAATATCAACACAAATGCATCTGAACTGAAGATAACAAAAATGACAACATGGAGAGAGTTGAAAAAATGCAAAGATGAGAGTAAGGTCTTCTTTGCACCTACTCCCGATCAGTCATCACGGGAACACTCAAACTAGACCCAGTTGCCCCGAAGCTTGATTACCCCTCTGTGAATTCCCCCCCCCCCGGCCTGCCCGCACATTAATCCAGGACTAACCTCGTACACAACGTCGTAATACAAACATGCGTGGCTTTACGTGATCGTGAAGCAAGCATCATTCACAAAACAGGCGTACGAGGCCATGTTGCCAGTTGTGTAGTGGTGCTGGAAGAAGTGGGTATACTTTTTTCCCAAATGATTTTTAAGTGGCCCGTCCAGCGAAGGATAAACGGCCTCTGTTACTAACAGTGACATAAGACTCCTCTTACATATTTAGTCAGTGCGTACTAGCCAATTAGAGACAGAGTAGGGAGGGTCATCCCTTAATGCAGAAGTGGGTATACCCTATGGAGACTAAGAAACAAGTGGGTACTCCGTATACCGGGGTGTACCCTGCACTACACCACTGCACGTCGCACGCCGGAGAACACAGAGAATATTAATTTGCTGACTTTTTGGCTTATTTTGAGTCATTTTGATCAGATACAGCAATAAAATTCCTGGATTTTTTGATAATGGAAGTCTGGGATCATTTATATGTCATGTCCCTGTTGTGTCATGAGCAGCTGTACCGTGATGCAGCCCACCTGGACTGTTCTAAAATACTTTAAAAAAAAAACCTTCCCTGGATAGTTTTTGGCCTTTTTGCTGCTTCAGCCTTGACTTGACTCCTCTTGGGACCTAATTTTGAAATGAAAAATGAGTAATTCATACCTGCTTGTAGCTTATAGGACAAGAACTCTGGCAGGTTATTGAGATTCCTGCAACAACTCAAACCTAACAATGAGACATCCCCCTCATCACTCGGAGAATTGTGTCCGTTTTGGGCCAAAAAAAGCAAAAACACCCAGAACAGGACAGAAAAATGATGCCGTGCTGCAGCCAATGATTCAGCAAGGAGACATCCAACTTATGAACCTTACCCTGCACGCTCTCCCTCCGGGCAAATCAGTGAAATTTACAAAATACTGCAGAGGAAAAAAGCAGTATATCACTTACACAAATTTCATCCAAGTTTAATCAGCTGTAGGTGATATTAGATGATGGATGGACGCACAAATGAACAGTTATGATGGGAATGGAACAATTCATCTCAAAATCAACCTTATAAATGATCAAAGTTGCTGTGACTCCTGTCCTCTTCACTTCTCTGAAACAGAAGCTTTTTCCTTCTGTCACATTTTACTTCTACTTCAATCAGAGAGAAATAAATTGCCCTGCAGTGTTCGGCTTCCTCAGCGAGCCCGCTTTCATCTTTGTTCCCATTTTTGTAGAAGAAGGGTGTGTGTTGTTTTCTGGATGGAAACAGGCAGACAGAGATTCAGAAATGTGTAAACATAAAACAAACCGCAGATTTTCTACCTGGGAAACTTCCCTCTCTGTCACACTGTGAGTGTTTCTGTCAGTAAAATATTGTGAAGTAAATATCCATGCTTCACGGTCCCCTAACTTAACACCAGGACATGAGGTTTGAGTGTGTTCCCACCCTCTGTTTGTGAGTGTATATGACGGTCAGCGCTGCGGGTCACAGCAGAGCCAGCAGTTGTTGGCGCCGTGTGTGTTGCTCACATTAGAGAGATGAAGCGTCGGCCTGCAGGAGGAGATGGAGGCAGATGTAGAGCAGGTTTGTTCTCAGAGGGCAGAGAGGATTAGCAGGTCAGGAGCCGACTCTCCGCTGCTCTTTACTGTCACTCGTCTGTGTTATTACTCCTGACAGAGTGTCACTTCTACGTTTGACTTATTAGCCCCACTGTGAGTCCCTGAAGTGAGGTTAATATTTTTTGGACTGATGTTACAAGGCTACATTCGTCACGATTGTTAATACCATCCCTGTAGGATCTGTTTTTACTTCTCTGTGTCGAGTGTATGCAGCAGTTTGAAAACAGGAGCTCTTTGCCTGTGCAACTGTGCAATTCAATCTGAACTGGTGGAATAAACAATGGTAGGATGTCTGTATTTAGTTGTTGTCTGCAACAAAATGCAGCACATATCAACCAAAATATCTGGTTGTATCTTGCATCAGAAGCATGAAAGCTTATTTGCTGCAGAAGCTTCACTGATAGCAGGAACTCAGTGAAACAGTTTGAGACAAAATACAATTATTATTTTCCGTCTAGTTTCTGGTTAACACGGCAGAGTCGCGTTCAAGTTGACTCGGCCTGTGTCGTAAATAAACACTGCTGTCGCTGCACGTCTCCAGATGTTGATCCTCCTCCGCTCTCCCCCTCGCTGCGACAAAGATTTCATTCTCCTCCTCTCGTGTCCGTGACTTTGAATGTCTGTATTTTACCTTTTTCTCCCTTTTTTCTCCTTCTCTTCATAATTAAGCTGAAGGACCAGCAGCACAAACTTGTTCTGCAGTTAATAAAAAGAGTTAAAGTGCAGACCAAACTGTAAGAAACAGATTCCATGAGGTCGTGATGAGGGCCCAACTTTCTCGAGTGGGACCTGTGCTCACAGCCCAGCACGTTGCAGCTTGATTAGCGTTCACCAGAGAACACCAGAATTGGCCGGTCTGCCATTGGCTCCCCGTTCTCGTCATCGATGAGAGCCAACGTTTCCACAGCATTTCCAGACTCTTTCACACGTCACATGTTCTCCTAAACGTGTTTGTCTGTCTCAGTGTCCCTACCTGACTAATCTTGGTATAATTTCCTGAAATATTAAAAAAACACATAGCCTAGTTGTATACCCTGAGTTAGTGATTGGGGGTCTGTTTTTCGCTCTGTCCCAGTAAGCCAATAATGTGCAGTTTACTGACAAACAGATAAACTGTGTTTCTCCCCCTCACTGCCCTCGATGCCCCTCAGAGAGGAGCAGAGCAGAAGGCTGGCTTCAGTCAGACACTCTGCAGTGTCAGTCATGCTGCTGTTTGTCCTCGTCCTCTGAAAAGACTGAAATTAATAATTCAAGGTAATCTCAATCTCATCAGGTCATCAGGTCATTTCCTTTATCAGAGAGTGGAGGTTTTAATGTGTGTGAGTGTGTGTGTGTGTGCATGATTATCAGCAGAGATGAGATTACAGTTTGGTGTGAAAGAGGAGAGAGCGCTCAGACAAAGCGAGGCCTCTGCTGTCCCTGTGTGTCCTCGGGGTGCCGTCAGTCTGTCTGCAGGCTGAATGTGAGGCCGTCTGCACAACAAACGTATCAGGTTCGGTCAGAGGTGGCCGTCAACACGTCCACTTAATGAGTTTGACATTGGCATTGACACCGTGAGGAGGAAGTGTGAGAGGAAGCGCTCACAGCAGAGCGTTTAGAGATGACAGGTCCTCTCCTGCCGTCAATCAAACTCTCCTGCATTGTTGTGTGGAGAGATGCTGCAGTGTGCAACTTTTCCTCCTGTGTGTGTGTGCTCCTTGGACTCATCGTGTGTGTGTGTGTGTGATCCTCAGACTCATCGTGTGTGTGTGTGTGATCCTCAGACTCATCGTGTGTGTGCTCCTCAGAATCAATGTGACTGTTCACAGACTGTTCGCAGCGTTAGACAACAACAAACCTAAGATGTAAAAGTACTGTACTTTTATTACACAGCTGTGCTGAAAACTTGATTCTGGTTGGTCAATCACGGCATTACCAGAGAACTGCAAATTAAGATTCCTAAATCCATTTTGCAGGTTTCCACGTCAACTACTTACATGTAAATGGAACTTGTCATCTTTATTGACGGGCATAT
Organism: Tautogolabrus adspersus; assembly: GCA_020745685.1. Lineage (NCBI taxonomy): Eukaryota > Metazoa > Chordata > Actinopteri > Labriformes > Labridae > Tautogolabrus > Tautogolabrus adspersus. The sequence continues at coordinate 2,799,618 of CM036552.1, read as the reverse complement.
TTGTTTCTGTCAGGCGACAAGGACACAGAAGTTTGGCACGACAAGAAAGCTACCAAAACTCATAAAATGCATCCTAAGTTTGAATCTGTGCATCCAGAGGTTGCCATGGCAACATGAATTATGTTCTGGCTTTAATTGTTTTTATTTTAGATCTATTGTAATGGGATTACGTACAAAACAGATCCCCCTGCTGCAACCCATGAGAGGTTCCTCAGCCAGTTTTCTTTTTACAGAAGCTCTGTCTCATAGAAATACTTTTATATGTACAACACCAAACTGTGAGAAATGCAGATAAGCGTATATGTATGTAGAAGTAGAATAAAGAAAACCAAAGCCACGAGAGATCAGTGTCCTGAGGGAGAAGAAGCATTTAATTGAACTCTGAACGCAGCCTTTAAAAAGACAAATCTGCTGTTAGCTTGAACGGATGAATCTGTAGGATCAGAGTGTTGTGTGTGTGTACTTTGCACACAGCAGCGGTCTCACACAGCAGCTCGTCTGGCTGCTCACGTCCCGCTCATCTTCCTCACCAGCCATCTGATGAGAGAGGCTCCGCGGCGGCCGCTATCTGCGTTGACAGCTCCGGTCACGGCCTGGCTGTGCCGTGCTGCTGGCCCACTATGGAGCTGCCATAAACGACCAGCGTACGTCAAGCTGTGTGGTCCAGAAAAGCCCTCACCCCCTCCCCTCGCCTCCCCCACTGCAGCGTCTTCTTCCCCTCCTCGCCTGGTACCAACAGATCTGCACAGGGAACGATCAGCGTGTCACATTTGCTCTTTGTCCACACAGAGATGAGAGATTATGGCCAACCCAATCATATCCCAGACTGACGCGTGCGTGCGTGCGTGCGTGCCTGCCTGCCTGCCTGCCTGCCTGCCTGCCTGCCTGCCTGCCTGCCTGCCTGAGTGCGGGCTTGCCATCAGCAGAATCGTCCAAGGTCTTTTTTAGGTATAAGAGAGCAGGTGTTTTGTAAGACGAATAGTTGGGTTCACCTCTCTCTGGTTGGTGTTCTGATGATTTCTGATTTCCCGGGATTTTCAAATCATTCAAATCCCGAGAATCGTTATTATAAGTTCAAAGGTAATGTAAGTTAGTTAACATTATATAGTAGGGACGGTTGGTATCAATCATAGCCTGTAAATCTTTATGGACGAAGCCTGAGTGACCTCACCATCTGTTACTGCAGGGGTTCTGTAAGCTCATCGATGGCGGTCTCCATGCTGGGAATGCTGTCTCACCCAAACTTTCAGTCACTTTTGTCATTCTCCTGGAGTGTTTTCACATTTTGTTCTGCTATTAACAATACATAATGACATTGTTCATATAAGATAAAACTTGATGACATGCAAGGCTGAAGTCTTATTTTCTCCGCTGTAAAGAATGAAGGCTTTAGCTTGTATAGTTTTTATTTCAGGTCAATATAAAGAGGGTCATGTAAAAAATGGTTTCCCCAAAGCATGTCCGTTTTCATAAAACGGGCTCCTCTTCTGCTTTGAACACTTTTGTAGTTGCATTTTTGAGAACATGTAGATAAGGCGAGTCTCCAAAAGAGCCCACACACTAGCACACATTAATCTGCAGCCCCCTTTCCTTAGAGCCTGGAAATAAAATTCTGCACTTCAGCAGATAAATTCAAAGTGCTCCAAACCTGGAAAGTGACTGCATGCTTCAGGGTGAGAGATGAGCCGTATGGCGTGCATAAAAAGACTCCACAAAACAGTTTCTTTTCTCCTCCCTGGTGCACTCCTAAAAAGGAAGAAAGCAGAGAAAGTGTGAGAGAAGCAGTTTTGATAACAGAGAATACATTAAAGTCAAAGGTATTAAAGAAACATGTCTGACTGTGGTGTCCATATTCTTCTCTCTCTCTCCTGAAGAATATCTATCCTCCATATTGACTGTAGTCTTTATCTATAATGTATGGAGTAAATAAATAATCAGTCAGCTTCCTTGCTGGCAGCATTGTTGTGCCAATACTGAAAGTAACAGTTCAAACACAAACATCACTCACCCAACATGTCTCCTCTGTGTTTGTTTGAACTTCCTGTGATTCCTCTGAACAGGCTGAGCGGGTCCTGAACACACCACGCCAGTGTGATGAGAGTTTAGAGAGAGAGAGAAAGAATTCAAGAAATACAAACATCACTGAAATTAGGTCTGCACGTTTTATCTCTCCCCTGGTTAGGCGGTAGCGTGCCTATGTTCCCACAGCTGTTCCCCTTACCCTAACCCTAACCCCTGTGGGAACATAGGGCTGTGGGACCATTGGGCTACGGGAACATAGGGCTGACCCCAGTTAGGCAGGTTTAAGCGTAGACAGAGGGGAGCTGTGGAAGCCTGTCGATCGTGGTCGCCATGCTGAAAACGCTGTCTCAAACTAACTTTAAGTCAACCTAACACGAGGCTAAGAGCTGGAGCTGAGGTGGGTTTGAATCCTCCTGACAAATAGCTACACCGCGCCCACCTGCCCGTAAGTCATGTCAGCCATGTGCGTTATTATCAATAATACTTCTCATTTATCAAACAAAAACAGATGAGTAATACAAATGCACCCCCTGATCAATGTGTGCCCATAAAGACATGACAAATAGCTTTTTTGAATAGGTGTGTGTGTGACTTCTGGTGCTTCTGCAGCCAGCCCCAAGTGGACACTCGATGAACTGCAAGTTTTTGCACTTCCGCATTGGCTGCATTTTTCAACACCTGAGGTTGCCGCTTGGGTTTAACCCGAATGATGCAGTTTGTGTCAAAAATGACACTCCACATATTAACAGTGACTTTTGCTTGCTCCACCTTCCTTCCTTGCACAACAACTGTGCTCAGAAATGAGAACATGTCAAATGTTTTTTAAGGTAAGAAATTGCTCAAAAAGGACAATTCTTCTGAGACATATTAATGTTAGTGAAACTTATCTGCAGCCATCGCTAAAACTCAATGTGTCAGAGTAAGCATAAGTTTAAAAAAAGGAAGAAAATGCAACAGAACATTGAGGGGGCGGACGGGTTAATGAGCCTGTGAGTCTGACTCAGGGCGTCAGCAGAAGGTCTCAGCTCAGGGCGTCAGCAGCGTCACAGGTCTGCAGAGCTGAGCAGCAGTCGGGGTTGAGGAAGAAGTCTGTTATCTCTGCCTGGTCCAGGTCTTGTGGGATTAATTAATTAAAGTTGTGCATGTTTTGATTCTGACAGAGAGGGATGTGGGGAGTGACAGGCAGAGAAAAACAAGAGGAAAGCGGAGAGGAATAGAGGGCCGCCTCAGGAGAAACCCGCCTGCATAATGACATGCATGTCTCTTTCTCTGCCTCCACTCAATCCCCTGGCTGCTTCCCTCAAAGGTGCACAGCACGGGGCAAAGGGAATAATTGATAAAGGCTGGGCTGTATTGAGTTGTTGTGTTGCCAGAACATAGCTCATACCCAGACCTCCCGCTGCCTCACACAGCACCTCCAAGAGCGCCGTCATTAGCAGGAAGCCGTTACAAACGAGTGGGCCACAGTTGGGGAAGGATTTCTAGAAACATTAGTTATCCAGGGATCAATTTTGCGTGTGATTAAACACAGTTAACTAATTATGGCGACAGCATGAGTTATGATTATGGGCAAATGATATAAATTACAACACGGCGCTGTAAAAACCCCGGCTGTGATTTATCTGGAGAAGAGATCATTTTCGGGGGCAAGGAGAGAAAAATGGTGTTAGCTGACGGAAAACATATTAATGCACGGCTGATGAACATCTAAATGAGACATATAAGTCATCGGCATGTTAATGATGCATGGAAGGAGAAAGAGTAAAACTGGAGAAAGAACAGGTATTTCTTTATAGAAATGAACTCAATCTTACGTGACAAACATATTACTTGGTTAAAAACGTAGAATCGTCTCTCGCAGCTCTTGATCACAATAAGTGTCATACTCTATGAGTTTTCATAAACACATCTTATTCAGCTGTTCGGGGTGATTGAAGTAGCTGCAGTTCTTTCATGAGTTAAAAGCCGTTTTCAGATAATGCACTCCTGAAATATTCTAGAGAATTCAGGAGGACTGCTCCTGAAATCCTCCTGATCTGGTTGTTCACACATGCACCTCACAGCGGGGGACTAGATCTCTCGGTCGGATTGGAGGGGGGCAGGTCTGATAAATAAGCAGCTGTGGTCAGAGAGAACAAGAATCTTATTCTGTGGAAAACACATTCACCAGCTACTGTAATGAATTAGCTACAGGTGTACACTGTTTAGCAATCAAACTTTGGCATTTTGCAATCCCGTGTTCCTCTCCAGCTCCGCCCTCTCATCCAAATACTGTGACTTTCGGCTGCAGAAAAACAACATGGCAGCAGCTGGTAAACCAAACTCGAGGTTTCATGGAAAACAAAACAATGTCTTGGTCCACTGTTTATGTATTCTAGGTTTGTAACGTAGCACCCCAAAACACAACAGAGTTTAACCAGCTCGTCTTTGTTCCACGCCTAATTTGCTGCATGTTATTTCATTTGATGTTCGTGATGAGAGGAAGGTATTGTAAGCAAACACTGTGATTTGTTTAAAGTTACCTAAAACTCATAGTCACCACACGGCCTAACAGGCCGAAGGCGTTTCATTCTGCAGGTTTGTGCATAAATGTGTTCAACCCTGCAACAATGCTTTCAAACATCGTTCACATTTCACAATTCTCCTCCGCTCTGCTCTTTTTGTAGACAGTCGGATGAAATAAAGGACTGAGCTCAAACACAAACCAGCACAGCTCTCCTCAGCTTGTTCCTGCTGTTTCTTCTTTTACTCTGCGAGCTGTTCTCGCTCTGCTGCAGCCTCCGAGCCGCACACTCTCTCACCTCTCTTTGAAGACAAGTCCCATCAGCTCTATTAGCACATCATAATTGTCACCTGACTAGCTTTGCCAGTCACCATGGACTGCACAGAGAGTGACTCCCTGCAGGGTTGTATGTACAGTGTGAGCTCGCATGTGAAAAAGTAAAAGTTTAGTTCTCTCACACAGGCAGAGGATGGGGGTGGGGGTGGGGGGGTGGCCTGTTTTCTTCTTTATAAGCCTTTTGAACGCCATTGTTCTCCTTTGCAAATAAAACTTAATGAATGCCGTCACTTCTCCCTCTGATGAATTATTCAGTTTGTGTTGCTACAGCTCTCTGAGGCTGACTGGTGGAATGGTTGCTGTCAGAGAAAGTAAACAATGTGAATCCGAGGCCCTGGAATCTTTTCCCCGGGGCTGTTTGGTTGGAGGGGTGGCGGACTGCTGCCCCTCTGTGTCCCCTCAGATCGGCTGAGTGTTTACAATGGAGCTGGATGCAGAGATGTCACATCTCGGAGGAATATCAGAGGCTCATTCAAAGTGTTTGTCTCCCTTTGAAGTCGGAGCTTGTGAAACAAGCTGAAATCTAGTAAACACAGAGTTTATCGACAGGGGCAGCAAACAGACACAAAACTACAGAGGCCTTCAGCCGCATTATGTATGATCATTAGTGTCAGTTTTTCATATTCAGATGCCTTGATGCCTTTGAATGAAACTGGAAGATGACCATACAGGGAAATGATGTTTTTACGCCGTATTAAAAGAATTCATTATTTTCCCATGGCAGTCTCAGACATCCCCGTCTGTGCTCTAAAGCCTGACATAAATACTTTAGCACTGAACGTATACAGGGCCTGAGCTGCAACTAAAACCAAAAAAGGTCCAATACCGTTTGTGGGACAGTGTCGTGCAGCCATTGCAGCTCCAAAAGACTAGTTGTTGGTCGTGTTTCTAAGTTCTGATGTGATCTGAAATCGCTCTATGTATAGCTCAGAATCCCTTTATACTTTAGTCCTTTGTGTTTCAAACCTGTGTGTCTCGTCCTCTGCAGCTTTCACTGTATTGCACGTCTGTGCAGCATGTATCGCTGGAGTCAGTCCCATGTGCAGCTCCAGCAGAGATAAAAAACTGTTGAACAGTGAGTGAAGATTCTCTGCATCTAAAATCACATTTTCTTATACCAACTGCTTTGGTATAATCACAGTACCACAAATTCAATCTCCAAGGTTCGGACTCAACCCGTTGTGTTTCCATGACAGCAATGAAACCACAAAAAACAGTTTGTCTTCCAGCAAGCCAAAACATCCATTCAACCCTCCTATATCATTTGGCCTGTATTTCAGCGTTAACATAGTTTTTGATGAGCAGACATGTTCATCTGTTAAACACTACACAGTCATAGTCCATGATCCATGAGATGACGCAGACTTTTTGTGTTCAGGCTTGTATCAAGGATTTCCCTGTCAGTCATGCAGACAAATCAGCTGTAAATAAACCCAGAGGACCTCCGGCGTGTTTCCAACTTTATTCACACGACGTAACCAGAGGATTAAGTGGCTTTGAATCTTCCTGTTGGCATAAAAAAGAACTTATGAACTCTTTATTTGTTCCTTTGAAGTCAGTTTAGCCCGAGTGAACAAGTTCCAGAAATATGTCTGTCATGCATCATGTACTTGTTATGTTATGATGGTTTTTTTAAGTTAAAGGTCCAATCAGTGAGATGTGTAGTGAGTGAGATGATAAAGTGACCTTACTCTATGATCAGACATTAAGGAAACATGCTATGTTGAAGTGCTGGCTTCTCTGACAACAATGCAGCAGCCAGTATGTCCTCCTTCTAACTTTAGATTCTGGTCCTGAATGGTCTGGATTTGTTTGGACCAGAGAAGGTAGGCGGTTTTAAGGCACCCCCACACGGCCGTTTTGGACGCCCCTCGGTTTGCCAGATATGAGAGCAGTTATCAGGTCAAACCAACAGGTGTTGCAGCGATGGAAGCGGGCAAGAGAACTGGTTCAGATAGAAGTGATTGTACCCGACCTAAAAAGCCTCTGCACGTTTCTAATAAGCTCCTCGAGCAGAAACATGCTCAAACTAGGATCAATATTGGAGATGCTTTTGAAAAATGGAGAGAGGTTAGAACGCAGAAAGGTTTACAGACCGATGCAGAGCTGGATAAACACTGAAGCTTCAGTGTCCACCACATGGTGACCTGTGTGAGCATCCACTCTAGAGAGGAGGGGGGGGGAGACAGCTCTCGCAGGACCGCAGTACCAGTTTTAAACTCTAGGTGTCACAGTCACATATTGCTCCTTTAATAGAGATAACGTTCAGCCATTGTTTGTCCCAGAGTTAGTTGGACTGCCTCGTTTCTTCAGCTCTCCCTGGGCAACTTAATGAACAGAAAATAGCATCATGTTGTTTTGCACCTTTTTTTTTTAAAGTATCCTGGATCAAATCCTTTAAAAAAGAACTCACATTTCATCAGGGATTAAAAAAGACACCTTTCACACATCTTTTCCACCTGCGTCATCACTTAAACCCCATTAGTACACTAATCTGGACCAAGCTATAAAAAGAGTCGTCCTTTGCTGTAACAGACTGTGCTTTAAATTCAGACATTAACACAAACATTAACACAGTGCTGACTCAGAGGAGAGGAGGAGATATTCATTCTGCTTTCCATTATGTGAATAAATGTTCTAGGTGTCTAAAGTTACTGAGTCGTGACGCCTTTCTGCTCTTGGGCGTTAGAATCCAGCGAGCACATGTGCATTCACTTCTCTTCAAAACAAGAGATTGTAGCTTTTGATTGGCATCAGCTGATTGGCTCCTTCATGGTTGCATTGTGTGTGTTTTTTTATTGTGAGCAGACGTCTGACACGTTCAGGGGTTAACTAAAGAGACCGCTCTCTGCTTTCTATCACAGGAAACTGTACATGAACAGAAACATACATGCAACATGTTCATATGGAGGGAAGATTAAAAAGCTCATCAGTCTGTCACTGACTGTTCGTCTGTTGATGTGAAGCCGTAGTCATGTTCTCTGTGTTGTTCTCCATTGTGCTGACGATGAGACTGATCGTTTTGTATGGATGCTTCACAATCACGTAAAGCCATGCGTGTGATGTATTACGACGTGATGACATATGAACAAGAGGTAACCATGCTCAGGCCTGGTTGGTACCAGGCGAGGAGGGGAAGAAGACGCTGCAATGGGGGAGGAGAGGGGATGGGGGTGAGGGGTTTTCTGGGCCAAACAGCTTGACGTACGTCGGTCGAGGCAGCTCCACAGTGGTTGTGAGTGCGGACCAGCAGGGGACTGGGAAGGGACGGGCCTGGTTCTATGAGGGTGCAAAATGCATTGCACCTCATTTCACATTTCTGCACCCTCAATTGAATAGATGCCAAAAAACCAGAGGACCAGATCCAGGACCGATAACATCTACACTACTTTTAAATGCTGTTGCAGGTCACTATCTGCGACCGCTTTAATCCCAGATGCACCCAAAGAAATTTTGTTCAAGAGCAGGGGTGGGAAACTGGAGACCCGGGGGCCACATGCGGCCCCCATTAAACCTCAATGTGGCCTTCAGGTCAATTTTTACATATCAATTAACTGGAAACATGAAGAAAACAAAATCTGCCATGAAATCATGAAAACCAGAAATATGTCCATGATAATATTTGATCACTGGTGTATGTTGAGTTAAATTTGACACATAATTGACTGTAATCATTTTTGTATCCTACAATTTGGCCCCCTGGCAGTGAGAATTAAATGAATGTTGCGGTGACATGCAGCAAAGGGGCGAGGTCAGATACGAACCCACGGCCGCTGAGAACAGGACTATGACCTCTGTACATGGGGCATGGGAGGTAACCACTCTCCTGCTTTATTCAGACTTTCTAACATATGCAATAAAAAGGAAGTCTATGCCGGAAGACCATTATCGTTACTTGCTGGCTACACAGAGTCTGAGAAAAAGGGCCACTGGCGCCCCAGAACAATCATTTATTGCAGGTTTTATGTGTGAGAAATGTGAAGTGGTGTGATGAGTTTCACACATTTTGTATTGGACATAGTGGGCTTTTTTCTCCCACAGCATGTTAACACCTGAGCAGTATCTTTATGACGGTTTTGAGTGCAGATGTCAGCGTGTGTTTTCATTGTTTATGAGTGTAGCTGCACGGTGATCATACACACACATATCATGAGGGTTTCAGCTTCAATGACAAAGTGGCCTTTTTACAGTTGGTTTCCATAACAACAGGAGTCCTTTCACTCAGGACTAAATGCCATCTCTCTATTTATTCACTCTTGAAACGTGTCGTTCAGCTTCATTTTGATCTCTCATTTATGTAATCAGGTATAGATACTGATTATGAGAAGGGTGTGAGGAGTTGGAGGATAAAATGAACACAGACACAGTGAACGGGATTTTGTGCTGGTTTAAAGATTCACTAATTTGATCTGCACAAATAACGCCGCATTGACAGACCGTCTCTTCACCAGTGCACCCAGCAGAAGAAGCCGGGCTGTTACTGGAGACGAGAAAACGCTATCAGAAAGGAGCTGTGGGGATGCTGTCAGACTCCCATGTGGCTGTAAAATGGACAAGGTGTGACCAGCTGGAGACTCGATGAGACATAAACAAAAAACATCACAAACCTACGAGCCGACACTGCAGAGCTATATGGCATCTCTTCTGCTGGCTGTGCAGAGCACCAGAGTTCTTCTCCAGCGCTTTGCACACCTCTGAGCAGGTGTCGTATTGAACACAGCTCTCAGACACACTCCAGCACAGAGAGAGAGAGAGAGAGAGAGGGACGTTTGAATAAATATCTGAAATAACTCTGACACTTTGGAGAACGTCTCGCTCATGAGGAGAACGTTTCAGTCTTCATTCTCAGACATATTAGAAATGTTAGAGAACAAACACATGCCGGGACGCCTTTTGTTCCTGAAGTCTCTCGAGATGTTTGCTGACGCTGACAAGGACGTCCATTTATATAGTCTGAGTACCTGCTGAGTGCTTCTCCTCACACATCATACACCTGCTGAAAGGAAACACAGGAGCCAGATTGGAGTGTTTTTAGAACAGCTTTAGGGTTTGTGAGTGCTGAAACAGAAATTGGAAGAATTTTAAACAGTAGGGTTGATAGTTTTCTCCAGATACACTTTTTAAGATTTGGATCAGACAGAGGCCTGCACGGTGGTGCAGTGGTTAGTGCTGTTTCATCATAGCGAGGAGGTTCCTGGTTCAAATCTCCATCGGACAGGAGCCTCTCTGTGTGGCGTTTTCATGTTCTCCTGGATTCCCTTTGGATACTCCTGCTTCCTTGCACAGTCCAGAGACATGCTTGTTAGGTTAATTGGTGACTCTACATGTCCCGTAGGTGTGTGTGTGGCTGGTTGTCTCTGTAAATCTGTCGCCCTTGGATTGACTGGGGTCCAGTCCAGAGTGTGCCCCGCTTCTCCCCCCCCTTAGATCCTGAGCAGGAAAAAGTGGTACAGGTACTGGATAGGTGAGACAGCTGAAAAGCGACATGCCAGGGTGAGAGGGCGGCGGATTCAGCAAAGGGCTAATATCAATGTTATCTGAGACATTCTTTGAAGTAAAATAACTTTTTTTTAAAGTTATTCATGTGGAGAGAATACTTTAAGTATAAAAACATTAACCTGAGACATGTTGAAGAAACCAGACCACGACTGTTTTTTTTACGTGCGGTTTCCCCTCCTTCACACATCTGGATATACACATTTTGAGTTGTGTCTGACATTTAGTCCGTATTATTCCTTTACCTTAAAAATCATGTGAAACATATTAGTGGAACAAGATGAATTGTACATTTGGGATTGTACCGAGTGGGCGCACATACTGTTTTTCCTGAACTGCTCTTTTGCAATCTGAATATTTACCGTCATAATTCCTCTAAATTATTCCAACATTTAGATTTTGTGGTTACCATGCTTCCTCTCCTATCCTTAAACAACACAGCTTGCAGCCTCTGTAGATTTGTTTATTATCATTTCAAAGCACAGTGACCTGATCACCTCTAACAGCCTCCCACAGAGCTTCATATGGATCAGCGTCGGCATGTTTCATACATGAACAGCTGATATGATCAGCAGGAGGAATGTTACATTTCTGGTTTGTAAGGTAAACCTCCTCCAGTGAGCTAATGAGGATGTTATTCCACCTGGAGGGCGAGCTCTAATAACACACGTGTTTAATGTCTTTCCTGTTATAATTATGAACTGTTGAAAATTCACACCAGGAGTCAGAGCTGCAGGACTGATGCTGAGAGGATATTTGTTTTAATGAAGCTCACAGCCGCTGTTCTGTACTGATGTCCAACATGTCTGCCATCTAAATATGAGAAGTAGGAAAAGTTATTTCAGTTAACACACCTGTGAAATGTAAAGGCACACGTACAAATTAAATACATTTATAGATTTATTTTTATTTTAAATGTGGAACACAACTTTACTTTACTGTCACAAACAATGCTTCAAGTCATTTTCAGTTTTTTTATGTTGTTCATAGTTTGATCCTGCAACCGACCGGCACCTGAGGACGTAGGTTGGATGTGCATGGGGTTCCCTGTTGGTCATATATACTATATACTATATATTGTAGCTCTGGTCATTACAGAACCTCTACTTAATTCAGTGTAAATGAGTTGAAGCCCAATCAGTAAAATTGAACTGCAATGCAATCCATAAATATCCTGATACTCTGATCAGATTGTGTAAAATAAATAACTTCAGCAAAATGATATGAAACATTGTGCTGACTAAATCATAGCCATTTTCACACGTGCACTCCTGAAACTTTCTAGGGCCTGTCATGAGAATTGCTCCTGAAATCCTCCTGACCTGGTTGTTCACACATGCACCTCACAGCTGGAGACTGTGACAGCTTGGGGGGTAGTGAGAATATTTGCCTTCTTATCAAAGCTACATGTAGTTCAGCAGAATCACAATATGAACTAAAGAGTGGAGAAGAACATACTGGAGAACAGGAAACATAATGCAGCGTGCATGGAGATCACAACAGTCGAATGCAGACAGTCTATGATTGTGCACTAATCACAGGGAATAAAGGTCAAGGTCCCCCCCACCTGCTCCCAGTGAGATCTCCTGCGCTCTCTCATCAGCTCACTCTGACTTTTTGCACACAAAAAAATACTTGAAAACTGTCCGGAAAAACTCTGCATATAGGCAGAGTGAAACATTTGGCTGACTGCGTTCAGAAAAAAACAGAGTTTTTTGTAAGTGTGAAAGCACCATTGGAGACTTACTTTGACCCCCCCTCACATAGTTCCTACCTGTGGGGCAGTAGTCAGGAACTGATTGGAGAGGCCCATAGCGCTGACTAACTCGTGGCTTAGCACAGGTTATTCTTCTTTAGTGGAGCAGCAGCAGAAGACTCCTTAAAGGTTCATTCACCTGGGCTGAAACTGAGACAAGAATTGCCTGCAAGAAAACTTTAAATAAATTGAAAGTGACGCCTGGGACAAAAAGATCTGCTACGTTTGGTTAAAATGTGGCTAAAATAACTGATCAAATGTAACTTCAGTATTTGTATAGCTGTGGATGCTTCACTTCAGAGTACATATTTTCCTTCTTTGTGATAAAAACCTTCAATTCAGTATTTGGACCAAAAGGTTTAGCCTCAATGTTTGGGATGAAATCGTAACCTGGTCATCTTCTCAGACAATGAATCATTTGATCTGCCTACAGTTCTGCTGGAATTCCCCTTCATACAAACAGAGTCTGTGTATTGTTCATGCTGCCCTCCGGTTGCCCTGTTGTTCTTTTAGAGGAGGTACTTGTTGTTTAGGTGAGTGAATCCCCCGAACACACTCCTTCACTACATCACAGTGTGTGTGGAGTCTGCAGACATCACATGGTTCTCAGCTGTGACAGGAGGCTGCAGCAGCTCCCGCGTCCTCAGCTGGCCTACATCATCACCCAGATTTCTTCTTTCCTGGCTCTTTTGCAGGCTCTAGAATCTCACCTGTGATCTCATCAGGTCACAACGGAGGGAGGAGAAGAACAGGCAGGTCGGTGAGGATCAGAGGGAGAGCTCGGAGCTGAAGGGGACTGAGAGGAGGAGGAGGAGGAGGAGGAGGAGGTGGTTTCATCAGAGGGAGAGGACTGAGCTCTGAGGTGATCTATCCAAACAGTGGGTCAAGCCTCTGTGCAGCTTCCTACCCGGGCTTGTAAAGTTCACAGATTACTTCAAGGAGCCAAAAAAGGCGACAACACGACACCAACCCCACATCTGACGACTGCACTGAGAAGGTAACCAGCTGCTTCATCTTCACTCCTTTCCCTCAGTTCTGTCCCACTTTTAAATTACGTTTTTCCTTCTTCTTTTTAAATCACAGCAGAGAACAATCCTGCATCTTCTTCCCTTATTGATTGCTATTGATCCTTAAGTGTGAAGGATTAATCAGATAAGGCAGCAGATGTTAAGTAAAGATTATTTTAAAACAGAAGAATTATTTATTTGACGGTTAATGATGGAATTATTGAAAATAATTGGCTTTTTATTTTAACTAGTGTTTAATCATCAAAACAGGAAGCATAATGTATGCAAACACGTTTGAGGAAATAGTTTCTTGAATTGTTTTTTTGGTTCGTGACAAGAAAAAACTCTCAGTGAATGATTGTCGGTCGAATCCAAAATGCAATTCTAATTCTAATTCTTCAAATTTGTATTTTTTAAGATTTATTTTGGGGCTTTTAAACTTTAATTTGGACAGTGGACAAAGTAGGAAATCAGGAGAGAGAGAGAGAGAGAGAGAGAGAGAGCCGGGAATGACATGCCTCAAAGGAGCAGCTGGTCCGCCGCCCACTTGGAGGACTTTGGCCTCTGTACACAGGGTGTGACCTAACCGCGTGGCCATCTGTGCCCCCAAATCTGGCTAACACATTTTCAAAGTTTTAAGATATTTATGCAAAGAAACAAAACATAGTTATTAGTCTTGGCAGAAAGTTGTGTTGCCAGTATTCAATGCAAGCCAAGACTCGGGTATTAAAAAAAAAAAAGTACATCTTAGAATAAGTTGGAAAAAACTATGGTATGAACAGGGGAACAAGTCTTTATGACTTTAATAAACCTGCAAACAGCACACTTACACACACGCACACAAACACACACACACACACACACACACACACACACACACACACACACTGTTCAGCTCGTGAACAAAGTGGCTCTTTTAGCAGAACAATATTGTGTGGTTTGTGTTGAAGCTGGTGGAGACCCAAACAAAGATAAAAGGTCAGTAACACACCGGGTTTTTAAACCAAATGCTAAGTTAGCTTTCTGTTAGCATAATGTTGCAAAAAAAAAAAATGCAAGTCGCTGTGTTTTTCTTCGTTGTCATCTGCTGCCCCCTAGTGGGCTAAAAAGGCTAACGGCTGTACATGATTTGAGGGATTCATACTTGGGAACGTTTGAAATGCAAAAAATACGATTATGGATGATATGTTGAATTAAAAAGCATAACTCCTGTTGCCTTTTCCAAGAGTCTTTGTGACGCAGCTTGATGTTCTTTGGTTGACTTGATCCTGTGTTTGTATTCATAACACATATTTCTGCAAATGTTCTCAGATGGGAGGGAGAGTGTTTCTTCACTAAACAATGGGCAGTTTACCTCTGAACGACTTCTGTAGTCCGTGCTGAGACGATTACACGTCGGGCTGCATCCAAATTATTTCTTTGAAGCTGAGTTTATCTGCAGTTTGTTCGGAGTGACGGTGAGCATGCACACAGTCATCGCTGACTACTGACGAGGAGCTCACCGTTTGTTACTCCTAGTGTTACATTTTTTCTTGCAATGGAAATTACATTTTGGCAACAAAACAAACGCACTGAGCCCGTAATATACTGCCAACGAATGAACATTTAGAAATAAAGAGATATCTGGTGATATAGATTATTTGTCTGATATTTACATGAAACCTCCTAAAGGCTCCAACGTCACAACCACAGCCCAGAGGTTAAAGGTCAGTGACTGAATTAGCTGAAGTGACACCTAGCAGACAGCTAGCCACTCCCACCTGTCACTCAAAGAGGTCACACCCTTAACTTTACATCTTGTTAAGCCTTAATGTAATTTAAACATGTAGGTTATATAGAAAATCAGCCTGTACAGTTAAACATGTTTATTTCTGCTCTACAGTTGGACATTGTAACATGGGGCTGTATGGGGATTGACTCACTTTTAAAGCTAGCCTCTGGTGGACACTTGAGGAACTGCAGCTGTAGACTAGACTTCATTTTAAACAGCAGAAAACACCTCTTAGTTTGACCAATTAAAAAGGTTTTCTTTGCTCCACATAGGCTTTTAAGTTGATCAATCGTAAATCTGGTACAGACTTGACTTAAGCTTGAAACATGAGTATGCACAAATAGATATTTAAACAGCCATTAAGTTTATTCATTTATGTGTATGGTTAAGTTAGAGCTAAACCACAGGACATTCAGCTTTGCAGGGCCACCATGGACGTGACTTTTATTCTCATGTCAGTCTGGGTTCTCTCTGCTGTTTGACGTGATCCTGTTGGGGATATCACAAACCCCAGACCGACAGCAGACACACACTCTTTCGTACGTCTCTGACAGGACGGTTTGGGGCATCTAATGAGCAAAAGATGAGCACAAGTATGCAGACAGATCTGCTCTCCGTGGGGCACTTGTCTTGGCTGGTGAGGCCGTTTAAAGTGGGTTCTGGCCCAAGGGCAGAGCTGAAAAATGCACGAGGAACACAGTGAAGGAAATGAAGAAGGGAGCGAGTTCTGGATCCTTCCTAGGGTATTCTCTTACATAAATGAGGCGAGACGGATTGAGGCTAAGCCGTAACTTTCTTTTTACAGAAGTTGCAGACTGTAGACACAGCAGGGGCGGTGAAATGTACCTCAATGTACTTTTCATCTGCTCACTGCCTCGCTTTAGTCTTTTCTGTCTGTTTATGCCTTTGTTTAATTTTCACACCTGGAAGGAGAATGCATGCCAGAGATAAAAGGAGCATTGATTGACGAAATAGAGAAACCTGCACTATTTAGTCTACGCTCTGTCTCCCTCCTGGCTGCATCTGTTGTCTCTTTTTCACCAGAAGATGTTTGCACACATATAGCACAATCACATCAATAGTCCTAAGGTTAAATTGTAAATGGACTTGAGCTTATATACTGTAGTTCTTTTCTAGTCTTCTGACTACTCAAAGCGCTTTTACACCACATGTCACACCTACACATTCACACACTGATGGTAGAGCCTGATATAAAATGTCCAACAGTATTAACTAATCCCATTCAAACCATGCACACGCTGCCAACGAAACAGCGGGAGCACCTTGGAGTTAGGTTTCTTGCCCAAGGACACATCGGACATGTGGCTGCAGGTGCTGAGGCTCGAACCGCAGACCTTTTGGTTGAGAAACAACCAACTATACCACTGAGTCACAGCGGCGCCCCAGTTGGACTTACGTACAGTTTCACTAATTAACTAACTGTCTCTCTGACTCTTGTGAACAATCAGTAATCAAGAAAGATTTTATCCAATAGTATCACTTGATCCTAAACTGCAGAAAGTGTTGGGCTACCTATCTGACCTGAAAGCTCGAAGGAGAGCTCATGCTAGATGATGCTAGTTAGCTTGCTCCTAAAGCAACATAGCATCACACAGACAAAGATGTTTGTGCTTGCATGTGTTTGTATAGTTTTTGTATAATATGTGTTTATCAAAATAGGGGTTGAAAGTTTGTACTTGCAAAATAACAAATGTTCTCCAGCAGTTTGGTTGTTTTAGGGAAACTTGACCTCACAGCGCTGAGCCAGCTTCGATCTATTGGCTCTGTAACTGGTGCAGAAATGAACAGTGAAGCCCAGATTTTCGACGTCTCTTTGGCATTCCTAGTTGGCGTTTCACTTGACATTTTGTATCACATCTTGTTTCTTGAACGACGACTCATTAACACAATTTCTCATATATCGATTGACGATTTCTTTGGAAGAATTTCCTGCCAATCCACTCCATCGAGTGTAAAACGTGCAGAGCTGACTGCTGAATTCTCCACCTTACAGTGAGAATATTTGTGTGTTTTATAAATCTGTTAAAGAATTGAATCGTGAGGGGGAGAGATGAATGGAGATTAATCCTTGTAATAGAAAGCACAATTTTGTCTCACACTTTACAAGTATTTCCCTGTTTGAGCAGCAGTTCATGTTGTTTTCTGTGAGAGTACAGGCTGTAGACTTTATGTGCTCTTACACAATGTCTCCTGCCAAGCTGTTAAACCATATTATCACCAAGAGAGCGTGGGATGAGGTGAAAACACTGGAACGGTACTGAACTCTGTATAATTCCCATTTTTTGGAGGTTTTCTGGAAGAGCACTGCAGGCAACTGGTGGTTTGTGTTTTGAGAAGACGCTGCCAAGACCCAAAGCAGAAACAGAGGAAGTGGCGAGGTCTGCCAACGGCTGCGATGCATCGAATCTTTAATGAAAGCTTCGAGTCCCAATCAGAGAGGTGTGTGTTGTGCCAGCTGAATTATTTCCCTGTATTAGCAGTCAGCCGCTACCTTAGACATAGATGCCAAAACGCTCATTTATGGCTCATCTGTGGGAATAAACAAAATCATACAATGAGTCATAAACAGCTCCTTTCTTGCTTTGCTTTTTCCACTCAGCCGAGGAGACAAATGGCTTTTATTGGATCATAACTCACATTGTATTGTTTTATAATGAAATGACAGTCAGGAGAGTTTAATTATCCTCCCGTATAAAACACATTAACATTCTGGTGCAGAGGGAGAAAACACAGGCGTGTTTGTGAAACCAGACTCAGTCTATTAGTGGGCCACAACCCGACGCTGAGTTCACTGTCCTTTGGAAAAACGGACGTCAAATCAGGGCAAATTTGGTGTTGTGGGTTTTTTTACATGCCGTTGATTTGTTCATAACATCTTTAGTTAGTAAATCTAACAGTTTTTCCCATTGTTGATTCATTTCTTTTTGTCCATTTCTGGAGTTGATTTCTGTAAGTAGATGAAGTCAGTAGCATTTTCCGTTGCAGCTTTTAAACACAAAGGTTAAACCTGGCCCCTCCTCCTGAGCTCATGACCTCTAAGAGCGCACACTCACTGCAGGACGTAGTGTGCATGTTTACTGCTTGTACCTACACTGCGAGCTACCACACGCTAGCACAAGCTAACCGCCGGTGTTTTGAACCTGCCTGTCCAACAGAAAAAAGGTCAATTCAGCGTCAGCTGGTGAAAGCCAACTCAAGAATCAGCCTTGTTTGGGAACAAGCTTTATCTGCTTGGTGTTTCGCCTCACTGTGGTTATATCTTCTTTTCTTTGCGCCAAGTCGGTGTCCGTCATAAGCACCAGTTTGAATCACGTTCAATCGCTGAATTGTATCCACTCCCAAATTGGCTGGAGGAAACACAACAGCTCCCCGCCCAGAAGAGTGCGTTGTCAACGAAAACAAACCAGAACATGAAAATCCAGTCAGAGGACAGGGTCTCTGCAGATACAGTCACCATCACACATATACGGAGGCCCAGAAGTGATGATAAAGCTGCACTACTTTTCTATAAGTCTATATTTTATTTTTCAGGAAGAAGCTGCCGACTCTGCTTTAATAAATAGTGACCATCTATGCCAGTTGTTTTTGTACCCGTGTGAATGACGGTTGCAGCGTATTCTCTGTGTCTGTTTGAAGGGTCGGCAGTGCAAGTCCTCAAAAATTATTGCTACGCAGTCACAAGATGCAGTTTGCACAGAAACAGTAGGTGATAGACCAAGTCCACAAATATCCACATCTGTGTGATTTGTCATCGCCACTCCTCAGAGAAAAACATGTTTGTCACAAGAGCAAACGACTGATAAGTTTCATTTTAGAAGTCGCCGTGGAAACCTGAGAAGCTAAATGGAAACAAGTCCTGGGTCTGTTACGTCCGTGCATGTTCTCTGCTTTCCTAAAGACAGAAGTCCAGGTGCACAGAGGTTTTATGCCGAGTTTTTCCAGATGACACCGAGCTGTTTTTAATGCAGGGATTTCTGCATCATTTGTGTTTGCAGGATTTGTCTCTCTCCTCATTGCTTTTTCATTTAAAACAGGATCTCACTATGATAGGATGAGACATCTTTTGAAAGATGAATGTGGATTCTGCAGGATTTACTGAAGGAGTGATATTTATATTACATGAGTCAGTTTTCCAGAAATTATTCTAAAGAGCCGGCGTCGTCACAGCACACGTTGGATTTACAGGAGTCACAAAGAAGACTGTGATGAATTCTGAATACTTGATGATTTGACCTGGTTTAACCCACAGACTGTATAGAACAGGTGGACATAGCGCTGATGTTAGTCATTGATATCTGAGCCCCCTCTCTGGAGCGTAAGCCTCCTCATATCAAAACCTGAACCTGAGCTAAATGTAGATGTGACGTCATCGCCTCGTCTTGGTCTATAGCAGCAGCAGCTCATGTATCATGTGATGGACTCACACGGCTGTGATGTGGAGAGAGTCACAGAGGAGGAGGAGTCAGTCTGTTTGTTCAGCCGCTCACTCGGCATGAAAACACAGAAATACACAGACACCCACACAAAGCTCCATGGTGATGTTTCCTTTCAGCAACATTTAGAAATGGAACAAATACAAAACTATATATAGTTTCAAACACAAAAACAATCTTGCATTAAAAACATATTGCAATATAAAGAAGACTTTTTAACCAATGAGCTGTTTTAAAGCCAGAGAAAATGCTAAGCTGCAAAAAGTATTTATCATTGTTTTATTATTTTCTTTAGAATCTCATCTTTTCTTTTCTTTTCTTAAATATATGAATATATAAATGGGTAGACATTGTCAAGGATATGTGGGTGCACACAGAGCTGCAGGAGCCTCATTCGTCAACAGAGCTGTCAATCATAACGTGTCACGCCTTTTTATGGCATCAAATTAATAATTAAATCTAAACTTCTCTCGTACACATGGACATAATACAGCATGATAAGAAATATCTGTAAAGACAGAAACCAAGTTAGTTTGACCCATGTCCAATCTGTTAACAGAGAGGAGGCGGAGCTTGTTGTCCATATTGCAGCCTGTCATGTAGCTGTCGTGTCATCATCTTTTTATACGGTCTATGATCGCAGCTCACCGGATGTCCGTGCTGCGTCTGTCAGCGTGCTGGAGCAGCTCGGCGAGAGCGGCATCGTCCTGACTTATGGCATCCGTCTCCTGCTTTAATGGAGATTGTTTTAGTGCTCTATTTGCTTAGAAAGGCTTATCCTGGCTTTAGTTAATATGAAGAAGTGTGTGTGCGTGTGTGTGTGAGGGTGTCTGTGTGTGTGTGAGAGAGTGGGGGGGGGGCGGGGGCTGACCTGCAGGCTGGAGCTGAGCCGTGCCAACACAAACTGACTCACTTCTTGGAATCTTTTTAATTTACCTCAATAAATCAGAGGACGGAGGAGAGGCCAGCCAATCTGCTGAAACACTATATACGCCACATGTGGCTCTGTGTGTGTGTGTGTGTGTGTGTGTGTGTGTTTATTTGGTAAAGTCACTTTATATGTACAAACTAAGTGCGTGTGTGTGTTGAGTTTTATAGGTGAAAGCAGCCTCACTTTAGCTTTATGTGTGAGTATATTCTCCTGTCACCTCCACAACACTGCAGCAAAGCTTTCAAAGCATGTTTGACCTCTTGTGCATATTTATGTGTTCTCAACTGGTCTAGCCTCAGGACCCACCACCAACAACCCACCACCGACCCAAATTTCTGATATTTTTCGACCAGTTAGATTTATTACATTTTGAATAAAGGTGTAGGTGTGGACCACGACGGTCCAAAACAAATATAGAACAAAAATACAGAATAAAACAAGCATGTTTTAAAAGCTCTCCTTAAACTTTTTGACACAGCTATTTTTTTGGGCAGACATTCGCGACCCACTGAAAACGGCTCCACAACCCACTTTTGGGTCCCGATCCACCAGTTGAGTACCACTGTCTTAAACAGTCTTAATGCAAAATACACTTCTAACCCTAATATGTGTCCCTAGTCCGTCTACTAACCCCTCTATTATGAGAAAAGTCCATCCTCTCCGTCTTCTGCCTGCTCCACTTTTCAGAAAATGTGTGCTCAAACAGGCCGTTTGGAGATTTTCCCTTCATGACATCACAAAGGGCAGTAACCCCTCCCCCAGGTGGGTGACACTCCCACAGCTAGGTGTTTGTTCTGTCCTCTGAGTCTGCCTTCTCAACGTAAACAATAGGGCATGGAGCGAGAAAGCCCGAGCCACCCGAGCCCTTCCAGAGAGGGGCGTGGTCAGACACAGCTCATTTACATTTAAAGCTACAGACACAGAAACAGCCTGTTCTGAGCAGGGCTGAAATAGAGGGGTTTATAGGCATGATCAAATACAGGATCAGAGTGGATTTAGAACAAGACACGTCACACACATGTTTTGGGGAGCTCTGAGACTTATTTACACTGGTTGAAAAGGAGGAGAAAATGTGACCTTTAATAAACAGTGATTAAGCACAGGATGACCATGTTAGAAGTGTCTCTGTGCTGGAACATCTTTGACATTTTCTTAAGTTTATATAACCTGCAGGTTTGTTCTCTCTTCTGATCATCCGTCTGCCAAATATTTTCGCCTGGGTGAAGTTTCTCTAAGCAATGTCGCAGCGTTTACAAATGTCAACTTGGCAAACTCAGTGTTATTATTATTGTGGCTAAGAATGGTGACCAAAAGAAGGCTCCAAAAAGTTACAGAAATGTCCTCAAAAACTCACTGTTAAAGTCAAATGTTTGACTTCATCAGTGCAATGACCCACACAGAGGCTGATTTAACAGAACAAAGTTGGAGCTTTGTTTGTGCTGTTGGATTTGAATGAAACTCCGTCAAACCTGCCTGTGACTGAAACTGAGCCTGCAGTCAGTGTGAATGGCTCCTACAGGCAGGAACATGATCATTATCACAACTTACAGCATGGCAGAGGAGCTGAAACTCCAGCTGAAACTTTCTGACATTATTTTGTCAAGTTTCTCCAGTTCTTCCATTTCTAATGTAATTGAACCCTCGGACTGGGAGCGTACGAACACAGCTGCAGGGTAGAGTTGCATGTTTTGGCTGCAGGCGGTGCAGGATCTGGCCTTTGGCCTGGAAGCTACAAATCCTGAGTTACAAGCGTCTGTCATCCGTGTTCAGGTTCACTTTAAAGTCTGAAGAGAGGGAAATACAGCAACCCACATTTTACCACTGAAGGAAAGTGCTGGTGTTAATGACAGCTGGGAGTGTGTGGCACTTTACAGAGGGGGGTGTGTTTGTAAGTAGAGCACTGTAAGACAACAGAATGATGTATGGGTGTCATTGTAAGGAGGTCTTTTCCATTAAAAAGGTCTTAAACGCTACATGACCTTGAGAGATATGAGTTCCAGGATGTGAAACAAGCAGAAGAGATGGAGGGTTCGCCTGTAAAATACTTTATATCTGCTGAGAGGGTTTTTCTTGCCTAATGCATGATGAAGCATTTTATTAAAGTACATAACTTCTGTAAAGACAAAGAGCATCTTTCAATCATCAAAGCAGCTGAAAACATGTTTTTAAAGATCTCATTAAACGTCCTAGCTTTCATTTGACTTAAAGGTACAATGTGTAGAGTTTTATCAGAATGTTTGCACTAAAATATCTGCATTAATTAAAAACAGACTAAACCTATGTTACATATATTTGTTGTTGAGAACTTGCATTTCCTCAGTTATCAAAGCCAGATACATTCTTAATTTGATAGTTGTAACTGGACGTTACTTGTCACAGCAACCTCCATCCGTTTATCTGTTTTTCGTTTCTGTGGAAACACCTGATGATTTGTAAAAAGAGCGCTGCATAAAGCGTGAGCTGCTTCTGAAAGCCGCCGCATGTTGCAGACCGGATGCTCGATGCATTCCCTTGTGTGACTTCATGTCCGGATTGATCTGCTCTGTTCATCTTAACATGAGCTCGCAGACGGCTCTGTTGACGACATCCTGGATGGGAGAGTATAAGAGACGACATGATCAGCTCCTTTGTGCAACACGATGCACACGGATGCTGAGTGATTCCTATTTGCACATTACTCTGGTGATAGTGATACTTATTGGGCAGTATCGTTGCTTTCTGAACATTATTGATGGTCCTTTTAAAGTAGGGCGAGGAGTTACCAGATATTGTCTCCAAAATTCACTGACATTATCTGGTTGCTGTACAGGTGAGCTCTTTACTGTCGGAGGGTGCACAATGAACTTATCCTCCCCATTAACACAGACAGCCTCCACTTTCTTAATAATGTTGCCTCCCGAGTTCTCTACATTAGGCCCAGGCTGAATAAAAATGTTTCCACAACATGTCCCCTCCTTGAACAGGCTGTGTCCAAGTGTGTGTCTGTGCATGACATCTCAGATTATTACTAAAGGAAAACTGGGTGAAAAAGGCTGAGTGTGAAAAGTGGAAAGACCTGGACACTCATCGAAAACGTTCCTGAATCTTCTCAGTTTTGTATTAAAAACTCTTCACACTTTCAACACTTTTCCAACTTTTCTCTCATGAAACAGAAACATGAAACGATACCATTAAATCAGAACATTAAGTCCACGGTTGTTTGGGTTACCCATCAGTCTCAAACTCACACACTTTCCTGCTTGACTGTTGGGAGCAGGCAACGTTATTTCTACTCCAGCTGCTCACATTATTTCACTGTGTCTTTTTGTGCACCTCATCATCTGTGACAGCGGTAATTCTCCACTTCTTGACAGATGATTCAGAGCTCTGAGTTTTTCTGCAGAAATAACTGCTGGATTCAGGAGTTGTTTTGGATTTAGTTCACTTGACATGAGTTTATTTCCCCCGTGGCAGCAGGAACACGTTACACCTGCCTTCAGACTTTATTGTTGGTCAAACTGGACTCAGAAATCACACACTCCATCAGGGTGGAACAAACTCTAAAGAACACACCATAAGACTGAAGACATTCACGAGCCCAGCAACAGTTAGCCTACAAACAACCCATAATGAATCACTCTGTAGGTACCAGTGTTCCCATGAAGCTCTCTCCATTTTTATTTGTGAACACACATGCACGTGATACAAAGTGCGAGTTAAACCGTGCACAATCTGGCACTATAGTGAGACGCAGGGTCCAGGTAGTTGGATAAGGTCTCTTGATTTTAGGTGTGATTTAGGCGCAACATTAATCCAACCAATCAGAGTGTGAGTCTTTATTGTTAAATAGACCAAACTCCGCTCAGCTCATTTAACTTCTCTCCTGTCATTTTGCTCCTGAACACACACAGGACTCTGTATAGCCGTTTTCAAATATGCACTCCTGAAAATATCTAGATCATTTCAGGAGAACTGCTCCATATATTCTCCGGACCTGGTTGTTCATACCTGCACCTCACAGCGGGAGACTCTCTCTGTCAGACGGGAGAGGATGATGAAGCCACAGAGTCCGCTATACGACGCTATACGACACTATATTGAGAATATTTGTCTTTACGTGTAGTTCAACAGAATCGAAGAGCGGAGGAGAACATACTGGACAAAAGAAAACATAATGCAGTGCTTTATTTACGTGCACAGAGATCGTAGCCGTTTGGTGCAGACAGTCTATGCACCGTGGACCAGCCGCAGTATGTAAAGTCCCCACCCTCTCCCACTTGCTCCGGGGAATTTCTCTGGATAATATCCTGCTGCGTTCTCACATCAGCTCACTCGGACTTGCTGCGGAAAAAATACTAGGGGTCTGGCAAGAGAAAACTCTGGGTAAAGTCAGGGTGAAAAGTTCGGCTGTTTGCATTAACTCCTCCTTTTCAAGAATTTTCTGCAAGTGTGAAAGCCCTCTTTGCAGTTTTGAAGTTCTGTTTCACTAAAGCATTCCTACATAATCAGAAGCAATCAGAAGTTCAACAAATGAAGAGAGGAGCAGAGAACACTTCCTCATGAGGAAAACAAGTTTATCCTCATTTATTATTAAAATCTCCAAACACACTGACGGGAGCAGACAGGATCGATGTATGTGCTCAACATTTAATAAAGGTGGATTTTTAAACGTTTATTTACTTAGTATCTCAGCCAGGATCCTCTGTAATATTCTCTCATGCATGCGTAATGGACGCTGGACTGTCTGAACTAATATCTGTGGGCTTGATTGTCAGTGACACTCAGAGTCATGCAGCCTATAAGAAAGATCGATGATCTAACTCTCTGTTACATGACAGTGTGTGAGTGCATGTGCTTCTGCGTGTCTATCTGCGTGTTTTAGACAGAGCGCCCGATGGAGCGAGTGTGCATGATAGAGAGCTGGGTGTCGGTCTCAGTTGGAACTTGAGTTTGAGACCCCTGTCTTTGAGTTGTAGGACGTCTAGGCAGATATTTGTATCACACAAAAAAGCTTTCACATGTTCATAAACCAGTTTAGTTCAGGTATTACATCGACTGAATATGGGTTGATTTACGGATGATTATTTTTAGTGCCAATCTTGTACGTTGTGACTCAACGCAGAAACGCACACATCTGGTGCACCTCTGAAGACGTGAACTTCCCTTTATGTGTTTTTTATTTGGCTCAAGTCTGTGTAATCCATAAAACATCCACACTGTAACGTATACTGTTGTGTTCATGCTCAGATGTTCTGTTTCTTCACAAATGCTGGAGGACTTACAAAGTACATCCTCTCCCAGAATCAATATGTCATCCTGGTCATTAAGATGAAGGCAGCGGTCCATTCTGCCGAGGCCAAGCCTTCACAGCACTCTAATGAAGTTCTGGGCCTCGGCCATGAGCTCTCACACAGTGTGAAGACTCGGCGAGTTTGAGTGGAACTCCAGCTAGAAATCCAGCCGCTAGCTTCACTCTGTAAACGGCACAATAATCAGTCTTTTACCAGAGGCCGGGAACACTCTGAAACACAGTCTGCATGTGCAATGAGTGTGGAAGTGAGAGCGCTGTAATGTATGTGTGGAGCTGCAGGCGCGGTGTGTGGGTATTTCTCTCCATGCTGTTTGCTTTAGAGTGGCTAATGTGGTCGTCAATCTCAGGGCCCGGCTAAAAACAAGTGTGGGCGGGCTATAAATTACTTTTAAGAACTTCCTGGGCAGCAGAGACTGCAGACTCAGAAAATAAGCAGCACATTCTTCTGAATGTGAATCATTTTCAAGTCACCCCAGCAGTCTCACACATGGGAAGATTCAACCTCAGAGCAGAGATGTGATGAGCTGACATGTTGGTTAAAGTTTCAGTTAAATGTGTGCAGCTCTGAAGTCCAAGACACATTTTCCCAAGTGGAAAATAAGTGTATCGTATCGTATTGTTGGAATCGTACCCTATCATATCGTATCCTAGTGTAGCCTATCCTATCGTATCTTATAGTATTCTATTGTATTGTGTCAGCAGTATAGAGCAGCAGTAGCTCAGTCTGTAGGGACTTGTGTTGGGAAGCGGAGGGTCGCCGGTTCAGATCCAGGCGTGTGCCAAATCTGGAAGTTGGTCTAATGTGCAGAGGTGCCAGTTCACTTCCTGAGTACTGCCGAAGTGCTCTTGAGCAAGGAACTGGACCCGTCAACCAGCTCGCTGTGTGCAGCCCCCCTCACTCTGACGCTTCTTCATTAGTGCATGTCCATAGGATCCTGTTTGTGCCTGTGTGTAGCATGTTCAACAACAGAGTGTAACAAATGAATTTCCCCTCACGGGATTAATAAAGTATATCTTCTTCTTCTTCTTCTTCTGTATGGTACCTTATCGTATCATGAGGTAACGCTTAGAAAAACACGGATTAGTACGGATATTCTGTCTTTTCTAGCTCTACTGGTTATTTCCTGCAAAATATTTCTGCACTTCACATTTTGATTCATTACCTCCTTAAGAATAATTTACAACCATCATATAAGAGGAGCAAACTGTTCAATTGCACACAGCTTTGAGCCAATCTGAATAAGTCTGGTTGTGACACTTTTCTCCTGCAGCTCATGAGATGTTTGAACTTCATGTCTGATCTCGCTGCCGTATGAGATCTTTAAGAATCAGAGAGCTGTAGTGTAGAGCTGCTGGGCGAGGGTGCCACCAGACTCACCTTGTGTTTACGATCCTGAGCAGAGAGCAGATACGGAGGTGCAGAGTGCTGACAGCTGCTGGGTCCACAGGGCTGTCTGTGATAAGAGCACTCAGTGTGGGAGGGAGGCAGCGACGTACTGTACCGAGCACCGACAACGTGCACGGGGAGCACTGAGGGGATTAAAACTATGCACGGATACAGAGTTTCATCCTACATGAAGAGCAGCTAACAGGAGAGAAGGTCTGCTGTGTTTGATTCAAGGAGTTTGAATTATTGGAGTACTTTAGGCTTTAATTTAAGGTTAAAATATTTATATTTGACAGGAAAAGCCAGTAACAAACATTGGAGTGAAACAGGTATTTGAAATAAAGAACAAGATTTGTGCCCAATCAAAAGAAAAGTGCCCAGTAAAAAAGAAAGCGCCCATCCCAACAACGAAAAAGAGAACAGATAAAGCAGAAAGGAGAGTCTGCAGAGCGATGTCAGAAAGAGAACAGGGTGGGCAGAGCCGGGGCGAGAAGCCAGTTCAGGCTAGAGCTCACCCGCCAGGTTTGGCTGCACAGTCTAAAGTAAATAATTAAGCATTTTCAAGGGCATTGCAAGGCCTAAGGTCTGAGTCCTTTTGAGAAATCATCTTTAAATTTGAGCTCATTGCATTGACAGTTATCTCTATTTACAGATTCTGCATAAAATACCGACCCTGTAGGCACAGGACTGGATTCAGGTATTAAAAGTGTTCAGTTTCCCGTTTGTGGTCTGAGTTGTGTTGTCCACGAGGTTGTCAGGGGGCGTCGGCTGCACGCAGGAAAACAGTCCATGTTAAAATCAAATGAGATGTAATGACATGATGCAATTCTGGAATGCATCTGAATCATATTTCAATGACTTGGCTTTAACTAAATGTCTGTAAGCAGAGATCTGAATGCAACATCTCAACACATCTCCATTCTTGCTCCTCAAATTGCTCACCCGATTGTAAACAAAGAAAGGATTGTCCTGAAGTCCTTTATCTCTAACTGGAAAGTCGGCTGTCGTTCCCAGAGTACGCTTCATTGTCGGATAGTTGATGAATTCAGAGATTGCAGTAGGAAACATGTTCAAGCCTACGATTTGACTTTATTGGATATGTACAGCTGAAGAGAGAGAGAGAGAGGAAACGTGGGGAGAAGAGAGTGGGGGACGACGTGCGCAAAGGCCCGAGGTCGGATACGACTGCTGTGATGACGTCATAACTGGCAATCGGCGGCCCAAATCTTTATTTTTTAATTCAGCAATTTTTATGGATAGTTAAATCAAAGAACATTGAGACCCAACAGGAGATGTCATTATGGACAGATTCACAAAGTCATATGCACAAGTTGCTGAATATTTTTTTTCAGGCAAGAAGAAAAATGCAGGTATCAGACAAAATAATCTTCTCACAGCGAAGCTAAAACAGGAGTCTTTGAAAACTATCTTTAATGTTGAGTTATTAGATTTGCAAAACTTAACAATATGCACATTTCTACAAATGTGTCTGTGTCCTGATCGTTTTAAGAAGTGTACCTCTGAAAGCTGAACTGTATTTGGAAAAGAAGAAGATCTGTGTAAAGATGGGAGGGGGTTAAATAAACAGGACGTGTTCTCTGACCTGCAGCTGTTCAGATCCGAGCGCCGTCATGTAAAGACTCTTCATTAGTGGAAGCTGCTGAGAGACGGACACGCCGCTCAGACGACAGAGTTACTTTACTCTGCTGCCAGCCGGGGCCTCTGATGGGAAATACCTCCGTGTTATTTTTACCTCCAACCTCCTCACCCGTCCTACTCACCCCTCCAGGCCTCCACACACACACACACACACACACACACACACGCACACACACACACACACACACACACACACACACACACACACACACACACACACACACACACACTCCTCTTATATGTCAGTACATTACTCCACCATCCACTCTAAATTCTCTAAACACAATACCTGGTCTTTTTTAAGGGTTAAACATTCCTGTGGGGGGAATAATAATCAAAACAATAGTAGTGTGCCAGCTTTGGAGGCCCCCCCCCCCCCTAAAGAAAACCCCCAGAAGACCCCAGACTCGGATCATGAAGGAGGCCGAGCTGCTGGTTCCCCTCACACACGTGAAAGAAGTCTTTCATTCAAACAAGTCTTTCTTTTATTGGCTCTATCAGTACTGGACCCGAGCAGAGCCCTGACCCGGTGAGGAGCCGGGCTGCCTGCTCTGGAATGTGTGTGTGTGTGTGTGTGTGTGTATTCAGGTGTATTATGTGTGTACAGAGAGCATACCTGCTGATAAGAGCACATACATGTAATTCCTGTGGATTTATGTTGAAGCTGTTGCTGGTAAAATAGAGTTCATACTGCTGTTGTTGAAATGCCCGATGTGCGATCGGACTAAAGCAAAGTTGCAGGATTGTGTACAATGTTTAATTGTTGACATCAATGGATGAGAAATGAAGTGGCTTTTGCTCTGACCCAAGAGTCACTTTTTTGATGCCCTGAGTAGGCGCACTTTCACAGCACCCTGACTTATTTGTTTCTAATTAAGACACGTCTAACAGGTCAGGTCACTTCAGTAGAAAACACAAACTTCTCCTGAGGACTCTGTTACATAAAGGTAATTGAAATCTTGGTCAAACAACAGCGAGCTCTTGTTTTTTCAGAGACTGAGCTGTCATAGAAACACACATCTCATACACCGGTAACAAGCATCAACATGAGCTCGGCCAGGCAGATATTTTTTGTTAATGCAGGTAGAAACTTAATCTAAGAGAAGATTGTACGAAATGTAGTGCGCAGGTTGGCTTAGCTGTTAGCTCGTGCCCCATGTATGAAGGCTACAGTCGGGTTTGATTCCGACCTGTGGCTCATTTCCCGCATGTCATTCCCCACTCTCTCTCCCCCGTGACTTCCACACTGTCCTGTCCAAATAAAGGCAAAAGTCCAAAGATGAATCAGTACACACCATATAAGGAGTGTTGAAACCCTTCAGCAGAGGCAGATAAATAATGAGCACAGAGGGGCTGATCTTCTTAATGCTGATGTATGAGTGTGACGCTGCAGGTGCTGCCTCCACAGCTTCACAGCTCCTCTGTCATGATGGAGCAGACAGAAGGGGGGCAACACTTTACAGCACAGTCTAGAAACTGCTGATTACACACAAACACACACACACACACACACACAGGTACACAGTCTCCTCTGGCTGGATACATGGTGTTATAGGAACCTGGTTTGGGATATGGGATAACTAACGCAGCTTATCCAGCAGCTTTGACTCTTTTCGCACACACACACTCTGAGACCACGAGGGAAAGATACTGAAAGAGTCCATCTCTGCAGCTCTGGATTCAAGTAGTAACTTTGCTTTAAGCATCATATATTCTTAATTGTGCATGAATGTGGTGATTTCTCTTTAGCTTCAAAGTTCGGCCTGAAAAACTTTCATTTCAAGTCATTTAATCACAGAGAAGAAATACTTCATTAAACTATTACAACAATATTCATACGCTTAAAAAAGCTTCGAGGTGGGGGGCTGGTAGCCTAGCGGTTAGTGCGTGCCACATGTATGGAGGCTTTAGTCCTCCAAGCGGGCAGCCTGGGTTCAAATCTGACCTGTGGCTCCTGCCCCGCATGTCATTCCACTCTCTCTCCGTGATTTCCGACTCTATCCACTGTCTTGTCTCTACGTAAAGGCACAAAAAAAACGCCAAAAAAATCAATAAAAAGCTTAGAAGTCCAACTTTTACCTGAGCTTATTAAAATAGGGTGGATGTGGAGTGACGTCAAACAGCACCGAGTCGTTCTGTAAGAGTGTGAGCGCAGGAAAGGGTATTTGTAACATTTCCTCTAAAAACAGACGGTTGAGGCTAAAAGTGACACAATGAGAACGGCGATGGCTGATGACTGACATCTCACTGACAGACGTCTCGAGGTTTCCTTTGACAAGTTTAATATGATCATGACTGACGGAACTGACCTCCACAGAAATAAACACACTTCTTCCAAGGACAGTTGTCATGGTTTTTATAATGAATGCGTCCAAACGCTCATTGGAAGGATTGTCAGACCCTGAATCAAATTTGAGGCCCAAGATTCAAGTGTTGACAACAGGAATGGTGCTTACAGAGGAGAGTTTAAAGGGCCCTTCAGATAGGATGCGGAGAGCGTATTTTCTATGTGTTGCACGGTGTGAGAGTGAATCGCGCCGCAATCGAGCTGAGTGCAGTGCAAGGTCGCGCTTACCATCCATTCTTTGCTAAGCTCGTCTCCTCTTTCTCATCGTCACATGAAAGGTCGGGTCTTTCATCTGAATTGTGGACAGATACATTCATACTGTGCATCCCTAAAGTAGCTATTTCCTTTACTATCATTTCAGGCATCTAGCAACTAGCGTCTTTGCTTTGTGTGTGCGCACTCCCCTTCTGCTCTGCGCCCTCCCCCGCGGCGAGCGCAGCGCACACCTTATCTGAAAGCCCCTTGAGTCCCACATCTTCCCCGCCTGCATAATCTAACAGGGACTGGAGCAGACCGTTCTCCTGATTTTACCTTTAAAATATCAAATGCACGCTCGTAATACAAGCATATTCAGTGGTCCAGTTCTGATCATTTTTGCAGCACCTGCGAGTTTCTCGATGTGCTCTCTCATCCATATTTCTCAAACATGTTTTAAACCTTATGAGCACATCTGTTGCATGTCTGTCAGTGCACGTCTGAGTGTGTCTAATGAGAGCAGATTGTAAAACCCTGTGAGGTAAAGTTTCATTATTCCGTGTTGAATAAATAAAATGGAAACCGATAAAAAAAAGGTAGACATTCGCAGTGATAAATGTTCAGTTTCCTCTTTAAACTCTGACTCTTCCCGTGTGAGTGTGAAACAACATTTCTCCGGTCCAAACTTCTCCCCCGCTCTGCGTGTCACAGCAGCTGATCCCAACCATATGTGATTCATCGGCCGCAGCACAGCCTCCATTAATCTCTTCACTCGGCCCTGAGCCACCTGACCAAGAATTATCTCCCCGGGTCCAACCCGCTAGTAAATAATTGGAGCAGAAAGTGATCCTAGCTCATTAATAAAGCTGGGATTAGCATCAGTCACTGGCCTACTTACTGTAGAGACCACGCAGCTCGCAGCGAGGCAGAGGTGTGAAAAAACAGACGGACAGAGAGAGGGAGAGCTGCTGAGGAGGGACGAGGAAAGATTCAACATGTGTGACAAACAGGAGGATTTTCTCTTCAGACCGCTCTGAGCAGAAAGTTCTGCTCTGATTTCTTGAAATCTGAATATTTCATGCGACTGTAGGATGTTTCTGGAGATTTGTAACCCCTGTGACCTTTGTCCAGCGTAACCATGAGGCCCGTTTTTTTTTCACTTGAAAGAAAAAAACATTAATGAGGTATTTCAAAAGCGCTAGGCTAACCTTCATCCCCCTGTTTGCAGTTTTTATGCAAAGCTAAGCTAACCACAGCCTGAAAATGAAACACGCAGACGTCAGATCCACCTCTTAGAGGAAAAGCAAACAAGTTAACTTGTTGTTAAAGTTTCAGTGATAACATCCTCATCTTTGCCTGCCTGAGTTTTGATTTATGCACATCCGGATAGATTTAGGCACGATGTATGGAATCAAATTTGTGTCCTCTTGTCTCAGCTTTTCTGAACGAATGTCATCAAGTTTAATCAAATAATTATCCTGAGGGAAATCTAAGAAGGCTCTCGACGGCAACAAACACTTTTTTGTTTCATTAAAATCGAGGATTGTGATTAAATCGAGGAGGTTAAGTCGGGATCTCACTCAAAACTCAAGCACTAAATTATCTATGAAGAGGAACAATGCCACTTTATTGTGACAGCTCTGGTGAATGGTAAATGGACTTGAGCTTGTGTAGTTCTTTTCTATTCTTCTGACGACTCAAAGCGCTTTTACACCGCAGGTCACATTCACACACTGATGGTAGAGGCTGCTGTGTAAAGTGACCATCAGAAGTAACTCATCCATTCATACACATTCACACGCTGCCGACGAGGCAGCAGGAGCAACATGTGTCTTGCCCAAGGACACATCGGACATGTTGCTGCAGGAGCTGGGGATCGTCCTGAATCCGGTTGAGAGACGACGACTCTACCAACTGAACCACAGCCTTGAAATGACCCAATATAGGTTGTCAATGAGTCTAGTTTTTCATTACTGTGGTAGTAAAACAGGTGTGTTTTCGATTTGTCCTATAATAATACCAGTGTTAATAATTCTGGTATGGCGACAACCCAGCTGTGACTCTGTGATTGTGTTTGTTGATTGAACGGACAGTCTGCACTGCTCCGTCAGTCCATGCTGCTCTCCTGTGTGTGTGTATATTTTGCATTAAAACCTGCTTTATTCCGACTCTGACGTGTGAGGTGGATGTTCGTCCTCTAGCACACAACTGGACCGTACAATACGTGTCAGCCTCCACACAGACAGACATGTAACAGAAGACGTGTCACTCTGCATAAACAAACCGAGATATTCGACTCAAACAGCTGCAGCTCCTCTGTTCTCTCTTCTTCCTGTTAGATATTCCAGTTCCGCCAGTCCTCCTCCCTCTGAGCTCTCCATCTGTCCACGCCTCAAGTCTCACTTTCTTCTCCTCCTCTCTCTTCCTGATTCTTCTCTCCTGCACGACCGCCTGGTTGTAGCCAACTTCTTAAACTCAGCTGGATGTCAGATCAGGAAAGTTCCTCTGACCCAAACCTGCAGGTCCTGTTGACATCCTTTATTTTCTCCCCGTCTTGTCTTTCCCTCTGTGTTTCATTTCCTCCTCAGAGAAGATGGAGTGTCTTCATTCATCTGTCCTCATTTTCATTTCACAGTCATTAAGCAGTACACTTCATTTACTCCAGTCTGTCTTCATTATTCTGCTTCTGAGGCCACTTTTACAAGCCTGAATCTTATCTTCTGTGTGTTCATCCAGCCAATCATGTGCAAGTTATGGAGGAGTCAGCTAAAAGCTCAAAGAGTGTAAAGTCAAAGAGTCATGGTGAGCAGCGCAGGTGTCTTTCCGATTTTCCAACTGATGCAGTTGTCACTTTTTTGGCAGGATTGGGGATGTGTGGGTGCATTCAGTTATTGGATGGTTCTGCAGTAAGACCTACTGTATAGAGGAAACAAGATGTCTTACTCCAAAGGCCCAGAGTCCTCCGGAGGGAGACTTGTTAGGAGGAGGTTGGCAGAGAGCTCTGACTTGTGTAATATTTTCTGACCTTTGCGCTGGCTGAGTGCAGGTCTCGTTCATGTCAGGGGTCTTGGGGGGGGTTGCAGCAGATGATTTCTGAGGCGGAGCAAACAATCCAGAAGCCGGGTGGAAGGTGTTTACACAGGAGCACAGTCACGTTCAGGAACATTAACATTAGCACATAGACCGCTGGATTCAGTGCCACTCCAAATGATTTTAGTTTTTGGGTTTTTGTGTGTGTAAACCTTAGCTTTAGAATATCATCTGTATGAAAAGTTACATTTAATTAGATGCTAGACAACTGCAACAGTATGTTGTTGCTAAATCCAGGAGGGTTGGAAACTTACTTTGCAAGATACCAAAGACCCATCAACAACTGATCTATGACATTTGATTATTTTACACATCAAACACGCCTTAGCATATTCAAGTATATAAATACAACCCCTCTGTGTCTTACTTTATGCAAAGAGTATGTTGGACACACCCTAAATGCACTTAAGCCATGCATTTCAGACCATTGCCATACCTTCCTGTAGTTGCCAACCCTCATGTCTAAGATGCTTTAACATGCCATTGTTGCAAAATTCAAAGATTTTGTTAGAGGCAGGAATTTCAGAAACCTCTGCTTTGGATGCATTTCGGTGTTTTTTTGCAGAATTATAAAACATCAACAAGCTTTTAGTCTTTAACTTTAGTCTTGACAAACGAGTGTGAGATCTTGGTTTGACAACAATTTGCACAAACCACTTAAGTGTAAACTAATTCTAACCCTTTGGTTTCCACTCTGTTTGCTGGGAAGCAGCAGTCAAGTTCAGGCGCAGAAGTGTCATCGACTGAAATCCAGCAGTTTATGTATGGACGAGATGGATTATAAAGGGTGAGAATGTCTTTCTGTCATAGAGATGTAGTTTAAGATGCATAAGAGGAGCATCCAGCTCCCACATTTAAATTGCTCTGAGGATATCTGTATGCGGTGAATAGCAATGCGGCGCAGTGTGCAGCTGAAATGAGAAATGTGCGGCTGGATTTACAAATTGCTGGAGGCAAAGCAATCGTGAGATAATGCTGTGGGAAATGTCGTTTCTGTTTTTCTCAGCCAGTTTTAGAGTTATTTGTTGGACAGAAAACTGGTCAAACTTTAGAATAACAGGAAGTCGTACCAAGTGGGGTAAAGTGTGTGTTTTTGCGAAACACTTCTGAGGTAAAATGTGGGGGAAAAAACAGCCATGGAGACAGAGACACCCTCTGAGCCCTCTGTTGCCAATTTCACCCTCCGACAAGCATCCATCATGTTTTCCAGGTTCAGATAGTGTCATTGAGTTGTTGACATCAGCAGCAGACAAGATGACACTCAGATTGGGGTGAGGGAGTTTGTATGCCGCTGTGCACCCAGGGCTAAGCCTAAAGCTATGAGTAAATTGGATCATGCTTCGACAGCTGGCTGTGCTGCGGTCTCCTCAACAAAAGAAATACGTTTTTGTTTTTCAGGCACTGATAGTGGTCATCTGTGTCATTTTTGTATTAAAAATTAAATTTGATTTGAGGACAGTCAAGAAATTGAAATGCAAAGCTGGAAATCATTTGAGTACAGCAGCTTGCTTAGCTGCCCAAAGCTTCAAAATGTATTTCTGTAAGGTCTCGTTCACCGTCATCCCTGGATGCTGTTCTCTAGCTTATTGTTTTGCTGGGACATTGAAGGTCATGACATGGTAAAAAGCATGTGAATGGCCGTTAGGTTGGGGTTATAGGTCATCTAAACATTGGACTTACGTCAAAGAAACTTGGGTTCAATTCACGCGTGAAACCTAATGTTGATGCTGAGGTCTTAATTTTGTAGGTTTCTAACTTATGTTTGCTGTATGCTCTTATTTCAACTGAAAACATGATTGAAATACAACTGAAATGAATGTTAACCAAGCATTTAGTATAGTTTTGTTACATTTGAGGGCACCTACAGGGTCATATCTGAAAGAAATACTGAAAGGACCACCAAGCTGCCATATTGGACAAGTTGGAAAAAAAAAACGTATTGTTTTTTTTTACTGGAAAAGAGTTCCATAGAAACAGGGGCGATGCCAAGGGGTGGCCAGTGCTACCCTACAGGTCTGATTGGCTCCTTGTCATAGGTGGTTCTTATGTTTAAATCAACTATTTGGACTGTGTTCAACAGGTTGTTGAAATCAATTCTGAACAACACTAGCAGCCAGCTCATGTAATCGCCTCCCTCACTCACTCTCTCTTTCTTGAACTCGTTCAGTGAATTCAATGGATTTATAAATGAAGCTTTTTTTTTGCAAAAGTGTCGTAACTAAGTCGTCTTTGTACATTCATATTGATTCCGCGACAGCGTTATATTGTTGCCCCAGTCTGCGAATTTACATTTTGTTTCGGCGTTTGTGGAAGCACAGCACAGCTTGAGCTGCACATACACACACAGTCAGACAGACATGCATGCAAATACAATGCTGCTCTCCCCCGTTGGCTCTGCTGAACCAATCTCGCCTCTGATACTTCCACCAAAGACGATAAAGAGGGGAGGTCACTTCCCTCATTACGCCTCTGCGACATTCAGATTCAGTGAAACGTCACGGGGCGTAAATATCCCAGCTTGAAAAAGCAGTTTGAATAGGGCTAAAGTTGGTGTGTATAATTTAAAAAGAGCAGAGGACCAAGTCAGCTTCCTTGAGCAACACCCAAAGGTTAATCGTTTTCCACTCAAACATGATCTCTCATAATGAATCACAAAGTTTAATTAAAAGCTTTACACCAGTCTAAATTAGAAAAACAGATCTATCAGCTGAACCGATGTGAGATATACGTACAGTATATACTAACTGTATACACAAACCAATGCAGTCATGATGTTGATCTGCTCTTTGTTGGTAGTTATCACAAAAGATTACAAGGGAAAAACCAACTTTTTGGTTAGCATAGAATCACCCAACTCTCTCAACTCTCTGTTCTCTAATAGTCTAGAAACTGTGTTGTTTCACATACGTTTGTATTCTACGTCTGTTTATTGTGTTATAAACTGTCAGCTAATAATGTAACTGAATTACAACATGAATAATAAATACTGTATGCACTGAGGTGAGCGTGATATAAAAGTCTGTCTGGCTGATCAAAGAGCTGATTTGCCAGCATTCAATAAATGAATGGTGGAGAGGATGAAAAGTAAGCGGCTGTAAATGGGAGCTTTCACTGAGAGTGACCTTCACCGAGCGTCTTAAGATCTCTGCAGGGAAACCCCTTTGAAGCCTGCTGAGGATGGGAAGATGATGAAAACAATATCAGGCCGGGAGTCGCTGCAGACGAGGGCTGCTTGAATGTCAGGACTGATGTGCTGATGCAATTTTATTTCAAAATGTTAAGAATAAAAAGTTGACAGAAGAGTGAGGGGAGTATGCTGTCATTAATGAGAAAAATAAAACAAAAGACAGAGAGAATAAAGAGAATGGAAAGAGAGACAAAGCCACAGAAAATAAAATACACTGTTTGAGCTTCAGAGATGGAAAATAAGAAAGTACATAAAAGTACCACTTAAGTAACTTTACTTCAGTATTTCAATATTTTGCAACATTTTAAAATCAATGACAGTCATGTTTTCATTCACATCTTATCTCATGCGACCATCAGAGCCGGATTCACTGAAGGCTTGCATGCCTTTGCGCCCTCTTAACCTTTGCAAATGAGTGACTGTCCAATTTACAAAACACGCACAAAAGGTTAAATGAGCCCCAAACTGCGCTGCAGAGCAAACAGTGCCCTTGCGCTGGTGCTGTTTGCAGAAATTTAAATGATCCAGTATGCATTCATTAGAGGGGGAACTTGTCTTTTTCCTATGCAAATGAACCTTGATGCAATAAGTGTTAAATTCACAAACTCCAGAGTTAACAGCCCCACGCTATTAGAGTAGAGATTATAGTCTGTTGAGAGTTAGTGGCAACTGGGCTGCAGTACTCACAGTATAAGCGATATCATGCACAAACTTACCAGTGATCAGGAAAACAATAACGCCTCTGTATACTCTTTTCTAACCCCACTCTGATCCTGTATTTGATCATGCCTATAAACCCCTCTATTTCAGCCCTGCTCAGAACAGGCTGTTTCTGTGTCTGTAGCTTTAAATGTAAATGAGCTGTGTCTGACCACGCCCCTCTCTGGAAGGGCTTGGGTGGCTCGGGCTTTCTCGCTCCATGTCTTATTGTTTACGGTGAGAAGGCAGACTCAGAGGGCAGAACAAACACCTAGCTGTGGGAGTGTTGTTGGGGGTTGTAGACAGACTAGAGACTCATGTTAGTGTTGAGAAAACCAGCGTCATTATCCGAAAGGTGAGATCTCGAGAAAACAACCACAATTTAACGATTATCGCAAGAAAAAAAAAAGGAAAATAAAATATTGATGAATGACCCCTCGGGGCTTCTATGTCACAGATTCAAACATCTTTGATGAAATCTCAACTTCATTCTCAGAGTCTCAGATTTTAATTTTAATTTCTAATTCTCATGAGGAGTTTGAACATCAAACACACTCATAGGAACACACACAGAGGTACATACAGAACTCTACCTTCATGAAGTATTCAACCATTTGTGGCTTTTGAAGAAGCATTTTGTGGAGTTGAAACTTCAAATATCAGCTCTGAATTAATTAAATTAGTATTTATTTTGTCTTCAACAAATGTTCTGAAGCCAACAGATTTATACGGATACACACAACAGGGAATCATTAAATTATTCAAGCAAGTAGCAGAGAAAACCTAATTATATTTTCAACTCCAACTTTTTTTTCCTTTTTGTAATCAAATTAACTTTTGATCAGTAGGTCAGTGTCTCAAACGTATTAATTAAATCGTATTATATTCAGTCTGAAATCACAGAGGAAGGATTTTCTCCAGGCGTCTTCTTCCTCTCCTCCGTCTGCTCCTCCCTGAAAATAAAATTGCCCAAACAGATGGAAGATTGAGGACTTTTTTTTCTGTGATTGCTAATCCACCCCTGACTGAGCGTTAGCCTCATTAACGGAACCTGACACTGATGGAACCGCCCGTCAACCCCCCCGGTCCTCACAGAAAACCTCTTTGTTGTCATTTTATGTCTGTCTCTCTCTTTCTCCCTGTCTCTCTCTCTCTGTCTGTCTGTCTGTCTGTCTGTCTGTCTGTCTGTCTGTCTGTCTGTCTGTCTGTCTGTCTGTCTGTCTGTCTGTCTGTCTGTCTGTCTGTCTGTTCCTTTATTATTAAAGTGAAATGCAGAGGAGATGCTGCAGCATTGTGTGCATAAAGTTCACTAGAGAGTGAGTTTGAAAAAAGGTCTGCGCTGTTTTTTACGGATGCAACGTGACATCAAAGTCATGTCCTCGCTCAGGGCAACAGCCAAACACTCAGGTGCTTTGGTTTAAACAGCGGAAATGGCCAAAGGGTTCTTTTTGTGCCTCTCAGGGTCAGCGTGTTGTGTTGAACTGATGTAACACACTCAGATGGGTCAGCAGGAGGGTCAGAGGCCTCTGACGCTGTGTGAGATTAAATTATATAATCAGTGAATATCCTCTGACACAATCCTTTTCACTTCTGCTATTTAAAACCAAAATGGTACATGGAACCAGGACGCCCAAAGAACACATGGAGAGGCTGCCAACATGTGAAAATGTCAAATACAGTGGCTTGACCTTTGGCCCTCCTTGGTCAAGATATCCATCATAAATATTAATTACCATTTGGACTTCCAAATAAAGCGACAACCATCCATCCATCCATCCTCGTATGTAAAGTCAGTTCTGATACCTTGTTGTGTGTTGGGGGAACCCTGAGGACAGCAGAGCACGCTCTCTGCGGATTGTCATGTGACGTAAATGAAGGCCAACTGGGAATCGAGCTGACTGAAGAAGGAAGCACAACAACCACAGCAAATCAATTTTTACCCGCCTCAAGCTCCTGCTCTGACATGAGCACGAGCAGCATGTTCAAGTCTTCTCCACAACTATTTTTTTCTTTTTCTTTGTGACTTCTTTGTGAGTCGGACATCTCTCAATCGTGAGGTCGGGAGTGTGATCCCCAGCCCCTGCAGCCTCATGCCAATGTTCCCATGGACAAGACAGTAACGTTATCTCTGCTCCTCTGCTTTAGACGAGGACGCTAGGGATCGCGCTGGAGTACTCAGCTCGCCGCTTGATGGGCGTAAACCCACTGAAAAGCGAGGTTGTTCTGATTTTCTCCTGGACCTCTTCTGAATGTGTAGGTGTGACCTTTGAGTATTTAAAAGACTAGAAGCTCAAGTCCATTTACCATTTAACAACTTTGATCGCCAATTCTTCCTGCCCGTCATCCACCATGTATGTTTACCTCCTCTCGTAACGTTAGAAGGTGTTGGATTAAGAAGTGGAAGTTTCGACCTTTATAAGTCCGGACTCTGCTTGTTGGTGAATAAATCTGTTAGTGTGTGTCGTGATGTTTTGGTCTTGTTGTTGCTCTGTCTCCCCACACACAGGAACACAACTGTTTAACCTATCATGCTCTTTCACATTTCCAACATCTGTTAAGATTTTAAACATCTTTTCCTGCTGGCCATGCAGGCTTACCAAAGTAGATATTTCTTGTCCATTTTCTGTGATGTAATCCGATCCGTGTGATCCGCTCACATATCCAGGTAATTCATTACTTCCAAACCGCTGCACTAAACCGTCCGAGCAGCTGTCCAGGTCGCTCGAGTTTACACACACGCAGCCGGATTACAGCGACACGGCACAAACACGAGGCTTGAACCCACATTGTCATGCTATCCACGGACTCTGCACGCACCCACACACACACACACACGCACACACACACACACACACACACACACACACACACACACACACACACACGCACACACACTGAAGGCTTCACACAGATTTAGTCTGAATTTTAATTTAATGGATTGGAGAGGCGAGAGGCAGAAGCAGATGTGAGGTTTTGGCAGCGAGTTTTTGAACACTGAGAGATGTGGATGGAGGATATGAATAAACCACAGAGTGTGTGTGTGTGTGTGTGTGTGTGTGTGTGTGTGTGTGTGTGTGTGTGTGTAACCAACCATAGCATGGTGGAATCCTGGCAGTTATTTGAACACTACACGTTACAGATGATGTTTTATGTGAAGACTTCAGCTGACTGTGGAGAGCAAACTGAAGCAAAGATGTCATCATCACTGCTCGTGTTTCGTCTATACTTTCTGTGCGTGCGTGTGTGTGGTTGTGTGTGTGTGTGGTTGTGTGTGTGTGTGTGTGTGTGTGTGTGTGTGTGTGTGCATGTTTGAACATGTCTGAAGGCAGAGGAACAGTGACAGGTCAAAGGTCAAATGTGAAACATGAGATTGTTGTAAATCAAACAGCTCTGTGCAGAATGCGTTCAGACGTCTCAACTGTGTTTCATCATGTTGCTGCAGTCTGACTCTGTTTGTCTGAAAGAATCCTCCCACACAAACAGAAGTCCTTCATTAGAGGAGAAAAATGAAGAGACAAACTACCACCTGTTACAAAAACAAGACGTTTGATTTCGTCTTTCTTTACTCTGTATCGGCGGCAGTAGGGACTTGGTTGGGAACGGGAGGGTCGTCGGTTCAAATTTTGGTGCGGACCAAAATATTGAAGTTGGTCTGGAAGCTGGAGAGGTGCCAGGTCACTTTCCAAGGTGTCCTTGAGCAAGGCACCAGACCCCCACAGGTCCTGTCTGTGCATGTGTGAGTATTTCAGGTCTATGTGTGTGAGAAGCATGCCTCTCAATAACAGTGTAAACCAAAATGTCCCTCAGGGATTTATAAGGTTTGTATAAAATAAAATAAAATACTTCTTAAAGCTCCAGTGAGGAACTTTTGTTTTGTGTCAATCAGCTGCTTTGCTCATCGTAATGTTATCAAATTCTGTTTCTGCAGCTTGCTGTGACTCTGCATTAAAAATATCTGTGATTAAATAGTCGGCCTTTCTTCTGTGTTTGCTGTTGTAGCTCATAAAGAGACGTCATTATTAACTCCAGTCTGTTTCATTACAAGACCAAAAGTCCTCACAGGAGCTTTTAAGAAGTTGGAGGAAGTTCAAGCTGCATTTTTTCACAATTACCTCCATGTTTGCCTGAAACTGAGACAAAACAGATATTTTCTTGTTGAAGAAAGGAAATGTCTTTAAACGCCTTCAGTTGGTCCAAAATGCTGCTGCTCATCTTTTAACAGGCGAGCGCACATCTCCCCCATCCCCAGTGATGGGAATAACGGCGTTATAAATAACGGCGTTACTAACGGCGTTAGTTTTTTCAGTAACGAGTAATCTAATTGATTACTCTTCCCATCATTATAACGCCGTTACCGTTACTGCCAAAAAATGCAGCGCGTTACTTTGACAGACCAACTGGATCTCTAAACCGAGTGGCAGAGATATGCCTTACTGTTCTTCCTCTTTGGTGAGTGCGGACACGAGACAATCGCATAAATGATGACGATTGGCTGAGGTAGGGAATCATTTCATGGTGAGCCAATCAGAGGTAGAGTTGGGCGGGTGTTGTTTACACAAATTCGAAAGCATGCATAGTCGGACACAGAACGACACAAGTGAGTCAATGAGAAACAGGGATGGCGAGCAGTGTTGCCAAGTCCGCTTGTTATAAGGGACTTTGGGCTTGCTTTTCTGTAAAGTCGCGGGTTGCTGGTTTTTGGGCTTGTATTCTAAAGTGTAGTTGCTGATTTGGGCTTGCTTTGCTCCCTGTATGAACTCCTACTGATTCTCTCCCAGTTCTCCACAATAAAGCGAAACATGAACACGGTAGTTATGTTTGTCCTTTTCCAGGATCTGTCTACAACCCCGTTTCCTTGGTTACCACGCGCGCCCGATCCGGCACCCCCCCCCCCACACACACGAACAACTACACCTGACAGAGTGACGATGTCCAGGAATAAGTGGGGAAAATAATATGATAAAGAGTGGGAGAAAGAGACTAGACTGGCTCAGTTTTGAACCAGAAAGCTAACGTTTGCTACCAAGGTTTAAAGTCAATAACTTTGTGTACTGTTAATAAACAGTAATATAATTTGTTAGTGTGTTTAATAACAACATTTTTTACGGATCCACTATATAAACATAGTTATTATAATATAATACATGACATTTGATTGGAGGCTAGTCTCACTTTGTCCCACAGCAACATTAAAATAGTTTAGATTTGTGTACACTGTTTCTGTTCATTATTGATAAGTGTCCATTTCATTATAATATTCAGATTTATTATAAATAATTGAACATGTATTTTAAGTTCTGTTAAAGAGGGGTGGAGGTGGGGTCCAAATTATTTAA
Organism: Tautogolabrus adspersus; assembly: GCA_020745685.1. NCBI lineage: Eukaryota > Metazoa > Chordata > Actinopteri > Labriformes > Labridae > Tautogolabrus > Tautogolabrus adspersus. The sequence goes on along the minus strand of CM036552.1, from coordinate 2,756,152 downwards.
CACATTTGAGCATTTAAAAATTTACTTGAAAGTAACGCAATAGTTACTTTCCAAAGTAACTAGTTACTTTTATAATTTGTTACTCAGTAACTACTTAAGTTACTTTTTGGGAGAAGTAACTAGTAACTGTAACTAATTACTTTTTTAAAGTAACTTGCCCAACACTGCCCATCCCGTCCTCCCTCCTCTGGCTCCCTGTTCGTTTCAGGGTTCAGTTTAAAATGTAACTTTTTGTGTTTTAAATCTCAATATGGCTCAGTGCTGCGATATATCTCAGGACTTTTGCAGCCCTACAACCCCATCAAGATCACTCTGCCGACCAGTTGCTTTTAACCACTCCAAAAACGAGGACCAGAGGAGACCGAGCTTTTTCAGATACAGCTTCAAAACTCTGGAAAGAGCTGGATGGTTTAAATTGGGATGGGCTAGTGGTTAGTGGACGCAACTCATGTAGGCTCTAGTCCTCCAAGCAGGCACTCCGGGTACAAATCCTACCTGCAGCTCCTCTTCCTGCAAGTCGTTCCCCACTCTCTCTCTGTCTCTCCCTGTTTTCTAACTATAACCACTGCCCTGTCTCTCTAGTTACGGCATAAAAAGCCCCAAAACAAAGCTTTAATAAAACAACTGGGATGGGCTTTTATTGCTGTTTTTCTGTTTTCTGTATAATCATGTGAACACTGGGTCGAATTGTACTTGAAGTTAGATCATCTCAGTCCGTCGTGTTTTCTTTAAAGTAATTAAACACAAACACTAATAAAGAGGCAACATTGAAAGATTGGAAAAGGTATAAATTCATATAATATTAAAATAAATCACCAGCCAGAAGTTCATCAGGTACAAGAGGAAATCATCACCACCATCATATCTAATATTATTATGAATGTGTTCATCATTAGCTGACACCTTCTTTCGTATGTAAAACGTTTTTAAACTGATCTGAAAAAAACATGTTTTAATTGTTAACAGAATTTAAACGTTATTTATACGCATGTTGTTGTGTATCACAGACTTCAGCTGTCGGGGTTTGTATCAAGTTACTGTGAGATTGGAAATAACTGTTCATTTTTATAGCAATAAAAATCAATAAAACACAAAGATTTTACGTTTACAGTTTTTAAAAAAGGTAAACGATTCGATGGCTTTTTGCACTTCATCAAGTTGACTTTACTTGTGTCGTAATCTTTCATATCGCCCTCCAGCAACCTTGAAGTTCTTCGCTCTCTGCAGAGTTCGTTTTGACTGTGGTTAATTGATTTCCATTGTTTTTGTAATGAATTAGACGTGCTTGTTGTTTCTTGCTTGTTTTAACCTGTGACTTTTCAAATAAAGGTTTGAAATTAAATAAAATGAATTATTTGTATTTAAATTGTGCATAACTGTTTACACATTTGTACCAGAAGTTTTTGTTTTGTTTGTTTTTTGTCTCTGGCTTTGGAGAAAATGTGTTTATGAATGTATTGATGTAACGTTCATGCACTAATATGGTTAATATTAAACTCAATACTACACATCTGTCAAGTGATAATGAGAACTGAGAAGGGGACTGAAAGGACACAGATTATAGCCTGATTACTGGTTATAGCCTATTTTGTTTGAACGCTCCATGTAACCTTTTTATTTGGTTAAAATAATGAAAAGATTTGGAATTCGGTTAAGATGCACGAAAACATCCTTCAGTCCAAGACAGAGAAAGAGAGAGAGAGGGAGGGAGGGGAAGTAAAAGAGCCTCTAAGAGAGAAAGTGAGAGAGGGAGGGAGAGAGAGAAAGTGGGAGAGAGAGAGAGAGAGAGAGAGAGAGAGAGAGAGAGAGAGAGAGAGAGAGAGAGAGAGAGAGAGACCCTTTGTGCAGTCAGAGGGAGTCTCAAGGCTCCAGCAGAGACCAGGCAGTCTTTGGAACACTTTACCCAGACTATGGACTTTATATTCCGGGTATCTGTCTGCGGAGCGGCGGGGGGTCACAATGGGAGCCTCTAACTCTCCTCCTTTCTCTTCTTCATGTCCTTTTCTCCTCTTGTGAAGGCTGCGGGGGAACTTCACCGGCAGCTCCGGAGCAGCGCGGCCGGCAGGGGGACTCGGGCTGCAGGAGTGTGTTTGAGGCGGGAGACGGGGGGGGAAGATGCGCAGCAGCAGCGGACCGCTCTTCACCTGAACTTCCCTCTCTTCCTGGCTGTTTCGGTCAGGAGCATACACATTCAGCATAATGCATCCGTTCACCACCAGCAGAAAACAGAGAGAGACAATGAGCAGTCTGGAGCCGCAGCGGGAGCGGGAGCTAGGAGCGGACGCAGCGGACAGGATGCGGACTTTGTGCCCGGTGTGAGCGCAGCAGTGTGCGGAGAAACGATCTGACCGGCTGGATGTGCAGCTGCAGGACTTTCTGCTCTTCTGAAGGTAAGAAAACGGGGATTTAATGCTTAATGACTTTATAACTATGTATAGCCTATGTTGTGTCAAAGCCGAAGTATTCCCCTGTCCAAGTATTCTATATCCTCCAAAAACGAACTTCTTGTCTGTCCAGATAAACTGGATATTTCCCAGTCGGATAAACTGGATATTTTTATTCATGTTTCCAACGTATACGCCTCTTTTATTAATAAAATTAACATCCACATAGGCTATTCTTAATTAGGTTTGACTCAAACTAACCCAAGGGAAATGTGAAATAAACGTCCTCTTGGATGATACCTCAAATGTTCTGCGCTCTTTCTGAGCCACCAGTTAATTCTGCAAACTGGGAGGCTGCTGCTGAACAACAAAGACAGTCTTCTTTAATTCTTTCTGCGGGAGGTGGAGATGAATATAGGTTGTGCTGCAGGATTGATGCCAAAGAGCCTGCTGATAATAACCATGGTGAGGTCGGGTCACCATAATTGGACTCAGTTTGATGCCTTGTTTGCCCCCCAAGGAACATTACATAACTATTGAAGTGCCTTGGCCACGAATCAATGCAATCTGTCAATTGGCTGCTGCTGCTGCCTCCTTGTGCCATTTTATTAATCATCAGTAGCACCCAGCTAACAAGCACTAATAATACATGATGATCGCTTCCTGTGCAGGGGTTGTATTGAATTATAGACTCATAACAGCAGCAGTTAATTGACATTTTTCTCGGAGGGTTTATGTTTCAATGCAGATTCTGTTGACTTCCAAATCTCTCCACTTTGTTTTAATCTCATGACCTTGCCAGCACTGTTGCACCTTCCCTTACTACGAGAAGCCCACATCGATCTTAGTTTTGTCCCCGTGCAACGAATTTGTCTCATCTTATCTCTGCTGACAGGCTGCGTTCATCACCATCCAGCTCTGCTCCTCTTCCTTCAGCACAGCTACACTTAATGAATCCAGGGGAGAGAGGGAGGCAAAGTCTACGTTTCCACATATTTGGAGTTTTTGCAGGTCTGCCAAGCAAATATTTAAACCGGCTTTAACCTCTTAATGATTCCTGAGGGCTGTGTGACAGAACATTGTTCAGATACAGACATCAAATTGCAAAAAGCGTCCAACAGGGCTTTAGCTTAACCTATTTTATTAGCCCATATGTAAACTTCTGTAACCCATAGACTGTATAAAACATGGACGTAGTCTCAGTGACGTCACCTATTGGTTTCTAAAGAGGGGTTTTGAAGCTGTATTGGAGCTCGCCATATTGGAATTAATGACTCTACCTACATTTTTATCAATGTAGAAACAGAGGTAGAGCTGAGGCAGGCCTTTAATCTTGTGGTAAACAACTCATTATATCCACCTGTCAGTCGAGATCAACCGTGCCCTTATTTACCTGATGTATGGATAACTCAGCCTTAAAGGGGACATATTATACCCCTTTTCCACCTTTTCAAACAGTCCCCGGTGGTCTAAATGAAACATCTGTGCTGTGCTTTGGTCAAAATATAACATGAATCAAGCACCAGAGGAGGTTTGTGACCCTGTATAAACCAGCTCTCTCAGAACGCTCCGTTTTGGTGTGTGTGTCTCTTTAAATGCAATGAGCCCCCCCTGAGTTTTCCCAGTAGACATCACTCCTTCGCTAGCGAAAATAAAAATGGTGGACCTGCACAAAAGTTTTGCTCTAGGCTGGGGGTGGAGTCCATGGGTGGAGATACCAGGGTAGGGGAGGGTGTTTTTTTTTACCAGAATCCAACTTGTGATGTCACAAACTGAGAAAATTTGAAACGGAGCATTTTTCTCTGTGTTGTAAGACTTATGCAGACCACAAACAAAGGACTGGATGGGTTTATTTCAGATTTTGTGGGTCAGTAGACACTCAGGTTACTGAAATGTATGTTCAAAAACATTGTCAAAGTGGATTTTTCATAATATGTCCCCTTTAAGTAGTCTAAAGTTAAGAAAACCTAAAACAGTCAAAAGTAGAGGACAATTTATTCAACACGGCTAAACACAGTATCACAGCATCTGCAGGTAAACAATGTCAATGGGTTTGCTGAGTGTGGCTAACAAGAAGAGTGCTATCACTACAAGCGCCGCTTCAGTACTCTTTGCAGGTTAAAATTCACTTGCTTGTATTGATTGTTGAATTCTGGATCAAATACGGCCAAAAAGCTTCAGGCCATGAGATGTAATTTGTCCACTATGTTGGTTTACATCTCACCATTGAGGGTCTGAATGGATAAATAATAAAGAGAGATGTTTATTATTTCAAACAAGGGAGATGTACCACATACTTTTTCATATTCTCAATTATCTTAGAATTGTTTATCACTTCAGTCTGGACTGTAAAACTAGACAGCAAATCAATCTTAACATATCTGTTTATGGTTAGAGATGGTTGAACCTGGAATAAAAATGGAAATATAAAAACATACAAGAGGAGTAGAATACAGCACGGTAATTTTAAGTCCTGCACAATGTCAGAATGTTATTTGTTTTGATTGTTTAGCAAATTCAGGTATCAGAATCAGTGCTGTTAAGGAACATCTCTAATTATCCTTCAAAGCTGCACTGGGTAACAGATTCCTGCTCTTTGTCGGAGAGACAGTCGTCTCCTTCACCAGCTCACCTCACACCTCAGTGCTCTCAGAAAGCTTCTGGCTGCTGTGTTTTAATCCTTTGAATTCGGCAGTTTTTTTAAATGCTCTTGTTGTCAGTTTGTTCACGTTCGCAGTTATCACCTGGGGAAGGAGAAAAAGTTTGTTTTCATTTTCGATTAGGCCTCACGTAAGTCACATAAGCGTTCCACCATTTTACCACACCTCTGCCCTCAGTATCTTTTCAACAATCCCTTTTTTTTTTTTCTCTAGCAGTGTGCCGGAGGAATATGTAACAAATCTGTAAGTCATTTGTATGCACACTGCTCTGCTCTCCCAATTTATAATGCACCGCTTTAGCTTTGTGAGAGAGAAATCTTTGGCTGTTACTGGAAAGCTTTAGATTGCATTTTGAGGACTGATTTTTTTCCCTTTATTCTTGGTTTGCAACAGGTTTCTGGATGCAAATGTCAAGTATGAGGAACCAGCAATGCGTGACATGAGGGAGGAAAAGGACACCCAATGATAACCCTGCTGTGTTTGGTACATGGGCTGTGTCTGCATCGAGAGCTCTACCCAGTGTAGAAGAGGAGAGACTCTAAAAATGTGATGAAATGTCACCCAGCTTTATCATGGACCGTAGCCGGAGAAGGAATCATATTTCTCAGTGAGACCATTTTGCTTTTGTAATGGGAAGCTTAGGACAACTAATTACCATGGGATTACTCAAGACATTCTTCATCACCAGCCTGGACATGGTGGTGTTATCTAAGGACTGTTCTTTTGGATGTTTTATGTCCTAACTCCTTGTAATTTTTTTTTCTGGGTTGAATTTTTACGATCTCTTTGAAATGGAGATACAGCTGCGTTTATGGAATAAGGACTGGGCCTCCTTTATCAGGCCGTGGATACCAATACTGTTGGGCCTTCACCTCCAGTTCTCCCGGGCCTCCAACTGTCCCGAGGAGTGCCGGTGTGATCGCACCTTTGTTTACTGCAATGAGCGGAGCTTGACCTCAGTGCCTCTGGGAATCGGTGAGGGTTATAAGATCCTCTTTCTCCACAACAACCAAATCAACAATGCTGGGTTCCCATTGGAGCTGCACCATGTGGCGTCAGTGGAAACTGTGTATCTCTATGGCAACCAGCTGGATGAGTTCCCCATAAACCTGCCCAAAAATGTAAGAGTTCTCCACCTGCAGGAGAACAACATTCAGACCATCTCCAGAGCAGCTCTGGCTCAGCTCCTCTGGCTGGAGGAGCTACATTTGGATGATAACTCTATTTCTACTGTTGGGGTAGAGGAAGGGGCTTTTCAGGAAGCAGTGAGCCTAAAGATGCTCTTCCTCACCAAAAACCACCTGAGCAGTGTGCCTATCGGTCTTCCTGATGATCTGAAAGAGCTTCGATTGGACGAGAACCGGATTGCAGTCATCGCGGAGGAGGCTTTTAGAAATGTAACCCGTCTGCAGCGCCTCCTATTGGACGGGAATCTGCTAACAGATGAAGGAATAGCACCCGGGACCTTTCAGGACCTGATTACCCTGAGGGAGCTGTCCCTCGCCCGAAACTCACTCACCTACCCCCCTCCGTTCCTCCCAGGGGAGGTGCTCATCAAGTTAAACTTTCAGGATAATCAGATGAACCAGATCCCTGTTAAGGCGTTTGCAGGGTTGCACAAGTTGGAGAGGTTGGATATTTCAAACAACCAGCTGCAGACTCTGACACAGGGGGTCTTTGACGGCCTCGTCAGTCTCAGACAGCTCACAGTTCGGAACAACCTGTGGCTGTGTGACTGTAGCATCACGTGGGTGGTGTCATGGCTGAAATCCCTGCCGTCTTCGCTGAATGTGCGCGGCTTCATGTGCCATAAACCTGAGAAGTTTCGGGGCATGGTAATCAGGGAGCTAAGCGCTGAGCTGATCCAGTGTCCAAAGAGCACGGGGAAAACGCCCCTGTCCACCTCACCAAGTGAATCTGCTTTGATCCCTTCCCTGTCTTCTTTCACAGACTCCCCCCTGGTTACTCACTACGTCTCTCCCTCTTCCCCCAGGCAACCCTTAGCCACATCACCCTCCCTCCATCCAACCTTTTCAACCAGAGGGGTGGGGTTGAGGACTAAGAAACCTCTTGCCCCCAGGAGTGAGAATTTGCAGGTGACATTTGCGATCTTGAATGGTTCAGCGATCCATGTCAGCTGGGTGGCAGCCTTTCCCGTCACTGCCTACAAGGTGACCTGGGCTAGGATGGGCCCCAGTCTGACAGGGGACACTGTCAGAGAGAGGATAGTGGGTGGGGACCACCGGGGGATCCGACTGGCTAATCTTGAGCCAAAGTCCACCTATCGGATCTGTGTTATTCCGTTGGATGCGTTCAATAACTACCGACCCAAAGATGACACAGTGTGCACGGAGGCCCTGACCACGCTGGCATCTTTCAACCCTGACACTAACAAACGACCATCAGGGCCTGAGCAGGCCACCCAGCCAGAAACCAGCTCGCCTTTCCTGCTGGCTGGCCTGATTGGGGGGGCTGTCATTGTGGTTCTAGTGGTCTTCCTCAGCATCTTCTGCTGGCACATGCACAAGAAGAGCTGCTCCAAGTCCTCCACCGAGTGGAAATACAACCGGGGTCGGAGAAAAGATGACTACTGCGAGGCAGGCACCAAGAAAGATAATTCCATCCTGGAAATGACTGAGACTAGCTTCCAGATTGTCTCGCTAAACAACGAGCAGCTCCTCAAGGGAGATTTCCGCATTCAGCCTATTTACACTCCTAATGGGGGCATAGGCTTCAGAGACTGCCCCCTGGGGAACAACAGCACAGTCTACTGCAAGAACAATGTTCAGGATGCAGACTATTGTCGCACATGATGATTTTGAAGAACATCAGGAGCATTTTTACTGACATTTAGCCCCTCTTTGATGGACACTGTACAGTGTTGATATTATTTGAAACACCCACGTCTTCGCGAAATGTAATTTGTAACTGGACAATATCTTTTGTATAACATTTGATTTATAAGTTATTGGTTTCTGGAGTTGTGCTGTTTGAGTTGTGT